>OY757242.1:54848919-56098919 GCA_963583935.1 Diaperis boleti | reverse complement strand
CCGGACAACTAGCAAACCCGAATATGGAGATCTGGTAAACTGGAAGCTCAGGCATTTAAAAATTCAAATCTACAAATTCGATCATTTCTGAATTTGGGCCTCAAAAACTGAGATCCTGAAACCTGATCTTGAGTAACTGAAAGCATGTAGTCTGCAGAATCAAAACCTAAAAGTGTTAGAATATGAGAAGTTCAAAATTCTGCAAACCTAAAAAAGAAGAACTTGAAACTCTAGAAATACGGAAACTTTAGACTTTGAGAACCTAAGTGTACACGTTTGGCCAACTAGTTCATTAGGAGCCAACCATGTCCAAATCTAAAAATATGGAAACCTAATAGAACTCGATAATCAATATATGATCTTGAGGACCTTTTAGTTCAAAGATTGAAAATTTGAAAATCTTGCATCCTAAGAATTGGACAGTTTGAAGACCAGCAATAATGGAAAATTACAGTTACAATATCAGATTCGAATTTTGCCAACAGGTTAATTTTTAGGAGGTGAAAAACCTCCATCGGCATCTCGAGTTTTTAAACACGCAAGTTTGGACGGACCTTCTCTGACTTGTAATTAAGATCTAACAAAATATATCACTCTTCCGTTTCATCAATCGTCCGTTACTCAACCCTTTCCTCCATAATTAGCCCATTATCTACAGTATTAACCAATGACGTGGATATCAGGGTTTAAAAGCCTGTCGTAATTAAGAGGGGTCCGAATCAAATCGAATCGAACAAACAACACGCAAATCGCTTCCGATGGCTCTGAATAAGTCATGGAAGTGGAAGTACATGTAGTGATTGAAGGGAATTGTTATAATTCATGCCGTGTCCAGTCTGGAACGTCCAGGGAAATGTGCGCTCATCTATAATGGATTTGGCAGTAACGGACTCGTCTAAGATGGTCTGTGTCTCCGGCCACTCATCTGATCCCTCAACGTCGCTTGGGATTATTCTCGGCCACAAAGGAAAAAATAACAGTTCCCCTTGAAAAAACGACAATTTTTGTTTGCGCGGTTGACAAGGACGGATTAAGGTAGCGTTCGAAGCAATTTTTAACATAAATGTAATATTAGTATTGGGCAGGGTCTGGTCAAATATTCTAGGAACAATTGTAAAGTCTGAGAACTAAGGTTGTTAACACATCCAAATTGCCGAAATAATCGACTACTGGAAGCTATTAGAAAGCACTTTGTGATGAATGAAACCTTTTCTATGGGGGCATGTAAAATTCGATAAAATTAATTGAAAAGTTTGTTTCAGTTTTGCACGGACGCCCGTATTAACATATTCAAAATTATTCACGATGTATTCAATAAATTATGCACGAAATATTAGTTTTCAAAGTTCTTAACTGCTAACTGCCACATGACTTTGTAAACTGCATTATAACAAGATGCAACGATTCTAATGACTTGACTACCAAACTCCCGAACTTTGCGAGTTTACAATAATATTAGCTAAAGATCAATGCCGAACTCTTACAACTATAAATGTGGAAAATCGACCGGGGATATTTATTCACAACTTTGCAGCAACATCCCCGGTTCTAATATTACCGATGTATAAATTATCCATGTCTCAACAAGTTCCGTAATTTCTTGAAATATACTACTTGCAGACGTTTTCATTTTGTGAAAACTTGGCGAATTTATAGTCCATTAACAATCCCACAATTTCGCAATGTGCTTTACATTTCATCTTTTGTAGTCTTGAAAAATTCAGTGAAGATATTTTATAACTTTAAAAGGATAACACAACAGTGCATGTCTCCAGTCTCTGTGAATTTTATTGTTGACGTAACTTCATAAGTTTCAAACAAGCTTTATTTCGCAGGTTCAGTGAAAAATTTTGCGGATTGTGGATCTCAACTCGACATGCAAGAACCCGAAACATTCATCTAAAACTTTTCTTTACATGGCAGTGCATAAAACAGATAAACACCAACATCCACGGTTTAACGCAACGCTTGTGATCGTCGTAACGGAGTGGAAAGTGGTGGAGTCATTTTTTGGAACTCTTGAGCCCTACAGCTGACGTTTTATTCATGAAAATATAGCAAAAACGGGATGTAATAGTACTTGAATTTTTATGATATGTATTTCTTTATTCCCAGTTGGAATTCAGCAAGGGCTTCGGCCTCTGATTGATGGATATGGATGTCTGGAACACCAAGTGGTACAGTATTTATAACTTCCTGAAAAAAATATTTTCTAAACACTACAATTTAGTCTTTGTCCATTGGGAAAATTTACACCCACCAATCGACCGTCTCTAATATAGAAATAATGTAAAGTCTTTAATTCCGCAACAGTTTATAAGGGTCTAACCTATCTACCCTCCAACGTCTATAATCCATCCATCGTAAAGTGTAACGACATCGTTGAGCGCGCTGAGACAGTTACGGATTTACGGTGATGTGCCCCTAACAGACTTGAATAACTTAGCTACCGGTTTACTACTGCCTTAATTTCGTTACTACTTACAATTTCACTCCTGGTTTTGATCGCTTTTACTGCTCTAACTGCCGACTTGATGCGTCTGCAATATGATATGTCTGCAGGAATGGCATTACCATCAGCAAATCTAGAAAATTGCAAACAGTAAAATAAATTATATCCTTTCGTATAAAGTTGCAATGATTTGATGCAACAGAAGCACACCCACTGCGTTTGGATCTGTGAAGGAGAAATTAACATAATCGCATTTACAATAATGGTCCGGTTGAAGGCTTTGGAGAGACTTTAGTCTAGTCTACCGACTGTGTAAGCTTTATTTAAAGAAATAATTATGACTTTATAGACGCTTAATATTACGATACCTATTTTTGAAACAAGTTGCAAAATGATACTGTTTTACGCATAGACGTGAAAACGTCGCATACGTAAGATCTAGTTCCCACGAGTAGCAACAAGATTCACCAGGTAGCTTTCAGTGAAGACAAGGGTTCACCCGACTTCGGCAAAGACACGCTAATGTGTCGATTTAAGTTGACAGATAATTAAAATAACAAAGTTAATAACAACACTCACTGATAAATTTATCAACATCCAAAACTACAAATCGAAATTAATACCAAAAAAAACTACATCAACAAACACTCTTGAAGAACGAAGGGACGTAGCTTCAGTGGTCATCTCTAATTACCTTCAGACACACACATTGTGAAGATAATTTTATCTTTTCATTAACCTTACATATTTTGTTACTTTTTTCGGTTGGATTTTATATCACTTCGCTGTGAACGGGTTGCTGTTTGGGGCATCCTAGACCATTTCACCAAAAAGGGAGATGGTATTCGGCGTACCACACTTTTGAGTTTAAGCCGCTGTTTTCTTCGTACTGTTTACTTTATTCTAGCTCGAACTAATTTCTAGTGTAAACCGTAATTGTGCTCGACATTACGGAATGTTACTCTCAATGTATCGTCTTTCTTCTTCTTTCTTCGCTGAGGTGGTGTTATCTAGTTCGATCTTTCGTTCTGGAAAGTATGCAACACTTTTCCCACTGCCTAAAACACCAAGGGGCTAAATTACTGGAATCTGGACTCGGTAATACCTACACTTAAGATTTCGTTGTGTCTCGTCGGGAAATAATGAAGAATTTCTCTTGTTTACATCTACATAACCTCACACCTGCCAGTGCTGGAAAAGCATGGTACGTCATCGTACTGTTTCGCTTGTACACAGGTTCTTGGAGAGGCCTTCTTTTTTCGGTCAGGGTGTCTGTCAAAAAAAGAGACATTTTGTTCGGTGGGTGATGAAACGTGGTGGTTCGTGCAATTAAATTTGAAATATCCGTAAGGGATTAGCACATTCGTTTCATCTAAGAGTGTGATTCTCGTCCCGTTGGAAATACTCGTAAAACGACGGAATCATTTTTCAACCTTCGGGGATTAAAACCACCGAACAAGTCGTGCACGTGGTGCGTCCACATTTCGTGTCTCTGGAAGTCGTCCCTCATTGGAGGTAAGGGCCTTTCTGTTCGATAAATGGGGTACTTAAAAGGAAATCTTCTTCATCAGGGTACTGGCTAGGGGTGAACCCTAAAACCTCTCACCATCTAAGTGGAAACTACCCATAGAGAGAGGGTATCGTGAATTCCGTGGAAATTCCAGCGTGGACGCTTCTGTCGAGGGTTCGTTGGTGTCAGGGGCTAGAGAATCGTCGTCGTCTCCCTCTGGAAGTCCTCACACACCCCAGACCAGAGTTCCAGAGCCAGATAAGAAAGTTTTCGTTCTCGTTTTCTATATCGTTTTTTTCTTTTTTTGTTTGTGGTCATTGACCAAGCAATAATTTAAAATAGTAATCATTTTAATTCATAATTTAAAGTCACAACTTAGTTCAACTCTATTGTCCTATCGTGTAACGTAAAACTAATTAAATCGTCGAATCGTCGTTGTCGGACACCCAAGTGGGTTACACTGTACTTGCTCGAACTATAGCTATAGCTCGACGCCGTTGAAATTCAACTCGGTATATTAATTTAAAAGATTAGTTTTATGAGTAAGTTCTTATTTCTTTTAAGTGTTTTGTATAACTGAATTTTACTGATGATTTGACTGACTATTCTATTTAATTTGTTTAATTTATAATTAATAATTTATTTTCATTTAAATTCAAGTCTTTATTAAAGTTTTCCAGTTTTTCAACCAAAGTTTAATTTCGTAACCATCCTCTTCCGCGGTAAAAACTGGTGGCGTCCATTTAAGTAGAAAAAAAAAGTAATAAAACAGACCCAGCCTATCTCCATAGAGCCAGATTTGGGGCGGTACCAAACCAATTTTTGGTACGTAACAACATAAAGGCACTGGATTCAAAGGGAGCACACCACCTTGTCTCAAGTTTTTAATACAGAACATCTCCTACGAAAGAAGGCCCACAACCTCCTCTATAGGAGACACTACTCAGCGCATCTCCCCGAGTTCTATTCCGGCAGATGTATGACACGTCCACGAGGCTGGAGTAAACTTGAATTTTGGTGAATTGCTGATTTGTTTGTATTGTCTCTGGGGATCGTTGTTATGCGCGCAGCAAAGGGCGCGCCGCCGGCGCTGGCGGAACCTCAGGATCATCTGTATGTGCTGCAGGTCGAGGCGTATTGTAACGGTCGAAATTACTTACACATTATGTTGTCTTTATAAGAGTAATTTCTCCTGAACCGTTACATATCGCAGCAATTTCTGACAATTACTTTAAAATTGACACTTCACTTGAGAGTATTTAGATTTATTGATACTACTTCTAGTAAGCCACTACTAACAAATGAAGCATGTTGACAAAACACTTGTGCCGATTGTGGTGTAGATGCAGTTAAGTGTGTTATATGATCAAAGAAATAAGGAAACATATAATATAAATTTAAAAAATCAAGATGAGAGATTCCCAAATCCCGTCGGAGATTGAACAAGCAGCTGAAGCCGCCTTAAGGGCAAAGCCGACAACATTTCATATGATTCAAAGTCAATAGATGACGGGCCAACAAGACCAAAAGTTTTCCTGTTTTAGAAGGGTTTCCCTTGTCGGTTTTTCAATTTGTAAAAGGAGGTAAACATTAGCTATTTTTGGAGCTCTACAAAATGTATTATACCTTAATTTTTTCTTTTTTTTTTAAGTGCTTTTCTTACAGATTTTGTTTCTTTTATTAATAATCAAAGTTGAATCGGAGTTGAATAGAGTTGCGTAATCTGCAGGGAGCTAGTTTTTCATATTTTGGTTATTAATAAAAGAAAAAAAAAGATTAAGCCGTCACGGGACACCCAGCAGATGTGAAACATTGAAATTGAGGGTTCGTGCGCACAGCCGTAGGCGCAGACGGCGTAGGCCAAAACCAAGCGTTTCCTGAATTTTGTGTCTCTTGAATTCACTCGCTCACTGACTGACTCACTCTCCCACTCGCTCACTGACTCGCTCACTCATTCACTGACTCGCTCACTCGCTCGTTGACTCGATCACTCGCTCACTCACTCGATAACTCGCTCGCTGACTCGATCACTCGCTCACTCACTCGCTCACCCGCTCACACCCTCCCTCGTTCGCTCGCTTACTCACTCACTCAAAACCAAGCGTCTCCTGAATGCACACAGCGGTAGGCGCAGACGGTCTAGGCCAAAACCAAGCGTCTCCTGAATACGTCTCCCCGAGCGTCTCCCGAATGCCCAAGCCTCCTAAATTTTGAGACGTCTTGGTTTTACCCCAGTCTAACGCACGTATAGATGTTTCACATCAAAAAATGCTGCAAGAAAAGCACTTTTAAAAAACATCGGGTTGCACTCCGGGAGTGCCGGCAGAAGTGAAAACTTGAAAATTAACGTTGTGCATTTTTGAATATTTTGGAATGGTTAGGGAATAATTTCGCACGAATTGCTTTATTTATCAGTCTAAAAGTACATACTATCATTTATGTGGTAAAATACAATATTCATTTATTGCGCTATCGTACACAAACATGACAATTTATAATACATTAAAAATTTAACACTTCAGAACTATTACAATTATTTTACATTAAAAAGTTTATCTATCAGAAAAATTAACTTTCATCCATAATTCCAACGACTCTTTGACCATCATCATTACCAGCATCATCATCGCCAATCTCTAAAACTGATACAATAGGTTTATGGTAGCTGAAGTAAGAAACGAACAATTTTGATTCGAATCTATTTAAATGTCTAATAAAGACCGCATCAATAGTAGTTTTGTATTTCGTTGTGCCAAGATTGCGATTATTTGACATCGTTAAACCAAATTTATTATTTAAAAATTCAATTAATAGTTGATTTTTATCGTCTGCAAAGTTTATGTTGAAATCTCCACTCAAAATCATTGGCAAATCATCAAAGCTTTTCCCATTTTTTTTTTTTTGAAGCAATGCAGATGCGTCATGAGAATAAATGAATAAATTTTCATACAAGAAGTCTCGTATAGCACACAATGACTTATCTGGAGAAATGTAGAGAGTGGCAACAACTTATACACATATCGCCGATATCAGAAACAGTAGCATTAAACATGCTGGTGTATTTTGCATGCACATCCATATAATTTGTGCAATAATGAACTGTGTTCATATTTTGATAAATAGCTACTCCTCCCGCTGGACGATCATTTCTTCTAAAACTCGCAACAAAGAGAGGGGGATATTACTTCCTCTCCTACGCCGCGCCGGCGCGGCGGTCTACCCTCCCTCCGTCTTACAAATTTTCGATCAGGCCACGTGTCCTGACGCGACTTTAACATTTTTTACCCATCCCAAAAAGTGCTCACCCCCGCTAAAGAAGTTTTCACTTCAAAAATCGAAATTTGAAAAAATTGGGGCATACATTTTGTAGAGCTCCAAAAATAAGTAATAAGTAATTTATTATTGTTTACTTGCAATATCAATGCCTAAGTGACAATATACTTTTTCTAATTTGCTGTTGTAACAAAACTATTAACGCATTATTTTTGAGTGCGTTAATAATCCATTAACGCACGCAAAATTTAGAATTTTTGTTTCTATTGGTAGCACACACTGCACTAAACGAAATGTCAGTGTGATTTTGAGGTCATGTTTCCATGTCAAGTCATGTGAAGTATACGTCAGGTACAGAAAAATATAACATGAAAAACTCGTTTTGCAAAACTTAAGAGCACTCGTTCTTTGCAGGCACTACTGCCTACGGCAGTCGTGCTGCAAACCTGTTGTGCTATTCCAATCTCCCTTTGCTTCAAAGCGTATACGACTCAACTCGAATCGAAGGCTTTTTCAAAGCGCATGACGCTTTGAGTTTCATATTCTAATGTACCGTTCGCATTGGTGTTCGTCTCGGGCGAGCGGTTACGTTTGGCAACGCCGCAATTATATCAGCTGTTTGCGTGGACGTATTGCCAAATGTAGGTTAGATCGGATTAAATGTTCCTCTCACCCCATTAGAAAAATCCCATTAAAAAAATGCCGCCAATGCAGGTAAGTGAACTTGTGGTTCATCCTTCAGCGCAAGCCTGTATAAGAGATTAGCATCACTAAAAGTATATCAAACGATAAAAAGGTATTTGACACTTTGGATTTCTATAAGTTACATAATTTTGCAACAGTTAAGGGAAGAAAATTCGAAAAGGCTGTTTATGGCGTCAATGATGATTACGATGAAGTCAAAGTTGTCGTTGAAGGAAGTGCTTGGTGAAAGAAAAGTGGCTGCATTAGAATAGACTGCATAAGCCACGGAAAGAATTGCTGCAGCAAAGAAGATGGCATTAGTGCAATTAGGGCTGCAGCACTTGAATTGATAGCTGAACATCTTCTCGTACTGATTTGCTTTCCTTAAGTTTTAAAAAAAACAGCAAATCGGACACTTAGTTCTGGACAGAGGGAGTACTTAATTTCAAATGCCTTTTTTGTTTTCAGTTCATCTCTAATAAATAGTAAGTGTACATACTTTAAATAGAATATAGTGTGCATAATATTACATATAAGTACTTAGGCTTGATTACGATTACTTAATATAATAGTTGTTTAATAGATTTTTTTTTATTTTAATAAGCCCAATCATTATCGTCTAAATCTATTTATTATTCGTTGCCTTGCTGCACGTTCCTCGAATCTGAGAAAATACAAATAGGTAAGTTGATACCCCACAATTATAGATTCTTAAACAATTTTATCGTCAAAGATAGGGATATAAAAATCCCTGAAGAATACGCTCGACTCGCTACCACTCGCGTGTGACGTCAATTTCGAAGTGTTCGTGTCGACGCGAAGGGTGCAGAATAGCACTCCTGAACTCGTGTCTTAATATAAGTTTTACAAACCTAGTGTTTCAATATACTATTTACGCACTTGTGTCTAAAAACGTGACTTTTCGAAATTAACTATTATAGCGAGGTTAGAAAAAGACAAATTAGAAACCCATAAAAAATGTATCACCCATGTAGACACACAGGTTTAAAAGTAATATCCGAATCTCCTGTCCACCCTGTGATTGATTAGTAGCCAGAAATTCGGTAACATCGTCAAACTCTCTCTAAATAACTCAAAAGGCTGAAAAGTTGAAAATTAGTCAGCGGTAATCGGTATTTATGTGCTTTCCTGTTAGGCCCACATAAATCCACTCAGGCAATATTGGCAGGTGTCGGAGGTATCCCAGTAGGCCAGTCTTAATTAGCGGTTCCTAGTTCATTATTCACCCGCGCCGCGGCGCTGGCCACCGTCGCTTTGTCCGACCGACGCTCCTGTCGATTGCCTTGAAATATTTATAGGCTCTCCCTGTACCCCCATGTTTTGTCTCGCTTCCTGCAGGACTTGTACGTGCCGGGCGCAAACGATATCAGGTTAGGACCGATTGATTAATAGGAGTTCTTAATTTATGGGTAGATTGGGGTAGGTCCGGTCGGGGGGTTTGTCCTGATTTTGAACAGAACGCAGGCAACATTGAAGACTGTCAACTACTTTTTTTTTCTAAAAACTTTCTGAAATCTCCGAAAGTGGGACCATATTTAAGCTCGATGTGTATGTACTTATCGGCAATTATTATCGGTGTTTACATGTTATCGACTACGTAGCCCGAACAAATCAACATGCCAGTGTCGACGACTGCACAAAGCAGCCCTTGACGGTATCAAAATTTCATTTTGCCGAATTGATCAAAGCCCCACTAATGAAATTCAGTCATCAAACAACACTTGAAATTTAAATTCGAGTCGTGCGATCGAGAAAACCCATGTGCCAACTTTCGTGTGTTTCGGAAAACGTCGCGTATGTACATATGCGTAGTTTTCAGTGTATAATTAGCATAATGAGCGTTTGATATCGCTAACGGTCCTGCTGTAAAAGTGGTGCCAGTCTGGTGGGATCCGCCCTTCGGCCGTCTAGTCCACACGTCGCACGTACACGCCGCTGGTTTTTTAACCGTGACCGTGCGAGTGATTAGTTTAGGTAGTTTGTAGATAGTTGTAAGACATCGTCGCTCTTTTTTATGTTAATTTAAAAATTTAATGTAAATGTAAGAAAATGGGGTACCAACCTGATTTCCCCGAGAAGTTGTATACAAGAAAGGTCGGTTTCGGCAGAAATCAGAACTATTCTCTTCATTGTTTACCAAAATTCTTACCATACTCATATCCTTTGCGTTCTTCATCGTTTTGTATTCGCTCCTTGAATTTGCTTTTCTTATTTGAGTAGTATCTCCCAATTTGTACTGTATGGGGTTCCCCTTGCCTGATCTGTAGCTGTTGTCAAGCTTTGTTTTTATATTCCTATCTCTTTATATCATATATCACAACGACAAGCAAACAAAAACCTAGTTTACACACACTTGTGAAATTTGTGCCCGTCTGTCCAAATTAATATTTATATCTAACGAAATTTCCTATATTATTGTGAATTCGTTTTCACCAGCTTGACAAACGTCTGCTTGACGTAAATTTTTATCGAGGGAGCGTAATTCGTCTCCCAGATTTATTGAAAATTTTCGCCGCCAGAGATTTACCTACATGTCACCAGAATGTCAAATAAAAGTAGGTAATACTGCGGGGTATTAAACATTGCCGGATTCCCTCTGAGATTAATTTATTTTAATACGGCATAGGACGTAAAAAGTTGAAGCTCTATACTCTTGCTTTAAAATGGATTAATTAATTTTCGATTGCTTCGATATGAGTTTGCTCCAAATTCGTGATTGAGCTATTTTTTATCATAATTCTGCCATATTCACTTTTGGAGTTAGATTTTTTGGAGTTTAGTCCTTAAGATTCGATTTTGAACATGAACGGTGCCAACATTTGATGGGTAGTAAAATCGAGTGTTAACAATAAGCGTTATGTTTTTGCATTTTTGTCGTTTTTCAATCAGTATCTCGTAAACTAGGCTCTAAATTAAAAAAATCTCTCTTGAAACACCGTAGACTCATGTCTTGTGATGGCTCTGATGCTAGTTTTATATTTTTAACACAAAAAACAAGCCTGCTATAAATACAAAAAAGTAGCGCACTGACGGAACGGGTCACCGGTTATTTTTGTGGCGTCGACTACTCGATCACCCTCTTTCGCGTCTTCCATTGTCTCACCTTAGGTTTTAAAGCGGAACATTCAAAAATATAACTCTTCAGAATTATCAAGAAATTTTCTAGGTTTAGATAGAAGAATAGTCAACTCGCATTCTAAGTTGTAAGTTGTAAAAGTAATCCGAAGTAGTGATTCAAGAAGAAATGAAAGTTTTGTATATCGTCTGAAAGGTTATCACGAACGCCATCTATTAAAAGTAATCCAAAGTAGCGATTCAAGAAGCAATGACAGTTTTCTATATCGTCTCATAGTTCCACCACGAACGCCATCTATTAAAAGTACATAATCTGAAGTAGCGATTTCCATACAAAATTACCCATTTTTCGATTTTTCAGCTGCACTTTAGGGTTGGAACCCAAGAGGGCGCCCCTGGGCCCCCATGTCCTTGTTTTAATAGTTATTCTGCTCTTCGGGACGAAGACAAATCCAACAAATCAAATATCATAAAAGCCCTTCTTGAGTTATAAACCCAAGAGGGTTCCCTGGGCCCTATGTCCATGTTTTAATAGTTATTCTGCTATTCGGGGCGGAGACAAATCCAACAAATCAAACATAAAAATTGGTCCAGCCCAAGGGCCCTCCCTGGGCCCTCACGTCCATGTGAAAAATACTTTTCGACCTATTCTCATACCTACCAAATATAAAGAAAAATTTATAAAAATTGGTCGAGCCGAAAAATCGGTCCAGCCCAAGG
Organism: Diaperis boleti; assembly: GCA_963583935.1. NCBI lineage: Eukaryota > Metazoa > Arthropoda > Insecta > Coleoptera > Tenebrionidae > Diaperis > Diaperis boleti. The sequence goes on along the minus strand of OY757242.1, from coordinate 56,087,184 downwards.
GGGCCCCTTTGGTTCCCATGTCTATGTGAAAAATAGTTTACGACCTATTCTCATACCTACCAAATATAAAAAAAACATCATAAAAATCGGTCGAGACGAAAAATTGGTCCAGCCCATGTCTATGTGAAATCTATGTCTAATTTGTCTTTTTCTATACTCGCTATATAGTTAATTTCGAAAAGTCACGTTTTTAGACACAAGTGCGTAAATAGTATATTGTAACACTAGGTTTGTAAAATTTATATTAAGACACGAGTTCAGGAGTGCTATTCTGCACCCTTCGCGTCGACACGAATACCGACCGATTTTTATGATTTTTTTTTGTATATTTGGTAGGTATGAGAATAGGTCGTAAACTATTTTTGACATGAAGATGGGGGCCCAGGGGGTCTTTTTTTGTTTATTTGGTAGGTATAAGAATAGGTGATAAACTATTTTTTACATGGACATAGGGGCCCAGGGGGGCCTCTTGGGCTGGACCGATTTTTATGATTTTTTTTTGTATATTTGGTAAGTATGATTTGTTGGATTTCTCTCCGCCCCGAATAGCAGAATAACTATTAAAACATGGACATGGGGGCCCAGGGGGCGCCCTCGGGTTTATAACTCAAGAAGGGGTTTCATGATATTTGATTTGTTGGATTTGTCTCCGCCCCGAATAGCAGAATAACTATTAAAACATGGACATGGGGCCCCTTTGGGTTTCATGGGGGGGCCTCCCCTGTGTTATTAATTCTGAGGCGTTACAAAGTTCGCCGGGTCAGCTAGTCTCAGTATATTATTTTATAAATAACTATGAATAAAAGTACATAAAATATGTAGATACATGTTTAGGGTATTAATTATAATTTAAAATATACAATTACAATACGCAAATGATTCCCTATTGATTCCATCGTTTCCAAAAAGAACGACTTTTCATTTAACACTTAACAATTATTCAGATTCTAGAATAATTTTGTACCCATCGAATTTCAGCAAAAAGCGACAATAAAATCTTCTTCCTATTGTTTGTCAACAATCCGGCACTAAATTAAAAAGTTTCGAATTATACGAAATTACGGATGCATAATTCAGCTCGCTCTCGGTCTGTGTAATGAGTGGCGCTACTGTGAAAGCGAAATTCAATTTCCAATATTATGTAATTACTGGGGAATTCAAGTCCTGATTGATCGGAAAAGTAAATTTATTCGTGCATTCAAATGTAATTCATTTAGCATTGATTCACATCGTGTCTTCCGTTGGACATTTCATTATTTATTATGCTCACCGAGATCAACGGATGGATGGATGTATTAGGAGTTGCTTGGAGTCGAGTTCTTCGCAAATCCTTCGCCGGGACGAGCGTGCCCGGATCATATTTCTGCTTTCTCTTTCATCTGCCGCCTTTCTATTAATAATCAATTTTACTGGGGGCTATACTTTATCGTAGCTTTTCAGTAAACACGGGTTATTGAGGCTTTTAAATATGGTTTTATTTTTCTCCTTTGTTATTCTATTTGTTGGTTTCTAGAGTGGTTAGTTGTGGTATTGTCATCCTTAAAGTAGCAGGTTTTAGATATCGATACTACAACTTATTTTTAACAATTTATGTTTTATTACGAGGAATGATGTCCTATTTAAGTTTATATCAGACTAGCTGACCCCGCGAACTTTGTACCGCCTCAGAATCAATAAATCTTGTGTTAACTTATTAGCTGAATTAAATTTAGTGTTATTTTTTATCAAAGGATAATGCACACAACGCCATCTACTGGCATTATCGGAACCAGCATACAATTCATTTTTTTCTCTGTGATGTATCAGAGATAGCGTACATACGGATTCCATACAAAATGTGTGAGAAAATTTTTTGTCGTTAATTTCTCCGATGTTTTAATAGTTATTCGCCCCCGAAAAAAATCTGTCAATCTGTTCTCAAGATATCAAAAAATTTGTGTGTGAAGTCCACGCGCAACAGAAGTGAAACTTTGGAGTTTACTCCTCAAGAATCGATTTTTCGGTACCTACGAAAAATTTTGGTGGCCGGCGTCATTTGTTATTGTCGTTGCCCTGTTGTTGTAATTTTTCCGATGTTTTAATAGTTATTCTGCTATTCGGGCGGAGACAAATCCAACAAATCAAATATCATAAAAGCCCTTCTTGAGTTATAAACCTAAAGGGGCCCCCTAGGCCCCCATGTCCATTTGAAAAATACATTACGACCTATTCTCAAACCTACCAAATATACAAAAAAAAAATCATAAAAATCATGTACATGTAAAAAATTAGTTTACCACCTATTCTCATACCTTCCAAATATGAGAAAAAAAATCATAAAAATCGGTCCAGCCCGTTAAAGCCGTTTTTGAGTCTGGTTTATATATATAGATTATTAAAAGAACAAAAATGAAGTATCATAATCAAGAGACAATCAACGTGAACCAATGGGATTGTCCCACAATTTTCAAGATCAGCCAAACTAGACTAAAAAATATTATACCCGTATTTTTTTGTTTATCCGAGATCACGCGCTTAATAGGTAAAAAAAATCCGAAACATTTGTCTTATTTGAAACACGCGCCTTTCTGTGACGTCAACACGGGACAAAATTCACCATATAAAAATCAAAGTTACTAAACGCGGGAACCATTGAGAAACGCACGAACCAATGAGAATACTCTCCCGAAACGACATCACAAAGGGTAAATCTAGAAAAAAGTAATTGTGCGTGTCAGCTCCGACGCGCGGCTGGAGCTTACTCTTTAGTTGCGATTGTCTTTGAATATACAATAGGCAAAGGGGGTAAATAAACGCATTTACATAAATCATGTTACATAAAAATATTGACCTGCAACTTTTGGGCGCTAAATGGGTTGCTGACAGTAACCTCCACAAGAAAAGTTTACGCCGCAAGGTGTTGAGAGACAGGGGTTGTAAAATGGAAACGTTATGGTTTTTTGGGTACTTGCTTCTTAGTCTTTGTTCCGATCGCAAGTATCGAGAGCGTTCCCAAAAAAATGTCTTGTTTGCTACATCAGCAAAGTTTAGTTTAGTTAATAATTGTTATTTTCATTTGTGGTTCTGTGTTGGTGCAGGTATTTCAATTTTAGTTAGTTCTCTTTGTTAACTGTTATAGTTTGTGTAGAAAAGAGTATTGTGTGCCAGATTTGGGTCCGAAACAAAGGTAAAATTTTACCTGTCCAGTTTTTTTTCAGAAAGTTTGCATTTGAATTTTTCACAAAGTTTGCAACGGTCTGGATTACTGATTAAAATTCAAGTGAGAGAGAGGGGGGTTTAAGGGGACGCTACGTTTGTAAAGGTCATTTTCTTTGTTTGCGTAGAAGGAAACATGGCGGCGACTTGGCTTTCTTTGTTTGTATTCAAAGCGATCCAAATTTCATTTAAACGGTAGTTTCGATGGTTTATAGTTTAAACCCCTTTCTTTAATTTCTCTTAATAAGATTACCATTCATAGGCTGGTATTCTCACCATTTTCAAATGTAAACTCCCTTCCTGATTAAAACAAAAATTGGAAATAGCCGTACTACATACCCATATGTGCATTATTATATTATGTGTGTATTGGGTTATCATTTATTTGATGAATAAGACGATGTGGAGCACCAGTTCCTGCACCTGGTGCTTTGTACCTCAAGTATCTATGCAGGAAGTATACGGTACTGGTTAGGGGGGCTGTCATAAATTGTCCACTTCGTCTTTTCATACGTATTTTAAATTAATTACCACTAAAAAAGCCGTCCAAATGGTAACTCATCCTTGCGAACGATGTTTTATTCGTGTATAAAATATCGTAGATTTCGGTTTGTTAATTAAATTGAATTTGTCGAAAGAAACGGAAACTCAATGCTTCGATTAACTGTAACATTTAGTGATGGATTTGTTTAAAAGGAATGTTGTAACAACTTCCCTTTTCTACACATGCAATTTTGGGAACTCTCTCTGTTAAATGAGTTAAATTATTCAAACTCTCACTAGATAAAATGTTCAAAAAGTCAATTATTAATCAAAAGTTGGACCATAAGACTTATAAAGCAAATACATTGATAAATCCATAATTTGTGTTGTTAATCTACGCTCCGCCTCCAACACTACGCACCGAGCATTCAAAGAAGCTGGTTCAATGTCTGGTAGGTTTGTTTCAAATTTCCCGCCACATAAATTAATACATTGTTAGAAAGACTGATTTCCCTTACTACCTGTTGATATCATCTTGAGCATTGATTTTATCTTAAAATTTAAATGTATTTAAGTCGAACTCCACAAACCTTAATAAGCGCAAAATTACAGTTGGAACATGTTTCGGCAGAAATTAAAGAAAACAACATTTGTATTAGTAAAGCCGACAAGGGTAATTGCTTGGTAATACTTAAGAGACAAGATTACTTAAACAAAGTAGAGGATTTTTTAAAATCTGGTGATTTTACAAAAATCAAAAAAGATCCTACTTCAAAAGACCTTTCAGAAACCGTTAAATATTTTGACCCACAAGTTTTCACATTAATACCCATGAATCCTTGCATACCTAGACTATACGGTTTACCTAAAATACATAAAACTCAACCTTTTCCCATTAGACCACTAGTTTCTTTTGTCAATTCACCTGCATCAATACTTTCAAAATGGCTTGATACAATTCTTAGACATTTAGATTTCAATAACAAATTCGCAAAAAAAACTCAATAGATCTTTGCTCCAAAAATAAAAATTTCCAAATTCTATCAGACAGTAGACTTGTTTCATTTGACGTAGTTAATTCATTCCTCAGCATCCCACCCGAATCTTGCTTATTAATATTAAAAAACCTACTATTTAATTCTAATATCCCAACCGTACATGCACTAAATTTACATTCACTATGTCAGACTGTCCTAGATTAAAGATCATCTTCTCTTTTGGTACAGATATGTAGATGACATAATTGTTTTATTCAAAGGATCTGATTCTGAAGTTGATAACGCACTCAGCAACTTAAATTCTTTAAACCAATCCATTAAATTCACGGTTGAAATTGAAATCAATTCCCAAATTCCCTTTTTAGACTTGTTAATCACTAGAAATAATAATACTTTTAAATTTGACATTTATAGAAAACCTAGTATCACAGATTGCGTAATACCTTTTGACTCTTGTCACCCTGTTTCCCATAAATTTGCAGTTTTTCATTCCTTTTTCCATCGATTATTTTCTATACCACTATCAGATTTATCTTTTCAAACAGAACTTAATAACATTAAACAAATTGCTTGAAATAATGGATATTCTTTAAAAACTAGAAATAAATTATACTATAGATACTATAACAAATTTAAATACCCACACCACTTGGTTAAAAATCCTTCAGAAACAATTTCCTTTTCAAATTCATCCTTTGGTATCGTCTCAGAGAAATGTTCTAAAATACTTAAGAAAAACGGTTTTAAAGTTTCATTTAAAACAGATAACAACTTATTCAGATTTTTTATTAAAAATAAAGATCCATTAGATTACAAATCGTCATCAGGTGTATACAAATTGAACTGCTCTTCTTGTGAGTCATTCTACATACGTCAGACAGGTCGCAAAATATCAGACCGTATTAAAGAACATTTCAGGCACATCTATAACAACACAGATCTTGATCCTCCTCCATCAACACCTTCTTCTTTCGCCAATCATATTGTAACGGACATGGGCCCGAGATGACTCATCGCTGTAGCGGCGTCATCAATAATTACTACAATGTCCTGGAATTTACTACAACGTACTCAAGGTAGTATGACTCATTTTCTGGAATATCCGGTACAGATCGAGAGTGCCATGGAGCCTCTAGAAACATTTAGGAGCGAGTATATTTATTACGTTCCAGCGGGAGTCAGTAGAGTTTAGTCGTATCATCGAGTCTATCAGCAGGGTCGAAGTGGGTCGAGTCGGACAGTTGCTTTTATCTATTCGGAGTGCCGCCTGATGTGTAAATAAATAATACGAGACGTGCCAGTGAAGTAGTAAATTTTAAATAGTGTAAATAATGTAAATAGTGTAATATTATAAGTATAAATAAATTGTACATAATGTTTAAATTAATAATGGAACCTAGAAACCCTACATTGGTGTCAGGTGTGGGGTACGAAGATTTGTAAGAAATAAATAAATCGATATGAAGGTTAAGAAGAAAAGAAGAATGGTTAGGCTACTCATATAAAATAATAATTCAAGCACTATGACCCACCTTCCGCCGCGACCTCACACTTGCGCAGTCAATTACAGAAAATGTTTAAAGTGTTCCCTCCCAGCTTTGCAGCTGTTAACTCTCGGTTTCATATTTTCAAATGCATTTTCCAGCATCTGATAGTAGAACTATATACAATACGGTGTTTTTGAGATACGAGAATATGACATAATCTAGAACTGTCAGGTCCGGATTTCGAGGCGGAAATTGAATGACTCGATCATCATAAAACTTGTGAATTTGGTCCATAGTTTCTCTTGTCCTGTAAGCTGGTGCATTATCCTGCTGGAAGTACCTATGTAGAGGTTCGCCATCATGAAGGTTTTGGAAGAAAAGGGTCGAGTAAATTATTGCGACATCTTTCGGCATTTACAGGTTCAAGTATACGTCTTCGAGAGACCGCCAGCCAAACACCAATTTTCTGCTGATAGAGGGGCGTTTAGACGAATTCATGGGGTTAATTGCGGACCAAATTCGCATATTTTGTTTATTTACAGTATACTATTCGTGCAGGAAAACATCACGAAATCTTGCCACGCATTTATAAATTTGTTGGACTAATTTTTGATAATCTGCTGGACAATTGGGGTAGGCATTTCGAAAATCATTAGCGTTTTATAGAATAATTCCATTCACCATTCTGTCGCCGTTTTTTTAAGTCACTTTGACATTCAAATTTTAAATCAAATTGTCGAAGGTTGGTAGTGCCAACCTAATTTGTTATTTTATTACGAGTTTTATTATTTATGCTTTTTTTTATTCAAAAACCGTGCCTGAATAATGTAAACGAAGAGAGATGCAACGAATTAAATAGTTTTCGACATCCAAGCTCGCTACCCCCCCATAGACCTATAGAGTGTTATCCGAATTATCTCCACTCAACAAATTAATGTAAATTTCTAGGGACAAGTTCGTTAGGCGTACTTACTGCATGTAAATTAATTTACATGATGTTATTTTTAAATGTAACAAGAGTTCTGCACCTCCCTGTTCTATTTAAACTCTTTTCTAAACTTTAAATTTCATAGAAGTTTATTTTCTAATAAGAAACTGTAATGAGAGTATTATTTCTCGCGTTCCAAAGTTCTGCAGACACAGACCTGCAGTTGCATACCTGCGTTCTTTAAATTATCTTTAACATACTTTTATTTTAGGTACGAGTATATCGTGTTCCGTTCTCCATTCAAACGGTGTTGTATAGATTGTATTCACTCTAGAAAACAATTTTATTGTAAAAGTTATTCTTTTTGTTTCTGGAATTCTGTTGTCTAAGGAAATGATATAAGTCGTGATATTTGATACCGATGTATTTATCTTCACACTTCAATAACATCGTCGCATTTACAGACCCATGGTTTTTTACTTTTCCCATATAGGTCCTCCTATGTGGTGAGTTCATATACTCCTGGGACACTGGGAGTATTATTTATTACAAAACATACATATTGCTTTTAGAACTACCGAATCAATGATGCATCTGCAGCAAATCAAACCGCGAAACTGCATTACCCGGTCGAATAATCGTATGCAAAAATTAATAAACAGCGCTAATAATATCGTGTTTATTCAAAATCGGAATATTCGTTTTGCATGCAATTTGCTTAGAGCAATGGCATTTACGCCCCTGAAGGCATTAATAATACCAAACCGATGGTATAATTGCTTTTAAACAGATGCGTCCTCTCGCGTGTAGAAAATAAAACGCACACTGCTACGGCTTTTATCAACAGTTAATGTACGTTCGGTTCTTTTGTCGGCTTTGATTTTGGCGGTTTTCAGATAAAATTGCTTCTGTCATCTAATGGTCAACGTCGCGCTGCATTAATTATTAAACGAGCAATGAACAGCTTTTTACGATCAAACAATACTTTGTGAATTTGAAATAAAACGTCGATATGAGATATGTCTCGATGTTTTGATACAGAATTTTGTGGTGTTGTAAAATGTTCTGGTTGTAATGGGTATTTAGCAGCACTGGAGAAAAACGAGAATGAAGTCACTAAATAAGTGAGGAAAGTTTTTGTGACACCCAACTATTACAGCTAAGCATTGTTCTGCTCACAAAAGTTTGCATATTTCGGTTTCAAACAAATTGACTAAAATAAAGTTCTCCATGATAAAATATGATACATGTGGACTCCCCATAAATATCCTTTTGTGATTAATTAAACAAATCCACAAAACCAATAAACTGGTTCATCGTTGGGATTAAAACAAAAAAACTTATATTAAATGAAATATATTTCATTGCATAATATTAGCATATAATAATGTCATTTTCATTATTGGAATTTACAGTAAATAATCATTAAACATATCCATGTTTCACAGCTATAATAATTAGAATAATTTATTACCGCTAAATAATTTATTAGATACTCGATTAATATACATATATCTGCATATTTATATCAATTATATAAAATAACTGCATGCACATGGTTTTAAAATCCATTGATTACGAAGGATTTTCAAGTAAAGTTGCTTTTTGGAGATATTCGCTTCAAATGTCCATCTAACAAATATAATGTAGACAGGGTGAAATCGAAATACATGCATTAAAAAAATCCGGTAATATCTTGGGGTGAATACAGGACAACCCCCTTGGTTTGCGTGTTCAACTTGCCCCCTGTATAGAGATGATATATTTATTTAAAGTTTTGCTATAAAATCGAGGTACGCCCATGGAATTTCACCCTTAACGTCAAAGATTGAGCTCACAATCGCACCGATCGTGTCCTGCAAGCGGAGGAGCAAATTCTTGAATGCGCAGAACAAAATCCGGGGATTAGTACCAGGAGTACAGTGAACATGTGAACAACGCTGCCAGAATAATTCGACATATATCAAATGTTTTTGCGCGAATTCGGCAGAACATGCTTCGCAGAGCTCAAACATATTGTATCAATACCGAGGGGCGTAATTTTGAACATCTTTTGTAATCTCAGGTAAGAGATGTAAACATTTTTTGTGGGATTATTTCAGTAGGTCACTTGCTTCAGGGACACGTTCGTTTTTATCTTCAGTTTTTGTGCGAGCAGATGTTTTCCTGCATTTTAAATTATTCTCTCATAGACGTCGGAACTGGCATAATTTAAGGGGGTTGTGCCCCACTCTTATAACCGGCTAAAAATCGAGAAGAAAAAAACCGTTTAAATATATGCATATATTTCGATTTCACTCTGTATATCAGTAACTGGTTTTGAGTAATGTTTTTTATACCAATTGTTTATGTCTTAACCACAAGACTATGTATGTTCCTGTTGTCTCTGACCTAAATCTCTACCACCACGAAAATCCTATAATAAATAATCACGAACTATAAAGGCTAGATCAACAGATGTTTCTGATTTGCTCCACGCGTTGAGCCTCGTTAGGCCTCGTCACTGCAGTCGCAAAGAATACCTACTGCAAGTATTCAGCCATCGAGCACTCACTCCATCATGAAGTCTTTAACGACGTGTTTAAGTGTTAGAAAATGACACGCAATGCCATCCCTCGTTCCACCATGCGATGGAAATAAATTCTTATCAAACTTTTATACACGTTCCACTTAATGTTAAAAATCACCAGCAATAAGCGCGATTGTTGTTCTAAAAGCTTGTAATATCGTCCGTCCAATAAAAACCAAACATGTTAAAGCGTGTCATCACTTCGGAGTTATCTCGTGGAGAGTGTATTAAAGAAATATAAAAGTAGAAATTGCGCATTCTACCAGTCTAAAAGCTTGTTGATGTAGGGAGCTGAAACGGATCCTATGTGCTTCGGCCCATTTAACTTCCGTATAAAACCGCCTCTGCCTTTAAGAACCATGAAATAACCCGTCTGTTTGTTTGATAGATTCAGTGACATGTCGACTTGATAAATTACACCTTGACGTTTAATCTAGTTGCGGCCGTAAACCGTTGACTCGGATGTCGGGGTAATTACGGTAGATCCCAAGATCTTTAGAGAATATTTCTCGTAAAAGGCTAGTCCAGGAAGTGATATATGTATGTATTTTTTCATTAAAAGGAACGATGAGCTTCAATTATAATTTTTTTTTCATGGGATAAAAGGATTTAAAAATAAGTGTTGGCAAAGTACGAGGGATATTTCTCAAGTCCTAGATTGTGTTACAAATTCATTGATTTTCAAAGATACTAATACAATTTCAATTCTCGATTAAATTGTAATTTTTAGGGAGGCGTTAAAATTTTAGAGCGAATCATCTTTTAGAGACGGTCTTCCGGATTTCAGTATGTTGAATCCAATGTTATGTTACTTTTAGATTCTGCAGAATTACTACCATAGAGACCTTGAACTAACTCAGATAGCTTCTTCCACTAGGAGAAAATAATAGTACGTTGCAAATTTACTATATCTTCCATATCAAAAATGCTCATCGGAAATGGGTCATTACTGCCGTAATATTCAAGACAACACCAATGCTGCTATCCAAAGCAGCAAAAAAAGATTAATTACATAACCACGGCTTCCCAGAAAATGCTTGCTATCCAAATGGCATAATTCTAAACGGTAATGGAAAATTTATTTACACCACAAGTAGTGCCATCGTCAACATTTTATAAAACTGGGCAATTACTGATAGCCAACAAAAGGAGTCGGAGTCTCATACTCTCAAAATGTTATATTTCAATTTTTATTTTACTTTGGAGTCTTTGTATGATTTCTCTACCGATTTTTCTTGATGTATATTCGGAGATTCCTTGCTCAGTGGAAAGCCCCATAGACGATGGCACCAATTCCATCGGCACAAACAATGAATTGAAACAACTCAGCTCTCCAAGTTTCAACTGGCATTTTATCCCGCCGCATTCACCGCATTTTGTCCTAATTTAGACCATCATTTAAGCATGTCGCTCAATTACCGTTTGGAGAATTCAACAGTACTAACATATTTGAAGATACTCTAAATATACTTTAAAATGTATTGCGTCCCCTCGCCTCATTACTTGCATTCCCGGGTTTGGTCTTATTATAGCAACAAGTATTTTCTTTTTCTCTTAAACACAGTTTAATTCAAGCACGCTTCAAAAAACTCCTAATTTTTGCAATCACTCTCTAACTGTAGATACATATTATAATAAAGGAGTAAAATTTGTTAATATACATTACATGGTGTTCAGCTTGGCACCAAAGTTGTTTTCTTTTCATTGTTTGGGAATAATTTAAAAACAATTTCTTCGGGGTCACCTACTGTCAACAATTTACAGTTGTAGTTCACTTCCATCCATATAATTTTATTTATAATAAATATAACAAATTAATAATGGTTCATAAAAACAGATATATTTTCTAGTTAAAAACTAGCATTAACAGTCCTGTTTTTCATGCTAATGGTAGCGACTCTCGGATTAATACTGTTATGATAGTTGAAAATATCAGGACAAGTTCAATATTCACGCAGAAACCGTTTTAATTACCTTTCAGAGAAGCTTTTGCGGCTTTTATAGTGCTACGGTAAAAAGCACGTACGTGTGTGTCAATGTCCTCGACAATCTTGCAGGTTCAAGCCGTAAAATAAACGCTCCGAAGAGACCGGAATAGAATTAATTTCTCTGTTAAAAAAAACCTAATGCATCTCAAACAGTAAATTGCTGCTATAAAACCTACTGGTATATTAGTAATCTAGGCCATACTGGTTGGAACATTGAATTTTTGCCAACAGTTTTGCCAAAATTGTATCTTGCACCTAATGTTTATTATATTAGGTTCTTTGTGTAAGAATATGTAAGGTTGAAATATAAACCACAAAAAGTATTGTTTCAAATATGTAGGGCTCGAACGCGTCTCGTAAGATATCTGGATACATGGATCTATCCATTTTGCCCCTATTAAGCGAATTGGACCAATACCGTACGAAGGCAAGAACCTCCTTACTATTATTGAATCTACATCGTGTTTTAGCATGTAATTTGTATTTAATCTTTGTCTCTCTGGTCGTCTAATATGAAAAAAACCATCACTGTTAAACAAATTAAACTTAGATCCATCACTAAAAACCACAAATTTCCACTCTTTACAGTTCAGTGAATATACTCTTCTGCGAATTTGAGTCTGGATTTTATATTCTTCATACTTCAAAAGGGTCCTCAACAAGAGGACGTATGGTGGCCCGTTCGGATATACTTGAAACCACAGATTCACTAAGAGCAGCCTGAATTTTTGACGAAGGTACAAACTGAGAAAAAGTCTGGAGAGGGGGAGATGAGGAAAGGTGATGTCCTCTCAACGGCTTCGTCTACCACGACAACAGAGACAAGCCAGTTCGAGAAGAGGACAAGCAAATAATCCCGAAGAAAAAGGAACCAGAAGCCGTTCTTATGACAACCTCTCCCGCAGAAGACACAAGTCCGCTGCTGATGCTCTGGAGAGCTCCGCAGCAAGGTTCGATTCTAACGGAGGAAGAGGAGACAGAAGAGGAAGGGACAAAGAGCACTCCAAGATCCCCTCAATTATAGTGGAGGGATCAGGGTTCTACAGGTGAACCTCCACCACACAAAGGCAAGTAGATTAGTAGAACATAAGAGATAGGACAGTGGGATCCCACCTAGGCACGGCTACAATAGCAGCACAGATGGGGAGATGCTGAACGTATAGAGAAGTATTATCGCCGCTACAATATGGGCAGTCCTGGTTGATGACCTAAGCTGAAAGCTAGCTCAAGAGGGTTATCAGTGTCTCGGATATGCAGATGACCTGGCATTGGTAGTCAAGGGAAAGTTTCCAGGAGTTATAACAGATAGAACATAAAAAGTGCTGTCGGTCTACCATTCTAAAGAAAAGGGGTACTAGGTACTGTTACAATTTGATTTTGCCGTGCATTCGCCACCGAAGATTCAGAAACGAATCGGCGTTTAGAGATAACCGGCACCTACAAAAAAGCACGAAAATTTCTTGCATACCACGCGACGAACCTGCGGCCTACCTTTTCGATCGACATCTGAACGAAGAACATCTCCGTCCTGGACAAAGAGTAAGGCCTAGGGAATTGCGTCAAGTACGGATAATACGATTGGGGTGTTCAGTTAATTATTTAACTAAATCGCATTAGCGGATATATTGATTAGGTGTTGATTCGGAGGAAAAAGAGGTAAGAAAAACTACTTTATTGCATGTACACCTTGACTATTTTCTTTCAATCAAATAGGCAGATTCACCAGCATTGACCAAGAATTGTTTCTTGTATCACTTTTCATTTGGAATAGCTGCTGTGTATTTCCACTTGTGATTTTTTTTCCTGGATTGACGTAATCCATAAGGTTGACTTATTATTTATTGTAAGGACACGTCAGCTCCAAAACCAGCAGGAAACCGTTGAACGGCTCAGAAGATAAGTAGTAGATCAATTTATTAATATATTATTTTTTTTGGTTAACAATTCATCTAGTTCTTTTATTAGCGCGTCAGTTAAAAATGTAAATCTTCTATAATCATTTCAATGTAATTTAAGCTTTTAAGAGTAGTACAATAGTCATAATTTAATTTAAACCAGAAGAATGTCGATAAATCCAAGTGGAGTAAATTTAAATTAAAATTTAAATATATCTAAGTCGAACTCCACAAACATTAATAAGTGTAAAATTACAAATGGAACATGTTTCGGCAGAACACTACTGCCATCATCAACCCTTAAAAATAATTTTTTATACTCTTTAATATAATTTAATTTGTTACATTTTCATTTCTACATCCATATAGTTTATTTATTTAACCAACTTGTGACTTGTCAATTTAATTTTAATCATTATAACATTATTTTAATTTTGTTTAATGGTAGAGAAAGTTACTGTATAATTTATTTGTTCATTATATGATTTTTGGGGACGTAACTGTATTTTTTCTGTGTCACCACCCATACCTCAGAGATTTGTAAAGACGATACAACTACTTAGGTTGTAATAGTACCCTAGGGCTAGTAGAACTAGGAAATGTGCAGATTCTACTTGCTACAGATGCAAAATATCTCGGAGTCATTGTTGACCAAAAGCTTAAGTAATCGGTACCGTGCGCTCATTGAAATCATAAATATAGAGTAGGCTGTGAAATTTAAATTAGGTTGGCACTACTAACATTTGACAAGTTCATTTAAAATTTGAATGTCAAAGTGACTTCAAAAAAACAGCAACAGGGTGAATGGAGTTAACAGCTGAATTGAATCTGCAGGAGAACAGTTTAAACATTCTCAATTAGGGTAGAGCGGGGCTAGTTGAGCATAGGGGTAAGTTGGGCAATCGAAATATCTCGAAAACTACAGACCATAGGCTAATAGGGGAACACACCCTATGACGACCAGTAACGACTTGTCGATCAAATGAGGTATCAGGACGCTTTGTTTTTTTTACGACGAAAAAGTAAAAAATTAGTTTTGGTTTATATTTCTTCTGTACACGTTAAAAAGCAACCGTTTTCGGTCATGTAAGTGTTAAACTTTCATACATCTATTATATTTATGATATCTAGAAAGAATTTGGTTCTTATTCAAACCGTTTTTTCATAAACTCACTTTTGTTTGAAATATTTGGTATAGGGCTAGTTGAGCAATGCTGGTCTTAAGTATGTTAAAGATGATTAATTTTATATATCACATTAATATCTTTTTGTTGTATTTAATATGTATTGATTGTCACATAACTGATGTTAACTAAGTATGATATTAAGTAGAAAGATTGAGACTATTCCAAAAATTAAAAGTAAGAAATGTTTTATTTAATATTTGAAGAAATAATAGTTTCTGTTTCACTATTATATCACTAAGGGACTATAAATAAAAAGCTATTTTATTCCATGTCTAGCAAACATTCACGTCATTACATGACTTAATTTTCTAATGGCTCAATGTGCCCCATACCCTTGCTCAACTTACCCCACCTATGGGGTAGGTTGAGCATGTCTGATCTTGTTCACTCAAAGGACCGTAGCTCTTAAACAAGATTTATGAGAGTTAAATGACTTAGGACATGTTTAAAAAGGAATAAATTACCTATCTATGAGAGTACATATCAAGGAATTTGGACTTATCGTTTAGGAGCTAAAGCCGATGAAGTGAAAAATTGCTCAACTAGCCCCGCCCTACCCTATTCTACATTATTTGTCTTTTATTTACTTTAAATTAAAACAATTCAACATGAGAAACATAAACGTCACAATGTTTACGATAACCTCAAATTTTACTGTCAGTCAATTTGCAGGCTGGGCCATTGCATAATAAAAAAGCCGCCTACTCTAATTTATAATTTAAATGATCGCACGGTATATACAAAAGTACAGGAGGTACAGAAAACTGTGCGGAAAGGTATGGGGATTGGGCCAAAAATGATTCTATGGCTATACACAACGGTAGTGAGACCCATATTAACTTATTAACTTATGAATCAGTGGTGCAAAGGCATGTATGTATGCCTTTTGGATAAGCCAAGGCTTTCAATGTTCCTGAAGAAAACACTATGCATTGATTTATCCATATCTTGCTCAGAGATTCTGACGTGGGCTGTAAGACAGAGCAAATTGAGCTCGGTAATAGAATGTAGCCGAGCTCGCTCAACGTCAAAGTCAAGACCGAGTTCATCTGCTGCTCTTTGTGCCGCCTTAAATAAAAATGCCCCGACTCCCCGCCTCTCGTGATCCCTGACAAGAAGCAACAAGGGATCTGAACTTTGGATGATCTTACAGGCTATACCCAAGATTACCCTGTTATGAAGGCACTCCAAACTCAAAAGTCCTCGGCCTCCCTGGTTTCGTGGAAGATATAACCTCGGAACGGACGATTTTGGATGCAAACTGCGCTGTAGATGCATCATTTTTCGAGTATCCCGATCAATCTGCTTCAACTCATCCACTAACCGTTTAACTGCTCCAAATGAGTAGAGCAGGATCGGAACGGCAAGCATATTTGTGGCAAAAATCTTGTTCTTCCCCGAAAGCTCTGACGACCAGATTCGTCGGAGTAGATTTTTGTACTTGCCGCAGAGAGACTTTTTACCTCGTGTGACGCTTGAATGTGGCACTGCTCCACACCCAAGTACTTGTAAGTATCTCCGGCGTTCAGATGTCTCAAAACGCTTCCGTCAATGAGTTGAGCATCTTCATCGAAATCCTCGCATCGTCCTCTTTTGAGATGAACCTGAGCGCATTTGTCCCAACCGAACTCCATGCCAATAGCATCTGTGTACTCCTGCACTATGCGCAATGACTGCGCCAGTTCTTGCTTTCCGGAAGCATACACTTTCAAGTCATCCATGTAAAACAAGTGCGTGATCTTATGCTTCCGGTTACCGGGTGGGTGTACCACAGCTATAACCCTTTGCACCGCGCAAGGCTACGGACAGCGGCAACAATGAGATGCAAAACAGAAGAGGACTCAAGGAATCTCCCTGGAATACTCCTCTTCTGAATGATATCAACTCTGTCTGAACTTGGTCCCGTCGGGATGTTATCGAGAACCGAGTCTTCCAGAGTGACATCAGTTGTTTGATGCATCTCACCAGTGTATCGGGTATCGCAAGACATTCGAGCAAGTGAATAATCAGCTCGTGAGATGTTGTGTCGAATGCCTCACGATAATCGATCCAAGCCATGGATAGGTTGCGCTTATATTGGACGGCATCCTGCGTGACGCACCTATCGATCAGCAGGTTTTCCTTGCAGCCGTCCACGCCCCTTTTACAGCCTCGCTGTTCGAAAATTTTCGAATACACCGGGTTAATAGCGTGGAATATTCGGTAGTACAGGAGAAGAAAGCCTCGTCGCCTCTCAATAGACCATCTCGTTCAGGAGCAGGATGTCTGGATCCTCAGGGAGGTTCCTATCGAGTGATTCGTCCGCTGCAACTACATCGCTGGCTTTGGGTGGTGGAATTTTGTGGAGAGACTTTCTGTTCGGAGGCATCTCCAAAATTACCGGAACAGCGTGGCGGATCTCCGGCTCGTCCGGCTGTACCTCCACCAACTGCTCCGGTGCTCTCTCGTATTGAATGCGACGAAGATAGGCCACATAGTCGCGGAGTTTTTGTGGCGCGAAAAAGTGATGCTCGGGGTGTTTCTCACCCCACAGAGCATGCATTCTTGCCATGTAACCCCTTCGCCGCGGCTCACTCGTCTCGTAGCAGTCGAGCAAGTCACTTCTTAGAGTGTTGGTCCACTCAAAGCGTCCATGGGCATTGCCAGAGTCGTGAACGGGTGAATCGTTTTCCGAGACCCCACCACCTTCACCTTGATCCCTATCCGACTGGGACCGGTCGTGGGGGTCTTTACCTGCTGAGGTAGGAACAACAGTCTAGGGTTCCAATTGGTTGTTAGCCAAAAGGAACCCCGGCCGGTATTGAGGTCAAGATGGCTCGACCTCCCAGGTGCGCCAAGAGCTACCGGTCCGATTTGCACTTTTAGCTCGGCAAGGTGGTGGCGCTACTCACCAGGACCAGAGATGTTATGTGGCCTGCCTGCCCGCATTTATTATTGTTATTAATATTATTATTATAATTATATAAGCACTAGGCGAAGAAAAACCAAGCGCAGAAGGATCGCTCTCCAGGCTGTGGAATCTAATCAAAAAGACCAAAATTGACAGCGTTCTCTGAAGATCCACAATAAACCTAAATGGTCGCAGTGGAGATAGGCCCAGAAGACCGCTTCCTAAATCTAAATGTAAAAAGAAATCATCCCTAAACAGCAGTATTATGGCCTCACTGTATATCGGTTGTGGATAATAGTAGATTATATTATTATAAGTGACAGAAATGCTTCATTGTCTGCTAGTGAGATTGTTGAATCACGAGTGCGATAGGACGAGTAATGCACATCTCACGACATGTGACGAGTGATACATACGACGATTTGTCCAACAGTTGTATTTTTTAACAATAAATAATCTTGAGAAGTCGTCATGAATAGTTGTCCATAAACAAAACAAAATATATTGAAATTTTCAGATTTTGCGCGTTATGTCTTTACTAGAAAATATTCGACTCGAAGCTACAGCTGCATCTTTGGGATTACTTCCTCCAAAATCTAAAGAATTTTACGACAAGGAATATTCGTTATTCCAAGCTTAGAAGACAGAAAATGTAATTAAAGCAAATTCGGAACAAGTTTTCTTGCCGTATTTTTCACAAAAGGTAATTCAAATTACTTTATCTTTATAACAGATACCTAATACTTTGCAACGGTACACAGCATAGCATGTTTGAGTTTGAGTATGAATTCGCAAAGCACTCTGTGGTATGAATTATGTGTTGCCTATTTAAAATTTGGCAGGCGTTAGTGAATAAAATGAAAGCTCTGTTGAATTCCAAAATATGGACGAGTATAAAGTAAGGACGAATTAAACACAAAAACTAAATACACTGTGAAGTGGGGGATATTTCAATTTATGATCACATAAGCTAACCTCAAAAATCCGACAAGTTATTAACATTATTATACACACACTTTCAAACATTTATTTTATTTCCATATTTCCATTTAGATATCCGGTAGATGATGAACAATTTTGTGGGTCATATAAATAGTATAAACTCTGATCAATTGATTTTTTGTATAACACACCTCTGTAGTTACGTTGCAAGTGTAATTGTGACGATAAAATGATACTCAGAATACGTATTAAAATTATGTTTATTAAGTAAGAAACACCTAGCATTATACAATAATCACTAAAATACCTAAAATACATAATAAAGCTCCACATTCCATAATTAATAAAATGCTAATTTGTTAGACTAGTAGAAATTCACTCGTCGTGAAGGTAAGCCCCCGTCTGCGGCGTGAAGTCATTATACCGCTTGATCTTATCTCGGACCCTATTACACACTTTCTGATCTTTTATCTGATCAGCAGGGCAACCGAGCTGAATTTCTCTAAACAAGCAATGCACGAGTTTAATGCCTGTAGGATTACAAGATTCAGTATCGGAGGTATCGCGGTTGGCTGTGGCATTCCTGGCTTCAGCCAAGCATGTAGAAATCACTTTGTCCTGGACCGAGGAGAACCAGGATTCCTTCGACATCGTCTCCTTCACGAACGACGTTAATCCCTCCTCTATCGGGTTGCCCTGTTCGTCCAGCTGTTGGATAATCAGGTGATTATTAGTGAAATATCTGTACTGGGTGATATTAATGTGCACTTAGATTTTCAGTTGTTAGCAGATTCAACTAGAAGTGTGTTTTTGTTGACAGAATATCAATTGAAAGGTTATGTTTATTTGATCTAAATTCAAATGTAGCGGTCAATAATGTCAACCAACGACAAATGAATTTTTATTGGTTTGCCAATTTTAATGTTAGTTAAAAATAATTGAAAATGTCAATATCAGTCAAATCTTTCACAATCAGAATTTAAGTTTTGCAAACAACTGTACAAAATACAAGCCGTGTAGAAATAACAATTATCCTAAATAATTTTTTATCACACATTTTTTAGTTTGAATGTCTCCTACATTTATCGTTCAAGTTGACTGTGGTCTGCATCCAATATTACCACCAAAAATTTGCCCTTTCTATTCCTCAATAAAAATTTTGACAAAAATACACTTTACAGACGATAAAAATGTCAGCTCAAATCAATATAATTGTTTATTGTCCGCTCGTCCACAGCGGAAAAGTGTATTCTGGCCCAACGTTACAACTCAACGAACTAGTGCGTTTTAGATTGTAGTAGTTGTTTTCGGAATCCTAATTGCAAAAATGTGATTTCACTGAACACCATTACGGTTTCATATAATAATAGACAGGATATAAGTGATTTAGTTAGTTTCGCAGTATCGAGACCTTGTACTGTACTTACCAAGTCTTTCTTCTTACCGACACATTGGAACACACACTGAAAAAAAAGGAATAATTAGTTACATACAAAACATCAGCCTTTTGTGTGCCATAAATGAAATTAAAAATGACAAGAGCACTGTTGTTTTGCTGTCAAACCGTCATTCTTTGCATGCTATTGGTTTTGTTCTATTTGTGGCTGTGTAAAATTTCATTGATGTTTCCGGATTGGATGTTGCATGTAGTATGACACCGTAGGAATTTATAAAATTTCAGAATTCTGGTAACATTATATCCATGAACACGTTATTACTTTTTCACATGTTAATAATTGCAATTGAATAAAATATGCACAACATAAAAGCGGCTAACCGTAGTCATATGAGAAGTTCAGCTGTGGAATTCGTAAATAACAAAGTTGCATTTACTTCTAATATATATTTTATTGAAAATGTACCGCCAAAATTCAACTTCTTTTTACTCACATGTATGCCAACTGAACAAAGCTTACTTAAACTGGTATTAATTATTATGTAGATTTAGAACATTGTGAACTTTACGCTTTTACGCTTTGTCATTCTTTTCTCTTTCTATTCTTTCTCATTTTATCTTCACAAATTTGGTTATCTAGTTCAACTTCTTCAATTTTATTCACGTACTGGTACTCAATTTTTTTTTTTTTCAAATCTTCGAAAACTATAACTACTGGGAATCGTCAAAGAAATAAATTCATTAGACAAATCTTCAAATTATATTACTAAAAAGCGCTTTATATTTTGATTTTATATGTTGCATTTGCATTAGAATTTATTTCTTTGACGATTCCTAGTAGTTATAGTTTTCGAAATTCAAATTATTTCTACCCGTAAATCACTTACCGTCATTTCCTTTCTATGCTTGTCCACCTTATCACACCTGAAAGGATCAAACTCTCCTCTGGCTTCTCTCCCGTCAACCTCCGGTTTAGGACCATCTTTATCTCTACCAGTAACTTCCCTGAAGCATTCCCTCTTCAACTCCTTCAAATTGTCGTGATTCTGCTCTAACGTTTCTTCAGCGCAGCAGTATTTCTTCCTTCGCTGCTTACACTTATCGAGAGTTACAGCTTCTTCATCCCGACGGCTTCTGGGATGTTGGTATTCGTAGTTGAGGGAGTGAAGCTCTTCGAGGTCATCCGCAAGAACTTCATCTGTAATAAAACAGCTTTGTGTTAGTTGTTTTGTAACGTAAAAGAACTTGACGTACTATAATATATTTTTAAAAACTGTAAACCAGTTGTGAATTTTCTTATAAAAAAGCCGAAACCGCCAAATTAATAACTAAGAATAATTGCGAAGAACCTTTAAGAAAAAAATTAGAAAGTGGAAGAAGTGGGAATGGGATGATGAAACACAAGAACTGAGAAAACAGAAATTAAAATAACTAAAACAAAGAAACTGACGACGACGACTTATGCATTGGAAAAGCTATGAATAATAATAAAAGAGTATCACAAAACAAACAAGGGGAACCCTGAAAAGCAAGAGAAATATGGTTTGAATATGGGTACATGGAGCTATAGGGAGAAAAGAAGTTGAACTGGTAGAGGAAATGAAGGAGAGGAAAATAGGAATAACTGAGACCAAACGTAAGGAAAGGTATGCAGATGATTATATTTTTTATTGGTCAGGAGTAACAGAGATGGAAAGAACGAGGGTAGGAGTAGAGATTGCGATAAACCAAGAGAACGCAAGAATGACCACTGAGACAGAATATCTAAATGAGAGAATTATATTAGCAATAATAAAATTTAAACAAGAACTATTTTATGTGATTAAAACGGATACTCCTAATGAGGGTGCAAGCAGGGAAAAATTATGAAGAATGACAGAAACAAAGAAAGAATTATAGATAAAACAGAGAACAAAAATAGTAAAAATGAATGATATGAATAGAATAACGAATGAAAATAAAATCAAAGTTGAAATTAGAGAAACTGTGTAGTAATTATATCGACACACAAAGAGCAGCTGGAACCATTAGTACTGTACCGTTAAGGGTGGGATCCTTCCGTGTTATTCTTCCATAAGAACTTTGAGAACCAATGTAAGGAAAACGACTGAAGCAATTTCAATGAAATTTTGACACAACAAAGAACAGGACACACTTTTTACTCTGTTATTTTGAAAATCCTATTGTTAGTGGTTTAAAAAAAAAAACAATTAAAAACCAGTCATATTTGGAAAAAATTGATGAGATTGAAACTTAATTTATGAAAGCCGTCATGCTGATTACGAATCCGAAAACCAAAATAAATTTTAACCCTTGGTTTTACTTAAAATGGAGCTAAAAAATAAGGATTGAGAGGCTGTTCCAATAGAGACGTGGGACCTACTTTTTATTACGGGTTCCCATAAATTATTGAGATTCAGGCAACTTCCTTTACCATCTTCATGATTATTATACAATGTGTTGTTTGCATCGGACTAGCTATTATATTACTATCTTGTGGATTGGTAAATTTGTCGGTTACTATACCTATTTTATTACTTTGTTATGTTTTTCTGTTTGCCACCACCGTCAACTTAGTTACCTGATATTCGGGAAAACCTGTTGTAAACTACCCTTCCGAATGAAGCCATGAATACGTAATTTTTGGTGATTTGCGACAAGTGGCAGAAAAAGGCGTAATGAGGGAGGTCTATTTACAAGCACGTCTCCACTAAAAATAGATGCAAATAAGAATTTGTTCTAGGTTTACATTTATTAATTTTTAGATACAAGGTCAATTGCAGATCTCAGGTAGAAGCATTTGTCATTTTGTGGTGTTTGTTGATCGGCAAACGGATTTATTTAGGGAAAGGATCACACGCGATGCCAATTTTTGGAAAACAAATATGCTTGAAAAGCTTTCAAAGTTTTACAAGCAGTGCATACTTCCAGAAATTATTTTACGAAATGTTCGGAGAGGTGAATTGTGTCGTGATCCTCCATACATATTAGATGCCAAAGACGAGGCAAACAAACGCAAGCATGCAAAAAGTACCTCTAAAAACAGTAAGTACCTAGCTGCAGTATTTATTATCTTTTGGATAATTTCGGTACAGTTAAATTATTTGTATTGGTATACACACTTTTATTTTTCAGTCTAGAATAAGTGCTTAGAATATGGTTGATTGTGGGTTGGGCCTACACTTGGCATACATAAAATCAACGAGAAAAACACTGGGCTGTTACAGATATTTAAGAAGAAAACTATCCCCACCATAATTAAATTTATGTAAAAGAATACTTGTTACAGTAAAATATTTCCATAAGTTGTTGTTTAATAGATTTAATCTAGCACCTACCATATTCGATTGTAAATAACTATTTCCTACGACCTACATGTAAAATGCCAAAAATCGCGCAAATCTTTGCTATCAAAAACTACAAATTGCGCATAAGAACGCTGAGCGTGAAATCAGGGACAGATACAAATGTATTTTATTTTTATTTTTTTGAAAACATTCAATTCAATCAATTCAATTTCCATCCTAGGAGAATAACGAAAAAAAAAAAGAACAAACCAAAATAAATATAAGTCGTTCCTATCGTCAGTTATGATTGAGACTTCATATAAAAATTATGATTTTTCCAGTTTGTCCGAATGTTCCGACTTTGCTTTGTAATTGTCTCGAATTTTGTTTTCCTGAAAACTTTTCCAGGTTCATCAATAAAACAAAAAAGAATTACGCATATCCATCTTTCGAATCGTGAGTTATGGTCTTGAGTTCATACCAAAATCCTATAGAAAAAGACACTTTCAGTTGTTCCCGAATTTTCCGGTTCCCGAATAATTTAACAAAGGTGATTTTTTAGAGATTACAATGTATGTTATTAGAATAAAATAAAGTTGCATGTACTTTCGTTTGTTCTTTTGAGTGGTGCTCCAAGGAAAAACAAAGTGTGCAACACGTGCTGAAGAATATTTCACTCTTGCCACTCGATGCGCTCGTGATTCAACTGCGAGCTCAACTGTCACAATTCGTTTGAAATGTCTGTTTTTGAAAAATTAGCACTTATTGTACAATATACTATTTAGACCTAATTGTACAATGTTACACAGAAGATGTAGATATTATTATTATAAATAGAATAAAAATATCAAATATCATTTTAGTTCGTGGATTTTTTATACGAAGATGAAAAGGGTAATGATAAAGTAACTCACAAATCCAAAATAGCAGTTCTTTGGCATAATATTACAAAACGCTGAAAAAGGTAACTTGATGGGTAATACGGTTTTTAATTAAGTGATTTACCGTAATCTTTGACAAATGAGGGTTCCGCTGATCTGAGGATTTGACGGTTTCTACAAATTTGGTAGCGAGCAGGTACAAATTAATACTATAATTAATAATATTTTCTATTATAAATGTTATATAAAAAAAAAATCTATGAAAGTCTAAAATTATTTTTATATTTTTTTATTGGAGAATTTTTATTTTGCAAAAATGGTTTATGTATACACGGTGTCCCAACTAAAATTTGTACCCCCCAACAATTCCAATTTCGAAAGACTCAGAAGAAAACGCTCGAACAGGTCAATTTTGTTATCAAGGGGGACCAAATTGTAACAAACTTTCATGTCTTAGATCTCATCCCTTTAGCCAGGGGAGCCACCCCCTTAAAAAAATTAAATAGCATGGGGGGTCGTGTGATACATCATTTTAAAGCTTATTCAATTCTCTATCCGGACCTACATTTATCGATTCCTTTCTACAAAAAAAAAAAAAAAAAAAAAAAACATGAAATCGATATTTTCCAAATCTACATAAAATACTCAACTAAAACTTGTACGCCCCAACCATTTTAATTTCGAAACACTTAGAAGAAAACACTCGAACAGGTCAATTTTGTTATCAAGGGGGGCCAAATTGTACCAAACTTTCAAGTCTTAGATCTCGCCCCTTTAGCCCGGGGATCCACCCCCTTAAAAAAATTAAATAGCATGGGGGGTCGTGTGATATTAAAGCTTATTGAATTCTCTATCCAAACCTACTTTTATAGATTCGTTTCTACTAAAAAGAGCATAACAATTTGTTATTTTCCAAATCTACATAAAATACTCTTGATTTGTAAAATAACAAATTCATGCATTTTTTTGTAGAAACAAATCGATAAAAGTAGATCTGGATAGAGAATTGAGAAAGTATGGGCAACAAAGAGGTAACATACTTTTCCGCTTATTTACGCGCAGGAGAATTGAATTTTTCTACTTTGCTTTCGTACTGAGGCTATTACGATACGCTTTTGGGTGTCATAATAGACAAAAGCGGTGTTATAATAATTACACTAAAAATAGTATAATTTTTTTTTTAATATTGGTAATCTCCCTGATCTTGGCAATCCTAACCTATACTTCGCTGTCAATGATGTATGAATGTGAATTGGCATTACTATTTTTGCCACTTGTATTGGAAATTCACGTGCATTTAGGGCAAGCGATTTTGTTGGGGGAGGTGTCCAACAAGCTGGTAACACTTGTCGGCTTCTTGGTGTAGGACGGCGTCTGTAGGTTTTACATGTCCTGGATGGCTCGCCTTGACTTTGTGTGTGGACGCCGTCAGGAAGGCTTTTAATAGTGTAAGACAACATTGTGGCGTTGCAGCTCAAAATACATACGGTAGGAAAATGTTTTTGGAGATCGTAGAGAACGTGTTCTCCTTCTGCCAATTTTCAAATTGGGCGTATGTTTTCCAAATACCTCGCGTGACTTTGAAGGTAGCAAATTGCCTATCCTATTTTCGCCAAAGCCCGTATTTCTGGGGGCGTACATTGAAGAACTTCAGAACTCATTTTTGGAAGGACAAAAATACGAGTGTTGACGTTTCAAATTAATTTTTTTCATAGGCGCCGTTAATGCAGCTCGCACGTGTGCCAACCGCCGAGAAATTCCCTAGATTTTGAAATTTGATTATTTTGTATAAAAAGTGGCAAAGTAGAAAAAATACTGTATGATAACTCGTTTATAAGGCATTTTGTCGCACTTACTCTTTTAGGGCACGACGAGCGTAGCGTGCCACAAAATGCTTCTTATAAAACTCGTATCATAATATACTATTTCAGGACTAGTACTGTAAAGACTTTACAAGATGTTGTTTACTTTGTAACTATAGTTGCCAACATAATTGTCAAACTTGATTTTTGTGGAATGTAAAAAAAAATCTAAAATTTGTAAATTCCGTTTTTTTACTATTATCGGAAAAAATTTATACAAAACACTTCAGTAAAATCTCTTACTTGACTCGCAGCTTTAAAATACTCGGCACAAAGCTTCACTAATGTAAGATTTTCCTGACTTTTATGTAAATAACTATTGTAATGTACAGCGTGATCAAGAACGACTGTTTGAGTTGAATTTCATTTTTAGATGGTAGAATTGTAACAACTTCCGGTTGTTGACGTCTTGACACTGAAAGCCGTCCTTCACAACTTACTGACATTCCAAATTTGGAATTAAAACGTTGTGAAATTAGACTGAATGGGCAGCAGTTTGTGGGGACATTTTAAATTAATAGAATTTATATGCACCTAACCTACAATTTTCTCTCAGTTAACGTTACGTCAAATCTCTGTATGCGGCTGCAGTGTTACAAATAGCCCAACAAAAAAGTATCTTAAATGTAATACCAACTCAAACAGTCCTTCTTGATCACTATGTATTTTGTAAAACAGTTTGTACTTAAACCAGAAGAATGTTCTTAAATCCAGGTGGAGTAAATTTAAATTAAAATTTAAATATATCTAAGTCGAACTCCACAAACTTTAATAACTGTAAAATTACTAATGGAACATGTTTCGGCAGAACACTTCTGCCATCATCAGCCCTTAAAGAATATAAAAAATTATGACGTTGACGTAATTTTGAATTAAATTTACGTCAACGTCATAATTTTTTATATTCTTTAAGGGCTGATGATGGCAGAAGTGTTCTGCCGAAACATGTTCCATTAGTAATTTTACAGTTATCAAAGTTTGTGGAGTTCGACTTAGATATATTTAAATTTTAAGTTTGTACTTATGTTAGCAATGGCATAGTTTGAAAACTGGTTATCAAATTTGGATTGTTACAAATATGGTCCGTCCTTTTAATATCTCCAAATTCACGGTTGTATAGAAAAAGTATAGTATGGAACAATTAAATGATTTAGGGACAATTTTGCAGATTAGCCCTGAAGATGCGCTTGAGGAGTTTTGGATCGTTACTTCCCTAACATTAATTAATTAAATATTACAAAATAATTTCCTTGGTGGGATATCTGCACACAATTAAATAATTAAACTTAAACTCTAGCATTTTTACATTTTTATAGCGTTATTTAAAGATATTTGCATGATTAAAAATGAAAAAGGAAACATTCAAATTGGAAAATGCTTTGTTTTGTTAAATCATGTATGATTTTCAATTGATCAGATTCTATTAAATAAGTTCAGCAGCTTTTTCAGAATACAATGAAATCGCGTCTGTGCTGATAAGGTTTACATGGCTGTTCCAACATGTCAAAAATACATGAGTTCAACCAGTGATAGTTGCGAATATGTGCTTAGTAGTTTTCAAATACAAATACATCCTTTTTTTTTATTCACTTGTGGATAATTTTTTTTATCTTACGAAATCTCCAAAGTACATAATTAAATATCGGCTTTCCATACAATATAAAAAATTATTATCTCTACACACTCCTTTGTACATAGCGAGCACAATAAAAATGGTTAGGATTGACCTTTCATTGATTCTGCAAATTTACACAAATCCATTAAAATAAATGGAAAATACACCATTTATCAGGAATTTTCAAAGCAAAACCCACTCATCCCAAACCACCACCAACAGACAATATAATTTAACAGGTCAGTCAATTACCCAAACACACTTTAGTAATGAAATTTTACTTACTAAATACAGGATCGTTAAACTCGTAAGCTGCGGTAATGACGGCGATGGTTATAAGAAGTGTAACGACTGCGATTTGCTTATTCATGGCCGTGCTAGTTTATTACCACTGAAGAGCGATCATCTGAGCACCGTTTATATAGGACTTCCATGCCGGGGATTACGGCAAAACTCACGTCAGCACTCTGGCAAAAAAATATAATGACCGCGTGTTAAAAGGATTTCAGGTAATTTTTTTGTTTGGTACACGATTAGGACGCGAATTAGAAAATGTTTGGGGAATGTTGGAGATGTAGGCGCCAGATGCTGCTAAAGATTCTTTCGCGAATGTGAGAATTATTGATAGTACCGTTAGAGTGTAAAATCAATAAAGTTCGTAACCTGGTTGGAACAAATAGGTTAACTGAAATATTGCAGTTTTCTTGATAAGTACATTTTTATAAAATCAGAAAAATAAGGAACGAGAAACACTGATATTGGAATGTGTGGTAGATCTTATAAGGGACTGGACTACAAAAATAATTTTAAGACAAGGAGCATATCATCCATTTTACAACACATCTATAAGTGTTAATAGAGGATGACTAGGCAAGATTAATTTGTAGTTGGTTGAAAAAAAATAAAATAAAAAATTTAAGCATTGATTTCAACGGTCAGTTTCGCAAAGGTGTCATATCCCGCTTCTTCTGAAACACAGTTTTTTACTCCTCTACTTAAATTATTGCATTAAAATAGTACCATACGTAGCTGTTGACAGAGTTCTAAACTAAAACTTTTATAAAACGCGGGCTCAGAGTTGGACCGTAATCCGACGGATGGCGAATATGTTACGAATTTTGTGACACTCTCTACGCGTATTCGTGGCGGATACCGCTGCCAGCCGCGCCGCTCGGATACGCGACGCCCGTTTATTTTACTTTCTGACAAGCTAAATACGTTGATTTTTTAAAACACTGCGCTTTTATAAATTTTAACATGATATTACGATGGGGAGCGATAGAGAATCGGACAATGAGTGTCCTGTACCTTCATCCAAAAAGAAAACTTGGCTTCACATCAACCAAGACATTGGAGTGAGGTAGAATAATTCATATCATATTGAATTTCTTCTTTAGAATGTGGTCGACTAAATTCATTATCAGAACATAATCAAAGACCTGGTAATTCAAAAACAAATCGAAAAAAAAACACAGAACAAGAGAAAGAAAGAAACCGTTAGTTACCAAAAAAGCTGCTAAATACATGAGAGAATATCGAGAAAGAGAAAAGAAAAATACAACATCCAACCGTAAATATTATTTTTTGTTTATAGCACTTCTTCTATTGATATTTTATCATAAACCATTTAAATTGCAAATGAATAAAAACTTCGTAATCAAAATCAATCTAAAATGTTGAGTTACTTCATTAAGCTTTTTTTCAGGACCCCTATTTTCGAGTTCGTAGGAAGGGAGTTTCTCCTGAAAAGTGGGGGACTTTCTCTTGAAAATCAGACATCGCTATTCCCGTAAACAGGGGAACATTCACTTCTCTCACAAACCCAGAAAATTTCTTCTCCTGAGAATTTTCGTAAAAATTGTCATTGCAAACTGGAAACGCAAACGGCGGCACTTCCGCATCAACGTTCTCAAGAGTTCTCCACTTTTCAAAAATACAAAAAAATTTAAAGGACATAGGAGAACTTTCCATAGGAATGATTCCTGGTGACAATTTCCTTGTCTTAAACTCGAAAGTAGGGGTCCTGGTTTGTTGTCCACCAAGCACACTCTACTTTTTTTATATAATATATAGTTAGCTGTTTAACCAATTTTATTCTATGATTATTAAATTATTATAGTTAACCACTGATAAAAAAATTGACCAAGGTCATTTGCAAATAAATTTAAACAAAAACATTTTAGACAAACTTAACTATTGTACACGGTTGGTTAAAAATATCTGCAAGCCACCGAATCACAGTCATAGTCAAATAACTTCTCGACAAGCGGTGGACTTTTCTAACATATGTTTTTATTGCCATTATGGAATTAAGCTACTTTCCTGCCCAATAGACAGTTGCCCAAATTATCTTAATCTCCAAGCCTGATAATCTCTTAGTCTTCTCCCAATTACATACTTCTATAATATTTGAGAAAGACAAGCCAATAATAATAATTGGACGGAGGAGAGCAATCCCGGAACATCAACTGCTCTGTAGTATTTCTGGATTGCACCCAGGCCGAAAGTGTGGCATAAGGGTCTACTATACAAAACAAAGCAATCAATGCATATGAACTACCATGATATATTCATATCATGGGAACAGAAATTCCTTTGTCAAACCATAAAAAAGAAATTAGCAATCTGTACAAAATACAGTCTGACCTACCCCAAGGAAGCATTGGGTCTGTACTCTGTTCAACTGTCTGTTGATTTACACAGCTGATCTCCCAACACACCCAGGTACTACCACCGCGACATATGCACATGAGACATCCCTAATAGCTGCTCACACCATTCCTGAAATTGCCTCCCAAATTTTACAAGAGAGCCTTCTGATTATCCAAACAATAACAATGACCAGTTAGTACCCCAATGGTAGGACTACAAGTACCTGGGAATACACTTGGATCGGTCATTAATTTATATAAACCACAAGTAGTTCCATCACTACCATTTTAAAAAACTGGGCAATTACTGATAGCGAGCAGAAGGAGTCAAAGTGTCAAAGTGCTATATTATTTCAATTTGACTTTGGACCTTGTACTTGGAGCCTTTGTCCGATTTCTCTACCGATACTAGAACTTCATCCTGATCCTTAAACGACTTTAGCCCTCACATCTCAGACGACTAAGGAGGAGTACTCCATCACACTATTGGAGGACACCACACCACCCAAACCAGCAGATTAATCCATGATTTTTTTTATTCTGATTGTTAATTAAATATATAATTATAATTACAAAAAAAAATTAAAACGTGCAGAATTTATATAACATTAAATTTTATATGTTTATCGCATAAGAAGTTTCACTTCTGGGTGGGATCCACCAAGCAAGCACACTACTGCTTATTAACTATTTTGTTCTGGATTTTAAAAATATTTTCCTATTGATTGCCGATGCACTTCACTTCTTAATTCTACTGGAAAGTAAATTTTAAAAATTGTTAAAACTGCTAAATAACGTGCGTTCAACAAAAATCGACGACGAAGAATCTTCAAGTCGTGTCTGCATTTAGATCACACGCATGCAATACTTAAGCCTGTCACAATAATGTTAATATTAATGGTGATGTTAGTGTTAACCGAGATGGTAATGGTGAGCTAGTGTTCACAATCATGTTTACGTAGATGTTAAGAAGATGTAACATTTAAAATTCGCGCCTTCTTATAGGCGGAGCTAACTTACGACAGCAGAGGTTTCAAAAATCAGCTGATCATTGGTGGCAGGTGACAGAAAAAAAAACTTAAGAAACTTCTTATTGTTAGTTGTATTGTATTCAAAATTTGTTTCATACGGAAAATGGAATGGAATTACAACATTAAAAAATTTGCATGTGTGAAATGTTCAAATCTGATTTGTAGATGTTCAGAGGGATGTTTAGAAACCCAGAATTTTTCTGGACGTCTAACATCGCCGACTAACATTAACATTACCATTACCATGATTATGAACGGTTGCATCTTGCGCGTATCTTCTGGACGTTAACATTCACCTTAACATTAACATTACCACTAACACTAACATTATTGTGACAGGGCAGTTATTACAGGTAAACAGTGACATTATAAAAAGTGGATAGAAGAACGGCAGAAGCCTTCACTGGATCTGGCTAGTGGGGGCACTGGGGCTTGGCTTCAGTGTCTGGCCGCGTGGATGAGGCACCACCATAAAAACCTCCATAATCTTAATCTGACATGTCAAATGTCAGATATCAGGTGACAAATTTGTCACCATCTATGCCATACGTTTTTTTAATCCATGACCCACTTGACGTCGTTTTTTGTTGAACGCACGATATACAGGGTGTTATGAGAGTCCTAGCAGAAAATTAAACCACAAGTAGAACTCGTCAAAATAAACCTTTTTTTCTATTTACCACTTTGCTGAAATCCGCAATTTTTTTGAACATTTTTCTGACCCCTTATTTCACCCTCTACCTATGCCGACTTGAACTTGAACGCGGCAGAACGTTTATTCCGAACGAGGTAAACACCTTCTAAGTTTTTCTTACCACTTTCGTCGTCAGAATCTGTCGCTCATTCTCCTGTTTACTTTTACTTATTTTCGGTTTCTAAGTAGATTTCCTCTATTCTGTTCACCAGGTGCTCATTCCTTTCTCTCTCAGATACTCCCATAATCTCTCTATTTACACTATCGAAAGCTGCCTTCAGGTCGACAAACAACGCGTACATCTTAACCCCTTCTTTATCTATGAGGAGTTTCAAGTTGTACACGTTGTTGTGCTTCTTCCTTTTCTGAAGCCCGCTTGTCCATCTAATAGCATCTAGTAATCTTTCTCCTCTATAGTTCTTACTTTAATTTTTCTTCTAGTATCATTGCGTAGATCTTGTATGCAAACTTACTCTTCAATAGTTCTCTACCTTTTCTCTTTTCTCTTTTTTGGGTATCGGACACACTAGGTCCATTCTCCATTGACTTGGAAATCAGTCGCCTTGCCAAACGTCGTTTACTATTTCCCCCATTGTCTCTATAATTTCTTCTGATGCATACATCCACGCTTCGTTTTCTCCCGTCGCTTTTCCTTTTTTCTTTCTTCCTGTTACCCCCTTAATCATTTTGTTCGTAATTTCTCCCCCTTTCATTCGTTCTGTTGTTTCTCCTCTCTTCTGTTTTCTTCCCGTTTCTTCCTTTCCGCCTAGTAATTCTTTGAAGTATTCTCTTCATTATTCTATCTTCTTATCTGCCCTCTTTTTCACCTTAACTTCACTGTTTTTGTTTTTCCAGACTTCTGTGTTCATCATCTGTGTCTTCCCATTCTTTCACCTACTTTTACATCTATTTTCTTTGTTGACATCGCTCCTTCCATTTTTCTTGTGAGTTTTTTAATTCTTGTTTCGGTATCTTTTTGTTTTCATTCTGCTTTCAATGTGTTGTAGAGCGTTTCTCTTTTTATGACTATTTCTTTCTCGTGTAATTTTTATTTCAATCTTCTCCAACTATTTCTATCTTATCAACATTGTAAGGAGTTTCGGGTATTGAATGAAAAAATGAATTAAAACTTGATTGGAACTTGATGTAGGGATACTTATAAGTTTGTTATTTTTCAACTTTGAATAAAAACATAAGCCAACTTTAATGTAATGAAATTTATTTTAATAAAAATGGTACTTTATAACCCTACAAAGCATGCAATGTTTTTTTAAGGCCGCTTCATAATCCTGTCAGAAGGTATTAAAAATGGTCACGCAAAGTCTGTCATAAATAAAAAACCATGATCGCGTGAGCACTTTTAATGCCTTTCAGCTGGAAGAAGAAGTAGTTTTGAGATAAAAATATTAGTGTGCATATTATGTATAGATCCTGGAGTATAATTTTTGATACAAAATAGTTTAATTTATGTCGCAGGAACTTGTATTCTCATGTGGCGTCTGTGCACTTCGAATGGTTTGTAAGATCTACCAAATTAAGCAGCTAAAGACCAAGCCCTTAAATTTTAAATGGCTTAAGGATGTAAAACCGTTCTTTAAGATTAAAGATTGTTCCATCCTCGATTTTGTTTAACGAAACATACTGCGGTATTTTTAAAAGGTTCTTCGAATTAGACATCTGAAGTACTAAGAATTTATCTCAACAACACTATTATGAGGCTTTCACCTCGACAGTAAATATTTGGACAGTGACATTACAACGTATTAGCTCCACTGATATAAGTCAGTTTTTAATAAAGGAACACGAAAATGAATAGCATAATCATTAATTACATTCTTAATAAATATCATTAATTTATAATATCCTGTTTTCATACTAACAGGAAATCAAAAGACACAAGCAATCCTTACAGAAACAAATAGACAAAAAAAAAAACGTGTGCGGTCGGGGGACTCCTTGCGCTTTGTCTTCAACTCCGATTTTATTATTTTAAATTAATTGCAATACTAGCCTTTGAATCTACAGTTTCCACTTTTCTTTTTCATGCTGTAAAATCACTTTTGTGGATCAATTTTCTTATTGTGTGCAAAAATACTTGCGGGTACCAAATGGTGGGTTCTGTTTCGTTCTTTACGGCACTGCGTATGCGTGTTACGTGACGATTTCTGGCGATTCATTCGCCCTGCCGAAACTGCATAGCTTCGTTCCAAAAATTTTAGAAACCAGATGCTAAGTATAAACTCTTAGTTTAGCTCCGCTAGACCGATATCTGGCCAATAAAAAAGCAATTAAAGTCAAGCATGCATTCGATATGTTCCTACGACTGTTACTGATTACAACTAATTACAATAATCAAGAACACTACAAAGACATAACTTTATGTACCGTTAGCAAGTTTGACCCCTATGTCACACTTCATAAAAGCACTTCTCTGCGGGTGCAAGCTGGCGTTACTAACCCCGAACGCTTTCAACAATTTATAGTAGTTTTAGAGCCCACATGATAAAAAAACTAACTACAGTCGTAAAC
Source organism: Diaperis boleti (assembly GCA_963583935.1). Classification (NCBI taxonomy): domain Eukaryota; kingdom Metazoa; phylum Arthropoda; class Insecta; order Coleoptera; family Tenebrionidae; genus Diaperis; species Diaperis boleti. Next base: position 56,052,676 of record OY757242.1, on the reverse strand, counting down.
GGAGATATGTTAATTTTTTTTCTATCTAGATGGAATATAACGGGACGCGATGGCACGGTTTCAGAATAATCGTCTAGTCACGGTAAGTAACACCGGCAAGTCTATTTATTTGATCATGCAGCTAACAGTTTGTAGTAATTAGACACGATTGTCAAATTGATGGATCTCGACAGTGGCGGCACGTTGGATATAAGTCTGTTTACCGTTTTTCTGATGGTATTGTTGACATCAAATAGAGTATACGTACGTGATTTAATGTTGTACATTTAATTTTTAAATTTTCTGTAATGGACTTTACAGTTTGAATTTACAGGCGCAAGTATGTAATAGAAATAGGCTCGTTAAGATAAACAAAATATATAATATTACTACTTGGAGAGAAAAACTGGGTGCTTAAAAATAATAATATTAATAAATAATCACAATCTTCTCCAAATAACAACAATTTTAAACAAATCTTTTTCTTAATCAAGTTTTCTACAGACGAGTTACCTATGAATAGCTGCGGCGCTCGCAAAAAAATTGATGAAGGATTTAAAGATTCTTTGCTAATGCTGCAATTTTTTTAACAGTTGTTTGACCGTGAACTTATCTTTGGGTGATGATCTATGACGTCTCTTAATTGTATGTTATATTATAATGAAAGTAAAGAAATAGTTTGGTGTCAATAACCTTAATTGTTTAACGTGGAAAATAATTAGCCATCAATATGAATGAGCGAATTTAGAAGCCCGTATTGATAACTGTTATACATTACAGATCTGAAATGTAGATAGCTATGTAGTTAGGAAATCACGTGCGAAACCGTGCTAAATCTTTGGATGATTATGTAGCTAAATATTTATTACACGAGACGAGAAAAGAGAGAAAGAAGTCAGCGCGGTAACATTTCAGTCCTGACTAAATTAAATAGTTATTTTCGATACACGTGCGCTATGAAGACATTTTTCAAGGATCAAGGGCGAGGGCGAACTTTTGAAGCACGAGGCGAGTCGAGTGTTGCAAATGAGCCCGGGTCCTTGAAAAGCGCTCGAGTATTGAATATTTTTTGTATTCGTTCATGCAAAATGAGGAAAAACTCGAATCAAAATTTGGGGTTAACAGCTGTCAAATTAAATATATAGGCGACAAAGTTTACATATTTAGTTATATACCACTATTTATTTCACAAAACGATTGCAAAATATAAATAGTTATACTATTGTTTGTATGTTTGTATTACGATAAAATACAGTTACATTCTACAACTTTTTTCTTCTTTCTAGCGGTGGTCGTAGGAAAAGCACAGTGTACAACCCGTGCTGAACAATATTTTATTATTATTATTTTATTTAGAAACATCCTTTTTTCTCCGCTTGTACAATACACATGTACTATTCCGTTACGACCATTTTGTTGAGTAAAAAAAAAGAAAACAGAAAATATGGTATTAAAAAATTAATTCCTACTCGAAAAAAACAGCTATAAATAGCAACATGGGAATTATTAGGTGTATTTACCAAACAAGGCAGTCTTTCTCTTGAATGTGTGGCAAACACCTAACTGGAAAACGAATGCTTATCTGGCGTACAATTATTTCAATTCAATAAATCGAACCGTGTTGGTCATAAAACATTATCTGCATGACTGATCTTAAATCTAATAGATTTTAACAAAATACACGTAGCAATGCAGTAAAAACCACAACAACTGCAACAGACGGTGCAGAATCCGCAACAACAAAAGCAAAATAATCATGTATGATCATGTGAATTGTTACTACACTTTGGAGCAGAATATTAATACACAGTTTTATTAATTTCCTTAACGAGGACAGCTGCTTTGTTGTGAAAACAGTTCTGTATTTTACTAGTCATCTTATGACGGCACAACTACGCAACCCTTTATAATTATCGTACATAAAATTTGTTTGTTTTTGTGTGTTAATTTTTTGGCTTATTTTGAGCTTACACCGCCATTGTAATATCATGTAACAATGTTCTGCTTCAAGAAAGACAGCAAAGTAAGAAAATACGGGACTCTTCTACAAATTAATTTCTTCCAGAAAACCCTTTCAGGTCGTCCTATGATTAAATGTATCCCCTAATTTTCTTTTTTTGAACGTTAGATTTTTAAAATTGATGTCTAGAAAAATGTTTTTCTATTCGTTTTGTAAACCACATAACCGAGAAAGTGGTACATAACTAAATATGTATGGTGTTATGGAAATGATTACAAATATTTTAGGGGGTGGTAGAATTCGTAAATTTGATATCATTATTTTCACGAGTCGTTCCAAACTTCACACTGACCGAGAATATCTAAATAATAAAAACTTATCGGGTGTTTTTATCGCAAAAAAGTACCTTCCGTATGTAAACAATCAGTTTTTATTTCTTTGAAACAATAATATTAACTTTAAATTTAAATAAATATATTCAAGTCGAAAATAATATTAACTTTTGGTTTCTACTTTCAAACGAAAGTTAAATTTATGAGTAGGTATTCAAGAGTATCTCATGAATACTAACTCTCAACAATAAAAATTAGTAAAACATAAATAGGAACTAAATTTACGTTAATTACAAATTCGCAATGCAAGTTGTTTCGTTAAATAATAATTATATTTATTGTATACTAGCTGACCCGGTGAACTTCGTATCACCTGCAATCGCGTTCTATTAAAAGTGATCGGAAGTAGCGATTCTAGAAGAAATTACAGTTTTCTATATCGCCTGATAGGTTCATCACGAACGCCATCTATTAAAAGTAATCCGAAGTAGCGATTCAAGAACAAATGACAGTTTTGTATATCGTCTGATAGTTCCACCACGAACGCCATCTATTAAAAGTAATCTGAAGTAGCGATCTCCAAATAAAATTAGCTATTTTTAATTATTGGATTTTTCAGGTCCCCATGTTTTAATAGTTATTCTGCTATTCGGGGCGGACACAAATCCAACAAATCAAAGATTATAAAAATCGGTCCAGGCCAAGGGGGCCCCCATGTCCATGTGAAAAATAGTTTACCACCTATTCTCATACCTACCAAATATACAAAAAAAAGTCATAAAAATCGGTCGAGCCGAAAAATCGATCCAACCCAAGGGGATCCATGCCCCCATGCCCATGTGAAAAATACTTTACGACCTATTGTAATGCTACCAAATATACAAAAAAAAAAAAACATAAAAATCGGTCCACCCAAAAAATCAGTCTAGCCCAAGAGGCCCCCTGGGCCCCCATGTCCATGTAAAAAATAGTTTTAAATCATCCCTGTATTATGACGAACAAAACAAAAGAAAAATTATTCAAATCGGTAAAGCCGTTTTTGAGTTTTAGCGTGACATACGAACGGCGATTCATTTTTATATATTAAAATTTAAATATATCTAAGTCGAACTCCACAAACTTGAATAAGTGTAAAATTACTGCCATCATCAGCAGAGTTCGACTTAGATATATTTAAATTTTAATTTAAATTTACTCCACTTGGATTTATCGACATTCTTCTGGTTTATTTTTATATATATATTGAAGAATTCTTATGGCGACATCTGTTGCCGGGTGCATAAATTCGTGTTGATATAAAATCCGTTTTGCAATATATTTTATATTGTAACTGTCGTGATGTTAACTTTCAACAAGTAGATGGCTTCGTCGATATGGTTACTTTCATAAGCAGCCGTTTAAAAATTTTGACATATTATTGACGGAAACTGATAACAAGCTTACAGGAATTTAAAAATTATTTTTGAGAACACTGGCTCCTTTCAGAAGCCTTAAGTGGTTCAGCTAAATCATGGAGTCTCAATTATATTATTAAAATTTAAATATATCTATGTCGAACTCCACAAACTTTAATAACTGTAAGATTACTAATGGTACATGTTTCGGCAGAATACTTCTGCCATCATCAGCCCTTAAAGAATATAAAAAATTATAATAATTAAATAATTTTTTATATTCTTTAAGGGCTGATGATGGCAGAAGTATTCTGCCGAAACATGTACCATTAGTAATCTTACAGTTATTAAAGTTTGTGGAGTTCGACATAGATATATTTAAATTTTAATTTAAATTTACTCCACTTGGATTTAAGAACATTCTTCTTGTTTAATTATATTATTGTTGGTTAATTGACATTTTTAGATAAGCCATTATTCGAGGTAATCTTCTCTTAACTTGTATTATGAAGTGTGAAATCTAAAAAGCGGAAAAACAGAGGCTTTACTTTGTATCTTCAATTTGATTGAGGAAAACGGTTGGTTGCTTATAATCTTCTGGATCTTTAAATAATTATATAATTATTATAGCTTCGTTTGCGGTTCACAATTTGAATCGATTCTGAACTAGTTCAGAACTATTCCGGATTGCCATAAAGCGCATGCGCGATTATGAACCGGTTCGAGATTTTATTTTACCGCGAACGATGATTTTGAACTGTTCCATGAGAAGTTCTGAAATGCTAGTCTAGATGAACCAACAAACTAGCGTTGTTTGTTGATTTGTCTATCAGAAAATGAGTGAGTTCGAAGGATGTAAATAATGAACGATTGTCTTTTAGATGTGTTTTTAAACCAACCAATTTTAGAAGTCTTAACCGAATTTTTAATCGTTCCGGAAAGACCTGAGGAGGAGGAAGAAACTCATCAGTAACCTACCAAAATACTTTCTTAGAATTATACTAAAAATATCGGGGGTAGGTTGGTTCACTAAAAATTAAAAAAAAATTGTGTGTGGGGTCCACGCACGACAGAAGTGAAACTTTTGGAATTTACTCCTTAAGAATCGATTTTCATTTCTAATGTGCGATGCGACAAATTTTGGTTGTCGGCGTTCTCCTTGGTCGGGGGCCTTCTTGGTTGGTAGCCCCCTTGGTTGGAAGCCCCCTTTGCCGGGAACCTTTTGGTTGGGACACTCCTTTGCTGTTAGCCCCCTTGGTCGGGAGCCCCCTTTGCCGGGAACCCTTTGGTCGGGACACCCCTTTGCCGTTAGCCCCCTTGGTCGGGAGCCCACTTGGTCGGGAGCCCCCTTGGTCGGGAGCCCCCTTGGTCGGGAGCCCCCTTGGTCGGGAGCTTCCTTGGTCGGGAATATAGAAAACAACTTAAATCGAAATTGTGCAAGAAAAGCTGAACCGAATTATTATTCCCTACTCCAGTCCTAGAACTGCCAGAATCGATTCCGAATCAATAATGAACCGTTCGATATTATCCGCGAACGCCGAACTGTTATTACAAATTCAGAATTCATCCACTAAGACAACCGGATCAAAAAAAATCGGTGACGAAAGGCAAGATAAAAGTCAAACTGAAAAAGCATTCCAGATGGAGAAAATGGGGTTTTAATTGATAAAATTAATTTATGTCACCATTGATATAACGAGAGTTCAACAATAAATCTGGTTAGAGGAGGTTTAACAGTGTAATTGCAATTATTACAAAAGCACACCCTGATCCAATAACAGCTGCAAAAGAAAACGTTTGTATTTTGCTTCTGAAACGCAAGAGTTAAAAACTTCTACCTAACCGTACTTTTCAGATTTGCACATTGAAGAGAACAAGTTTGAGTTTGAAATAGGCATCAGCAGACAGCACGTTATTCAGTGACCCAGAAGAGAGGAACTACTCCCTGAATTAACAGCTGGATCACCAACATGTCGTGAGAATGTCAAACAATTCCAATTTTTTGTGTTGATGCCGGTAGACAATCACAGACGTATGATTTTCTGCAAGAGTGAAGAGAAAGCCTGCCAAACTGAAACCTCAAGATATCAGTGTAAATCTAGATAAACCACATTGTCAATATTTCCATATATTATGCAACGGTTAAATGAGTAAAATAAATGAGAAAATAATCAGTAGATAGCCAATGATCACCCCCTCAGCTACGTTGTTTACATAACATTGAGGTTATGAGGTTATGTTGTTTTCTAGAGATGTGCGGAATGAAACTTTTGCAGAATGTTTTTAATGGGGTCAGACGAAGAGCACAATACTTGTTGTAATACATACCTATTATAAACCCAATCAGCAAGACACGTCGTACAGGTAAATAATAGTATATTAAAGTATGAGTGGATAACAAGGTCTTTAAAACACGCGCGAGTTTTCGAGCACGACGGCGTAGCCGGGAGTGCTCGAAATAGAGCAAGTGTTTTAAAGACCAGTTATTATTTTTTATTATACCAGCAATACTGGAAACAAATTAAGCACTAAAAACTTGTTTACGTTTTTCTCGCGTTCACGTCTGTCATTGCATTTAGTCGTGTCAGCAAAAATCGAGGAAAAATAAGTTAAAACGAGATTTCACCCGATATAGAAGCAAAATACTACCATCGACGTCAAAAGACCCATACCTGAAGGAATTTGAAAAGTTTTCAAAGTTGATGAAGTTATAATGATACCTATATTTCCTTGACAACCTTTAAAGCTCGCCGTGCTTTAATCGCCTGTATTCGCACGCTCAGGCGTGCTTTAAACGGCGATTCTAATGCAGGTATAATAAACAAATTATTTAAAATATTTTTTACATGCTAATCACATTTTTCTATGTACCGAGAACAGACCTGCATCTGTGTTGGAGCCTGTGCCGACGTCAAAAAATGATTTACGTATATCTGTACCACTTCTATTTTTACATACTTTTGACAATGGGTTCCCTAGTTCTTGTCATTTCTTCCTTTGGCCACATATTCAAAATTTTATGTACAAAGCACTCATAGCCGATGCAAGAAAGAATATAAAACTGAAGATTTTTTGCACAACTGTTTTTATTGGGATCAGAAAAAGAGCACAACCCAACAAGAAACATCAAAAACATTTTCACCATTAATTTGCTGTAACTGTTTTGTGTCCTTGTAAGGGACTGTAAAATTCTCAATAAACAGTTGTAAAAATTTGGTTAGAGACTGTCAGTTGGTCATATCCTTTGGAAGAGTGTTTTAATTTCTACATTTTAAAGAAATAAAGGTGTAAAACCAAATCATAAAGTGTCCGATATCTAAAAAGATTAACTCAATTAACATCACACCCAAAGGTCTGAATGCACTTTACTTTTACCAATTAACGGACAAAAATCTTCTTGAATTAGTATTTTGACATACTTCTGTCAAAACCCGTTATAGGAATCCTGGAGATACCTGCAGGACATTGCAGTTCAAACCCCCAAATCGTGTCGGTATAAATAAAACCGCTAACTAATACCCTAAAACACTTGTCAACACTTCTTTAAGATGCATAATAATAATTAATAATAAAATTGCAGCTTCTCTGAAATTTTGAGGTTATGTTATCTGTTTACAAGTCATAGACAGTTGTTAATCAGTCAAACTCTACACTGTAAAAAAATAAAACAAAAATGCAATTTCAAGGCTTACTCTAACCAGTTTTTTTGTTGAACGCTCGTTATTTCTTTATTGTTATCCTGGCTCATCATTATTAATACAGGAAAGATAATAATTCAAAATCAAAATTGAGACAGATAACGTAAAATTGACTTTTCATGTTCCGAAATTTTCAGATTTTTTCTTCGATTGGCGCATCCACCATTCTCAAAATCTTTTTCTTATTGGTTCGGTAATTTAATGTTAAAAGTTAGATAATACATAGTTCCACAAGTTCCAGCATTCTATTTTCTGGGACACTTCAGCTACTCCTTTGCCATCATTGCTTTATATAAAGATAAGATAACAATTTTTTTATGAATGTTACATAATAATGTACACTACATAATAAGACTTTATCTGAGTGTCTGGTTTACTGATTTATTAATTCGTCTTTATTAACATTCTGATAATGAGCAACACATGGTACGTTTAGAGATACATGTACATACCTTCTTCTTTGTTTGCAAATACTTATTGAATCTGCACACTCTCCGGTAAAAACTATAGATTACATACACTTTTAAGTTGTGTCAATAATTTTAAAGTGATTGTTTCGGAGAATGCGGGAGAGTATAAGTAATATACCAAGACTCGAAGTTGAAAACAGCTAAATAAGCAGTTAGTCAAATATAAACACCCTGTTAGGCTCCCACATAAAATATAATAATATGTATGTCCTTTACAATTGGGATATAAATGCGAAATATAAAGCAGAAAACTGTTTCGATGTAGCCATACAACTAGAATCAAAGTGACTTTCATAAGATCTTGATGCAAGGAACTATATAAATTTCATGTTTAGCTTGGCTATCCATACATTCGTTCCATTTGAACTTTTTAGAAAATCTATTTGAGCATCTGGCAGCCTTCCTATAAATAATTTCCCATGTATTGTACTCAAGCATTGGAATACAATACCAGTGCTTTTGTGCAAACCCAATTTGTTGCATCATTCGCCGACATGCCATCATATGAGAGGCATCAAACAAAAATAAAACTTTTCCATGAATACCTATCGATTATCTGTATGATATAATAAATGGACGAAGGAGTGTTGAGCCTTCGTTTTGAAGCGGCACAGAAATGTCCTAATATTCTTGTTGTGTGCCGAACATTGCGCGATAAATCAAACGGAATTGATTACAAAGTAGACAAGTGCTGTCAACGCGATCTTTTCTAAAAAATTACACAGGGTACAAATGGCTTGCGATGCTTTAATGAACCGATGTTTAAGTTTGCAGAAAGATTTCGCATGATCGATCGTCGGAGTAAATTGGATGCAAAATAAGGCGGTTTGTTTGGGAAATGGTGAAAAATTGTTGATTTGGACAAATTCGAGCGATTTCTTATTCCGATAGAAAAGTGACAGTAAATTACAAAATCGCAAACAGCAAGCTGAAAAATAAAAGGTGAAGATAAACAGAGAACATGTAGCAATGTCATAAAAAATTGAAAACTACTTAATTCCAGTTTCAAGGAGTAGGTACCTACTTTGTCACTCAGAGTCACGTAATCACAATTAACCAAAATTACACATTTGTCTAAACCTTAGCTTACATAAGTGTTTACAACAGTAGAAAACCAAGCTAAATACATATCTAATTGCTTCACACTTCCGTGAAGATGAAATTCTCCGAAATCTATTTTTGTTGACCTTCCCATCATTGTTAAGTATTGCTAAAGTTAATATAGAATGATCTTCAAAACGACCATAGGTCAAAGTAAATAAATTCAGAGTATGTAATCATTAATAACCATGTTTTTCCCCTAAAAAGTTATGGAATGAAGCTTTGAGGAGAAAATGCAACCCATTTTAATGAAATTTATACAGAAGGAACCATTCGAACAATTCAAATCTGGGTCTGTCAAATTTGACTGTTTCTCTTTAGAGCGTGAAGACTTAATTTCATTCACTCCCAATCAAAAATTTATACGGGATGCGTCTAAAGAAATTTTCATTTCAAAATTTAATGAAATTATAATAAATTACTAACCTACTTCTATAAATTTCACTTACCCGCATGTTATACAAATTACGGAGATTTTTAATCGCCCTAACCTGCTCGTTGTAGTAACTATACATATTTAATAGATACAATATTATATTTATAATATAATCAGTTTTTCTTTATGTTATAACTTTATTTCTATTTTTTATAATTTTTACAATAATTTGGATCATGTTATAATTATTTCTCTTTTATATTATAAGGCTGTCAAAATAGCTGTCCTATATAGGTATTCCATAAACCATACAAAATACGGATACTGTCACAAAATACTCCCAACGCCAAATAGGTAATAAACGAAGAGAGTTCTTGAAATCACCCAAGTTTTACAAGTAATAATTCCGTTTAGTATTCGCACCCTTATATTATCTTCTTTTTGTAAAATATATACATATTTGAAAGTTGGAGGCACCAGCGAAAGTCTTAAATTCTTAATATACTCATTGACATTAGAAGTGTTACACCCAGAAGGAATAGTTTTTTAGACGTAATTTTTTGGCAATGTGTTAAGCTTACATGAAGAATGAAACGATAAAATTTGCAAGAAAATTTAATAACATAATATAATTCGAAAATTCCACCATTCCGCGAATCCTCCGACCATCATTGCATTGAACTCTTTGATTCGGTTTTCTAGACTGTAGTCTAAACAGCTTAGGAATTCGAATGTCGCACAAATTATAAGTGAGCACATCGACCACTGAAAGTAGTTGTTAAAATCATTGACGACGTCTTTTAGCTGGCACACGAAAATAGTCAACGTGTCTACTTTTAAACTTTTGATTTTAAAATGTCGCTTTAGTTGTCTATATCTGCGATGGATCATGTCCAAAACTAAGTGAATTAAAAGCATGTAAAAGTACTGCAAGTAGTGCTGAAGGTACTCCACTCCGAATTGCTTCATTACAAAATCAAACCCAAAAAGACTAATCTAATCATATTTGGTTCATAGGACGTCATCAACATAACCCGCAGTCGTCATAGTGCCTCGAATAAACACAAGAGGTGATCGGCCCTCATAGGCAATATCCCCCCAGACCATTACTCCAACAGTCGTGTACACAAATCAATATCACGTCGCTCTCCACGGCGGAGTCTTACCCTTCTAAAGCCATCATACATGCCCAGGCAGGATCGCGATTCGTCGCTGAATATGACATTATGCCACTCTGCTTCCCAACGCTGCCGTTCTCTGCACCAGTCCAAACGTTGACGACGAATAATAAATGATTCCGTTCAGCATTCTGTTGCCGTTCAGCGTTCTTCTAATACAACAAGTGGCTTTCTCGAGTCAATTTAAGTAAGATAGTGATAGTTTGGAAGCGTTTTGGGACAAGTTGTTTTTGGAATGTTCAAAATTTACCCCTTTTAGCTCATCTATTTAGGGGGAAATTAAAACCACAGACGACTTCTTAGTGTTGATTTAGATCAGTACTGATAGTTTTGATCATCTGGGGTAGAATTAGAAAATGGTGGAAAAGAGAATGGTAAAAATCTGTCAATACAGTTAAAGAATGAAAAAATAAAAATGGTGTGAGATGGTTAGATGGTTATTTCGGAATTCCATCTCCAGAACGTTGTAGTTATTGATTCTATTTCTAAAATAAATCATTGTTATTTTATCTCGATAGTGGAAGCTTTGCATCCTTAAGAAATGCTGATTGTTAAGAAGATTTGCAACATGCTCGGTTATGATTATTTCATTACATACATACATTACTTACAGATGCAAAAATATGCTGCCCAATAGCATGGACTGGGATAGCTTGAGGATTAAGTATGATAATAGTAGGTATTTAGCCTTGCATTACAAATTTGAATATGTAATGAACACACAATTTATCTGCAGAATTCTATAATTTCCTTTTGCAATAAAATAATGAATATTCAAATTCTTGCATAAATAAATAAAAACTGGCATGATAGACACAAATATTTTAGCCAACTTATTTCTATACATGGACTATGCGTTTTTTCTGGGTCACAAGTTCAATAATGCAGAAACGAATGGAATCAAATCTTTATAAAAGGACATTCTTGTGTACAAAAAACCGCGAAAAAAGGCTATAGAATAATCTTATTGGTAATCATCGCCTAAAAAAATAAGACCAAAGTTTTGAATTCTTTTTTTAACATCGCCTAAAAAACATTGTGTGCACCTCGGCCAAAAGTGCTTTTTTGGTCTTATCTGAATTGTGTGAACAATAACAGATTTGCAGATTTGGCCAAAAAAGATCACTTTTACAACCTCGATACGTAAGTCACTATTTCAGGCTGCATCCCTAGGGCTCTAGGATTTGGTACAACAAAGAAGGTTTCATATTGAAAAATTTATTTCATACCAGTACTTACCCGCGGCTTTGTCCGCGTAAGTTGGCATTGGCTTTACTGGCGCTCATATTTGGAATTGGTACAACCTCTTAAAGCAGTTTTTAATAATAAATAACAAAAATAAAAATAAAAACTTTTTTTTTGCAAAAACATCAAACATGGGTCTAGTTATTTTTAAAGCTGAGTCCAAGTGCCAATTCTCATGGCAGTAACATTGTCGGTCTTCAAGTCATAAAAATTTTGAGAAAAATCACTCACAAATCCACCTTCCCCTTTTTTCGTCGTTGGTAATTTTTTTTAGGAAAATCGTCAAACACGGATCCGGTCGTTTTAAATCAGAATCTAGATCCCAATTTTTACGACTGTAATACTGTCGGTTTTCAAGTTATATAAATTTTGGTTTAAACCACCCCTAATTTCTTCTCGGTCGGTAAAGAAATTTTTGCAAATTCGTCAAACACGGGTTCAGGTATTTTTAAAGCAGAGTCTAAATCCCAACTTTCACGTTTTTAACGTTCTGGATTTTCAAGATATGAAAATTTTGAGAAAAACCGTTTACCCCTTTCCCCCCTTTCCCCCCTTTTCCACCGTTCTCCACCATTTTTGGTTTTAAAGTTACGTAAAGCCTAGAAAGACCAATTAACCCCATTTTCACCCCCTTAGAATATGAATTTTCAAAAATCCTTTCATAGTGCGCCTAGACGCTCTAAAAACTATGTACCTGCCAAATTTCACATTTCAAGACTGAACCGTCTGGGCTGTGCGTTGAGCAGTGAGAAATCAGTTTCGCATTTTTTCGCAAAAACCTGGTTAGTGCAAGCTTTGAAATTGCGTTTTTGTTTTTTTTTACAGTGACTGATTTAAGTTTATATGGAGAAGACACATCTCCCGGCTCACCCCTAAAAACTAATGTACAAGGTTTTTCCCGTAAATAACTATAACTTAGCTGGTTTTAAAGGTCAGGGATTATTTAAAACATTATGTTAATGGTATAGGAGCTGCAGTTGCACCATGGCAATGGAATAGTGTTTAATAAAATAAATCTAATGTTAATGTTAATTAGTTTATTAGTGTTAAATCATTTTAAGTAGCTTCTTAATAAAAAAATAATACTATTTCACAATTTTATCGGTATTTTATTTACATATTTCTTACATCAGCTTTCCTCCAACCGCCTTTTTTATTGAACTCCCACACTGCTTGAGTTTGCAACTCTGTGGTGCAGTAATGTAACACGTCATTTTTAAATACAGCCACGGAAGGCGAAGTATTGCGGGACCAGTAATCTTTGATATTTGTTGGTATTTATTACAATTTGTGAAATCAATGCAATCGTTTCCAATGCATAAAAGTCATTGGGGGAAGGGGGTCATCACTAGAAAATTCTTCCTCACGAAGCAACTTTTGGGAATTCAACACTGTAATAGAACTGCAGTACAGCAATATCTCTCCAAAAACAGAGAAGAAAAACTCTACAGCAGTCAGAAAAATTGAAATCAAGTTCTGGGAATAACGGAATATTAGGCATCGGTTTAAGAGCCGGAAGGTCGCGCTTGACGCTCGAAGGTCACAATAATAAAACTGATTTTTTTCTGTAGTAATTAAATCATTGTGGGAAAAAGAACTGCGGATAGTGAAAGAAGTCATGGTATTGAGTTTAATGTTAGATAGATACTGAACCTGCCTCGGCTACATCAGTTGGTAAAATCGACGGCAATGACGGCAGCATACCGGCTAATAATTGCCGGATATGGTAAGACCTACGTCAGAAGGGGACACCATACCGAGATGTTTGGAAAAATACGGAACGATTGCTTACTGAGCATGCAATCGGACAGACTTAGGACCGAATATCACTTTCGTAAACCCTTCGAGGTAATCATGCCGGGAAGGGAAGAGAGGGTCAATACTCGAAACTGAGGAGTAACAATGGATCCATCAGAGGTGGCTGGAGAAACACAAGGAGATGACATGACTATTAACCTGGAAACCGTGTTATAGGCACACACAGGCGGATGGATACACATTAGGACCGATAGTCAGCCAGCGCTTAAAGCTCTGGAAATTGTCAAAGTAGAGAGAGAGACGCGCAGAGTGGTGAGAGGAAGTCTCGAATCGCTGGTGAAACTAGCAGAATACAATAGAGTGCCCCTTTGTAATCGGTGCCGGGACATGAGGGATTTCAAGAAAACCAAAAAGCCGAAAAGACCTGTGATAGGGCTACAGCCCACATGAGACCCCAAAAAAGGTGATTCAGGGATATATCAACAGTGAACACTACGCCCATTTAACTGACGTTCCTGTACAGATGCAGTCGCGTATGTTCATGGAAGGCCCCTTAATTGCAGGATGTGTTGTGAGGAGGAAGAAACTCCACTACATAATATAATGTGTGAGTGTCCTGTGCTTAAGGCGAGGAGACTTCGACATTTCAGGATGACGTATACTGAACCCTACAACATAAAACATATGCCTATGGTGCTCGTGCTGAAGTTCATTAACAGCCCAGCCCTTATGGAGTAAAGCAACTAAGTGGGGCACAATAAGCTTAAGCTTCAGTGGAGCGGGGTAATAATCCCGCCCCTTAAGAAAAAGAAGGAAGGTGTAATTTATGTCAGAAGATAGACTTTACAAATAAAATTCTACCTGTCCGAGGAATATCTTTAACACATAAGAATAAACATATCGGGTGCATAACAAATTATATGCAATGATTATAGATGTGTGCTATTTGGAAAAGATCCTTAATAACGTTCAAGCTTACAAATTTAATTAATTACGGTCGAATTTCGACCACTGGGCGACCACTAGTAATTATTATTATGCATCTTATAGTGTTGACAAGTGTTTTAGGGTATTAGTTATCGGTTTTATATAGACCGACCCGATTTGGGGGTTGGGGTGCAATGTTCTGCAGGTATCTCCAGGATTCCTATGACGGTTTTTGACAGAAGCATGTTGTATTCACCAATATTGATTTAAAAAGATTTTTCTGCGTTAGTTGGTACAAAATTAAGGTAAAAGTAAAGTGCATTCAGACCTTTGGGTGTGATGTTAATTGAGTTAATATTTTGAGATATTGGACACTTTATGATTTGGTTTTACACCTTTATTTCTTTAATATGTAAAAATTAAAACACTGTTCCAAAGGATATGACCAACTTCCAGTTTCTAACCAAATTTCTACAAATGTTTATTGAAAATTTTACAATCCCTTAGAAGGACAGAAAACAGCAAATTAATGGTGAAAATGTTTTCGATGTTTCTTCTAGAGAATTGTGCTCTTTTTCTGATTCCCATTAAAAACAGTTTGCAAAAAAACTTCAGTTTCATATTCTTTCCTGCATCGGCTATGAGTGCGTTGTACATGAAAATTTCAATATGTGGCCAAAGGAAGAAATCACAAGAACTAGGGAACCCATTGTCAAAAGTATGTAAAAATCACAAACAGAAGTGATACTGATATACGTAAATCCTTTTTTTGTCGTCGCAGGCTCCAACAGAGAGGCCAGTGTGTTCTCGGTGCATAAAAAAATGTGATTAGCATGCAAAAAATATTTTAAATAATTTTTATTTACCTGTACGACTCCATGTTCTTGTACACAAAGTTGGGCTCTTTGTCTGACCCCATTGAAAACATTCTACAAAAGTTTCATTCCCCACATCTTTAGAAAACAACATAACCTCAATGTTTTCTCATTTAACCGTTGCATAGTATATGGAAATATTGACAATCTGGTTTGTGTAGATTTACAGTGATATCCTGAGGTTTCAGTTTGGCAGGCTTTCTCTTCACTCTTGCACAAAATCATACACAGAGATCTACGTCTGTGATTATCTACCAGCATCAACACAAAAAATTGTAATTGTTTGACATTATCATGTTGGTGATCCAGCTGTTAATTCAGGGAGTAGTTTCCTATCTTCTGGGTAAATATCCATGGGTTCACTAAATAACGTGCTGTCTACTGATGTTGACACTCCAGTTTCACTTGTTACTTTGCCATATTTCACACTCAAACTTGTTCTCTTAAATGCACAAATGTGAAAAGTACGGTTAGGTAGAAGATTTTAACTCCTGCGTTTCAGAAGCAAAAGACAAACATTTTCTTCTGCAGCTGTGATTGGATCAGTGTGCGCCTCACTAGGTCCACTTTCATTAAGAAAATGTAGAGAGCATAATATGTAAGTGTTTTTAGTGATATCTTCTATCGGACATTCTTTCTTTGATGACACTTTCAGCCACCGGTCAGCTTTGGCATAACTCACACATTTTCTGATATGTTGGGACCGTCTGAAATTCATGTTTTCGTACCATTTCTTACTTGCAAACAAGGTTTAGGAAACGGCAAAAAGTAAAACGTATTTTCTCTGCTGTAGCGACTGTCACTGCAACGTCCATAACAGCAGTGCTTTGTAGCACCTTTCCGCGTCTTTTGATCACTTGCCATCTTGCTAGTTGCAATACTTAACTTGAATTACGACAGCTTCCATTGAGAAAGCAACAACGTTTTAAATATAAATTTCGATAACAACAATAACACTTTGTCCGAATTTAGTGCTGGTTGCCTAACCTAAACTGAATTAAGTGACAAGTTAGTTTTTGTAACAATTGCAATGTACACTGTTATAAAAATGCCCAGCCTCCTCTAACCAGGTTTATTTTTGAACGTTTTTACATATATAGATAATCATTTTCTGCACGTACTACTTTGAAATCGTGTATTTCATAGCATCAAGATGTTGCTGTAGGTAATGTTCATAAAATGACCCAAACAAAAAAGAATTAGCCTCTGAAAAAACTGCAAGAAAAAGCCATAAAAGCCCGATTACTGTCCATATCACTTTTACAACCCTTTAAATCTAATAAAGGCGTACGTTTTATACCCGAAACCGCAAGCCTCCGAACATCGCACCACTATCTGGGATAACAATCTGACAAATTTACGCGGTGCTCGTTCCTTAAACTTAGATAAAGTACATTCCTGGGATACTTTTGTAAGTGCAGGGAGCGCAAAACATCTAGCATAAATCAACATCGTGCCAAGATAGAAGGCGGACACAAACTTGCACCTACCGAAGCTTCGAATAAGTGCTTCGTGATTTATACACATCTGAAGGTGGTAGAAACAAAAGGAAATTTGCCTTTGTTGGTTTATGAGTTGCTTCGTAAAAAAGGAGCTTTTATGGAAGTAGTGGAGTGAAAGTACGGAATGTGCACCGCATAACAGAGTGGAGTTTTATTGAATTTTGTTTGTTGCGGGATGTAAGGATGTAAGGAAATAGGGCGATTTCTTCTGGGAACAGAAACATAACACGTATTACATTTTACTATTAGCAGACTACGGGATGAAGAAATAGTCGACGGGAATTTAGGGATTTGGCAGTTATGAGGGCCGAATTTTAACCCGGAGATTGTGTGCTACCGGAAAATCTAGCACCAATTATTATCCTCACCACAAATACGTTGTAAGTGTGTAAATAACACTGCAAGATGAAGGAAGGTGATATTGCAAAAAAGCTATTGCGTTTTACGACCACATATTAAAAAACGTATGGAATTTTATATCGCCGTTCTGCATATTTAATTGGAGGAAATATCTTAATATAGTGCGCAGCATGTCAAAAAGCGGAAAATAATAAATTGCACTGCATAGAGCTTGATTACATACGGTTGCATGTGACACGTCAGGAATGCAAATATTACACCCGAGTTGATATTATATTTTATATGTGCTGAAATTGAGAGTTTTTAATGTCTTTCTGTAGCACGACCCATTCAACAAGCTCTCGTTTCTCATTTAACGATTTAGATTTTGTGACCAACTACGAGAGTTTGCGTTCTAAATTAAATTGGTTGTGTTATATTGGAACAAATAAATTACTTTCAAATAGGATAGATAGTAAGTAAGTTTAATATTAAGAGTTCAAGCTTGGATGAATCAATTAAACAATTCAAATGAAATATCGTATCAGCAGTACCCCAGTAAACACAACCACGTGAGAAAAACGTAAAAAAAAGACGAGTACCAACGGTTGTATAGACGTTACGATGTCGCTGACTTCAACGTTACTTTCGACGTGTAAATATGACGTGTTTATAACGTCTAGTAAAACACGTTTTTTTACGTGATTTTACCACGTCGTTAAGACGTACTGATTTTCCGTAAACAAAACAACGTGAAAAAAACGTAAAACAAACGAGTACCTACCAACCGTTGAATAGACGTTACGATGACGCCGAAATCAACGTTACTTTTGACGTGTAAAAATGACGTGTTACAAACATCTGATAAAACACGTCTCTTTCAGGTGTATTTACCAGGTTGAAAAGACGTGTTGATTTTCTGAATTAAACGTCATTTTCAATGTCTAAACAAAACGTTCTGTA
The DNA here is from genome assembly GCA_963583935.1 of Diaperis boleti. Classification (NCBI taxonomy): domain Eukaryota; kingdom Metazoa; phylum Arthropoda; class Insecta; order Coleoptera; family Tenebrionidae; genus Diaperis; species Diaperis boleti. The sequence goes on along the minus strand of OY757242.1, from coordinate 56,034,579 downwards.
AACGTATTTTAAAGATATGTATTATAAAATACGTCTTTTTTAGGTGATTTTAGGAAATAAGTATATGTTAGCGCGGTTGATATATCGCGCATGCCTGAGGTGGTCAAGAGTGGGGAAGTACTGACCGGTATACCCTCGGGCAGACAGAGACGGGCTGCCTTGATAGCTATTCAGGTCATATTGTTGTCTATTCATAGTTTGTTAATGGTGTTTAAAATAAATTAGTATTATGAAGTCTTAGAAGCTGTTATGTTATATATTAAAAAAGTGTTGATTTTCATGACATATTTATTATAAAACAAACAAACAAAATTGTTTTACAAAAGTTCAAATCTATTATAATGTATAAAGGTGAATAGAAAATATAGAAATAATTACAAAAAACTATAATATCAACTATGTACTACTAATATTATAAACTATATAACTATAACTATTATTATAAAAAAAAACTAAAATAATTACTATGGGCTAATTGTCCTAATTAAATTAAATCATTTTTTTCATGACTCGGATTGTGTGTTCCTCGACGTGCTGGGTCAGTTTTGCCAATGTTTGCAGTACAGTTGCCTCAAAATCTATAAGAAATAACTATAAGTAACTATTGCAAAAATAAAAAAATCCTTACTAGGTATATGATTGTCGTAAATTATATAAAATGGCATAATTTACCAGGATATGTTGAAGCTGGAGAAAATGCTGACATTGGCGATGCAGAAGACGTCGTCGGGGTACAACAAAAATCCTCTCCAAAGTTTACAGTTCGACGCCGCTTACTATCAAAAAGAAACTCATCACCAAAAACTTGCTTTCTTGAGAGACTTTCCACTGATGAGTTGTTTCCTCTGCAGGTTCCTTAATCTCCTTGATGAGGGTGTTGGCCTTTTTATCGTCTGTGTCATAACCCTCTGCAAAGAAGCTCAAAAGTTAAAAAAAATATATTTTATTAGAAAAATCATAAATATATATATGTATGTATATATGTATGTATGTATGTATATATATACCTGTCTTAAAATGAATCTTAAAAACCTTGTAAAAAGGCCAGGTCTTACATGGAGTACCACTTTTGACGAAACTCATAAAATCGGTACACTTCCGGAATAAATTTAAATTCTGGTTAGTAATATGCATAAAAAATGTATATTTAGTTATTACTTAAAATAAAATACTGTACTACTTACCTTTAGGACTTTTGAAAGCTACACAAATCTCAAAACTTGGTAAGGCAAACGAAAACGAAACGAACTGCACGATCTCAGACGAAAAATGAAAATGAACAAAATCGAACGAAGCAATGGCCAAGCACAGATGGCACATCTGGAAAGAGTTCCTTGGTTTCGTTTCGTTCGGGGTGCAAGGCGCAATAAAAAGTGATGCCCGCTCGCCGAGTTCAATGTATTGGAAGCAGCATGTTTGTTTGCCGCCAAAACAAATTCGGATAAGGCAGAAATTTTCATTGATAGTACCATTGAATATCAATACTCTAACTCCTCTAACTAGAGTATTGATAATCAATGATAGTATTATTTATTATTTATTTTCGACAATAAAATTACGCTCGCGTCGTCGGTTCCTCAACCTTCAGCCCCCATCATAATCCAATATCCGCAACAAACAATTTACAGTGGCTTCTAAACTTAGCGCAAAAACCGTCCATATGGAATCTGTAAAAGACGCCAATGGAATGCGTTCCTTTGTAGTACATAAATGTACTATATAATTATATGACTATATAAACACGTGAATTTATTGTACAAATTTCACGAGAAATTAATGTCAGAACTGAACGTCAAAAATTACTTATATTTTACCCACATTAATTCCTTTCTATGCTTCTATATTTGATTTTAATCGTAATTAAAATAAAAAATATAAATTAAGTAGGATTATTATACATTATGTATTTTAAAATCATCATTTTTATCTTTGAAACCCCTTAGTGACTTATAAACTTGACCACAAAGTAATATGATATGGAATACGTTCTTTCTAGCGGCGCCAAAACACGCCTCGAATGCGTTTTTATTTGTAGTATAGATGACTAGAAAAACACGTGTATTTAATATTAAAATTTAACGAGAAATAATAGTCAAAAATAATACTTCACCGAATTAAAGAATCGTGTCGAACGAATTCTAAAAAAAATTATTTACGAACACAACTACGGGTGCACTCAGGCAATTACAGAATAATAATAATTATTATGACTACAAAGAATACTTATATAACTAATAAAAGCACGACTAAGCATGAGGAAGTCGTGGGCGGAAAGTGCAGGTGTCGGAGCTTCTTATCACCGAGGCCTTGGAGATGGATTACATAACTCCTCCCATGACAAGTTCGGAGAAACTGGGTTGGGGAAGTTTCTCAGTCTGGTCTCTTGGTTTGGGGGTTGGCTTCCTAGTCTTCTCGGTCGGTGATGGCGTCGACAGGGTTGATTTCTTTGAACGCCACCAGGCGAATAGGCGATAACTGCCATATGTAGTGGCTGCTAAGACGATGATGAGGACAATTGGAAATGATGCTTGATGTGTTCAATGAAGAGGCTCTACCGTGATTGGCTTCAAGTGTTCTATTTGTTGTCGAATTTCTGGGAGTTGGTCCAGGTTGACAGGGTGTAATATTATTTTCTCTTCGTTCGGAGTGTTGGCGAGAGACAGTTTTTCTATCGCTGGCAAGATGAGGGGCTCTCCTTCTATTGGATTTCTTTCTTGTTTTATTTCGAAGGCATCACTTTTCAAATCGCAACCTTCGGGTACTTTACATAGTGTTGGGGTTGAAATGTACATCAATTTGGTGTGTCCGCAGGTAAGGGTGATTGAAATGCGTTCGGCCGGAATGATCAGATGATATTCTTCTGAGAGTTTTTCGTAGAGGGTTGTTTTGAGTTGTACGTGCGAGGGTTGGCAACTGTTCGTAGGTTGATTGTGGATGAGAGCAATGTTGCAATCTTCCGTATTCGGTATTAGTCCGGATGAACAGAGAAATGAATCTTCGATTTGATGGCATGGAGTCTCTCGGTATTGATGCAGGTTCGAATCGAGTACAAGGTAGGGTTTATTAGGAATTATTGTCAAATTATTGATTGGAACGGGGTACAAATGATATAGAAGGAATTGTTCTGGGTGTAATACTGGAATTTGAATCGCGAAGATAATTTTATCATTATGAAGATGAACTTTAGTTGAAACAATCTGCGTATAATAAAAATCATTTTGTAGTTGTAAGATTTTTGTTTTGCCATAGATTTCTGTTAATTTTAAAATTAACGTTTCTAGTTCTTTTTGTGAGAGTACTGAATAGTGAAGGGTGTCCAAATGGGCAAAAAGAATGGCGGTTTCTAAATTATCTAGGTAATTAACTAAACTTAAACAGTTAAGCGTTAATTGTTCGATGGTACTCTGTATGCGTGCTAATTCATATACTATATTGAACCTACGATTTGTGTCGTTAAGAAATGTATTAACTCGGTCGGAGACTAACTAGGTTTTTCACGATTGTTTTTATAGCAGTGTCGTATTGATTGGAAAGTTTAGTGATGATAGAAACTTGAGACTGCATTTGTTGTGCCAGGGTCTGTTGATCATTCGTAATTTTAGTTATAGCTTCGTTATAACGAGCTGCGTCCTCTGAGTCTAGTGTTCCGAAAAGGAATTTTTGGGTTGCACCAACTATATTTAGGAGTCCTCTTTTAGTGCGTCTGTGTGAAAGGAAATTGTCGGTTTTTCTTTTAATTTGATCTATCATGTAGTCTACCTGTTTTAGTTGATTTAGTAACACGCGTGAATAGGTCATTTCAATGGGGCTAGAACTCTTTGTGAAATTTGCTAATGATTGATTGATTTGATAAAAGGATGTGATCGTCTGATCAAGGGTTGTTGTTAAAATTTTGATATCAACATAATCGATGAATGTATGAGTGTGTTGGATGACACGGCTTGTACCTAATAGGAATGGAAGTAGTGGATGTTGAAGGGTTGTTAGTTCGATCTTCGTTGTAAAGGTTTTATTGAGAAGGATCGTCAAGAGAATCATTAGAGGGATCGTCGTCTTCATCGTTCTGTAACTGAGAAGGTTGTTTTAATCTCCTTTTTCGTCTAAATGTAGATTTATGGTATTGTCTGGTGAGTGTTTGGATTTTCGTACCTTTGTCTATTCGTACAGGGACGGGTAGAAATTTAGGGACTATTTTGTTTCTGTTTTTGTTTTCAGGTGAGCTGTTTCTTGTGGGTAGTATTGGTCGGGTTCTTCGCGAGATTGATTGAGTTTCGAGATGATCTTTTCTTTATGCGATTAATTGTTATCATGTACAGCTTTATAAAGTTTTTAAAATTATTTTAACGTTATCGCGGTGTATGGGAACGTATGCGGAAATATATTTTTCTTCGTTCAGGGAAAAAGGGTCTCGTTCATCTATATGACCATGTACAATTTGGAAAGGCGTTAGATTCGTAACTGAATGTACGGCGTTGTTATATCCCAATATGGCATGTGTCATTAAGCTTTTGACAGGTTTTGTGGGATTCTGTACTTTGAGACATCGTAATTCGTCTGCAAGGGTCGAATGGATACGTTCAACTGGGGATTTGCTGTTTGAATATTTTGAGGTGGTGTAATGAATTTTGACATTGTACAATTCACAAAAATCTTGAGAGGTTTCGTTTTTAAATTCCGAACCGTTGTCAGCAGTTATTTGAATGGGGATTCCGTGATGAGAAATGAAGATAGGGCATCGAGAATCTCTATGGAGTTAGGAATGCTTGAGCATATCTAGAAAAGGTGTCGATAATAGTCAAAAAGATTTGGTTGGAAATTCTAAAAAGATCGATATGGATCAATTCAAACGGTCGACTGGTAGTTTGAATTTTAATACGGGTGGTTTTCTTTCATATTTTCCTTTTAAGCAGATGTCACACTTGTTTATGTAATTGGTCACGGCTTGAGTTAAATTTGGCCAGTAGAAGTTTTTCGAGATGTCGTTAACGACTTCGTTTATGCCTTTGTGACACGTTTTTTCCTCATGGTAGTTGCAAATTTTGACTATTTGTTCATCGGGTTCAGTGATATTTATGAGAGCTTTGTTTGTTTGAACGAGTTTAAAGGAGTTGTGCGCGAAAAGATTTTGAACCACATTAGTGAAAATAGGAATTAAATTTGCATCAAACAAGTAAAGGGCAAAGGTCTCTTTTGAGTTTACAAATTGTTTCAAAATATCGACTATATTCTGTTCTAGATTTCGTAAGGGAAGTTGTATGATTAGGCGGTTTTTTCCAAAGGGGTTTTGTTTCTGAATTTTTGGTTGTATCAGGTTTGCATTTTGACTGAGAATTATTTGATTTTTATAAACGTTTATCGCTTTTTCGCTGATTGGGATTGTTAGTATTAGTCCAAGATCCCGTGAACGCCAGACCTACGTCATTTTATAAAATCTGGAAAAATTTCTACGGAAGCACACAACTACAGGTATCAACGATTGACTACTATGAACAGTCGGTCGCGGTGGGTTTGACAGATAACAGGTACCAAAGGTCTGTAAAATTGGTGTTCAATTACGTCATACTATAAAGCTTCATTTTTTGATATTGTTTACGAGATAGTATAATAATTCACGTCCTCCACTGCCGGACACTTTGCATGGTGGAAACCACCTGCCGGACACTCTTAAAGTGTTAAAAATTGTAAGTGTATACTTACGTTATTTTATAAAATCTGAAAAAATTCCTACGGAAGCACACAACTACAGGTATCAACATTTGACTACTATGAACAGTCGGTCGCGGTGGGTTTGACAGGTAACAGGTACCAAAGGTTTACGAGATAGTATAATAATTCACGTCCTCCACTGCCGGACACTTTGCATGGTGGAAACCACCTGCCGGACACTCTTAAAGTGTTAAAAATTGTAAGTGTATACTTACGTTATTTTATAAAATCTGAAAAAATTCCTACGGAAGCACACAACTACAGGTATCAACATTTGACTACTATGAACAGTCGGTCGCGGTGGGTTTGACAGGTAACAGGTACCAAAGGTTTACGAGATAGTATAATAATTCACGTCCTCCACTGCCGGACACTTTGCATGGTGGAAACCACCTGCCGGACACCCTTAAAGTGTTAAAAATTGTAAGTGTACTTACGATATTTTATAAAATCTGAAATAAATATATGTCGCTTGGATAACTATTTTAAGGTGTTTCCCAAACTGCCAGACACTTTCGAAGGTTTCAACCCCTTGCCAGACATGGTTGAAGGTCAGTTGTAGGTACGAGCGCAAAAGAAAGGCAAATGCATATAAAAACGAGTACGAATGCGACAGTTCGGTTTTACGGATATAATAACTCATTTATGTAGAAATTATTTATAGATTAAAGATAGATTTTGGAATAATTTCTTGAACAGATTTTTTTTTTATTTTTATTTTGTCAAAAATTTATTGAAAGTTGGACAGGACAGGTTTCCATCATGCAAAGTGTCCGGCAGTGGAAGACGTGAATTATTATACTAACTCGTAAACAATATCAAAAAATGAAGCTTTATAGTATGACGTAATTGAACACCAATTTTACACACCATTGGTACCTGTTACCTGTAAAACCCACCGCGACCGACTGTTCATAGTAGTCAATCGTTGATACCTGTAGTTGTGTGCTTCCGTAGGAATTTTTTCAGATTTTATAAAATGACGTAAGTATACACTTACAATTTTTAACACTTTAAGGGTGTCCGGCAGGTGGTTTCCACCATGCAAAGTGTCCGGCAGTGGAGGACGTGAATTATTATACTATCTCGTAAACAATATCAAAAAATGAAGCTTTATAGTATGACGTAATTGAACACCAATTTTACACACCTTTGGTACCTGTTATCTGTCAAACCCACCGCGACCGACTGTTCATAGTACTCAATCGTTGATACCTGTAGTTGTGTGCTTCCGTAGGAATTTTTTCAGATTTTATAAAATGACGTAGGTATGGCGTTCACGGGATCTTGCTCTATATAGGGTTTTCTAAAGAGGAATGAACGGTTTCGTTGTCAGAATGATTTGGAGGTCTAATTTGGATATCACTATGTATTATGATTTTATCGGAGGTTGTTGCTGAAGGTAAATATCGTTGAATTCGTGAGTCCGTTGTTTCTGGGTCTAAATCGGTCAGAGAGGGTGTTATTTCGTCTAACGGGTCTTCTGATTCGTTAGGGTCGAGATTAACTATCATTGATTGCTTGTCATTTTCAATAGCGTATATTTGTACTCGCGATAAGGCATCGGCGTTGGTGTTTGTTTTGCCTTTTTTGTATTGAATGACATAGTCATCAATCAAGTGTTCGGGGATCGTAAGGCCTGTATTGTAAAATTTTCGAAATCTGATTCATCATCGGTTAATTCGTATGGTACAAATTCCGGTGGGGGTTCTTCATAAGTTGGGAATTCTGGAATCTCGTCAGGATGATATTCGACAGAGAATTCGTCAAGATTCGTATGTTTTCTAGGATCGTCTGAATTGTCTACGTGGTGTAACTCTTTTGAAGACCAGCCTTGTTGCTGTGGGTTTTGATAATAAGCACGTCTATCAGGTTGATTAAAGAGTTTTCGAATTGTGGGTTGGCGTGACGTAGTAGACATTGGTGTAACTGGTTCTCTAGGAACTTGATTTCTGGGTTCAAAGACATCGCGTGGTTTTCCAAATGTTCGTTGAGGATCGGGAAATTTATATTGATAATTCGGTTTTCGAATTAGTTGTATCGGTTGTGACGGGAATTGTGGTTTCAGACTTTCAGGTAGTTGATTCCAATTGTAATTTTGTCTATACGTTCCTTGGGGTGCCATAGTTTGAACTGGTATCGGGAGAGTTCTATAAGTTTGGCGGAAGTTTCTTTGATAATTTAAGTTATTTTTGGACGTTAGAGGTGGAAGAGAAGAGTGGGGATTTGAATTTTGAAATTTTTCGGACGTTTGGCTTTAGTATAAGAAGTTTTCTTCTTCTGTGACTAGGGACATTGCTGCTTCTAGCGACAGGGATTTCTTAATCGGATTATGCTCTGGAGAGAACTTGGTAAACCGCGGATAAAGGTTTTTAATGAGAGTTTATCGTATTGGTTCATATATACGAGTTTAGTTGCGTTATCAATCGTTAGTTCGTTGATACTGGCAAGTTTAGCGGCATATCTGCTGCGGGCTATTTGTATACGTTGGCCAAAAAGAAGTGGTTTTTCATTTCTAAATGGTCGAAGGGTCAACAAATCCTGCTCTAGGCAATCGAGGTTTCTTTGATCACCAAAAGTATCGCGAAGGGCTTGTTTAATAAGTGCCCAGGTTCGTAACTCTATTTGCGAACCAATTATTATCAAGGCACGACCAGTTAGTTTTCCGATTATTGCTCTAACTAAACAATCGGTTAAGTCAGGTCTGTCTGCGTATTGGCTAAAGAGATATTCACAAGAATCTATAAATATTTCGACTGTTTTGGGATTACCATCGTAAGTCGGGATTGTATCTGTTTGATATCGTAAAAGAGAAATATCAATAGGGTTAGCTTGTGGTGGAGGCATTTCGTTAATGACTAATGAATTAATGTTACTACTTAAAATTTCTACTTGGTCATGAAATTATTAAACGACTTTGTTTCTTCGTCTCGTATACACTGAGATTAAAGTTGAACTTAAAATTAAACTTTTCGATTCAGATTCAATGAGACGAAAAAGGTTTTACTAATTCTTTCAAGAGATTAGTAAGGACAGGGGCAAAAAGGGCTTTGTTAGTTTCTATACAAGGAGTAACAAACGGTGGGGCACAAGTACTCAATTCTTACCTTATACGGAGGGTTGAATCGATTCCTCGTGGATTATTAATTCTTTGCGCTGGAGATGCACTGCTCGTAGAAGTTCTGAGGTTTTCTTTCCGTTGCTCTGCAGGCAGGGAAGACCAAGGTTCGTTTTTCGAATCGAACTGAAGAAACTGGTGTTTCACGAAATTATGAAGTTGTTGTACGGACAGTTCAAAATTTCACACGCCATCCTACCGACTGCGCCAATTAAAGAATCGTGTCGAACAAATTCTAAAAAAAATTATTTACGAACACAACTACGGGTGCACTCAGGCAATTACAGAATAATAATAATAATTATGATTACAAAGAATACTTATATAACTAATAAAAGCACGACTAAGCATGAGGAAGTCGTGGGCGGAAAGTGCAGGTGTGGGAGCTTCTTATCACACTTGGAGATGGATTACATAACTACCGCCATTCGTTCTTTTCTATTTTATATAATTTGATTTAAGTTATGATTTAAATAATAAATATATATTTATCGTTCGACACTGTCAGAATTTTCAAAGTTTCGCTTGTGTAAACACTCTCTGTCATGAAATAATGAAAATGACAGATAAACGTCACACTATTTTTATGGATTTTAAGCAATTTAAAGGCTTTCCGGGGTGGTGTCGAACGATAAAACGTCGTATTACACTCGTCCCTGTGTAGATTGAACGCTTTAAGCCACTCGTGGTTCACAAAAGCACTCGTTTCACTCGTGCTTTTATAAACCACTTGTGGCTTAAAGCGTCCAATTTACACAGGAACTCGTATAATAATCTACTATTTTAACATGATTTTTTATATAAAAAAAGTAAATTGAGGTAAAGTAAAATACAATAATAAAAAAGGAAAGTAAATTGAAAAACCTCCATTTAAACCCAAAAACCTATAGGGCTACAACATGATGATTTTTTATACCCTGCTGGAACTCTTTCACTCCTTAGGTATTTTTATTTTATATTTGATTAGAAAAACACGTGTACTTAATGTAAGAATTTCACGAAAAATAAACGACGACAAACACGCCTATATGCATGTATTTAATGTAAAAATTTCACGAGAAACCAACGTCAGAACTGCACGTGGAAAATAACTTATATTTTATCAACATTATGTACCTTTCGTTGATTAACAATATTGATTAAACGTCTTTATTGCGTCATATATAATATTTAAAAATAACGTAATTTTTTAACGTTGAATTGTCGTAATTTGTAGATACGTAGTCATTATTTTATTGTAAATCAACGTTGAATTTACGTTACGTAAAATACGTTGAAATAACGTTGAAGGTATTACCAAAATATAACGTGATATTTTCAACCATAAACGTGTTATCAACCACTACACGGCTTTTCCACGTTAAAACAACGTGCATGTGTTTACTGGGCACTTTATCAACAACCGTCGTTATTTAGACTAATATCCTCTTGCAGTTTTTTGTTTGAGCTTCCCTTATATTCTCGGACATGTATGCGGATTAAAGTCACCACTTGAACAAATGGTCATGGAAAAGTCAGAAGACATAGGGGTGAAAGGGATAATCCCGACTTTATTCATCGACGTCATACCGAAATGACTCCAGCAGTGACGGTGTAGGAAGACGTTGCATAAAATGGAAGCTCAACATCACGAGTTGCACAACATTGTGCTACGTTTAACATTGTGGCCATATATACGGTGATTAAAATAAATACATTCCAACAGGACAACGCACAACTCCATAATTATGACATTGAGGACAACGACCTTTATAGAAGAAAACCATATTAAGATCTTAACCTGACACTTCACGTTCACCGGACTTAAACCGCTTAAACCCGATGGAACATATATGGTGTATGCCTCGAAAAGTTGCAAAATGTAGATGTAGATGAGATCATAGGCGTTATTATTTTTTTAAATGAATTTGGCTAAACTTGTTGTTGATTGGTGATAATTTCGTTGCTACCATTACGTATTTTACTAATTAATTATTTCCTACATGCCGTTGCTGTTTTTGAAACTGAGTTTAGATCGGATTTTCTCATTTATGGCATGTATGTGGCTCCGATCTTACACACAGACAATATTTGTTACCTTTCTGAATTCTTTTAAGTAGCATTTATGACATTTCCATTATCAGAAGGATATTTGCAAACGAGGCGGAACGAACGTAGCAGTTCACAATTTGATTTTAGATTTGAATTTACTTTGAATATATTATGCAGTTGATGTTGAATATGTATTATTTCAGATTCGAACAATAATTTGTGATCCTTATATAAATCTTTAACTGGATTTGGTTTCGCCTTGTCTTTAAACTGCACAAGCCTTATCAATAATAATAAAATAAAAATTATTTATGTAAACTTTAACCAGTGTGTTACAAATTAATGCATTAGTAACACTTCTATTAAGGCAGATTTTAGTAAATCAATGATCCACAATAAATCCAGCATGTAAATGTTTGCCTTAAAACCGATAGAATATGTATGTACGATCCTCGTTTAGAAGTTAAGAGAGATGGTGGATACTTTATAGACTTAAAAGTAATTTATTTAAGTGTACGTACTAAAAGAAAGGCTAATAAAATTTATCATTACATATGAATGGTTTATTTTAATTTACTAATTGTGTATAGGAGTGTGTTTACTAAAATGAAAATCGTTGCAGTATCAACTGTTTTAGGTGTAACACTTGATGTTGGTGTATTACTGGCTGCGTACCTGGGGAAGGAAAAACTTACTGAAGATTAATTAGTAATACATCTGTGAACGTGTAATTATTTTCTGTCATGACAAATTAATGTTACTTATTTGCACGTGTTTCAACTATTGAACTATAAAAATAACAAGACCGCCAACTCATTACTGTAAATATTATGTGTCAAGATCTCAAATCATAGCAGCGGCCTATTGCGCCCATTTGTCACCCACAACAATCCTATGGATTACCAGTTCGCCGTCTTATCTAAGATTATCTCTAACAAGAAATCAACGTGTTGCTAGTACAAGAAACCATTCGAGCTCTTTACAGCATGCTGTGCTCGCTAACAATTAATGAAGATTTATAGGTGTGTAAAAAGAAACACAGCAATTTACGATTCGATTAGCGATAAGATAGGGAAACTTCAGTCAGAAATAACTCAAAACGGACTCAAACATGCTCTTAAATTCCCTTATTTGAATAATTATCAGCCTTATCCTGTTGGTTTTTTACATATCGATGTTTTAGACGGATATACATACAGAAATGTTGTAATTAACATAATAGCATGTCATTACTACAGACTTAAATTGTTCCCAGAGCAACCAGGTGTTCGAAATAATGGCAAAATCTAAAAACTTGATCAAGCGAACGAAATGCAATGTTCTCAATAAAAACAAAGTCTCTTAATAAAAATAAAGCGTTAATGGAAAATGGGTAGCAATGTGGAGCATCGGATAAAGTTTTAGAGGAAAACTGGAATTAACGAAAGCTGCATTGCAATAGAAAGTTTAAAATCGTATGTGTTCGAACGAAGTTGAAGATTTAATTCATGTAATTTAATTGCTGCAGGTGGACATTAATTAGTTCCCGATTTCGTGAAAATTGTTCCCTGGGACCAAATACCGGAGGTTTCTTTTGTCAAAATTAAATTAAAAATTGAAGTAACAGAATAGAAAACTTTTCTGCAACAATAATGACACTAATGAACAAAAGACGTGGCGCTGTTTGCTCTCTCGCTATGTTTAATAATAGTAGTATTAATAATAATGCTTTTGTTCAATTTTGATTATTACAATGCATAGTTGCACTAAACTAGTTACCCATTTTACTTAAAGAAAAAATAAAAAATACGAACTGTGGACTCGTTTTCTCTCTGTTAGAACACCAATCGTAATTGTGGCCGAATTTGGGGCCGATATTTTTTCAGTTTGTTCGTTGACAGAAAACTTTATTACAGTAATTACTTCGTCTTTGGGTCTTTGGTCTTTACTACTCAAAGTAATAAAAATAAGAATGCTTTGAAATAATTAAGTAATAAAAACAAATAAATTTAAACCAGGAAGATGATTTTAAAACATGAAAGAAATAAAGAACAATTATTTCAGAACTGGATAAACACTACACAAGAATTTGCAACAGTAGTTACCAGTTCACGTATGGTCAAGGCAATCGCCTAAAAAGCATCAATTTGATTTTGAAGCACCAATCATTTTCATAGATAATTGTTTTACCTTAAGAAACACATATAAATTAATTAATGGTAATTGGGATACTTCAAGTGTGATTTATGATTCCGCCCATCACAATAAGTTAAAAAAAAACAATCGGACTATTTACATTTGAAGCTCACAGACCAGGGCCAAAGTCCTTGTGAGAGTGTTTGTTGGAGAATCAGTTTCTTCAAAGGTTGTCTATAATCAAATAGTTAAATTTCTTAATCTGTTAGAGTATATTCCCACAAATGCTATATATTTTTCTTATTCTAATAATCATTCATTATGCTAAGATTATCCTAAGACCAGGAGGTTGAGAAGATGCTCTATTTAAACGATTTAGTTAATGATTGTGGCGAACCACGCCAATGGTTAAGATAGTAACATACAGAAACTAAAAACTACAACTACAAGTAATAAATAGGAATTGAAAATTGTGGTAATTTTAAAATATCATAGATCTTTCTTGTTAACAATTTGTGAGAACTTTAAAGTGTTTAGAATATTTCAAAATATGAAAATTTTCTTATTTTTAGTTACCGACTCAAAAAAGGAGGGCTGTATGTAGATTTTTTTTTTCCTTTTCTTCCTCAATTGTGGACCGATCTTGAGGTGGTCCCATTATCACCAAGTCAGGATCTCATGAGGGGATCCCATCTGAATCGAGCAAAATCCTCATTTTTTTTTAATTATTATGAACTCTCAAATGTAGTCGGTTAATAATAATAATTACTCACGTCTTTGAGAGCCATCATTAAAGGCACAATTGCGTTGTACCTTACCTTAGATTTTTCGGGTAGTAATTCATTCACCATTGTTTCAAGATTTCTGGTTCTATTTTTTGGCGTTCCCGTCTTTCATCTGTCTTCTCAACCAGCCGTCGTTTGCTCATTCGAGAAGTGTCCTTACTACGTCTACCCATCACTTAAAATTGTAAAATAATTAGCTTAAAAAATAAACCGACTTCAAAAAGCGAAACATAAGTGAATACATGTATTATTATCACACATGTGCTACCTACTGATCTGTTTGAAGTCGGTGCCAAGCCAAATAAATAGGTAGCAGATAGATAGGCTGTCCGCTCCCGCCACATCCCAAGTCTCAACGCGCGTGCGCCGGAATGCGTGCTGAGCAAAACAACCCAAACGGGCAGACACATGGGAACAGAATTGTTGATGCAATGTAACGTGGTTGATATATTTGTATAACTATTTCAATAGATTAGAAATTTGTAACCTCTTTGGCTTGGCACCGACTTCAAACAGATCAGTAGGTAGCACATGTAGTAATACTTGTACATATTCAGTTATTTCTCGCTTTTTGAAATCGTTTTTTTTTTATTTAAAAAAAAAACAATTATTTCAGTCAACTTCTCTCCATTTTATGAATTTACATTTATTCGCCATCCTAGTTTCTTGGTAAATGTTTGAATTTCTCAGACTCCTATACTTCCTCTGAAGTCTTTGGTAAGTATTTTTATTTGTTTCCAGAATGGGCTCCTCAATTGAATTTGATCCATTCACCTATAGCATCTCATAGACTATGTAACATGAAGCCCTAAAACGTGTTCTGTTGTTTCATAAAGTTGTTTTGTAAGATAACGTAGCGTATCAAAAATCGCAATTTCGGCTAGCAGTTTCAAACGCTGTACATTTACCGCCTCTTGCGACGTCATTTCGGGAGAGCATTCTCATTGGTTCATTCGCTTCTCATTAGTCGGCACGTCTAGTACTTGATTTTTGTCTGGGGAATTTTGTCCCCGTCACAAAAAGGCGCGCGTTTCAAATAAGACAAATGTTTCCGATTTTTTTTTCACCTAGTAAACGCGTCATTTATAAACAAAAAAATAGGGGTATAATATTTTTTTATCTAGTTTCTAGAAAAGCTGTTTTTGAAAATTGTGGGACGACCCCATTTTGTATCCCTTTTTGTAGTCTTAGAATAACACAATTTATTCAATTTCAAGCCTTTTTTTGATTCGATTCGAGAATTATAGAACTTTGGAATCTTTTACTATTAAAATAGCAGAATCTTATAGAACATAAACGTTAATATAGTTTATTATTTCTTAATACATATTACAATTTCTCTTCCATTCCTACAACTCGGCCGTCCTGCTCGTCATCAGTCCCGGATGACGACTCAAAAGCTTTCATCTTCGCTTCATTCGCCCATAGCTTCATGTATTCTGCGCATGAGGAGGTTTTCGCAGGACCTTCGTGAAAAGCATGCTTCTCGATGTCGTAGGTGTCACCACCCTTGACTCTAGTGACTCGGTAGGGCCCGTGGTATTTCGCTCTGAGCTTTAGACCTGGGGACCTATTCTCATCGCATGCATGTAAATATGCGATTGCGTATGGACGATTGATGCGAATAGAATGACAAAAGTCGTATTCTTACCTATTCGCAATTACTTTTGCGAAGCGTATTTGTAGCGAGCGGTCTATAACAAGTGCATCTGGAATTCGCATACGAATATCGCAAAAAAAATGGAAATTACGGCTGAGATAAGTGAAGGCGCTACAGAAGCTTTAGAAAATTTGATTCCCAAAATTTCGAAAGAATTGTGTGACAAAGAGTACCCGATATTAAAAGAATTGATGAAAATGAAGTCGCGATTATCCGTGTCGGAAATGGTAATCTTGACGTACATATTATTTAAAGGAGAAGGTTGATTAATATTCTTGATTTTGATTCTTCATTTGAGGATGTAATCAGGTGTTGTATTGTAGGGGGACATATATACAAACCTTCCACATTGTGGTATTTGTACTCTAAACTACGACGACGTTGCAAATAAATATAATATGACAATATAGATATCGGAAAGTATAACATGGTGAAGATATTTATGAAAAGGCAGAACCTCGGCTATGAGCCAAAAAAACTTAAAAGAACTCCTCTTTCTCTTCTAAACCCTTTCTTGCTTTCCTCTAATTGATTTTTTACTTTTTTCTCTTAATCTCTTTTCCAGTATTTATTCTTGCATAAACACTTTCCCTACCGTGCATGTTAGTATGATACTTCTGCAGTTTAGAGAGTTCTCTGGTATTTTTCTCTTTTATGACTTGGTTTAAAAGACCTAGCAATGATCTTGTACGGTTTTGCCGGAACCACCTATCAGTGGAGTGCATTTGTATAGGAAATATATAAACTCTCGCATCCGTGGCTTTTTGTGATCCTACGCAATGGCAAGTGTACAGTGTAAAGAATTGGAATTAACACTTATTACGGTGTGCCAAGACACAAGAATATACAAGAATTAATAAATACTTCAACAGGACGGCTGACGTTTAATTTTTTATTTTTTTTTTTGACATAAATTTGAAATTTACAGTAGGCAATTGCGACATTGCCAAATTTTCATTCGTATTCAGAATTGCAAGCACGAGTTTCTTTTCGAAGGCAAAATAAGAAGGGTCAAACATGAGGCTCATACTGCGAATGCGTATGTATCCCTTCGCATGTGCATTTTGCGAACGATAAAATGCATACGATGAGAATAGGTCCCCTGGTCCCGCCTGCGTTCTCTTTATCGCGACTATGTCTCCTGTTTGATATTCTCTGGGTTTCTTCCTCTTGGCGTTATAGGTCTTCCGGTGCTCGTCCTGCACTTCGAGTAATTGCTTCTTAGCTGCCTCTCGCGACCTCTCACGTTCCTTGTTAAAGTCTTCTCTCATCTCTGCTTCGATAATTTCCTTTATGTTGAGGTCTGCTTCATTTCGCATTTTCACACCTAGTAGCAGTTCAAACGGAGTAGTATCGATGCTTCTCTGGTAAGGTTGAGTTGATTACGTGTTGAACCTTGTCCACATGTTGGAACCATTTGGTTGGGTCTTCTGCCGAAAACTTAGCTAGAACTGTTGTTATCACCGAGTTTATTCTTTCTATCTGACCGTTTGCGCGCGGTAGACCGGTAGTTATCTTGAAGTGCTTAATTTGAATGCTGTTACAGTACTCGCTGAATTCTTGTGATGTGAACGCCGTTCCTCGATCGGTTATTATGTTCTCTGAATTGCCAAAATACCTCCTCCCCTTCTTCTTCTTATTGGAAAACCTCTAGTCTCTCTCCCTTTTCATTCCATCTCCATTGCTCCCCGTCCACTATTAATTTCCTGTATCCCACTATTACTTCTTTTCCTTCTTCCCTTTTTTTCTTCGCCATACTTCTTAGTTTCTTCTGTAAATCTCTTTCTTTCTTTGTGAGGTCGTTGTCTATGTATATCCCCCTTGTTTCCCTCTTCTCCCTCAATTTTCCTTTGTGCTTCATTATTCTTTCCTTCTCACCCCATCCCTCCATCTCCACCAATACTTGATCCTTGTTAATCCTGTAACAATCTTTTACTTTACTATCCTCTACATTTTCCTTCAAAAACTTCTCTACATCCTCTTTTTTTACATGGCTTTTTCTTTCCCCGTCCCATCCTGTTATCACGATGTTGTTCTTCCTCTTTCTTCTCTCTTCGATTTCCATTCTCTCTTCCAGCTTTTCCACTCTCTCCTTCCACCAGTCTCTCTCTCCTTCCCATCTCTTTCCCTTCTCTTTAAACTCTTCTCTCTGCCTCTCTATCTCTCTCTTGAGTTCCTTGTTTTCTCGTCTTATTTCTTTCATCTCCTCCTTCAACTCTTGAAACAACTTCAATATTTTTTTCTCCATCTGTGTGTCCGTTTCCTTCTCTTTCTCAGATGTCTTCTGTGTTTTCTTTACTCCAGGAGACCTCGCCGTCTTTTTACTTTTTTGAAAAAAATTCTCTTCCTCTTCTTCTTGTTTTTCTGTTCTACCCTCCCCTTTTCTCTTTCTTTTCCTTTCCTCCAGGTAAGAGTCCAGGCTTCCCTGACTGAGCGAGCGGTTTCTATCGTCTTTGTTCATCCGCTTCCTGTGGCGCCTCCTAGATGTCGTTATCTTCCGGCTTCGCCGATTTATTCTTTTTCCTGACTATATCTTCTCTTCCCTGCCCAATTCTTTCTTCCTACCTTTCTCTAATATAACTTCTCGCTTTTCTCAATATCTTTTCTAATTTTTTCCTTATATCACCTTCTATTTCTCTATTTTTCGCTACTTAACCTCTCTACCATGTGTTTACCTTCAGCTCGGTAATACAGGAATCCCACTCGAGGTAGTATCACTCATCTTTTGGAATTTCCGGTACAAATCGAGAGCGCCATGAAAACATCTGGTGCCGACTAGAAAGATTTAGCCGGTATATTTATTAGAGGACGTTCCAGCGGGAGTCAGTTTAGTCGCATCAGTCATCGAGTCTAGTGAGTCAGTGGGTCGAGTCGGACAGTTATACTTTTATCTATCCGGAGTGCCGCGTGAGGTGTAAATACATAATACGAGACGTGCCCGTGAAGTAGTAAATTGTAAATAGTGTAAATAATGTAACTAGTATAATATTAGAAGTATAAATAAATAGTACATGGTATTCAGAAACGCTACAGTTCCAAGAAGAAAAGAGGTTCAAATAATTCTGGTACGAAATTGCTTACACGGGAGAGTTTGGGTAGAGATCCCGTTCGATAGTCGGACAAATAATAACGTTTGTAAATTCCATTTGAAATAAAATGTGATTGCGTCCTAACCTGCCTACTTTATAAATTTTTGAGCGACAAAACGTGGAATGCGGTTAATAACTTATGTTATGAACCTATTTGTGTCCATTTCGACACTGCTAAAAATGTCTCATCACTGTTTATGTATATAGTTTTGAACGAAATATGTATAATACTATTATACCTACTAATTAACGAATGATCTTCATCAGTCGCACCCAATAAAACGCGTCGCCGCTGAATTTCTCTTTTATTTCGAAATTTTTATACCATTCCGATAATAAAAAGGTAATATGCCCCCATAAAAACACCGGCCATAAACCAAGGCATTCTGCTGGCAAAAACCTTAATAAAAGAGGAGTAAAATCGGCGGAGCACCGACGGTGCAATCATATATTGAAATTTAATCTGATATTAAAGCTTATAAACCCTTCCGATATAATGGCATTACGTCTCTTTGTGCGGAGCAGCGCGGTGGGGCTATAAGCCGAAATTTTAACAACACTACAATTGAGAATTAAACGGTGTAATTGGACATTGCCGGTGTCAATTGGACCGTACAGGAAAAGCGACCGTAGCGCATCGCACGACTTGGGCTTAAAATTGATAAATGTTTAGCCAGTATCGCACGTAAACCCGAAAGGGTAGGGATCTCCATCCTAATTCCCCTCGAGTTTTAACCCTTGTAAATCAGTAGCGGCTCGTGCTGGTTAGGGCAGCGGCAGCGCAGACAGTCGCTTGTTGAACACCACATTATAACTGATTGTAATTCTACTACATTTGGTAATTAAATGGTTGTCATTAGAAATTGTATCTTCAAATCGCGATGAGCACGGGAACTCAGTAGATATTTTATTTTGGTAATTTTACAAAAAGCTTAAATTACTGACTGCACCAACCACAAATGCTAGCATTTACTCGCTCTCATTAATACCACCCGAACCATTATCTCCGGATCAGAGAATCCTGGAGCGTCTTGAGTTATGACACTTAAAATGTTAAAGGGAGCTCTGCTGAGATCGCATAATGGATTTGATAATGTTATTGCGGTCATTAAGGCCAGTTTAATTAGAATAAGTTAAGGTTGCGGTTTGTTGATCTGCAGACAAGTTTTAATAACCCATTAAGCTTTTATGCATCGGCATAATCATGGGGGTTCACGGAACTTGTCGTTTTCGAACGCATAAATCCACATTACAAGACCTAAAACAAAGTTAAATGGATTGAATTGACAAATTTATTACAGATGAAACGCCGGAGGGGTGGCCCCGGACCGCGAAAGCTTATTCCATTTTAATTTCGAGAACCACCCCGCCGGATTACAATCGATTATGAGTGTGGATTAATTGAGCTTTATGGTATCACTCGTCGGGATGCATTATTTTAATGTTTAATTTCCTGCGATTCTGGCGTGAATTTTTGCTGTTCTTTGAAAACGGTGCTGACAAACAAATGTTAATCATTTGAGCAATTGCGCATTTTACTATTTTTAAAAAATAAAAATATATCCAATATTTTCGTCATCTTTGTTATAAGACAATCACTGTAATCAATACATAAATACAGATAAATAAAAATGAAGTGTAGGTCTCAGTCTGTCACGTACAGTTCGGATTTGTCTATTTTTCCGATGATTTAACTCGAAAACTACAAAAACTATTACCTTAAAATTTACACAGGTTATAGGTAATAACCCTCACACCAAGTTAGTCTACGCTTCATCAAGATATCTCAAACAGTTCAGGTGAATTACTTTTTGAGGTAAGCCAGGCGGCATGCGACCACTACTGCTATCGTAGGGTATTAGAAAATTGTAGTGGCATTATAATGAACAAATTACTCGTACACCTAAAAGCCAAAAGATAAACCACCAGTTTACATTTCCATAACCATAACGTGAACAGCTTCCATCTCTTGCCTTCACCTTGCTAACATCCCCGATAAAACTGTTTAAAAATTCTTGAAACTTGTTCAAAGCAGCGTCTGCGGAAAGTGTTTCTGTTATCAAAACTAAACGGAAACGAAAAGCAGTTTGGTAGCGAGGATGAAAGAGAAACTTTTATAGGGGAGTTGAAAATTCAGGCATTGATAGCGTTCTTCATTCACGGCCAATTGGGGAAGGTCGAGGGATGCATACAGATTTGAAATATTACGATGCCGAGGCACGCGCAATTTCGGCTTTAATAACAATGTGGAGACCCACTAGAAATTCACTCGTTCTAATTATAAGCCCGTTGGCTACGGAGTTAAAGCTGCCTTAAAAACCCATTGAAAAATTAAGAACTGCGTTTGATACCGCCAGCACGAATGGAGAATTTTAATTAGAAATTGTCGTCGTCTGCGAATAGAATGAAACATATATCAGTGGTTGGTTTCCACTGGTGGAAAAATTACACAAAGCAGATGAATTAATTAATTCCAACTCGGGCATCAAAACAAGGGACTCGTATTTTTAAAAATGTTTGAAAATGATATGAGAATACAATAAACGGGAGTATTATTTGATTTTTTGCCTTCATTTTTCAAGTTTAATGCTTTGTGGGAATTATAATAGTCGGACCAATTAATGGTTTGGAATTATAACAGCGTTAGAGGGAATTTTAAAGCGTTTCAATTCGGATTAATTTATATGTATCTACTTAGAATCGATAATAACGTCTGATGGTTTGTCAGAGTGAATTTTAATGCTGGCCTAGATAGGTCTTTTACCACGAAAATATAAAGCTGCTAAATTATAGGAGTAATATATTAGGTCACAATATACTTGAGGTCAGCTTTCAACTCGAAATTCACGAAATTATCAAGATTGATGTTAAAAAAGATATTGTATTGATTTAATTATTGTTGGACAATGGTCGTGTTGCTTTGGCGAATTTCTTCCAAATCTCAGCTCTTCACTCCATAAATTTAAAATGCATCATCGATTCCTCCGGAATCAATTTAACGCACTCGAGACCAATCAAATCCATTTGACGAATTCCGAAATAAAGTCGTATATCACCGCATTGAATTGTTAAAGTGGAGCTGAGCCTTACAAGTGGCAATAAGAACGCCCGGAAGAAATATTCATTCGTCCTGCACTAAATCTCACTAAATATATTCCAGCTGTAAAGCTCTCAAGTTTTAGCTCAAGTTCTTTATATCTTAATACGCTACTTGGGATCCGGCTACAACCTGAACATGTTACACGTTTCAAGGCCTTTTTCCGCCCCAGATATTTATCGCACGTTATTAATCCTCAACAGGGCCAATTTAAAGTGCTCAGCGCCGGCCCAAGAAGACGAAAAGACAATAATCGAGTAGCAGTTCGAATCTCATCTCGGGAGACTCTGCGAGTATCTTTTGTGTCCTCAACCAAGCACGACCGGCTGTCAGCAACAGCTGACCATTTAACTCGTTTTTCTTCTAAACGTGACGCGAAAGGCTGAAGCCCCGCACGAAAAATGATAGCCATTTTTTATACACCGTTGTTTGGCCGCTGTGTTATATTTCTGTTTTGAACATTTTTTTGTTTAGATACTCAATTTATTGTGTGGCGGTTCTTTTACGCTGCTATACTAGGTTTAAAATTGCGCACGCTCTTTATGTGGACACGTTTAGAACATAGCCATTATAATGTCAGACATCAGCAAAAAATTAAAGTTTTACTCCAAGAATTAAATGAGAAGCCTTTCGGATATAAAGCACGTAAGTCACATATCGGATGTAGAAAGGATTTTGACACATAGGACTTTTACCATTATTAATAACATTTTCAAAGCCAATGATATATTTGGTATTTTTTCACTCTTTTATTGTAACATTTAAAACCAGTGTAAAATAAATAATTATTGATTTAAATTTTAGGTGCTTCTTTGTACTCTGTACAAGCTTTATTTAAAAATTTTTGCTGTAAAATAATTAGGGGTGCCAATATTTTCAGATTTTTATTTTTGCATTTAAAATTCCGGTATGTACTAAGTTTACGCTTTTCTGATATGCTAATTGTGGGCGTTGGCCGTAAGACTAGTTTTCTTGTGAAACTAGCCTTACTGCGGCTCCACACTATCGGCTAGAAGATTCGCAATAAACCGTGGCACAATTACTTACAGCCTTCATGACTACCCTTCATGAGCGGCAAGAACCGATTATTCGGTTGTTATCCTTGTCTATCCTATGGAAAGGCAGGTATATTTATGGTAGCAAAGAAACCATAATCAATCAACAAAAACGAAACGATTAAAGTTTCAGGCAAATTCATTTACAAATTCATGTAAAAAAATTATAATGCGTATGATCTTCTTTTAATACTCTCACAATCGAAGTATTATCTAGTTGTAAAAAGTAGTTAGTAAATATATTAGAGGAAATAGAGCTTTACACTTTCAACCATCCTAGCCAAACCAACTATAACGTCACAATATACTCTGCAACTCTTGTAAGGTTGAGGATCGTTCTCAGCAAGTTTTATTGGCGGCACCAGGCAGCATTGACTTATTCTAGCATATCCCATGACACTCTCTCACTCGAGACTCCATCGCCCCTGCAGCCCCCTCGACAGCGACGGGATGTACACTTAAGCCTGAAAGGCGACACCGCGGTACCGTCATATCTGTGGGGCTTCAGACGTCAGAAAGCTTTGGTTTGTAGTGGGCGGAGGTGAGATCCTTTCGTAGGGTGACTCAGTGGTAGGTCACGGCGACGCAGCAGGTTTCTTCGGCACATGGGTGGCCTGCAAGTACTGTGTCGTGGTATTCGTGTACAACGCGTGTCCTCCATACACCAATTCAAGTGAAGGTTGATCTGACAGGCGTCTACCAGAAATTTCTCTTTCGCCTGAATAGCTCCCTGGATGAAGTGATCTTCCAGCTGTTGTCTTTACATCGTCTAGCAATGATGGCATGGGTTCTTCTTCCTATATTCTGGTGCTTCCTGCGGGTTACGGAATATGTGATCAGGTAGCTGGTTAAGTGTCCCTGTACTGTGCTCCACCTTAAAATTCAGGCTTTGTAATTCGAGAGCGGACCTGTTAATTGCGCCCGCTGGTCCTTGACGGTCTGCAACCAGATGAACACTTTACTATTTGTTCGAAGGATGAATGCTCGGTCCTTAAGATTAAGTCACCTTTGTTCTCACTAACTTATCAAACCGAGCGTTTGCGTTTTTCGCTTTTGCAGCTGCCTGTGGACTGCAGCCATGCTCAAACCGCTGGTGCCCATCTGCAAGACAAAGGGCCAGGAAGGCTTGTTGTTCTACGTGTCTCTATTTCCATGTCTTTTTATGACCCAGGAAATCCGTAAGGGGTGCCGCTGTGATGGCACAATTTGGGATAAATTTTCGAACCCAAATACATAATCCGAGAAATGATCGCAGCTTCTTGCGGCTGGTCGGCGTCTTTGCTACGCGAATGTAATCCAGGTGGTTTGGGAGTGGCAGATTTCAGTCGGCTTTCACGAGGTGTCCAAGATACTAAATCTCGTTCTTGCCAAAGTGGCACTTTGGCGTACACAACGGAGGTCATGGACGCTGAGACGATGCAATACCAGTCTAAGGTGATCGAGATGTGCGTGTTGTAGGGAGAGTAGACCACGAGGTCATCCAATTACACTAGAGCCAACTTCAAACTTCTGCAGGGATCCCGCTAGCAGCTAGTGTACAATAAATTTTGAACAAAAAATAAATAAAAACTAGTTACATAAGAAGGGAATGAAATATCTATTGTGGTTGTCCCAGACATTATCGACGCCTTCTAGAAACAACTTTCGTTGCGTCCACGGAGGAATAATAAGAAATGGATCCCAATACTAAACATACATCAGGTTTTAGGTACCAGTCCTACATCAACACTAACATTTAAAGCAAATAAATACATCTGTCTTGTGAGTTCATCGCTGGAAAATCAGTAACAGATTTTAATAACTCCATTATTGCAATCCACACCGAAATTTGTACGCCACTGAGCTGATAAACACAGCCACCACGTCTGTTGTACATGCCTACCTGTGGACAGTCAAGTTGGGGTTCAAATAATCCAGTTTTTACACACAACACTGACTAACCATGTTTACACCAATGCCCTTATGGTTTTCAATGTTTAAAATTCAATTAATCACAAAACGATTACAATAACAATGGCAGCCATATTCTTTTTCCACAACCACACGTGCTGCTGCAGTGATGAAACCTATGCATAACCGAGGCATCAGCATTCGGTACAATGTGGGTACAATAGCACTCTACTGGTACTTTTCGCAAGACATGACAATGTTGTAATTGTGTTAATCATAATGTGAGACGTCGGCGGCATCACCAGAAAACAATAATAAATGACTCCATTTCTTATTATTTTTTTATCAAATCAATGCATTCAGCGTTATTCGTGTTAATGGTGGACTCTTCAAAAGCGATGCAGGTTTTCTCATAGAAACATTATTTTTTCCTCAACACAATGATACAGAAAAAATTATGTATGTGTCTGGTACGGTTGCGAAGAAATAAGCAATAAAATTTAACATACGTTCCCCACATTTGACCCCGCGTCAAATGTTTTAGCGAAACTTTTTTAGATTGATATGGACATTTTTTTAAAATCCTTTCATTCACTGTTGTGTCATGCGCAGGCCGATATATTTAAATTTAAAAAAAAAATGCCTGCTCCGGTTATTATGTATGTTTTGGTAACCTTTTATTGATTTTGTTTCTAAGATAAAGATGATTTTTCAAAATCCGTTAAATCAAATTCGTTATTCTGATAAATGAGTCGTTTAGTTTTTCTACACTTATTATTATTATTCATCTTACCGAATCACAGCTCGTGCTCTCAATTTATTATCCTTTATAACACTCAAGCTGACTTAAGTGATCATGAATGTCAAATTTTCCTACCTTAAACGGGACAATCGTGGTCACCAAGTCTGTTACAAACCGATAATTTCGGAGCTCTAGTGTAAGTGTTTCATTTTCGAAAATCTTTCCAGTAGGAATTAAAACATGTATTGTTTTAATAACTCATATAATAGAGAATGCTCTTTTTTGTTTCAAATCAGACAATTGCATAATTAAGTAAGTGGAGTAAATTTAAATTAAAATTTAAATATATTTAAGTCGAACTCCACAAACTTTAATAAGCGCAAAATTACAATGGGAACATGTTTCGGCAGAACACTACTGCCATCATCAGCCCTTAAAGAATATTTCAAATTCTCATATTTCTTTAAGGGCTGATGATGATAGTAGTGTTCTGCCGAAACATGTTCCCATTGTAATTTTGCGCTTATTAAAGTTTGTGGAGTTCGACCTAAATATAATATTTAAATTTTAATTGCATAATTAAAGGTATTCAAATTTAGGTATATCGTAATATCCGAATAAATCTGTTACTTTAAGGTATCTTTTAGCAACAAAATAACAATTATCATGACCTACTTGGACTTGTTTTTGTACCTGTTTATGTTTCTTTAATTTGTTTTATTTTGCAAATTTCAATTTGCATTGACTCGCCCGTTTCATAAAAAGAAAACTTTAATACATAAATTTCTGAATTGTTTGTAATGAACACTATTACTTGATTTTTGTAAGGACTTTTGCTGCTTCATTGTGGCATTAATAGATTTATGTAGTACATTTCAAGACATACTAAAGAGTTCAAAAGAGCTCTAAGCCATAAACAACTCCTTACAAACCTATCTTAAACTTTATGGCCCTTATTCCTGGAGGACGTAACGTAGTAAAGACAATATTTGCATCATCAGCTATTCCGTTGTCCAGTAACTAGTTAATACTTCCAATAGCAGGTTAGAGAACAATGTAATAATGAAGTGTTTGCTTAGGGTGTTTGTGGTAAGCAGGCCGTATCTGTGATGGGATCTTCATACGGGTCATGTCAGGTCGAGGGCGCTGTTGACGAACTCAAATCAAGGTCCTGATCCTGATCCGCGGGATTATAAGGGTCAAATTGAAACAAATTTTAAGGGTTCTAAGCTTACACTGTTATCATCTCTACAAAAAATACGACGCGTGTGATGATATTAGGGCGCATATTGGAAAATCGGTTTACGTTAATCCCTTCGGCTTTTGTCAATTTCTTATCATACACAAGCAGGGTGTTATTGCTGTTGCTGCAACAGTTTTAATATCATGTCTGTTTTTCTGCAGCGACGCAACGTTGCTAAAAAACTAAAAACTTGAAGTCCTCAAAATTAATTTACCTCATTCAGTTTAATAATAATAATAATTTAAAATCTGTTTCAGATGTTTGTCAAAGTCTTTATTGACATGTGTGTTTATGATTGGGTCATTAATTTCTAGTACCAATTAAACACAAAGCCTTCAAAACCATTATGATCGAACCTCAAAGATCGTGAACCGAACGTGCGCACTTGTTTTTCCGACTTGTATCATCTCTGACTCCTTTGAAACAAAGTAAAGCAATTACTGGAACAGTCAGCACCATTGTCGTTTTAGATATTAGCGCTAAAATAATTACTTTACAACATGCAAGAAGTTTTTCCGAAAGTGCTCTTTGAAGAAGTGGAGCTTGTGATGTAATTGTATACTTTTGTACAGGCCTTGTTCGGAAAGCATAAAAGAGGAATAATTCATAAACTTACTATTCATAACAACATTAAACAGGCCAATTTTACGTTCTTGAGTTGGTAGCGCGAGGTAACTTTCTAACATGGAGCGAAACTGAAGCAACAAAAAAAGAATATCCCGGAAACTTCTCGAAATAAAATTATAACATGCACATTAGCACTGTTGTCTCTGAAAGAGAAGCCTCTCTCGTAGTAATGACGTCAGACGCGATGCGGCAGACTGTGTTGAGTTATCTTCAAGACGTCTCCAGGCGTTACCGTCAACGAACAATGGGCTAAAAAGATGACGAGTGAAACCTCTTCAAGTTTTTGTATCGTACATTAGACTTTATAAGAATTACATTCATTTTTTTACGTCATTATGAAATGGGATGTACGGATGTTCAAGACTGAAGCAGTGTAACTTTTAAGTTTAATTCAGAGTGGCGTTGATGTGATACTCAAGCTGATTACAAGTATTGTCTTGAACGTTCCTAATTGTTTGTAATGACCGATAAATTAAACAATAATACTTTTGAGAAAGTTCGTAAGGATTTTTAGGAGAAATAAAAATAAATAAATAATTTATTTATCACAAATAAATACAGAAGTAACAAAGAAAACTTCTGTTTTATATAGGACACGTCAATACAAAAATACGAGAAAAATAGTAATATGTATAATGACATACACAAAAGAAGACACTATAACAATAAAAACTCATCAACGCTGTAAAAAACTTGCATTGCCAAAAACTTATAAAGTTCTGATTTAAATTTAGTAAATGTTGTTGTAGATTCATTACTTATCGTCAAATATTTATTATAAAGTTTGATACCTTGGTAGATATGCTATATAGATATTTATAGATTATATAGATATAATATTTAAAAAAGTCATCAAGTTGCTTATGATTTTTTGAGTGACGAAGACGAATTGAAAAACATTTATTATTTATTGCTTCATCTACAAGTTGAAAGTGCGCAACCAACAATACATACTACATTATTATTTTGGCAACAGACATACGTTAAAATGTTATGTCAAATTCATAGACGAATTGATGACTTTTTTAAATGAACACATGATATATCCTACTAAGCTGAGAAATAAAAAATGTGACTCTGAGACACTGAGAAATAGTGAACCTAAGAATCTGAGAAATTGTAAATCGAAAGAATCGAGGATATCAGAAATTAGTAAGAAACTGAAAATCTGAGCAACTGGAAAAACCCAAAACCTGAGAAACTGGGGAATTAAAAATCTGAGTAAGTGAATAACAGGTAAACTGTAAAGCTAAAAAGCCTGGGAAACCAATAAACTTAGATTTTCAGAATATATATTATTCTTCCGTGATGTCTGATATTCTTAGTTTCTCAAAATCGTCACATCGTCGGTTTCTGAATTTCTCGACATTCAACTTTGTTGGATTGAAATTTGCAGGTTGTTTTAGTTTGTGAGGTTTTTCTCTCGTTTTTAAATTAGCGAATTTTCGGTTTCTCAATTTCTCAACTTTATAATTTTACAAGGTCTGAGTTTTACAGCACATTAATTTCTCAGTTCTAAAAGTTTCATGGGTTCTCGGTTTTGCAGCTTCTCAGATCCTGAAAAATTCTGCTGACTTCTGATGAATTCTACAGTAAGAGTGTTATGCTGAAGAAGTAATGAAGTCTTCTGAAGAATCCGAAAACATCTTAAAGAGTTGTCCCGGTCTCAAGTGGGGGCCCTCGGGCCCGCTGTCTCAAGAGGGCCCCCTCGGACGCTCCTACCTCATGAGACCTCATGAGGGCCCCGTCGGGTATCTCTCTGTCTCAAGGGTTCGCCCTCGAGCCTCCCAATCTAAAAGGGGCCCCCTGGGTAACAAGAGGTGCTCTTGGGGGCTTCCTTGTTTTATTTATCGTAACATTTGTATCAGAAAATAATCAAATAAACTCGATTCCTACCATCGTCTTGGAAAGTTTCACTTTCAGTCGTGTACTTATTATAAAGGTGAAGCACGCAACAAATTTTTTTATCTGAAAACGTTTGCGGATAAAATAGTATATATTATTCAGAGCTTAAGTCGCTTTATGTGCTTCGCCTGGACTTAACCGACTCACTTCCTTCATTGGTCAACAGTTCAGGCTCAGCACATAAAGCTTATATTATGCTCTAAATAATATTATATTCTACTACTAAGACTATTAATAAACATTCCCACATAATGTAGTTTTTATTCAAAATTATTATTTGTTTAATTCCTTTTTCTAGTAATTAGTGATTTTAACTTTCGGAATATGTTTTCAGCTGAGAACAGAATTAATTTTTTTAAACTTCATTTTAAAAATGTCGCTGCACCATGAATATTTTAACGACACACGTCAATTCGTTCTGCTTGTTATTGTTTGTCAACACCGATATTTTATTTGTGCGCTTTATATCATTGCGTTTTATGATCGAGAGAAGCTAATCCTCTTGTTCATTACTAAAATTGAAACATGCACAATAATGACGTTAAACATGTATTACTGGCAGGGCGTGAATATTATCGCGGTTTTATCCCCAGCTATTAACAGGGGTTTTGTCGATTTGGGATGTTTTTTTCCAAAGCCTGTTAACGATCAAGTCCCTTAACGTGCCCAATGTATTTGTCCGATAGGACTGTTCCACTATTTTTCCGGCTTGACAGCCACCATTACAGGGCTATTTTCATGTGCACGCAATACACGTCAACACAAACAAATATGTCATACCATAAAAATTATTACACTGTCGAAGTATCACTGGTTTGTATGGATAAAAATAACAGGACTCTAAATTTCGCCGGACGTAATGGATGTAGACAGATGGATTATCGCAAAACTAAAACTTTGCTAGCTCGGTTTTTCGTGTTGTGAAATAAATTGGAAAAATCTGGAGAGTGCTTTCTCTGCTTTCAGTGGCGCAATGAAAATGAAATTAGTCGGTAATTATTTTAGTTACAACGTTTCGCAATTTTTGCTACCACATTTGTTAGTGCTGGTACGCAGCTAGAGTTATTAAATATTTCAGAAATGTAATTTTAGGTCTGTGTGAATGTGATTAAAATCGCGGCCGGCAAATATTTATTTTATTATAATTACTTTCTGTGGGGAGGGACAGAGGAACGAAATTTGTTTATTGTTGTACTTTAATTAGTGGGTTGTTCCATGTTAAATTTAGATGAAAAATTGTAGTTTAAAAAAAAATCATTCAATGCAGTTCTTCTTAACAAGGTAGGTGTGATTAAAGGTAGATTAAACAAATGACTTTTGTCCGCAAACGTCACAAAAGTGACAAGATAAAAGGTAAAAGTGTCACTTTATCTAATTAGGCACTAAAATAGGCAAAAGTTACAATTTTATTTGCTTACTCAGGTAAAGCAACACTTTTAAATGTCAATTAATTCTTTCAAATTCTTACTAAATTATTGTTTTCAACAGTAAGATCCCAAGTGCATGAAAATAACCCATTAAACTGTGAAAAACAAAACAATTGTCTGGATCACTTTTGGTGGTAGATAACTACTTTTAATCAGTTTTCCCCTAAAACACCAAAAACAATTTTATTATACTGCCAACGCACGTTTCGCCAACAATGTTGGCATCATCAGGGCGATGAGGTAACTAATAAAATTGTTTTTGGTGTTTTAGGGGAAAACTGATTAAAAGTAGTTAAACTGTGACGATTTGTCAAAATGTTTTGCTTAGAAATATGTCGAGTAAATTTTCCACGTAACAAAATCTCTATTGCGTAGCATGAGAATAGCATTGCGTAGCATGAATTTTGTGATATTCCACATTGTGTTCTTTGTAATTTTCTCCATTTATTTTTGGCCTGTTGTAATCCCAGTGACTAATAAATTCAGAAGCGATTAAATTTTGACACATTTTTAACCGCGGCAAAGTTTTGACATTTGCAAAAAATTGCTGTAAAATGGGCAGAAACCATAGTAATTATAATTTTTTGGTTGCATGAAGGAAATAATCAACAGTAATATCCCAAGTGCATGAAAATAACCGATTAAATTTTGACGTTTTGTCAAAAGGTTTTGCTTAGAAATATGTCGAGTAAATTTTCCACGTAACAAAATCCCGAATGCGGAGCATGAGGGATTTTGGGTGGAAAATTTACGAGAAATATTTCTTAAAGCAAAACGTTGCGACAAAAACGTCAAAATTTAATCTGGTTGTTTTCATGCACACGGGGTATTCGGCATGATTATTTCCTGAATAAATAATAAATTTTGTGATATTTCACATTGTTTTCGCATGTTGTAAGCCCAGTGACTAATAAATTCAGAAGCGATTAAATTTTGACACATATTTAACCGCGGCAAAATTTTGACATGCAATTAATCGCTGTAAAATGGGCAGAAACCATAGTAATTATAATTTTTTCGTTGCATGAAGGAAATAATCAACAGTAATATCCCAAGTGCATGAAAATAACAGATTAAATTTTGACGTTTTGTCAAAATGTTTTACTTAGAAATATGTCGAGTAAATTCTCCACGTAACAAAATCCCGAATGCGGAGCATGAGGGATTTTGGGTGGAAAATTTACGAGAAATATTTCTTAAAGCAAAACGTTGCAACAAAAACGTCAAAATTTAATCAGGTCATTTTCATGCACGCGGGATATTCGGCATGATTATTTCCTGAATAAATAATAAATTTTGTGATATTCCACATTGTCTTGACTTAGTTTTCGCATGTTGTAAGACCAGTGACTAATAAATTCAGAAGCGATTAAATTCTGACACATTTTAACCGCGGCAAAATTTTGACATTGCAAATAATCGCTGTAAAATGGGCAGAAACCATAGTAATTATAATTTTTTGGTTGCATGAAGGAAATAATCATCTGAAAACGTTTGGGAATAAAATAGTACATATATATTATTCAAAGCAAGTGGCTTTTAGTCTGGACTTCTATCTAATCTACTATTTTGTAAAAACATGTTATTTTGTTCCCAATTATTTATTTTTACTCCTGATTTTACTAGATCTCAAAATTTAGAGCAGAATTCCTAAGATATTATAGCGCAACATAGATTATTCGGACAACACATCTAAAGCTGTTTGGAATATTTTTAAACAAGTTAGTAACAAAAAAAGAGATGATGATGAGTTAACCTCTTTTTTACTTTCAATATTAATTAACCTTCTTAATTAATTTATCTTTTACAACCGCTTGCTTACCAGAGAAATTAAAAAGCAATATAATAATTATTCCTTGGCATAAAAAAAATCTTTATCTTCCAGCTTCTCAAAAATATATATAAATAGTGTTCTTTGTCTCAAAATCACTCATCACTAAATAAAATTAAAAGAGAGCCAGTTTTCAGATCGAAACATTCAACTTTTCAAGCAATTTTTTTTTTAATTTATATTTAAGGTTCGTATTTATACTCGAGTCAAGACTTGAATTCAAGTCAAGCTTGGCATGTTAATTTTCCATAATATGGAACCATGACAACGCGATCTTGATTCGACTTTGCGGCTATAAATTCCACCCTTACAGCCTGCTTTCATGTTGAGTTACGACGGGTCTTGCGTTGGTCTTTAGTTAAGACGTTTCCATAGCAACCGGCGTTTAATACCCGTCGTCAAATCTGATAAGTTACATAATAAAGTAACAGTCCCTCAGGCTTCCATACTTAGCCCCGTTTTATTATTTTACATCAATGACTTGAGTATTTATCTTGGGATAAATAAAACTATAAAATAAAGATATAACAATTGTTAAAATATATAGATTTAATAGCAAATGTTCCCTCAAATTTATATTGTTGCAATAATTTTCTAATCTCTAATAATATGTATATATATTTAAGGTGCCATTTTTAACTAAGGTTAATGGTAAAAATACCAGACCAAAAAATGTGTTACATGTTCCTATTAAAAGACAATTATACAAAAAAGTCCCTGCACTCTTACAACATCAAAGGCCGATTGAATTTTTTTACAGTTTTGCTTCAAGTAGCGCATCCACCATTTTCACCGTATCTTCCTCTGTAAATCTGTATCTGTTCAAATGTGACATTGTGATTAAGAAAATAGATCAAAAATTCGACAAGTTTTTCTTCTAGTGCCCTTTCTTTATGAAAAATAAAGTTCTTCTTTTGCCAATTCACACAGATAACTATCTGAAAGTTCTTTTTAGAATGGTTGGATCATTTTTAACAATATGCAACCCACCATAATTATATTTTACTTTATCTACATAATTATTTAAATTTGTAGTGAGATCGATCCAACATGTTTTTATTATCATACTAATTAGGCATGTTGCACATAATTATTATACATTAAATCGACAATATAGGGGTATTATCAACCAAATATTATTTACGCAGCACACTGTGTATTGTTTACACACGAACAAAGGTCAATTTTGTCCTGACAGACCTAAATTATTTCAAACTTCATTAGAGCTAATTTACACTAAATATCATAATTATTTCACAGTTTCCCAAAGCTCTTCAGAATAAAATTGGTTTAATTTCTAGTGGCCTCTAAATATTAAATTTAAGCAAGAACTGTCAGAGTGCATATGGTGTTTCCTAAAATCATAATTAAAATTTGTGAGTATTTTACAACTGTCTTAACGCACATGTCGGTACTAATTTTGTTAGAATCGAAAATAATTTAATTTTACTGTAAAGTCTATCTATGAATGTAACATGAAGACAATTCCAAATACATACATTACTACGGATAATAATAACAATTAAAAAGATATACAGTGTGGCAATTAAGTAAGGAACAAATTCTGTAACTCCGTTAGTATTTGCACTAGAAATAAAACTTAAAAAGCATGTGATAGGGCTAATTATAGCGCATCCGCGGAACGTGTACTAATTTTTTTCATAAGTTTTTTTTTGACAGTTATGATGTCATCAATATTTATTTTTAATCGCAACCTGTGTTTTTTATTTTACATTTGAAAAGGGCTTTTTATTCTGTTTTCAACGTTGTCAAATACTTAATAGGTTAGATAAAGAAATAATGAATTAAAACGGCGCTAAAGTTCAAATTAGTAAAATTTCAAAAAATTAACAGAACTGTCTAATTTTATCGGAATTTAAGAAAAAACCATAGAGATACCAATACAATGTTGACAAGTTCTGAATTGGTACAAAATAATTGTGTCTGAACTGTTTTTCTCTATTAAATAATAAATTAACTTCTAAATAATAATATCTGGTTGCAACAGGATGGTGCTCCAACACACTAAGCCCGGTGCGGCGTTATTTGGACGACGTGTTCCCAAGAAGATGGAAGAAGAAGTCCAATAGAATGGCAGGCTAGGTCCTCAGAGCGAACCCCATTAGATTTTTTTTTATGGGGTACTTAAAAAGCAAGGTTTATCAAAACCGAGCAATTTGGATGATCTTGAAGAATTCGACATGAGTGCAGTTTAATAACTCCCAAAACCATTCAAAACGTATTGGCTGCTTTTTATGATCATCGTGGATTTTGTCAG
Source organism: Diaperis boleti (assembly GCA_963583935.1). Classification (NCBI taxonomy): domain Eukaryota; kingdom Metazoa; phylum Arthropoda; class Insecta; order Coleoptera; family Tenebrionidae; genus Diaperis; species Diaperis boleti. The sequence continues at coordinate 55,999,980 of OY757242.1, read as the reverse complement.
ATGATGCAGGGTCATCAGTTTGAACATTTGGTGTAACATATTTAATTTATAACTCTCACATAAATACATAGTCTTTTTGATGAGGTGATGAATTAAATTGAATCTTAAGCCTTATATAAAATTAAAAGAAAAGAAAAGAGAATACATCTATCTTCAACCCAAATGTGAGAATATGGACCCTCTTCAACCTTTACATAGTCTTTTTGTTAATTTTGTTAATTTGTTAGCCCTACTTTGAAATTTAGGGTTGTTTCTTATTTTTTATTAAGTTAAGGTTGAAAAGTAACTGTTTGCCCATTTGATAATTTGGGTGCGTAAAGTTTACTTTGCGCACGAAAATTGTTCTTTGCACACGCAAATTTAGATTAACAAACTACTGAAAACTGAATTATTTGCCCCTAGACTCCAATTTTATATTGGAATTTATTCCGTATTCGCAATAAAAAATAGTATGTCCAACTCGTGTGGCGTTGTCGATTGCCCTCTCAAGCGAATGAGCGCACTCACTTCGTTCATGTGCTCAACTTCGCTTTCGTGGGCAATCGACAACTTGCCGCACTAGTTGCACAATATACTATTTTCTCATTGATTGCTTTCGGGAACTTTGTTTTGTTTGGATTTCTATGTTTTTTTTTCCTTAAATTCTGATAAAATTAGACAGCTCTTTTAATTTTTTGAAATTTTACTAGTTTGAACTTTAGTGCCGTTTTTATTTATTTTTTCCTTATGTAACCTATTGAGTATTTGATAAGGTTGAAATCAGAATAAAAAACTCTATGCAAATGTAAAATCAAAAACATAGGTTACCATTAAAAAAATATTGATGACGTCATAACTGTCAAAAAAAAGTAATGAAAAAAATTAGTATACGTTCGTCAGATGCGCTATAATTAGCCCTACCATGTGCTTACTTAATTTCCACACTGTATATTAAAATATCTTCTAAAGCTGTTCCAAAATGATATGCAAAAGTGTCAATTAATTTTACAGCACATGGGGAACGTCGAATTGAGCTAATACAATTCGCAAATATCTGCGAATGTAACAAATTACAACCATTAGAGTCGATTTATCCAGCGCCAGCGTAAATTAACGCTTTCCATCCAAAAGGTGTGTGTAAGAAAAAGAAATTTTATATTGATGTAGAGCGGTGTTCATTTACCACCCTTAAAATATTATTTTTGTAAAAAATATCGTCAAGTTTAAAGACATGTTTTGTGTTATAAGTTTACATTTTTAAAAATAAATTCCTATACTTTTCTTACAGTTAAATAAACACTTTATTTTACTGTAAAAATCAAACACTTTACCTGCCGCTAATATGTGTGTATCTATATGATTAAAAGAGTAAAAGTTTGGTCGCGAATTATTTATATAAAAAAAATGGAAGAAGACATGCAGTGCATGCCGCCTGAAATTCAGAAAAGACGTCTTTGGAACCTTTACCACAAGAATGGGGCAAAAAGCATGGAACTATAAAATATAGTGAAAACTCTCCTTCTTCAATGTGTTCGTATTATTCCATGGTGAAAGCAAACCTTTCAGCAAAGAATGATCTAGACATTAGTAAATACAAAAGCTTCGGCTTTTTTAAAACAAAAAGGAAGAAGTCATATTCCAAAGAAGTCTAAATAAAACTCTTTCACAACAAGACATACTTACATTTTTACTGAATGCACCAGATGAAATCTACTTGATGATGAAGGTAATTTTTGAAAATTGTTCAAAACCAATTTGATATGAATGTAGTAATTATTTTAGATTTGTGTTGTGTTTGGCATTGCTGAGGCCTGCCGTAATAATGAACTTTTGAATTTAAAAGTAAATGACATAGAGAACAAAGAAACAATTTTGGTTGTTGGTATAACCAAAACAAAGACCAACAGGCCTCGATTATTTATTTGTGATCACTTCAGAATTTGATGGAAAAGTAAAATCCATAGAATTATTTAATAAATATTTAGCTCTACGTCCTCAGCAGACGCCCCACGACCGATTTTTCCTAACCTATCGAAATCGCAAATGCACAGTTCAACCAGTTGGAATCCATATTTTTGGAAGTGTAGCAAGCGAAATTGCCAAGTATCTGCATTTACCAGAACCATCACTTCTTTTTGTTTAATAATTGTACTTGTCATAATGAAGTGTGTTATTAACAATAAAGGTATAAAATCTTTTTTTATTATAAATGTTTACGGTTGACGATAAAAGTTTGTATGCATCACGTCAGTAAAGTGTACATAAATAACTATTATTTTATCAAATTCTATCAATAACTATAGTTATCATAACCGTATTTAAACGATATAATTCGATGCTCCTAGACCGTGGCGTGTTATAGAAATACTTTATATATTCCCTTGATGTGCCATAATGATCCGGAAGCAATGTAAAATATTTTTTTTTACCTATTGACCAGAAGGAGCTCCTCGAGATTCCGACTTTCACGAGGTTCCTTGCTGGTCATGTCCATATCGTACATCATCGCCACTCCTGAAAACCATGAGGGTAGTAATTACGAATCCCGTTAATCATGTACCCTAAGTAGACGTAACGACCCCAAGATGACTGCCTTCTGGATTACATCCGCAAGGGTGTCTGTCGGTTTACAGTTTACAATTACCAAAGCTAAAACTTGAGTACAGTCTCTTAAGTTCAAAGAACAGGTCTTGATATTTTGTCCGCTTTTCCTCCTCCTTGATGCAGATGTTATTTTCAGCAGGAGGCGAAAATTTAATTAAAAAAATCTGCTTAGAGAAGTGGTCCCATAGAACCATGTCAGGCCTGTTTGCTGTTTTCTATCGGTGGAGAACGAATAGTTCCAGTAGATTCGGCACCTTTCATTCTCCACGACGTGTTAAGTAAAAGTATGACATTCTCAACGCAGCATTGTGGCGATGGATATAGGCCGAAGCTGCATACACGTAGCCAATTTGCATTGCTGTTTCGGAGGCTCTGTGGCAGCTCTCATTCGGCACCTCTATTCCCATCACGATTCTGACGTGGGTTGTAGGATGGCGCAAGTTGGGCTCGGTAATAGCATTTGGCCGAGGTCGCTCAACGTCAAAGTCAAGTAGTAAGATATATTAGGATAAATATAACTCTTACATATTATATGGCCAGTTATAAAATTTTCATTAAAGCAAAAATGGCTAATGATATTACACTTTTATATTTGTAAATAATAACAATAATATTGGATTTGTGTAGTTTTGTTTAAATTAGGAATGCAGTTTATGTAAAGAAAAAACAGATATAAACATACCTAATGGAAACATGTACTTATCAGTTATTTTAGTTTCGTTTATTTTAAATTTTGATTTATCCCACATTATAATAGGTCATTTAAATAATTACACGGTCATGACTGCTAAAGAACTTACGGTCTCTGGAGTAAAGCAGTAAATTGAAGTAATAATGACTAGACTACCTACCTCTCGAAATTAGCTCCATTAGACTTCCTGCATCCACATCTGTTCCATGCAAGAAATTTAGGGTAGGGTCCCTCAAAGCAGTTTGTTGGAACAATGCAAAATTCGAGATATGTGTGCGTGGCGGCCCACGGGACCGTGAAATATTTAAATTAGACCCTGTTATGCACACTTCTCTTGTTGGTGATAGGAGATTGAGCATTAATGCAACATGTTGTGATTTACCACTGACTGCACTTCCTCTCTCCCCTAGGCTCATGTGCATGTTGTGTAGGCGCAGTCCGGATGGAGAGCTTTTGGACCTGGAGCGGTCATCTGAAATGTATTTTAGTTAAATAAGTTGCAATTTAGGAGAAAACATTAATTAGATTTTTTTTATGAAAATACCGATGGGTTCAATCGAAGTTTTCGCCTGTTAGGTTGGTGCATTAGAAATGGATGGCGTTAATCACTACTTACTACATTCGTACAAAAACTATTTGATATTATGTAAAAGAACTTACTTAATAAATCTTGAGTTTGTAAACAATACATTATTGTTAAAATGCGTTCCCAAATGCAACGGAACCTCGAAACGCAACTCCGGCACCTAACCTGCCACCTCTAGGAACCTCGCAACATAACAACTTTGCATGAGCTGTCGGTTTTCTGCCGTCACATCAAAGAATGGACGTGTCTCTGAACACCTAGACTGCGCGCGCAAATGAAGACCAAAGTAAAAGTGGCAACGTTGCTGCAGGTGAATGTCATATTTGGCATCTATGGGAGAGCTTTTACAGTTGTCAGCTGTCATATAGCCACCTGGCCATTATCGATATCGACATAGTATGATTTACAACATACAATGTAGACAATGAATCCAAAGTCCTGAAAAACTCAAACTCATGTTATGCGACGGAGTACCAGAGTAGGCTGCATGTCTGAACGTACGTTAAGGACTTTAAAAGGGATGGAATCCAGTGTAATTTAAACAAATTTTTTGAATATTGATAGTGGTCACACGAATAAATAATATGTAAATTTAAAAGGGACATGCAGTCTGCTAGATAAAAAATTCCCTTCAGCACACACAATTTAATTTAATTTCTTCTGAAATGCAACCCACCCATTTCAGCTGTAATTGATACTTTCCCAGAAATAATTTTCACAACAAAAATTGGTGCCGAGCCTCTGAAACCTGTCTGTAAAAACTACCCTATGTGGGCAAATTTATATTAATTTTACAAAAATACGTGTTTCTGAAATTCAGATGTGTCGCGTATGAATATGTAAACGCATTAGTGGAAGAACGTGTAATACAGGCTTTTACGGCAAAAGCGCCGCGCCACTACGTCTTGCAAACACAATTATTCAAAATAGGTGTATATTTAAAGAGAGTGTTTGAAACGTAGGTACGAAAATTTGATTAGATACACCGGGCTGGACGTTGTTGCTGTTCGAAAAATGCAGGCGCAGATACAGAAGGGTAGAGATGTGAGGTTTTGCTAAAATTCGCCACACTACTCGCAGATATTTGCATATTAAATTGAAAAGTGGTGTGTCGTAATTAGCCAGTCTTTGATCGTTATCAGCACCTAGAGGTGGAGCTACATTATTAATTGCGTCGGTGATGAAGAGGAGACACTTTGTGTATATGAATATTTAAATATTTCGAAGATTTTAAAGGAGTTGGAAGGTAAGTGCAGATCGCAGTATAGCAGAATAGATGCATTCTTGTTCAAGGGCTTGTACGGCCACCTTTGGAGTCTTTGTTTTGAGTAGTCTTACATATAAAATGTTGCATTTTGTAAAGTGGGTTAGAGTGTTTTCTGTAATCTTTTCTTGATCTTTATATTTTCAGGTTTAATGGCAAATAACTTTACCGAAAGATATGTTTTGGTTGAACCGAATTTTGAACTGACAATCCAACTCATTATTAAATCACGAATGCAAATTCTCTAATTTATAATACAGAACCAATCAAATACTGATTATCCTGACAAGAAAAGCTGCTTTCCTTTCTTTTCATTACAATTACTTTTTCTTTGTCTCCACTTGCTCACATAATTCACTCTCCACTTTTTATAAAAAACAAAAAACAAAAAATAAATAATAATTTGTTAATCAGAAAATAAATAATGCATTTTAATTTTAATTGTAATGGTAAATTTGGCAGTTACCCAGTAAACACAACCACGTGAGAAAAACGTAAAAAAAGACGAGTACCAACCAAATGTCGCTGACTTTAACGTTACTTTCGACGTGTAAATATGACGTGTTTATAACGTCCAGTAAAACACGTTTCATTTTACGTGATTTTACCACGTTGTTAAGACGTACTGATTTTCCGTAAACAAAACAACATGAAAAAAACGTAAAACAAACGAGTACCTACCAACCGTTGAATAGACGTTACGATGTCGCCGAAATCAACGTTACTTTTGACGTGTAAAAATCACGTGTTACAAACGTCTGATAAAACACGTCTCTTTCAGGTGTTTTTACCAGGTTGAAAAGACGTGTTGATTTTCTGAATTAAACGTCATTTTCAATGTCTCAACAAAACGTTCTGTAAACGTATTTTAAAGATATTATAAAATACGTTTTGTTTTAGGTGATTTTAGGAAATAAGTATATTAAAAAAGTTTTGATTTTCATGACATATTATATTTATTATAAAACAAACAAAAAAAATTGTTTTACAAAAGTTCAAATCTATTATAATGTATAAAGGTGAATAGAAAATATGAAAATAATTACTAAAAACTATAATATCAATGTACTACTAATATTATAAACTATATTACTATAATTATGATTATAAAAAAAAACTAAAATAATTATTATGGGCTAATTGTCCTAATTAAATTAAATCATTTTTTTTATGACTCGGATTGTGTGTTGCTCGACGTGCTGGGTCAGTTTTGCCAATGTTTGCAGTACAGTTGCCTCAAAATCTATAAGAAATAACTATAAGTAACTATTGCAAAAATAAAAAATCTTTACTAGGTATATGATTGTCGTAAATGATATAAACTGACACAGGATGTTACCAGGATATGTTGAAGCTGGAGAAAATGCTGACATTGGCGATGTATAAGACGTCGTCGGGGTACAGCAAAAATTCTCTCCAAGCTTTACAGCTCGACGCCGCTTACTATCAAAAAGAGACTCATCACCAAAAACTTGCTTTCTTGAGAGACTTTCCACTGATGAGTTGTTTCCTCTGCAGTTTCCCCAATCTCCTTGATGAGGTTGTTGGCCGTTTTATCGTCTGTGTCATAATCCTCTGCAAAGAAGCTCAAAAGTTAAAAAAATATTTAATTAGAAAAATCATAAATATAATATCATATATTATGTATATACCTGTCTTAAAATGAATCTTAAAAACCTTGTAAGAAGGCGGTCTTACATGGAGTACCACTTTTGACGAAAGTCATAAAATCGGTACACTTGAGGAATAAATTTAAATTCTGGTTAGTAATATGCATAAAAAATGTATGTTTAGTTACTACTTTTAAATAAAATACGGTACTACTTACCTTTAGGACTTTTGGAAGCTACACAAATCTCAAAACTTGGTAAGGCAAACGAAAACGAAACGAACTGCACGATCTCAGACGAAAAATGAAAATGAACAAAATCGAACGAAGCAACGGCCAAGCACAGATGACACATCTGGAAAGAGTTCCTTGGTTTCGTTTCGTTCGGAGTGCAACGCAATAAAAAAAGCTGTAAATCACGTACATTTTTGTGTCTTGGAAGCAGCATGTTTGTTTGTCGCCAAAACAAATTCGATAAGGCAGAAATTTTTATTGATAGTACCATTGAATATCAATACTCTAACTACTCTAACTAAAGTATTGATATTCAATGATAGTACTGATCTATACGTTTGGCTATTATTTATTTTCGACAATAAAATTACACTCGCGTCGTCGGTTCCTCAACCTTCAGCCCCCATCATAAACCAATATCCGTTCTTCTCAAAATTCCAGCTCCTATTATACCTGCTTTCAATTTCGTTTTTAAAAGTATTCATTCCCTAAACAACACTAAACTCTTCTCCGGTCAAAGACACTCTCAAAAGAGATTCGTTGTTTTATTTTTAATCTTTTCGCTGGTCTTTTGACACCTTCAGTTACTTCACAACGTTTCACATTACCAGACATTACCAATATTTATTAATTTCGTTGATTAACCGTAATAATTAAAGAACTTATTTTTTTTTTCAACTTTAACACATTTAAATTAATATTTGTAAGTACCCATCTACGTAAGTAAATATAGCTACCTACATTGAATTATTTCTGTGCCGTTGGGTTAAAGAGCTTTTGTCATTTTTTATAACATTAACATCATAATAGAATAAGGAATGTCAATTTTATTTTGAAATTTTAATTTAATAATAATTATGTGACTACTTTTAATCAGCTTTCCCTAACACCAAAAACAATTTTTATTATAAATACCGACGCACGTTTCGCCAACAATGTTGGCATCATCAGGGTGATGAGTGAATTGGAAAACTGATTAAAAGTAGCTATCTACCACCAAAAGTGATCCAGACAATTGTTTTGTTTTTGAATAATTATATGAATTCTCAAAGAGCGATTGTTCATCTCTATTGCGAACTAGGCGGGCGAGATGATCCTAAAACATTTCAACCACGAGAAAACGTCAAACTTTCAAGGTTGTTTGGGTAAAATTTGGAGTGCCAAATGTTTACGAGAGCTAACTTAGTTGTTACCATGTTTCGTAAACATTATGAAAGAAATGCTAGCCTTACTAAATATTTCTATTGTTTCTACTTTTAAATTCTATAACCATTCTATTTTATTTAAAATGTGATTCAAATAATAAATGTACATATGTTTTATAACCCGCAACAAACAATTTACAGTGGCTTCTAAACTTGGCGCAAAAACCGCCCATATGGAATCTGTAAAAGACGCCAATGGAATGCGTTCCTTTGTAGTACATAAATTAAATATAATTATATGAGTATATAAACACGTGAATTTATTGTAAAAATTTCACGAGAAATTGATGTCAGAACTGAACGTCAAAAATTACTTATATTTTACCCACATTAATTTCTCTCGATGCTTCTATATTTGATTTTAATCGTAATTCAAATAAAAAATATAAATTAAGTAGGATTATTATACATTATGTATTTTAAAATCATCATTTTTATCTTTCAAACCCCTTAGTGACTTATAAACTTGACCACAAAACACGCCTAATTTTATGATATGGAATACGTTTTTTCTAGTGTTTATTTGCCTATCAAAACACGTATACTTAACGTGAAAATTTCACGAAAAGTAAACGGCGCCAAAACACGCCTCGAATGCGTTTTTATTTGTAGTATAGATGACTAGAAAAACACGTGTATTTAATGTTAAAATTTAACGAGAGATAATAGTCAAAAATAATACTTCACCGCCATTCGTTCTTTTCTATTTTATATAATTTGATTTAAGTTATGATTTAAATAATAAATAAAAAAAAGTAAACAAGAAGAATGTTCTTAAATCCAAGTGGAGTAAATTTAAATTAAAATTTAAATATATCTAAGTCGAACTCCACAAACTTTAATAACTGTAAAATTACTAATGGTACATGTTTCGGCAGAACACTTCTGCCATCATCAGCCCTAATTTAACAAGAGATTAATGATATAATTGATGAATTACAAGAGGGGTTCTTACCTTGAAGAATATAAAAAATTATGACATTGACGTAATTTTGAATTAAATTTGACGTTTTCAAAAGGTTACATGATTTTTAAAAGATTTCGTAAAAACAACATTTTATAAAATGTAAAAATTAAAAATGGATCAAAGAGAATCTGGTAAGTTTGTTTGAGTGAAAAATTAAAATAGTGAATTAATAATGGGATTATTGAAGTTATTCTGTTCATTTAAACAAGATCTGTTTTCCAGTTTCAAGGCTTTCCTTATTTCCAAAGTCTCAAGAAAATCTAATTTCCGGCCTTTATTGCATTTATGAATCAATTTGGAATTTGATGGTGAAAAACTATGTTTCGTTATTAATATATGATTGGCGAAAGAAGAAGGTGTTGATGGTGGAGGATCAAGATCTGTGTTGTTATAGATGTGCCTGAAATGTTCTTTAATACGGTCTGATATTTTGCGACTTAAGAAAAACGGTTTTAAAGTTTCATTTAAAACAGATAACAACTTATCCAGATTTTTTATTAAAAATAAAGATCCATTAGATTACAAATCATCATCAGGTGTATACAAATTAAGCTGCTCTACTTGTGAGTCATTCTACATAGGTCAGACAGGTCGCAAAATATCAGACCGTATTAAAGAACATTTCAGGCACATCTATAACAACACAGATCTTGATCCTCCACCATCAACACCTTCTTCTTTCGCCAATCATATATTAATAACGAAACATAGTTTTTCACCATCAAATTCCAAATTGATTCATAAATGCAATAAAGGCCGGAAATTAGATTTTCTTGAGACTTTGGAAATAAGGAAAGCCTTGAAACTGGAAAACAGATCTTGTTTAAATGAACAGAATAACTTCAATAATCCCATTATTAATTCACTATTTTAATTTTTCACTCAAACAAACTTACCAGATACTCTTTGATCCATTTTTAATTTTTACATTTTATAAAATGTTGTTTTTACGAAATCTTTTAAAAATCATGTAACCCTTTGAAAACGTCAAATTTAATTCAAAATTACGTCAATGTCATAATTTTTTATATTCTTCAAGGTAAGAACCCCTCTTGTAATTCATCAATTGTATCATTAATCTCTTGTTAAATTAGGGCTGATGATGGCAGGAGTGTTCTGCCGAAACATGTACCATTAGTAATTTTACAGTTATTAAAGTTTGTGGAGTTCGACTTAGATATATTTAAATTTTAATTAAAAAAAAGTAAATTGAGTTAAAGTAAAATACAATAATAAAAAAAAATAAGGGAAGTAAATTGAAAAACCTCCTTTTAAACCCAAAAACCTATAGGGCTACACCATGATGATGATTTTTTATACTCTGCTGGAACGGCCCCCCCCCGCCCCGTTAATCTCTGTATCCACTGAACCCATTGCAATGAAATTTTGCACACTTACTTATTTTAGCACGCAAGCGCCCACGAAGAACGGTTTTCAAAATTCCGTTCCAAAGGGGGGTAACGGCCCCCCCCTCGCGCCGTTACTCTCTGGATCCACTGAACCGATTGCAATGAAATTTTGCACACATACTTATTTCACCACGTAAGCCCCCACTAAGAAACGGTTTTCCAAAATTCTATCCCTAAGGGGGTAACGGGGCGGGGGAGTTAATTTCTAGATCCACTAAACCGATTGGAATGAAATTTTGCACACTTACTTATTTTACCACGTAGGCGCTCACTAAGAAACGGTTTTTCAAAATTGAATACCTAAGGGGGGTAACAGGACGGGGGAGTTAATCTCTAGATCCACTAAACCAATTGGAATGAAATTTTGCACACTTACTTATTTTACCACGTAGGCGCGCACTCAGAAACGGTTTTTCAAAATTCCATTCCAAAGGGGGGTATCGGGGCGGGAGATTTAATCTCTAGATCCACTGAACCCATTGGAATGAAATTTTGCACACTTACTTATTTCACCACGTAGGCGCTCATTGAAATACGGTTTTTCAAAATTCCATTCCAAAGGGGGGTAACGGGGCGGGGGAGTTAATCTGTAGATCCACTGAACCGATTAGAATGAAATTTTGCACACTTACTTATTTTAGCACGTAAGCGCTCACTAAGAAACGGTGTTTTAAAATTCAATTTTAAAGGGGGGTAACGGGGCGGGGAAGTTAATCCCTAGATCTACTAAACCGATTGCAATGAAATTTTGCACACTTACTTCTTTCACCACGTAGGCGCTCACTAAGAAACGGTTTTTCAAAATTCCATTCCAAAGGGGGGTAACGGGGCGGGGGAGGTAATCCCTAGATCTACTAAACCGATTGCAATGAAATTTTGCACACTTACTTCTTTCACCACGTATGAGTTCACTAAGAAACGGTTTTTTAAAATTCAATTTTTAAAGGGGGTAACGGGGCGGGAGAGGTAATCCCTAAATCTACTAAATAGATTGCAATAAAATTTTGCACACTTACTTCTTTTACCACGTAGGCGCTCACTAAGAAACGGTTTTTCAAAATTCCATTCCTAACGTGATGGGGGGTTTAATCTCTGAATTCACTAAACCGATTGCAATGAAATTTTACTACTTATTTATTTTACCACGTGGGCGCTCACTAAGAAACGGTTTTTCAAAATTGTTAAAGTAGTAAATAAAATACTTAATAAAATAAAATCACCGTGCGAAGCCGGGACGGGTCAGCTAGTAACTTATATTTTATCAACATTATGTACCTTTCGTTGATTAACAATATTGATTAAACGTCTTTATTGCCTCATATATAATATTTAAAAATAACGTAATTTTTCAACGTTGAATTGTCGTCATTTATAGATACGTGATCAATATTTTATTGTAAATCAACGTTGAATTTACGTTATATAAAATACGTTGAAATAACGTTGAAGGTATTACCAAAATATAACGTGATATTTTCAACCATAAACGTGTTATCAACCACATACACAGCTTTTCCACGTTAAAACAACCTGCATGTGTTTACTGGGTATTATACATGATTTGACTCCTCCGTGATGGTGCAAGTAGCAAGGGAAAAGTCGAAAAAGTATTGGTCTTTCTGCTCTTTGATTCCTAAGCTTATCAATTATATTTGCGTGATGTTGATGGTCTATTTGCAAATATGGAAACTTACACATGTTTGTCTTCGAGGGGGCGTGTGCCCAAGCCGCCGAAGCATTATGTTAGAGTAGGACGAACGATTGTACTGTAAATTAACAATAATTTGTTCTTTACCGACATCTTACTGCGCCTGCAGACCAGCGAGGAGAGCTTGCCCACTGCCATTTTCCCCTTACTCAGTCAGTATACGAGGCGCTGGCGGAAGTCAAGCTTATTGTCGATGATGACACTTAGGTATTTTGCCTGGTTGGCCCAGGGGATGACCCGTTCAAACATCTCGATTCGCTTCGATGCCGTGGGCACGGGACAGGGCATTTCATTCAAAAGGAACTACTTAATTGAAAAATTTCCAGGGGCACGCCGCACGAGTGGAGCTTGAGAACAAGGCCATCATGCCAGACTGTGTCGAAGGCTTTGGCTACGTCGAGATCCCGCTCGATCTCGGTGACGGCGCATTCTACGACTCGGAGGAGTTGGTCGGTGGTGGAATGCTTTGGACGGAATCCAAATTGTTCGTCTGGGAGGGTGTTGGTCATCTTGATGCAGTCGCTGATGTGGTTATGTGGAAATTTTGGAACCTTCCCGGGCTTCGGAATGAAAATCACCGTCGCACGTTTCTATCTATCTGGAAAGAATCTATGTTTGAGAATTGCATTGCAAATACAAACCAGGGCGTCGACGGCGCCGTCTGAGAGTTCTTTCAGCGTCCTGTTGCTGATGGTGTCCTGTCCTGGGGCCTTCTTCGGCTTCAGATGTTGGAGGATGTGTCGGATTTCAATTGGATTTGTGGGAGGGATCTCTGCTTCAGGGACTTCATCGATGATTCCCTTACTTGTTCTTCTACTTTTTCAAGATGGTCGAAGTCAGCGTTCTGGAGACTGACTCTGCATTGTTCCAGTTCCAGACTGTCGGCGAAAGTTTCGGCTCTGTCTTCGTCCGTGAAGACGACGCCGTTGCTTCCGTGGATCGAGGGGAGGGGTTTGCGGTCGTTGCGAAGGGCCATCTTCCAGATGGAGTTATCCTCTGTGGATAGTGATTCTAGCTGCTCTGTCTAACGTTTGTTTCTGGAGTGCTAGTCTGACTTGATTGAAGTCTGTTTGCCGCAGTTCTGTCTGCAGCAAGGCCGCTGCGCCGAGCTCTTCTTCTCGCTCGGTTTTTCTCACGGATTAGATTCACGATTCGATACGAAATCGTGCGCCGTTGGGATGACATCTGCGTGGGTTCTTCGCTCGCTTCCGCCAGCGCGTTGTTGATCTTGTTCTCGAAGACTTCGATTGCGGCGTCGAATTCTGTCCAATTCTCCCTCCCGGCGTGCCTCTCGACTAGGTCGTTGGTTTCCGTCCCCATGTGATCAGAGCTGAGTTCTGCGGCCACCGAGTGCTCAATATGGTAGGCGACGTTCTTGACAATGGCGATGTCAAGCGTGTCGGGGACTCCTGTTTGGTAGTTATGGTAGGTCGGCTCGTCCGGGGCCATAACTACCACCTCGGCGTTTCCTGTGAGGAAGGCGTCGAGCGTCCGCCCATTGAGGTTCGTCGATCGGCTGCGCCAGTCCAGGTGTTTGGCGTTGAAGTTGCCTGCCGCGATGGTTGGAATGTCACCATCCATCAGTTACCGCAGATCGTGGTCTCCAGGTGTTGAAGATCTGAAACGGCTGCAACGCAGTGTTTAATTACGTTTGTAACGTAAATCGCTGTGCCTCCTCCTCGACCTCCGGGTCGATCGTGCGAAGCCGTGGATTTTGGGATCTCTGGTTTCCGCCTGGAGTTTGGTTTTGCACCGAATTCCACTCCATGGTAGGTGATAAATTCTTCGAGCTCGTTGTGAGATACTTGAAGTCCATTGGCGTTCCAGAAGGCAATCTGCAGGCACTGCATCAAGATGACCAACACCCTCCTAGACAAACAATTTGGATTCCGTCCGAAACATTCCACTACCGACCAACTCCTCCGAGTCGTAGAATACGCCACCACCGGGATCGAGCGAAAGCAAGTGACCGGTGCTGTTTTTGTCGACGTAGCCAAGGCCTTCGACACAGTCTGGCACGATGCACTTGTTTTCAAGCTCCACTCGTGCGGCGCCAGCGTGTCCCTGGAAATGGTTCAACTAATTAATTATTTTTTCCTTCTATGCCCGCAACGTAAATGCCCTGTACCGTCCACACGACATCAAAGCGGGCGTCCCCCAGGGATCTGTTCTGTCTCCACCCCTGTACTCGGCCTTCACCACGGATCCCACTCCGTGACCTGGAGGAAACCCGACCTTACGACAACTGGACAAATAATAGTCGGATCCTCGACATTGGGTATCAACCATTTGCTTTCAGCAAGGTGGTGAGCTCCTCCCTGACACGTTCTACTAAATATCGAATTATATCCGAAACGATGAATTGGTATTCCACTATTGTCTATATCTTTTTTCAAATCATCCTCTCACGCAAACTCTCTTGCAGCTACTAGAAAATATCTGAGGTGCAGTCCAGAAGGAGTATTTTCGTCCCATGAATTAATCATTTTGACATACTCCAATCTGTCAAAGCAACTGAACTTACTTTTCTTTTTTCTGCCTATTCTATCTATTTTAAATTTAAATTCTTTAAAATACTTTTCTGTTAACAGCTTTGCCGTGATTCACAACGCTATGTTCATAATTGCTTCCGTCCAACGGTCTTTTAATATTAAATTTTGCTGACTGATGTCTGCAGGCTCTTCTAAATTAAACCTTCTTCCTTGAAATCTAAGTTCAAAATTAGAACGTTCAGAAGCCTTCTGTAAGACAATTCGAAGATAAAATCAAATAGTTCAAAATGAGTGGAAAAATGATGTTACGACACCAACAAGTAATAGAGGAATCGAGTGAGGATACAAAACAAATTTGACACGGTGGTCCAATTTACTTTTTATCTGGGATAACACTCCAGCACAGAATATTCCCGTCTGAAACTACTCGAATTTTGAAAAAAAAAAAACACTTTCATAATTTGGTATTTTTGTTGATGTGGTCAAAATTATTTCAAGTATTTCCATGCCACCTGTAAGTATGTATTACACAAATGCGTTGTAATACTCAAGCTTATTTACAACTCCTATAATTATAAAAATTCTGTTTACCAACCCTCAATCAAGCTCCATTGTGCCAAAGTTTACAGTTGCTAATAAGCACATGACTCCATCCCCCATCCCCTTCCGCTTCACAATTAACGCAACGTGCTCGTGCGACTTAGATGCACACATTACGCCCAGTATTGATTAAATGCACGCACGTCTCTGGGGGCTGTTAAGGCCCATTGGAACAGACAGGGTGGGGCTGTCGGCGGGCGTCTCGAGAGTGCCCGCTATCACCATCATTCACCGGAATATGGGAGTAGTCGGGTGCATGTAGCTCGTGCTCGAGTTCTGTTCGTGTTGTTTGCACAGTACGTGTGCAATTCATTATTCATGCTTTGATAATTATCACTGAAAGAACGTGCGGCGAGATTACCACAGTCCTGTGTACAGTAACGCTCGGAAGGGACGAATAACCCCCCTCTTTCCATTAATAATTTCCAGGCCAAATTGATTTTTTTAACGAAAACTTTCGTCCGAATTTTAAGTACTTTGATGACGGTTATCCTTATATATAAAAAACTCGGCGAGCTTTTAAAGCATTAATGTTCCGTAAAAACGCGGAAATAATAACGGAGGAATGCTTCGCATTATTCTTTCATTTTGCTTAATTATCGAAATGCGGCTGTAGATTACACGACCGAGTGGCGTTGTGTTGTGTAATTACAGTGGCATAATGTGGTTCAACAATTCGGTTGTTTGTGAAATGGTAATAAAGATGGTTTAGCACGTGCATTGAGGGTTGCCGAGGCTTCAAGCAGTCTCTAGGCAATCTACTTACTGTACTCACCGGCGTGTCGAAAGCTCAACTAAATAATGAAGACGTTACATGTACCTACTGACGTACACTATAGAAAATCTTTAGAACTGTATGCGAAAATAAGTCTTACAAACGACCAGAATATAATTAATTACATTTGAAAATCATCTTGCTTTTTTGAAGATGCTAAAAATTTTAAATTGAAAACCAAAACAACAGCAAATTGTTTCTTAACCTAAAACCAATATCATCCTAAATACGTATGCTCAAGCACCATTAGTGTTCCGCTAAACGTCTTTAAAAATTGAATCACGTTAGGGACGACGGTGTTAAGTTCGATTTAAACATAAAGAGGATAACGGCAGTTTAAGCAGATTTAGGACCTGCAAAGTTTACAAGTGAAAAAGAGTTTGGTTTCGTTTAAGTTCAGTGTATAATGGAAGATACGTTATAGTGGAATATAAAATCTTAAGAAATAATTATAATAATATAACTAGAAAAGTTTGTAGTCATCTACATAGTTGCTCAAACTGATTAGAAATACTCAAAATGGAAAGCTGCAGCTCCCTGTGGGTATATAGTAATGATTATTTCAATTAAATTAAAAGGGTTAAATTAAATTGAATGGCTTTCATTTAAAAAGTTTATTTAGAAGGCTTAGCCTTTTATCACACAAATTTCACGTGTGTCTACATCAAGCTTGAGGTTTGACATATGGGAATTTTTTGTAGCAGAATAATGCAAATTTCTGTACTTGTGATGTTTCCGGATTTTCCTCTCTTATCTTTTAAAGCAAAAATAATGGATTTAGGAATAACCAAATCCCTTCTCATTAAAGAAAAATGGAAATGGCCATGCGCAAAGTAGGACCGACATGATAGGTTAACTCCGGCAGCGCCAAAATCGAGGAGCCGCTAGCTGTCATTGTCAATGTTTGTGCTCTTGTGGAAATGGAGGTTATGTGTATTTTTGGTTTTATAAATTATTATAAACGGTGATCAGTAAAAATATGGACAACAGTCCTACATTTAATTCGTATATGAAGGGGCCAACAAGGCACTGTTCTTTTGGTGGTTGTACCAGTGACAGTCGAATACAATACGAAGTGCTATCACTTTCATTCATTTTGCAAAACCTTGCCTTGGAGTGCGCAAAAAAGAAATAGAAGCAAACGAAGACCACATAAAAAGTTGTGATTCTTGTAAAAAATGCAAGAGGTGAATTTCTTTGTTTCAGCGAGAAGATAAACAACGCACCGTCGGTTTGTGCGGCTTGGGGCATGCGCAATGTACCGCAGGCTCAGGATGAGAAGGCCTATTCAAAGTATGTCGCGAAAAACATATATTTTGAAAACATGACCTCACTTGTGTCCTGTTACCTTGGCAATTAACTAAACCTGAATCTAATAAAGATGGTTGTCTAACTACATCCAGACCAGCTGATTACTTATTGACTCAATACTCCATAAACAACAGTACAACAGTAGAAAGTTTTACTGCACTGCTATTACAAGAGCTGGATACAGTTGTAAATCTTTACTTTTTTGCTTTGGTTTATTATCTCGTTTTTGTTTCAACTTTAATGTTCTCTTTGATGTAATTGCGTCTGGTAGCCTTTTGCTTTGACATCTATCCTTCAAACTGAACACTGGACAATATTATGACAGTTGAGGACATCTGTAGTATGACGATTCGGGAAAAGTTTATATCTCTCAGTATTTTTACAGGCTGATCTTGTAGGCGATTCCAAAATTCATATATTATTAGAGTTACTCTCAAATTACCCTTGTAATTTGATTGCTGTTTCCTCAAAATTAATTAAAATTAAGGTAAATTTATTCATGCGTTATGCAGCCAACATTGCACATTTATGTACAGTTTAGAAACAATTATTTTCATTTTTCATGTTAATAAAAGAAAATGTTCCAATTAATATTTCTAATACTCCAAAGCCAGATCATTGCAAAAATTGTCGTTTCTATTTCACTATTTTAAAATTTAGTTTTTAGAAATCAGGTAGGTAATGAAAAAACTAATGTTTCAAAATACTGTAGACGTGTATCTAGGCAACAGCACCATTTTAACTTTTCCAATATGTATAACTACATTCACTCTTACAATGGGGTAAGTATTGCATATTTATGTAGGCGATATATTGTATAATGTAGTGAAATCAGTTGATATGCAAAAGGTCGGAATAAGCTAAAAATAATATTTTTAAATTTAAACTTAGCTCCACCTCCCCGTTAAAATAAAAAGTTTGTGACGTAGTTATTTTTTTTAATTTGGCAATGATGCATGAATGATGAACCTACGATATCGGCCGAGGGAACGAAGCGTCAGTGTCAATTGTTGATGTTAGGAAGCTAAAATACGATTACGATGACGAAACGGATACGATTATCAGTAAATTAGAAACAGAAAGAAAAGGCGAGTGATGAGTTGTAAAAATTTCCCTGGTTGTGGAAATTCATCAGAAAGTGACCCAAATAAAATATTCTTAACGAGACGAAAAAGAAATGGGTAATGTCTAGCCATGGGAAATCGATTTTCCCAAAGTCTGTGATTTACTACTGTGATGACCATATTTATGGGTCTGTTTAGCAGCGTTGTTAGATAGTCAGCTGCTCGATTATCATTGGTCCCCATTATGACATAAGTTCGAATTTCAGCGAGATTTTCTGCGATTAATTTAGTAGATACATACTATATTAGCAAATTTCTTGGTATCGCAATATCATTACCATTTATCCTATAGAATAATGTGGAGCAGGTTATTTAAAGATTAGATCCCTAATTCAAACGACTTTAAGACATTACATTTGGATTTAGGTTTAGAGCTCTTAGTTACAACTAGCCATACTCGCGTGGGCTACGCTCCACGTTCAAAAACAGACTGCGAGCTCAGTGCACTGCAAACTGGCCCAGAATCGACCGAACCAACCGTTCACGCCCTCAGTCGCCAATTTGGCGGTGAAAACACTTGGCACATAATTATGCGGGAATTGAAATTGAATTGTTGAAATTCAATGTGTTCTCTTTTAATAATTCAAATTAAATTTACAATAAAAAAATTATTTATAAAACTACCCTAACTAGACCCAAAGAAAAGTATTGAATTGGATGTCCGGGTAGCTCAAGGAAACTAGTTCTGAACAGTTACTGCGCCCATTGTGGTACACTTGTATATTACACCTTAATTGCAAAGTCTGTAGTAACTAATTTTAAAGCACAGTACAACCATCGATTCCTTTTGGAAAAATACTGATCAAATGATGACGCATTACTAAACCGAACAAAAAGAGGTAGCAAAAAATACAATACATCAATCATTAAAACTGTCTCTAGAGGACAGAAACAAAACAGGTATTATTCCCCACAATTTGTCTCCAACCACCCGTTCGATCAACAAATAGTCAATCACATGATATTTTTTCGAAAAATTGTTTACTCTTTTTTTCATTATTTAGCCTATTTATTTTATTGTCTGAGTTTCACTTTTCTAGTCTACTTATCCCTAAATTTTCAACAATAACGTTAAAAATATTGAGAACATTTCTGTCTACCTTCCCTGATGTTGCAGCAGCCACACCATGAGATTTAGTCTTAAAGTCACAAGAAACACTCAGTAACACAATAAGTTTACATCAACAGTACTTTTTCACACTTGCAAAATGTTTTTTCACTTCCATTTGAACATTTGAACAGAGAGCAGGACAGCACAACGCCAGCGTCAAATGTCAGACAATTCATGTAGATGCGCGGTAAATTTGAAGTCCAAGAATTCAGCATTACTGATTCACCCCGATGTTCGTATTTTACAGATAATAATTATTTCCAGCTACTGTAACTCCCTCATTACTCTTGTAATTTTATTGCTGTCAAAATTAATTAAAATTAAAGTAAATTTATATATGCGTTATGCAACCAACAGTGCAGATTCTTGTACAGTTTGGAAACAATTAATTTAATTCTGCATTTTATTAGAGGAGAATGTTCCAAATAATATTATTCATAATACTCTATAAAACTAAATAATTGCAAAACTTGTTTCTATTTCACTACTTTATAATCAAGTAGGTAATGAATAATTAACTTAAAAAAAAAAGGAAACCGACTTCAAAAAACCCAAAGTAACTAAAACTAAAAAGTAAAAAATAAAAATTTCCAATTTCAGAGTTATTTGTTGTTCCGGTTAATGTAATTATTTATTTTTCCGTTTAATGAAATTTAGAAATTATTGTTGATTATCTAATTATTAATTGTTTTATAATTTTTAAGTCGGTGCCAAGTAAAACATAAAATTATACATTTTAAAGTTATAATTCCCTGATAATTTCAGACTTCTTAATTCACGATTATGATTACTGAATTAAAGTTTTCAGAACACATTTGATACATTAGGTAAAACTATATATTCGTAGTAATAATTTTGCATGATTTAGGTTGGATTTACCGAGAGATGAATTATTGTTAGATTTGAAATAAATAAAAAAATATTTATTATGTAATTCCTATGAATTGTTTTTATAATTTTTTTCGTAGTAACTAATTTGTTATTGTAGGAAGGTGTATAATTTGCTTTTATGGCACCAACTTCAAAATTATAAAACAATTAATAATTAGATAATCAACAATAATTTCAGAATTTCATTAAACGGAAAAATAAATAATTACATTAACCGGAACAACAAATAACTCTGAAATTGGAAATTTTTATTTTTTACTTTTTAGTTTTAGTTACTTTGGGTTTTTTGAAGTCGGTTTCCTTTTTTTTTAAAGTTAATTATTTTACAATTTTAAGTGATGGGTAGACCTAGTAAGGACGCTTCAAATCCACGCGAGCGCGAAAATAGATTGTCTTTGTGGTTTCTATGGGATACAGCATGAGAAAATGTGGATTATGTTGAAAATAGAAAATTATTGTTTGTACGGTCAAAACTGCAAAAAATTGTAGATAGGCCTTCAATACCTTTCAAATGAGGTATCACTCGACCCATAGTGCCATTTAAGATTTTGGGGCTAACAGCCCCCTCGCGAAGAGGGCGAAGCGCCGAAACTTGAAAAGAATCTGAAAAGATGTGGCCTTGGCAATTAAAATCGACCTGTTCGAGGATTTTTCAATCAGAGTTATCAATTCGGAGAAATCTGGACTGGGGAGTTTTAAATGAGACAGCCTGTATATTATAGACATAAATCGATTGGTGCAGAAAGCATCCAAGTACCATATCATGTATGCTAAAATTTGCGACTAATTGATAGTGCTTATATGCCAAGGGCATAGTAAAACGCAATTGTAGATCAATTTTCCATAGTTTTTTCGTTTCCTGAAAAGTTTGCAAAATGTTACTTGGCTTGTTTGAACAATAAACGATTCAATTGAAATCGGCTCATAAACAAAGAAATTATATTTAAAGTCGGTTTCGGTAAGACACAATAAATCATCGTTGAACACTGTGTATTTATTCTCGGCTTGTCACTCTGGGCTTGGGTTGAGGCCATAAACCATTCATTTCGAGCAGGTAGCGTCATTCGAACACATTTCCATTTGATTTTGAGGAATTTCCTTCTATAACTTCGAAATCTTACGTCCAATACGAATTAAATTAAAATGGGAGCATCCTGAAGGTATACTGAATATAACGCAAAAAGAATAATTGAAATAGGTTCATAAACAAAGAAGTTATGCGCGCACAAGCATATCCAATCACCACATTTCCATCTGATTTTCAAGAGTTTCCTGCTATAACTCCGAAGTCTTACGTTCAATATGAATGAAATTAAAATGGGACCACTTTGGAGCCATACTCAACCCAATGAAAAAAGAATAATTGAAATCGGTTCATAAACAAAGAAGTTATGCCCGAACATACATAAAAAAAAATATATACAATCGAATAGAGAACCTCCTCCTTTTTTGAAGTCGGTTAAAAATTAGGTTGCAGAATAGTGTAGACGTGTTTCTAGAAAGCCGCACCTTTTAAACTTTTTCAATATTATATCCGACACCGATTTAGAACGGGCGCCTTCACCATTTTATAAACGTCTTTAATTCGAATTTTTAATACTTCTATCTTTTAATTATTATTACAAAGTTTTTACAACAATAGCTATTTTTAGCACTAGTGAGCAAAGTAGTGCATTTAATCACGAGTCCAGAAGTTGGGCGCACGAGCCGTAGGCGAGGGCCCCAACTGGATGAGTGATTAAATGCACGTTTGCTCATGAGTGTAAAATATGATTTTTTCCACAATTCCACAATCAAACTACAAAACATTATCAAACACAAAATATTTATTACTTTCCAAAATTATTACATATTTAATATTATTTTCCCAGAATCATTATACAAAACATCAAATGCAAATTGCTTATCCGTTTCACATTATTATTATTTTTTTATTTGGGTGGATACAAATTAATTGTACAGTTATTAAGAGTACCAAAATGCACGTGAGGAGTATTTGTTAAATTAAAGCTAACTGCACTTGCATGTGAAGTTGAACTATTAGGCCTTTGTTCATTCAATGAATTGGTATGGATTTCTCCAAGGATTTTGTTGGCAACGCTTATTTTGTTAGAGATAGCATCATCTACATAACCCTCAGCGACGGAACTTGAGCGCCATCCTCCATGGCGTTTTAAACTTAGTATGTCACCTCCTTCATTAACCAAAATTGAAGCTGATGTTCTCCGAAAGCAATGTCCAGTGAATAATTTAACTTCAGACAATTGCAGATATTCAGCAATCAAGCTGGGTAATTTTGAAAATGTGTTTACGCCCACAGCTTGGATTGTACATTTCCCCGATTTATAGTTAACAAATAAACGATTATGTGGAGTTGAAAGTGGTCGTAAGTTCAAATATTTTCGGTAGGTATCAATATTATTTGTAGTTCCATTGGTAATTGTAAAGATCCTTTGTTTTTTCGTTTTCGTGTCAGGAAGTGTAATAATGATTACAGAATCTTTATCTTCAATGTCATCAAGTGTCATTTTACATAGTTCGATACATCGACATGCACCACTGACGCCAATAATCAGTGCAACCTGAAAATTAAACAAATTATATTTCTGCAACATTAATTAAATACGTATTAATTACTTTAACCATTAAATATTTTTCATCGGGTGCATTCAGAAGGAAGTTTTCTACTTCAATTTTTGTTAACGTTTTTGACTTTTTGGATCTAAACCCTGCAGATTTTTGTTTCAAAAAGGCTATTAATTTTGCAAACGTGTTAATATGAATGTTTTGCTTTATTGCTAAAGTAGCCCTGAGCATGGAATACTGCGACCAGAGTGTCGACGGTTTTAATGATTTAGCTTTTTCTGCGAAAAATGCAAGTAGAACATTTTCGCTAATTTTACCAACTTTGTGACTTTTCACCCATTGCATAAAAACGGTATATTGTTTTTCATATTGCATTCTGGACTTTGTTGGTAGGAGATCCAAACTTGCATTTCTTGCAGTTTCCGTAATGTCAGGTGGAGTATTTTGTTCATATTCTGAGTCCGTATCACTATTTTCCATTACTAGCATTAGCCCAACAAGGGCAACCAACACACGGCAAGGCTTTTAACACTTTTATTCAGCTTTTATTTAACCAAAGCCCGACGCTGGAGAACTTAGAATAACAACATCACTTATAAATGACAATTGACATCAACAATTGAGATAGATTCAGTACCAACACACAAAGGATTAAGCATGAATCTCCCCAATAGTTTCTAACTTTTCAAGACACAATTTAAAGTTTTTTTCGTGAATTCAAATGTAAGATGACAAGTTATACATTTTATGATGTCGTAAATTTAACAACGCAATTATTTTAATATTGCAAAGTAGTTTTCAAACAAATTATGGAACAAAATTTTTGGCTCCCTTTATTGACGATTTTTAAAGCAAGAGTGAGCACTGCTCACTGATTAATAATTTACGTATTATACTTGTAACTATGAATACTTAACTAGGTCTATTAAACACAGACAGCCAGGCCCGGTTTTTAAGAATTATTATTAACTAGCCATGAAATAATGAATATTGTCAACTGTTGACATTTCTTCTCCACGTCGAGTTTTTCGCAAGGTTTGTTTTATTCTTTCTTTATTTCTTTATCTAGAACTGATTTAATTTACGTATTATACATGTAACTTATGAATACTTAACTAGGTCTATTGAACACAGACAGTCAGGCTAGGTTTTTAAGAATTATTATTAACTGGCCATGAAATAATGAATATTGACATTTTTTTCTCAACGTCAAGTTTTTAACAAGGTTTATTTTCTAATTTTAATTCTAAAAGTGCAGTTGTAGATAAAACGTCGTATTTCACTCGCATACAATGGTGACTAGTATACACTCGAATGGTTAAAATCCTCGCCTGCGGCTCGTATTTTAATTTCCATTCTCGTGTATAATAGCCACCATTATATGCTCATTAAATAATATACTATTTTTCACTAGTGATTAAATTGCTTACTTTGCTCACTCTTTTTAGTGAGCAAACAACATCAAAATTAAACGATTGTGGAAAAAAGTTTTTATTTTGATATATTGTAATTATTGTTCAACTAATACAAAAAATTCCCACAACTGTGTAATATAAAACTTTTCATTTAATTGAGGAATAATGCCATCATTTACTCCTTACAACTTTCAGACTCAAAACCATCCTTTATCATATTAATCACAAAGGGAATTGTTACCATCCGCCCTCCGAACCAATTGTAAACGAAATAATTTCCATCCAACTTCTGGTACAGATGGTTCATTGAGGATGAAATTACATTACCATAATATATTCCGAAGAGGAGTGAATCGATCGAAGCTAGTGCCAAGTTGAACAAGTTTTTTTCTTCCGTAATTATTACCACCCCGCTTTTGGCTAACAAGGCATTCCGTTAATAACAGTAATGAATTTGCGGATTAAAATCCCGAGAATCTAATGCAGTTGAGATTAGTTTTTGGTGCGGCTTTGTGACATTGGCTGCTCACTTCCCGGTGCAAATCCAGAGCTCTTTACTAAATATACAGTAACGGCCAATATATCTAAAGGTGCTTAAATTTGACTAGGTAAAACGACACCTAGCCGCTGGGTCAAGTTATTTAACTCTGAATCCCTACAAGCATGCGGCCCCTATTGTAAATACTTTAATCCGGGATCAAAGGACACCTGATATCAGAGATGTTCTGGACTCGTATTTAAT
The DNA here is from genome assembly GCA_963583935.1 of Diaperis boleti. Lineage (NCBI taxonomy): Eukaryota > Metazoa > Arthropoda > Insecta > Coleoptera > Tenebrionidae > Diaperis > Diaperis boleti. Next base: position 55,974,677 of record OY757242.1, on the reverse strand, counting down.
TAGAATTTCAATTGAATTATTAACACAAAGCGGAGGTGGCAAGTTTTATTTTGGTATTGTGTGTACATAAAGGTCCCACTACTGTTGAGAGTAATGTGATTGTCGCTGATAGCACCGAATTACAATTAGCCAAATACGTATGGTTAAATAGGATCAATGGGAAACCTTAAATGAGTTACATTTGTTAAATCAGAGCCTGTGAAGATAACTATCAAGCTTCAATTATGCTGGTGTCAACGTGCCTTTGTCCCGGAAGTGCAGTAACAATAATTATTATTCAGTTTGTTCAACACGCACACTAGTTAGTGGTCGCGGTTATAAAATTAGGTTTCAAATATAGAATATTTACATAAATGGACATAAATCTAGGCTACTGTAACAATTTCAAAGTTATTGTTCAATTTTTTAAATTTATTTTGCGATACTGTAATAATAAATCAGAATACATGTGAAGTTAAAATGATTTATTTTACAAAATCAATGAGAGCTGGAATAATTTATAAGCCAGGAAATAGTGTGTATAGCGATACTTTTAAATTATTAAAATTTGTGAAAGCGCTAATGGATACTATCATTTCAGCAGTTGACATTCATGATAGCAAAAGTCATGATTTGGCTGAAAAATAAATATTTTTAATAAGACTATACATAAAATAAAATCACTTTATTAATAATGACGCTGTGATGTGAGTTACAATAGCTGGAAATAATTATCTGTAACAGAATTTAAACTGCTTGTATTTCAAATTTGCCGCGCATCTACTTGAATTGTTTGACATCTTACGCTGGCGTTGTGCTGTCGTGCTCCGTTCAAATGTTCAAATGGAAATGAAAAAACATTTTGCAAGTCTGAAAAAGTACTGTTCATGTGCATTTATTGTGTTATTGAGTGTTTCTTGTGACTTTAAGACTAAAATTACATCGTCTGGCTGCTGCAACATCCAGGGAAGGTAGGGAGAATTTTTCAATTTTTTTAACGTTATTGTTGAAAATTTGCGGATAAAGACACTCTAAAAATGAAACAGACGGTAGAATAAATGGGTGAAATGCGTTTCAAATAATGAAAAAAAGGGTAAGGAAATTTTATTTAAAAATATCATGTGACGTCACAGCTCCACTTGCTAGATGTTTAAACACTGTCGGTGGGTCATGTTTATTGATCGAACGGTTGGAGACAAATTGTTGGGAATTAATACCTGGTTTTTATCTGTCCTCTAGAGCCAGTTTTAATGAATGATGTATTGTATTTTTTGCTACCTCTTTTTGTTCGGTTTATTAATGGCTCATCATTTGATGAGTATTTCTCGAAATAGGAATCGATGGCTTTAAATTGGGCTTAAAAATTAGTTACTACAGATGTGCCAATTAAGTTGTAATAAAGAGAGTGTATCACTAACTAACTCTTCAGAAGTAGTTTCCGTGAGCTATCCGGACAATTCAAAACTAGTTTGAGTTTGGGTCTTATAGGTTTATAAATAAATTAAATCTTTTTCAAAATTCTGTGCGCACTATTAAATTATTGTAACTCAATTAACGACAATAACATAATAAAATTATTTGAATTATTTACTCTCAAGTTAATGACAAACTGGAATTTTACATACAAAAAATAAATAAATAGCGTCACAATTGAAAAGTTAATTAATCTAATAATAATTTGTTTTCTACACATTTAAATAGAATAATAATATGACAACGGCAGTCGTTTTTTGATGTCAGAGAAACGAAGAAAATATTTTATGCGTTGCGATAGAAATATTCTCTTCATTTGAAAGTACGTGAAAAAATTGAATGCTCGTTGTACTCATGTTTTGCCAGTGAATAGTTTAACAAAATAAGTGGGCCTTTAAACTCCTGTATGTATTACGAAATATTTTGATACAATAAATTACACCACATACACTACTGAAAGAGCTAATCTAAATTGACATATACAGCGTGTAACAGAAATAGGTATCAAAATTTTAACCAGTAACAGAACTTGACAGGAGCAACAATTTTTCTCAATACACTTTTGTCATAAACTCTATGGTTGTATAGTTAAAAATGTTTCAAAATGTAGCTCAAAATGTAGCACAAAAATCACCGTACGCTACTGCAGCTTGTTTATCGGACGAACAAAAAGGGATATTTGTGCGTAAACATGCGAAAAGGTCAATCACCGTAACGGGAGGTAATTTATTATTGTCATCAAATTAATATTTGGGGGAATGGAATTTTACAGATTATTTATGGACATTTAAATTTAAATTAAAAAACTTGTTTAACAAGATGACATTTTTAGAAGCCATACAATGTCATAAATAATCTCACACTATTGTCGAATGAAAATTTTAAGAATATTTTTTTTAAGATAGATTTCTGACTTAAGACTCGGCCCTTAATTAGATAATATCTTAATAAAAATAAAAAGAAAACACACGTTGCTGAGATTACAGTAAATAATGTCCCCCCGTTGTGTTGAAGGCACATTCGCTCATCTCTTGAATGCTGGATGTTTGTCAACATCACCTCATTGTTTCGTACAATGGGGTATAATACTACATACGAAAATCAGGAAAACAAGTAGTAGGTCATAATTCATATCTACGTTTAATAATTTATGCAATGTTAGTTGGAAAAATTTCCCTAAAATGCCGGCAAATGAGGCTTTTGAAAATTGTGTAGTCACGGGATGCGATTTAAAGAAAACGGGCGTGCTTTTGCACAATGTGGCAACACCGACGTCAACTAGGAAGAGTAGGACAAAGCGGAATAGCTAACATTTTATCACATTAATCACTACTTCTATTATTATTATCTAGAATATTTGCAAAGACGTATCTGTGTAGGGAAAAAATCAGTACCTAAAGTCGTTTTCAACGACATCCGTGCTGTCAGTTTGACAGTATGTTGGTATCACTTGCTGTTTCAGTTTAGTAATTTTGAATTTCCTAATTTGGCAATTTACCATAACGCGTCAAATTGACAAATTCAAATTATTCGCTATTAGCATTAGTTACAATTAACTCCTCGAGTTGGAAAAGAAGAGTTAGTTCTTGTTAATTGTAATGGACAATGCGCCTCATCACTCTGTAAAAGTATTGAAAAATCCAGCATCTAACTCCAACAACGACGTCTACAAAAAGTGGTTAGCATTTGCGGAACAATGGACCAAAAAGCAGTTTTGGGAAATTATCAAACCCAAAATTGGGTTGGGGTGTTACAAACATTTTTTACAATAAGCAGATTAAGAGGGATATGGCAGGAAGCAGTATATCTAGAAAACAAAGCTTGTTTGGCGAGAAGCTTTGACGAAACAGAATTGAGCATTTCCAAAAAATTATTAAGGAAGATTGTCGCAATTACATGGGAAACATTGCATTTAATAAGGTTCCTCCACTAATTCCGTTGACCGAATCATGAAAACAATGAGAGACTAGAAAAGACGAACGACCCAATTCCCCTACTGGCCTGTGGACAACATCATCGAGAAGGCATCACCAGGTGCGAGTTCTACTCTCACCAAACCCTCTTCGACGTCGGTGGTGTGCATCGGTCTTGGTACCTCCTAGAGTAACCGCCGCCCCCGTAACACGAGGATGATTTTTAATCGTGTTTTAAACTATGTTGAAGACTCAGTTCTTGTTTATTGTTGGTGTTTTGCGAAATATAAGTTTTCATTTACCATAACCTTAATTTCTTGTTTGACACTTTTTTAACTAGGAGTTGCTTATATTCTGAACACTACTTATGAATTTGTGCGTATCATATCCGTATAATCTGCAGCAACATATTAAAAATGACACTGACAGCACAGATGTCATTGAAAACGACTATATTTTATTAGCTTTTATTAATTTTTCCAGTAAAGTAAATAGTAAATTTGTTAAGAACACCAAGGATTTCTGACATAAAAATTAAGCTTTGATCTTCAACCTCTGGAAATACATACAAAAATGTCATCATGCCTTCTATATTTCCTCATAAATTTTGTGTTTCACTTTGCCCCAATAGTAAAATTCCACTTTGCCCCATTATCAATGAAATAAGTGTAAAAGAATTTAAAACTACTGAACAGAACCTATATAAAACTTGCTTAGCAAGAACAGACAGCCAATACCTCAGTATCGAACTTACCTCAATTTTTTATAAGGACTAGCGGTCGCCCAGTGGTCGAAATTCGACCGTAATTAATTAAATTTGTAAGCTTGAACGTTATTGAGAATCTTTTCCAAATAGTACACATCTATACTCATTGCATATAATTTTTGAATTTTGTTGTATTACGTTTGCTGCGAGCGTGTACAAATACGTCATTAACATGTGTTCTTTGCTCTAAATCCCTGCAATACCTATGAAAAAGAAACATCTGAAATCACAAAATTCACAGCTCGAAACTCCTTCAGTGTCCTATGCAACTGTTTGACCACATATTATTTATTATTTAATGTATTTGTAACACATATTACATTATATAGATTTTAGCTTTCTACTTTCCTTCTTTGTATAAACTTTATCTATGCTAAATCTCACTCCTCCGTGCGCTCAATATGGCTAAAAAGGGGTACAAAAGTTTCTCTTCACGTATTAGTATACAAAGTATGGAATAAAATTCATTATATGTTTATTCTTATATGTAAACAATATTCCTCGGTAGGTCAATTTTTATTTGTAAATCTCTATCTTTTGACATAAATTACACCTTCCTTCTTATTCTTAAGGGGTGCGGTTTTAACCCCGTTGCACTGAAGCTTAAGCTTATTGGGCCGCACTTAGTGCGGTCTCATGTGGGCTGTAGGCCTATCACAGGTCTTTTCGGCGCTTTGGTTTCCTTGAAATCCCTCATGTCCCGACACCCATCACAAAGGGGCACTCTATTGTATTCTGCCAGTTTCACCAGCGATTCGAGACTTCCTTTCACCACTCTGCGCGTCTCTCTCTCTCTTTCTTTACTTCGACACTTTCCAGAGCTTTTAGCGCTGTCTGACTATCGGTCTTAATATGTATCCATCCTCCTGTTTGCACGGCCCCTCCTCACTACATATTTCCCCGGAACAAAAATGTCCATTGCAGTAATTTCTGCCTATAACACGGTTCCCAGAAACCCAGGTTAATAGTCATGTCATCTCCTGATGTTGCTCCAACCACCTCTAGCAGTGTAGCGTGTTTTCCAAACCCCTTATGGCACAAAACTAATGAAGAGTATGTTACCGTGGGATTTATGACCTTAGTATAGAGTCAGTGAACCATTTCTAGTTTTAATCCCCACTTCTTTCCCACCATGCCCTTACAGGCCCATAATAATCTAATTAACACTAATAGACTAATTAACATTGACCCTAATAGATTTATTTTATTAAACACTATTCCATAGCCATGGTGCAACTGCAGCTCCTATACCATTAACATAATGTTTTAAATAATCCCTGACCTTTAGAATCAGCTAAGTTAGAAACATTACATGTTCCTCATCTCCTCTGCAGAGCTGTTGTCTTGTAGCTCCTTGACAATATCATCAACGATTTCTGCATTGATGGCCCTATGGAAGGTTCTAAAACGGGACACTAAAATCCCAAATCGATAAATCGCTATGTCCATTGTTATTTTGGCCATTTGGTGCCTTGACATATTATAGTGGGATAAAACGTACCAAATAGTAGAACATGTTTCCTGCACGATCATACATATCGTGGATACCCTCAAACGAAACCCATATGACAAACTGGGGTAAAAATCTCCAGTGACAAGAAACCTAAGAGTCACTGCTAACCGGCATCTTGCAGATACACTTTCACGGCGAGAACGTTATTATAATCTGGGACCAAGAAGTGACAATAATTTGTCGACCGACTGGACGGTGATTCTTGTGAAATTGGAAAGAAAAAATCGGTGGCCCCAAGGCGCATTTCTTGCAACAAATTGCGGTAAAATTCCACCTGAAGCAAACAAAAACTATTCTGTAAGTCACCAGAAAGTCACCTAATGCGCATGTCCACTTCGAAACTTTTACCGTCCACTAAATCCAGAAAATCAAATTTTTACAGTAGCTGTCATTGCGGAGCCGATCCCGAAAAAGGCATTGTACGGGTTCCACTCAAGTAAACTTTTGCAAAAGCACAGATTTTTATTTCAAGTCAGATTTGACAACTCGATGACATTTTACACAATCGTATTTTTGGATTCAGAGGCTCCTACGATGACGAATTTTACAAACAGTACATATTTTCTTATCATCCGAGGTAAATAATCTCGGGGTAATTTATGCAAACAGAATCGAATTTGTGAAGGGGCAAAAATGCAAAGTTCTATTAGTGGTTAAAATTTTGATACGTATTATACAGGGTGTCCCAGAATATCGGTCCCATAGAACAATCTCCTATTTGTGGAGTTGAAATAAGTTGATTTAACACAACTTACCTATATACTAAGTTGCACCGTTTAGCCGTTAGAGGGCTTCAAAGTTCGAAAATAAATTTCATTTTTTTTTAATATTTTTGAAACCACTGCAACAATCAGATTGAAACTTGATGGAAGTGTATCTTTATTAAAGCGTCACTTGTACGTGTGTTTCTTACTTTTGCATTAATATCTTAAGGTTTCAGAATAGAACCCCCCGCATACAATTTTACCCCTAACTTTTTGGGATGTCTTACGACTGATTTCATGTTTTTTTATTAGAAAAGTACATTTGTTTCTAACATTTTTTATCTCTTGAAAAATTTTGATACTTGCATTCGTTTTAGCAGAAAAAAATAATTTAATTGAAGGTCTCATTAAATATTCAGTAATCTAATTTGAAGTGAAAAATCAAGTCACCATGCTTTTCATTTTTATTTTTATTGATTAGATACAAATTACATCAGGTGTTCAAAATGCGCACCGTTTTCTTGTATGCATAAATTAATTCTACGCAAAAAATTGAATCGAACACGTTGCAGTGTTTCTTCATTTGCCACATTATTAACCGCCTCTTGAATTCGGGCCCAGAGTTGTTGCCTCGTATTAATCCTTACCGAGTAAGCTTTTGCTGCCAAAGCTCCCCATAAGAAGAAATCACAGGGAGTCAGATCTGGTGATCTTGGCGGCCAGCGAATTGGTGCATCTCCTCCTCTGCCTATCCATTTTTCTAGATACTGTGCATGTAGGTGGTCTCTCACAGCACGTGCAAAGTGAGGGGGTGCGCCATCCTGCATGAAATACATATTGCGACGTAAAGCGTAAGGTACATCTTCAAGCAGTGGTTGAAAATGGTCTCGAAGAAAGGTTAGGTATTCATTGCCGTTAAGTCGATTCGTAAGCTGGAAAGGTCCAATTAAATGATTATTGATAACACCCATCCAGACATTAATTCCAAATTCATGCTGAAAATGTTTCACTTTAATAGCATGAGGATTTTCGTCTGCATAAACATGATCATTATGAACGTTTGTTATGCCACGTCTCGTAAAAAAGGCCTCGTCAGTGAAGAGAATTTTTTTGGTAAAATTCAAATCATCGTGGCTTCTTTGTCGAATGATTTGGCAAAACGCAACTCGAGCTTCATAATCGGGAGGCAGAAGATCTTGAACACGCTGGATGTGGTACGGGTAAAGTAACTGCTCTTTGGTTACTCTATTCACCGTACTTTTGCTTACACCCACCTGTGCTGCTATCAGTCGGGAACTTGTGCTTGGGTCATCTTCAACCGCATGAAGAATATTTTCTTCTACTTCAACCGTGCGAACATTTCTAGTGCGTCCGGAATTTTTTTTATCGCCTTCTAAGCAGCCCTTCTTTCGGAGACGCCTCTCAATTCTTGCAAAAGTTTTATGGCATGGAGTACGTTGATTGGGAAATCTCTCATGATAAACTCGAAGACTCTCACGATAATTACCATTACAAAATCCCAAGACAAGTAACATATATCGGTTTGTTCAGCAAAAGTGTACTGATTTACCATTTTTTCAAGATGCTAGAGTCGTTAACAAACTGACAATTATTTTGAATATATGCACTTGTTTCAGTAAATAAACTGAAAAGCATGGTGACTTGATTTTTCACTTAAAATTAGATTGCTTGATATTTAATGACACCTCAAATTAATTTTTTTTCTGCTTAAACGAACGCAGGTATCAAAATTTTACAAGAGATAAAAAATGTTAGAAATAAAAGTACTTTTCTAATAAAAAAACATGAAATCAGTGGTGCTACATCCCAAAAAGTTGGGGGTAAAATTGTGGTAACCACTGTTGGGTTGAATGCTGGTGAATTCTGATGTTGTACGGATTAACTTGTAGTCTGTTTTTAACTACGTTTATTTTGTTGATTAATTACAAACGAAACTTAGATTATTGTATCCGAACGGCGTTACGTAGCCGTCGTACTTGTGAGTCCTTACAAGACTCGTGCAAAACTATTTCCTAACACTAAAATTACATCCTTTATACATTATAAAACAATGAGCGTCCGGTGGTCGCAGGGCAGGGTTGGGAATTCCCCATTGCATTGGTCCGATGGTCAAATTGGCCGGGGTTGCCGATGGTCGGAAAAACCGGCTATTTGCATTCATAAGGCATAATAAAACCCAACTGAGCCCCGAAAAACCGGCGACATATTTACATTACCTAACAAATTGTATGCGGGGAGTTGTATTCTGAAACCTTAAGATATTAATGCAAAAGTAAGAAATACACGTACAAGTGACGCTTTAATAAAGATACACTTTCACCAAGTTTCAATCTGATTGTTGCAGTGGTTTCAAGAATATTTAAAAAAAATGAAATTTATTTTCGAATTTCGAAGCCCTTTGACGGCTAAACGGTGCAACTTAGTATATAGGTAAGTTGTGTTAAATCAACTTATTTTAACTCCACAAATATGAGATTGTTCTATGGGACCGATATTCTGGGACATCCTGTATACCTGTAGGCATTTAAGTCAGTTAATTATTCAGAGCTGATGATAAAAAGATAGACGGTGTACGATCCTTGTTAATGGATAGAATAAATAAAAACTTCCTCATCTGAGAATTAAACGTACTGAGGATTATCTGTGGTGTCAGCAGCCAAGTTCGATTACTTGTGCATATCGCAAAACTAACACAAACAGATATTTGCTGAAGTTTACTGAAGTAAAACATGTCTCAAGCCTTCAGATGCATTATTGATCTACTTTACCACATCTTGTTTATGCGATTCTAATATCAGAATGTCATTTATGTATTGATGCAATATGTGTTGCATGCCCTGTTTTTTCTTTTGTGCAACGAAACTAGTTTCTATCAAATCGTCACAAAATGAAGAAGTAGAATAAATCGTTTCTGAATAAAGTATGCGGTAATAGTACCTATATTGAGACACTAGTTTTGTAAAACTTAAATATGTATTAAGACTCGAGTTCATGTTTGCAGCACGACTGCCGTAGGCAGGAGTGCCTGTAAAGAACGAGTGCTCTTAAGTTTTACAAAACGAGTTTTACATGTTATTTTTCCTAATTTGCATAAATTTCATTTTTTAACAAATAAAATTAATTTTGGTATAATTGAGGAAATTTTGTTAAATTTTGTTTTTTTCTGTTCCTGACGTATACTTGAGATGACTTACTTAACCACAAAATCACAATGACATTTCGTTCAGTGCAAGGTTCAGTGTGTCTAACCAATGGAAACAAAAATTTTAGATTTTTTAAAATGAGTGCGGTAATAGCTTTGTTACAACAGCAAATTAGGAAAAGTATCATTTCACACTCTCTTCCCCCCAACAGAAGGGGTTAGTAGTAGGAACATTTGTTATGGTATCCCCCGATACACCTATCAGAAAATACGAATTTATTTAACTGGAACTAACTCTTCTACTATGGTGTCGAATAATAATTATTGTATGTACAATTTTAAATGGACGCTGAGTGAAATATGTGAAACTTCAGCATGGGTATTTAGGGCCGCCATCATAATTTGTTTTTGCTTTACCCCAAAATATTTCCTTATCTTTCATCCGAGAATACCCACTTTATCTGTTGCCCTCTTATACCATTAGGTTGGAATTAAACAATTATTTATTAGCCTAATCGATAGGACTTTTTCACAATCCTAACACTAAAAAGTGAGTATACAGAATGAATTCAATCACTTAAACGCGTGCCACCACTGACTGAGCAAACCTATCTGGAGTCCGTTCCGATCCGTGTATTTCCAGCTAAACCTCCATAAATATGCAGCACACGTTACGGTCTTGTTTATCCAGTTGCGCATCAAATTCGGTCAATATAATGATTGAGAGTTTTATTAACGCACTGTTTTGCACGACGAATCGGTCTCAATTTAGAAATTAAGTTCAGGCGCGTGTGATTGATCAGAATGTAAGTACGCTCCGAGGAGCATCTGGGATTTAGCATGTGTCGAAAATCAATCACGGAGATGTGGTGGTGACAGCTATCTGTTGTAGGAGGACACAATAGACAGAGTTATTGCCACTATCAGCTCATAGCAGGCATTTTTCCGAAGCAATTGAGGCGTGGGATAGTTCCAGACTGAAATTCGATTAGAGAATGCACATTCATCGCGTTAATATGGAAGAAGGTGTAAACACATGTTTTAAAAATGACACCGGAGTCGTGTAGGATGAAGGTCGGTGCATGACTGCGTACAACATTCCACATCAGTACTGGGGGCTTATTAATATCAAGTACCGACCAGGTATTAGCTTCTGCTGAAATTCCTTAGTTTCGAGACGACATGTGTGGTTTTCTTTGAGGTAATTAGATACACTGATGTTGTTAGTGTTCCAATACCCAAGGCATAAATAACATTTTCCCTTAATACTTTTCAGTTTGGGTTTAAAAAAGGGAGAACAACACTAATAAGTTTTAATGAAGATGCCATTTTTTGCATCCCCCGTGCCAAGTTACTTTCAGTTACGTTTTACAAATTGGCTTCTATATGTCAAAGCAAATCAACATCTAGCAGACAAATGTAGCCTTCGCATTATTTCATTCCCAGACCTAATAATAATGGATGGAAATAATAATAAGAATTTAGTTAGGCTATCACAAATTAAAGTGTATTAAACAGATGCGCAGATAAAAAAAAACGCTGCCCGATTTCATGTTGAGTTGCGACGGTCTTAAATGCTGGTTGCTATGGTGACGTCTTATCTAAAGACCAGGCAGTAAGGACCAATTTAATGTTTCCTTTAACATTAAATTGGTCCTTACTGCCTGCTATCTAGTTAAAAACGTTTCCATAGCAACCGACAATTAAGACCGTCGCAACTCAACATGAAATCGGGTTGACAGACTATAAAATAACCGCAAACAAATTACGTACACTGTGCACACAATGTTTTACTATTTTCGTTACAATTATATTTTTTTTTTTTGGCATTTTTCAATAGTGTTTAGATTCTTTTGTGGCTCTTGAAGGGCACAAACCACATATTTTTTTTTTGTTAGTTTTGTTAGACATAGTAGTTGTTGTCAGCACTGCTTTTATTGCAACTGACATTGAACTCTTTTAACGTTCATCAGAGCGCGATAAACAGGGTTAACAATATAAGATTTCAAGTATTTTTTCTCAGAATTTAACACGCATTGGTACATAAAAATTGCAGGAATGGGTTCACACTATTTTGTCTCTATTACCTCCTAAATTTATTGCAGGTACATACATATATCCAAAACACTGTACATGCGTAGAATTTGTTCGAGATATGCCAACTTTTATACATACACTGCGTTTTTTGGAGTTTACTTCTTTAGAATAGATTTTTAAAGCCCGATACGACAAATTGATGGTTAGTAAAATTGATCGTTAAAAGTTAGCGCGTTAAAAAAAGCCTTATGTTTTCATTAACCCTCTAAACTGTGACATGTATTGTTGGTTGCCGGCGTCCTTTGTTATTGTTGTATATTCCTCCACTCCTCAACCCATTTCTTTGATTTATATCTGTTGATATTGATATTTATATTTATGAAGTGAATAAAGGTATAAGTTCAAGTCATGATGAAAAAAAATCTTGCGACGCGACGTTCACGTATCGAATTTTAGTTAGTATTAATGAAATTAATGTTCAAGATGATATCAATAGTGACGGAAATCAATCTTCCCAGCAATGTATTTATGTAAGTAATAAAAGTAATATATTATTTTGTCCAACAGTTGCATATTTTAGGTGTTTTCTACGTTCGTTTTGATTTTAGTCCCTTAAAAAACACCTAAATTGCAACTGTTGTACAAATATCTTCTCCTCTATCGCACTCGTGATTCAAAAATCTCATTCGTAGACAATGAAGCATTTCTGTCACTTATATTATAATCTACTATTTATGAAACATGATTTATGTATAATATTTTATCGAATGAATATAAATAAATATAAATAAAAGTATAATTACATGCTCTCAGTATTATAAGAGATACGTTTATTTAGCCCCTTTGCCTTTTGTACATACCGGGTGTCCCAAAGGTGTGTGGACCATCAATTACGCCCTCATTTTGAAAGATATCAAAACCGGATTTTGGGGCGACGATAGCCACACGATACCTTCACAATTTAAAATTATTAGAAATCATATGAAGAGTGTCCTAGTATTAGTAATAATTATATCAAAGTTATGCTTTTTTAAATGGAATGCCCTGTATATTAGTTGGTGAATTGAAAGAGCAGTTACTGCTGAGCAAAATGATATAAGGTACTACAGGTTTATTATGGATGGTTCTTGAGTTATGAAGAATTTTAGGTCAAAATTGGTGCTTTTTTTAAAAATTGCAGAGACCATTCCAACAGAGATAACTGAATACTTTTCTGTCAATAATTTTTTATAGACCAAAATTTTAATACATACTGATTGAAAGTCATCTAAATTGATATTTTTATACGGAGTGTACGATTTCGCAAAATGTATAATAACTTTTTTTTTCAAATGGGACACCTATATTCCATTATACCACCACATAGCATTTTTAATAAGCTTTCTGTCAATACAAAAAAACGTAGAAAACTTTCCCAAATTGATGTAATCGTGTATTAAGATCAGATCGCCTTGGATTTGTTGCCATGGAGATATAATTTTAGACTGGTTACCATGGAGCCGTTTCTTCTTGTGGACAGTAAGTTATCCTGTAACAAATAATTTTTACAAAATGAATTTTACGAAAGAAGTAATGATGAATATGGTGCAATGCCTTAGAAGAAGCCGAAAGAAACTCCTTTTTGGCAACAAAAATTTAAAACGTTTTGAAAACACTGGAAACGTGGCCTACAACAAAAAATTGGTAGAAGGGTAGGTGAAAACACTGAGCTAGAAGTTTTACTAATCTTAGAAGAAAATCTTCACTCCACTACAAAAGAAATTGCTGCCCAATCTGATATTTCGAAATCTTCAGTAAACCGTCTGATCAAAAAACATCGGTTTCATCTATACCACATTGAACTCCATCAAGAATTGCAAGAAGTTTATTTTGCGTGGTCCTTAATGTGGTTGCAACAGGATGGAGCTCCTGTACATTTCTATAGGGATGTTAAAAGATATTTAAATGGTTGCCGAGACGAGGATATAGTCTATCGAATTCTTACGTAAACCTAAGCCTGTCTACCTCTCGGTGTCATTTCTGAAGTAATTTAATAAATTAGACAATAAACGACTATCTCCATGACAACAAGTCCAAGGCGATCTGATTTTAATACGCGATTTTAGGAATTTCGGGAAACTTTCTAGGTTATTTGTAAAAATTACCTAAAGTACTAACATTTTCCGAGCCAAATTATACATTGACAGAAAGCTTATTAAAAATGCTATTTGGTGGTATAATGGAATATAGGGTGTTCCATTAAAAAAAAAAAGTTATTATACATTTTGCGAAATCGTATAGAACTGTATAGAAACATCAATTTAGATGACTCTCAATCAATGTGTATTAAAGTTCGGCTCTATAAAAAATTATTGACAGAAAAGTATTCAGTTATCTCTGTTGGAATGGTCTCTGCAATTTTTTGAAAAAGCACTAATTTTGATCTAAAATTCTTCATAACTCAAGAACCATCCATAATAAACCTACTACAGTACCTTATATCATTTGGCTCAGCAGTAACTGCTCTTTCAACTCACTAAGTAATATACAGGGCATTCCATTAAAAAAAACATAACTTTGGTATATTACTAATACTAGGACACTCGGTATATGATTTCTAATAATTTTAAATTGTGAAGGTATCGTGTGGCTATCGTCCCCCGAAAACCCCGTTTTGATATCTTTCAGTCTAAGGGCGTAGTTGATGGTCCACACACCTCTGGGACACCCGGTATATTCAAAGACAAACTCCAGTCGCGCGTCGGAGCTGACACGCACAATTAATTTTTATAATTGACTACACTGGTCATGAGAATCCGAGGTTAAATTTTTCACCCCCCGTTAACTCTTGTTTGGGACAAATCTGGGGTTGAAAGTTTTACTCGACACAGCTGCACACAATCCCTCTTAATTTCAATAGCCATTTTGCTTCAAAAGTTATAAAAATATTTCGGAAATAAAATAAACTAGGTTGGTTTTTTATTTTATTTTAGACGGCGCGGCGGTTTAATTCTTTCACATTATTTTATGAGTTCTAGTTTTTCAGTTTTTCAATTCCAGAGATTTTCAGTTTTACGTTGCCAGATAGTGTCTCAATTTTCAAATGTTCCCAGTTGTACATTTTTCAGGTTCTCAGTCTTAGATTCTTACAATACATTTTTTTAATATCCCAGTGTCCAGTTGCTCAAGCTTATTTTCCCAGTTTCCTAACTTCAGATTTTCAGGTTTTCAGATTGGAGATTTTATAGTTTTACAGGTATTAATTTTTCAGTTTCTCAAGCTTTCGATTTTTTAGTTTTTTAGGTCCTTGGCTTCTTAGATTTTCGGTTTCCTTTGGTCTCGATTTCTCAAGTTTTTAGTCCAAAATTCTCAAAAATTTTGCGCACAATTTTTCTAGAACATCTTGAAGAATTCTGAAGTCCTGAAGACTTCTGGGGATTCCAAAAAGAGATACGTAAAGGCGCACTTCGGGTCCGCGCCGTAGATTTTTACGTAAAAACTTTGAGATAAAATCTCACTTTGGGTTCTAGTAAAGCTTCGCAAGCTCTTCACAATGGCACCTGAATCAAGTTCTAGGTAAAAGCATTTTCACGCTACACTAATTTATAACTTTACCCAACGCTAATTGCCATCAATCACAAACATGCGTCTACACTAGTCCGATGACGTCACAGGAACTTGACGAGCGAATAGACGTTTTCAGCTTAAAATTTTATTTTGGAAACTAGATGAATGTGCTAATTTGACGTACGGCACTTGGAAAAACTAAGGTCTTGAGAAACCTTAATTGAAAACTGCAGGTATCTGAGAACTTGAGGGAACTAACATAACAATTCCAAGAAACCCAAGAAACTCGATGAGCCGGATAAGATAGAACAATGTAATAAATTAAAGAAACATGAGAACTTAGAAAATTTTGGCAGTCTTACATTGGTAAGAAAATTTGATTTTTCCCTACAATGTAAAATAAAGTGAAGTGTCCAAATTTCTATTTCTTAAAAAATAATTATTCAAAAATTAAAAAAAAAAAAAAAACTCGAAGGCCTGATGAACGTAGAAATTTGAGTAATTTGTCTTGAACTATCAAAACAAAAGCATACATACATTTATTGATAGTTCCGAGGGTCAAACGACTAAAAGATGTATACAAAATAGCATGAAAAAATCTCCGCTATTGGCTGGTGTGAAGGATGCCTTGATCAAGTTCCAGTAGATTTTTCGAAAAATTTAATAAAACCACTATTTGTCGTGATTTTTTAAACTTTTGAAATAAGAATTTATTAGGCAGTTTCTATCGGGCCACGCTGCTGGACCGCTACTGAACTTGTCGCACCACAAGATGATAGTGTTAGGGAATGTATCTGATCTCGTACACTTGTGTCAATATCCCGCCTGGCTATATCAGGCGTACACGAATGGACTGTTAACGGGAACGTCTAGCACCAACGACCACACGGGATGACCATGTTGGCCAGCTGACGGGATTCATGTATCAGTTTGGACAATGTCTAATTGATTTACCCAACTCCATTCACGCCGACCACTGAAATCTGTAATCCGACGAATATTAATTCATTGGAGGCATTATTTGCTCGTTCGTCTGTAATACCTGTATTGTTGGGCCCCACAATGTGTTTATAGCACAACAAGTAGGCGCTCAAATATGTTCACTATTACGTATAGGCTAAGAGGAGTAATTTTGCAGAGATATCACTACGCTGGTACACTTATACTTATAAATTTCAATAAAAAGAAAGTCATAGCTACAAAACGATAAAACTGAATTATCTTTTCTAATAAAATAGACAGTTCTGAACAACTCGCAATGAGGCTCAGTGTGAACCGAATTCCCCCGGGAGCACAATTTCATGCACGTGGAACGGTAATGACATCCGTAGTCTAGACTTGTCTCTTATTCATAGAAGAAGTTCCGTTCTACTTGGTACAATGTCGTCCAGCCCCACTTTAAACTTAAGAAACTTATATTTTCCATAACCCCGGCTTGCAATAATTTGCAAAAGTCGATCCCCGTCCGTAAAGTCTAGGATGTATATTTCATTGAAACCTGAATCGAAGCAATAAGTAATTGTGGCACAGTGCGAAGGCGGCAGCAGTCATGTTGACAACGCAAGACTCAAATTAACAAAGTTTGCCAACTAATTAAGAAAGTAGGATAGTGACCTCCAGAGACTCTCGCAGAATACTCCAGCCTTCCCTCCACGAGCAACTATGGATTTGATAGAGTGTAAGAAACAGGGCCGCCCGGGATTGATGCTCCTCAACCTAAACCGGATTAGGCACTAATCCCAGATCTGGCAAACTACTAACGAATTTAAATTTAATCGGACCGGGATATTTTTGTCGGGATGAAATAGGGAGGGTTGAAATGCTACACCATATGTTGCCCGCGGTAGTGCTAAAACATGCTTCAAGATAATATTAATTTATAACACTTCAACATGAATAAACGATTTTTGCAACAAGACACAAATAACAGGAAATAAAAGTAAATTGAATCAGTTTGACAAGTGTACCGGAAAATTTAAGAATCACTTATTCTATAATGGACACGAGTCCGATCCTTTTTCATGATGAAATGATGGGACAGCGAATTTCGCTGATTAATTTGTCCTTTGAGACTTTAGATAAATTTAAAAAAAGTGATAGCTCTTGTTTATGAATAGCTTCGAATTTTGGAAAACTAACGACAGTTGGCACCATGCATAATAGTAGATCGCTTAAATGTGTCACCCACCCTATAGGCCTCTCCATTCATAAAGCTGGAATTTTCAGGAATAAAAGATAATGCCCTAAATACATTAAATCCGTATTCGTCAAAAAATCGTCCTGTGCAAAAAAATTGAAACTATTAAATTATTTGGATTACACCCCTTTCCAGAGGTAGCATCATCATTCTTGACTTAAAAAAGGTAAGGATAAAATATTTCACAACCAAATTTTTTAGATTGCAAAGCTAAATGGTGTAGTTTTATAAAAATAACATTATCCCAGTAAACACAACCACGTGAGAAAAACGTAAAAAAAGACGAGTACCAACGGTTGTATAGGCGTTACGATGTCGCTGACTTCAACGTTACTTTCGACGTGTAAATATGACGTGTTTATAACGTCTAGTAAAAAACTTTTTTTTTACGTGATTTTACCACGTTGTTAAGACGTACTGATTTTCCGTAAACAAAACAACGTGAAAAAAACGTAAAACAAACGAGTACCTACCAACTGTTGAATAGACGTTACGATGTCGACGAAATCAACGTTACTTTTGACGTGTAAAAATGATTTTCTGAATTAAACGTCATTTTCATGGTCTCAACAAAACGTTCTGTAAACGTATTTTAAAGATATTATAAAATACGTCTTTTTTAGGTGATTTTAGGAAATAAGTATATTAAAAAAGTGTTGATTTTCCTGACATATATTTATTATAAAACAAAAAAAAAATAGTTTTACAAAAGTTCAGATCTATTATAATGTATAAAGGTGAATAGAAAACATGAAAATAATTACTAAAAACTATAATATCAACTATGTACTAATTATATTATAAACTATATAATTATAACTATAATTATTATCGAAAAAAAAAAAACTAAAATAATTATTACGGGCTAATTGTCCTAATTGAATTAAATTATTTTTTTCATGACTCGGACTGTGTGTTGTTCGAAGTGCTGGGTCAGTTTTGCCAATGTTTGCAGTACAGTTGCCTCAAAATCTATAAGAAATAACTATAAGTAACTATAAGTAAAATCCTCACTAGGTATATGATTGTCGTAAATGATATAAAATGAGACAATTTACCAGGATATGTTGAAGCTGGAGATAATGCTGACATTGGCGATGCATAAACCGTCGTCGGGGTACAGCAAAAATCCTCTCCAAGGTTTACAGTTCGACGCCGCTTACTATCAAAAAGAGACTCATCACCAAAAACTTGCTTTCTTGAGAGACTTTCCATTGATAAGTTGTTTCCTCTGCAGTTTCCCCAATCTCCTTGATGAGGTTGTTGGCCTTTTTATCGTCTGTGTCATAATCCTCTGCAAAGAAGCTCAAAAGTTAAAAATAATATATTTAATTAGAACAATCATAAATATAATATCATATATGTATATACCTGTCTTAAAATGAATCTTAAAAACCTTGTAAGAAGGCCAGGTCTTACATGGTGTACCACTTTTGACGAAAGTCATAAAATCGGTACACTTGCGGAATAAATTTAAATTCTGGTTAGTAATACATATGCATAAAAAATGTATATTTAGTTACTACTTTTAAATAAAATACTGTACTACTTACCTTTAGGACTTTTGGAAGCTACACAAATCTCAAAACTTGGTAAGGCAAACGAAAACGAAACGAACTGCACGATCTCAGACGAAAAATGAAAATGAACAAAATCGAACGAAGCAATGGCCAAGCACAGATGACACATCTGGAAAGAGTTCCTTGGTTTCGTTTCGTTCGGGGTGCAAGGCGCAATAAATAAAGCTGTAAATCACGTACATTTTAAAAGTTTTGTGTCTTGGAAGCAGCATGTTTGTTTGTCGCCAAAACAAATTCGATGAGGCAGAAATTTTCATTGATAGTACCATTGAATATCAATACTCTAACTACTCTAACTAGAGTATTGATATTCAATTATAGTACTGATCTATACGTTTTATTTATTTTCGACAATAAAATTACGCTCGCGTCGTCGGTTCCTCAACCTTCAGCCCCTATCATAAACCAATATCCGTTCTTCTCAAAACTCCAGCACCTGAACGGTAAAACTTCTCAACGTATGTTTCAAATTGTCCCTTAATTATACCTGCTTTCAATTTCGTTTTTAAAAACTATTCATTTCCTGACCAACACTAAACTCTTCTCCGGTCAAAGACACACTCAAACTTCGTGACACGACTCTCAAAAGAGATTCCTTGTTTCATTTTTAATCTTTTCACTGGTCTTTTGACACCTTCACTTATAGTAGCCTCAACCTTAAATTGTCACGAATTTTTTGTCCAGTTTTTTGTCGGAATTGAGACATTGCGGGACAAGTAAGTCGTAACCGATACCATATGGATTCTAACCGGTTTTGATTGTCTCGTTGCAACTGGTCGACTCGATTGCAAGACGCGGTTTCCGTCCTGGCACGCGACATTGCATCAGGGGTGTATTTAATATTTTGTTATGAATTATTACTAGCTAAAGTGAGGAGTTTGTTTTTAATATTTGGTCCAGCATATGTTTTTCTAAGGCTTGCACTTTTAATGTATTCTAAAGTTAAACAGTAAAATATTAATTTGTTACACGTACTGAGGGAAGTGTTCAACTCAATCTACATTTTTCGAAAACGGTCCTGTCACCATTCCTTTACATCTTCGCCGAAGAGTCGATCAAGAGTAGAATGTTTATTTCAGAACCAGTTTAGGACGTTCATAAATAAGTTGGTCGTGCATCATTTCCCCTCCCAACCCCGTGACAATTTAAGCTTGAGGCTACTATACTTCACAGCGTTTCACATTACCAGACATTACCAATATTTATTAATTTCGTTGATTAACCGTAATAATTAAAGATCTTAATTTTTGTTTTCAACTTTAACAAACACATTCAAATTAATATTTGTAAGTACCTATCTACGTAAGTAAATATAGCTACCTACATTGAATTATTTCTTTGCCGTTGGGTTAAAGAGCTTTTGTAATTTTTTATAACATTAACACCATAATAGAATAGGGAATGTCAATTTTATTTTTAAATTTTAATTTAATAATAATTATATAACTACTTTTAATCAGTTTTCCCTAAAACACCAAAATAGTACATTATTACACGAGTTCAACAAGAGGCTTCATTGTGACATGAGTGGGTTTGGGGCACGACGAGCGCAGCGAGAAGTGCCCCAATAGAACGAATGTCACAATGCCTCGTTAAACGAGTGTAATATACTATTTTTTCTACTTTGGAGCTCTTCGTTTTATGAAAATGTTGAAATTATACTTTTTAAATATCCTAGGGATATTTAGGATTAGCTAGTACTGCTTGTGTTTGTAGTTATGTTTTTTATCTGAAAAGTTGACACTTGGCTTTACTTCGACAGAAGTTGCTTAGAAATGCTCAATACCAACGTAATACGTATCAAATAAAAAAACCAAAAGCAGTTTCACAAAAAGTTCTTTTGTGACACTACTTTTAGTTTCACAAAAACTCAATTATGACACCAAAGTAGAAAAACAATTTTTATTATAAAAATCGACGCACGTTTCGCCAACAATGTTGGCATCATCAGGGTAATGAGTTAATCGGAAAACTGATTAAAAGTGATCCAGACAATTGTTTTGTTTTTGAACAATTATATGAATTCTCAAAGAGCGATTGTTCATCTCTATTGCGAACTAGGCGGGCGAGATGATCCTAAAACATTTCAACCACGAGAAAACGTCAAACTTTCAAGGTTGTTTGGGTAAAATTTGGGGTGCCAAATGTTTACAAGAGCTAACTTAATTGTTACCATGTTTCGTAAAAATTATGAAAGAAATGCTAGCCTTACTAAATATTTCTATTGCTTCTACTTTTAAATTCTATAACTATAATTATATAATGTCAGAACTGAACGTCAAAAATTACTTATATTTTACCCACATTAATTCCTTTTTATGCTTCTATATTTGATTTTAATCGTAATTCAAATAAAAAATATAGATTAAGTAGGATTATTATACATTATGTATTTTAAAATCATCATTTTTATCTTTGAAACCCCTTAGTGACTTATAAACTTGACCACAAAACACGCCTAATAATATGATATGGAATACGTTCTTTCTAGTGTTTATTTGCCTAGAAAAACACGTATACTTAACGTGAAAATTTCACAAAAAGTAAACGGCGTCAAAACACGCCTCGAATGCGTTTTTATTTGTAGTATTGATGACTAGAAAAACACGTGTATTTAATGTTAAAATTTTACGAGAAATAATAGTCAAAAATAATAATTTAGACTTCACCGCCATTCGTTCTTTTCTATTTTATATAATTTGATTTAAGTTATGATTTCAATAATAAATACATATATATTTTTTAACATGATTTTTTATAAAAAAAGGAAAATTGAGGTAAAGTAAAATACAATAATAAAAAAAATAAGGGAAGTAAATTGAAAAACCTCCTTTTAAACCCAAAAACCTATAGGGCTACACCATGATGATGATTTTTTATACTCTGCTGGAACTCTTTCACTCCTTAGGTATTTTTATTTTTTATTTGATTAGAAAAACACGTGTACTTAATGTAAGAATTTCACGAAAAATAAACGAGGACAAACACGCCTATATGACACTAGAAAAACACGTGTATTTAATGTAAAAATTTCACGAGAAACAAACGTCAGAACTGCACGTGGAAAATAACTTATATTTTATCAACATTATGTACCACGGCGAGCACTGAATTTCGGACAGAGTTCAAATTTGACTTATGTAAAATGTAAAATGGGCTTTATATGCTAGACGTTTGAATAACCTCGATTTTATACTTTTTCACTATTATTGTCACATGTCATTTTGACAAACTAAGTCACACGAATAACGCAAAGAAAGAAGAGGAACTACACGGGTGTTAAGTGAACATTAAGCTTGTAGTAAGGAAAAGTGTGTTGTCAGTGTGAAATCAATTCAAATAATTTTGATGGAATGACATTGCCAAATACAAAAGATCTTCGAATTCTACGAACCATGCCGACCTTCGCAATTTTATGAAAACAACAATCTTTTATTTTAAAATAACCCGGTTCCAAAAAACATCATTTTGAAGGAGGTATTCCAGTGCAAACCCAACTCTGGCTTCTTTATGAGCAGGTGTTAGTGCTATTTTTCTTGCAGCAGTATGATTTCGGACGCCACTTGCTCGCAGACGCCGACGTGCTTTCCAAACTGACCCGGGAAAATTCGACATAATCACTGCATCAACAGCCGTAGTAAATTGCTACGCCTATTAGGCAGTTAGGACAAACGTGTTTATCCGTATCCGTAGCGCGTATCCGTATCTCAATACGTATAGCTCTTAGCCTTTTCCGTATTTTGGTAAGGATACGTCCATCTGGGGAGATACGCCGACGTAGGAACTGCAACCATCGGGTGGTTTATGTGAATCGTGCGTATAGAAAAGAGATGCGGATACCGTATCCGTAGCGCGTATCCGTATCTCAATACGTATAGCTCTTAGCCTTTTCCGTATTTTGGTAAGGATACGTCCATCTGGGGAGATACGCCGACGTAGGAACTGCAACCATCGGGTGGTTTATGTGAATCGTGCGTATAGAAAAGAGATGCGGATACCCGCTACGGATACGGATAAACAAGATAAACAAGCTTGTCCTAACTGCCTATTATCAAAATATAACGTGATATTTTCAACCATAAATGTGTTATCAACCACATACACGGCTTTTCCACGTTAAAACAATGTGCATGTGTTTACTGGGTATTTGTATAGGCTCTTGTCGGTGCATGGGTCAAAAATCTTGCCAGAATACGTGTAGCAAAGGTCCAATCCTCCAGTGAACTCACATTAATAACCATTATTGAAGAAGAAGATGATATTAATAGCGAGTAATTTTTGTTTTTATTTCGTTTGATTTTTGTTACAGTGTCCCTTAGACGCACTATTATTTTTCCCCTCTATATTCCATCAATATTAACGCTTAGGTATTTAGTGGTATTTAGCAAAATACATGAACATACATGAAAATTAATTATTTAGAAATTGTAAGGGATAAATCTCACGTAAGGGGAAGAATCTCACCAAATCTCATCAAGGGGGAGGGAGGGGTCCAAATTAACAGAAAAACACCTCACGTAATAAATTAATGAAGGGACCATAAGTAGAATCATCATTTTCGACAACTTGGTTATCAGAGTTTGAAATAATTTGGTCTAAAATTTTCATAGCTACTTTCGATTTATTCTGTCTTGAATCAGCAACGTTGCTTTCAGCCAGAAAAGGGGATTTCCACGCTCCGTGGCGTTTCAGATCTGTCATGTTCGCCCCTACGTTGGCAAACAGGGTAGCAAATGATCTTAATCCGGTGTATTTTTTCCGCATCGCCCCAAATTTGGTGATATAAATCATTTGCTTCGTGCATTTACCGTTTTGGTAATTATTGTTTTTTTTTCTGGTATTATTGTCTAGCAAACAGAAAAATTATGGTTTCTGTGAAGACTGTTTATTTGCACTGACTTTTCTTTGACAATTTATTGTAAAACATGCGTTTGTATTTATATTCCACGGTCTGATAATATGAATCAGATGATATTTTTGATTTGACTTATATGAAAGGTTCATTATTTGACAATTTTAGATAAAGATTTTTTTACATAATGCATGTTGTTAACTTACCAACTGTCGTTAGATTAGATTTTTTATAAACAGTACCTGTAATTTTTTTAAAGTTCATCTAAATTGTTAAAAGAACAAATAACTCAAAAGAAAATAAATTAGTTTTTCAAACCACAGTGAAATTTCTCTACATTGTTTGATATCACAATTACAACATGACAAACCCAGCTGAGTATTCCACGATTTGTTTGATATTTACTCCCTCCATCTCGCCTCCAGCGTCGCGCCCTGTCAGAGTGGTTTATCATATCAGCAATTCATCACCGGAACTGTCTAGAAACCGTGGTAAAGCGACCAGGATATTTTAAGCTGCGCACCCTAACAAATGATTTGCAAATACATATTGCGAGTGCGATTCCGGTACCAGAATGCGTCGCTTGACTCCGTAATGGGAGCCATTGTTCCATTTACATGCGTATTTGTCTACGCGAATATTGCTGTAGCTGCCTTTGCCGGAACAACCGAATGGAGTTATCGAGTTATTTTGTTCATTTCGCTTGCCAGACCGCTGGCGCTACTTGATGTTAAGTCTTGCACGGATGAAGCACGCAGCTAAATGGAATCAATTCACTTTCGACGTTAACAATTCGAATGGTTGGGGTGGAAATATTTCTCGTAAGGTCATTGTTGGAACGTCGGCGACTACTTGAAAAGTGAAAGGGTTGCAGGGTCTTTTGTGGACTATTTTACTTAACAGAATTTGCGTTCATTTAATTGAAATAAAGATGTTTAATAAAATATATGTAGTTCGTTTGACACATTTTGAGGTGCAGTTGTTGCACATTTGGAAAGGATAGCTGCTTTTATTTTTCCAATTACAATTTTTAATTATATGAATTATTACACTTGAGGAGTGACTTTTCAAAACCACACATCCAAATTTATTTTTCGGCGAATTCCGGTCAATACTGCTGAATAGAACAAATGTCGTCAAAATTAATGAAACTTCGTCATACCCTAAGTAAAAATTGTGAAATAGTATCACAGAAGATTTTTGGCTTATTTTTTTAAAACCAGCCCGTTTTTATATACACGCTTCTCACTTATCCCGCCAAAAAACACAAATTTCGAAAAACCGGGAAATATTCCAATTTTGCCCGTCATTATTCAACATTGACAGGAACCTACATTGTTCTAATACAGAGCTGGCGGGAAATCAGGTTAAATTAAAACAAATCAAAATAAATTTATAATTGAATTTATTATATTTACGTGCAATTAAAGATTAAATTAGAAGAAAACCAAAACGGCAATAAAAGGCACAAATTAAGCCTATCATCAAACCAATACTTGTCACTGAAATACTTGTCACTGAAACATCACAATGAAATGAAGAAAATATGAAACACAAAGTTGTAGAGAAAATACGTTCGAAGTAGTACCCCATCCCCCATAGTAGCCCTTCGCCGTAGGAGCGCTACCTTTGCCATTGGACCTCAAGCGACATCACCTCCACCAGGTCCACCGACTCGCCTCCCATTGGACACCAACCTCCATTGGTCCAGCTGCTGTATATAATGGCTAGCTGCCCCAACGAAAGACAGGCAGTCCAGTGTTATTCCACTACAACGTTAATCTTTTTTCCCACCTACAATCAGCTGCTTTAATCCATATACGAGACGCAAAAACAAAACAGACGCGTTCATTTACTATTACTAGCAAGTTCTATGGATACTTCCAGAAATATGCTATGTTTTTCTTTTTAAATTACCAGAAACAGAAGTGTACCAAACAACCAGTAGGTGTTCATAAATTTGGTTTTCTTCCAAAAGCAATCGCCACCTATACCTGGAAGCTTCGAAATTCTATATTGCCCATTGTTTTTCGCCGGTCATCAGCAACGATATTAGTTAACCATAACATAACTATGCTTAAACGCCACCCGGGGTGGAACTCTACAACCGTGACCTAAAACTATATTGATGAATTCCTGAAAAGCTACAACTTAAATACTTCAGGACCCTTCAGCACAGTTAGTAGGAGAATCCAGTTATAATAACAAAACAAATGTCCAAATAAATCATACATTGTCAAATCTGACGAGTGATGAAACAGTTATACATTCAATCATATTTAATAATTATCAACATAACACCATTGCTATAAATTTTGTAGATGACAAAAAAAAACAATTAATAAAAATTGTTTGAGTTAGTAATGAAATTTTTATGGTCGTGGGAAAAATTGTGTACAAAACTTGCAGGAAAGTCGGCTAACGCCTCGTGCGCAACTTTCCCGCTTGTGCGTTATTTATCACTTTGCGTGTTCGTTATGTAATATACTATAACAACACAAGTCTAATATGAATTGCAAAATGGTAATTATGTACCTATATGTCGCAGGTATTTGGAATAATCAGGCTTTTTGCATAAAGACCAGGCGTTTTGGAAAACAGCGTCACTTTGAACAAACGCGAGAAATTATTGTAATTGAGCGGTGATTTTCAGTCATTTTGCAAAATGCCCGAAAGCAGTTCGTAGCGACTAGGCATTTTTCAAAACGACTAGTGATAATAATTAGGCAGATTGAATATACCAAACAAATAACCAATCTTTTCAGATTGCTTGGGCGTCATCAAAATATGGGAACATCAAACACGTTATTGTAAAAATGAAAATATATTCTGTCAAAACATAATACAAATAAATAATTATTAATTATTATAATTTAAACTTACTCAACTTTGATTCATCGACATACTTCTGGTTTATAATACAAATAATATTCTTACATGAAATAAACAAATGTATAAGAATGCAACATATATACTGGTAGGTCAAATCTACCTAACTAGACATTAGACATTACATTAGATATTACCATATCGTATTATTTATTTATGCAAGTGCTGCTATTGTGACAACGTGAGTTGCACATAATACTCCACGTTTCTTGCAACAACATTTTTTTGTATTACATTGAATTTTTGATGCTCTGCACTGACATTTTTTAAATCCTTGGTCTTGAAACTTAGACTCAAATGTCAGCATAAATAAATAATACTTGTATATGGAAATGTCTAGTTAGGTAGATTTGACCTACCAGTATATTATGTTTTATTCTTAAACATTTGTTTATTTCATGTAAGAATATTATTTGTGTTTTGACAAAATATATTTTCAGTTTGAAAATAACCTAAGTGTTTGGTGTTCTCATATTTTGATGACGCGCAAGCAATCTGAAAAGATTCCGACTGCAATCGTATTTATTTGTTTGGTATATTCTATATGGCTAATTATCACTAGTGGTTTTGAAAAATGCCTAGTCGCCACGAACGCACTTCCACGCTCTCTTCGATACGCCCAACTGCTTTCGGGCATTTTGCAAAATGACTGAAAATCACCGGTTAATTACAATAATTTATCGCGGTTGTTCAAAGTGACGCTGTTTTGCAAAACGCCTGGTCTTTATGCAAAAAGCCTGATTATTCCAAATGCCTGCGACATATACACCAAGGTTGGGACGATATTTTTCTTAGGCAGGCTATTTTATAATATAATAGTGCGAGGCTAAGAAAAATCATTTGTTTAACTTTTCTTCAATGAACGATAATGCGAAAGGTCGGAACGAAGTTAACTAAGATGTCGATGAAAACCAAGTAACATGTGATTACAAATGAATAAAAGTCGCAAGAAATCAATACCTGCCATTTCTATTTTTTCAATCTAAAAATATGACAAATTATTTTCAGAAAAATGAAGAGAGTTTTATATAAAACATTCTCAATTGTTTCGTTAACAAAACTACAAATTAGAAACCTAGAAAATATAAAATTAATACTAGCCAGACCCGCGTGGGATATACGCTCCACGTTCAACAACAGACTGAGAGCTCTGCGCATTGCCCCTCAGTCGCCATTTTGGCGGTGAAAACACAGTTGTTTCACAATATACGTTTCAACTGTCCTTCCTCATAGATGCTTCATATAGCGTTCTAAATGGTTGAATTTCGACGTCTTTTCTTTTAATAGAATAGATAATATAGAATCAAAATAACTGAAATGATTGGAAGAGCTTTCTCAAGTTAATGGAATTTAGCAATTTTTGATCAGAAGGTGAGTTAAGTGTGACAATTTTAGGCAATATCCAAGTGGTCTATCTACAGATATGAATAGCTTAGTGTCTTTTGTAAATCTTCACACTTAGAGGAAATACTGAAATAAAATCACTTATGTAAGTTTCCTCCAGTAGTTGATGTTATTTTCTCAGCACTAAACATGTAGAAAGCAATTTTCGCAAGAACGCACTGGTGCAAAGAAACCGGGTCGCGTTCCTCCACCATTTTTAGCCACGGGACCACCGAGTTATTGTTGTCATCGCTAAACTGCACCACTCGACATTGTTATGATTTCATAATGCGCACTATTAGCCGTCCTGGCGCTAAAATAACGTTGAACCGTAATAAAAGAAGAGATAATGTTATACGCAACGATGAGCCCGAATGTTCTTTCTTTTATGCAAGATATTTCGCCTGAGCTTCATTAATGTTTATGAGGCGTCTTCCATTTTGCTTGACAAATCGGTTAAAAAGAAGATCTATAAACAAGCACCTTACCGAGCTCTAATTGGACGTGTCGTTATTGGGAAAATTTATTTTACAAGGAACGTTATTATGAAAATTGGACGGATGGAACATCTATCTAGGACGAAGATGTTATATTTTAAGATGTAATGGTTGTTTGTTTACATTCGCGAGTGGAGACGGAGAATATAGGGGGCGGAAAATACAAACATGATTCAGTTTTAACACGAGTTTGAAACCAATCTTGACATGAGTCTAGTATATCATAATTTTACCAAGGAAATGTGTCTGCCGTTTAAGAATTTGTACTTTGGTTAAGTTCTTTTTTACATTTTTATCAATAGCGTACAAATTTAACCAAAATTATGGGCATTTAAAGCGACAACGATGTAATAAATAATTCCTCATCCGCACCACATTAGAGCAAGCATAACACCCAAATTAAATCTATTATAATGGAATTTACTTGTCTATCTGACGAATCATAAATTTTACAAAAGCTTTTTACACACTTATATTTAATTCAATAGAGTATTATTATAATTATAGCTGTCTAGATTTTAAATAAAAATTCCATCTTTTATTTTCTGCAATTTAAGAGTTTCACAGCCATTAAGTGTTTTTTTGCTGCTCCTTTTCGTACTGTCTTTTATCGGAAGTATAATGAACTAATTCTAACAGAAATTGGAGTACGTGCAATCCTTGTCTTAATACAAGATTAGTTGAAAAATTACGGACATTCTATTATACGAATTAATACCACTATGCGGGTTCAGTCAGAGCATCCCAAGTTGTTGAAGGCAAACCTCGAAAAGTGAACCACTTAGAACCGAGACGCGTTTAAATTGTCCTTTAGTTGACGGATATCGTTCTGGATATATGGAGGGTATCGATTTCGGTCGGAGGATTTCGTCGGAAAAGTGTTAGCGCAAGCGTAGGCCGTCCTGTCCAAAGGACTCTGAGTCCTGATAACACACCAGTGTTTCAGCTGCTCACGAGTGGCTCGAACCGTCTGTTGGCCAGTTTCGCTGTATTCCGTATGACGTAAACATTGCGATCTCGCACCACAATAATAAATGTCGCTCCAAAACCACCCCTTTAACACCCCGGAGTTCTAAATATGTAATAAATGTAAAAACTTTGTTAGTTTCTAACATACCCGTTCAACCCTAAACACGTGCTAACTTTAATCTAACAAACTTTTCCGAAGCACTCAACCACTGACCACTCTATGTTAATTAGAACCTCTGTGGAGTTTACGTGGAGTGCACGAAACTTTTTCTAAACTGTTGAATGCTTTTAGAGTTTTCTGCAGAGGAAGACGTCAATGTAAGTACCGCATATCACACCAGGATGTGACACGTAACACAAACACAGCTATTGCCCCGTTTTGATCGACTGAAAATGATTTTCAGTTTATCTGAATACGTGGAATACACACACGCTTTATTATTTCAAACAGACACGAATACAATAGAGATTACCGTGTATTTATTGCAATTGACAAGTAATAAATTTGTAAATTAATACCGACAGCAGTTAAATGGGATTCCAATTATTATTTATTGACAATTTTGGAGAAAGTGCTCGTGTTTGACGATTTCGCTGAAATAAAATTTATGAATTTATAGATGTAGATAATAAGTATACTATAATAGTGTACTATAACAAAGATAACTATAATAGTGAAATAAGTGTACTTTTTTTAAATATACGACAGGTTAATTTATCGGGCCTATATATAAATAATTCTAAAAGTGTTGAATGCAAGGAAACTGCTATCAGGCTTAAAGCTCGTAACCCCAACATTGTTCTAGTGTCCATTTTGTTTCAAATGCCGTATAGTTTTCCCAAATCAAATCACAATTGTCAATAATTAATCTACTCTGCACGTTGTAATACAAAAATATAGTTAATTATATGTGTGTATATTATATAGAAATTTAATTACCTGGAGATATGTACCATCAATACGTATTTCACGTATTTACACCTGCAACAGCAAATACCATGTGGTTTTTTAATTGGAAATATTTTTTTAACCTATTTCTAAACTAATGAGGTTTAAAAATGCAGCAGACTTTATCACAGCCAAACATCCATTAACTCATAATGATTGTCAGTTTATTAGCGTATAGAACTTTTACCGAAATTCCAATAATTTATTTTTATCGGAAAACAATGGACTTCGGTTATATTTTTTTGAAAATCCATTTTATTATTTCCATTTTTGTGAACTACTTATTGATGATTTCATTCAACGAGATATTATATTACCGTTATTTTATATGCTTTGTCAACATCAGTGTATTGAAAAGGTTTAGGGAAGACAATACCATTTTCTTAAACCTTTTATCCAACACCTGTTTATTATGAAGTCATAATAATGCCGATTTTGAATGGATTATGAGGTCTATGAGACACATGTGACTTATGAACCCATACTTCAACGGCTTTCTAATTTGTCATAGCAACCAGTTCATAAGCCAACAGTTTTGAACGTCAAATGAATGTCAATTTTTTGGGTTTTGATGAATGTTCAAGAACTGTTACAGAAGGGGGTGTTGGATAAACCTATGTATTACACACGTGTCTTAACAGCAAATAAATTACTCAAGAAAAATTAGCCACTCGAGGAAGTTCCCGTTGCTTTACATTTCTTTCGTGACTTATTTGCCTTATAAGACACTTCTATAATAAATAGCTGTTAGTGCGCTAGTCATTTGATACATTATCTTCCTTTTTACTGCGTTGTTCAATAACATAGATTGATATTTTTGCAAAATACAGCTATTATACACAGTGGACTAGAATTAATTCGCCAGATAAAAGGGACGGATGCCGATGACAATAAGGAAGAAAATGCGCGAAATTGTATTTTTCTCTGCATTAATAATAATAGAAATTTTGAAATTTACCAATACCAGAGGCTCTTCATTAGGTAATTATTGGTCGCTGAGGTCAGCATAACAATTGCGATATTGCGATGATTCAAACAATATCTAATGAGTGGAGTAAAACCAAGTTAATTTGAAATGGGATATATGTACTGGGATGATGCCTGATGCCAAATGATCACCCAAAAGTCCTTCGCATTTATAACCTAATCATTTACAGGTAGTTTTACGGTGAATACGTGGTCAAATAATCGCACAGACTAAACACGACGACAGAAATGACGTTTGTTGTTTGATACTGGCTTAAAGCTATTTTATATGAAACGTAAAGGAAAAGCAAACGTTTACAACATAGATACATGCCTGACAAATTGTCAGTGCAAGAAACAACAAATGAAGATGGGCGGGATCAACAATAGATCAGGGAAGAGAGGAAGATCAAAAGAAAGAAACTACCTAATATTTTTCAACATCCTATTAAACTAAAAAGTTTGAAAGAAAAGTTTTCGTTGCTAGAAGGCCAAATTGAAATTTATTCAAAAATTGTCGACAATAACCGAACAAATACAATTTTCTAGAATATTTTGAACGTTTTGAAAAAGAGTAGTATATCAATAAAATTGACGTCAAATGTATAATATTGACATGTTGCGTCCTGAAAACAAAAAATGTACATGTATTTAGATAGAGAGTTTCTATATGAATCATTTATGAAGACCCTGTATATTATAACTATAATACACACATTGTCAAAACTCTTGGACCCCTCCCCTATTGTAAAAAGATAATCGGGATCAAAATAGTTATTTACATTCGTGTGCGGTAACTTACATTTTACAGGTCAAAATCGATTTGAAGCACGACGCGCCAGCGGAGTGCTTTAATGATTGAGCCCTGTAAAATGGTTAACGCGCAAGATTTGTATTAGACTTTTTGGCCGACGACAAGTTTTAATTCAACGAAATTTGAAAAAATTGCAATGTCATGTTGACCAGTTCAGGCCATGAATCCGAATCCATTCGTTTGAAACGTCAAAACGTCGAAACATTGAAATTGTCTTTGTGTATTTTCGTATGTTTTTCAAACACTCAACAATTAAAAACTTGTGTAAATGGCGTTTTAATAAGTATGCTTTCGTCGTACAAGCAGTTTCTTTTTTATAAAGATATTTTAAGAACGAAAATTTGTGTGAATTCTTACCGCACTGTGAAGCGTAAAAACCATCACCTCCATAGTTACAGTTCACTTTGATTTTCATGTTTACAGTTCACGAGGCCAAAAATGTAATTTACTAAAATTGTAAATTTCCAAAGTAACGCACTTCGAAGAAAAACATAGCAACTTTAAGAGTCAGTATGGTTTTCTCTGCTATGGGATAGTAACTTGAACCACAGTGGCATTAAGAAAACTAAGTTGTCAAATTTTTTTTGAGAAAATTAGTCTATTCTTCAGTCGCTAACAGCTCCTTAAGGATTTTGGGTGAGTTTTGTCTTCTTAATAGTGCTTTACTAACCATATTCTAAATGTACGCGATTGGATCATATCCGGCAAGTTTGCTGGCCTGTCTAGACTTTGCACATTGTTTGCTTCTTTCAACACATTTTAGATCCTTATAGTGTGGTTTGGTCGAATACTGTCGTCTATAAAAATATTTTTTTTCCATCTTCTTCTCTCATGGCTCATTACATTTTGGAGGTAGATATTTACAGCCATATGTATACGAATAAGTGGGGATCGACGACCATGCA
This sequence comes from Diaperis boleti, assembly GCA_963583935.1. Lineage (NCBI taxonomy): Eukaryota > Metazoa > Arthropoda > Insecta > Coleoptera > Tenebrionidae > Diaperis > Diaperis boleti. The sequence continues at coordinate 55,941,582 of OY757242.1, read as the reverse complement.
TAATACTCCTTCAAAACATGACAGTCCTTTTCTGAAAGCAATGACTTTTTTGGTATTGTAGGCTCAAGAGATATATCGTACGGAGGTGGAGTTTCGAGGGACATAAAAAACTTGTCGAACGTATGCAGGTATAAGATGATGTACAGGCCCGTCTTCGATTTTTTGTGTTATTACAATTTTGATCAAATATGCAGTTTTACACCTACACTTTAAGTTAAGTATCGCCCAAATTAAGACTTAATAAAACAACGTTCAATCGCACTGCATAAATCGAAAGTGTTATTAGTAGAATCGAGCATGTCTTTTACCGAAACCTTAAATTCTGTAGTTCGTCTCTGTCGACCCAATTCTGACACGCGACGAAACCGGTGCGGCTACCTTTGAGCAACTTTTTTACGTACCTCGAAACTCCACCTTCGTACGATATATCTCTTGAGTTAACAATACAAGCCAGTCTCGCTGGTTCCCTCCACACCCTCACACGTCAGCTTTCAGCTCTGCTATAAAAGTCAATTTATGTACTCTCTTGCTAACGCTAAACGGATGGCAATATATTACCTAATAGTCTAGACTCTATTAAACGTCTTCTAGATCTAAAATGAACAGCAGTAAGCCGTGATCAAATTGTAGGTTCAGAAATCAGTCCAAGGTATTGTTAACTCAAGAGATATATCGTACGAAGGTGGAGTTTCGAGGTACGTAAAAAAGTTGCTCAAAGGTAGCCGCACCGGTTTCGTCGCGTGCCAACATTGGGTCGACAGAGACGAACTCGAGAATTTAAGGTTTCGGTAAAAGACATGCTCGATTCTACTAATAACACTTTCGACTTATGCAGTGCCATTGAACGTTGTTTTATTAAGTCTTAATTTGGGCGATACTTAACTTAAAGTGTAGGTGTAAAACTGCATATTCGATCAAAATTGTAATAAAACAAAAAATCGAAGACGGGCCTGTTTCATTTGCACATGCGGGAGAAGTAAAACAAGTTTTTTTGCGCCTCCTCTCGGACGATATAAGTCTTGAAGGTACTATAAGTCTTCTAAAATGTGTTCTTACAGCTCGGACAGTTATGTTGCAGTTGGACGTTCACCACTTGGTCTTTTGTTCACATTTCCAGTCTCTTGGATGATCACAGTATTCTGCTAACAGATGATCTGGTTATGACACGTATTACGGAAATTCGGTGATTCGATCAACCCTGTTGATGCAAGGCGATTATTCTAATAAAGTCCCGTGCTACCAGTAGACGATAGAATTATTGACTGCTTTCCACCATCATAAAAAACTACTTGAAAATTTGTATGTACATAATTGTTCCAATGAAAAAGTTAACCGGATAAAACTTTTTGTTTTATTCGACAGGAGGGTCCAAGAATTGTGACGTTGTGTGTATTTTCAGAAAAAAATCATTGCAATAAAAAGTCGATCATTTCATGGTCCCTTAAATTGAAATTAACAGAATTTTGAAAATACTTTATCATGTGCAATTTTGCTAACAACCAGGTAATCAATTACTTACGGAATCATTTCGAGTTTGTATTTTAAATTTTATAGCCATTTTAATTCAAATTACGTTGTGCCCTACATGAGTTACTATACCAGCGGGTGGTCATAAACAGCTCATTAGGCAGTTATACAGTAGTATTGTTTTTAGTTATATACAGTGCGACCCTTGCGCTGTTTAGTGTGGTTTTATCACGTTCTTGTTAGTTTTAGTTTTAGTTTAGTTAGACTTTAGTTAAAAAAATAAAACCATATAAATTCTGAAGCACCATCTATTTCTGATATCACGAATTAACCTAGCTCGTTGATATGGGTCGATGAAAAAAATATAAGTAATAACTTAAATAAGTGATTGAATCAATCAAGCTTTGAACCTCAAAGTTCTTTATCTAAATACACAGAAAATTTATTTTTTATTATACCTGCATCAGAATCGCCGTTTAAAGCACGCCTGAGCGTGCGAATACAGGTGATTAAAGCACGGCGAGCTTTAAAGGTTGTCAAGGAAATGTAGGTATCATTATAACTTCATCAAATTTGAAAACTTTTCATATTCCTTCAGGTATGGGTCTTTTGACTTCGATGGTAGTATTTCGGATTCCTCTTGTTCGGCCAATGCTTCTATATCGGGTGAAATCTCGTTTTAACTAATTTTTCCTCGATTTTTGCTGACACGACTAAATGCAATGATAGACGTGGACGCGAGAAAAACGTAAACAATAATTGTCGTAACTAATGGCAATATTATTACGCCATTTCGATTTATCACGACAAAAAATATTTCTAAGTTTTTAGTGCTTAATTTGTTTCCAGTATTACTGGTATAATAAAAAATACGCCGTCGTGCTCGAAAACTCGCGCGTGTTTTAAAGACCTTGTTATCCACTCATACTTTAATATATACTATTCCACATGCAATAATCTCCAAAAAAAAAAAAATTTGAATATCTTTAATTTTGCTGATTCAAAATAGTCGCGTCAATAAATACATAAAACAGGCAATCTTCGGAAGTTCTCAAGAACAGCTTCGATTTTAATGTTTTTTTTGTGAATGTTTGTTTTTATATATATTGTTCAAAATCAGAAACCTTTTGAAGTGGGGAAATAATTATTTATATTGATTAAACACTATTTATTATATTTATATATCATACATATTGTTTAAATAATATTAATAGTTATGTCCCCGCTCCAAAAGGTTTCTGATTATAAATAATATAAAAAAGCAAATATTAAAAAAAAAACATCAAAATCGGAGCTGTTTCTGAAGACTTCATTGACTTCATTGACGCGACTAAGAATCGGGAATAAAATACAGGTGTTTTACAAAAACGAATACAGCAAATTCGACTTGATGAATATTGTTGAGAATAAATACTAATGCAAACAACTGTTGTATAATAATATGTTATGGACTCTATATTCTCTGTATATTCTATAAATTAGTAAATATTTTCTAGGACTATTTTTGAACTTTGAACGTTAGCCCATTCAGAAATATTACTGTCCACAGGCTACTTGATGTGTATGTAAATAATTTTTAAACACCCGATATAAAACCAGTGTACCTATAAGTAATAAAGTTTAATAAAAAGAAATAACTAACTCATAACTACCAAACATAATTTATTTAACCCCATATTGAATATGTGGAATTTTGTACTGATAAGACTGTTGCAGTTTTTGAAAGTAAAAAAAATAGATAAATAGTTAAACGTGGCATGAAGCTATGCTCTGACAAAATGCGTAAACAAAACCGTTTGCTTTGTTACTATCGATAAAAATGATTTTCAGTTTATCTGAAAAATGTGTGCTAAACTCGTCATCAACAGACACATCACAGAATACAATAGAGATTACGGCATGTTTATTGTACTTGACAAATAAACTTTTGAATTAATAACAACATCAATCAAATTAAATTCCAATTATTATTGGTAATTGCGAGCATAGCAGCGGTTGTATACGAGTGACGTACATTTTATTCGATAAATATCTAATCTATTCATGAGCAATAAACTGAACATTTTTTTATATAGGTGCTTATAAACTATGTGGTTGTAAAAAATTGGAGGAGATTCTCGGTAGTTTTCAGCTTGTAATCAGTATTGATGAACAATCAAAAGAGCTTGCTTCGAAAACCAACAAAATGAGTATAATTTTAAAATGCTGTTTGCTTAGTAACAGAAAAATAAGATACTACGGAATTCTCTGAAATAGTATATTCTGAATAGGATGGCTGTGATTTTACCTCAAATTTGGAAAATATTTTGCAGTAATAATAAATTGGAACTATTTTAATAATGAATAATAATATTTTATTTCATACTGTGTCATATTTGTTAGTTTTACGTCAGAGTTTTGAGTCCGGAAAATGGGACTTTACAGTACAAGTCCTGTAAAAAAAATACAACCAACAAATCAAGCTGTTGTCATAGATACTCAATTCATGGATGTTTAAATTCTGAATTCCAATTTAATTTTTTTAAATGAAAACATACGTCCGGAAACTTTTACAGTAACTTGTCTCAAAATTCCAGACTCGGCTCCTTCGTCGCCTCGTCTGTAAACATTTCGACTCCTTACTGTAAAAATGAATTTTCCGGACTTATAACGTAAATTACTATAACACGACACCTCACATCTACCATAATTTCCGCTAATTCCTCACCTACTCTCCTATCCGTTTTTACTCACCTACCTCTAAATGCATTTATGAATCCACTAACCACTCATTAGTCACTGAGCTTTCAAGCAGCGAAAACTTCAGCCATTCATATGTTTACACACCACCCCTTCTACCATATTTTTCGGTCGAGTTAATGTGGATTGTGGTTACAGAAACCAATTAATTTAAAAACTTTGGCTTTGACTGCGGTATCTGAAGCAAATAAGGTCGAGATTTTTAATGCTTTTGGAATTACTTTATAAAAGCCCGAAAATCTTCAAAATACCCAGAAACCATAAAAAGCCACAATTTTTTTATCAAATTCCAAATGAGAAGTCAAGCTTTTGTAAGATTTTATGACGTACGATTTTATCCTATTACTCATTTAAACCCCGAATTTATTTACATTCGTTCTCCAATTCATCAGAAGCAAACATGCAATCTGCGAGAATTGAGTTTTCTAATTTTTTTAAATTGAAACGAACTGCGACTCATTCAATTTGATCCCTGCTTATAAGGAACTCTTATCCGGTGCGAATAATACATCCGTCCCTCCGATTTTCCCCTTTGCGATCTCTAAAGAGGAGTATATCCGCAAAAATTGATGCTTGTGCGGATAAACATCAATACATATTTTAAATTCCAATCCAACGTGAATGAATTTTATTCCAAGGTATAACCGACGAAGTAAACATCGCTAATGCAAGGATTTAAGGATTCGAAAAATCTAGAGCATAGAGCAGAAATCTTACCTTGCACAAGCAATTGAATCGGGTTCAAATATTGCACGAGAAAGATTTTTCTAAATAGGAAAGCTAAACAAATATCTAAAATTCGTTGCGATTCAGATACTTACAGATAGGAGTTTTTGACATGTATAAATTACCTCACAATAATTCAGCACACTAAGCTTGCCAAGATCGTCCCTCTTTGAATTATTTAACAACGATGCCTCCCAAATGCAATTCAAATAATTATATAATAGTTTAAGGGCTGTTAGGTCATCTTGAAAAATTGAAGTGATTGCATTTCGGATCAGTTTTGTTAAATTTTCGAAATTAAATATTTAAACGCACATTGGGAGTTGCTAAAATTACAGCACTTAATAATTTGTAGTAATTAGTCTTCTATCTAAAATCATCAAATAATAACAGTCTATTATTGGGTTGATATAAAATGTCAAATGTGGACAGCGCACAAAAAATTATTACTTATGAAACCGATTTATAATGCATAAAGCGAAACTGTGATTGACATTTAAAGTATTGCTATAGATTATTTAAACATAAAACTCCATTGATAATACATATTTAATGAGACCCAACATACTTTGAACTTTTCCGTATCGATTTGCAAAATAGTTGCTAATAATAGCTAAGTAGACGGTGGAGTGATAATCAATAGTTTGAAGTTCAAAAGTAACTTTTCATTTAGTTGTTACTAATTAAGTTGCTAATTGGCTAATCGAGTTTATAATTGGAGGGCTTTAAATAATTATGGAACTTATTAAAAATAAATGGGACGAATTGAAAACTTTGTGGAAAAATAATTTGGTGTAGTTGACTCGTAATGTTTTATTAGTGTCTTTTTTAATGCAGCAGTGAATAAGCAATAACTATACAAAGTCTAGATGCTTTCCAGCTTCACATAACATTTATTAAAATTTTCATATCAATTTTGTAATAAAACATTGGTGGACCGTTCTGTACATTTATTATTAACATAGCCTGAAGCAACATCCAGAGTACATAATAGTTGTAGTAATATTTTACACAGTGCTTACATTAATAAATTATGTTTGTTTTTAGTACAGGTGTACTTACCCAATTGTAACCTGATTGTTTGACCTGAACTGAACTTTTCTTCGCTCATTTTTCTCATACCTTCAAGGGACTTCTTTCTTTTCTGTGTCAATCACTTTTTCTTTAGTCTTCGGTTATTCATTCTTTTCTGATTTTTCGATTCTATTACTTTCGTTGTTAGGATTTCGTTTTTCGTACCGCGACATTGAGGTATTACGAATGTGAGAAATTTTGGAACAGAACTGCAATAACATAGAAACGGAGAACCTGTAAAGCTGAGAAAACTTTTAGAAACTAAAAATTTCATGAGACACCTGAGACAACAAAATCTTGAGAAACTGGAAAATGGAGAAAATTTGATCAACTGAAAACCTCAGAAATTGAGAAAGCAGGAAACCGAAAATCTGAGAAGCCAATAATCTCAGTTGGAGAATCTGTGACACTAAGATATCGAGGAATTAGGAAATCGAGAATCCGTCAATATCAATATGAAAAAAGGGTTGGGTATCTCACAAAGTACAAATCGGAAAATCTAAAAAAGTGGGAAACTGAGAAAATATAAGAGTGAGAGGCTGAGGACTTACACCTTGTGAAAGTGACACTGAGAAACTGAAGACCGAAAAGTAAGAAACTGAGTATCCGACGAAGTGGAAAATTGGGAGGTTGAAAAATTGTCATTGTGACAACAGGACACCTTGAAAAACTTGGAACCCAAGAAATTTCTATGAAATTTTGTAAGAATGTAAGAAGCGATAAAATTCAAAAACTGAGAACCTGGAAATTTCAGAATCTGAGAAGGCATAATATTATCGATTTTTTTTTAAATGCAAATATCAGTCTCAACGACGAAAATACAACGAATGCGCAGCACGAGTTGTATTTTCTTAAGATTGGGGCTGGATGATTATCGATTCTTAAGCGTACCACGAATTATATTTAGGCAGAGAATATAATGAGACACACACATTAATTAACAAAGATCTTGGACTGGGGCACAACCAGGGCGTGGAAGGGGCATCGAGGTTCCTTTTAAGCCAGCAAGAATCACTTTACAGGTGCTCATAGGGGCGTATTCGATCCAAGTAGTTCGAATTTGGCGAACAAAATGATATCCCGAAAGATGGAGAATTTCGAAACTCGGAATCCTTTCTGGAAATCCTGAAAATTTGAGAAAATAAGATTCTGAGAATCTGAGAAATTCAGAACCTGAGGTACATACTGAAAAGCTGCCAGACTGATACTAGGAAAGTGATTACCTGAGCAAATCAGAAACCGAGAAACTAATAACCTGTAAATTGAGATACATATTAATTTAAAAATAAGAAAAACTGAAAAATAGAAAAATTAAGAGTTTGTAAAACGAATAATCAAAGAAACTGGGGCCTTTCGAATTAAGAATGTGAAATCGGAAAAACTTGAGAAAATAATTAATCTCAGAATATATAAAAGTGGGTAAACTGAGATCCTTAGATATTGGAAAATTGAGAAAGACAACAGAAGGAAATCGGAAATTAATAAATTGAGAACCTGAGAAGGTACGAAAGTGAAAAACTGAACTTGAGAAAATGAATAACAGAATTCAAAAAATTGGAAACCTGAGAAAAAACGTTTTTAAGTAAGCCTCCAATTGTGCTAATGAGCTCACAAACATGGAATATGAGAACTTGGGAAACTACGAAACTAAGAATTAGATAAATTTACATATTATTTTGCAAACACTCAGAAAACCCGACCATCGTACAGTATTAAAATTTAGTTATGAATGTTTGGTAAATATTTTGATTAGGGTCAAGGACGGAAATTTGGCCATAAATGTGGCGCCGGCGAGACTAACTTTCATGCTCCCACATTCGCCAGTCGCGGTTTTTCCGCTTTAAATATCTTAGCCGAGCGTATTGTAAACTCAAGAGACAAGGAGGAGGACGACGACGGAGGTGAAGAATAAGAAGACTTCGAGCACCAGTCTGTTGTCTTTCGGGTAGTCACAAGACAACAACCTCCCATTCCTCGACCTGTTTACCCGGCTGTTACAGTAGGGACTGGATCCGACGACGCACCCCCGAAGCTCGCCGGCACTGTGTTTTTTAACTGATTTTTTGTAGTTGATTCCAATATTATTTCCGTGCACAAAATTTGTATGCATGCAGACATAAGATTGAAAAATTGAAATACACCTACTACAACCCATATTTGATTTTTTCGGCAAATGTGCTCTTCCGATAAAGTAATCCTCCAGAGAGGTGTATTCGTGCTTGTACACGTGCAATCGATGCGCATATGAATCCGTAACGTAAACTAAACTAAGTTCCAGGATATCTTACAGATATAATCGGAAGCCTCCGAATTTAATTTGCACCATACTGTATAAAATCGATGGAAATTAGGTTAAGCGGGACCCCGTAGGACTACACCACGGCTTACATCCCGCTCGAATGGTCACAGTCAAATTAACTGGTTGTAACATTAACTTAACGTTTTTAAGCTTTGATCATTTCGGATTTACAACAAAAATAACAAGTCAATAATAATTATATCAGTATGAAAGCTGTATGGGATGCTCTGTTAATGTGTTTCCAATCTAATTCCATTTGTCACAATTTAGTTCTGAATTTATCACAATGAAAAGGAGAAAGAATAGAATTAAGTTAAACGTAAACTATATAAACATAGCAAATATAAACCAGAAGAATGTTCTTAAATCCAGGTGGAGTAAATTTAAATTAAAAATTTAAATATATCTAAGTCGAACTCCACAAACTTTAATGAGTGTAAAATTACAAACGGAACATGTTTCGGCAGAACACTTTTGCCATCATCAGCCCTTAAAGAATATAAAAAATTATTAAAAATTAAATTATTATAAAATTAAATTATTATTAAATTAAAAATTTTTAATAATTTTTTATATTCTTTAAGGGCTGATGATGGCAGAAGTGTTCTGCCGAAACATGTTCCGTTTGTAATTTTACGCTCATTAAAGTTTGTGGAGTTCGACTTAGATATATTTAAATTTTTAATTTTTAATAGCAAATATAGCTTATAGTTTTATATAACCTCAAAAATTAAGACAATTACCGCGGCTACTGGCACCATACTTACCCTCCAATTGATTCTTGTTAAAGGGTTTATCGTGTATACTCATTCCTCTTACGGGGCCTCGGATGAGTCTTGAATTTAATTAATTGACGTTTATCATTTGACAACCAATGCGTTATTGACAGAATTAGCAAATGCAAAAAGAATAGAGCGGCACAGAAAAGTACACATGTAAGAAAATTCCAAAGGTAACTAGACGAAAATCACTTTTTTGCCGACTCTGTGTATTCAAATAGTAATTAGTTTATCATTAATCATCACCATAAAATATAAAGTATCTGTGTCCGTTTAAAATAAACTATCATGGCTAATTCCTCGTCAAATGCTGTATCACATGCGGTAAATACAAATTTTACAGAAAACATAGAAAAAAAAAGTGAAATAAATGCATCATTCAATAATAGGAAGAATCATTCGAAAATGGAGAAAACCGAATTATTCATTAATATTCGGGGATGTCATTGCTATTTGTCTTATACGGATCTCTAAACCTAGATGTCTGTCCTAATTATACTGAAATTATGCATTCATGAATTTGTGTCAACTGCAGGAAAATATCTTGCACTGTTAGATTTTACTGAATACGGCGATTGGCACTGCGGCAATGGAGCTATCCCAAGACGAAAAAAGTAAATACCGATAATTGTGGATCTAACAAAGAACAAGCATCTAGAAGCTTTTGAAAACTTCCCAGTGCTAACGCGATCGGCTCACTGTTAAGCCGGGAATACATCAGACGAATGTTACCATTCGTTCTCACTCGTTCGCATTCTCGATCATTTCTTGCTTAAATGTAGACGTGCATTTGCAGCCTATTTTATTGAGGGACGAACGGATGGAGCGCAAACGAATGGGAACGAATTTTATCCACAGCCGGGTGGTAAAAATGAAAAGATCAAAGGGAAATGGGACGCACGAATGTTTGGAAACGTTTGAGCGTGGACGTGTTGACAATAATTTTAGTTTTTTGCTACCATTCGTCGCAAAAGGTTGCAGGCTGCATTGTTAATTTATGACAACCCCTGAATAACGTAGGTAGCAAATTGTGGTCAAGGACGTGATCAACTGCCGATAACATCATAAATACGGTGAATAAATAAATGATTTATTGTGTGTTAACTGAAACCGACTTTAAACATAATTTCTTTGTTTATGAATCGATGTCATTAATTCTTTTTGCGTATTGTTCAGTATAGCTCCAAGATGGTCCCATGTTAATTTCATTGATATTGGACATAATACCCTGTAGAATCGGGAATGGAAAATCTAGAATTTGTGAATATAATTTCAAATATTGAATCTCCAATCTCGAATCCTCGAATATCGAATTTTGAATCTCAAATATCCAATCTTGAATTTGTATTGATGGTCTCGATCTTTTTGACATTACTTTGTTAATTTATTTAACATTTATGCTCTTATATCTATAATATAATCTGTTTTCGCGCTCCTGTGAACTTTCATTCATTGTTTTAAAGTTTCTGGTTCTATCTTTTTAGCGTTTCCGTCTTTCATCTTCCTTTTAAACCAGCTGTCGTTTCCTCATTCGACAAACGCCCTTACTACGTCTACCCATCACTTAAAATTGTAAAATAATTAACTTAAAAAAAGATACCGACTTCAAAACATAACTAAAAAGTAAAAAATAAATTGTTTCCATTTCATAGTTATTCAGCCTTATTCTTCGAAGGGATGAAAATGGGCTGACCACCTCATTCGGCTTGCATAATTTATCCTTACCGCTGATGGCACCGGATGGATTGCCGGATACGGTCGAGAATGGGTGGAAATACTGCGAATGGTGCAAGCGCGGATGATTCGTTCAAATGTGTCATGCCACCGAGAAAGTACCTCTGCGAGCAGTAGCAATGGTTGAAATGGGTGCGAATGCGAACGAACGGTAATATTCGTCAGATGTATTCCCGGCTTTATATAAACGATGGCAGCTACAGAGTACCGAATTTGTAAGCGGACGCTACAGCTAAAGCTACCAGCTTTTACTAGAGTTACAAAGTTCCTTTGCAGAAGTACTATAATTACTAAGTACTTCATATTAATTATTCATCGTAGGAGACATCTCGTTTGAAAATATTCGAAGGAAACGGAAAACCAGTATTCTCGACTTTCATTCGAATATGATTTCGTCGTTGGAACGTTTCGTACGAAAGTAAATATGATGAAGTTGACAAAACGAACTAAAATGGTCATAATTTTCATCTTGAGCAAACGAGGGTCAACGTTCGTGATGAAGGTTTCAGAAAGGGAAGGAACTTGCACAAATTGGCAGGCCAAACGAAAGATTGAAAGCAATGGACAAAAGTAAACCAATGTCGTTTTTTACAAATTATACAAAAATCAGAAATGAAAATACTTAGTCAATGACCCTCAATTCCTCAATTTTTTTTTTCATAAATTGAAGTACATTTTTTGAGAAACAATTACAACACAGGGTGGATGGATTCCATTATTAATTTCTTAGAAAATTTTATTTTAACCCTCTCTATTTTATTGGGCTAATATTTCGGCTTATTCTAGAACTTCCAACATGATTAATTGGTTATCATCATACATGAATTTTATGATAAGTTGATAACTTATGTCATTGCGTTTCGTTCTAATTTATAAACTCGTCTGCAAATTGTTTTCAGACGTCAAATTTCGTTCTAATAAACTCGTAGGAAAATTTTCAAGAATACGCTATTCGTGGTGTCACGAATTTACGCTGGAGTTTTTTCTTATGAACTCGAGAATTGCACCCCTGATCTGATATTGTGTCCAGTTTAGCATACATTATCATAATTCAATCAAAGAATGAAAATACCATAATTCAACATATGCACAGTCTGAAAATTTACGATTTTAAAAGTTCGATTTGTAATAATAATAATTATAAAAGTCCAGTATATTTGTGTGTCTGTATACACACTTTTCACGAACTGCTTTCAGGAAAACGGCCAGTTTTATTGTCGTTTTCTGCACTTAACAAGCTGAAAAGTTTTTATTCTCTACAGCTAGTGTTATAAAATTTGTCGGAATAGGCCACCATGCGGTATAAAATTCTTCTTTATTAACCCCGAGTTAACCATAAAAGACGAAATTTAGTCTTTGAAGTTTCGCTATTATGAAGACAATGCACACAGTTAACGATTCTTTGCGTCAAAAATCAAATTTTTGCTTAACAATAGCGAGCGCTGTTGTGGTGAAGATACCGATTAAGCTTCCCTTTAATTAAATTCTCGATTGAGTTTTGATGTTTGTAGGTGCGAAAATTCTGGCGGAGATAATTAAATACTGGGTCAACGATACAAAAGGTGCGTTGTTTATAGACGTGGAGTTATCAATCAAGCATTGTGAACAACTCACTTTTTTTTATCTAACGAATGAATTAAACGCCATTTTTTATCGGAGCTTTTTAAATGTCGGATTGAACGAAGTCGGGAACAATGATTAGTGATTACATTTTGAATTTGTAATTAAACTTGCTTCAGTTTAGTGAAAAATGAAACTTACTTTGTCGTTTGAACACAAGCTGGAGATAGGTCGTTGCAGTAATGATATCTGAGTGAGACACTGACAGATACTGCATACACGTACGCTATATTTCAAGTCAATTATTACGGCAATGTTCAAAGTGGAAATGGCCGAAGCTGTTTCCAGTCGTTAAAGAGCTAATAAAAGTGAAAAATTACCAGGAAGGTATATTTTAGGAAGCCTTTACGTTTAAAGGGAAATATTCAATTTCTCAATTAGGGAATTTAAAAATCTAACAAGAAGTTTCCATCTCCATAAAGTTGGTTGTTGACTACTATTAACTAGTAACTTACAAAATTACATAAATTGTTTTTTTTTTTTTAATAAAGAAGCATGGAATTTTAATTTCTTAACATATGTTTTTTTTTTCATCGTGCTATCGTGCTCTACATCTCTACATGCAGGCATTCCCACTAGGCCCTTACCAACGATTATCAGCTATTTTATTGGATTTTTCGTTAATTAATAATCACCCCTAGTGGGAAACATTTACGGTATAAGGGCAGCCACACACGTTCAGTTAGAACTGACAGTTTGAACTGTTCAGTTAAACTGTACAGTTTAACCTCTACGTGTGTGGGTATTTCAATCTCAGTTCAGCTCAACTACACAGTTAAACTGAGTCAAATGGAATTTCAATTTTTTCAACTGAATGATTCAACTGATCATTGCGTGTGTGGCGGTTCAACTGTACATGTTCTCAGTTCAATTTATGTCAATCACAGAAGGTTTTATATTTCATATATATCTTGTACCACTGTTTAAGCTTTTCCGATTTTTTACTTTTTTGTAAAGTTATACAAAGTAAACCGAGAGCAGTGAAATCGTCCTGCTTCCCATTGTAACTTGTAGGATTGAACTGTACGTGCGTGTGCTTCATAGCAGTTCAAACTGTCAGTTGAAACTGAACGTGTGTGGCTGCCCTAAGGAATTTGGATTTGGAATTCTTTAATTCTGGTCAGCCGCTCGATCACCTCTACCCCAAAACTGATGAATTTATTACTTAATTAACAAACGAAAAATGATATTCTAGAGCTCGATGTGATTGGGTTAAAATTGGGAGTTTAATGCAGCAAGGGGCAAAACATATTCTTATTGCTTTACCATTTTATTTTGTTTTTGTGAAAACTGATATGGCCGACTAAAGACCAGGAACTACAGGAAAAAGTGAGCACAATTGCGCAGTTATGACATCCAAACGTAAGTCGGACGTTCTTTCACGAAGCGAAGACGTTGAAAATTAACTTAACATCAGAAGTTTGATCGAACACTAACTAAGCATTATAAAGATGAGAAAATAGAGACCATACTCACCGAAATTCCAATGTCTGCCTATGTCTGTGGTTATTAAGAATATTCCTCCTATCTTTAACAGAAGGTATAATACAAAGAATAACTTGAACCCCACAATCTGTTGATAATAAAGTTTGTTCTATAAAGACTCAATTCACGTTCTATATTTAAAAGCGAATGATGAAAATAAAAAGATATTTACAAAAATTAGATCTACAGGATGTCTCGCATAATGTTATTTCTGAAAATGTATTACTTAAAAAGAAACAAAAAATCTAAGTACAATATAATAACTACAATAATTACCCTACTACAATCAACCTAGCATTCAATTTCAAGTTTCTCAAAAGTTTTCGTGTTAGGGCTGTATTTTATAGGTGTTCTAAAAAGTCTTCAAAATGAATGTTTTTCCTTGTACTGTATAGTTCTTCCATGTTGAAGGAAGTTAACCTTAGGCTGTCCTTCGCAGGATCCTTTGCAGATTGTAGCAGAATATCAAAAACAACTATTCCTCACCTCTTAGTCCTCCTTAACATATTATCTTCGCTTCTTGAATTGAACAAATAAAAAAATCCTTCATAACCAATATAATTCCTCTTCTTTTTAATGTCCCATAAAGCGCAAAGAGCAGGCTCACAACTCAAAGTACTCAAATGGAATTCTAATGGACTGAAACAACAACGAAGTACTTTTATTATATTTCTGTCTATTTACAGGTTGCAATAGAAATAGGTATCAATAGGAACAATTTTTCTCAATACTTTTTTGTTATAAACTCTAGGGTTGTAGAGATAAAAACATTTCAAAATGTAGTATAGAAATCACCGTACGCCACTGCAGGCTAGTTTGACTGCGTTATCGCAGACACAAAAAACGGAAATTCCTCCGCGTAAATATTGCAAAAACAATTAACCGTAGCATACATAGGTGCAAGCGAAAGTGGTTATTTTTCTTGCTTTATCAGCGAAGGTCAATAACCGTAACGGGGGGTCATTTATTAATGTGAGCAAATTAAAATTTGGGGGAAAGTGATTTTACATTTTAAGGTATCTCGCAGAATGTTTGGCATGGTTGGGAAAATAAATTTGTATTAAGCTCATTTTTGGATTTTTAACAAAAACAAACGCAAATTTCAATTTTAAAACACGCATTTAACAAGATGGAATGTTTAGAAGACACAAAATGTTATAAATAAACTCACTCGTGTTCTCGCACAGCGTGCTGATTCTCGTCGGCTCAAATTTGGGAATTTTTGGAATTAAAAACACCTGCTCTCGTAAAACCACCTTCATCTGTAAAGGGGATGCTCCAAACAAAATTTGCTTGCTCTTCAATTTTTTTAAGAAAGATAAGGGTACGGAAAGTTCGGCAGACGGTCATATGAGACACATGACGTTTTAGACCGCATTTTCTCGTACTAGTGGCGGGACTTTCGGCGATGGTGTCAAAGATGGCTAGTTCAAGGTCGATTACTCGCTGAGGACGTTGTACTCCACGATCATTGATCTGGAGCGAAAAAATTTACATGATCTCTCAAATGTTGCACAGTTTTTACCAATGTTCGGCGACTACGAAGCTGGCGATTGGGAAAACGTCGAGCTGCAGAAGCATTTTGAAGAGCCTCTCCATAAATCACCACAATGTCTGTTTTGTCAATGTTTGTAAGGGACCAGAATTTTAAATAAAAAAAACCAAAAGTCTACAACTGCGACAGTTATAACACTGTTTATGAACATGTATCTACTAAGAAATTTAATTCTCCCCTATTGACAGTTTTTCAATACATACACAAACCCCCCTTAATACTACTTTCGCAAATGAAATGCTCCTCACTCGGTTTTAACATAATTAGAGATAACAGAACCGGGCCAGGGAGAAAACTCCGCATAAAAGCAGCTGTGAAGTTTATCCTCGCCTAAAAGTGCTACCGACGATTCGAGCTAATCGTACGACACACAATATACACTGATTACATGCCAAACACCACTGACCAAATTAAGTTTTTGCAAGTTAATACTCCTTAAAGCCAAACTAAAGTACTTCTCTTTGGCACTTATCGGCTCTTTGCTGAAAATCACCATCGTTAGCCGAGATCATTACAGCAGATCAATAAAAATGCATTGTACTGATCGTATAGACACACTATTAACGAAAATGGTTTTCACCTGAACCCTGTTGAAATTTCAGCTTTTCAGCTCGATCGTCGCGTATTCTATTTTCTAGCTTCTCTATAAGGGAGGTGTCAGTGTTTTCTGTCTCATTTCAATCCATACGTATAAATTAACGCCGCTTGGTCCAACATTTATTTGTTATTGATTTTCGTTCCCTCACCGCTACGAAAATTGTGTTTATATAAATAAAATACTATAATCTACTTTCGATTAAAATGTAACTATCGTGCGATCGAAAAATTCTACATGTATAATACTATGAAGTACCTAACATGAGAAATGTGTGACAAATGTGTCAGTGTTCTATTGAGGAATTCACTCTTTATGAACATAATTAACTACCTAAGGTTACCAAATACTGACGTCTCTTTGAGAAACTAGCGTTAACGGTAATACCTCGTGCCATTGTAGAATTTTTACAAGCGTGCAGAACGTTTCTAAAGGGTGATTACAGTGTGCTGGTTTTAATATTGCAAGATCATACAGTTCTCGGAAGCAGTTGTACTTTATTTCAGGAATAATAGTAAAACAAAATGTATTACGTGTTTGTATATGCTGCAGGAGGGTAATCGCAGCGAAATTTCTATTTCGTTCTCAACAAAAGACGAACGGAATAAGTGCCTTTATGATAAACGATTCTTTCTCGAAATTGTTTATTAAGTTGCTTGCTTTGCTACACTGTTCTTCAGTTATTCCGCCAGCTTCGGAAGTACGGGATTTTATCATTTTTTATTTTCAACTGGATTTCATAACGGCGAATTTTACGAGTGGGAACAAATTTTCTGTGGGTGCTGAAAACAAGTCAAGGAAACAATCTGTGATATTATGGAATGTCATTAAGGATGTCGTAAAGTTTTGTGGCTGATATTATAACTTAACAATGCTGGTTTATTGCTATCGCTAACGTTATTCTTTTTTACAAGCACAAAGGTTTTGTTATTTGACTCCGAACGGAACTATTGTAGAGTTTATTGCGTAGACTTGGAGGTAAAAACAGTTTTATGTATCCAGTGGAAGTCCATACAATTTGCTACAAAATGCCCAGAGATTTGCACACTCTTGTAAACAAACTTCTTTGGCGATCAGTTCATTGAAGCCTCCTAAAAGGGATCTCTGAGTTCTGTTTCGTTATTGATACCCTTCACATGTCCCCATAAGAAAAGTCTAGTGGAGTTCCATTTTCATCACTAGCTGCAGTTCGTACATTTCTATCTCCATTCTCATTCCGATTTGGCTGAACTTGACCAGGTTCTCTAGTAACACTATGGCGTAGTCAATAGAACTAGTCAATAACAATAACGATACAATTAAAAGATAGATTGGCACATCCGAAATACTTTTTAACAGATATTTCATAATAAATTTTGCCCTATGTTAACTTTGGAACTAATATTTAATTTAGTTTTCTAGGACCTTGATTATTTGCCTGCACTTTGCCTGCACAAGTCGCTATAATCAGGCTTTTGTGGCTCTAGATTTCTTGTGGTATTTATTTTTGTTGTTATTGAACCTTCCACTCTACTATTATTTTAACTCATAGATGCACGAATTCGTCCTCCTTTTCAGAGTAGTATTCTTTGCATTTTCTTCTACTTATTTTTCTCCGAAATTTTTGTTTGTGTTGATATACCAGACCGGTTATTTGGACATTGTTTTCTAGTATTATTACTCCTAGTTCTATGTTAGAGGGAGGGTTGGCTAATGGTTTGCTTGTTTTACATCCTTTTTAACCGACTTCAAAAAAGGAGGAGGTTATCAATTCGGTTGTATGTTTTTTTTTTTTTTTAATGTTTGTTACCGCAGAACTCCGTCATTTATAAACCGATTTGTAAAATTCTTCTCTTATTTGAAAGAGTATACTTGCAGATTGGTCCCATTGTCACCATTTTAGGATCTGATGAGGGGATCTCATGGAAATCGAGAAAAATCCTCAAATTTTCGCTCCCTTTAATTAACCGACTTCATGTATGTTCACCGATTTCTTCGGCAATTGTGGACCGATTTACAAAATTCTTCTTTTATTTGAATGGGTATACTCTAAAGATGGTTACATTGTTAAAAAATCAGGATCTGATCAGGGAATCCCATGGAAATCGAGAAAAATCGTCAAATTTTCGCTCCCTTTTATTAACCGACTTCATGTATGTACACCGATTTCTTCGTCAATTGTGGGCCAATTTACAAAATTCTTCTTTTAATTGAAAGAGTATACACTAAACGTGGTTACATTGTTAAAAAATCAGGATCTGATCAGAGAATCCCATGGAAATCGAGAAAAATCCTAAAATTTTCGCTCCCTCTTTAACAGACTTATCATGTATGTTCACCGATTTCTTCGTCAATTGTGGACCGATTTCCAAATTCTTCCTTTATTTGAAAGGGCATACTGTAGAGGTGGTTACACTGTTAAAAAATCCAGGATCTGATCAGGAAATCCCATGGAAATCGAGAAAAATCGTCAAATTTTTGCTCCCTTTTATTAACCGACTTCATGTATGCACACCGATTTCTTCGTCAGTTGTGGACCAATTTACAAAATTAATCTTTTATTTGAAAGAGTATACTCTAAAGGTGGTTACATTGTTAAAGAATCAGGATCTGATCAGGGAATCCCATGGAAATCGAGAAAAATCCTCAAATTTTCGCTCCCTCTTTAACAGGCTTATCATGTATGTTCACCGATTTCTTCGTCAATTGTGGACCGATTTACAAAATTCTTCTTTTATTTGAAAGGGCATACTGTAGAGGTGGTTAAAACTGTTAAAAAATCCAGGATCTGATCAGGGAATCCCATGGAAATCGAGAAAAATCGTCAAATTTTTGCTCGCTTTTATTAACCGACTTCTTGTATGTACACCGATTTCTTCGTCAGTTGTGGACCAATTTACAAAATTCTTCTTTTATTTGAAAGAGTATACTCTAAAGGTGGTTACATTGTTAAAAAATCAGGATCTGATCAGGGAATCCCATGGAAATCGAGAAAAATCCTCAAATTTTCGCTCCCTCTTTAACAGGCTTATCATGTATGTTCACCGATTTCTTCGTCAATTGTGGACCGATTTACAAAATTCTTCTTTTATTTGAAAGGGCATACTCTAAAGGTGGTTACACTGTTAAAAAATCCAGGATCTGATTAGGGAATCTCATGGAAATCGAGAAAAATCCTCAAATTCTCGCTCCCTTTTTATTAACCGACTTATCATGTATGTTCACCGATTTCTTTGTCAGTTGTGGACCGATTTACAAAATTCTTCTTTTATTTGAAAGGGTATACTCTTGACGTGATTCCATTGTCAAAAAATCAGGATCTGATCAGGGAATCCCATGGAATTGGCACCGACTTCAGACAGGTCATTGGGTAGTACATGTAATAATACATGTATTCAATTATTTTTCACTTTTTGAAGTCGGTTCTCTTTTTTTTAAAAGCTAATTTTTAAGTCTAGTTATTTGAGAATATAAATTCTATGATAATCTTTGTTTGTTTATTACCGATTAATATTCACCAGTTTCATAATAGCACATTATTATACGAGTTTAATAAGAGTGCTCGAATAGAACGAATATCAAGGCCTTGTTAAACGGGTGTAATATACCATTTTTTCTACTTTGGAGATCTTCGTTTTATGAAAATTTTTAAATTCTGCTTTTTAAATATTCTAGGGATCATTAGGATTAGGCAGTATTAGTTGTGGTTATTGTTATGTTTTTTATCTGAAAAGTTGACACCACAGGAGTTGGCTCGAAATGCCACAACGTCTCTCAATACCACCGTAATACGTATCAAATAAGAAAAAACAAAAACAGTATTTATTTAATAAGTTCCATTATGCAACTACTTTTAGTGTCAAAATGAACCATTTGTGACACCAAAGTAAAAAGAGTTTTTTTCCTTATTAGGTTACTTTAATGAAATAAATTATTAATAGTTTAAAACTACATATTTTTTATCTTGTTGAGTCCATGGGTTGGAATTTTTTGCATGTACAGAATAATCTATCCGCAAGTCAATTCTTGTTATTTGTTTTTGTTTGCCATTACCGACATTCAAACCCCAGCAATTTTAAATATGATGAGTTTTACGAGATGAAATGCACTGCACTTTGTCTTTTAGCCGGTTCAATTTCAAGTACGATATCCAATGATTCATAAAATACTGCACTTCGATATTACAGCACTGAATCTAGGTTTGTGATGTTTCTCTATGGTAATCTCATATTCGTAGTTCACTTTAGTCAGAAATTCCCGGTATTCAAATATTGAAATAAGGTCATGAAATTTTATACGTACAAAAGGAAGGCATTACCGAGCTTAACGATCTTGCTTTGCTTAAACGTCGGTGGAATATGCAGATATTAAATATTGCATTAAATGGGTTAATACCTATATAAATATTACGGTTACTATTCTCAAAAAGAGGTAAAAATGGTGTTTCACGGCAACATTTTACGGATTTAATGCTTCAACATTCTTGCAACGTTTCCATTAGGTATAAGCACGTTTTTGTGATAATAGGTATTTATGAGGCAGGTGTGAAACGGGCATGTTTAACGCACACGTTTGAAATTTCATGTACAGCCAGTTACACAATCGTATAATCGTTTAAACGTTAAGACCCTCGGATTGTTATGGCTGTATGGATATGCCAATTTTACGATAGGTGTTCCCTGTACCATCGAATAATTCTATTGAATTGCAAGTAAATCAATCACTAGAAATAACAAAAATGCGATCAGAGTACGAAATTGTTAATAAATCAAACTGTTAATATAATCTAATAGGATTCCGTTTGTTTACAAATTTGTAAAATTCTAAAAAAATTTTCAACATTCAGTAAGTTTCAAAATTGCTTCATTATAATAGTTGCGTAATGAATATTTAATCAAATTATTAATGAATGCTACTAAATCTAATTACATCAGTTATTTGGTAATGAAATAATCTGCATACATTTCACAATAATATTTGTATAAATTTAACAATCTAAATTAATGAACGTTGAGGTGTAACTGAATGTACACACATTCCTATTAAATAATATATTTCCGAATGCTCCATCACGGGGTCTATAAAAGTATATCTGTAAATATGATATATTTTTGATGTTTGTCACTTTTGTAGAAGTGATATTCATCGGTAAAATTATTTTTATTCTTTGCATGAACTATGTAGACCACAAAATTAATATGCGTTTCTGTTGTTTTCTTTTGCTGCTTCTTAATCAAGCAGTATAGTATGTATAGTAGATTTATATGTATTTTCTGTTTTGCATTGTTTGCGTTAAGTTTATTAATTTATACCTGTGTTTAGCTCTAACAAACGAACAACTACTTAATAGATGTAACAAGAGATATATAACTATTCGCCAAATCCATAAAACGAATTACACATCTATATAAAAAACAAACAGAAAATTCCGGAATTAAAGCAAACTAGATTTACCTCCCTTTGTGAAATGAATTACACACAAAATGAAATTATTACTGACAAACACAAACAGTAATTAGTCTATTTTAGGTTTGTTTATTATTTGATCCATATTTCGAAATGTAAACGTTATCGTGATGAAAACCATGGAAAGACATATACCGGGTGTCCCAACTAAAATTTGTACCCACCAACAATTCCAATTTCGAAAGATTCAGAAAAATACACTCGAAGAGGTCAATTTTGTTATCAAGGGGGACCAAATTGTACCAAACTTTTAAGTCTCAGATCTCACCCCTTTAGCCAGGGGGCCACCCCGTTAAAAAAATTAAATGGCATGGGGGGTCGTGTGATACATCATTTTAAAGCTTATTCAATTCTCTATTCAGACCTACATTTATCGATTTCTTTCTACAAAGAAAAAGCATGAATTCGATATTTTCCAAATCTACATAAAATACTCAACTAAAATTTGTATCCCCCCAGCAATTCCAATTTCGAAAGACTCGGAAGAAAACGCTCGAACAGGTCAATTTTGTAATAAATTTTGTTTGGTTTGGAAAATAACAAATTCATGCTTTTTTTTGTAGAAACGAATCGATATTTATTTAAGTTAGAATTGTAATATAATGGTAATTCAAAAATTACATTCTGGTTTCCATATAAATGGTTATTATTTACCGCAGTTCGCGTTTCCCATTTGAATAATAATAAATAAAATCGATCTGCAAAATTTTATCTAAAAAAGCATGATATTAAATCATTGTATAAATTACTCTCCGAAATATTTATGATATGACGGGTTCCCATAATAGATCAAAATGATGTTTTAAAATGGACCAAATCAATACATTAAAAGCAGCATTTACTTATATGAAATAAATGAAATTGGGATTATGTTCTACCGGGTAACATCTAGTACCCACAAATAATATGTTATCAGAACTAAAAAACATTTCAGTAAATCACAATTCTGTTCTCTATATTCTCTCTTCCATCTTTCCATATTGACTTTAGATTATATTATTGGACAAAAGGACACCATATATAGTACCGACAAGTATTACTTCAGATTCAGATGAACTTTAATCAAAGAGCCCTTTAAAATCTAAAATAATTGTCTGTGTTTGCAGGTTTAATAAATTTCACAATTCATACATATCTGTCAACATCAAAGACAACCTATGGTGCCTCGTTTACTCGCATTTTAAAAAGTGAACATTTCGTAAAGTCTTCACTGAGCATGCAATGATCTACGCGCTGCGTGCGAATATGTAACGCACACGTAAGACGTAAGATGTCAACACATAACTTTCCACCCATGCTTCTAAATCATGTTCTATATCTGAATAATTAGGATTATGCTTACTTCCACCATTTTTAAAAACACCACCATAAACTTTTATGTGTGATAATAACAATAAGCACATCCGCCATGACTGAGGTAAAACGAGCATTACTTTTTATACATTTACTTTCATTGCACTTGGTTATGCACGAAGGTCTCACCTTCACAATAAAGCTGCCTTATATTATTCGTCCTTGAGGAATTTTAATTGCAAGAAAGCTGCAGTTTCGGTTTTACTCTAATGGCGAGTTTGTTTTTTCTTTGTCGGTTAGGGACAATATCGTTGTTAGTTTATCTTTATCGCTCTTGTTCGCGTGTAACTGCTGTTGCCCGTTTTGTTATGGATGCGATGAAAAGAACTCTGTGAACGTATTTCCTAATATCTTCAGGAAATTGTCGATTCTGAAAGCATGAATATTTCATTTGATTTATACACATAAATAAAAAATGTTTTCGGTGAGGACATAACAGTTTCTTTGGAAGATGGTTCTAATTATGTTGATTTTGGTTTTTTCAAATTTTCAATTTCAAAGATGATAACGGCAATGGATCCACAATATGGATTACAGCTATAAAAAAAATTGAGGACGCGACCACCACGCTCTTAAGAAGTGAAATTACTTCAACTACCGTATAGTGAGTTAATGTTTTTTAAGGAAAAATACGTTCTTTTTGTAAAATGATTAACCTTTCATAACTTGTGTTATTGTATTATATTACGTGTCATTATTTGGTTAATATGATCTTCTGGAAATTCTATAAGGTGGAGCTCCCGATGTGCCTCTGATATATTATTTAAAAAAATCTAAACTATTCGCGATTCCAGCTAAGGGCGGACCGCCCTCTGGTGGCGAGTTTGTAAACGGTCAAAGGCGGATAGTGCTGGATTGCGCGCATTGAGTTAAACGGTTGCGGTGAGTTTATTGTTTATATACCGTGTTAAATATGCCTCGATTAAAATCAAACAATCGAAACTATTGTTTTTAATTACTTTTGAAAAGCCGGTAAGAAAAGGGACCTTATTTTTCAGTTGTTCTCTGCCAAACAAAAAAAACTTTTGATCGTCAACAAATTTGGAAGTCAAGAGTTCATCGACAGATGAAGAGCTTGGGAAAAAGCCATCAAATCAAATAGAAAAATCACACAATACATGAGAGTCTGCTCTCTACATTTCAAAGCAGATGATTTTTTCACAGATCTTCCAGATAATAAGTTTCCCAATTTTAAGCTGACCATACGTACCTACTCCTTTTGGGAGTTTTGTACTTATATTTTATGAGCTGTACTCCGGAGGATAATTCTACTGCAAATGTACTCCCTTTTTATTCAAATGTACTACCTGTACTTCTTTTCCTTTGTATCTTAATTAATCATCGATTTGTCTCGTTTCTGTGAGCGCGTTTCTATACATAGATGGTAGGTAATATGGGATACTCATTCGTTTCTGGAAATGCAGAGTACTGAGTAATCATATTATGTTTGTTGAGGTCTTTCTTAGTTTCGCCTTTATATTTGATACGAGAGTTCAACAACAATTTCTTGAAAAGTTATCCGTCAGTAAATAAGGTAATTATGAATCAATTACATAAAAAAATTACTTCAGTTTTCATATACGTATTTAAAGGAAAAAAAATGGTAAGGTAAGCTCAGACGGACAGACGTCGAAAAAATCATTTTAAAGATAACTTACCTACAGAAAGAATTTCCTTTTAACATACATATTGAATGGAAAAATACAATCTTGTTAAATAACAGCCCCCCGGGCGATACCTACTATGTACTCCTTTCTCGTCAACAATAAATGGTCAGCTTAAATTTCTAAGTTAACCCTTGTGAGTGACTAGTTTTTATTAGATGAAACAATTTGTTCTGTGCGGAAATGGCGGAATCCAAGACGAATACAGATAAATCACCCCGATATACTAGAACAGGTGGATGATGTGCCACTGTTGGAAATAAATATGTACATGAACAAGTGCGTTTTTTACTGCTGGAAATATCTAGGCAAGATGTACGTGAACAAGTTTCAGCTTAATACAGAACATACTCAAGCTGAGAGGTCGACGAAAGATGTAACAGTGCAAGATGATGTGAATATTCCTTACAGAACCAATCGTTATTACGCCGTTGGCGTCGACTTCCATTTGTCACTTTATTGTTTATTGCTTATTGCTTAATAAATTGGTTAATAACATACAAATCGGAAGGTTTAACTACTATAAACGTAAAATGAAGATGTAACCAAAAAGCAAGGTTATGTTACCATCCGCCTTTGGCGGCCATGTTTGTGGCGGGAATCTTAACTTGAATCGCGAATAGACGATGGCCAATGCCAAAACCAAAAGCGACTTATAGTCAAATATTTTTTTAGATAAATGCCCTTTTATACGCTCTAAAATTTTGGTATATATGAATTATGTTGGGCGAACGATCCATGACACCTATTGGTAAACAACAACAATGAGAACTAAAAGAGAAGAAAATCACGAAATCGACCTTGTTATGCTCTCCTCCATGACAGCTTTTGCAACATCTTTTGATTGCTGATCAGTCGTAGAACCCTTTGTGGTTTTTCTGTAGTTCCAAATTGTAGATTATAATATGGTACTAGTTATGTTCAACAACACGAGAAGAAAGCCATTAAATCACTATTTTTTTTCTTTTGGTTGCAAAAATAACGAAATGTTTAGTTCTCCAGATATTTCGATTGCCCAACTTACTCCATTGCTCAACATGCCGATCCCTACCCTAAGATAATTCTAAAATCTACCGCCCGTAAATAAGGTTCACTTCAAAAAATATCTTGTTACATCCTGGACTTGATCATTAAGCAATTTAACTTTATCATGAACGCCGAATGAGCACATTTATTTAAAAAAATCTTACAACTCTTTGCCGAATTTGATATTCTTAATATTGTGATAAAGGCTTGTACTACACAGACGTTGTGGTATAACAATACTCCTACAATAGTTAAAAAAATGTTTTATTATGCTATAATAATTATTGTTACATGGGCTTTGTTGGTATGGTCATAAAACATTGAATGTCATTGAATTATAAATTACAAGACAAAACATCATAAACAGTTTCATGACATCTATGTATGACAAAAGATCTTTTTTAGGCGATGATTACGAAAAATGTGATTTTACGGCCTTTTTTGGAGCCGTAAAGTTTTACTTTTTTGTACGCATCTGTCAAACTCTACTTTTTTGGGACTGATCTGTCAAACTCCACTTTTTTGGGACTGATCCGTCAGAAACTAAAACTTTTGATACTTTTCAAGAAATCTGTCAATACTAAATTATGACATTGTAGACCATGTATTTAAAACTGTCCACATTTTTTTTTTTGCACAATAGCCAAAATTTATTAAATAGGTTATTAAAAATTTAATTTTACTAATTTAAGTTTTGCTTTTGTAAAATGGATTATATATTTTTTTTTATGTTTTCTTTTTCTATTTCATGTTCTTTTATATGGTTTGTTATATTGTTATATATAATTAAGTTGTGTCATTTGGGCATAATGCCTGTAGATACTGATATTTAAATAAATAAATAAATTACTTCGATGCGTTTCTGGCAAAACGACGTAAGCGACAAAAAATCAAAAATTGGTTTTTTAGGTTATTTTATTGTTTGACTTAAGCACCATCCAACGGTAAAAGCGGAGTATCCGACAAAAGTTTGGTTGTTTAGTTATTTTAGTTTGAAATCTGCGTAAGCGACATTTTTCATTGCGCATGATTTGAACTAAACACGTTCTATCTTGCTTAACCGCCATCAGCCGCTTGATCTTGTGTGCAGTGTTTTAAATGGAAAAAAACGAAAAACAGGTAATTTTCTTATTCCTAACATTAATGTTTTATGTTTGCTGCATCTGGAGTCATAAATTTGTACATGACAATCATTTTCATAAGCTTAAAATAACGTTGAAAACTATTTGTCGGTTAAGTCTTTTTTCTATCACGAACGTATTTTGCTTAAGCGACAAGTCTTATGCTAAATCTAATGGTAACTAAAATCAGCATTATTCAATTCATAAAACAATTTAAACACAATTTGGTTGCTGCAACATAATGTTGTGAAACAATTGTTGAATTAAAATAGAAAATTTTAAATAGATTATACGAGCTTTATGAGAAAATGCTAATTCAAAATGAATTCAAAATTGGCGATTACGTCTTTTATGTTTGACCATTTGTTTTTCATTTCAGAATGAACAGTAGAACAAAAAAAATTCTTGAACTCTGTTCACCCAATAACGTCGTGTTAGAAGAAGCTCTGCGGCACGATATTTTATTTGAAAAAGCAGATACGGGTCCTTATGATACAGATACTCATGAATATCAGACAAGTGACAATAATGATATTATCGTTTTTACAAGCGCCGCCGGCGTCTCGGAAAGTGAAACAACGCATACTGATAACAACGATATAATTATTATTGAGAAAACTGGGAAAGCATCATCTTCCCCAAAAAGTACTTCATCTTCTGGTAGTGATTCTTCAGATTCTTCAAATGCAGAAAAATTAAGAAACGGAAAACGAAAGTTAAAGAAAACAAGTAGTAAAAATTGTAATAAGAAGAATAGAAATTTAGGTCAAAAGTACTCAAATTACAAAGGCAAGGAAGTTGCGGCAAAACATCTAAAAGAAAATCGCTGCTTAATAAGAAAGAACAAATGTCCTAATCAATGCAATAGTTTTGAAGAAGAAGAAAGAAAAACCATTTTTTCTACATTTTGGGCAATTGGAAACCACGAGCAGCAACTGGCTTTTATAAACGGTTGTATTAACGTGTGTCCCATTAAGCGGAAAAGAACAACGAATCAAAACTCCAGACGCTTTTTTACGTATGAACATTTTTTAACAAAGCAAGATGGTATTCAGTACCAAGTCTGTCAGCAGTTTTTTTTAAACACTCTTTGTATAAGTCAAAGATTCTTAAGAAGTGCTATTAAAGGAAAACTTGAAGCATTACAAGATAAAAGAGGAAAACATACACCCAAAAACAAAACAACAGACGAAGAAAAGAAAGCGTTTACTGAATTTGTGAATAGTTTACCAGCTGTACCTTCGCATTACTGTAGGGGTTCAAGTTCAAAATTATATTTACCTGCCGAAATACGTACATTCAAGAATCTTTACAACATGTACTTAAAATATGTGGAACACAAAAGCTTGCCTGCAGTATCTTCCTATGGCACGTTTTATAAACTTTTAAAAACTGAATACAATTTAGGGATTCACGTTCCAAAAAAAGATAAATGTGTAAAATGTTTAAAATTTGCAAATTTACACAAAGGTGAAAAAAATATAGAAGAGGAAAGTTACAGAAAACATTTGATATCCAAGAATGATGCGAAAGAAGTGTTTCTTACTGAACAAAAAAAATCCGGTAATATGAAACATCTAGTTCGTACATTTGATCTTCAAAAAGTTTTATCAACCCCTCATGGACCGAGAATGGTTTTGGGTTTTTCTCGAAAATATGCTTTCTATAATTTCTCTGTTTATGAGAGTGGAACACAAAACGGTTTTGTTTTCTCTGGGGTGAAAAAGATGGAAACCGTGGAGTCAACGAGATTTGTACAAATTTATATAAATATTTACAAAACACTGATAGTTGCGGCCTCTATGAAACAGTCTCATTATTTTGTGACATCTGCAGTGGACAAAATAAGAATAAATTTATTTTTTCGGCTATTACATATTTCTTACGGCAATCTCAAAATATACACTCTATATCAGTTACATTTTTAGTTCCCGGACATTCGTACATGCCAGTAGACAGTATGCATGCTATCATTGAAAGAAAAATACTTAAATTAAACGTCGAAGCCCCATCTGAATGGCCAACTATTTTAAGAAATGCTAGAACACGGCCAAGACCGTACACAGTAACTTCTATGCATTTTACTGACTTTTTCGATTGGAAAGCAATGACTTTAACAAAAAAATTAAAAACAAGGACAGGAGAAGAACTAAAAATCACTGATATTAAAACCATTTCCTTTAATAAAAATCAGCCTCCGTACGCTGAAGTAAAATTGGAATATAAAGAAGACTTACTTGGTGGAGATAAAAGTAAAATCAGAAGCTCCTAAACAATTGTATAAGGAACAGTTGCCTATAAACAAAAAGAAATTGGAAAATTTAAAAACACTTTGTCATAACGGTGCCATTAATCATCGATACCATATTGAGTACTTTAGTCTGACCTCTTCTGGGTCTGTTAGAGACGTCTTACCCGAAACAGACGTTGAAGATGAATTGTTATAATTATTTTTCAATTAAATAATAATAATTCAGTATTTAGTAGGATATTCGTTACTTTTTTGTTTTGCCCAAAATAAAATTATTTTAAGAATACCCGTAGAAATTTTATTTGAAACCTTTTGTATTAAACGACAATAAACTGATTAGAAACTGTTCACAAAATAGACGTAAGTGATGCTTAAGCGTCATTTTCTCTAGTACACATATCTCCAAAACGACGTAAACGCCCGGTCAAAATGACGTAACTACACTTCGATTGCAACTAAACGACGTAACCTCCATAAAATCACGATTTCATAGCATTCCAATTAATTTGAAGGCAAATTCTGTCCATGATAAATAAAACAAAAATAAACATTAGCAAGAAAGACAACATTCATTTATTTACCACTGAAAACAAAATTTTTATGAAGTTTTTTTGTCCTGTAAAAATAACGAAAAGTCGCTTACGTCGTTTTGCCTGAAACCCGTCGACTTAACTACATCCAACTACAACTACCTATTTGTTCAATGTGGGAAAACAAAGAGAGGAAATCGAATAACAGGTTGGAAAATACTTTTCAGTTAATTGAAGGTGCTAGTATAAATTATTTATCGTAGGATCAAAATGTCACTCAGTGTGTACCTTTAAAAAACAAGTCTGGAGCACAATGTTAAAAAAAAATCCATTCAAAACACATAACATCTAAACCAACTCCATATGGGAATGAAATGGGACCAGTGGCCTTCAACACCAAGCCCCACTTACAACATAAAAAAATGGGGATTGTAATGACATCTTTATCCATGGCTAGCATACTGTCCTGATGGTGTTATATTTTATGTTGGAAAGCCACAAAGGTTGTTAGAGATAAAATGTCTTTATTTGGGTAAATGTAAATAACGACAGTAATCGATATTAACTTTTTATTGTAGGAAAAACAAAGTCCTCGGGCAAAGTCATATCTTTGTTGCCATATCTTCGAAAAGATTGCAGTCTCAAAGAAAATCATGCGTGTTAATTATAGTCAAATACAAATTTGCTTGGTTGTATTAAATTTATATTAATGCAAAAATACACATTACTATAAATAATATAAGAAAGAATACCAGTTGTTTTGTGAGTGGAGAGTACTGGGACTTTAAAATTCTACTTTAAAGTACTACGACGTTAATGTTCCACTTTTTGTATCATAAATAATCTGAAAAATGTCATTTTAGATACCAGCATGAACAATTTTACAGATGTGTACAAAAGATGTTGTGTGCCTCACCTTTATAAGGACACGACTGAAGTGACTGAAGTTAAGGGACAGGGAGGAGCTGCCTTGGGAGAGCCCTCCTCTAGGGGCAGGTGGGCGTAGCTACCATCTGAGGGGCCGTAATACCTACTACACTAGTCGTTTTATTCCCATGCGTCCCCACTAATTATAGTAATAATGTCTTAAAAAAATTATATGACCAAATTTTTGAAATTAATTTGTGATCATCGCCTAAAATACGTCGTGGGCACCTCGGCCAAAAGTGCTTTTTTGGCCTTATCTGCATTGTGTCCTCGGCTTACGCCTCGGCCACAAACAGCAGATGCGTCCAAAAAAGCTAACCTTTACGGCCTAGGTACACAAATTACTATTATACGATTTCGTTTCTGGATGCATATTCTTTTATACGTAAGAGCCCTTAGGGCCAAATTAAAATAAAACTTGTCATACGCCCATACAAAATGCTATTACTCGAATGAGGTTATAACAAATCGCATTTTATTCCAACAAGTACGTATGCAAATCTAATTGTTAATAAGATAATAAAAATGGCCATTCTGGTAGCACAATAAAGTTTTTATTGCTCCGAAGTTATACAAAAATTGTGCAGGATAAATGAATATGGATGTGAACAGAGTTTATTCCATTTGATAACCAGCGGTATGCGTGAGCTAAATTGGCAATTGATATAGAAGTTTATATTTATTTTTGCGATGTCATGCAGTTTATGATACCTAAATAATAAAATCCGGAAAACTGGTGCACAATAAGCACTTTTACAGTGTCGTAAGATTGGACAAATGTTCTTTTGAACACAAATGATCATTACTTATCAAATAGGATCCTCACTATTCAAAAGTGATCAGACAAAACGTGGGTAATGTAATTTCGATTGATTTACCTGCTTTATTAGAGTCATATGGTATATGTACTTTCGGGTAGCATTAAATTTAATGATACTGTCACCTAGAAATAAAAATGGAACCTTAAACAATATATTTTTAAGATCGATAATAAAGACTGAAATTGTAGACTTTCTGTTCCGAATAACAGTCCACGTATTTTTTCCCTCCTCCCATCCACCCCAAACGCACACTTTCTCTCCAAACATTTCAATTATTCCGCTTTTTTTTTCTTTCTCGCGCTGCGGAAATACAAATAAAGCCTCATTTTACGTTTCCCCCGTGAGTTATCGCATCGTGAAGAAACACCTTCTCGAAACGAAACAACGCCATTATACACGCCTCCACAAGCATTCATGTATTATCACGCCTAATTAAAGCCTCACCAAAGTTATACGGCTGTAAAAAGGTGCATGAAAACTTAGCTTTACGACGGTGTAATTGAACCTTCAAGGGGCTACCTCTCTAGAACACACTACAGCTAATTTTCAATGGGAGAACTCTAAGCCCCTCATTTGGACAAAGCTGTTTACGTTTTTCAGCTATATATTATATGTATTACAGTAATATTGATACCCAGAGAGCTTTATCTTTCTAAATATGGTAGGAAATATCTAATTTAAATATGGTACAACAATTTACATTTTAAAAATCATTGCATAGAGTTTCAATTTACTTATTTACTAATTCGTTTTGTGAAATGCATAATCGACAAGGTGGTATATAACTAAATATATAAACTTTGCAGTTTATGTATTTAATTTGATAACTGTCAAACCTAACCTCAAAAGTTAATTAATTAATTCGAATACAAGGAATGTTGTTCAATACTCGTGCGCTGTCACTTTTCAGGGGCTCGAACTCATGTGCAACACTCGCCTGCGCCTCGTGATTAAAAATTCGCCCTTTCCCCTGAAAAGTATCTTGGCAGCGCACTTGTATCGAAAATAACTATTTAGGATTCTTGATTAGTCAAATTAACCACAAGTTGCATCCGTGCCGTAACAACACGCTAGATAAAAAATTCAATTAATGGCACTGTAAATTCAAATTAGGGTTAATATATCACCCCACCATCAAGCGCAGCAATCTCATTCCTCAGCTCCTCAAAGCTGTAATAATCAGAAATTGACTCCAAATCCCATATTTCCAGACGTCTGTGACTTCTTCGAGAGAAGCAATAAAATCTCGCGGAAGTTCGGCATCAGTATTCATTACTCTTATGCGGAAAAGTTGGGGATTTGAGAAAACAAGCTTGTTTGGATAATTTTTCATTTGGATTTGTTTGCTGATGGAATAGAGTAAGAGCTCCGATTGCTATTTGACGATTATCAGTATGGAAAAGTTGGAGGACTTTAGTTTGCCGATATGCTCTAAACATTTTTAAACTTTATGAACTGGAAGCTAGATGACTGATTTTAACATAACAGTACTAATAACAACGTTTGCCAACACCGCGTTCGCACATGTGGAAATAAAAATGCAATTCGTAGAACAATATGTTTGAAAACTATCAAAAAACTTTCTACTGGAATTGCCATCAAAAGCGGATTTTGGTTAAGTGATGACACTAAAAGTTTAGATTATTTCCATAACCATATTGTACAGAGCTGATGTGACAGAAAGTTCGGCGCTGTGATGTAGTGTTTGTGTTTTAGATAAAGTCAATAATAATATTATGAAAACTTTGGATTTAATCATATCAGGAAATGTCACCAAACGTGTATAATGGGGTCATCATTCTCCACCGAATTAGACTATATAACATGAAGCCTTAAAACGTGTTTTGTTGTTTAATAAAGTTGCTTTGTGAGATAACAGAGCGTATCAAATATCGTAATTTCGGCTAGGATTTTCAAACGCTGTACATTTACCGCCTCTTGTGACATCATTTCGGGGGAGGATTCTCATTGGTTCATGCGTCTCTCATTAGTCCGCGCGTCCAGTAACTTTGAATTTTGTCTGGCGAATTTTGAAAGGCGCGCGTTTCAAATAAGACAAATGTTTCGATTTTTTTTACCTAGTAAACGCGTGATTTCAAATAAACAAAAAAATATGGGTATAATGCTTCTTCGTCTAGTTTCTAGAAAATATGTTTTTGAAAATTGTGGGACGACCCCATTTTCGAAATTCAATTTTCTGGAATGTCATTATTATTAATAATATAGTTCTTCAGTCTTAAAAGGACCCGATCCTCTTTGCATCTGCCTTTAATTTTTTTTCATCTTCATTACTTTGTTATACTTTACGCTTTAAATTAATTTGTTTGTACTAAACGGAATGCTTTTAAATATTGTAGGGTTATGTTTGTTTTGCGTACATATTTCTGTTATTCTTACCTATCCAGATCTCCCACCATATTGATGTATGTTCTCTGTTTACGTCCATCAGTCTTTTTAGTTTTTCAAAAAATATATCAATTTTGTGGATTCATGCATTCTTATTTTTCGTATGTTGTTTTTATTGTCCATATTATTGTTTATCATCGTTTTTTTTATTGTTTATAATTTCTCCTTTACATAATCCGCCTCTACTGCGAACTTTAGTATTATATCCTTTAGCTCCAATTTTATTAGTTATTCTACTTTGAAGATGTTGCTAAAATTTTACAGGTTACATTTAGTAGCGCGACCCTCTACGGTTCGAACATTCCGTTTTATTGCCTTTCTTAAAACAAGGTACTTCTTTAATGGTTTTTGGTTTTTTTTTTTCCATTTTGTAACAATTCTCCGCTTCTCTGGTCTTTCTCTAAACTCTAAACCATCTCTATTATTTCTTTATCTCTTGTTGGTTTCTTTCTATATTCTTCCTGTGTGTAAAGGGACTATACTGCTTATTAATAAAATTGTGCATTGTTGTGCTGTGCTTGGTTGTTTTTGCGAAGGTGAAGAAAATTAAGTGTTTGGAATCACTTGTGGACATGAATGAAGATTGCGAAGGAATGGAGTATTGCACTTCTCCAGAAATAAATGACCGAGCGAAAGAGATTTTAAACAGTATTGTTTCAGATGGTATTCATCATTATTGAAGTTTTGGGTGCTTGCAGAACAGATGAACTCACAAGAAATACCACAAATGATGTGATTGACATAGACGATATTTTAATTATTAATATTCCAGATTCAAAAACATTTAAGTAATGAAAATTTACGGTATGCAATACCGACAAGGAAAACTTTATTGATATTGTATCGATTTGCTTGCATCCTTGCAAAATGACTTCTCAACGGTTATTTGTAAAATATCATGCTGGAAAATGTGCAGCCTGAAACGTGGGGCAGTGCGTTTTAAGACATCAGCCACACTTCTAGCCAATTCTGGAGCGGACATACTATCACTAAAACAACACGGCGGATGGAAATCTGCTATCGTAGCAGAAGGCTATGTCTACACGATCAGAGAAGTCTTCTGTTCCTGATATAGATGAGCCTAACAGTAGTACCTCATTTGTTGAAACGTTAGTCATGGGTGAAGAAAAAACATCTTCAGGTAGTACTACAATTTCTGAAAAAATTCAATTTTTTGTTTGTAATTTTTGTTTATTGGAAACTAGTATGTAATATTCTGAAATAAAGTTTTTGTTTGTAATTTTTGTTTATGGAAAAAAATATTACGGTAATGTGTGTATGATAAAAAATAATGTGTAAACCACGGCAGTAAAGTGGTTCTCCAGGCCTCAAGAAGTGGCCATATTTTCTTTCGTCCTGGAAAACAACCACTTTACCGCCTAGGTATACAATATACTATTAATTAAACGTCAAATTTAATTTAAAATAACGTCAACGTCATAATTTTTAATATTCTTTAAGGGCTGATGATGGCAGTAGTGTTCTGCCGAAACATGTTCCATTTGTAATTTTACACTTATTAAAGTTTGTGGAGTTTGACTTAGATAATAATTATATTTAAATTTACTCCACTTGGATTTATCAACATTCTTCTGGTTTGTAATTAATTATCTTTAAAATTTGTTGTTATTGTAATTCCTTTCGATGGAAAACAGAAGGCCCGGGCATGTGCTGCAATAATAGCTAAATAAAAGTGGAAACTTGTGAGGGGTCCACCAGAACCACTCAGAGGTCTTCTCATCGGCACAGATATTAGACCAAATATGTTTCTTCCATCAGTTAGAAATTACAATGCTTTTGAAATGATATAATTTGGGGCAACAAAAATTGTATCTGAGGGTAACTAGATACCAACATTAAAATCAAGCGGAAGTGACGTCAGAGGTCTATGATGCGGCCATAATAGAAATAAATGAAAGGTGGGTTATAGACCTTATTTCGGAAACTAACAAATTTTGAAAAAAAAAGTTCTATAAAAAATCAGCTTTTGATGCTTTCTGTTAGCAGTTGAATTTTCAACATTAATTAACACCCTGTATATTTCTCTCTAACAACTTGTTTCCTGCTCTTAAAATTTTACGTCAAGAACGTTGAATATTACCTAAATACTATAGGCTCACCCCTTTTTTGTGCATTTTCTCATAATATTTTTTGTTTGACTTCGTTCAATGGTAATTAATCAATTTTTAATTACAAAATTCGAAACTTCGCTCCTAAATAAATTTTAAGTTTTCACCTTCTGGCCACTCTTCTGAATTTTTAAAGCGATCTATTACTTTGTCTTGGAAATTTTATGCATCCAATGTTTAAAATTTTGTTTTTCATAAAATATGCATAACATTAATGTTTAATGCTCGAATCCCTGGAGATTTGCACTGAAGCCTTTTCATCTCTGATGCAAATCCTTCCTTGATTCGCTCCGAAAATAAGTATGCAGTTTTCTCATGTTTATTAATATTTAATCGACCATTACAAAATCAAATGAAAAAAAAATACTTCAAAGCAGTAGCGTTTTGAAAGAATCGAATAAAATTTGGATATGAACCGTGAGAAGTGGAGCAACTTGAAGTACGGAATTTGCAGTTTTATGTGTATGCAAAAAGTGAACGATCGCATATGTTTAAATAAAATTTTATATTGCTACGTTTGATGCAAAGCTGTCCGAGAAAGCTCCTGTAGGTTCGCTTTGGTTTATATTTGAGTGCAGCTTTGCTTCCAATATATTTTTATTAAGAGCTCGAGTTAAAGAATCCAATGGAAAATGTTAAATCCTGTGTTTCTCTCAGTAAGAGGTTGAAGCTCACTGATTAATATTTAACCTCTTCCGCAATATACCTCGTATTTTTCAGTGAAAACTTCGGCACTTTGTACCATTATCCTTCTTAGAAATTATAAGTCTCATCTGAAAGATCCTTAACTAATTCTTACCGAAAAATCTACTAAAAGCTTGCATCTGTTCCGGGGCCACTGTTTGAGTTGTTAATTTTAAACGTAACTAGCGAGTTGCTGAAAACTTCCTAGTTTTATTTAATCTTGAACTTAAAATTTAGTTTTGCATGATAATGGGGAAAATACTTGTTACATTTTATTTACCCCCATGCTTGCGCGCTAATTAGTTAAAGTTGGGCGTTTTTGAGGCGATATTATTCAAAAGCAATTTGTTTTCGTTCGAACTTTCAAACTATTTCGATAAATCACTGCTAGAGTGTGTTGTTAAGTTTGCAAAAAGTTGATAGACGCGCCCGGGTCCAGATTGAAGTAACTTTTTCGTCGCGTTCACCAGAACCCGTCTGGAATTTGATCAGGGCGTATTCTTTACTAAACGTAAACGAAAGGTTGGAACAGTTTAGCAGGAGACTATAATAAATACATAAAATGGAAAATTTTGTCTTAAGTATACTTAATTTTTTGGTATTGAAGAAATGAAATTATTCTTAAGCAGCAAAACTTTGTTTGCAATAATTCCCTCTGTAAAACTGGCTTTGTCTAAAATTCATAAAGCAAGAACAAAATGTTCAATTATTTGTTGGTTATTATTCTTCCATAAACAGACAAATCTTCTGCCTAGTAATCGTTTTTCACCAAACCCTCCGGGGATGTCCCCATCCAAATGCCTACTGCAATTAATGTGAATGTCTACAACTACAATCACGTCCTAGAACGTCTAACAAAGAAAACCCCCGTTTCAAAGGAACAGAGTCCTGCCAAGGTACCATAATGAGAAAATTACTCCATGACAAGAAGAACAAACCGTCGTTTCTTTGATATAAACTCAGAGATGCATTAGTTACCTGTCATAAATTATCTAGTCTAGTAATTAACGACTGGCACAATCGTTCCAAGATATTAGTTGATAATAATGCGACACTGAGAGGCAACGGAGCAGAGACACAGCCCCAAAAACTCACCCCTCGGGCGGCAGTATGATTAATGGCTATTAATTAGAGTGGATATCAGGCGAGCCACAAGGACCACCCCGTCGAAGCCTACGGGAGTTTCAAGAGACTTAACCGGGCTCTCTAGATACCTTCTCCGGGATCCTCTATTATCAGATTCCTATGGGCAGCGAAAACTTAATCGCGCTCCGGATAGGGAAATAGTTTTATAAGTTTTAGTTCGTTTTTATTCGTAGTTGAAATTAGTTTTCTGGCGTTTAGAGCGTTGCAGCGATGTCAGGATTTCTTGACAGTTTAATTTGAGTGCTGCTTCTACAAATGACACATTAATTTTCCTTTGTGTAAAAATTTCATCTGTATTTTTAAGCTCTTCATGTCTTTATTTTATAATTTTTAGCTTCTGTACATTCCTCGTTTGTTTCATCCTTTAGCTTTTTCTATTTTTATCTTATACTCATGACATTATATCCTTATTATTTTTCCTTTTCACGTACGTAATATGACGTGTAATCGTCAGTATGTTACACCACTTTCTAAATTTATACTGGTTTTATTTACAACATTTGTTGTTGTACACTCAGAATAACTGGTCCCACCGTATAATGACAATTCGGATAAATCTGCTTTTATACTACATTTATGATTTCCACCCTTGTCATTTCCGTCCGGAAAACAGCACAGCGCCGATATCTCGTTATCATCCAGCTTTCAGTCGATCATCTTCGAATATATCGTACACTTTTCCGCAATATTTCCATGCATGGCAATGACGGTTTTGAATCCAAACTGTTCCGACGTCCCTATTAAGCCGCTCCAGGAATGATTCTGATGGCCCAAGGGTGATGGAGACCAGTCACAATAGGCTGCCACCACGAGGAGGTATCATTCCGGTTCGTCGTAAAAAGTCAGCGTGAGATGACGAAGAATTTTTGAATAGCAGATTTAAAAGTGCGCCTAGGGACATGCTATCATACCGACCCAGGAAAGTACTGCGATTGTACATTTACATATGCAGATACCGGACTTGTTTTAAAAAGAATGGAAATGGTTTGTAATCACCATAGAGACCAGATAAATGCTTTTTCCATTTGGAGTTTACAGTTGTTGCTTTTTTGCAACAATTCTTTTTTGGGCGAGTCCGACACAACTGCGTCTCGTGCGACAAAAAGTGAATTTTAATTCGGCGCTTTTGTTACGAGTTGCTGGGCGCCGGAAATACAGTTTTAGTTTTAATTAGCACAGTGCAGGATGTGGGAGAACTGTGGACATGCTTCCTTTCTAGTTTTTATGTTAAGCTGCTCAAATATGGTAAATTTCAATGCGGTAATAGTATATTATGATACGAGTTTTATAAGAAGCATTTTGTCGCACGCACGGGTTTAGGGCACGACGAGCGTAGCGAGAAGTGCCCTAAAAGAGTAAGTGCGACAAAATGCCTTATAAACGAGTTATCATACAGTATTTTTTATACTTTGCCACTTTTTATACAAAATAATCAAAAATCTACAATCTAGGGAATTTCGCGGCGGTTGGCACTCTTGCGAGCTGCATTAACAGCGCCTATGAAAAAGAATTAATTTGAAACGTCAACACTCGTATTTTTGTCCTTCCAAAAATGAGTTCTGAAGTTCTTCAATGTACGCCCCCAGAAATACGGGCTTTGGCGAAAATACGATAGGCAATTTGCTACCTTTAAAGTCACGCGAGGTATATGGAAAAACATACGCCCAATTTGAAAATTGGCAGAAGGAGAACACGTTCTCTGCGATCTCCAAAAACATTTTCCTACCGTATGTATTTTGAGCTGCAACGCCACAATGTTGTCTTATACTATTAAAAACCTTCCTGACGGCGTCCACACACAAAGTCAAGGCGAGCCATCCAGGACATGTAAAACCTACAGACTCCGTCCTACACCAATGCGCCAAGAAGGCGACAAGTGTCACCAGCTTGTTGGACACCTCCCCCAACAAAATCGCTTGCCCTAAGTGCACGTGAATTTCCAATACAAGTGGCAAAAATAGTAATGCCAATTCACATTCATACATCATTGACAGCGAAGTATAGGTTAGGATTGCCTAGATCAGACAGAGAGATTACCAATATTAAAAAAATAAATTATACTATTTTTAGTGTAATTATTATAACACCGCTTTTGTCTATTATGACACCCAAAAGCGTATCGTAATAGCCTCAGTACGAACGCAAAGTAGAAAAAGAAAATTTCTTTTTGAAGATGCTCATGCGGACTGCGTAAACCATAAAATTGAAAATGCCTAAAAACTGTAGAATTATCATTTAGAACCTGTAATAGAATAAAATTCTGGAAAAGTAAGATATTTGTTGAGAATTATGTTGATTCTAACAATACAGGGTGTTGGATTTATTTTGTGCAAAAGACTTAAGATCACTTAAGATACGAACTATTGTAAACATCTCGGACTAACCTTTTCCGACTGACAAAAACCACTCTTGCTTTTATTTGAAAAAGATTGTTCCTGGAATCTGGTGAACACGTCGCGTAATAATTATTGCACGATGTGGACGTGGTTCCACATGAAGAAATCACTTGTTCCGATCCACCTTTCAGGTCACTATTTGAAAATAAAAGCATTTTAAAATATATCACCGTCAACAGTCAAAGTAATACAGAAAGTAATTAATTGGCAGTCGTTCACCGCACTCATTTCAGCAAAAATGTCCTTTTTTGTTCAGGCCAAGAGATAAGGGTTTATTTACTATTTCTTCAATCATAAATAAATTCAATTCAATCGTAAATTTTTAAACCATACATCTTGAGTTTATTTACAGTTAGATTTTTTTTTTACTTTTTTAGGTCTCCACATATTGCGGACTCTGGTGAAAGTTTAATTTTCCAAAATTCATGAAAAAATTATTAACCGTCAAATTACTGCATAGAAAGTTTTGTTACACCACAGAATATTTGAAAATACAGTCAAACTTTGTCTATGTGACCCATACAAAAGCATTGTTTTGATAATTCTCTTGATTCTTGACAATCTTATTCTTCTATTTTTTGATTTTCCTGATCTTAAATTTTATTGATTTGCTCTGTTTTTTGTTTCATTTGATTTCGTGGGTCCTCCTAATTTCTGGTTTTAATGATTCTCTTTATTCTTGTGATTCTCCTAATTTCCTAATTGACCTGAGTCTAAAGTTCTGCTAATTTTCTTAGTTCTCTTGTGAATTGCGACTCTCATGATATTTTTGTGTTTGTAATCCTTCTTGATTTCTTCATTTGATGGACCGTCTTGATTCTTCTAATTCTTTATATTCTGCCGATTCTCACTACTTGAATGTGATTAATCTTATGTAATTTTTAAATCAAAATTTATAATCAAATATAATTCTTACACTTTTCGTCTTATTATTGATACTTTTATTGATTTATTGATTTACTTGATGCTACCAAAGAGATGGCACTACGATGCGTTTCCCGCTCTTTAAAAAATGACACTTTTTTGATATTTTTGTAATCAGTCGTTTTGACACAGTGACGTCATCAACGTTTTTCTTAAACGACAACGTCAACTTTTTCTTTCGGATTCTGGTAGATTTTTTTATTAGTTAAATGGTCGTGGAAAATATTTGATACCTTCATAATCATTTTTCTGGATAACCTGCAATATAAGTGGGAAAAACTAAAATTCGATTTTCATTTATAATACAACAAGTGGTTTGAATCTTGCCGGCAATTTTTCGGATTACGAGTAGCTGTTGCAACGGCTACGAGTCAATTTGACTGAAAAAAATTAGCAAAAGATTCAAACCACGAGTTGAGTTGAGTTTTTGAATGATGAGCTTTGATCGATTTGCGTAACAACTGTGTGCTTGAAGTGGTCGTCAACAAACAAGAATGAAAAACAAAAATAAATTTGAAAACAGTTCGTCGAATTTAGTACTAAAAACAGTTAGAAAGAAGAGCATGACCAGTAAAAATAGATTTCGCGTAAAAATCAGGAATCGAACAGTCTGTAGAATCGTCAATTTCGTGTAACACCAAGCGCTTTCAAAACTCAGTTTGATTGCAATTTTAACGATTTTGCTAAGAAAGAAGGCTTAATTGAGAAGAGCCTGCAGACATCAGTCAGCAAAATTTAATATCGAAAGACTATGAACATAATATGGAGAAATTGGAAGGAAGCGTTTAAAAACAAAGCGTTGTGAAGCCTATTTGGAACGCCACCGCTAAGCTGTTAAGAATAGTAATTTGTGTACCTAGGCCGTAAAGGTTAGCTTTTTTGGACGCATCTGCTGCAGATAACGCCAAAAAAGCACTTTTGGACGAGGTGCACACGAGGTTTTTTAGGCGATGATCACAAATGAATTCAAAAATTTGGTCATATAATTTTTTTAAGACATTATTACTATAATTAGTGGGTACGCATGGGAATAAAACGACTAGTGTAGTAGGTATTACGGCCCCTCAGATGGTAGCTACGCCCACCTGCCCCTAGGGGAGGGCTCTCCCAAGGCAGCTCTGTCCTTTAACTTCAGTCGTGTCCTTATAAAGGTGATGCTCACAACTTTTATACACATCTGTAAAATTGGTAAAAGTGGAGTTCATGCTGGTATCTAAAATGACATTTTTCAGATTATTTATTATACAAAAAGTGGAACATTAACGTCGTAGTACTTTAAAGTAGAATTTTAAAGTCCCAGTACTCTCCACTCACAAAACAACTGGTATTCTATTAATAGTAATTTGTATTTTTGCATTAATATAAATTTAATACAACCAAGCAAATTTGTATTTGACTTTAATTAACAGGCATGATTTTCTTTGAGACTGCAATCTTTTCGAAGATATGGCAACAAAGATATGACTTTGTCTGAGGACTTTGTTTTTCCTACAATAAAAAGTTAATATCGATTAGGTACTGTCGTTATTTACATTTACCCAAATAAGGACATTTTATCTCCAACAACCTTTGTGGTTTTCCAACATAAAATATATCACCATCAGGACAGTATGCTAGCCATGGATAAAGATGTCATTACAATTCCCATTTTTTTATGTTGTAAGTGGGGCTGTTTTTTTGGTGGTGTTGAAGGCCACTGGTTCCATTTCATTCCCATATGGAGTTGGTTTAGATGTTATGTGTTTTGAATGGAATTTTTTTTTATCATTGTGCTCCAGACTTGTTTTTTAAAGGTACACGCTGAGTGACATTTTGATCTTACGATAAATAATTTATACTAGCACCTTC
This sequence comes from Diaperis boleti, assembly GCA_963583935.1. Lineage (NCBI taxonomy): Eukaryota > Metazoa > Arthropoda > Insecta > Coleoptera > Tenebrionidae > Diaperis > Diaperis boleti. The sequence goes on along the minus strand of OY757242.1, from coordinate 55,898,838 downwards.
AATTAACTGAAAAGTATTTTCCAACCTGTTATTTGATTTCCTCTTTTTGTTTTCCCACATTGAACAAATAGGTAGTTGTAGTTGGATGTAATTAAGTAATGTGGACAGTTTTACGAACATGATCTACAATGTAATTAATTTAGTATTGACTTAATGGTAAATCACTTTCTAAAATGTGTAGAAATGACCGCCGGTGTAAATAGCAACACAAATTACACGGATCGCCAATATTTTATAAAACAAAGCCGCAGTACACATAACTATAACAATCACAGATGACCCCATCACAATGACAAAGACGGTTAAAAATCAGCTGATTTTCGACAGCAGCCAGGGACCTAAAACAGCTGATGTTAAATCCTTCGGTTAAATCTCAAGAGCAAACGACAGATTTCTTGAAAAGTATCAAAAGTTTTAGTTTCTGACAGATCAGTCCCAAAAAAGTGGAGTCTTACAGATCAGTCCCAAAAATGTAGAGTTTGACAGATGCGTACAAAAAAGTGAAACTTCAAAAGAGGCCGTAAAATAACATTTTTCGTAATCAGGAAAAGTAAGCTCAGTTGCATTGACAGGTTTCAAATATGTCAAAATGATTAATTATTGGGACGAGAATACTCTTCAAATAAAAAAAATATGTGCGTTGCAACAACACAAAAAGAAGTTTCTTCGAATCTGAGACCTGTGAATTGCTGTTATCGTGTTAAATGTAACACATTGTCCAAAACAGCCCTTATCACTTATCAGAATCATGACGCATTTAACCGAACGCGAGAGACTCGAAATTTTAATGCTGGTTGGCAACGGTGAAAGAGTAAGAAATCATGAGGGAGCCTGTGCTTTAATCATTCAACAACTCATCCGGATGGCATTTACTTTGAGGGGAACAGTAAATCGCCATAATTGTGTCGGTATCGCATACTCAGCATCACAGCAAAATAAATGGGTGGACAGGAATGCTAGGCACTCATCTGATTTTTTTAAGAAACGTTTACAGCTGCACGCTATTCAGACTTCTTACGTTTTAAGTGTGTTCCCGCTCTTGCAGCTATGTTTCCATACCACAAAGTGGTGATGTGCCCAACAAACGAATTTGGTTCCAACAAGATGGAGCACCTCCGTATTTTGGCTTGCAAGTCAGAGTGTTTGACAACATTTTTGTTCGTTAAATATAACGCCCCTTTTTATTTTTTGTGGGAGAATTTAAAAAAGTTCTAGATTAACAAACCAAGCAATTTGAATATAAGGAATGTCATCCCAGATACCATTGGACGGAAAACAGAAAGTGCTACACACGTGCTGTTATGTGCCAAATTATCGGTGGATGGCATTTTGAACATTTACGGTAGTGTTGTAGTCATTAAACTTTACTGTAGAATTTTCCTTCAAAGTATTATTATAAATCGGTGCTGCGGTACAGAAGGGGACTCTCTTGGAGATATCGAGGGGAAGCAGGGCGATGGGGTCCCGAGTGAAAGAGTGTCGCCAGACGCGACCTGACCAGTAGTGACGTCACAAGCTCCCTATTTAACTAATATAAACATCTAGCAGAATTGGAAAGAAAGCAGGCATTTAATACAATCTTTGATGACGTCACTGTGTAAAAAGAGATGTTTACAAAAAATACATTGTTATGTCAAAGACTGTCATTTTAAAAACTAAAATTGACCCGTCCGACGATTTTGCAAGAAGACGTCAATTAATATGCGGAACTTCGTTGGGAATTAAAATATTTACATGGGCTTTAAGAAAGGTTGGGAACCACTGTAAGTAGAGGATACAACTAATGCAGAAAATGAAGAACTACAATATTAAACAGCTAGTATTCCAAAACAATATGAATCCCCCCACAAAATCAAACAAAAAATTATCCTGTTGAATTTTTACGCCCATTTTTCCTCCTGTTAAAGTACCTGGTTCACCGAAAAGCTCGTGTTTCAAAGCTGCAATTGACCTTGCTACGGGTCATCCCTTTATTATTTACACCCGCTTCCTAGCAATAGACTTTTGAATTGTTCCAATTATTCCCACAATATTAATTACGGACAGGACCCTAAGTCACATGATTAAACCTTCCGTCGCACAGTGCGATTAGGTTTCCGGTGCCCATAGGAATGTGATAATGAGCGGATCCCGAGGAGGTAATTGGAGGACTCGCTTAACTGGCAATTTATTGTTTTATGAAAACTGAAAAACAGCAGTTTAGCAATTTAAGAAAAGATACCTGGGCATCTATCAAACTAGTCTCTGTACAAGTGTAATATAATAATTTCATTTTGTGAATAATAAATACGGAAGTTCAGTTTATAATAAGTCCACCAAATACCTGCTACAAATCACATTTTCAATTAGAAGTCCTGAAATTTCCCATGAAATGTTTGAATTAAACCTGAGGAAAAGTTTGGAGCGTTGGGAGTCACAATTACATGTTCATGTCACTGAAATTGGATGTCACGAGACAAAAATCAGGTCGAAGAAAAATGCCTTTTAACTCGGATAAATCCTGCAATTTTTGTAGCATTAAAATGCAGCAGGATTTACGACGAATTTCCACTAGAACTTCCCTTTTACTTTTTATGGAGAAATTTATATTGCGGGAATTATAATTTTTATGGTATCGTTCTGTAAACAAGCACGTGTAATAAAGAGATTTTATTGTTTTCCTGTGTGTAGTGCATAAATTTATTACTTTTTTATGAGTAATAGACACGTCGTAAGTTGTGTCTGCAGGTTATATGCAAATTTAGCTGAGCTAGACATCGTGAGAAATCCAGGTTAATCGTTTAACAAATTTGGATGTCGTCGTTCCATCAGTTATTCTGGAATGGCTTTGGTTTAGTGTAGCATTATCAGCAAAGTATACCGCAGAGCATATAGAACAAACAGGAAGTGTAAAGTATCGAAATAAGCACAAAATGGTGGTTTGACATTCCAAGATGTCTACTATAAAAGCGTTATTTTTATTTGGAAAGTTATAATAAAAGCTCGAACCAGCCTGCAAGATAAAAAATTGGATCAGTAAAAAAAGAAATGCATACAACTTAACACTCGTCTAAGTATATTGCATCAAACCTGGGACGATTTTCATTTCCCGTTTATCGTGTCGTTAGAACTACTAACATGGTACACTTTGAAACGAAAATCCGCCGAATCTTTCTAACAGTCAAATCGTGTAGAGGTTGAAACCGATTTTGCTCCAACAGCGATAAACTGCTAAAGATATTTTCCACGAGGATGAGCTTCCTATACACTGCATTCTCATCTAGATAAGTCTCTTACCGCGACCTCTGATACCATCACCCGAACCAAAACGATTCGCTTAGCTCATTTTATTGCTGTCATTTCTTTGCTTTAGCACCGGAACTAGAAGACAGTTTTAGCCTACACAAAGTTTAGAACGTTTATTGCGATTTTTATGCGACAAATATTGAAAACGTCCGATTCGATTGAACGGTTTTATCTCGGCCCGCGGGAAATATGAAATTTTGCAGCCCCTTTACGTTCTGTTTCAATTCGGGGAAAATCAAACACAATTGCATGGCGCCAGAGTTCAGAGTTAATCAGTTTTCGAGTTTTCATACACGGCCGTCGAATTCGGTTTGGGAGGTGACGCGCATCGATTCTTTGAGTGGTTATTTCTTGAACCGAAACAATGAATGAGTTGTGATAATAGACTTTTCTAATTTCTCTATCAAACTTTTTCCGTAAGATCTTGTCGCAGCAAAAAAACATGGATTACGATGAATGCGTGTAGGATTTTCTTTCCGAAATTTTAACAATTTATTTACTTTGCAAATATGGAATAATAGCCGTGAAACTACCGTGATTTACTGCTACCTAATTGCAATTTTACTCCATAAATTAGTTCAAACTACTCCTTTGCCAGCGGCGAATGAAATAGCATACGCTGGTTGACCAATTAATAACAGAAGTTACAAAACTTAATTGGTAATTGGCAAACAAGCACACAACCCTTTTTGCACGACCGCGTGTTTTTTGTTCCTGACCAGATTGGATTTTCCTTCACGTTCCCTAACGGGACAATAAAGTCGAGATTAAATAACGTAGTTAGAGGTAGCTAAGAGGTTTGTTTCATCTCAGGAAAAAATTGCCTGAAATAGTTATGAGTGATTTGCGGTTGACCTAAAGCTTCCTAAATTAATTATCTGATTTTATGGGAAAATATACAACAAAAATAGTGATTGTTTGAGAAAATGTTGTAGTATTCAATGCCAGCCAGGTTTTTGTAGCTCAAATTGGATTGTACATCCAGAGTAGCAGTGGATAATTGAAGTCTCCAAAAAGCCAAGTTACTGCTGCTTCCTGGGTAACGAGCATTTACATTAAATATCCTCAAACAAGCATTACACACGAGTTATCCGTAATTAAGCCATAATGGTCAAATTACTGCCGGACATTTTGAAACATTAATATCTCTGATTGAGTTAATTTTTAACAATATTTTGATATTTTAGGCTTATATTATACTTTTTTTTACAATTTAAGAAACATGACACGTAACATTGCAACCGTCGAAAAAACAAAGACGTAAATAAAGTTGGAGGCATTTTGCACTCACTTAAGATGATTAAACCCGACGGTTTGCCGTAAGCCGTTAAACTCTTTCGCGTTATGCACAACACACTACTCAGAGCTGCTCATACGAGAGACATGAATATTTGATATTCGTTCAAGAACTGGCGTGATGCGCCCCCGTTGAAGAGGTCTAGCAGTTTATGTAAACTTTACAGCCATGAGTTTATCGGCCGGAAATACGATTACATAAGTGTTACAAAATAGCACCCGGAAAACCTAAATGATTTTAATGCAATAACGGCACGACACGAGCTTGAAAATTTTATTGCATACGTCGTGCGGAAATGCGCGTATTTTACGTGTAAATTGTAGACATTAAATTTTAGTCGCCCGAAATGTGGTCTCGCCCGTGTTTTTCGGTGTGCATGTTTTTTTTTTAATAATTTGCGTCAAGGCGACATGAAAAACGGGGGCTTTTCCGTTGCTGTTGCTGAATTTATCTGGCGCAGTTTTGTGTTTTAAAAGAACTGCTGCAGGGGTATACACAAAGCGTGCAGATCCATCACTTCGGGTTCGTGCAGGAGCGGCACTTTTTTTTCTTTGATAGATCTTTCAATTACACTTACTTATACATTGTTCTAAGATTTTTTGGAGAACTCTGTAAGCAGGTGACAGACGTTCCAATGTTGTTAACACAATAAATAAATATGGAAAACTTATTTCAGAAAGATACATAATCGAAGAACTCCATTCAACTCAAAGCATCGTGGTAAGAGGGCCAAAAATAAGAATAAATTCTTAGTACCAGTCTTAAGACACAATCTATATTAACGATAAACTTGTAGTATGAGTAAGATCTCTAAGGTACGCCTGAGGTTATCATGTTTTGTTTTCTTTTTTAAAGACCGGAAAAAACTTGTGGCACGCTTTCAGCAAAGTAGATCAGTTAATTTGTGATGGCCTCAGAATTGAAAAACATCTGAATGCGAAACTGGTTTTCCGTCGCAAAAAACCTGTCTGTCTTCATCGATGCAAGTGCAATCTGCATGTGATGCAGGGTTGAATTCAATAAATTTACAAGCGGGCCGAACAAGTGGATACATTGTTTTTTAAAATTTTATTCTTTTCAGTGCGCTTAGTGAATTTGTTTTCATTGTGTCTTAGTGTTTTTCTTGCGTGTTAAGTGTCCCCATTCGAGTATGTATTGACGTGATAGTGTTATTTTAGTTATTATTTTTATCCAACTAGTGATAACACATACTGAATAATAACAACAAATGCTGCCCTATGTCCTCAACGATATTGAGTCCGTTGTGGAGAACGAAAGGTGCCGAATCTATTGGAACTTCTCGTTCTCCACCGACAGGCAGATAACAGAGCACAAGCCTGACGTGGTTCTATAGAACCACTCCTCCAAGCAGAATGTTCGGCTCCTGCTGAAAATAACATCTGCGTCAAGGAGGAGGAAGAGCGGACAAAATATCAAGACCTGCTCTTTGGACTTAGGAGACTGTACTCAAGTTACTCAGTGAAGCTCGTCGTTTTGGTAATTGGGTGAATGGGAGGGATCAAGGACTCGCTCGTCTCCAATCTGAAAATAATTCCTGCCTGTCGTAAACCGGCAGAGACCCTTGCGGCTGGAATGCAGAAAGCGGTCATCTTGGGGTCGTTGCGTCTGCTTAGGGCACATGATTTACGGGATTCATAGCTCCTGACCTCATGGTTTTGAGGAGTGGCTATGATGTACAAACAGGACCTGACCAGCAAGGAACCTCGTGAAGGTCGAAATCACGGGGAACTCCTTCTGGTCAATACGAGAAAAAAACCAACAACAAATGAACTATAAAAAGTTTAAATAAATGATATTTGTTAAAATAATACAAAACAAAATAAAGCCGCCCCTGGCTTGCCGACACGAGCGAAAAATCACTCAGTGATTGAATTAGCTTGGCAAACTGGTTTAAAGCATAGAAACAAAGCTTACGACTTCGCTGGTCGTCTAGATAGCTGCAGTGCAAAATACCGTTTGGGGCAACTATACAAGAGAGGATCCTGAAATCGAAAACACAGTGAAACGGTTATTAGAACGAGAGGAGAAAAACGGAACAAAACTATAGGTCGGACTCGGAGTCTTCATCGGAGCTACCGGTTGGAGCGATGGTGGTCTTATCTAGAGCAGAATTTATGCCTCCGCCTGAAATAATTTATGCAAGGTTATGCAGCAGAGACCGTGATGTAATCCGGTCACCAGCCTACGATACGAAACCTTGCGTAATGCGGGTTCCGTAACAATAGTATAGTTGAAGATAGTAATATGCGAACGGAAAACGATATTGAGTAACAAAGACGAGTTTGTCAAAGAAAGACGATAATATTAAGAGGAAAAAAAAGACGAATAAACAATAGCGAAATCGAAATAGAATACTATGCAAATAGAAATATAAAAAGTCTTTTTAAGACGGGGACATAAAATATGTAAGTATCTCAGGAAAACAAGAAGGCTAATGGAGGAAATGATCAAAGAAAATGTGAAAAAATTGAAAATTGCGGAAACAGCGAGAGAGACAAAAGGGGTTTAAGAAAGTACGCAGAGACGAGAGTTACTAACAATTTTAATTTAATAGTTAATAACGCGGAAATACAAAAAATCTATTATGTTCATTTCCCGATAATTACAATAATAACTACTCTATCAATGATGAACGATATTGTTTCTCCAATAACAATAATATACAGTATGTCCCCGGATTGAGTTTACAAGAGGAAAAAAAATTTTATTTTTGATTTTATGCCAAAACCTCAAAGGAATAAGATTTTTTGCTTGCCCTGAAACCAGCAAATCTGTAATTAAAACTTCATTATTTTGACTCAGTGGAAAGAAAACTCAATTTTTCTCTTAATTTTGGACTTATAAATTTTTTTCTCTGCTCTTTAAATCCCACCACATTGGCGATTTTATTTTTTTGACAACGATGTCACGTTGACAAATGAGTTTACGCAAGTTAAATAACAAAAATGTTTGTGAAAAAAATTATTTTAAATAAATTAAAATTAATTTAATAAAAAAAATGGCAACTCAAAGAAACACCTTTAACATAAAAAACTAATTTTTAACAAAAACAATCATTATTCAATTAATCCCCCATCCATTTCTGCGCACAATTCTACTCCAAAACGATAGCTTGCCTTCGTAATAAGAAAACTTTAAGATTAAAATTAATCATTACCAAGTCCAAAATCAAGAGAAAAATGTACGTTTCTTGCAACTCAGTCAGAATAATGAAGTTTTAATTACAGATTTGATGGTTTCAGGACAAGCAAAAAATCTTATTCCTTTGAGGTTTTGGCGTAAAGTCAAAAATAAAAAATATTTTTCTCTTGTAAACTCAATCCGGGGACATACTGTATAACGGCATACGGCGAAAATGAAGATGAGTGAACGAGTGAGTAATAAAATGCTAGTAATAAAACTAAATAGGATCAGAGCGGATAAAAGAAATAAGAGAAGAAGGAGAATAAATTAAAAAATCAAAATCAGCAGACAAATATAAAGATAACATCGGAAAGCATCTCAACAGCAGCATATGATCGGCAGCGGAGACGAGTTGCGGTAAAACGAAAATACTAAACAATAACATAAGACAAACCAATTGGTCAACAGATGAAATAAGAAAGAAAGTAAAAATTAAAAATATATGTTTACAAAAAGCCAAAGTGACACTAAAGAATACAAGGGAAAAATTATGGGATAAAATTGCACGTTAGGTGACTGAAAACTACAGCTAGAATAATATTTTATGGGAAATTGAACAGCCAAGAAGATGGGGAGATTATTTTACATCTACGAAAGTAGCAAATCAACAAGGACGGTGCAGAAGAAGAAAGTGTACAAGAAGTAATAAAGTCGTTGGAAAGCTCGAAGAGTGAGCGACAGAGGGGACTAGATGAATACACCATAAATGTATTAAAAAAATATATAAGGTGGCAAACAGGGATGCGTATTAAGTCCACTCCTGCTTCTAACGATATTAGATAAAGCACTGAAAAATGTGATTGACAATTGCAAATGAGAACAACACCACTGGATGAGCTGATGTTTGCAGACCACATGAAGTTGAAAACGAATACAGAAGAAAACTTACAATACAATATTGATATACTATTGTTGCGTTTATGGGTTCGCTTGTTTATTTTAAACGCAATGTACAATTTATTTTCAATATTAATTTACACTATTTATAATTTACTACTTCACCGGCACCTCTTGTATTATTTATTTACTCATTGGGCGGCACTCCGGATAAATAAAGGCAATTGTCAGACTCGACCCACTGATCTTCAATTGTGACGAACTGCGATGCGACTAGACGGATTTCCGCTGGAACGTCCTCTAATAAATATATCGGCGCCTAAATCCTTCTAGACGGCTTTAGATGTTCCATTGATCACATCATCGCGCTCTCGATCTGTACCGGATATTCCAAAAGATGATGCCATATTATCTCGAGTACTTTGTAGTATAAATCCAGCACGTTCTAGTAATTGATCACGTCATAATCTCAAGCCGCTGCAGCTATGAGTTATTTCGGGTCAACGTTCGTTACACTATGATAATTTTAGAGACCGAGAAATAAAGCTGAATTGGATGCAATTTGAACAAGTATAGAAGAGAGTGGAAAACGGGAAAGAAAATAAATGCAAGAATAGGAAAAATTGGAGAAATAAGATCGAGACAATATTATTACTAGGTGGTTACACTCACAAACCATGGCCAGGTAACGTCAGAGAAGAAACTGGTCGAAGGGCCTACGATGAAGTGAAATAAAAAGATTACCACACGACAGAAAGCCATGAAGAAGTAATATAACCTGGACTGTACAAGCTTTACACCTAACGGTAAAAGAGGAAAATAAATTTGCAATTCAAAGTAACGGTAACAGCAAAATGATAGTTGAATTGATCGCAATAATTTCAAAACTTCATTACTAACTCCGTGCACAAATCAGTTCCCGCACCCGTTGTGTTAATGAACAATGTAAAACTTGTAAAAACAGGATTGTTACTGATTTAGTCGTCGCCACTGCCACCGCCAGTGTGAGAATTTGTATCTCTTTTCACATTTCCTTAAGTTCGCAATGTGTTTGGTAAAATGTGACTGGTGTAATGTAGCCGGATTGCACAAAACTGTAAACTGCAGTGTGTGCTCTAAATCGTTTGAAATTCACTGTGTAGTTCCACGTCTGAGGTCTTGAATATACCTACGCTTAAAAATCGCTGTATCTGCAAAAACTATGTTCAATTTAAACGGTTTGAGCAAATTTTATAAAAATCCTCAGAGTTTATAGGAAGAAAATATTGGTAAAGGAGCTTTAACAGGTTGCACTAATTTAAGATTACTTCATCACCTTTATCGCATTATAAATTTAACGCAACTATAATATGATTATAGTAGATGATATTTGGCGCCTGTCCATTCTATTAACTGACTGTCGACTAAGTTTTGACAATTTAATTTCGCTAAAAAATATGTGACCTTCTCTCTTCAGTAAACAACTATATAAAGCTAATCCCATTAAAATTTGGGTTCTGAAAAAACACGACACATTTCTCCCACCTAAACGCTACAGATTTCATAACAGAGCCTTTCCCGAACAGCGACTACATTTCGCAAAAATGCTAACAAAACACATTAAATTCCGTCTCCGGACATACATAAATATGAATTCAATTTACTCTGCGTAAATGTGCCTCGAATTTTACTCAGATACCGCAGTATATAATAAGGAATAAATAACACTTATCTCCCGAAAACGAAAATTCAATTTCAGGTCTGACGACCGTGGTTGTTAGCAGCTAAACCTAATTGTCGGAACGCTTGCAAGTTTTCACGTTTTTCGAGCCCTTTCGGTCTATAAACTTAGTTTTCGGAATAGTTTCAGCGATAAGGATTAGGGTGTGCAGACAGAGTTTTTATTTCAGGCAGGGTCCGGAAACGAAGGGCCCGTTCTGTTTATTTTCGGCGCTTTTTTTTCGCTTGCAGTCATACAATTTTAATTCGTTCTTTGAAAGTTTGTTGTTTTGGGACGTGGACAGGTTTGCGTAAATATGTCGTTGATAAATAAAACATCCCCATTGTAAACATATTGGGGGTTTGACGGGGATAATTGAAAAGACTGAAAATAAAACATTCATACGTCCACCCACCGTGACTTCAACGTTGAAATGTATTCCAATTTTGACATTGTCAGTAGAAAGCTCTTAGTAGTGAAAACAGAAAAAAAGGGCGTATTTTGGAGTCGATATCTTTTAAATAGGGATTAAGAGGAAACATCAGTTTTGCAAAGAAATATCTGATTTATTAGCCCGGCGCATCCACCATTTTCGAAGCAATAACTTTTTTTATGTGTAATGTTGACGCAGTTACTTACGCCACCAGTCTATACATGTCGATCCTGGCCCTTTTAAAAAGTGGGAAAGCCAGCGACCTGTTTACGTCTTGGTACAATCCTAAGGGCGATAAAGCCTTACTTGGACAACCATTGTCATATTCTTAAGTCAGTCAAATTCTATATCACACTTAACACGTAATCTAAATTGTAAATCCCTGAAAAATAAATCCTGGTCCTTATTATCTTGATCATTGTATTACGCTAAAGCTTCCCTGTGTATTATAAGTATTATTTTTTAATTTACATTAATGGGAAAATTATTTTTCTATTCGTTTTGTAAAATACATAATCTATATAGTGGTACATAACTAAATATATAAACTTTTCCACTCATGTATTATTGAATCTGACAGCTCTCAAAACCTAACCCCCAAAAATTTCATGTTAATTCGTGTTTTTTCTCATTTTGCGTGAACGAATACCAAAAATGTTGTTTAATACTCGTGCGCTGTCACTTTTCAGGGGCTCGGGCTCATTTACAACACTCGGCTTCAACTTGAATGGAAAATAACTAGTCTGGTGGTTGCTCAAATTAACAAATGATAATGTGCTGTTGACATTTCCCTGAAAAATGTGGAACATCCGTACACAACATTAGCATCTGATTTTACTTTTCATATTGTATAATATGAAATAATAGTGTCATAAAATTTAAAATTTAGTTATGTAATGTTTTGCGAGAAACGCTCGAACAGGTCGGTCGAGTTTTGTTTTTAAATTGCCATTTTTTGACACAAAAATTTTCAATTCTTCAACCTTACATAATTTTTTTTTTATTATGTACTTGTAGCCGCATCAATAAATTCATAAAACAGGCAGTCTTCGGATGTCCTCAAGAACAGCTTCGATTTTAATGTTTTTTTTTGAATGTTTGTTTTTATATATATTATTTAAAATCAGAAACCCTTTGAAGTGGGGAAATAATTATTTATATTGTTTAAACACTATTTATGATATTGATATATATGATAGGAATAAAAATTAATTTTTTTGAAGTAAAACTTGTAATTTTAGAAAAACAAAGTTAATTCAAGGTATCATTTTTTTACTATTGTTTAATAGAGAATTGAAAATGGTATCCCAAAAAAAAGTTGGGGGTTGCCATTTAAAAAATCGATGACAGTGTCATAGTTCAAGAACATATGACGTCATCAACAAAATTTGTGTGTTAAAAGATGGCCATTGAAAAACAAAAATCCACCAGTTCGAGCGTTTTTCGCAAAAACATTACATTACTGAATTATGAATTTTGTGCGGAACTTTATGATCACTGTATATTATAATAAGCAGCAATATGTATGTTTTTATACATACATAATTTTGTGAGAATATTTTTTACATTGTGGGGTAAATGTATCTAAGAGTTATGTTACAAACATCTTCACTGTAAAATATTACATAAAATATGACATTATGAGATTAGTACGTCAGTTTTTATTACATTAAATCTACATTAGAAGGCAGAGTCGGATAATAACTTAATAACATATTTGAGAAGATTAAAATGAAAAATCCCTGTGTTGGCATCCGCAACATTCAACCACCTTTCGTAATTAAGAAGGCAAAACTTGCTCTATTTCTCTCTGGAAATGAAAAACTAATAAAAACTTGTTGAATTTTTAATTTCCCAACATTGCAACTTCAACTCCTCTATCCAAGAAAATTCCCGCATTTTTGCTTTATTTATGGTAGTGCAAGTTGTGCGCTCTTCAAACAAGAGAAATGAATGTTGTTTCCAAGAGCGCTTAGTTGATAATTCCGTCTCATCAATAAAACTGTTATGTAAACCCTTGCGAACAATGTGTTGGACCAACACGAAGTTGCTAACTTTAATGATATTAAAATAATAAATATTCGCTTCGAGCGCAACTCTCAATCTATGGCCTCCGATATTTCAGCTGTTAAAGCCACGATAATAACAACTTTGATGCAAACAAATTAGTTACCATTAATTACGGAATTACCAAGTTTATTCGCATGTTCAGCACAAGCGGGGTCGCATTATAAATTATTAATTCTAGAATAAATAAAACCTAATGGGGACGAATTTCTGTATTAACGGTTTGTTTATATTAGCTCCGTTGCGATAAACAAGGTTAAGCGCCATGTACTTCCATCATGTGGGAACCGAACATGTTATGAATTAAGTATCGTGCGATCGAATACAAATACAATCCTGTCAAGAATTCAGAAAGACATAAAAATTCATCGTCGAATTTTCTTCTAATTCCTTTTCGTATCATTAAGGCATCAGGTGCAATAACCAGATTGTCAGGGTCATTTGTAATATATTTGAGGTTAAGTATCCATAGATGGCCTCAATAAATAGTTTTTCCTACTTCATACCCGTAAAAATTATGACAAGGCAAGCCCAAAATAGTAGGTACTTCTAAATAGAAAAACATTTTATCGTTTCACATAATAATTATGTATCATATTCCCAATTTTATTTTACCTGAACTTTTTGTTTGTTTCAGATAAACCATTCGTTACACCCAGAGGTGAGTACAAACATCCCGGATTTCCTCGCGCCGATTATTGAGATTATTTTGTCACAGACTTGAAAGGCGTCAATTAATTCCATTTGGTGCCCAATTTATGGATTCGCGTAATGTGTCGGAGAGAATGAAACAAATGTAAATAGAGCAAACGCGGTGTTCAGTTCATTAGTTAAATTGTGAATTGTGACAATATTATTCGGATTGCTTGAATATTTATGAAGCTGCATGGTAATCAAAATGTGCAAACCAGTTAATTAATGAAGGATCTGCTAATTGAATTAATCCTTTGAAGTTGGCCGCTAGTCCATCCCCCTATTAGCATCTGTTGTTCTAGATGAGTTTAATATTCCGGCCGCAAATAGTGCAAGTATCCAAACATGAAAAGTTTACTTAATGCCACAGGTTCGATCACGCTTTGAGAATAATGTAGGGCAACCTGCATCAACACTATGGCCTTCGTTTTAGGTTTGTAAACATGCTCGAAGATAGCTGTAAAAGAGCACTGAATGAAGCTCATAAAACTTTAAAACGAGTAATTTAAAATCGCTAAAACCTTTTAGGGGGAAACAATGACGATATTTCCTCGTTTACTGCATATAATATCACTCGAAGGGAGTCTTTTATAAAACTAAACAATAGGTTGCAGCGAAAGAACGGGCGTTATCATCTTCAACAACTTAAACACGAACTAAATATAGCTAACTTGTGCGAAATTCACTCAAGGTACACAATAAGTATCAATTTAGCTTCTACTCAATTAAACTTAACCCTTCCATGTTACGCCCCAGAAATATGCCACTAACTTGGGAGTTAGTTGGGATTTAAGCCTTTCCACAGCGACCTAATTTTCCTCTCCCAATGACATTTCGCTGATGACTGACGCATTACTTCCGCCGGAAAATCCTTTTTTGAAAGGCGAAATTTATATTACGTTAGCAGTTTGCTTTTGTTGTAGCTACAATATTAAATAGCAAGCCGAGAATAAATTGTAATAATAAAACAAGTTTCGTAACACACATATTACGTTATTATGAATTACTAATTCCTAGTTCTTTTTAGTTTTAGTCACAGTGCTAATAACACTCCATATTTCAACTAGAAAACTTTGGGGGTTTTGACAATTTGTTATTGGCAATGATGAAAATAGGTGGTATGAGAGAGACGGGAGTGGCTAGCTGAGGCGGGCGTCGTCCTTCGTGGCTCCGATTACACCATCGGAATCACTGTGTGCTTGTGCGCCCGCTTGAAGGAAGTCTCGACGATGACGAAATAAAATTAAGATAAAGATTAATATCTTTGCCTCCATTATCAATTTTAGCTAAAGTGAAAAGAAAACATCATTCTAGCAGTTTATGGCAATTATTTTTTTGTTAATTCCTTCTTGTTGTGTTTCTTTGCTTGTATTTTTGTCGATTTGGTCTTTCTACTACACATTTCTAATTATTTTTTCTGTATAAATATTTATTAAAAAATAAATATCAAATTTGAAATTGATACCTGTTCACAATAGGTATTGCTCTGCCATAATATTATGCAGGGTGAAAAATAATACATCACCACTAAATATTATTCAAATTCACGTTTTGCACCTTGATGGTTTTCTAAATTTCAAGATATTTAACCTTTTCCATCGAGTATACAAAACAATAGCACATTATATTTAACGCGTAAGAAAAATGAGTTTTCTAGCATCATGAACATTATTTTTGTTGAATAATCTACCATTATTTGACCAACTTTTACCAAGCAGAGACATTTACAGATTCCTCAACAGGATCCCCCGGTTTAAAATCTTCTAAGGTAAATACAGATTTAATCTGGAAGCCGACTTCATAATTACAACAGTAATCTTATATAAACAGTACAGGCGTTAGGTGAGCAGTGGCACCTATTCTGCAACTCCTCCGTTATTGTAAATTTCGTAAATTATTCAGCACAGACTTTATCAAATTCTGCATCTGTTTCAATATTTTCCCAGCGTACATAAGTGTATTACTCAAGACCTTCACCCTCTCGCTTCATAAATACCCCAGTTTTAGGAGGTTTCCGGTATTTCGTTGAAATGCAGGCGCGTTTGTCGATTCTTCGGTAAACATACAAAAGACAAGAGAAAACAAACGAGAAGGTCGGCAAGAGCCAACATAATAAAAATGCAAATGACGACCCTAGTTAGTACGAGTCAAATATGAATTTTTCATTGTATTTGGCTTTCGTGGAGCCGTTGAGTTCTCGCCTTCCGACTTTCATAAGTTGAAAATGTCTGAACGGTTTTTCGTGTCGGAAAATTAGAGGTTCCAGTTTTTTATTGCGATTTTATTCATTTAGCACTTCAGGAGTTCTTGCGCTTTTTTCTCCGTAATTTGCCTTCTGGAAAATTTAATTTAAAATGAACAATCGTTTAGATAAAATTGAACAGATCGTGAATTACGCTCCTGCCATAGAGACTTCAAACTTAATTAAATCGATCGATATATTTTTGTAAGGACATAATTTATCATTTTAGAGAGGAATAAAATTAGATTTGTATTATATTACATATAAAGGTAGTGTTCATCAAAATTGTTTTAATTCTCTATTCTGTTGTACGCGAATAATTGTAATTGCCGAAAGCTGGCGAAAACTTTTAAATCATAGTAACTAGTATTCTCGAGCGAGACAGTGGAAGAGACACACGTGTGCCCAAGTCTCTGAGAATAATATAGCGAAACAGATCAAACGAGCCTTTAAATAACGTAGTTCGAGTGAGTTATAGTGCAAGAAAGTGACGAAGCAGACATCGGGAAAACACTGATAACTTTTTTCGGCGCCTGGCGCTATAGCACAGGTAAGAAGTGCACTTACCTTATCGCGAGACAATGCAAAACAACGCATATCACGGCAATAATTTTCCGAAATAAACCTTCATTTTCACACAGCTTCTGACTACAGGAGCTAAAATGTCACACTTTCCAAATCAGAAAGAGCAAGCGGTAGTTATGAATGTAGAAGCAGACTTAAAATTACGGGACTACATAGTAGCAGTTGGAGATATCGTCGAACCTAAAAATATCATCTTCGAGTCTAGAATTTCAAATGGGCGAATATGTATTTATCTTTCTTCAGTGCAAATCGTTGATAAACTTTTAACTGAACATACTCATATCAGGATTCAAAATAATGACGTGGAGATTCGACGACTAATATCACAAGCAAAGAGAGTGATAATCTCAAACGTCTGCTCTTCCATACCTAATGATATAATACAAAATATGATTCATACTATTGGTTTTAAAACTGCATCACCTATAAACTTCCTCAGGGTAGGAATTCAGGATGAAGCCTACCGTCATATACTAAGTTTTCGCAGGCAAGTTTACGTTTTACCGGATCCCACAAAAGACCTTTCATCATCGGTTGTTGTAAAACATGAAGATATAAATTACAGAATATTTTTAAATTTTGACGAACTCAAATGTTTCCAGTGTAATGAACTGGGACACATAGCAAGCCAATGTACGAAACCACAAGATACACAAACCAATGATCCTTCAGTAAATATCAACAAACGACCAATGGAATCTGAAACTTCGGATTCACAAACCATACTATCAGAGCGGGTAAGGGAAGAGGAAAAAGAAAATACCAAGTTTAAGATCCCCAAACACAAACCTAAAAGGAAAAAATTGATCAAAGATAACACCACGCGCCAACGATCAGAGTCAACAGAAAGCCGTTCCGATGAAAGTCTCTCGCAGCAGCTGAAACCGCTAAAACCCCTATTTGAGGACACAAATGCATAATACGTTCTCATTTATAATCAACTCTATGACTTCCTCGCGAATGCTTTTGGTAAATTCGATCCATTACCAGTCGCCCAAGATTATACGGACAACGTGACAGGTCTCGTTAAGATGTTACATGATCTCTACCCCTCTTTGCAGAGCAGGCGATTGAAGAATCAATTCACTCGTATTAAAAAAAAACTTAGGGAAACTAGGACTTGATAGTGGAACATCAGAACATGAAGATGACTCAGGCTCATCGTTCCAACTGAGCCTGTATTAAAATTCATTTTACAATGGAACATAAATGGGCTTTATGTCTAAGTCCATACCTAAGTCTTACTCTCACAGAACCCTCCAAAAATTCTTTGTCTACAAGAAACTCACCTTAAAGAAAACAGACATCACAAGATCAAGAATTATACCTGTTACTTCAGGAATCGACAAACAGACCAGCGTGCCAGCGGAGGTGTAGCAACCTATATTGATACCGTATACCCGTCTTCCGAAATTCCACTAAACACTAACCTGGAAGCTGTCGCAGTTGAGGTTCACATGAAACAAAAGTTCACAATATGTAATGTATATATTCCACCATCCAGAGCGGTCAATTGTCAAGAATTGCGCAACTTGTATCAACAACTAACCCACCCCTGCATCATACTAGGGGATTTCAATGCACACAATACTGTGTGGGGCAGCAATTCCTCTACACCAACTGGGACTGAAGTCGAAGAATTCATAGACCAGCATAATCGATGCATACTTAATAACGGAACGTCAACCAGGATCAACCTGGCATCCGGTAGTATGTCAGCAATTGATATAAGCCTGTGTGATCCGCAGCTGCTACCTTTTCTGACATGGACACCTTTTTCCGAACCACTTGGGAGCGACCACTTGCCAATTCAGATTGAGAATGAGCTAGAACATAGTACAACAAGTGCGGCTTGCAACAAATCCCGGTGGAATTACGCACACGCCGATTGGTTCGCCTATACAGAAGAGGTTTCTGAAAAATTGCGCTCATACAAACTTGCGACAAATATCGACACAACCATCGAGCAGTTTAACAGCATATAAACTACGGCTCATAAGCATGTGGGAAAGAAAATCTCAAGTGGAGCACATAGACAGGTTGCCTGGTGGAACGCTGACTGTAAACAAGCAATAGAAGAAAGCAAACGATCGTTCAGAAGATAGAAGCGACACCCTACCACAGATAATCAAGTTGAATACAAAAGGCGTAGAGCCATAGCACGATTTGTAATGAAACAGAGGAAAAAAGCATCCTGGAACGAATTTATGGCTACTCTGAACCCAACCACTCCTTCCAAGATTGTCTGGAACAAAATTAGAAATATGAAAGAAGTCGATACACACCAGAGACCACTTACACTATTGCAAAACAACACTTTAATAAGCGACGAGCAACAGCTAACAGAAATGTTTGCAGAGAGATTTGAGAAGACCTCACATGATACAAACTACGATCCAAACTTCATCTTGTATAAAACTCAAATTGAATCTCTTCCTCTATCGCTAGGCGAGCAATCAACCAGTGCAATCAATACGCCAATTACTATGACAGAATTAAAGGAAGCTCTAATAAACAACCGAAATTCCGCACCAGGGCCAGATAACATCCCGTTGATTTTCTTAAAACACCTTCCCGACAATGGTAGACAAATTTTATTGGACATATTTAATCACATATGGTCAACACATCAATTTCCCCAACTGTGGTCGAGTGCAATAGTTTTACCATTTGTAAAACCCCAGAAATCAAGAACCGACGCCAATTCGTATAGGCCAATTTCACTAACCAGCAGTACATGCAAACCAATGGAAAAGATAATCAACAGACGTCTTTGTTGGAAGCTCGAAAAAGAGGGCATACGGCACCCATGCCAGAGTGGTTTTCGCCAATTCAGATCCACTCTTGACAGCATTGTGCACCTGGAATCAGAGATATCAGCGGCCTTTCAAAACAGAACTCCTAGCTGTGTTGTTCGATCTTGAAAAAGCGTACGACATGACCTGGAGAGACAACATTGTTAGAACACTGGTTAATTGGGGGTTGAAGGGTAACATCACACATTTTATTAGCAACTTTCTTCGACATCGAAGCATCAATGTTCGTATCAATAATTTCATGTCCACTACAAGAGTTCTTCAAAACGGCATACCACAGGTCTCGGTCTTAAGCGTGACACTTTTCTTGGTGACCGTTAACAACATCTTCCAGAAAATTCAGTCACCAGTAAAGCTCACCTCTTTGCCGACGACTTAGTTATCTTTACGAAAAGCAAAGAGCTTGCATCTATGAGTAACTTGACGCAGACCGCTCTACACAACCTCGAGGAGTGGTCACGAACAACCGGCCTCAAAATTTCAACATCAAAAACAAAATGCATGATGTTTTCCAAACAACAAGTAGTAGAGAAACCACAGTTAAGACTAGGGAATGCTAGACTCGACTATGTCACAGAAATTAGGTTTCTAGGCCTCATCTTCGACCAGCAACTAACATGGAAACCACAACTAGAATTTCTTAAACTAACCTGCAGCAAACTATTTGATCTCATGAAAGTCTTGGCCAACAATCATTGGGGAGCGGACACGGTTACTCTCCTCCAAGTGTACAAAATGTTAATAAGGCCCAGGTTAGACTACGGGGCAGTGGCATACTCTACGTGTCTATCTAAGATTTGCACAATCCAGAGTACCGCCCTTAGACAGCTTACTCTGTCTAGCTGGAGAACTACCCATTTTGGACCGCTTCCAGTATTTGCGACTAAGCTACAAGACGAATTTGGCCAGAAATCCAAGAAACCCTCAGTACCAACGACTAGCAACCCCAACAGTAGAATATGAGAAACATCAGTCACCAACATCTATTAAAGGAAAAATTCAAGAAGATCTCCAAAAAATTGGGATGCCAATTCTGCCACTAATTCTTCCAGTCACTTTCACTTCTAGCCCTCCTTGGCTACATCCGCCACTCCATATCAATACATCATTATCTAGGTACAAGAAAATTGATACTTCACAAAGCGTGATTCAGGCAGAGTACCAGGCCCTAGCAGCGCAATACAAAGATCATACCTTTCTATTCCCCGATGCATCAAAAACACCGGACGGAGTTGGAGCAGCGATCGTCTCCCCAACAGAAACGTTACAATTCGCGCAACCTGCACACAGCAGTGTCTTGACTGGAGAGTTGTATGCTATCCTAGAAGCTCTAAGATACATCAAAGAATCCCAAAAGTCACGAATTGTAATATTCACCGATTCCTTGAGCGCTCTTAAAGCTCTAAAACCGCTATTCCCGTCAAATCCAGTAATAATCGACATCAAGGAACAGTGTTACCAACTCTGTTGCCACAATAAGGAGATCCAGTTTGTGTATGTGCCCGCACATGTTGGTATATCGGGAAATGAGGCAGTGGACATTCTCGCCAAAGAAGCACTCCGATCTGAAGAATCAGTACATATACCAGCAGTACCACATACAGATGTTAAATCAATATGTAAAAGAAGACTTGTTGATTCCTGGCAAAACAAGTGGGATTCCAAGCCTTCCCACTTACACAAGATCAAACCAATCGTCACAGGAAGCTTACCAAATCCCAAAACTCGTTGGGAACAGGTGCTGATCTCTCGGATTAGGCTAGGACATACTAGGCTGACCCACGATTTCCGTTTCGCACGTGATAAAGAAGCACCTATATGCTCCACCTGCTTACTACCCCTCACAACGGATCATGTCCTTCTCGCCTGTGCCAAATACAGCCGGGAAAGACAGCAATACCAAGTGGCAGCAAATTTGAAGGAAGCCCTCCAAGATCTAAAGGAAGTTGAGTGAAGTTCCTAGTAGCTACGAAATTATCTAATGCACTGTAATGTACATATTCTAATTGAATAACTATTGGAGCAGTCGCTAATGACCCAGTGCGGTTGAAGCGACGTTAAACTTTTAAATAAAAATAATAATAACTAGTCTGAATAATATACTATCGTATAATACCAATCAATTCGCTCTATTCCTTCATCTACCAATTTGGCGTCGTTATATTTCTGTCATGCCAGTTATATTCAAATGAGCTCATTTTATTATTATTCAAGATCTATTTAACAGCATTTTATATCGGTAATTAAAGTGTTTTATTTGTTTCGATTGAATGCCTGTTTATTACACAGATCAATGAAATAAAATAAATACTTGTATATTGATCTTGTATATTTCTTCCATCTTTGTTTATGTTTAATGTGTTTCGAATTTTGTTGATTGTATGAGATATTATTAAATTTTGAAATTTAAAAATATTTATCCGTGAAAATTCATCGATCTGGCCCGCTGTTTAGATAATACGTATATTTACTTATGAATTTACAGTATTATCCCCAAAACCCATAAATCAAGCACAACAACGGATACGCATCGTCATATTAAAAACTAAAAACGGTTTTTTTGACAGGTACTTTGTGCCCCGTGCTAAAAAACTGCAACAAATTTGTTTCATAAAGTAATGGATTTGCTGTGGGCATAAACCAAATTAAATTAAAAGCACGTCAGTACAGGCTATACGATTGTTCAAAACGAAAAATGTGAACAATGAAATATTATCATGCCAATATAATGAAAATATAGGAAATGTTATTATTGGTTTTTTAAATTGATTTGCAGAGAAAATGCGGGCTCAGAACTGGTGTCTTTACAGATAGATGAATTATTCGGAGTTTAAAATGTATAATTCCGCTTTTTTAAGTAGTGAATTTAAAAAAAAACACATCACGTTTAGATTGCCTCCAACGGGAAAAATAATAACAGTAAGTTACTTGGACTGGTCAATTATCGGTTCTAGAACTGGTATCTAGTAGTATATAATAATGGACAAAAATCGGGCGGTATTAAAGAGAACAGTGTACTGGAAAAAAATTTTTAATTGTTTGTTTTTAAATGTAAGACATTGATAAAATACACCAGTAGATTTCTTTTCATTTACAAAAATTTCAGATTCATTGTTTATTTATTTGTATTTTCTTTTCGGCGCACACCAGTCACCGTCTTGAACTAGCAAGTGTCGCCTGAGTAAGAAACTGACGCACTGGAGGCAAAGCTCACGTTGATGACGCACGAAATCATTTCTTTACACAATAAATATACCTAAATTAGTTTTAATTTCTTTCTGTTTCTTCTGCCTTTTCGTATTATTTCTTCTGTTTAATACTCCTTTCATCCAGCTTAGTTCTTTTTCAGCACTTTCCTTTCTTCTCTGTCCTCTATCAACTTCCCACATTCTTTCATCATCTCCTCTATCGTTTTTGCTCCTTGTCTGCACAATCTGCACACTATTTCGTCCCTCTCTTTCCACTAGTTATTTCCCCCTTCTTCGTTCCCACATCTAAATTTTGCGATTACTCGTCGTTCTTCTCGCTCTCCCTTCTCAGGTATATCGGTAGGTTCTCTGTAATTAGTCTAATTAACTTTTTTTTTATATTTATCAAATTATCACCATTATTAGAAGCTTAATTTTCACAGAGACTAATTCTTTGACGTTAGCTCTCCTGACTAATTTTCGATAGCAAAGAGGAAAATAATTATTATCCCATATAATACTATCGTGTTGTCTTCTCAAAATGGCTCAAAATTGTTGAGAAATTTTCCGATTTCCGTAGTATATCTGTAAAATAGCGGAGCGATCACGTCAGTCGGAGTCATGTGCGGACTGAATGCATTTCGCTCGGACGAGTATCATACCTTGAGGGTCTTTGTATCATGTACCTCTTATGTTTACATTATTTACGTAAACCATCCATTTGTGGATATTAGTTTCTTTCAGTTTAAGCCTTGTATATTTCAATGTTAAATAGTTACATCATTTGCAAAACTGATTCCATATACTACAGCACTTTTGCAAATTGTTTTTTTTTTAAACTCAGTAGAAAAGGAAATCTAAGTTTTCTTGGTAAACAATGCATTATTATAAACTATAGATTTTATAATGAAACCTTTAGGAGAGGTATGTAAATGAGAGCTTAAGACAAGATTTTTTCCCTGAACTCTGCAAAGCTTTACCTTGAAATATCCGAGTGAATGATCCCGAAAATCTCTTTTCTCCTGCTTAGAGACAGTTTATAAACAGCAACGCCCTTACCCTTTTCATATAAAAACTTGCAGTATGTGCAAAATTGGAATTTGTACATGCAGAATTGTAGAAAATGTCCGGGTCAAAATTCTCGAAAGAACTTACAACTGACAGCACGTTTCAGCATTTTTAAATTAAAATCCAAAGACAACAAAGTTTATATCGAGCAATCAACATAATTTGTAATCGAGTCATCCATGAATCCGAAAACGTATGTCGCGCACTTAAACTGCACTTATAAATTTCAAATAATGTGTCAATTGAAAGATAAAATGGTGGAAATTCTCAAACAGGATTTTATTATTATTATTATTATTATTAATATTATTATTATTATTATTATTATTATTATTATTATTTTATTGCCAACAAGACGAAACATTTTAAGAAAAATACATTTATTTCATTCAACTGTTATAATAAATGCTGAAAATATTCTCCATTTTGGTCAAAGCACAAATGAGGCCTTCGTCTAACACATTGAATAACTTAACCTTGAGTAAATTATGAAGAGGTGTTCGGTAAATGGAATTTTTTAAATAAGGCCACAAAAAAGTCCGCAGGTGTTGAAAATAGCCAAGTGCCAATTCGTCTTCATGAAGTTCGTTAATAAAAGTTTCCAAAATCACTTGTTAGTGCAGTTAGGTTACCTGGAGGATTAAAAAATGTTTAGGTTTAAATAACGAATAATGAATGATTTACCTTCAAAAAATACTGGTCCTATTATACGTCATCGGCAAATTACTTCCGAAACACCAATTTTTTGCGGATGTACTGGGGCCTCACATAAACATGTGGTTTTTCACTGCTCCAAATTCTCATATTTTGTGCATTAATGTATCCACTTAGATGAAACCATGCTTCATCTGAAAAGAACGTTTTCTCCAACAAATCATCGTCAAACGTGTTCAATAACCATTGACAATATGCAGCCCTTAATGGAAAATCATCTTGATGCAGTTCTTGTACACATGTTAATCCATACGGAGACAAAAGTAAATCTTTTTTAAGTATTGCTTGACATGTGCCTATGACTATGATAAGTCCACTTGCTGTGCCAATTGCCGAATGGATGTTCAAGGGGCTTTTTCCATTACGTGCTGGACAATCTCAACGTTTTCTGGCGTTCTTTTATCCTTTGATCGATCACTTTCTGGTTTTCTTTCTAAAGTGGATGTTTGTCGAAACTGGGTAGGTAACACAAAGATTTAATGTATTGGAGAAATTAGCATAATCGACGATATCATTGGGAGACTGCTCACGAAATTCTGTCCATGCATCTTATCCTTGTCCATTTCGAAAATACGACTCAACCATAAACGCTTTGTATTCTAATGAAAATGCCATTTTTAAGCAGTGAACAAATGAAGTTCTTAAAACAATTGATTTTATAGAGTAGAGAGACTGTTTCACTAGACAAAAATAACACAACAGGGATCAACAACGCAAGATACTGAAATTTGAGGTTAATGACTTTTGATGGCAGTGGTTCATGTCACACCGCAGATCTGGCGAAAAATTGAAATTAACAATAAAAAAATAGGTTGTGGAGGCTACACTTTTTTCGCATCTGTTTAAAAATTTATTTCCTAAATTTTTTGAAACCTCAAAATTATTTTTTAAACTTCTTGAGTGACGTAACTTTAGATGCCACAATTAAGCATATCAATAGCGAAAGACACACGGATTCGAATTCATGGATGACTCGATTACAGATTAACTTGACAATTAAACGTGCATTCGTAGCATTTATGTAAGAATCTTTTTGTAAGTCCTTTTATTTCACTTTCAAAGCTACTAGCTACTACAGAAGTGTATTCTAACTACCTCCAGACGTTGCAATAAGATTATTAGTTTTTAATAAAATTTCTGTTGGAATCTTTATTTAAAACAGTTGCTGGCAAAACAAAGTGATTACTATGCTTTATATGATCACTTGTTTATAGATGGCTTCACAGCATGAAATTTGGGATTTGTGTTTCACCTTGTGTGTCGACAATTTCCTATACAATGATTTTTAGACTGGCTTTTTTTGCATTAATCTATGAAAAATTATTTTTGTATTCGTTTTGTGAAATATATTTATTATAAACATTTCCGGTTATGTATTTAATTTGACAGCTCTGTCAAAACTAACCCCAGAACTTGAGGTTAATTGGTGTTTTTCTCATACGAATACAAAAAATGTTGTTTAATACGCGCCCAGTAAACACAACCACGTGAGAAAAACGTAAAAAATACAACGGTTGTATAGACGTTACGATGTCGCTGACTTCAACGTTACTTTCGACGTGTAAACATGACGTGTTTATAACGTCTAGTAAAACACGTTTTTTTACGTGATTTTACCACGTAGTTAAGACGTACTGATTTTCCGTAAACAAAACAACGTGAAGAAAACGTAAAACAAACGAGTCATCGGTTGGTAGGATGAATAGACGTTACGATGTCGCCGAAATCAACGTTACTTTTGACGTGTAAAAATGACGTGTTACAAACGTCTCATAAAACATGTCTTTTTCAGGTGTTTTTACCAGGTTGAAAAGACGTGTTGATTTTCTGAATTAAACGTCATTTTCAATGTCTCAACAAAACGTTCTGTAAACGTATTTTAAAGATATTATAAAATGCGTCTTTTTTAGGTGATTTTAGGAAATAAGTATATTAAAAGTGTTGATTTTCATGACATATATTTATTATAAAACAAACAAAAAAAATTGTTTTACAAAAGTTCAAATCTATTATAATGTATAAAGGTGAATAGAAAATATGAAAATAATTACTAAAAACTATAATATCAACTATGTACTACTAATATTATAAACTATAACTATAACTATAATAGTAATATAATATAAAAACTAAAATAATTATTATGGGCTAATTGTCCTAATTAAATTAAATCATTATTTTCATGACTCGGATTGTGTGTTCCTCGACGTGCTGGGTCAGTTTTGCCAATGTTTGTAGTACAGTTGCCTCAAAATCTATAAGAAATAACTATAAGTAACTATTGCAAAAATAAAAAAATCCTTACTAGGTATATGATTGTCGTAAATGATATAAAATAGCACAACATTGGCGATGCAGAAGACGTCGTCGGGGTACAACAAAAATCCTGTCCAAGGTTTACAGTTCGACGCCGCTTACCATCAAAAAGAGACTCATCACCAAAAACTTGCTTTCTTGAGAGACTTTCCACTGATGAGTTGTTTTCTCTGCAGTTTCCCCAATCTCCTTGATGAGGTTGTTGGCCTTTTTATCGTCTGTGTCATAACCTTCTGCAAAGAAGCTCAAAAGTTAAAAAAAAAATATTTAATTATAAAACTCATAAATATAATATCATATATGTATATACCCGTCTTAAAATGAATCTTAAAAACCTTGTAAGAAATCCAGGTCTTACATGGAGTACCACTTTTAACGAAAGTCATAATTTTCATTGATAGTACCATTGAATATCAATACTCTAACTATTGAGTATTGATATTCAATGATAGTACTGATCAATAATACGTTTGGTTATTATTTATTTTTGACAATTACGCTTGCGTCGTCGGTTCCTCAATCTTCAGCCTCCATCATAAACCAATATCCGTTCTTCTCAAAATTCCAGCCCCTAAACTGTAAAACTTCTCAACGTATGTTTCAAATTGTCCCTTAATTATACCTGATTTCAATTTCGTTTTTAAAAACTATTCATTCCCTGACCAACACTAAACTCTTCTCCGGTCAAAGACACACTCAAACTTCGCGACACGACTCTCAAAAGAGATTCGTTGTTTTAGTTTTAATCTTTTCGCTGGTCTTTTGACACCTTCACTTACTTCACAGCGTTTCACATTTCCAGACATTACCAATATTTATTAATTTCGTTGATGTTGATGTTGGCATCATCAGGGTGATGAGTGAATCGGAAAACTGATTAAAAGTAGTTATCTACTACCAAAAGTGATCCAGACAATTGTTTTGTTTTTGAATAATTATATGAATTCTCAAAGAGCGATTGTTCATCTCTATTGCGAACTAGATCCTAAAACATTTCAACCACGAGAAAACGTCAAACCTTCAAGGTTGTTTTGGTAAAATTCGGGGTGCCAAATGTTTACAAGAGCTAACTTAGTTGTTACCATGTTTCGTAAAAATTATGAAAGAAATGCTAAATGTACTATATAATTATATGACTATATAAACACGTGAATTTATTGTAAAAATTTCACGAGAAATTAATGTCAGAACTAAACGTCAAAAATTACTTATATTTTACCCACATTAATTCCTTTCTATGCTTCTATATTTGATTTTAATCGTAATTCAAATAAAAAATATAAATTAAGTAGGATTATTATACATTATGTATTTTAAAATCATCATTTTTGTCTTTGAAACCCCTTAGTGACTTATAAACTTGACCACAAAACACGCCTCATAATATGATATGGAATACGTTCTTTCTAGTGTTTATTTGCCTAGAAAAACACGTATACTTAACGTGAAAATTTCACGAAAAGTAAACGGCGCCAAAACACGCCTCGAATGCGTTTTTATTTGTAGTATAGATGACTAGAAAAACACGTGTATTTAATGTTAAAATTTAACGAGAAATAATAGTCAAAAATAATAATGTAGACTTCACCGCCATTCGTTCTTTTCTATTTTATATAATTTGATTTAAGTTATGTTTTAGATAATAAATATATATTTTAACATGATTTAAAAAAAAATAAAAATTGAGGTAAAGTAAAATACAATAATAAAAAAAATAAGGTAAGTAAATTGAAAAACCTCCTTTTAAACCCAAAAACCTATAGGGCTACACCATGATGATTTTTTATACCCTGCTGGAACTCTTTCACTCCTTAGGTATTTTTATTTTTTATTTGATTAGAAAAACACGTGTACTTAATGTAAGAATTTCACGAAAAATAAACGACGACAAACACGCCTATATGACACTAAAAAAACACGTATATTTAATGTAAAAATTTCACGTCAGAACTGCACGTGGAAAATAACTTATATTTTATTGTATTGAAAATCAACGTTGAATTTACGTTACGTAAAATACGTTGAAATAACGTTGAAGGTATTACCAAAATATAACGTGATATTTTCAACCATAAACGTGTTATCAACCACATACACTGCTTTTCCACGTTAAAACAACGTGCATGTGTTTACTGAGCGTGAGCCTTCAGAAATTTGCCCTCGCCCTTGAAAAATGCCACCTACAGCAAACCTGTATCGAAAATAACTATTCCCTTCTGCTACAAATTTCAAGTGACAAACATTTTTTGCCTTTTGTCCTTAGTTTTAGGAAGTTAAAGGCATGTCTAGCGATGTTATTACTGAATGAAGACAGCATATTACACATGCTATGCAGTATTATATACAGCTTTCCAACATCTATCTACCAAATAATTAAACTGTCACAATGTTAAACAGCTACAACAAGCCATCTACAGTAAGTTATCCACAGTAAGTTACCGCCAGTCAGTATTAATGGATCAAATACTGGTGTTTAAAAACTCAATCCAATATGTATGGAATATGATAGAATAACCATTCTGGAAGAACTTTGACACCAGCTAAAACTTGCTTGCAAAGAGCTTCCTCAACCTGGTCATCTAATTTTCAAGCATCCCTCGAATAATTGCAGTGTATTATTAAGAAATCATACGCATTATCTGTAATACACATATGCATTTTGACCTTTAACAACTCTTCACAGTTCTCAATATATTTTACAACAATCAATCTAAATTTGATTCGCCGTTTCAGACTTTGCAGGACGGCCTCCGCACTACAGGCATTTTATATGTTTATACATTACCGGGTTATATACTTTGCCTGTAAGATAATATGCATAGCCATTACTCATAATAATTATTATTTTATTTTTAGACCACTCCATTATCAGACTTAAATTTAATATTTTAGTCTTTGATGTTGTTGTTTGCAGTCGATTATTAATTGGAAACATAAATGTTAAATAAGCGTTAATAATTCACTGAAACTATAGATTTAACAGAATTTAAGGTAAAAATTACATCACTGTTTAATTTCTTTTAACTCTAGCTACTGAATTTGATATGCTAAAATTGGAAGTCAAGAGCACAAAATATTACAAACCGGGATGAGCTGAGAACCGGATTTATGTGAAGGGCTTTGATCCGCATTTTGCTCAATTAACGAAGGCGTAGAAGCAAATTGGTTCATGATAATAGTGTGTGTATGGTGCATGATCAAAGAAAATTGATTAAAGCCGTGGAACTTTGAATGTTCAGAACGTGTTTATGGCTGGCTTTGTAAATATCACATACAAAAACTACGAGCTCCTGGTAAAACCTCACTCGAAGAGGGGCGCGTCGTTTTTGTAGTGAGTCTTAACTTAATACATCCCGGAGAATATAATAAATTATGTAAGGCAGGTAGTTAGAAGACTTCCAAGTTTCCAATCAACTCGTGGGAAAGCCGCCATGAATAATTCGCCTTAGTCGACTTGGTTTACTGTAAAATTTCTCCAGGGCGATAATGGCATAATGAGACTGACTGAGTAATGATATTATATATGGGCGTTCTCTCGAGGATGCAACTGCGAAGGTCTATTTATATCACTTTTAACTGAATCTAATTAATTTCTGCAAAGTCGAGGCGCACCTAAATCAGGAAACGCTTTCGCATGTAGTTCGATCTCACCTGGGTCTGAAAGGAACCAAAGGGCTTCGTCTAATTTGCTCACGTCAAGTACCGTGAACATTATAGGCTAAAGATCGGAGATGTGATGCGAAAACGGATAACGTGAGACGTCACAAGACATCACTCCATCAGGAATATCCTGCGGCGTGTTCAAAAAATTATAATTTGTTATAACCAAGATTTTTTATGTTGCTGTAAATTGACGACAGACCTCAAATGAAACCCTTGAGGGTCTTCTAAAAATAAAATTTTAAACGACTTTGATATTTATCCACGATTTACGAGATCTTTTTTGTCAGCTACAGTAGAAATTTGTATAATTTCATAAAAGTCGGTAAGTTAATTTAATTTTTTGTTCCGCCCGAAGCCTGTGGAAACATTACCATTTTTAACACACAAAAACCTCTTTCGGGACTTTCATTTTTACGCCAGAATACTAAAAAGAAAATTACCGCGTATAAACCCTCCGTGTCCGGAAATTTCGATCAGCAAATAATTAAAGTTTTATCACGATGGTGGCGACGCTTCCAGGATGTTAAATCAAGGATTTGTGTTCCGCAAAAGACAATTCGTTATAAATTAATTGGCTTTTTCTCGCTCACTAAGTCGCTGACAAATAATATTAAAAGGTTTAAGTCGGTCGGTATCTTTGCGTCCTGTTTCCTCCAGACCGAGTTTACTTCCACTACATTGAAAACCGACACGGGTCACAAAAAGCCCGAGCAGTGTAAAGGTCGAAAGACGCGCGGCCACCTTTTACGCCCAAGATGACGCATTAATGTGATGTATTGTTTTCTTGAGTCGGAAATGTATGCTTTATCTAGATTTGGCTTTTTTCGATTCTGGTTACCGGGGATCCGGATCAAGTGTCGGCCGAACAGCACGTCCATCCTATTATAGAACGACTTTTTAAGCCGTATTTTACGGAGGGTCTGCTACGTTTCGCAACCCGGAGATGGAAAAACTGTTTAGCCTATAATTTGGTGCTTTTTTGATGGCCAGGATCATGTTAGGTCTTATTGGTTTCAGGCATTTAACGTTTGATGTCTGAACCTTTTGCGATAAACTGGATCGATGAACTAGTCCTTAGTTGAAAAAGCATAATAATTATAGTTACTGGACCTAACTTAAAACTTCTGAAAGTAGGTATCTAGAAATAACTTTAATAAAGCTTTAGTGAATGGGGTAAAGATAAAACATAAAGAAGCACCCATCAACAACAAATAGTCAAAGACCAACTCTTAGTTTGTTAGATCCATTGTGTTGTTAACTCTTTGCGAACATATTAACAAAAATTCATATGGATATTTTGAAGAAATTTTTAAAATATATTTCCTTACATAATAGTCGAGTAACCTAATACCTAAGTTGCATTAAGTGGTGGTAGTAGGTTTTGACTTTTTTTCTTGTATGGGATGTGACCGAGATGCGAAGTTTTGAATATCCCAAAAACTCCAATTTTTTCCAAATTTGACCATCGAGGAGCACGTTTTGGACAAAAATCATTCGATACATTTCACAACTAGATTCAATTTGCTACAATTTTAAACCAGAATGGGCTTGGTAGACCTAATATTTTCTGAGATCCAGCTTTTTAAAGTTTGACAAATTTTCCAAACTGGAAAATTTGGAGATCACTGTTCACAACCAAATCACTGAAATTCAAATACAAAATTTATTTAACAAACATTTGCATCAAGTGTAAATTAAGTCAATGAAAGTGTAAACGAAATGTGGATTAAAGGTGTTTGCGAAGGACCAGGGCCAAGCAAATCCGCAAATCCGCCAATCCGCCTCCTTCAGTACCATTTTTATAGTCCTGGACCTCTTGAAATGGAATGCAAATAATTGTTTGTTGAATATCCCAAGGTAAAACCTTCTCAATAAGTCCTAATAAAAATGTAACACGCATGTCGGTATGTAGAAATAATGGTAGCTGTAACATATAATGGTAACTTTCAACAACAATACAACCGTAAGTACACCTGATATTGTTTCTCGACTTGCTCAATATCATCTCCAGCGAGTTGGCTCACTGTATAGTCGAGCAGCCGATCCATTTCATCGTCAAATGGTAGATGTTGACATCGACTTCAAACCTACTTTACTGTAGCTGCAAGCATTTCTGCATCCCTTCTTACAACTGCAGGAAATCATGTTCAGCAGGTTTGAGGGGCTACTTCTCTGGAAATCATCTTTGGGGAAAGGCCTCGGGCTGTAGCAACCCCATTCGAG
Source organism: Diaperis boleti (assembly GCA_963583935.1). Classification (NCBI taxonomy): domain Eukaryota; kingdom Metazoa; phylum Arthropoda; class Insecta; order Coleoptera; family Tenebrionidae; genus Diaperis; species Diaperis boleti. Next base: position 55,866,508 of record OY757242.1, on the reverse strand, counting down.
CAGATTCTTTTGGTAACCCAGCCACTATTGCACTTGGTGGCATGTGCGAAACAAATGCAGTTTTGCAGTATCTTACGTGGGAGGAAGTCTGGTGAGGTTGAAACTGGTCGCAGCTGGTAGCGCAAGTCGTTGAGGGTTTGACTGGACTTTTCCCCACCGTACAGTTCAGTCAGGATTTTCTTCCCGGCTGGATTAGAAAAAACTGCAGCTTCTACATGTTTCTTCTAGAGCCACTGAAGGCGTGAGTGAAAGTGATGAGCTGACTGTCTGCAGATGTTGGGTTGGTTGAGTAGAAAACATCTGAAGGTATTTGGTATCTTGTGTGGGACCCTTGAGGCGGGTGAGGATGACCAACAAGTCTACCTCTTCTCCACGACCTGAAAATCAGAGGCCTTTCTGATAGCTGTAGTAATGATTAGCGTATCTTCTCCAACCTGAAAAACCTCAATACGTTTGGATTCAAATTTCATCTTCAGCAGTTGGATGAATCTTATTTGTTTTTATCATTTGATAAAAAAATTTCTTCGAAAACATTAGGAGTGGTTGTTTCCTCAAGTATCACCTCAAGAGAAGAATGTGCCTGAGCTCGGCTCTGCAGGGTCACCATCGAACTGTTCTGACCGTACCGTGCCTCGAGATATTTTACATATCGGTCAGCTATCAACTCAAACGAAGAGTGCTTGGGCCACACAACTTTGTGAACGAGATGACCACCATCTACAACCACAAATTTAGTTTTTCCTCGTGACTCATCAAGATTGACAGGTTATAATGCTGCTTATAAAGAGCCCTTCCTCATTCCTTCTTGAGTGAATAGAGCTCTATGTCCTATGTCTAGACATCGGGAATGGTGAAAGTTCTTCAATTCTTCATCCGAAGAATGGATCGATAGTCACTTGTCTGTTGCCAACAATAACAGTACAAACAGAAGAGGAAAGAGATACAACTTTCGTTTTACGCTCGAATTTTACGTTTTGGAACTTTTCTCCTTCAACCTTCAACATTCCTTTCTTTCCAATATCTATCATTCACTTTATCTTGGGCAATAATAATGCGAGGCTAAGAAAAGGCTTCTCAACCGTGGTTTATATACTATTTTTTTCACTACTAGCACATTTGTTTAACTTTTCTTGAATTGATAATCATGTTAATGCGAAAGGTTAATATGAATAATATGAAATTAAAGCAATACCTGTCATGTCTATTTTTTGTTGCGATGTTGCTAGTGTAGTCCAGCTGGCAAATTTAACATTTTGCAAGAAATTCCAACTCCCCAGTTCTACATTGTTGAGCTGTCAGCTATCATTAATAATGACAGCAAATGTCAAGTCAAAACATCAACTACGGCAGTAACCATGCCAACATTGTCAATATTGTTTTTATTATCTACTGGTAGGAGAGAAAAATCCATTATTAGGTAAGGTACAGAAAATCAATTTCTGAAGCATCAAACACGATATATAATGATGTGTTCTGAAGCTAGTAGTGAAAAAAATTTATTATAGATTGGTAATGAGAGAATTTATCTTTTTTACTGACATCTGTTTTGTTTTGTAAATGCCAAGCTTAGCTTAGCTTAGTAAATTCCTAGACTACCTGCCGACATGAGGACACGCGGAGATAAGTGACGAGGAGAAAATTCAAGAAGAAGGTAAAGAGGAAACTAAAAGAAAAATAGAGATAGAATAAAGCCCAAAAGCATTCCAAAAATGCAAGAAGACATTAAGATCACCACAGTAAAAAAGAAGTCAAGAAGAAATGGGACTAAAAATGAAAGAGATGATGGATTACCTAAGTGAAACCAAAATAGAAATGAGAGAGCTAAGGAACGTCAACAGGCAGCTCAGGGAAGATATGGACCAACTGAATAGCGAAATGAAGAAATTAAAGAAGGTGAAGGAAGAAAAAGAGAAAAAAAAATCGAGAGAAGAGAAAATGTTCCTAGAAAAGAAGATAAGTCGAATGCAAACGAAGATGGAAGAAAAAGGGAGGCGAAAGAAGAAATAACACAATAATAACAGCGCAGAGACTAAAAGAGACGGGACAAAGCTGAGCAAGAAAGTGGAGAAGTGGGTCGAAGAGGAGTTGAAAACAGAAGTGAAGATAACAGAGGCCTATGCTTTGACGGGAGAAAACATGATAGTAGCGAATATAGAAATATGGGAATGGAAGCAGAAGGTCATGAGAAACAAAGTAAAACCGAGAAATAGGGCGGGAGCAAAAATCTTCATAAATTATTTAAAAAGGAAAGAAAATGAGGAACAGAAGCGATAGCAAAGAGTGAAAGGAAAGTAGGAAAAACGATAAGAATAAGCTATAGGAAACGCCAGATAGAGGGAAAATAAAAAAGATTTGAAGAAAAAACTAAACAAGGTATTCGATTTAACGAAAAAGCAACCGAAGAAAACAAAAGGAAAAATAGGGTAGTCATATTGGAATGTAGCGGGGAGAAAAAACAAAGGAGCAGATTTTTTGAAATATATAATATAATATATGAAAAGGAATGGAACAAGATAGATGAGAGAATGCCGAGAGACTATGTATGGAGATGTCAAGCAGCAGAAAGGAAAAACAAGAAAGGCAAGGAAAGAAATTGCGGACTAAAGAATGGCAAAACAAGGACTACAGAGAACGGGAATAACAGAGAGTAATCTGAAACTAGGAATAAAAAAAAAGTTAAAATTGTCACAGTATTCAGTAAAGAGATGAGCAAAATAACACAAATGTTAGAAGACACCAAAGTTAGAAAGGAGAAATAATTATAATTACTACGGGAGACTTTAATGCGAGAGTTGGGACAAGATTAGGAAAACAAAATAATGGGACAGAAGAAGCGAGAAGAATATCGAAAGATAAAACACAAAATTAAGAAGGAAGAAAATTGATGGCATTTATACAAGGGAGAGGATATGAGGTCATTAAATTTAATGGGAACTCGAAAGGTGATACAGAGAAATTAACGGACGTGGGGCCAAGAGGGAATCTGTGACAGGTTCTCTCCATTTCCGGATTTTATACTCTCATTTCAATCTTTGAATTTTTTAGATTTTTGGTTTCTCTGCTGTTTGGATCTGCTTTCAGGTCGTAAGATTGGCAATTTCAATTTTTTTAGGGTTTCTAGATATTTCAATTCCTTAGTGTCTTTATTTTTCCGATTGAACTTTTCTATCTTTCAGAATTTTAGGTTTTCAAGCTTTCAATTGCTTTGTTTTTCTCACTTGTTTAATTTCTAAATTTGCAACGTCCGGCATTGTCGAAAAAAGCTAGGATGGTTTCAGGCGAGATACACCTGAAGTTGGCCCAGCTGGGCCATGTCTCCCCCAGTATGGACTTTCTAGTCGAGGCGAGAGCCGGATATTCCCGCAGGATATGTTCCACAGTCTTGTCCTCTTCTAAGCACCCCCTGCACTCTGGGTCGTTTACCACCCCCATCACGTGGAGATGTTTATTTAGTCTGCAATGTCCGGTCCAGATGCCCACCAAAAGGCAGAGTCTGTCCCTTGACAAATGCAGAGAGAACCTGGCTCTTTTAAAGGATTTTGGATAACGTATTTATGTTTTCTGGATCTCAAATTATTTTTTTATGGTTTCGGGTTCTTAGTTTATAACAGGTGTTCATTTAAAAAAGTTATCAAGTTGCTCATGATTTTTTGAGTGGCAAAGACGAATTGAAAAAGGCATGTCATTTATTGCTTCATGTTTTATTCTGTTACCAAAAGCTTCTTTGAAACACATGGCATGGCATTTATTAATTGGTCTCTTGAAGGCCATTTGATAAAATTTTGTAACCTAACATATAACATTGGAAGCACACAATAAAATATCCTTGATATAGTTTGTATACTAGTGTTAAATACGTACGAAAGTAAAGTAAAGTTCAAATTTAAACTAAGTTTCATTAAAACGATTAAAATATGTGTAAATTTGCCTTGTATGATATTTTTTGGTTTAATTATGATTCACGGTTCTATCAAATGGATAAAAATACTGTCATATATACTCACAGTCGAAACTCCAATATTACCTTCTTCCCAGAAAATGAAAGCAAGATTAGAACAAACATTAAAAAAGAACTTCAGTTATTAATTTCCTTTACAAATACATTGGTAAACCAGAGGAATGTTGATAAATCCAAGTGGAGTAAATTTTTTGAATCCAAAATAACGTCAACCTCATAATTTTTAATATTCTTTAAGGGCTGATGATGGCAGTAGTGTTCTGCCGAAACATGTTCCATTTGTAATTTTACACTTATTAAAGTTTGTGGAGTTTGACTTCGATATATTTAAATTTTAAATACATTGGTGTCTTTTATTTCAAAGTGAGTTGTGGGCTACTTTATAGCTATATCCTTCTGATTTGACTTTACCTCTAATATGTAGATATTCTGTACAATAATAATGGTATTATAATTTGTAACTAACTTGGATTTGAGTGTAGGTTCAATTTACAGAATTGACATGTTTAATAAAATTAATTGGTATGTGCAGTGTAAAATCTAGCTATTATATCCAAATTGTAGATCTGTAAACATGATTTTGATTGTCTAATAAATCCGCTATTATGATTGTATGGTTGTACGCTATATACCTATTACATTTACGGCCTCAATCAATATCCGTTCAAAGAGATCTGATCAATTTATCTGTCGGTGGGCTATATTTAATCTAATATAGTCTTGTCCGATCAATGCATATCTAAGTGATTGATAATGGCATTGTCGTTATTGAATTCAATTTTCTAAAGACATAAAAACAATATTAGAATTTCGCGAATACATACTACATAGTATGTATAATTATGTTTTTTGTATGTTGCTGCAATTTAAGATTTCAGCGAGGCACAATTTCTGTTCCCCGTGAAAATTAAGGTGTTAATCTCGTATCAGATGTGCATGTTCCAGTGTTTTAAATATCTTTGCAATTCTTCATTTTGGTAAAAATATGATTTTCGTAGGTGAAGTTGTCAGACGCCTACGTTAAGATTAGCAGTAACAGAGCGAATCAATACCACCAGAACGAATCCATCTCACAAGTTCTTCCTGCAGTTAAAAATAAACATGTTCAGCTCCGACCGTATTGCTTTTGGTGCATAAGCTGTGTATAAATGAGAGAGCTTCAGTGTGTTCCGATTCGAGGCAAAGAATCAAAAAATGTCAGCGCGAAATAAAACGGGCAGCTGCCGGCGTGGTTTTATTGATAAAAGCGTCTGGAGGAAATGGAGCCAAGTCCAGACCTGAACTCAATCATTTTAGTGAAAATGGCCGAAAGTATTTTTCGGTTCGCTTCCTGTCTCTGTTTATGAAGGCATGCACCAAAGTCGTAATATTTTCATTAAAGCGGAGCACCATAAAAGTAAGTAAGTCGGGATGGCCAGTTAGTGTCCCGAAGCGACGGCAGTGTTTCAGGATTCAGCTCGGGTCTTGAGGGTTGAGTTGCAACGTTTGAGACTGCTCCACTATTTACCGCCCCGTTACTGGATCCACTTTTATAGTTTAAAGTCGACCGGGATCAGAATCACGTTTCCAACTTCACACCTCCTATAATTTCCTCGCCTGTTCTCTCGTATTTTTCAGTTTTTCCGGATACTCTCCGGGGATCGACCCCATCTTTATCGGAATGCTAAGGAGAATGTTGTTTAATACCGCCTTGCAACTGGAAAAAGTTGTTTCAGCGACGATAAAGAAACTTGTGTTAGTGATAACCTCACTTAATCTCACAGCAAACTAGCGAACCCATGTTCAGAAGCAATTCGAGTGCGATGACGCATTTCACAAGTCGATAAACAAACTCATACGTTGTAGCTTGTGTCAGATGCATACTTGAAATCTGTTTGAACAGAATGCTCCAATTTGTATTTTAGTAGAATACTTTACAATATATACATAAAAGTCAATATCAAACTGGAACAAACAAAAACATGTAAATCTAGGGGTAATTAAGAATGTTTCGACACTGGAGACACTGCAAAACGTATTTAACGCAGTGGGGTGATGAATGGTCTGGACCCCCATTTGGTAACCATTTGGGAAAAACTAACAGACATGAAAAACTGGAATGTCCAGAAAGTAACAAACACGGAGTCTTCCGAAATATTGGAAACTTAAAATTAAACGGCAGTCCTACTAAGTCTAGCCTGACTCTAGCTAGTGTATGAATAAATAGACGAGTTACAGAAAACTGTGCAGAAATACATAATTATATAACAACTTAAATTAAGTAAATTAAGCAATCTTTCTAAATATGCACGATTTGCTGCATCCTTGTTTGTAACTATTTCTAATCTAACTTTAATAATTTTAAAAGAAAACTCCCAAGTTTAAGTTTACTGCCGAATATATTTTAACCCATTCAAGCGTTGCAAACTAAATTGTTAAGAAATTAACCTTGAGGAATAAAATATGAGAGCCACGAGTAAAACACATGAGTCTCCTTTCCTCTGAAACCCGTCCAGGATAGTTCAATTACTTAATTGATGACTTTTCCTGTCCCTCAGAACGGTCAGTTTTTCCGCTCACAGAGCAACATCTACTTAGGAGTAAAGTGCCACGAACTGCTTGTCCGCAACACCATTTGTCAGGGGAGACTTGTGTACGTGACGTGCGGCGGTGTCACCCCGGGGGCGGTAAACTACGACCGCACCCCAACAACATGTGTTCGAGTTTTCACTCATTAGCGCGAAATAAGAATCGGGAGGTTTTAGTGCAACACCAAATGCCACTTGCGACAAGAGTTCGAATAAATTCCCCGGACTTTAGGGGAGAATGGTCCGTGAAATCTTGGATTAATTGCCTTGAAACTTGGGGTTTCTAATAACGATAAACTGTCAAGTCAAAGTAAGTGCATAAAGATGCAAGTGCATGCCAAGTATGTCGACGGATTTGAACTGAACATGGTTCGTTAAGGGACGCAGGGATTGGGGTAATTCGGGGAAAGTAAACAAATGAATATTGAGTCCTATATTTATCTACCACTATAGAAGATAAACATCAACTAAGAGAAAGGAAGTAAATGTAGAAAACAATACGTTAGAGCAAGTAAAATTTTAAATGTGTACTTAGGGAATGAAAAGCTAGAGAAGAATATTAAAGAAGGACGATGCAGACTGAAAAACTTGCAATAGTATCAGTAGTATGTTACCAAACAAGAATTACTGAGGACGTAGCGACCCATGTTTGAGTATAGTGCGAAAACACAGGCAAGAATAAACATAAAATTTAGAGTAAAAAATTAACACCACGAAAAGTGAGCACTTGGTTTCTTGTTGTCACTGATCCTTAGTTACATCCACGTAACCAAGAGTTATGGATAACCACATTTTTACAGAATCAGGTCGAATATGCACCGTGTTACAGAAGTTCTAGCAAAAAGAATTAACCACAAGTAGAACTTTTGTTATCTATGTTTTTTTTTCGCAAACGCAGAGTATCAGAGTTAAAATTAAGAATAAAACCAATATCTGTGGACTTCACGTTCTTTGATAACGATGATGCACAAAAAAGTTGGCCGATTAAAACGAATCGAAACAAAAACTGTTTAAATGTAATCATGTACTAACGTGCCGTGCCATAACAGGAAGATGTTAAAGTAGGTTAGTAGGTTAGTAATAATAAATTCTTTAGCTTACCTTTTTTAATCATAACAATTGCTCACAATAGCGCCCGTCATTGTTAATGCAATCTGGTGCTCTTCGTGATAAAGAAGTTTGCGTTCGCACTACCATGTCCGGGTTTTCGACCACTTGCATTATACGAGCAGTAAGTTAGTTCTTCAATTGTGGGAACTGGAGTCGCGTACACTAACTGCTTCATATGCCCCACAAAAAAACGCAAGGATTTAAATGTGGCGATCGAGCTGGATATAAAACGAGTCCATAGCAACAGATCCATTTTTTCTCCAAGTTGTTGTTTACCCACCTGTGATATCCACTGCACAATGTGGTGGAGCTCCATCGTGTATATACCACATATCACGTCGTACAGCTAGCACATCATCTTCTAAAAGCTCACATTTTGAAGAAAACTTCCACCAGTCAAACGCGGGGGTAAAATATGAAGCCCAATTGAATGATCTCCGATTATTCCTGCGCACGCATTAATTGAACATTTTTCCTGAAAATTGCGTTCCGGGATTGCCTGAGGATTTTCATCATACCACAGATGTATATTACGGACGTGAAACACACCCTTTCGCGGGAAGCCCGCTTCGTCAGTTGTCAATGTTGGTACCTCATCAATTTTCTGAATAAGCTATTGGCAAAAGGCAATCCTTCGAGCGGGGTCTCCAGGTTGGAGAGCTTGAACAGGTTGAACATGATAGGGATGCAGTCCTTGTTCGTGTAATGTCCGATAAACAATAAAAGTTGACTTTCGAATACTCAAATTTGGCTCTTCCCCAATAGCATCCAAGATTTCTGGTTGAATTTCCGAAACGCAAACACTTTTGGGACATCCCAAATCTTGAGTTGGAGAAGAACATTTGCCATAATCACGCATAAAACGCAAGTACTGTTCACAAAAGCAAGTTTGAATGTTGGAATTTCGCGGTTTGGAAATCGTTCTATGTACAAGTGGCACGCCTCGTTTGGATTACCTAACTCTTCCCCGTACAATAGCACCATATCGGTTACATCTGCATTAGAAAAAAATCATTTTTGTGGAAATTGCAATGAACAAATTATTATTAATTGGTTAAGAATCGAGCACAGAAAACTAAAATTTACTATCGAAACGACAAATGTTTTGTCCCAAAAAAGTTAGGGGGTATTTACATCTAACTTCCTCAGTCGTTCAACTCATAGGCGGAGGATGAAATAAAAGGTCAGAAAAATGTTCAATAGCGGATTTCAGCAGTGGTAAATAAAAAGATTATGTTTATTTTGATGAGTTCTACTAGTGGTAATTTTTTTTCTAAGACTTCTATGACACACCCTGTATCGATTTGGAGTGAATTGATCACAAACATAACAGAATAAACTTGGAAAGTTGAAACAAGCGCGCGGCATTATCTAAATATTGTTGCGTTTCTGGGTTCCGATTTATTTATTTAAAGACTATATACAATTTATTTACATTTCTTATATACAATATTTACATTATTTACAATTTATTACTTCACCGTATTATTTATTTACACATCGGCACTCCGGATAGATAAAAGGCAACTGACTAGACTCACTCGATGAACGTCGTCCAATAAATATACCGGCGCCTAAATCTTTCCAGGCGCCTCCAGATAGTACCATCACGCTTTCGATGGGTACCGGATATTCCAAAAGATGATGTTATACTCGAGTACGTTGTAGTATAAATCTAGCACATTCTAGTAATTAATTCAGCTATGAGTCATCTCGGGTCCACGTCCCTTACAATATAATATTTCTGTACACAAAAAAGGATATTTTCATGTGTACTTTCCAAAAGGTGTTGTATAGAATAAAAAACAAAAACATTTTTTATGTTATCTTCTGAGATGTGATATCTATATGAAATTAACTAAATAGCTGGGTATTCCCCAGTAAACACATGCACGTTGTTTTAACGTTGAAAAGCCGTGTATATGGTTGACAACACGTTTATAGTCGAAAATATCACGTTATATTTTGGTAAGACCTTCAACATTATTTCCACGTATTTTACGTAACGTAAATTCAACGTTGATTTACAATAAAATAATGACTACGTATCTACAAATTACGACAATTCAACGTAAAAAAATTACGTTATTTTTAAATATTATATATGACGCAATACAGACATTTAATCAATATTGTTAATCAACGAAAGGTACATAATGTTGATAAAATATATATAATAAGTCATTTTCCACGTGTATTTCTGACGTTTGTTTCTCGTGAAATTTTTAAATTAAATACACGTATTTTTCTAGTGTCATATGGGCGTGTTTGTCGTCGTTTATTTTTCGTGAAATTCTTACATTAATTACACGTGTTTTTCTAATCAAATAAAAAATAAAAATACCTAAGGAGTGAAAGAGTTCCAGCAGGGTATAAAAAATCATCATCATGGTGTAGCCCTATAGGTTTTTGGGTTTAAAAGGAGGTTTTTCAATTTACTTCCCTTAATTTTTTTATTATTGTATTTTACTTTACCTCAATTTACTTTTTTTATAAAAATCGTGTTAAAAATATATCGTATATTTATTATTTAAATCATAACTTAAATCAAATTATATAAAATAGAAAAGAACGAATGGTGGACAAGTCTAAATTATTATTTTTGTCTATTATTTCTCGTAAAATTTTAACATTAAATACACGTGTTTTTCTAGTCATCTATACTACAAATAAAAACGCATTCGAGGCGTATTTTGGCGCCGTTTACTTTTCGTGAAATTTTCACGTTAAGTATACGTGTTTTTCGAGGCAAATAAACACTAGAAAGAACGTATTCCATATCATATTATTAGGCGTGTTTTGTGGTACTTATTACTTAATTTATATTTTTTATTTGAATTACGATTAAAATCAAATATAGAAGCATAGAAAGGAATTAATGTGGGTAAAATATAAATAATTTTTGACGTTCAATTCTGACGTTAATTCCTCGTGAAATTTTTGCGATAAATTCACGTGTTTATATAGTCATATAATTATATAGTTATATAATTATATAGTACATTTATGTACTACAAAGGAAAGCATTCCATTGGCGTCTCTTACAGATTCCATATAGGCGGTTTTTGCGCCAAGGTTAGAAGCCACTGTAAATTGTTTGTTGCGGGTTATAAAACATATGTACATTTTTTATTTGAATCACATTTTAAATAAAATGGAATGGTTATAGAATTTAAAAGTAGAAACAATAGAAACTTTTAGTAAGGCTAGCATTTCTTTCATAATTTTTGCGAAACATGGTAACAACTAAGCTAGCTCTTGTAAACATTTGGCACCCCGAATTTTTCCAAACAACCTTGAAAGTTTGACGTTTTCTCGTGGTTGAAATGTTTTAGGATCATCTCGCCCGCCTATTTCGCAATAGATCATCAATCGCTCTTTGAGAATTCATAAATTGAATTAAAATTTAAAAATAAAATTGACATTCCCTATTCTATTATGGTGTTAATGTTAGAAAAAATTACAAAAGCTCTTTTAACCCAACGGCAAAGAAATAATTCAATGTAGGTAGCTATATTTACTTAGGTAGATAGGTACTTACAAATATTAATTTAAATGTGTTTGTTAAAGTTGAAAACAAAAATTAAGATCTTTAATTATTACGCTTAATCAACGAAATTAATAAATATTGGTAATGTTTGGTATAATGTGAAACGCTGTGAAGTAAGTGAAGGTGTCAGAAGACCAGCGAAAAGATTAAAAATAAAACAACGAATCTCTTTTGAGAGTCGTGTCGCGCAGTTTGAGTGTGTTTTTGACCGGAGAAGAGTTTGGTGTTGGTCAGGGAATGAATAGTTTTTAAAAACGAACTTGAAAGCAGGTATATTTAAGAGACAATTTGAAACATACGTTAAAAAGTTTTACCGTTTAAGCGCTGGAATTTTGAGAAGAACGGATATTGGTTTATGATGGGGGCTGAAGGTTGAGGAACCGACGACGCAAGCGTAATTTTATTGTCGAAAATAAATAATAACCAAACGTATAGATCAGTACTATCATTGAATATCGATACTCTAGTTAGAGTATTGATATTCATTGGTACTATCAATGAAAATTTCTGCTTTGGCGGCAAACAAACATGCTGCTTCCATACATTGAACGCGGCGAGCGGGCATCACCATTGTACCTAGTTGACACAAAACTTTCAAAATGTACGTGATTTACAGCTTTTTTTATTGCGGCTTGCACCCCGAACGAAACGAAACCAAGGAACTCTTTTCAAATGTGTCATCTGTGCTTGGCCATTGCTTCGTTCGATTTTGTTCATTTTCATTTTTCGTCTGAGATCGTGCAGTTCGTTTCGTTTTCGTTTCCCTTACCAAGTTTTGAGATTTGTGTAGCTTCCAAAAGTCCTAAAGGTAAGCAGTACAATATTTTATTTAAAAGTAGTAACTAAATATAATTTTTTTCTGCATATTACTAACCAGAATTTAAATTTATTCCGCAAGTGTACCGATTTTATGACTTTCGTCTAAAGTGGTACTTCATGTAAGACCTGGCCTTCTTACAAGGTTTTTAAGATTCATTTTAAGACAGGTGTATACATATACGATATTATATTTATGATTTTTCTAATTAAATACTTTTTTTAACTTTTGAGCTTCTTTGCAGAGGATTATGACACACGATAAAAAGGCCAACAATCTCATCAAGGAGATTGGGGCAACTGCAGAGGAAACAACTCATCACTGAAAAGTCTCAAGAAAGCAACTGTAAACTTTGAAGAGGATTTTTGTTGTACCCCGTCGACGTCTTATGCATCGCCAATGTCAGCATTTTCTCCAGCTTCAGCATATCCTGGTACATTGTGTTATTTTATATCATTCACGACAATCATATACCTAGCAAGGATTTTTTTATTTTTGCAATAGTTACTTAGTTATTTCTTATAGATTTTGAGGCAACTGTACTGCAAACATTGGCAAAACTGACCCAGCACGTCGAGCAACACACAATCCGAGTCATGAAAAAAATGATTTAATTTAATTAGGACCATTAGCCCATAATAATTATTTTAGTTATTTTTTTATAATAATAATTATAGTTATAGTTATATAGTTTATAATATTAGTAGTACATAGTTGGTATTATAGTTTTTAGTAATTATTTTCATATTTTCTATTCACCTTTATACAATAATAGATTTGAACTTTTGTAAAACAATTTTTTTTGTTTATTTTGTAATAAATATGTCATGAAAATCAACACTTTTTTAATATACTTATTTCCTAAAATCACCTAAAATAGGCGTATTTTATAATATCTTTAAAATACGTTTACAGAACGTTTTGTTGATACATTGAAAATGACGTTTAATTCAGAAAATCAACACGTCTTTTCACCCTGGTAAAACTACCACGTGTTTTATCAGACGTTTGTAACACGTCATTTTTACACGTCAAAAGTAACGTTTATTTCGGCGACATCGTAACGTCTATTCAACGGTTGGTAGGTACTCGTTTGTTTTAGGTTTTTTTCACGTTGTTTTGTTTACGGAAAATCAGTACATCTTAACAACGTGGTAAAATCACTTAAAAAAACGTGTTTTACTAGACGTTATAACACGTCATATTTACACGTCGAAAGTAACGTTGAAGTCAGCGACATCGTAACGTCTATACAACCGTAGGTACCCGTTTTTTTTTTACGTTTTTCTCACCTGGTTGTGTTTACTGGGTCATATTAACTCCGAACTGACTTGGAAAAAAACATGATGATATATTTAGTTGCAAATAAGCTCTCTTTCTCTGCTTCGTAATCTGGCGAATTGTCTGCCTACTAGGGCTTTAGAAGCAGAATATCATACGATGTCATTTGGGTTATTTAATAATGGTTTGGGGGCGTAGTTTTTCGATGCAAAGACTTTTCAGGTTTGCAAACAAAAGCCATTAGAATTGTTACTGGCTTGGGTTATAAAGTTGTGTTGTGCTGCTTTCTTCTTTCTAATTAAAAAAGCTTTTTTACTCGGCCTCTTCTGGAGCCGTAAAGTTTTTCTTTTTGCAAACTACTTTTTTGTGACTGATCTGTCAGAATTTGACAAATGTGTACAAAAAAGTAAAACTTTAGGGCTCTAGATGAGAGGTCATAGAATCACCTTTTTGGTAATCATCGCATAAAAAAATTATAAAAAAAATTAGAAATTACATATTTTGAATTCTTTTGTGATCATCGCTTAAAAAACGTTGTGTGCACCTCGGCCAAAAGTGCTTTTTTGGCCTTATTTGAATCTGAACAGATCACTTTTACGGGGGCGATACACAAATTTTATTACTATTATGATATAGGGAAATTTTTTTGTAGGTATCTAGTTTAGAAGACATGCTGAATTTCATTTAGCATTCTGCAATAATTGTATTTAAGAATGTATGTACTTGACGTGTGTAAGAGTACTGTTACAATTTTAAAATCCGCGTGTTAAACGAGATGGACAAAAACAAGTGCAGGATTGATTTGTGCTGCGGCGATTCTCTCTTTTCGAGTTGGTATAAGGCCGCGTGAAGACGGAACAGATATCACCACTCGTTTTTAGGTTCTAATAGAGAACAAATCATTTAATACGGATTAAGGGAGGTAGATATTAATACGATTGTAAGCGGTAATTAGCCGGATAGGGCTTCGTATAACGTGGTTATAACTCGGGGAATAAGGTAAGGAGGGAATTTTTATAATGTGCACATCTTGACTGTTTCTACAATCAATTTAGACAACAGCATTCCCCAGCTTGATGACTGCTTTGCTCTCATCCGTTATCCTCGCCAATCAACAAGGTTCGAGAACGCTTCATTCGTGGTTATCGGACTTCAACTCGCCGAATTCTATCAGCGGCGGTTACATCAGGTGTCCCGTTGAATTGTAGGGAAAAGGGGACCAAGGTGGTTTCCTTTTGGTTTGGTGGTTCTTTTTATATTAGAGGGTTTGAGAAAACGCACAGCTCCAGCCTTCCAGATAGCGTCGTCAAAATCAGCGTGAATTAAGATAAGTAAATAGTTAATTTTTTTGTCAAAGCTGTTCTCTAGTTTTTGTTCACACTATATACTGTAAAATCAATACGTTAAAATTGTCATCCTTTTAAATTTAATAATTTTGTTCAATTGTCAACTTTAATTTTGTAATCTTCACACTGAAATAATTTCTTCAATAAATTTGTCACCATTTTACTTAAGAGTTTAAATTCACATATTTCGCCTTTATTGTGACCTTAACCCCACCTCAACCTTGACAGGAACGTTACGTCAATTTTGACCGTAACAGTACCTACTTGTATTCCTAACACAAATAATTCCAACTCTTTTTGTTTGGATTTTCAGCTCTTCTTTATCAATTTTCAAATTTAAAATTTTTATCTAGACTTTTAATTTTCAAAGCTATGATTGTATTAGAGATTTCTATTTCATGTTTCCCATTTCTCATTGCTCGTTCATGTTAACGGTTGCTGATTGTTGTTGTCCCATTGTTGATTGCTGATTTCTAATTTTTGGATTTTTAATTGCTGATTGCTTATTGCTGATTATTGTGTGTTAGTGGTGGTAATTGGTCAATTATCTAAATATCAAGATGATAAGACGAAAACATCACAATAACGAAATTAATTGTTTTTTTATTTTTTTCTTCAGATTTATCATTCATAACTTCTTTTTATCAAAATTCATGATATTTGACTGACTTATTTTGAACTATCGATTTCCACTCGAATTTCGGATTTTCCATTTTAAAGTGATTTTGAATTTCGAATCTTAGTGTTGGATCAAAAAAGCCAGCCAAAATTGACTTGTATCGATTGGATGACTTAGATGGAATGTTTGCACACTAAGCTCCATGGTGTCAATACCGAAGGTTCATCAAACCTAGGTGTGGCTTTGCAATTCAGCGCCTATCGGAGTATATACCCGAGGAATAGGTGTTGGGCCCTGTAGGAGTTCTATACGCCTGGAGGAAATGGAGACGTTAATGCGTTTCTATCTCTCTGGGTGCGTGGTACGTTTCTGATGCTAACAAAGAAATGGCGCCACGATGCATTTCTCACTCCGTCAACAATCATCCTTCGTATATACCACGTTGATGAGGTCTTATGTCTATGGTTTCTGTTGGATGACTTAGAAAGTTTGTATATTATTAACTGCAATTAACAAGCTTTGAAATTAACTGGAAGAATCATGTGCCCACCAGATATTGCTTTGCTTTGATTTTCTGAAAACTTAAATTCACATAGATCTTGTTTTCGTCAACTTTATCTCCAAAATAAACAAGCCATGAAAATTTTCAAATAACTAAAACTGCACTAACAGAAGCAAGAAACGCTTAATATTCCCAAACAAGAAGAATCGAACTCCCGGTCGATATCTGCACAAATCTGCATGATAAAGAACGAGCTGATTGGTTCCGAAATTTAAATCCGGATCTGCGACGCTCTGTACCGTGTTTGTCCAATCATAATTTACGATGCATCATTGCATCGATTCTCCAAAACGGGGTTCGGTTCTTTCATAAGTCCGTCCATCAACAAATATGTAAATGCATGTGGCCGCAGCTAAAATTACTTCTATATTGCACCTACATTGGATCGAAAGAATGTTTTCCGGTCAGTTGAAATTAATCTCACGAGCAAACATCTTCTGAATTTCATAGATAGGGTCCACGATAAATTTCTGTTCCAAGACTGGAAGTTACATGAAAAGTCTTTCAGAATTTACGGCATCCGTTGGTCCATCTGGAAAGGAGTTTGATCCGGCCGTGACCCCGCAAGTCTCTGATGACAATCGGATTCCCTTTGCGGTTTTAATTCGCTGTCAAGGAGGGTTAAGAACACCGCGGAGTGAGATGAAATAAAACGTTAGAGAAATACATCAAAAGGACAACGGAGCAATTCATATAATATTTCACGATTCTTCGGATGGAACAATGTTGAATAAAACAGCAAACTTTGCTATTGTGTTGGGCATATAAATTGTAATGAAAATGGTTGTACGAGGCTTTGTTGTATTGTAAGAAGTAGGTCGAATGTCAGCAGTGACTCTTTGCTGTGTTTTTAGGAGTTTTATGGCGTCTGTTAAGGAACTTCTAATGTGGTTTTAAAGGTTAAAACCGTCGTATTGATGCAAGTAATGTGTATAATTTTCATAACATCACTATTAGTTTGTGTATCGACATGCTCTACTAACTGTTATTTTGTCTTAAATAAGATAGTGAGCGACGTGTATGTGTGTGCTTACGACACATTACTTAAACCCAGATTTCACGAAAAGCGCACTTTGGTTGCATAAAAGACAAACTTCGACACTTTCCGCTCCCACAGCAGCAAAAACGTTCCGTATAACTTTGCAAGATGCGGACGACATGCCATCAAAAAACTTATCGGAAACGCTGTCAATTAGCCATCAGACTTTGATTTTGGCACCTCTCCAAGTAAACATAATAAAGACGGAGAAAAATTAAAACCGCCCGAAGCAAAACAATATCGTCTCGTATCAGTCACAAAGCCGTTTAGGCGTGCGGAATGTTTCCTCTAAGTGTGTACAGCGTTTCCTTTCAACATATCCTTTGATGCGTGATTGCATTTTCAGATAGGACCCGTGTCCATCTATTTTCCATGTTATTGGTTTGATTTCACAGTGTCAATATAGGCGACGGGAGACTTTGACTGGGCTCTTCACAAAGGAATCGAATACATGCGACACTCTTCCGACCACAATGGTTTTTGGTCCGCTCGTTCGTCTAGACTTTTTATGAAAGACGTTTGCGATCTTTTATTCCCGAATCTATTATTTTTATTTTCGAGCGAAGAGCTTGGACAGTTCATGGGTTTCCTCTTTGATAATGGCGAGTGGACTTATCTCCCAGATTGGGAACATACCGCACATTAAATCTGAGAGCTGAGGGGGTTGCATAGATCGGACGTTGACACAAGAGGTCGAGTATGGATTTATAATGACAACTAGAGAGGGTCAATTGTGATTTTTACTCTATTAATTTTACGGACACTAGGGTTGTAACAGAAAAAAAAATTATGTGTCAATTAAATTGTACCATCTTGGGGAAGTAAACCCACTGAGTCGGCATGTTTATAAAATATTTGTCTTCTAGTTAAAATTGATTGATAAAAATATTTATCAGAGAGCATTAGCCGTTTCATTTTTGTAAACACTTTTTTTCTTTGAGATAGTCACTTTTAGGTATTAAATTTTTTAAAGTAATAGAACCAAATCACCAGTGTTATATTAGACGGTGTCACGTTTTAGCTTAAGTTTCAGACTTTGAAAAGGGTCGGCATGCAGAGAGCCGGATTTTCATTTTGAGAAATTGCACGCCGACTAGATCGAAACCATTCTTCAGTGATCAGGGCCTAGGATGAAGAACGATGGCATTATTTTTCAGCAAGACAATGTTAGACCACATATTGCACACTTTTCATTTTATACAAAAAGCTTTCTGCTAACGCTATAGAAATTCAAAGCGACAATTCTGTGATTATGAAACACGGGGGGCTACGAGGTTAGAAACAAACCTATCAATGCATTGAAAAACGGCACAAACGTAAAACTCCCTTCAACGCCTCACATAATAGCTTCAATTTTTGGCCCTCATAAATTTTAATACGACTAAAGTCCCACCTTTATACAAAACGGATTAAACGAAAACGACTTCATAAGCTCAACTTAAATAGTTTCATTGTGTTCTTATCCGGGCCCGGTGCTCTGCAGCTTTCACGTTATTAAAACAACAAACAACACGGCACAATAACGCTGGATACTGGTCTCAAAACATTCTATAAATTTAATCTTATTTTAAGGTTACGTTAATACTTTGGATGAAAGCACACAAGGAAAACTAGAGCTTTGCGAATTCTGTGTCAACTTGGAATTTTTGCGCCTCTTGATTTTAAGAGCTCCAACTCGCAACTCGTCTGTGCAGACAAAATTGAACTTTTAGCACAAAAAAAGTTGTTTGTGTATGAATATTATTGGTGGAATTTAAAGCAGCATGTTTGTTTTTGTCTTCAGCGGTTGAGTAATTTCCGCCCACAGTTTAGTAATTTGACTCAAATACTCTATTAATATTTTGATTAACTGCTTTCTATCTAATAACTCTCACATCAAGTGGGTTTGATTGACTGCATTTGAAGGTTCGTAATCGAAATAGGTTTTGTAATAATTGACAGAAAATTCCATGATCTGATCCAGTGTTGATCATTTTAAACTGCAATAAAATAAGAGAAGGAATATAATTAAGTTTTAAAACAAACTGCAATTAACCGTGTTACAAGCAACGCAGCAATTAAAATATGGTTTATAATGCAAATTGCCCCTAATTATAATTACCATGCTTGTGATTATTATGAAAATAATTTGACATTGCGGTTATGACAGATTGCTGCAATTAGCACCGTCTTTCAATTAAAAGACTCGTCTTTTTCTCCATCGGTCTTTTCATTCGCCTTGACTTTTATTTAATTTCGTTCAATTTTATTTTTGTCGAACTGCTGCGTCGTAATGGCAATTATGATGTGATAGATTACTAAGACTTCGGCTCAACGGAACAGTTCAGATCGGCTTTTAGAGGATGAAAGGGATTTGAATTATTCGTACCTAAATGCGAAAAATTAAAAGGAGTTATCGTAATTATTGATGAAAGTTATGATGAAACTGCAATAAATGTTTTAAAAATTTAATAAATTAATTATCAAGAGTGTTCATTTTATTTGTCTATAGTAGTAGATCGGCTCTAGCAGTTTAAAGAAATTTACTTGCGAACTGTCGAATAAAAAAAAATGAATAATGGAATGGAATAAAGGTAAGAAATTGGGGTAATAAACTATGTGTCAAATAACTTGCATTCTCCTGAAGGAGTAAAGCTACCGAGTTGAAATTTTTACAAAATATTTGTCTCCCAGTAAAAAATGATTGCTAAAAGTATCTAGCAATTTTTTGTAATTAATACAGAGTTGAGAAAAAAAAGTCTAAATGAATTAAAATTAAGAGATAGTCAATTTATCTTTGATATTTTTCAGCAAGACAAAGCTAGAC
The DNA here is from genome assembly GCA_963583935.1 of Diaperis boleti. Lineage (NCBI taxonomy): Eukaryota > Metazoa > Arthropoda > Insecta > Coleoptera > Tenebrionidae > Diaperis > Diaperis boleti. The sequence continues at coordinate 55,846,853 of OY757242.1, read as the reverse complement.
CAGATACATATTGCACACATTTGTAACACATGCAACAAGAAAATGCCGACATTCTGCCCTAGCCGCCTTGTGCTCCCGACCCAAGCACCATTCAAATATTGAACCAAATTGTCAACAGTTAGTAGTGCCAACCTAATTTAAATTTCACAGCCTACTCTAATTTATAATTTAAATGATCGCACGGTATCAAGTTATACAATTTTATTAACTTAATTTGATCTACATAATTCACACATCAATTACTAAAATAATTATGTAGGTATCACAGATTACGAAACATCATTAAAACGAATTTTTAAATAAAATAGAACACATATCAGTCACTCAACATATTTTGCAATAAAATTAATTGCAATAATAGGTTTTGAATCTACAGTTTCCACTTTGTTACCTCTTTGAACATTGATGTCGCCAGTTTCATAGTCCGGCACGGAAAGTGTAACCAACTACGCCATAGTTAGTCAGTAGCCGGCTAAAAGCAGGGCAAAATCTAATACACATGCGCCGTAAAATTCTCGTTACGTGACGATTTCTGGCTATTCACTCGCACTGCCGAAAGCGAAGGCGCATAAGCCGCTTTAGGCAGGCTGCACACTATCGCGGAACGGAACGGAACGAAACGGAACGGAAGTTTTTAAAAGCATACATTTAAATGAAAGTCCGCACACTACCGCGGATCGGAACAGCGCGGAATGGGTCGTATGGTGTATGCTTTTCAAAAATTCCGTTCCGTTCCATTCCATTCCGTTCCGTTCCGCGATTGTGTGCTGGCTGCTTTAAGGGAATTCTTATTTTTTTTGAGATCGTATTGAACTTTAAATGTGATTCATTTTTGCACGTTACGAAACTTTTATGCGAGATAGAGAGCCATAGGCGGAATATAAAATGCACCATGGGATTCCTATATTACCGATCGTCACGAGAGCATGTGGAAAGAAGTGCCGAGAAGAAAATTGAATAAAATAGAGCAAACAAAACAGAGAAAAGTGAAGAAAACAGCAGAGAAGGGAAAAAGCAACATAAACAAAAGGTAGGAAGAGATAGAGTGCGAGGAGTGGAGAAAAACCAGAGGAAGAAACAGTAACGTCAACAATAAAGAACGCCGGCAACCAACAATACACAGTACAGTGTAGAAGGTTGCGGACCGGTATGAAACAGGGAGAACACAAAGGAGGAATTCAAGAAGATAAATAGGAAACTAAAAGAAAAAGGGACATAGAAGAAAGTCCAGTAGCTTTCCAAAAAAGTAAAAAGACAGCAAGTTCTACTGGGGAAGAAAGAAGGTAAGAAGAAGTGGAAAAGAAGATGGAGGAAATGACAAAAAAAATAATGGAGGACCTTAAGCAAATCAAAGAAGACACAAGAGAGACGAGGAAAGAAGTGAAAGAGCTGAAAAACGACAACAGACAGCTCAGGGAAGAGAGAACTGAAGAGAGAAGTTTTAGACAGAAGAAAGAATGTAGAGAAAGGGGGGGGAAGAGATGGGAGGAAAATAAAATTAATTTAACTATTGTTGATGTTTATGTTTTATAGTTTCATTTAATCAGTATTCAGTTATTTAGCATTGTATGGGAATAGGAATCCTTTTCAAAGCCGATAGGCAAGGAAATATATCTTATTATTATAAAATGCACCAAACCGTTAATGATGCGAAACGCATCGGTTGATATTCCGACACTTTCAGTGGTTAGTTGCAGCGTAAACCTTTCCAGGAATTCAAGTCGGCCCATATGCGGATCTCCGATAAACAGACAATGACAACGTGCGAAGGATAGACAACCTTGCAGCCGTTGGATAACACATTTTTGTCAAGAAACAATGCGTTTTGTAATGGGCGGATTAATTTAATACTTCAACATCATGTCGATAAAATGTGCAAGAATGGCTGTTAAATATGTTTTTCTACCAACAAATCTCAGTGTTCCCATTATAGTATAGTGAAGTAAACGCTTTACTTAATGTTTCTCTTTTTTTTTGGACAAACTCTTACAGCATTTTAGAAAAAAAAAACATTTAAGGGATCGAGAATTTTGTAAGTTTCAGCACATATCTTTTTTCCCCTTAAGGGATTTCGTTCCAAAAAATTGATTTTCCAGTGCATCCTGGTTTTTTGCACCTGCTAAAATTCTTTTTGTCATCAACTTAAAGCAGGTGGTCAATGTTGTCCAATCGAATTTCATTTTCTTAACTTCTTGGCAGGCGGAGGGCATGTCTCCAAAAGCAGAGCAGGGAGTCCGCGCTTTTGTGTCGTTGTTTTATCTGCCATTGTGAGGACGTGTGTTATATATACGCACGAAAATGTAGGAAGTCTGGCATCTTATTTTTTGAAATCCCAATGGCAATATAGCTTCTTTTCTATTATACATCCTAAATCAATGACGTGGGTGAACATCCGTAATGTCAATTTGTCTACGCCTTTAATGCTTTGGTTGTATTAGCTAGCTTGATGACTTCTGGTGTATTCTTTTCGGTTTTGATCCCATCTACTGCAGAAAACTTGGTATAAGGTAATTAAAAAATATTAACAGATTCCGAAATTGATATTTTAAGCCTAAGATAGATATAACATAAGGACATAGGAGATTCTTTAAAGAGTAACAAGAAAGTAACTTAAAAGAGTTCGGACAGAAAAGAAATATGTATAATTAATGGCAGTTATCAATAAGTCTGATATATTTTAGAAATTATGCTAGTGATGTTTATGTTGAATTTATAAAGTGCGGCCCTTTGCGATAATAATCTCAATAAAGCATTATTTACATTGTCACGATTGGGGATTTATATGCTATATCTTACGGTTGTAGATATGGTCCAAATATATAATAAATCAGACCAGTATTTTTAAAAGGAAAATCTGCTGATTTGTAAAAATCAAATCTAACTTCCAAATATCCAATCGAAAAAAATGTGTCCGAATACTTTTCAACTCACCAGACCAAACTCCACACTCCGATATTGAATATGATGCCCGTCAAGGTCAGAATCGAGGGGATTTGGAACTTTCAATTACATACAAGTAAATCTATCGCATTCACCTGAAGCCTGAAAGGGATCGTCTGAGGTCATTCTAGGAAATCATGGACAGGTCGCGTGCTGATTAGTTGAGCTGTCGCACACAAGATGGATTACCGGGATAACGTACGCTTGCTTATCATTACGAACGAAGGAACGACCATGTAATTATCGTCGGTGAAGTAGAAAAATTAGAGCAAAAAGTCAAAGAGGAAGGCGGATTATCTGATTGAAAACTGAAATTCTCCTCTTATCTCACGACTCACCTATACCGAGCGCCACGAATAATTGCGTGAGGCAATCTACACAAGAACGGAATTGGTTGCAGGATAATCATATTCACACCTACCAATTTAAATTACTTCATCATTCCTTTTTACTGATTCACCCCCGTTTATATTGTGTGGAAGTGAAGAAGATCCCTGCACGCTTAATGTATCTTTGGCGTGTTTTCATTTAGCGATTATGATAATGCTCGCTTTCGCCGACAACAGGTCAAATGAAATTAATAAGGGGGTTGGAATGGCTTTCAGGAGCGCTTTGAGTAGCCGTCATTATCTGCAATATAACGGAAATTTATGAAAGGGAAAATCAAACAAATCCTCTTCAAAAATTGAAACATACAGAGGATATTTATAAAATTTCTTTCAATATGTTACTGGCACTCATGTAAACGCACACTTTTCTCACAGTTTCTTTTTTAATTCTATATTGTAGTGCTTCCGCTCTTTTAACTAGATACTATTTTCTTTGTTTAAAAGCTAATGTACGTTATGCCTCCTTCATTTATCCCTTAAATCATGAAATGCAGGACCATAAAAATAGACACACGTACTGAAAACGGACCAGGGCCGACCCCAAAGCACTTCCGCACGTCACTTTCCATCTAATTAAATTCCTTGGGTGCTCCAGCTCGATTGCCCGAACTTCATATCCTCCAAATCAAACAATAATGGCCATCACTTATTTGATTACCGACCGCATTGCACATTACGCACTCGAACGGGCGTACATCAGTACAAGACTCGTTAACCTCGATGAGCAATTCCATCAGTGGTTTGCATAGTTGCTGCACCTGGCGGATTCATCAATGACGGTCTTTCTCTCAACGGGGGTCCAGACGGAGATAACAAGTTCCGAACTTTCAATCTTGTTTTGATTTGGGCAGGTGGAGGAATGACTGGTCCAGTGGATCGGACAGGTGAATCACGACGATGATAAAGGCACCTGCTTTAATCACGGTAAAGACTGAGTTAATGATGACTGCGGCATTTCACCTGCTCAGCCGAATTCTTTAGACGTCTGATTGTGTCTGGTTTCGTTGCAAGAAGGGATTGTTGAAATCGGGTTTAACGAAGAGATTCTCCTCACAAAATGAATAAATAAGAAAATAAAATATTAAAACCCGCGTAAATTTATATGTAGTTAGTAAATCTAAAACAGAAAGAACTGACGAGTATAAATTAGAAAGAACTAAAAATTTGGAAATTGTTTAAGAGGTGCGTGATATCAATCATGCAAATTGTTAAAACAGCGATCACTCCATTCCTGCAAAAAATATGTAAATCTCCCAAGAACACCATTTCGTCGCTAATTATTTCAGTAAATAACCCAAAATTACAGAACCAGATTCGACCAACAAAATAGGCATCCGAATTAATTATTCACCATCGCATTATTCAAATGACGAGATTATTTTTTCTGGCTTGTGGTGGCAGTGGTGTAAAAAACCAATTTGCTGCGCTCTTGTCATAAGTATGCAAATTGAGCAGAATCGAGTCGGAATATTTTTTAGTTGAGCGTCTGCAGATAATGTTGCTTACACTGTTACTTACTCCTGTTTGCACTGATATCCCCGACGTACAAGTACAGAGGGAAATAAAAAGAAAAGCGCACTAAAATAACAAGGTTCGAGATATTTCAATTTTTGGATGCGAAAATAGAAAGCATTCCCAAGTCGAATGCATCGTGTTATCTCATTTCAAAGGCGACGCCCCGGGATGAAACCTTCAATACAAACAGCTCGGTCTGTACAAGAAATACACATTTCATTTGAAAAATTGAAGATAAACATGGGACTGTTGTTATTTCTTAAAGATGGCAAAGTGCTCTTTAACTTCTGGCCTGCAATATTTTTTACTATCAAAAACAATATAGATAATAATTTACCTTTAACTAAACGCGCTCTAAATCATCAGGTAATGAAACCGGGACTGCAGTTATTTAAATTTTTTCCTTAAAACTTTATCTGAGAATCAAGATTGTAGTAAAACACAAAAAGTCCACTTTTCAGCGCCGAGTGCTGCAATGAGCCCGAGCCCCTGAAAAGTGACAGCGCACGAGTATTGTACAGCGTTTTTTGTATTCGTTCACGCAAAATGACAGAAAACACGCATTAACATCAAATTTTATACCACTTCTCCATTATGTATTTCACAAAACGAATGCAAAAAAAAATCCGACCCACTTTGCTGAAAGTGATGGTGAGAACTCAAAAGACACTATGATTAAAGGCCTCCCAGTCTCACTGCCACCGGTTTCAAAAAAATATCTACTGTTTGAAGGTTTACCTACATGCTGCAGCTAGCAAACTGAATTGAAATAAAATTGATATAGAGATAATACAGGACATTACGAAAAATTCAGATTCAAAGTTAATTTCGTTTTACACCAACGCAACGACAAACCCGAAAACCCTGTTATACACCGAATCATTTTCAGATAATGAAGCCTTTAAAATGGAAACAATTAGGAATTTTTATACTCGCTTTTCGGCTTTGTTTTTCAGATAGTTTACGTGTTTACGGCGTTAAAGAGATAACGATAATGAAAGTTGTGTCACTTTGTGGAAGCTTTTACAACGTTGAATGCCGTTAAAATGTACAGTATACTTGGCTGCTGTGTCAGGGTTTATCTTACCTACTGAAGTAAAGTTATGATGCTCGAAATTATTATGTTATTTACCAATGGGTCGTAAAGTTGCTCGTAATAATAAAGTCTCCGTGCTTATCGTCTTAGGTATGATAAATTAATTCTCAGGAAGGATACGTATTAGTCAAAGTATTACACATGCTTGTGGGTGTGAGTATAATTTCTCGGTAAATGTTTGGGCCACAGACTGCAATAAGCAGATTAGTTAACAATTTAATTATTCCTGAAAATTCATTTGTGTAAAGGTTTAAAATTTCATGTCACCATAAAGTGTTTTAAGGACAACTTTAAGCTTGTGCCTGACAGAAATATAGCCTTAGTACCATTCATGTAATCTTTATGAAAACTTGTTGTTTATTTAATCTAGTTGGTATTCATAATAAATTGATTGATATAATTCATATATTGAATCCGATTATATTTGTGCAAACCGAAACGAGGAGACTCCTTTCTGGCCCTTCGCATTAAATGTCTTCATAAAATCTATGAAATGATCATACCGACACTGCGCTCAATAAAACAACAATAGCGAGGGCATTTTGCAAACACGCGGTTGTCGAGTTATGCACGCAATAACGTCGAGCCAAAGTATTTTTTTATAACTTTACCCCATTACGTGGAAGTCTGCAATATCAGGAACCCGTCCCTTTTAGGGGGCTTGTCAGTTTATATCCTCCCTCGCGACACAGGAGACTACTTTGCGTGCTTGCCTACCCATATGAGAATAGGGAATTTCGATTTGGATAATTTTTTTATTAATAATGCAAATGAAATGGCGCCTCCGCATTTGTTCCCAAAGGTAGACATCTCACTCAGATATGTAAATTGGTGTCTTGTTGGTATACAAATTATTTAAGTTAAATTTATTTGAATATCCTGTCAAATGATAATTAATTATGAATAATTCATGCGGGACGGATCTACAATTCAAAATATTCTCAAGTGTTAATTACGTTCATTCTTAGGACTTTCGCGGTCCCGATTCCAGTTTTAATATTTGTTAAATGAAAACCCCAATTTCAATAAAAATCAACCGGGTCGGCTAGCTTGCTGGGGCTGTACGCACTTCTGCGGTTAATAAAGTCGAGATCAGGTCAACAATGTTCAGCCTTAACTAACCACGAATTAGCTTGCCCAACCTCAACTATGATTAATCAAATGTTATCGTGTTGACACTGAATTATATTCAGTGAAACCGATTTCAGGTCAGATTCAAAATTAACTTGCTTAGGTAAAGCTTGCGGACGTTATTTGCACAATGGGGAGAGTATTTGCGTAAAACGTTTTTAGTCTGCAGAATTTGTCGGATTCATTCATTATTTTTTGCCAACCGGGTGGGAATTAATTACTTAAATTTCGGAGAGCATTGTAAGTAGTAAGTATACCGCGGGTTTTGTTAATTCAAAATATTGATTTTTACATTCACTCATGTAGCGATATTATCACGTATTTCAAGGGCATTCAGTTTTACCGAATTTAGTGTACCTATTGGGTACGAAACATATTATTTCGAAACATCACGAGCCTGACAGACGTTGTCCTGCCCGAACGTTGGTTTGCCCGCAAATTTTTTAATTTTAAAAAATATTGGGCGGTGGTGGGGTGGTAAAATTTTGGGGTTATATGTATATATATGTTAAAGAAAAATCGCCAAAAAAAAACTAGAATCCGATTGCAGGAATAACTTAGACCGGGGAAGTCCCTAGGAAGGAGTTGCTCATCCTCGGCTATGCTTGGACCGATCGGGCGGACTCGGATATGCGCGTCCCGGTCCAAGAGAGAATACGCTAGACCTTTGTCCACCTTTGTCGTTCTTTTGTATTGTTAATAAATCACTAATAAATATTGTTTTACTACACCATACAGGGACCCACTCAAACATGCAATAAAAATTTCATCAAAATCGGTCGAACCGTTTAGGAGGAGTTCAGTGACATACGTGTTGTCCTACCTCTTCCATCACAGTTCCTTCAGGTTGTTCAACCTCTTCCAGCGCAGTTCCTTCGAGTTGTTCTACCTCTTCCGCATTGTCATTTGTGTTCTGCAGTCTCTTCTTCTTACTGTCATTAGCGCTTTCACGAAGGCTCTATCGGACGGGCCTTATGGCCCCTTGTATTGCAGATTGCCAGATTGCCAGATTCTTCGTTTACACAGCCCTTTTCCGAGGGACCTTCTTCTCCGCATTGGTAGCAGCATGCCTTCCTACTTGGGCCCTTGCATTCGTCTGCCAAGTGATCATAGCACCAATCCTGAGTTTGCCTTTTTTAATTAATTTTCCCCGTATTTTTCTGCGCTTTTATTGTTACTGTTTTCGTATTTCTTGTCGCTTCTCTAAGGTCGTCTATTTCTCCTTGCTCTTCTATATCCTATCTCTTATTTGCTGTTGCATCTATTCCCTATTTCTCCTCTTCCTCCCTATAGCTTTTTTACTTTCACTTTATCACTATAGCTTTTTAACTTTCACTTTATCAGATAATTATGTTGTTTATCTTACCGCTCTTCCCTTGTAATTTTAACACTTTTTATTGATTTGCTCGCGGACTATTCTTTGACTGCTTCCTTCACTTTTTGCAGTACTCTCTCGAACGTTTCAATTGTTCACCATGCCAGGCTTTCTTTCCTCGAGTTTCCCGAGTTTGGCGCTTTGTTTTTTGTCCCTTCCACTACTTTTCTATAATCGTCCACCTCCCACCAAGACGGCCTGCATAACGCAATTTTTTTCCTATGTTTTCTATTTATTCTGCCACCTTTAGTAGCTGCTCTTCCATTCTCGTCTTTTTGATTACATTACCAATTTTATATACATATCTTTATTTTTTTTTAAAGGTATTATTACTATCTTCCCTTATTCGAATTCTAGTTATCAGGTAATTTTAATTCAGGTCCGGAAATCTCTCTATAAAGCAATTTCTGTGATCATTTCTATATCGTTCTTTTTTGTCTGTCTGTGTGCTTTTATTGTTCGAGGTTGTCTCCTCCGTGCTCTTGCGATGGTTGTATTCACCACTACCCGTCGCCGAGCCGATGAGGGCATTCCCCAATCCGCCACCCTGGGGACGCACCCAATTTGGCTTCTCCCCTTAGAGAGCTGAGCTGACCTAAACTGAAAACTTTAGAACTTGTGAACCGGACAATCTTTATAAGACCTCTAAAGCAAAGAAACTTTAAACGTTTGGCCTTTGGAACACCGGAGAATCTAAAAACCTGAAAATATGAAATTTTGAAACCTTAAAACATAACAACCTGAAAATCTGTGAACCGGAACAGCTGAATAGCTGAGAACCGCAAAATCGAAAATCTGAGAAATTGAAAACCTCAAAATATTTGAGTAGGAAAGCCTAAAATTAAGAATCCCAAAAAACACATGAGAACGTAAAAACATGAAAGTTAAACATATGAAACATAAAGCCTGAGGGTCCCAAAACCTAAAAATTTTGTCTGAAAATAAAACAAAATATTTGGAAAATTGCGAACCCGAAAACTTAAACCTGAATATTCTGAAACTTGAGAAATAAGAACATGAAAACCTAACACAAAAAGAATTAGAACCTGAAAACTTTCTATATCAAAATACATTACATTTTAAGAACTGTTTATTATTTATTATTTATATATTAAAAATTTATCTATCTATAGATATAACGTATATATTATTATTAGCCTTGACAGTTGCAAACTACGTTCTACCACATTTTAGACAGCCATGGTAACCCATTTTTTACACATTGAAGCTGTCACCTACCGCCTTTAAGCGGTAAAATAGTCCAAAATTTTCTTCTTTAAGAAACGCGCAAAAAAAAAGATCCTTTATGATAAATATTGGTCGTATATTTTGAAAGAAGATACCGCACTTAACTGTCTTTGAATAAGTTTCTAAGATATAATAATGACCAATTTAAAGACACTCGAAGGCGCACCATCTCGTGGTATAAATAGTAAGCATCTCAGTTGCCTATTTACCTTGTCAATTTACACTGTCACTCAATCTAGAAATGTTTATTTATTGCGATTATTACTCTCATAAAATACAATAATATGGCAAAATAGGTGAAGTCATTGAACTAAAAGTAAAACACGTCAAGAATAAGATAATGAAAAAGTTAAGGTAAGTCAACAAAACACTCGAGCAACATAAGGAATTGTGCCCTATTTATGCTATTTATGCATTCATACAATACACCTATCTTTATGTCAATAATGTGAATGTAACTTCGGTGCAACGATAATTTTTGTTAAATGGGGGCGCCGAGTGGAAAACTTCGTCATCGGCTAAAAAGTTGTATACATTATATGTGTGGTAGGTATTTTACATCACTTAGTTTTATTAAAACACTCCGCTGCGCGTCGTGCTTCAATATTAAAACTTCGTGATGTCAAATTAAACCTACCACACTTATAATGTAATATACTATTTCAAGACTGACAAGACTCGAACAGAACAAATTTTACATCCTTTTATATCCTTATGTTTTGTATCTTTCTGGAAGTGTACATGATATGTTAGTGTGTATACAGGTCAAACACAAGTATTTTAGGACGTATAGCTCAACACCATTTTAGATTTTCAAAGTCGAACAATTATAAATTTATAAATAAGAAAATTAGGTGCTTCAGATGGTGTAATGCACTAAATTCACGTTTTTGTATGAGATAATTATTTTACCACAGAGATTGATTATTGCAATATCAATAATTATATCTAAACATTTCACTAGTTTTCCCTTTTGTAAATTTATAACGACTATGCTGAAACTTAAAAATCTTTCCATTAGTTAGGTCACTTACAACTTATAATCCTGTCAGACGAGCTTTGCGCTTCTTACACTCGTTTTTGTACAAGAAGATTTTACTGAAATTCCCCACAATGATGTCCACAAAGCGACCAATTTATCATTAAAAAAACAAAGCTTTACTTAATGGATTTCTTCCTGCAAATATAATGAAGAAAGACACCATTATAGATAAAGTAAGTTGAAAGATACAGAAAATGACTAGTGTTATAAAAAGCATGCGATATTAAAAACGAAATGTTCTACTACGTGCGGTAAAATATCCAGCAATTTAGAGTTTTAAAAGTTTTATCCGTGGCAAAGCAGTAGATCGTTATCGCAGAAAAATGTAAAATATATGCTTAGAGTTAATGTTTTTTATTATAGTTAGAACGTTTCATTAAAATGTCAATGTTAGTGGTCGGAGCTTAATGACGAAAAATTATTAAGCCGGAAATTATTCAAAGGAAAAGCTTTTATGGATTTGCGTTAACAACTTGTTTTAATTTTAGCGGTGATAAGAAAACAACTTATTAAAGAGAGTTTCAGTTTAATTATTATTAAAAGAAATAACCTTTAAAATTGCTTGATAAACATCAATAGATTACCGACATGCATAATATGTACCAGATTTATAAAAGTAAGAATGTCTAACTTTTCTTGTTGAAACATTTTATCCATATTTTTTCTTGAATTATACTTTCCATTTGATTTGTTTGTTGCAAACTGAAAAAAATCATTTCAACGGGAGTGCAATGGGGTTGCGGCTGAGTTGGATACACCATCGTAGTATATGGTAGTATTATTATATGGTTCATTGAAGCATTGAGGTTTTAACTTACTCCATAACTTATTAATCCAGTCAAAATAACAAATGACGTCAGTATTCTGTGAGATGGTCAAAATAGAGCTAAATGAAAAGTGGCTAGGTTTAGGTTAACGTTTGCACTTGTACACACATACACAATTTTACTTGTAACTTATCCATAGGAAATCTATAATGCAACCTTTTTTTAATATTTACCTTTAGATTTTAATACAAAATGGTACCGATATAATATTACTTTATTTGGAGTAAAACTGAGAAAAAATGTTTAACTACAATTTCAGTCGGATTCATGCATTAAGAGAAAATTATCACGTTCAAGATTCAGTCTTTGAGATGATAAAACTCGATTCCCGTCTTAAATGCACATTTGAAATTGGCCGTAAAAACAAAGTCAGCCAAAGCTAAGAACACAATTTTCAATTGTACATAGACTTCAGCTTTGTGACAGTCGATGTTCATTGTTGCACTAGTTCGTAAAAGCAAAGGTATAAATTTGTTCGCTAAAAGACTTTAAACTCTCGTAAATTTTACTATGATGCAGTAGTTTACGATTCTTAAAATAATACCTTTGATTCAGTATTTTATTTGAGGCCATTCCACTGATAACAAAAGGTTCACTTCAAATTGAGTTGTTAAATAGTAGACATTAAATGAGTAAAGTTAAGAAGTGGGATTAATAAGTGTTATTTTTCAGGAACTTTCAACGAAGACTGCTCCAGGAATCTCAAGGTAGGAAATGCTCTAGTCATTGTGGATAGATAGAGAGTATTTTTAGTTGACGGCAAATCGTATTACCTATATTTTGTATTATGAAAACAAATATCCAAATTTTATATTAACTGATTTGCATTACATTTCAAATAAGTAACTTCGTGGTGCAGAAACTTGCGTGTAGACCTAATCAGCTTTCTATTATTTATCTGTTTTCATAATGTGCCGACCGAAACCCTTCATAAAACACAGTCATGTCTCCATCTCTCGGTATATTTACAAATTCAGCAAAACTAGGTTATTCGTAAGCCTTGGAGACGAGGTTCCATCAGCAGATAAAGGGTTACACTTAATTTGGTTACAACTCCTCTACAACTTCCACGCCGTCCTGGCCTCTGTTTCAAGGGATCGTTGGGCTTTCAATTATCCCCGTCTCTTCAAATAAGAGAAAGAAATTGCCAAGAACGCTGCAAAAAACCCGCTTCTTGCTAAAAAGCCAATTTAAATTTTATCGGCAAGCCGCGGCCGCCGGTTACAAATAACGAAGTATGTACTCATAACACTTGTAATCGTTCCCTTGAAAATTACGGTTCAGGTGGACCACCGTTGAATTAAATCCGAACCATATACCGCGTCTAGGGATTAGAAAAGTTGAAATGAACATTAAATGCAACATAGTAAAGTGAACCGAATTGTATGAGTTCACAATTTAAACGAATATGGAATTCGGTTGTGGGCAGATCATTTGCAGGGGTCTTAAATTGCAATACTGATAATTTATGGTATGTGCGGGAAATATGTCATTTAGGGAAGGAGTTAATCAGTACTAACAGGAAAATTATTATAGATATACCTAAAAACGATATCTCTTAACTAAAAAACATAGTACACTACACTACAAGCCAATTATTATTACACTTAAAAGTTTAGAAAATCCGGACAGTAATGCGTAATGCGAATTCTGTAACAGTACAGGCTTCTTATTGCTTTGTATTGTTCACTTTCTATTTGCTTCACTAGTTCTTCATTCTCAGTATACACTTTCTTGCATTATCTTCGTTCTGTGCTATATTCCTTCTCGCTGCGCTCGTCGTGTCCCAAACCTACTCATGTCACAATGAAGCCTCTTGTTAAACTCGTATAATAATGTACTATTTCACTCCAGAAAATCTGTATCATTTCCACAAAATGATTACAGATGACAATTAATGTACGTATATATAAATTAATTGCTAATGTTAGGGTAGCTTTTCACTCACGCAATACCTAATTCCTTTTTCCTTTTTCATCCTCGAACTGGCTCTTTTCATCTGTTCTCAAGTGACTTACATTAGATATACAATATTTCTTCAAAATAAAGTGATAAAACCCTATTGAGAAGTTTTCACTTCAAAAGTTAGTAGTGTATTTTAGGGTAGAGTGATTTCAAGATTCCTGTATTATTATCAATAGATGATCTATAGTATAGACGTGTTCGTGCAAAATTTCAGCTATATAAACCAATGTCTGCGCATTAGGTTTGAATTTTTGAAAAAATACAATTTTATGCTTACAAACTGAACTTTATTTACAACTACTATATTACTATCTTTACTACAATGTAAATCCATAATATAACTAAAAAAAATAATTAGCTTTAAAAAAAAGAAAACGACTTCAAAAAGCGAAAAATAACTGAGTATTATTATATTAATAACATGTATTATTATATGTGCTACCTGCTGATCTGTTTGAAGTCGGTACCAAGGCAAAGAGGTGAACAAATTGGTAACCTATTGTCATTATACAAATATATCAACAACGTTATAGCGCATCAAAAATTTAATATCAGGCCGTCAACGACGTCGTGGGTTGTTTTGCTCAGCACGAGCCTCCACCCATGCTCACGCATTCCGGCGCACGTGCGGTGAGACTTGCGATGTGGCGGGACCGGACAGCCTATCTATCTACTACCTATTTTTTTGGCTTGGCACCGACTTCAAACAGATCAGTAGGTAGCACATGTAATAATACATGTACTCAGTTATTTTTCGCTTTTTTAAGTCGGTTTTAAAGCTAATTATTTTACAATTTTAAGTGATGGGTAGACCTAGTAAGGACGCTTCTCAAAAGAGGAAACGACGGCTGGTTGAAAAGGAAGATGAAAGACGAAAACGCTAAAAAAAATAGAACCAGAAATACTAAAACAATGATGAATTGATATTACTACCTGAAAAGTCTAAGGCAAGGTACAAGGCAATTGTGCCTTTAATGATAAGACCTGAATTATTATTATTAAACGACTACATTTGAGAGAATTCATAATAATTATAAAATGTGAGGATTTCGCCCGATTCCCATGGGATCCCCTCATCAGGTTCGGACTTGATGATAATGGGACTACCTCAGGAGTATACCATTTCAAATAAAAAAAGAATTTTAAAAATTGGTCCACAATTGACGAAGAAATCGGTGAACATACATAAAAGTAAAAATTTTAGAATTTCCTTCGATTTCCATAGGATCCCCTCATCAGATCCGGACTTGCTGACAATGGGACTACCTCCGGAATATACCCTTTCAAATAAAAGAAGAATTTTCAAAATCGATCCACAATTGACGAAGAAATCGGTGAACGTACATAAAAGGAAAAATTTGAGAATTTCCCTCGATGTCCATGGGAGCCCCTTATCAAATCCGGACTTGGTGACAATATACTCTTTCAATAAAAAAATTTAAAAAGAATTTTCAAAATCGGTCCACAATTAACGGAGAAATCGGTGAACATACATAAAAGAAAAAAAACATACATTCAGCCGAACATAGAACCTCCTCCTTTTTTGAAGTCGGTAAAAAAGAATTACATACTATGAAAATATGTACAAACCCCACAAAATTGCAATTTATTGTCCCAAATTGGAAGTTTCAGCGTCTTTTTTTGACGAAAATACTGAGATTTTGTGTGGAAAAGTATTTATATTTATATTAATGTATATTTATCTTGCCTGGATTTTCTCCTTGAGCGAATGAAACCAAAGTTGCGAAATGACTTCAATTTTGGACGTACAACTAATAATTGCACTGTAAACTAACTTCACGGTGCGCCACCTGAAAATAACGTCGTAGATTTTTGGTTTAAACTTTCCTATCGGGTCATCAATTAAAGATACAGGAGATTTAGAAAAAAAATTGCCAGTTTCGCTCCACTCTACTGTATTTATATTTAAACAAACTGTTAAATACTGTTGTACAGAACACGACCCAAACAGTCCATAAATTTTTAAGGGGTGTTATTTGACACAGACCTTTTAGACAGCCATTTTATATCATGAAAAAAAACTTGTGTATCCAGCTCCATTAAACAATGTGTACAAATTTAGCGTGAACTTACCAACATTCGGACATCAGTGGAAACATTATGCAAAATAAATAGTCTTTCATTTACCTACTTATCGTGTTTAGTAAGTATAACGAGGGAGCAACAAAATTCGTGATCGTAGGAGCCTCTGAATCCAAAATTTTGAGTCGATTCTTGATCGATACGATTGTGTACAAAGTCATCGAGTAATGTAAATTGTAAGCAGTAAAGTAAAAGAATCGATATACGTTTAGCCAACTGCGATCACGAATTTTGTTGCTCACTCGTTAGTACTGTAACATAAAATTGTAATACTTAACAAAAACTTCAAGATCAGATATGTTTGCCACTTAAATACCAAAAAGTACTAGTAGTTTATGCCTTCCTGAAATGAGAATTTGCTGTAAGATTAGTTTCAAATGGGAATACGGCTTGCTGAAGACTGGGATCGCAGGTAAAAAATCAGCTATGTGAAACTAGCCTTACAGCCAATGCAAATTACAGAATGCGCATTTCAGGAGAGCATAAACTTGGTAATAGAATTTTTTTTCGTAAGTCAATTATAAAATTACTTAGTCCGGCTTTGGACAGTGTCTATTTACATTTTGAATTTAAATTTGCCCCGTTATAGAAATTTTATGTATAAAGTATTCATACCTCTCTTTGGACTTAGATGGCAGTAGGTCTAAAGTACCTTCAGCCTCCACTATTGTCAGCGGCGTGCAGTTATCATAACTGTCTGACTTTATATCAGATTTGGTCTTGGATATTAACTTATAATAAATCGTTTTCATTACACACTTCGTTCAGCGATTAGAAAAGTTGAAATGAACATTAAATGCAACAGCGTAAAGGGAATCGTGGGCTGTATAAATTTACAATTTAGACGAATAGAGTTCGGTTGTAGCGAGATAATGTAATTAGCCGTATCCTCCGTAACACATCCCCAGTTGTTAAGTTAACGGAGTACAGGGTCCGGGAGGGTAATGAGCCCGGACCGCAGCGGCGGGCGGCCCGGTCCTCGGAGGACAAGAGCGTGAAGACCTGGCTGAGAGCAATTAGCATACAATACCTAGAGACCTTCTACAGGACCGCGCACAGTCACAGATACGCCGGGCGAAGGGATGCGATACTAATTGAGTTACGTGTTGTTGCTCGTTTCGGGAAAGTCCCGGAGCAATCTTAATATCGAGCACATGCTCGGCCTTATCCCGCTCCTGTATAACGTTTTGTGAAGTTGATTGTAAAAAGATTACTTGCTAGAAGTGTTAGCAGAATTTATAAATATATGTAATTTATAAATAAAAGATATATTGTTCAACAAAAAATCCAATTCATCTCGTAACAGGAAAGAATATACTCAATCAAAGAATGGAATCAATGCGTCTGGTCATCTGTCGGAATTGATAGACCGGTTCCGTATAATTACTATGTATGGGTAGTTTTGAATAATCCTGTATCTAGAAATATTCATGTATCCGCATTCACTCTATATTTAGTAGACATTATTATATGATATGGTAACTACAAGCAATCTTTACATTTTGTCGGTGAATACAAAATCTATACAATCGTCGATATTTTTAACATTGCCTATGATCAAAATTATGGTATATTCTATAACAAAATTAGCATGAAAATTCGATACGAGTCGAAGTTTCCGAACGCGGGCGCACCTAACGTGAGGAACCACGACTAGATCGAATTTTTATTCTAACCGAGTAACAGACCGTATTTTCTCCACGAGCAGAGAAAGTATGAATCAAATACAATTAAAAACAACTAGGACGCTGCATTCACATCTGACACAGACAGTTTTGAAGTTTTGAAATCTATGGCAATGTTCAGCATAATTATAGAATATTCTTGTTATCACTTGTTATAGAATGAATAAATATTCTATCCCAAGAGTGAGAATAATGTTTCCTTTCTATTATTATTAATGATTTCGGAATTATTACATGCACTAATGTTCGTGGAGAATAGTAAATTCTATAATATGTTGGTGTACAGATTTGCATTTTATTTAAATTCTTGTTTTTTTTTTTCAGAAATTATCATATTTATATTATTTGGTTAATCTGACTATACCAACATTTTTGTTATTTATAAAATGTGTGGGAAAATCAATACATTATTTTTAATAAATAAATATTTTCAAAACTGTTATTACAATAAAACCAATAAAATTAATTGACAGAACAAATTGTATTTACTTTTATTTTGTGTAATGAGTTTATAATAATTATTATTATTAGTTCGTCGACATAAATTGTTATATAATTAACCATTGTTGGATAATAATGGTTCTTTTTAAACTATTATTGAATTTCATTCGCTAACAAACTAAATATTGCATAAATATTTACAGACAGTAAAACTCAGTTTGCGTTCATACGATGTATAATATAATTTTTGTTTTTTATTAATGCAGTATTTTCTATTTTCTCTATTTATAATGAAAGAACACGAGCCCACCAGCTATAACAGCATCCAAGAGGGGAAAGATTTCAATGATTAAATATGTATGCGAGGATCGGCGCCCATTTATAGCTGTAGATTTACATAAAGAACTATCGTTAAATATCTCAGTTAACCGTAAAATGTGTAGTCTTCAAGAAAGGTAATACAAACATATTATTTGCAGCTGCTGTACAATATGCATGCTGACAAAAAAATCACAAAAGATATGTAGGTATTATATAAAAGAGGTGGTCCGATTTAAATGTTAATAACATTTGAATAAACCTTTTTCTTTTCTTTTTTTTTTACAATTATATCCAAGGAAAGAAACTGAGAGAGATCTTTATCACTGTATGTTGAGTCTTAAAATACGATTATTAATTTATTAGGCAATAAACAGAAACGTAAATGCAAGTAACTCCTGTAATAAATGAATGTTACTTTTTAACCGACTTCAAAAAAGGAGGAGGTTATCAATTCGGTTGTATTTTTTTTTTTTTAATGTTTGTTACCGCAGAACTCCGTAATTTATAAACCGATTTGTAAAATTCTTTTTTTTATTTGAAAGAGTATACTTGCAGATTGGTCCCATTGTCACCATTTCAGGATCTGATGAGGGGATCTCATGGAAATCGAGAAAAATCCTTACATTTTCGTTCCCTATAATTAACCGACTTCATGTATGTTCACCGATTTCTTCGTCAATTGTGGACCGATTTACAAAATTACTCTTTTATTTGAAAGGGTATACTCTAAAGGTTTAAAGGTAAAATTGATAAAAAATCAGGATCTGATCAGGGAATCCCATGGAAATCGAGAAAAATCCTCAAATTTTCGCTCCCTCTTTAACAGACTTATCATGTATGTTCACCGATTTCTTCGTCAATTGTGGACCGATTTACAAAATTCTTCTTTTATTTGAAAGGGCATACTCTAAAGGTGGTTACGCTGTTAAAAAGTCCAGGATCTGATTAGGGAATCTCATGGAAATCGAGAAAAATCCTCAAATTCTCGCTCCCTTTTTAACCGACTTATCATGTATGTTCACCGATTTCTTTGTCAGTTGTGGACCGATTTACAAAATTCTTCTTTTATTTGAAAGGGTATACTCTTGACGTGGTTCCATTGTCAAAAAATCAGGATCTGATTAGAGAATCCCATGGAAATCGAGAAAAATCCCCATATTTTTTCTTCATTTAATGTTTATAATTATGTTCATACCGATTTCTTCGTCAACTTTATTGAGGACCTCAATATTGGAGAAGCATCTTTACTAGGTATCACTAACTTATCACTTAAAATTGTAAAAAAATTTGCTTTAAAAAAAAGAGAACCGACTTCAAAAAGGTGAAAAATAATTGAATACATGTATTATTACATGTACTACCCAATGATCTGTCTGAAGTCGGTGCTAAGCCAAATAGGTAGTAGATAGATAGGCTGCTTGCTCCAGCCACATCGAAGGTCTCCCGGCGAACGCACCGGAATGCGTGAGCGTGGGTGGGGGGCTCGTGCTGAGCAAAACATCCCAAACGGCAGACGTCGTTGACGGTCATCTCGAATGATATCGAATTTTGTATGCGTTATAACGTTGTTGATATTTTTGTATAATTACAATATGTTACAAATTTGTAACCTATTTGGCTTGGCACCGACTTCAGACAGGTCATTGGGTAGTACATGTAATAATACATGTATTCAATTATTTTTCACTTTTTGAAGTCGGTTCTCTTTTTTTTTAAAGCAAATTTTTGCTTTAAAACCTTAAAGTTGTTATTTTCTTGGAAATATTTTCATGGAGAATTTCTTTTTTATTAGTCGTAGTTTGCCAGTTTCATAACAAATAGGTAATCATAAATAATTATATATGTAGTTCAATAATCTTTATACCTTTTAAGACATATTCATATAAAGAAATCCTGTACAATCCAGGTTCTTGAAATGAAATGCTAATCTATTGAAATTGAAAAAAATATTATTGGATTTAATAGTAAATTATACTTCTAAGTCCGGTCCTCATAGAACACCTGGTAGTAACGCATTTCCGTGCGTGTGTGTGCACTGTATGTTTAAAGAAGAAAAAACAACACCGTGATTCAGCCCAGATCCACTTACTCCCATTACGGTTTTCAGTGCGTTTGTGTGCGGGTGTTCGTGAAATTGCTCCCAAGATGCCTGGCAATTTAAAACGAAAATCCGTAGGAAAATTGAAGAAACTCAAAAAGAAATTAACGAAATTAGAAGAGTCCCTAAACATCTCATCAAGCACCAGTAAGCCCGAGTTATTGTCACTCTTATTATGCCCTGCGTGGTTAAGACGTGACAAAATCATATTATCCAATTTTCATAGTCCTGCGTGACGTATGGATAAATGTAATCTAGAGAAAGTTTTTTTCACTTTATGCCCTGCGTGGTAGAAAAACTTTTCTCTTTTATTAAAGGAGCTTATAATGTTATGCATCTTTTGCTCACTCCTGGTTTCTGAACGTTTTTGGTAAGATATTTCTGTTCTTGTTCAGGCAGCAGCAGTGACAGCGCTGCTGACGAATCATTTTGCGTGTCGGCTCCCAGTCAAAACATAGCCATATCGGTTAGAGTCAGCTCGGATGTCGAATTTGATAACAACTCAGCCTTTTATAATTTGCTATTAGGAACAGATCCGGACTCCTGCAAAAATAAAATGGGGCCTTCGCTTAACGAGAATCTGGTATCATGTTGCAGTAGTTATCTGACGGCGGGTTTAGACAAAGCCGGAAGGGATAAATTATTGGAAAAATGGGTTGTACCGGAAAATTGTCCTGTTTTGAGCACTCCAAAATTAACTCCGGAATTGTTGAATTTGTTTAATGAAAACGAAACAAGACTCGACTCTTTTATGGCCAGATTCCAAAGTGAAATAGGCACCGGTCTCGCTGCACTAGACTCAGCGTTAAATTTATTACTTGATGAACCAAATCAGAAAAGTGAAGAACTTATTGCGTTGTTAGCAGACTCGGGAAAAATGTTCTGCAATGTTCATCACTTATTGTCGATTCATCGTAGATACCGGGCTCATCCCAAATTGGACTCCTCAGTTCAAAAAACTGCGAGGGACTGTAATTGATTCTCTTCTTTTCGGTGCGGACTTTGCAGGAAAATGTAAATCTGCTCAGGCAGTCAAGAAAACAAGTCATGAGCTCAAGGCAAAAACGACCTTTACCAAATCACGTCCGTCAACATCAGCTCAACATTCTTTAAACTCCGAGCGCCTTCTACGCAACACGAAATTCAAACAAAATCTCTATTCATCTCGAGAATCCAGTTCGCTTAGGAAGGAATACGTACGGCAAACCAACTTCCGGAAGCAAGAGGAACGGAAGATGGGGAGCAAGCATCGTCCTCATTAAAGGTACATTGTTTTGCTGGCAGACTACAACATTTTTGGAACGAGTGGTGTAAATTAACCCACGATTTTAATATTCTACAGTGCATTAAAGGCTATTGGATTCCTTTTAACGAGCCACCTATCCAAAATTATTTGGCGATACACCAATCATTTGCGAGGGCAGAAGTGGCTTTGTACAAAGAGGCCCTTCCTAATCTTTTAAAGATTGGTGCCATAAGTATATGTAGCCTGACAAACCCACAGTTTGTGTCAAACATTTTTCTAGTGCCAAAACCTAACGGCACATATAGATTTATCTTAAACTTAAAGAACCTAAATAAATTTATATCACCACCTCATTTTAAAATGGATGACTACCGAACTGTAAAAACATTAATTTTTCGTGGTTGTTTCATGACATCACTAGACCTTAAAGATGCTTATTTTACTATATTAATATCTAAAGAATACCGAAGGTATCTTCGTTTTCTATTTTTGGATCAAATGTTTGAGTTTACCTGCTTACCTTTTGGTTTGTGCACAGCACCTTATAAATATATATACTAAAATTATGAAACCGGTTATGAAAAAATTAAGATCCATGGGAGTTTTATCGTTAATATACCTGGATGATCTGCTTGTTTTCGGTAATTCGGAACAAGAATGCAAGGATAACATCTTAAAATCAGTAAAACTTTTTCAATCAGTAGGTTTCTTAATCAACTTTGTAAAAAGTAATTTGCAACCCAGCACGTCATGCAAATATTTAGGCTTTGTTTTTAATACTATCGACTTAAATATATGCATCCCGGAGGAAAGAAGTAAACGTATTAAAGACGAAATTAATAATTTTCTAAAATTACAACATTGCAAAATTAGATTATTTATTAGCCAAAATTCTTGGTAACCTTATATCAATTTGCCCTACTGTGAAGTATGGTTGGATGTATACCAAGACTTTAGAAAGGCAGAAATACTTAGCTCTTAAACGGTATAATGGTGATTGTAACGGCCATCTTCAAATTATATCCATTATTAGAAAAGATCTGCAGTGGTGGTTGAAATCTTTAAATTCATCAAAACAATCGTAACTACCTCCTTTGTTCGCTTTAGAAATTTATTGTGCTGCAGAAAGTTCAAGAGGCTTCTGGAGCCCTCGAGAGATACAGTATCACACTAACTATTTAGAACTATTGGCCTATATTAAAAAATATAAACTATATAATAATATTATCTATTTATATAAAACTATATTAAAATGTTTTGCATAATGTAAACAATATTGCAACATCCTTTTTGAGAATTGATAAAAAACAGCTATTGCTTATATTAACAAAATGGGAGGCATACAACGTGATCAAATCTGTCACGCAAAATTTGGGAATGCAGAATTGGATTTTTTGCATCCAATATTGAGTCACAACGTAATAAAAAAGCTGATTACGAGTCAGCTAAGGTCTAAGTCTAAGCTAAGGCTAAGGTCTAAGTCTATCGAAACTGAATACTCTCTTTCAAAAAAAAAAATAAAAATAAAAATTGATGTTTTGGGTATTCCGGAGATAGATTTATTCGCATCAAATCTGAACAACAAATGAGCTTATTATGTTTCTTGGTAAAGGGATCTAGGTTCAGAGGCAGTTTATTCATTTACAATTAACTGGGAAAACAATTTTTTTCTCTCTATGCATTCCCCTCATTTTAATAAAATTTTAGTAGAGTAGAGTGAAGGTATAGTTGTGGTACCAAAATGGAAGACACACATTCATGAAACTTTTAATATCAGAATTGGTTATTCTTTCGCCTGATAAATTTCTATTGCTGTCCATTTAGGTGCAGGTATCCTCTCTTACCCTGGTTGCAGGAGTTTTATCAGGGAAAGTTATAAGCTCCGAGGTTTCCAAGATTCTTTCATAACGAAATCTCTTAGTTCCAACACCATAAAACAGTATGACACAGCTTTAAAAAAATGGTGGTCATTTGGAATACTGGTAATTTAGATATTTTCCGACTTGCTATCAAATATGTTTTGGATTTTTTACAACAGAATTATAATTCTGGAGCTAGTTATGGAACTATCAACTCGTTAGATCAATTGTAAACTAAATAAAAACTAATACTTATGATGAAAATATTATAAATCGTTTTATGAGGGGAACCTTTAAGCAAAGACCAGTATTTCCAAAATATTCTCAAACTTGGGATCCTCAGACGGTATTAAATTTCTTATCTCTGTGGCACCCTCTCGAAGACCTATCACTAGAGCAACCTACATTAAAATCTATTACCCTATGTTTTCTTTGTACAGCTCATAGATTGCAAACTTTAAGTAAGATTACAGTAAATAATATTTTAGTTTTCAATGACAGATTAGAAATTCTTGTTTTTGATATATTAAAAACTTCATCCCCTAGCTCAATTCAACCAAAACTAATTGTTCCTGTTTTTCCCTGAAAAAATAAATATTTGCGTAGGATCAACTTTACAATTTTATATTAAAAAAAAAAAATATTGTTTTAAGGGGCAGAATCCAAAATTTATTTATCACTCATAGGAAGCCTTTTCGGGCTGCTACTTCTCAAACTCTTTCTAGTTGGATAAAACATGTATTAAATAAAAGCGGCATCGATGTTAAATTTTTTTCTGGATACAGTATTCGACATGCAGCTTCCTCAGCATCCCATAGGTCTGGAATTAGTATAGACACTATTAGATCTCATGCAGGTTCGCCAAAGAAATTCAGTACTTCTTTAAATTTTATAACAGACCTCGTTGATAATACTGTATTTGATAAAAGCGTTTTGAGCCTCCAACAAACTTAGTTACTATGTATTACCCTTTTTTACTTTTAATGTTTAAGAAATGTTAATCGACTACAATCATTTTCATTATTACCATAATTATAATCATAAAAAGAAGTCTTTTTTGTATGATCATCGCTCATCTGATTTCTTTCAACAACTACCAGGTGTTCTATGAGGACCGGACTTAGAAGTATAATTTAAGATTAAACGACTTACCTTGTAAGGAAGTTCAATCGTAATTATACGATTAGTCCGGTCCGAGATAGAACACCCCTCCCAGTCATCCCAGCCCTAGATTCGCGATACTTATTCCCTAAAAACCGTAATGGGAGTAAGTGGATCTGGGCTGAATCACGGTGTTGTTTTTTCTTCTTTAAACATACAGTGCACACACACGCACGGAAATGCGTTACTACCAGGTGTTCTATCTCGGACCGGACTAATCGTATAATTACGATTGAACTTCCTTACAAGGTAAGTCGTTTAATCTTAAATTTTTAACTTTAAACTACTGTGTACCGAAAAGTAGTAAACTTAATTTTGTTTTAAATAAGTGGGAACAAGCGATTTGAAAAACTCACGAATGTGTGCTACTGCACTTCCTCTGTCATTACCTCATTGATAGGTCACATCAATCAAAGCATCAAATTTTCTTCGTAAACTATACAATGGGGATCATTTAAATTATAAGATACAGTAGGTTGTGAAATTTAAATTAGGTTGGCACTACTAACTTTTGACAATTTGATTTAAAATTTGAACGTCAAAGTGCCTTCAATAAACGGCGACAGAATGGTGAATGGAAGTATTCTATAGAACGGTGTTTTAAAGGTTTTTCGAAATGCCTAACCTAATTTTCCTACAGATTATCAAAAATTAGTCCAACAAATTTATAAATGTGTGGCAAGATTTCGTGATGTTACTGTGGTGTAGCGAAGCAAGTGTTAGTTCTATGATGATAGTGTCATTCAATTTCCGCCTCGAAGTCCGAACCTGAGAATTCTAGATTATTTCATATTCCCGTAACACAAAACACCGTATTTAAAAATAACCCGCACAATCTTGAAGAACTGCAAGAGGAAATTCTTAATGCATACAACGCTATAATCTTTCAGATGTTGGAAAGTGCATTTGAAGATATGAAACGGACAGCTGCATTGAATCTGGGGGAGAATACTTTGAACATTTGCTGATGTAGTTCTCAATAAACCTACATTATTTGTTAGTGGTTTATTTTCTTTAAATTAAAACAATTTAACATGAGAAACATAAACGTGAGAATGTTTACCATAATCTCAAATTTTAGTGTCAGTCATTACGGCAGGCTGGGCTATTGCATAAAAGAAACCGCATACTCTAATTTATAGTTTAAAATAGTCTCATGGTACTATGAATTGTACTCCACTCTCTACGTGACAAAATATTCAACTTCTTACAACAACCTTTAACGTTTTTAATAAGAGATTTATTAGACCCTGTCATTTAGATTAATGATACATTGGAAATCCAGCAAATAAATAACATAATTTATCTTTCTTTTCTTGTTTGCAATATTTCGAATAAATTAAAGCGCCCGTCATCCCACGTTCTTTCATAAAGACAGATAATATTTGCGTAAATTTATGGCGGAATAAATAAATTTAGTTATTATTATTGATCGCGGAAACATTACTATAACAAATAGATACAATTCTTTTAGTAGAAGGTCATTTCTTATGGCATCTTAATGTGTTCATAATCATTGATTTAATAACATAATTAGGCTGTTCTACTAAATATTTGCAATTCTCGGATAATAAATTAACACATTCCATCAATCACTACACTGATGAAATATTGAACAAGTTAATGCAACTGTTTTTGCAAATAAGTACATATTTTTACATGTAGCTCGTTAACCACAACATGACGTTTAACCTCCAATGTATAAATTTATGGACCTTATTATGTAGTTATATTCTCGTTTTTTTTTCAGTTGTTTTTGTTTAATGATTCTCTGGATTTGTTTTTTGCCGTAGAACACTTCTATAGCGGTGAGAGGAGAGTAAAACCGATTCGAATGTGGTCACGAAAAACGGCGTCATGTCCCCTCACCGCCCCCGCTCTCTTCTCCCAAGTATGTGCCATGCGTGCATATCTTAGTAATCTCCCAAACTTCTACTTATCCGATTTCAAACATTCTTTCACCAATATTTAGTATGGACCTTCAGGGTGGATATCGGCTGTATAATATTATTCCGTTAACATAAAAGGGCTTTACGTGGAGACCACTTTTGCAAAGTAAGTTGACGAAACAACGGTTGGGAGAATTCGTTTTTTACGTATGCTGTTTTAACGATAAGAAATATACCAATGCTTTGTATATAAAAGTTGAAAAGCTTAAAAACTCCGCGACAACATATATCTCTATTTTAAGGTTAATTCACAGATTAATAAAAAATATGAAAAACTAATACAGACTCCGTGAGAAGCCGAATCTCCGAAATATTCTAATAATATTATCGTTTTCAAAAAAACATTGTTTGAAGTGCTTAAAGATTTTAAATCAGTAACAGTATTATTGAGTTTAAATATGAGTGACAGTGACGATCAAGCGGCCAATCAAACAGCTACTATTACAGAAATCACAGAAGATCCATCAAATATAATATTCCGTAACGCCATTGTAAAAAAGTCTATATTAATAGTATATTGTGCAACTATTAGTGCGGCAAGTTGTCGATTGCCCACGAAAGCGAACTTCGCTTGACAACGCCGGACGTGTTGTACATACTATTTTTTATTGCGAATGCGGAATAAATCCCAATATAAAGTTGGAGTCCAGGGGCAAATTCAGTTTTCAGTAGTTTGTTTATCTGAATTTGCGTGTGCAAAGAATAATTTGCACACGCAATCATCAAATGGGCAAACAGTTACTTTGCAACCGTAACCAAGGTTGCAAAGATACTATTTGTCTACATGAGCAATAAAAAAATATTTATTTGTTTTGTATTCATATTCCGTATATTATATATTACTAGCTGACTCCGCGAACTTTGTATCGCCTCAGAATCAATAACACAGGGGCCCAGGGGCCCCTCTGGTCCCCCATGAAACCCATACACGGTTTGGTATTAACAAGGTTAAAAAACTCATGGTACTTTTTCAAAACAGAAAAATGGATTGTATGATTCAAGAAATAGTAAAATATTTTTTTTAAATCACCGCCTCGAAAGCGACATTTTACGATCTTTGTCGGCAACCCGAAACACTTGCTTCCCGGTCTAGTAAACCGGGAAACACGCCAAAAAGCACTGAAAATAAAAAATGTTTAAAATAAATCAGCTATTAATTAATGAAATTAAACCTATTTTCAACATTTGAAGCACGATTTGGTACACCCAAGATTCATTTAAATATTGAAGATAAAGAATTTGACGATTATAAGTGAAGAAAAATGACACAATTTTTAGGTTACGCCAACATTTAAAACAACATTTGTTATACGTAAGATTTATTTCAATATGATGGAAAGGTACATAATTTCACTATTACAACAAAGAAAAATAAAATTTTTTTAGGTTATACTACAATTCAATGTGTTCAATCTTTTGAATATTCATCCAGTGGTCCTGTAAATTACTATTACAATTTTTTCGAACTCTGATGTTCTTTCATTTTGCTTTGCCACTTCCAATGTTGGACATGTCTTCTCTTCTTCTAGAATAAACAAATAAGACCGAAATCAGTAAAAAAAGGGTTTGAAGAAATTCAAGATCTAATCCGACTCTGAAAGGCTAAAGGACTGATAAGAAGAAAATTAAAACGTTTTCATCTTGTACATAATTATGTTGCTCTTTTTCGCTTGGAGATTCTCCAGGTTTCTTTCTCAGTGGGTTACTCTTCAACTGTGCAGTTGCTGATTTTCCAAGTTCTTCGATGTTTCCAATCTAATTTTTTAAACCCCGTGCTAACAAACATTGAATTAAATCTTCAACGTATCCCAAGTTTGCAATTAGAACATGGATCATACCATTACTTCTCTAACCCATGCCAGTCAGGTGTAAGAGGGGTAACGCCCAGGTGTCCCCAAATTAGACTTTTTAAAGGAAATAATTATTTATAAAATTTTGGTTATGAACTCCCAGCAGGGGCCCAAATAACTCCAAGCATGGGGGGCGGGCGTGGGGAGCTTCATCCCCTCATGCCCGAAAAACAGCCCCTGAGCGTGACCTGAAGCTTTTCTGCATTTTTATCGTAAACCAGAAAAATCTGCATAACCACCGCCGCCACAGAGTGACCCCTATTTTATAACTTTCTTTGATAATATGGGAATTTATATCGGATTTTGTATTTCATTGTTCATCTTTACGACGTCACTTGCTAGCAAAAATTACCTGGTTCGTTTTTAGCACTTTTTTCCTTCCGCTCAATAAGTCCTCATTATCGACCACTGAAAATGACAAAACTTAATTATAACTCCCAATCAGCTTCCCTCCCTGCTCCCAAATCCGAGTTTATGATACCTACAGTTTGTCCATCTCGGGAAGTTGTTGGGAACCGCTGCGTGCCCTGTCGTAAAGGCGTTGTTTCAATTAACTCAGATAAACCACCACACTTCTCCACCCGTTCTATATATCTGGGCCGAGCTTCCTGAACCCGGTTTAAGCTTTTCTTCCGGCTTCTTATCAGCGACTTCGCTGCACTCCGTATTTAATCACAAAACGACACCACGTCATTTCATATAAAGCGTGTTTCGGGTCATTTAGTCGAGCAGCGAATGTTTTCACGACCAGAACTTAATAAGGCAACCGAAATTGTAAATAGTTTTCGAGACGTCTGCTTCTGATTTTCCCGCGATTTATAACAACGAACCGGAGTCGTATCCAATTAGAAAAGGTCTCGGCTAAATTTTTGTTTATGACGACTCGAGCGTCGGCCGTAATTGATGTAAGGAAAAGCGTTTCCTTCCACGGCGGGAATTTATTTCCATTTATTTACGTTTTTCCGAGCTGGAATAATCGGATGGATTATAATCACCAGGTTTCAGGGGAACGGAAGATGGAATGATTTATGGGCGTTCTTATTCGAGATTGGAGCAATTATTTTCAAAGTGTTAAGCAGTTGGAGAATTGAATAGGGTTTGGCCACGTGTATTGTTTTAGGTTTAGCATACTTTGTTTTAGAATATATTTAAAAACAAATTATGATTTAATAGGTACAATGCACGTGCTATCTATGTTTTGTGTCAAACGAGGTTTTAATACAGCCTAAAATAATTTAGATACTGAACATCTTGGAGCGTTACTTTGTTCGCCTGTCAACTTATGTGTGAATTATGGCCAAATACTTTTTGGAGTTTACTCCTTAAGAATCGATCTTTAAAGTCCGGTACGACAAATTGATGGGTAGTAAAATCGAGCGTTAACAAAAAGCGTTTAACCCTTTTGTTATTGTCGTTGCCGTTTCTTCCTCCGTATTTCTTCACTCCTCAGCCCCTTTTCTTTAATTTATATCCATTATTATTGCTATTTATATTTATACAGGATGTCATCGATGAGTGGTCAGAAATTTCACCCACGTATCGGCCATGTATAAACAAATAAAAAATGTTTAATGAAGCAGGGGCCTATCTGTAATGGTTTCACAGATAATCGGAAATTAATTTAAGACCGGAAACAGTTTGAGTGTCACTGCCTTTTCTTTTTACTACAAGGTTTCCCATGAAAAAAAAAAACACGTATCTTCCGACGTTCTCATATCGTAATTTAGTTACCACAAACCTATTGTCACAGTATTTAATAATGATGACAATATTCAGTAAATAATGTTCAAGATGATATAAATATTGAAGAAGATCCATCTTCCTAACAATGTATTTGTGTAATATAAGTACCTACTATATTTTTATGTAACGTGATTTATGTATAATATTTATCGAATAAATATAAATAAAAGTATAATATACATGCTTCCGATATTATACAAGATTCGTTTATTTACCCCCTTTGCCTAGTGTATATTCAAAGACAATCGCAATTAAGGAGTAAACTCGAAGATGACACGCACAATTACTTGTTTCTGAAGTCATGACTTTTCTTAACTGAATGTTTTCAAACGCACAATCACGAAACTTGTTTGGTACCGCTACGGCCGACCTCCTCCAATCAGTGTCTAAGAACACACCATTTCTTGTCGTTTTAATTGAGGTACATTCAATTATCTCCCCCATTGTTGTTTTGATTGTGCCCTTATCGCCGCGTGATTAAAAAAGTTGGCGGAATCCCCTGCGCCGCGTAACGAAGACCATAAATTTTCGCGGGAAATCGCAATAAAATTAAAACTCGGCCGGATCCCCTTTAAAGCCGAAAAATTTGCAAGGTAAGCTCGAGTGAACTACATTATGCAGCCAATAACCTCGATCTGAAACCGAGCGTGGCAATTTTATTTTAAAGATTCAAACTGGGTAGGACCATATTTCGAGTACGATTCAGTCATAAATTTCTATCAGACGCCCAAAGGGATTCGAATCCACCCTCGCTTAGCGCAAATCTTTATTATCGGAACTGTCTCTAACTTAAATATCTTATTGTTCACTTTGTTTACCGCATTTGTGCCACTACAGTTTCGAGGTTGATCCCCTTTTGAATAAACAACAGTACGAGCTTTCTAAACTTTGTTTTCTATCCTTGGAAAATATTTTTGAAGTACAAAGTATATCACAAATTGCTCTGTTCTATTTTTGTAATGCTTCGAAAAATTTTGTGTCTTCTACTTGTTACTTCTGGCCTCCACTTCACGTGCTTTTCAACCTCTACTCAGATCTACTCAAATTGACATCAAATATGTTATAAATAATAACGATAACATCAGAACACAGTAATTTGATTTCAGTCCATTTTATTCGATCGATCAAAATCTTTATCAAAGCACCTTTACAACACTAGGGAAAACCATTCCAGAACCATTGTTGATTTTATAAATGTCCCGAGTCGTGAGTGGTTTAAAATAAAAACGACAGGAAGTAAACTGTACGAATATAAAAGGTCGCATGTCTGGACACGAAATAAAGGCACAAATCAAGAGAAATTTATTGCCGTTGCAGTCCCAGCAGTAAAGTGAACACTACAATGTGATGCAAAGAAAACCGCGTTAAAAAATCTGCAACTGATGAAACCTGATAGCACCGAAGCCGCCGACTGGTCAGATTTTAAATTCTAATCTTACGCCGAAAGAAAGATAAAAATTTAAATTGTAAAGTTATTACAATTCGACCACAAGAGAGTCACACAAGAGATTTCGGAAAACCGCCGACGCTTACAAGACGCATTAGTAATTAATCACCTGAACGAAATAAGATTCCAAAAAAGCAATTTTCGTGCGACCCGTGAAGGATACGCACAAATCCTTAATATAAATGAGTTTTCGGGGAACGTCTGAAAAATGATTTCCTGCCAATCTCAGCAGGATGGCACACGCGACCCACGAAAAACCCATGCAATTAAATCAATTACATAGCCATTTTGAGCGGGTTTCCTCGCTGGTGCTAATGTAGCTTATAAGTAAGAAGGATTAAAAGTCCGATGACACGCTAAGCATGGGCGGCCCTCACGTACCGGCGACACGCACACGGGATTCGCAGGAGCGGCTCGTACGTCAAAAAGAAAACACTCCTCCTTACTTTTTTTCAAAACTATATAATATTGCTCCAGAACGTCCCCCTTGAATAATGTTAATACAAGAAATTATTTTGCTTTTTTGATGTCCTTTCATATCATTCATCGCAGATCTCAATGCTGAGATGTACGGAAGGAAGCAACAGCGCAATTTGTTACCACATCTCGAAGTTTGATAGCCCCCGAGAATAAAATTAATAATAACAATTGTTGAGGCACTTAATTCACTTCACCTGGCGAGCCGCCACTGACAGACGAACTTGTGCTTTCCGTACACGAATCCTAGCCCCGCGCTTGATTGATCTGAGTGTGCCGTGCATGCCGTGACGTCATATCAATCTCTGTGAGGTGTGATGCCGCCCCCAAATATCTTACTCTCTCCTCCACAAATAAAACTCATATTACTTCCGAAATTTATGGGCTCTTCACATGAGATTCTCGGTGATCTATGACGGTTTCTTTGGAGCATGTCTTTTTAGTAAACTCGCTTTTATTATAGGAATAAATCCAGAGGTTTTTCGATCTGCGTTCGGTTTTATGCAAAACAAACATATAATGTCGTTTTGTCGTATTTCCTCGCTGAAGTTGATAGGTTTCAAGGTTGGCGCCTGTCTGATTTGGAAACTTCCATTCAAGAACTGGAGAGTATTTTGCAAACACATGAATATCATTACGTTATGAATACAGTGTAGCTCTCGTCGAATTTCTGATGTTTTGAAGTTGGAAACATTCAAGCATTGTCGGTTTGTTAAAAACGGCCCGAATAAACTGACTGCAAGAACATTTTGCGTACGTAAGCTTTTTATTTGCAAAAGACACATAATATGCATCCAAAGGATTCAATGAAATATAAAGTAAAATTGGTAACGCTATAAGAAATGAACGTTAAAATAAAAACGAAATAACTGATGAAATAAACTAAAACACCCTTTGCAGAGTACACAAGTATCTGAATTAAACCACGAAATCCCGCTCCTCAAAGTCGTTCTCAGATTACGGTCCTTTCGAATACCCCAGCCCAGCGTTGCACGTAAAGCTGCGGTAACACATAGCAGGAATATCTCTTTCGATCGCCCAGTCAGCGAGTCTTCAGCTCAGATACCGAGGAGTCATGATCCGTGTACATTAGCTTTATCCTTTAAAGTTACGATTTCCCGGTGAACTCGCACTTAGTTAAGCGGCCCAGTGATTTCTTCCTCCTCCGATCACTGCGAGCGTCCTCGATGTTTTACGGCGCCGTTCCTTTTGATGGCTGTAGTTGGAACTAAACGTCGGTCATTTAACCCCTCTGGCGTGAATTAGACGAACTAAATCGCTGTTTAGATGCGAACGCGTACGTTACTCGTCTTTACTTCCCCTAATCTTTTGAAATCGGCCGAAGGTTCGAGGAAGATAGCGAAATAATTACTGTAGTAGCCTTACAAGAACGTATAAACTCACGCATAGTAAAATACCGTTTTTACTGCTTCGGTCTGGCACAAATTGCCCAATTTCATTATAAGCTTTTTATCCGGCCGGAGCGACGGTTTTTTCGTCGACGAACGTTTTGCCAAATTGCACTGACGGTTCAAGACATTGATTAATACTGGAAACACGAAGGAGTTTTATGTTTCACTTCTTGCGTACATAGATTTTTACTTTTTAAAGTTGTACAAACTATTTAGGACATCATCGAGTGTCAAATGTGAGGAATGTGAATGAATAACTTACTTTTAGACTAAATCAATGAAGACAAATTCAACGAATGTATAAAATAGCAAACGAAATTGAAATACAAAATACACTGTTTGCTCAAGAAGACAATATGAAATTAACCACAGACAGTGATATTTATAAAGCGGAACCGATGATAAGAGAGAACATCTCGGCAAAATATCAAAAGAGATACCGATAATAAAATAATTGTCAGAAAAGAAATGCACTTATAGTAACATAATATTTCGGATATACATATTCTACATAATTATTATTACATATTTTTGTTCTTATTCTACCCGTGTTAATTTTGCTGCGTTACCCAACGAAGGCTTTATAAAGTGAGCGGCAAAAGTATGGAATATATTCATTAAAAATTAAACAAATCCACGTTTTCTACCTCGGCAGCCCTCCGGATCACTTTTGAATATCCCAAGAACTGTTGAATTTTAGCACTTTTTTCGTTTTTTGCCCATTTTGACCATGAAGGAGCACGTTTTTGACAAAAACTATTTTATACATTTTACAACTAGATTAAATTTGCTACAATTTGAAATCAGAATGGGTTTGGTAGACCTAATAGTTTCCGACATACAGGTTTTAAAATTTTGCTAAATTTTCCAAACTTGATAATTCTAGTCCAATTTTCATGCTTCATCATATTTTATGCAATCTTCAATAACCTATCTGAAATGATTCAGTGAAGTAAACATTTATTCAATTTAATATTTTGGCAGAAGAAGATACATAGATATAGGAATGATAGATATATAATGAGAGATAGGAACCGAATGATGATTTCTGTGAACTTTATGTTGTTAGTGAGTTGATGCAAAGATGACTTTGAGTTGTGTTCTTTTTGTTTCGTCTCTTTCAAAACTCTCTCCTCCGTTCTTCCTCTCCGCTGAGTAGATAGCAAAGGCCCTAACGGTATCATGCGGTTGATTCACTCGTTAATATCGTGTACTTAAAATTCGTTATTAATTTGTGCCGTTGAAATCCGAAATATATTTTATAATTATGTAGTGAGAGTTTGAGGGAAGGTGAAATAGTGTTGGTGAAAGATAAAGGAGTTAAAACTCTACAAGCGTCTAGTGTTGCATTGAAAAATAGAAACAATGAACGTTTATTGAAACGTTTGACTGAGATTTTGTACATACAGCATGCTACAAGCATCTTAAGTTGATCGAAGCATTTATTAAACGTGGAGACAGAAATGTGACAAGACCAACAAGGGCTTCCACTGGGAAGTTCAACTTCAGAGAGCAGTGTTTCCTATGTGGAGAAGTCATAACAAAAGGAATAATTGAAGCTCACAAGAAAAAACCGTCAAAAAAAAGAAATACTGTGATCACTGTTGAGAAGAACTTGAACTCAAACATACTGAAAGCAGCTGAACGAAGAGTTGACGAATGGGCGATGAAAATAAAGGAACGAATTTCAGAGGAGACTAATTTGGTAGCCCTCGACGCGAGATACCATCTGTTTTGTCAAAGGATGCTGTATAAAGCACCACCCAAAGGACTTCCAAGCGGTGGCCGTCGGCAGTCTACCATTGATGAAGCCATGAAGTCCATTTTTGCTTATCTCGAAGAGCATGCAGATGAGTGCCAGCAACAAACAAATATTTTGTTTTCCATTTCAGAACGTCCAGGATCATGAAAATGATAATGAAGGAGGCAGATTGGTGAATTTGCTTGGCCCTGGTCCTTCGAAGAGGAGTAAGAAACAAAGGAAATGTTTGTTAAATAAATTTTGTTTTGAAGTAAATACTTCTTTACGGACACTTGACTTGGGGAGTAAGCTGGTGAATGCCTGACGAGAGCTTTACGAAAAGTGTGATCGAGCGAAGCGAACGGAAGTTTTAATAATAATAGTAATAATTAATTCATAGAAAAAATGTTTGCTTTAACGGGATTTGAACCCGCGGCTTTAGGTTGTAAATTCTCGCTTCACTTCATACAGCCATTTGCGTGTGTCAATTTTGTATGCAATTGCGCTACTTATCTTAATCGCTACACATGATTGGCGACTTTTCGCTGACGACAAACTGAAACATGCATTATCCAATACTATAGACGGTATTAATTCAGGATTCTCTAGCTCCATTTATAAACTTACATAAATTAAGAGCACTTTCACAATGGCGAAATGAAGTTTTACTTCAGTCGTGTGGTCTAAAGCACACTCGTATTTTTTTTCAATTTCCAGTGATCTGGTTGTGAACAGTGACCACCACCCCCACTTTAAACTATAAAACATCGTTTCCCTTAGAATACTGCGTCGGAATTAAATTTTAGTTTCTTCTTATTTCAGAAATAATCAACTTTACACAAAAGATGCTTCCTCTTCCAAAGATACTCTACAAGCTTGCTATTTCGGTGACTTGTATTAATTTATTTTGTCTTCTGTTCAATAAACCTATATCGAACACTGACTCCTACAACTTCCATTTACATTCCTTTTGAATGCATTTTTCTTTCTATAAAGTTCTTCTTTCCAATTTATTATCTGTGTTTACTTCCATTCCTGGTAGGTACAGTAGTTTCCTCCTGATCTCTTTACTCTCATTGTCATATCTTATCTGAATTTCTTATTTTCGTTTTTTAGTTTTTTTAGTATTTTTTAGGGTTCCTTACACAAAGGCTGTTTGTCTGTCCGTCTGTCACAGGGCTGAATCTTTTGAAGCGTACTAAAGGGAGTCCCCATAAAGGGAACCTGTTTTTTTTTTCGGCGTTTTTTTTTTACTAAAGTTCTTTAAAAATATTGTACAGTAGTACGGAACCCTTTGTGTTCGAGTCCGACTCCGATTGAGTATGATTTTTTAACATGAGAATAATTGATGAAAAACAGAAAATAATATGAAACAGGATGTTTTATATTTTCTGTTTTTGATCAAATCTCATATTTGTCAGAGCATCTATGTATAACTAGCTGACCCGGCAAACTTTGTATCGCCTCAGAATCGATAAATGTTGTGTTAACTTATTAGCTTAATCAAATTCAGTTTTTTTATCAAAGCATAACACAACGCCATCTACTGGTATTGCCGGAACCAGCATACAACGCCATGTTCATTTTTGTTTCTGTCATGTATCAAAGATAGCGTTTTAAGGGGCCCACTCACACAGAGGGAAGATTGCACAGTTAAACCCGCACACGCTTCCCTTGAGTTAAAACTGTACCCTCTCAGCGTACACACACACACAGTCTTCCACTTCAGTAGCGCGTCAGTTGTGCATTGAAATGTTAAGGCGAAACGCTCAGTCGCCTCAACTTTGGAACTGAATTACGGCCTTCATTGTTAGGCTATCTTAACGTAGTGGGCATCAAAATTAGTAAAAAAACAACCTTTATCACGGCAAAAGGTTGTTTGTTCAAAAACAAATTTATTGCCAAAATGAGAAGGTAAAATTTTTTTTTTAACAAGCGTGTTAGTGCTTGATTTTTACTGATCTCTGTATTCGGTAAATGCAAGGTGTTTTTATAAATATTGAAAAATAAATTTGCAAATTGTCCCCAAAGTTCGCTAGTTTCAAGCAATGTTGGCGTGGCTCAATGTAACACAGGCCCCGCCCCTCATCGGCAGGCAGACGTGTCGACGGCTGACCGTATTATATTTCATGTGTGCCGCAGCTCGTTCTTAAAAATATAACAAAAAAGTAAAGTAAACAAAAACTATCAGCTTTACAAAAGCGTTTGCCGGTAAATGGATTCAATATAGAGTGATATGATTTTATTTTCAACAATTAACAATTTTTATCACTCTAATGGTGTACACTAATTTCTGTACATTTTCTAATTTACTATGTGGTGTTGCATATCTGTAATTTTACGTTAACATTATTATTTAAATATAAAATTGAACCAACTAAAATTTGTACCCCAAAAATTCTAATTTCGGAAGACTCAGAAGAAAACGCTTGAACAGGTCAATTTTGTTATCAAGGGGGACCAAATTCTACCAAACTTTCAAGTCTTAGATGTCACCCTTTTAGCAAGGGCAGCCACCCCCTAACAAAATTCAAATAGCATGGGAAGTCATTTGATACATCATTTTAAAGCTTATTGAATTCTCTATACAGACCTACTATTATCTATTTGTTTTTACAAAAAAAAAATGAATTTGCAGGAGTTTTGCTTTGACCACCTACTTGTCGCTTCTTTTCATTCACTTGAATACTATTTGATTTAAAAAATTGAACATGTTTGCTTAATTCGCGTAGCGACACGACTTGCCCAAGGGGACCCCAGTCCAATAGGGCTCCTACCCAAGGGGGCTCCTAAACACAGGGGCCCCATCCCGAGGGGGCCTTGCCCGAGGGTAGTTATAAAACAACATACAACGGCCTAATACCGTCTATTAATAGTATACATGTATTTTATTACAAGGCCAGAAATTGTCATTTTGCAAGTGTAAGCACAGTTTTTGGAGGCGAAGCGTTAGCAGTTGCAAAACAGTTTCTGGCCGTGTGATAACAAAACGTTTTCGGCCAACAAAAATTGTTTATTTATTATTCACTGTTGCAGAGGGGCTCTAGTTCTCCCTTTTGTCTTTTTGTCCTTTTGTACCAGGGGTTTTTGTTATTGTCGTTGCCCTATACCAAGCCCCCCCCCCCCTGTAATTTCCCCGATGTTTTTATAGTTATTCTGCTTTTCGGGGCGGAGACAAATCCAACGAACATAAAAGCAAAATAACTAATTTGAGGGAGGCCGAAATCTATATATTTAATCGTTGAACATGAATCGTTTGAAGCAAATAAAACAGTGGGTACTGCACCGATTTTTATAATAGTTTTTTTTAAATGAAAGACATTGATAAGATAGACCGGTACATTACTTTTTATTTTCAAAAATTTCACAGGTTCATTGATTATTTGCATGTAATTTTTCCACGGATGTCCGTACATTTCAGTCACAAACTTCAATGAGCGAGAATCGTTTTAAGTAACAAGCTGGCGAACTAACATCTTGGCCCCTCCCCTAAAGTTTCTGTGCGTAAGTGGTGCGTAAGTGGGACGCTCGGGGTGTTGAAAATGAAAATTTCGCATTTATTAAAAAAAAAACTTCTACAAATACCCGGTATACAACACGTTTACAGCAGTTGTGATTCGGTTTCCGATTTTGTTTTTAAATCCATTGCATTGCCTCCACATAAATTGGTGTTGAAAGAAAATGCAATTGTTTTGCTAATACGAAATTTAAATACTGGCACATTAGTGAATGATACAAGAATGCGTGTTAAACGATTTCTTCAAAATACAATTGATTGCGAAATTTGAACCGGACGATCAACTGGGAAACGTATTTTAATACCCAGAATTCATATTCTGGTACATGCCATTTTTCTTAAGGCGAACCTAATTTCCAA
The DNA here is from genome assembly GCA_963583935.1 of Diaperis boleti. NCBI lineage: Eukaryota > Metazoa > Arthropoda > Insecta > Coleoptera > Tenebrionidae > Diaperis > Diaperis boleti. Next base: position 55,807,915 of record OY757242.1, on the reverse strand, counting down.
TCATGTTAGCATTCGCTATGCATTAATAATTCACAAAGGCAAACCTTTAATAAGGTTGGGATTTTGTTATCACAACCTGTCTTCGGACATTGTTTCTACATTGCCGAGCAATTTAATCATGGTCATCTTAGACCGCACAATAATGAACAAGTACTGTATGCAAAATATTTTATATAAAGAAATTATTCCGTCTAATTTTTTTATTAATCACAGTTAAACAAAACAAATTAAAAATTGTAATGTGTAATATGGTAACCAGTCTTTATTCAACACTATTTACGTAAGTATTAATTTTTTTACATTGTTTCGCTTACCAATCCAATAGATACCACTCGAATTTCGAGTGACTGGAGATCACTAGTACATAGTTATTTATTATACGAGTTTCTGTGTTAATTGGGTGCTTTCCGACACTAGGGTTTAAAGCACGAGCGAAACGGGTGCTTTTTTAAGTCCAGAGTGCCGGAAAGCTCCCAATCTACACAGGATAAAATTCATAAAACTTATGTTTATCTGACATTTTATTATTACACGACAGAGAGTGTTTACACTAGCGAAAATTTGAACATTCCAACAGCGTCGAACTGTAAAAATAATTTGTACACTTATCGGACGAATTTTGGATTATTTCATATCGGCTCTAAACGCATTTTGAACTGATTTTGACAGGTATTTTCGCAAAGTAGAGTCGGACTTTTGTGCTTTATAAATTGATTGTGATCTAAATCAGGTATAGGTAGATTCAGACTGTAAATGACAGATGGGTTAAGTAGTTTTTCTGTGGCGAGAATTGTACAATTGAGTGGATTGTGATTTTTGAATAAATTGCACAAGTAATTCAAAAAGTGCGATGGCTAAAACACCGCGGTAGAAGACGAAAGAGGAACCCATGGAAATTACAAAATAAATCTAATCGTTACTACTCATTCTTTTATTTACTTAATATTACCCCTTCTCGACCTATCATCAGCTAAAGAAGTTTCATTTCTAACTTGCTTGACGACCACACACTCTTCTTTTTTTTTCTTGTATTGAAACAATATTTTTGAAATAGCTACTCTGCAGTGCCTAAAATTACTACTTGGGGTAGTCTAAAAAGAATATTTGAATAAAATACAGAAAATTGATAATAAACTGTTCTAAATGCTACAACTGCATATCTTTTTTCTAAATTTGGAATACAACAGGTTTCGAAGTTATTAATTTTCTTTGTGAATATTTTCGAAAAGTCGTGATCATTTAAAATTTGACATGTCGATAAACATGTCTTTCGCGCACTGCTATAATACAATTGGATGTTATTTGTAGCATTTAGAAGAGCAAATTAAAATATGAAAAAATATATAAATATCGCAGGAAATAATTTTAGTCGATGCAGCTTTGATGGTAATCCATAACATTATTTTAATTTTTTTTTAGTAGGTACCTAAAGTCACTATCCACGTCCTCGCACTATTGACGCACCCTGTAGACAACAGCTACCTACTTGTAATTATAATTATTGTACATAATAGTAGTATACTAATTGTAATCTCTACTCATTATTTAATATACAGTGAGCGGCAAAAGTATGGAATAAATTCATTAAAAATTAAACAAAATTTTTTTCAATTTTTTTTTACACGGGTCAATTTTGGTTTATAAAAATTAATATTTTTATCCCAAATTAAATTTCAAGCAGTCATTTGTTTTCGAGTAATGACGTCATCGATATTTTTTTTAAATAGAAACCGCTTATTTTTTTTCTTGATTCATATAGCCCTTTTAATTCTCTAAATGATAGTGTAGAAATTTTGTTATCTTAGATAATAAAAGTTCTGAGAAAAAAAAAAAATTTGATCTTTTTATGACAAACAAAAACAAGTCAAAAAATCAAGTAGGTAAATCAAACAGTCAAATGGTACTGTCAGTTTCATTTATATGTTTAAATTGAACATAAATTCTTCTCTCTTCCTTTTCATTTTCATATCTTCAGAGGTTTTGATTGGGCTGGAATATTCGCAAATCGATTAATTCAGTGCAACTTTGTATATGCCCATGATGAACCGCTGCTCAAAATGAAGCAGAACTAGAAAGGGAATTTGGTGATATTCACGCTAATCAAATTCCTTTCATTGCTGTGGTCACCGACGGAGCATGGTCAAAAAGATCTTTCCATGTAAATTACAACGCTTCTGGTGAAGTAAGAATAAACTTGCCGCGTATAACATTATTCTCTAAAAAAATGCAATCTACAGGGCGGAAAGAAAGTATGAAAAAGAAAACCATTCTAGAAAGCTGGGCATCTGTAAAAGTTTTATTTAGATGGTCAGAAAAACAAAAAAACATTTCTTATTTAAAAAAATATCAACACCAAGCAGTTAAAGAATTATATAGCATTATAACTTTAACATTTTAAATTACAAAAAGAGTTGATGTGTATAACTAAAAGATAACAAGTAATAGGTAATAATAGGGAATAGAAAAATCGTGTTTGAAAATCGCGAATAGACACTTGCAACCAGCGCCAACTGGTTTAATTGTTCCAGCATAAAAGAAATAGACGAATATTGGTACCTCATCGGAGGATTAAAGTGTATCACGGTTATTATTATTGTCATGATAACCTACCATCAACAACCAAGCTATAACTAGAGTAAAATGTTTTTATAGAAATTAATTTTGCAACTTTGGCCAATTGTCAAAATAGATACATTATGTAACCTGCGTGACCTGTAATATATGTACTTGTTTATGATTTAATTTCTTGTACGAGTTTCCAAAACATTTAACTTCGAATTATTATCACAATTTCACATTTTCTTGAAATATGTAAATTTTTATGTATATTTTACTTTATTTTTTCAGGAACCTCTACTTTATATGTAGATTTCTAATTCTTTTGTCTACTGGGAATAAAGTCATCATTATTATTATTAATTTATTCGCGTTACGGTGACACAATGAAAAGTTCGAACCGGACAAGAAAAAAGATCTTGGAAAAGATTTGGTTGCGATACGAACTGGATACGTCTCAATATTCAGCCGAGGAGTGCGGTGTTATAAAATAATAACACTGCGTTACAAATTAAAAAAAAAAGTACCCACTTCAATTTTTCCTGTTTATCTATTCATACACATCGCTTAATCCAAATACATAGGTATTTTTTTTCTATCACGTACTGTTTTTTAGGTATGGTAACTATAACAATTTATTAGTACAAAATTAAAGTTAACGACCAGTATACACATTGCTTCATTGAGTTATCAATAATTCGTGTAAAACTGACGATAAAACTTGTTATTAATATATTTGCACACATTAAACTATAAAGTATATGGTTATATGTATATAATATTGTACACAAAAATTTAAAAATATTTAACTTTTCCTTTTATGTTGGGAAGTATCTTCTTCATTTAAACGCCAGCAGTAATCTCCTAACATAGGTGCGTCCCAACGACCTTGAAACCTTCATGAAACCTTCCTTCAAGCTTTTTTACATCCTGGTGAAACCGCTCTTCTTGTTCATCACTCACACAATTCCAAGATTTTAAACGAAAAATTTTTAATGGCAATCTTTTTATATGCATTTAATAAATTCTTCACCAAGAGTTCCCCGTTTTTGGCTCTATAATTACCTAAAAAAGCTTCTATCACAGCTTTTAACAACGTTCATGTACATAGTTCTTTGGCATTTAGTTTTTGATTCTTCATTAATAGGCGTGTTTGTGGACCGATAAAAATCCCTTCTTTTAACTTTGCGTCACTTAATTTTGGAAAAATATGCTTTAAATATCAAAATCTTTCACCATTTTTATCCATTTCCTTTACAAAATGAGGTTCGTTTAAAAAAACACTTATCGATGTGTACCTCAAAAACAAGACGTGATAGAAACAAAAGACATCCACTGCCTACATACTGAGACTAATAGAAAACTATAATAGCAATCAGTTTTTCGGGTACCGAAATCGTGTCACGCAGTGTAATCAACGACTCAACTGCATGAAACAAATAACGGGGCGCTGCCGGAGAAGGGGGAAATCGAGAATGCAACTTCGGGTCCAGTACGGAACGCTCTTAAAGTTTTCCAGTAACTTCTTAATCTTTACTTAATTTCTTCCTTCACTCTTTGTAATCTCTTCTTCACTGTGTGTTCTGTTTTTAGCGTCTGTGGGTCTCTTCTATCGTAGCTTGTTTTCATTTTCCCCTAATTTTTTTCAGTTCCTTTTAAATTTTGTTCGGGTTATTTGCCTAAGCTTTAGTAATTTTTAAGTGTACTTTTAATATGAATTTAATTCTTCTTTCAATCTTTTTTAATTCATTTCTCACTGTCTTATTCTTATTATGTAATGAATGATTTTTTACCATCACACTAATTAAAATTATTTTACGGCTACCCTGCTCTGCTTTTTTGCTAACCGATAAAACTATGCATACCCTTACATAAAATACCCCGACACGTCCCGATTCAGAAAGCATTCTTTGATCACCGTCTATAACAATTTCCTGGATCCTCTTCTTCACAACGACCTTGCACTGAAAAACTTTAGCTATTTAAAACACGAAGCGTTTGAAAGAAGCTTTGATAACGGCCGGGATGAACTGCCATCAGTTTCTGGTACAAGTAATTTACATTTTTTATCGGAAGCGGTCTCCTCTCTGAAGCAACACTTCTAAAGGCGACCACATGCGGTTATAACCTTCGTTCTTTTCAAATTACAATATGTATGAGCATAGATTCCAAAGGTGTACTAACACGTAGTTGCAGCTTTTAAGGTGAGATTGATTGTAAATGCGGTTTGACACTTCGTGCATAAAGCGGGCGAAAATTACTACGGTCGTAATTTAGCGGGGTTCTTTTACAGCACAGATGTTATGAATAAATAAGTTGTAACATGCGAGTGCTGTCACGAAAGTAGATTAGTTTTTAAGTATTAATAAAGATTACATGATTTTATAATCCATTAAATTAGAGGCACCTTTCTTTAGAGTGTTCCTACTTGTTTGTTTACTGCCCACTTAATATTTTCTTATGGGTGATTGAGCCATAGTAGTGTTTCGCATAATTAAACAAAATGCTTTTACTTAAATATCTTATCAGGCAGTAAACTGGATGTGATAAATCTTTTTTTTTTAATTTTCTCATACTGCAGGCGGTTATATAAAATTAGTCTACCTACATAATGTAATACAGCTATTAATACATTGTTGCATCGTTTAACAAACACACGTAAACACGGAAAAGACAGTTTGGCAATACCTTGTTTATAACAAAATATATTCTTCTAGTAAATTGTAAATATAGATTATGTGTCTTTAATTGTTAAGCACCACCAGTTTGTACCCGGATCCATTTATGATAAACTTACTGTTACTGCTAAAGAATTGTACCATAACAGCTCGTTAACAGTAAAATCAAAATTCTAATCAACAGCGACAGAGAAAACGTTGAACACGTCCTCTAATTACAAGTCCATCCTGATCGAATCCTGGAACATTATACCTCCACCCAGTGACGTCACTTTGTGGTTCCCACTAATTAGAGTGGCAGGAGCGGTAACGAGAAGTGGATGAGGGGATAGTTTACGTAGTAAATAGGACGCTGGTAAAGAAACAACAGGATATAAAAGTGTCACTTATAAACGCGGCTCATTATAGGGCGTCGCCTTCATATCCCACTTCCACGGAACGGAGGACAACAAAAGACCTCATTGTGCGGAAAGCAAATAAAAAGCGTTATGGAAGGTCGGGACACACCTTGCTCCTGGAATTGGGTGTATTATACCGTTTATAATATTATAAATACAAATAGTTTTGAAATGGGACATCCACAGTTATTTTAAGTGACCTGAACAAGAGGGCTCTTATGATATCATATTTAATGTCTTTCTTGTTAGTTGGTTGCGAAGACAGAAATTACAGACAAGAAGTCTCAAAGAGTTTATTCAGAGAGCTTAACCAAAAAATACGTGTTGCTTGATCAAGTGTTGATGAGAGAGATGGCGGGATACCGAACCTACTTTCTACCAACTGAACTATTGCGAAATATAACTAAATACAATGTGTTTGTCTGCATACTGTAACAATATTAAGTATTATTATTATGTCAAAAAGACCTGAAATATTATGACGTGCAAAATGTGAATTACTACATGCCACGAAAAACGTGACAGTCCCGACTAAACTCACCACACTGCCTTCCACCGACCTAACGGATATAGAACTGTCGCCACCGCTCTATGCAGAAAGAGCACCAGTTCAACAGTTAATGAATTGTGTCATAATGGCTAGTCTTTGCATCTAATCGGCAAAATTGTTTGGTCTTATCGAGCGTTATATAGATTCTCATTAAACGATCAAACGAACTTACCTGTGAAGTTCGATCGTAATTATATGAGGCCTCTATTCCGAAGATATCACTGAGATAATAACAACGTAGTCCGGTCCTGTGCTACTTCGGTCACAATGTTTAAAGCGCGTTCCCCTTCCCTGCTGTCCCGGCCATTCGAGTCATTGTTTGAAAGTATATGAGTTTTATTTGTGACTGCGGTTGCGGGAAGGGTGGGATGTGATATTTTCGGAATGGATGCCTCATATAATTACGATCGAACTTCACAGATAAGTTCGTTTGATCGTTTAATTATATTTCGGCATCCATTCCTTCAGATATCACTGAGATAATAACAACGTAGATGTTTAAAGCTTAGTTGCCAAATAAAACGGTCAATTGAAAAGGTTCTTGGACATGGTTTTAAAAACCGGGAACCAAGAAAAGTGTTAAAATAAGAAAATAAATGAAATTAAACTATACTCTCACCGTTCAGGCGAAAACGAACTTCAAAATGGTGGTTGCATAATGACGGTTCGAGCAGAGGGCGATGATAAAATCGATCAAATGTTGTAGAGCTCTCGAACCGGTCCACCGTGGATCAAATATCGACTGATGTACCCAGGCGACAAGCTGCCGAGGTGCTTGTATGACGGGCCGTGTTGAGTGAGGGTTGAACAGACCTATATAGACACCAGATGAAGGAGAGATGGCTTTGCCCAACGGCTCAGAGTCTGTTTCGTGACTACCTTGTATGGTTTTCTAGAGAGACGTATCAGGGAAATTGTTTCTAGTCGATGACCAATAGTCAGCAACAACAAGCTAACAAGCTTCCTGGGTAAATACGGCAAGGTGTAAGTCGATGTGTCTTGCCAGAGCCGGAGCACCTGTTGTGGGTCCCAGGTTGATGCATATCGAGGACGGGCAGAACGTAAACTCGCCAGCTCCTTATGAAGCGTCTGATGTTGTGATCTTCACGAATATGTCCTGGCAGGAGGAAAAATAGTGCCGAGCGATAGGCATTAAAAAGGCCGTATCGCTCTTGTCCCTGACTCAAGAGGTGTTGGAAGGAAAATCAGACCTTCCAAAACCTTGCCTGCGAATGGTGAAATGCTTTGGGAGGAGTAAAAGTGCTATTTGGAAACACGAACTGTATTGTGAGTGTTACGAGAGCTCGCGAGGGGAGCATGGTCTCTATGACTTTCTCGGGGATGCCACAGCGGCGGAAGGCTTCGTTGAGACACGTGTGGCCCCCAGGAAAATTTGTCGCCACAGTGGATGAAAGGTGGTGAAAAGGACAAGTCGGGTTGTGTTCACCTGGAGGGAACACGATTGGAGTGCTAACAGAGACCTGGGTGAAAAAGGGGGGTATCAGGGTTAAGAGATACAATAGGCGACAATAGGAATGCCCTCCCTCTGCTTGGTCGTGGAGAAATTTTTGAATTTTTGTATATTTGATAAAGTAATACAAAAGGAAGAAATGGGTAAAAATAAAAATCGCCCCAGTCATATTTAAAGGCGTTGACCCCAAAGACGCCAGGGCCTCTAAATCATGAAATTATTTAACGCCTTTTTTTTTGCACTGAGATGCAAACGAGTTAACGCTTGGTACTTCAAACTTTCCTTCAAACTTTCCTGTGGTACAATGGATTCACGATAATTTTTTTTTTTTGTGGGCCAGACTTGAGAGCTCTGGAACACCACGAACGGTGTTTGAGACTTGATGTTAGCAAAACATTGAAGCCCTAAGCTTGTAACTAAAAATATTTATGTAAAAGCGATCGCTCAATGTCTACCACGAATAAGGGCGTTTCGTGCTCCCAGCACCGCAACCCCTACGGGAGACATCCGAAAAATCGTTACAACAAATTTCCTATTTTTGGCACTAAAAACCTTATGTATGTTCTAATGCCACCAACGGTGATCTGTCTCATTGCTCTTGAAATGCCCATTTGAGCCTATTTTGTAACCTATTTTGTCGAAGAACTAGTAGTTTGGTCTCGCTAAAAAACTTGGTATAACGTAATTGACGGCTCTGCGTCCACAAGCTAGGAGGCCAATTAATTAAGCGAACTCACATTGCACATTTTTGGGTGTAATGGGTAGAAAAAGTTTTTTTTTTTGGTTGAAGAGGTTCTTGATCTGGAGGGTGTGAGAATCGAGTATTAAACCCGGAAATTTTCATCGTTATGACGAAACATAATGATTTTTTCATAGTTTAGAACAAAACCTAGAGACTCTACTAAATTGACAGTTCGAGAAAACCTTCCTGGAACAATCGCCATAATCCGCCCCCAAGATCAGAAGATCGTCCAGATAGATAAAATGCCCTCGGATCGAAGTTTAACTATGAGTTTTTCAACTTGGTGAAAACCTCGGCCACTTTGGCCTGTACAAAAGGGTCACAGGTGAACTGATAAGGTTGGCCCTCGTGTTGGAAACGTAAAAATTTTGATCACTGGGACGGATTGAAATTAAAAAGTAGGCGTCCTTGAGGTCAATGGAAGCTCTAAAACAGCTCTCAGAAATGAGACTCAGTGCAGTGCGAATATCGTCCATCTCAAAGTGTACGGTTTGAATGAACCTATTTTTTATTTATTTAATTAAGGATGAAACGTTTTTTGCCTGATGATTTTTGGCGAGAAATGAGCTGGAAATCAATTGACCTGGCGCAGGAAAACAGGGATTAATGGCCCAATTGCTCTTAATTCCTCGATGCATTTGTGCATATGGGGAGCGTCCCTGGTCAAAAGCTGCGGCCGAGCCGGGGCGTGTTGTGTTGAAATTACTACAAATGGTAACTGTATCTAGCTCAAGCTGACAGAACCTGTGGTGATTTGTGGCCACGCAGAGTGAAAAGATTATAAGCGCCCGGCCAGGCTTACCTCTAGCGTCTCTGATGATAGCGCCGGTCCTCACGCCGATTTTCTCTCTACTCCCTCGAGGGACCCGCCCGTGGAAGTTTCGTCTCCCTCTGACGAACCGGGCGATACCTGTTTAAAGATCTTGTTATGGTACGAGAGTAGGGTTGTGCCCCCTCCCCTTCTTTCTTTTGCAAAACATATATTTGTCTGATACAGGCCTGAAAAGGTTGGAGCATTCTCCCTGGTTTCCAGATTTTTCCATATTTATTTTTCCCCCCAAATCTGTCGGGAATAAAGTTTTCCAGAATGAATGCTCTTGATCAAGGTCCTAAATGATTTGTTTAAGATTGGGAGACGAGCTGATGTCGTAAAATAATGTGAGAGGAGGCGGCCAGAGTCACCTAGGGGAAATTTTGAAATACCTTTTCCTAAGGCGGACAGTGGGCGCCGAGCTGTTTCTAGGAACCCATAAAGTGAGCCACGCGATGTGTGTGGGCGGCCGACATAATGGCTGCCACTTCCGGGTTGACGATCGGCAGCATCAGCCTGTCGAAATTGAGCGGTAGCCGGTAGTGAGGAAAAACAGGAGACCACACCCTGTTAAAGAATCCGGTGTCAGATAGCCGGAAGTGCTTTTGCACCTTTGACTGGGTGCAGGGCTGTTCTGGTTCGCCTCCTAGAATTCTTAGCATGTCATGCGCCAATTCAATGGAGAGGAGATCGTCCTCGACGGCAGGCTGGGCGTCTCCTGCTGGCGGAGAGTCGGTGGGGTGGCGAGGAAGCGACGCGACACCTCGCGGGCGGTCATCATCGCTCTGCACACGTGTCGGTTCTCTCTGTCCCCGATCTATGTGCCGCCACCCCCGAGATAAACGATGGGTCCCCACTCTTGACCACCTCAGGCGTGCGCGATATATCAAGCGCGCTAACACACATGCATGTATGAAATTCCTTTGTGCGTGTGTTCGTAATTCTTCTCCTCCTAAACGGCTTCACCGATTTGGCTGATCTTTTTTTTTACATAGTCATAATAGCCTCAATAAGGTTCTTACGGAAAGAGAAATTGGAGAATTCCGGAAAAACTGTTTTCCGGGCAACTTTTCCAATCTTTCTTTCCGTAATAACCTTTCTTGGATCACTAACGGATATTCTAAAGAAAGAAATGACAAATCGGTCCAACCGTTCTCTAGTGATGCGCTTATATCAACGAATCTAGGTATAATAAATAAATAAATAAATAAATAAAAATTTATTGGTGTTAGGAATACAAGTAATTACTCTTACACACGTCAAAGAAAAGAACGTTCTTATAAAATTACTGCAGGAATGCTAAAAGGAACAGCATAAGCCATAAAGTCATAAGTCTAAAGTATCAACAAAAATTTCATCTATGTTATAAAAAGCTGTTTTATTTCATACTTGTATCTAAAGTGACATTTTTCGGATTAATTTTGATACCAAAAGTGGAACAATAAAGTCCTAGTACTTTAAAGAAAAATTTTAAAGTCCTAGTACTTTAAAATTATACGTCAATCATTTCTTACATTGTTCCCGAGATTTTTGTGGCATCAAATTGTTCTTCGCGTGATCTGCTTCATCTACAATGTCTTGAGGCACCTCAATTTTCTCCATTTTAAACGGAATAATCGAATAAAATATCCAAAACCATTCACCGTGACCCAGTTTTTCCGTTGTCATTTTTGACAAACGTTTGTTGCTATGGGAATGTTAGTTTCCGCATATTTAATTATTACGAATAATTTGTGCGAGATAAACACACAACATTTCTTTTTATTTTGACTTAGTTCATTAAACTTGCAGTATGAAATAAAACGTTGTATTTACCTCGAACGAAGAAGTGTTTTTAAAGGTACTCACAAGTAACAACTTGCTTCTCGTTCTAGATAAATAATATACTATTAATTAAAAATGTTTTTATGATTTTTAAAGATTTCTTTGGTGGTTGGAATGTGATGAGAGAAGACAGTTTATTGAACATTTTAATAGAAAAGTAATTATTACCCATACGTGATTTTGTCAGTCTGTGACTTCTAAAGCTCAATTGATCAGATCTAGTGTGGTACTCATGGAAAGAATTTAATTTGGGATGCTGGTCTAGATTGTTAAATATATTTTATAGACACAGATATATAAATTTTAATAATGAAGGCAGAGTTAAAATTTCTTGTGAAGAGAAGGCGGCCCGACAATCATCTTTATAACTCAAGCCAACAACAATTCTAATGGCTCTTCTTTGTAACCTGAAGAGTCTTTGCATAGACGAACTATGCCCCCAAACCAGTATTCCATAACGCAAATGACATAAATGACAAAAGCCCTACTAGGCAGACAAGTTACGAAGCAGAAATATATTTTTTGTGAGCTTATTTGCAACTATATCACCATGTCTTTTCCAAGTTAATTTGGAGTCAATGTGAATACCCAGATATTTAGTTGAATTAGCCAAATTTCCATCTGTTGTATTCACTTTTTTCAACGTAAACAACATGGTTACTGTTTTTCCCGAATTTAAACTTAGTTTGTTACTCTGGAACCAACTTTCGACTACTGTCAAGGTTGCAGTACTTTTGGCCAAGAGTGCTTCACTAGAAGACCCTGCGAAACCCACAATAGTATCGTCTGCATAGAATGTTAGGTCAGCTTCACAAAGAAACTCCGGCAGATCATTGATATAAAATAAAAACAAAATAGGACCTAGGATTGATCCCTGCGGTACTCCATGAGTAACACAGAGATCGTCCGACTCAACGCCCCCTAATGCAACTCTCTGAAACCGGTCAGAGAGATATGACAATAATAGCCGCGTACTGGATGTGTGAAAATTGTAAAAAAGCAGTTTTAGGATTAAAATGTCATGTGACACGCAGTCAAACGCTTTACTGTGGTCGAGAAAAGATGTTAGATACATTCTTCTTTGTTCAAAACCTTCCACTACTTTATTTACAAAAGAATATGAATGTATATTATAAAAATGAAATTCGGTTCGATGGTGAGCGCATCACTTGAGAACGGCTTTACTGATTTGGCTAATTTTAGCTGACCCGACACACCTTGTCTTGTTCAAATTTCAATAAATTTGTTTTTGGACAGATCGCAAAACAACAGAAAAGTAAAAACAAGTGTAATATTATTTTATTTTAGGCTGGAATACGTTTTTCCGGATTTTTCTCTAGACCCTCCCAATTTTTTGTTTTCTTCAATTGAAAACATTTAATTGAGTTATTTCCATCCTGGAAACATAACGAACAGAACAAAAAAAACAATTAAATATGCCGTTCCTATAATTTTTATTATAGATTCTTAATAATCCAATTAAGGTTTTTACGGAAACAAAAATATTGAAAAAATTCGGGAAAAACTGAAAGTGCACTGCACGTGCGTAAATGTTGAAATGCTATTCCTTTGTAAGCGCATGACTTGAGAATGGCTGGACCGATTCGGCAATTTTTTTCTTTATTTTCGTAATAGTCCAAATAAGGTTCTAACGGAAATAAAAATTGTAAAACTGAAAGTAATTTTTTCTGTGTTTTTTTTTTTTTTGTATGATCTCTAGACCATAACTCACTATTGGAACGATCGATATGCGTAATTCTTTTTTTGTTTTGTTCGTTATGCTTCCGGGATAGAAATAACTCAATCGAAAAAAAAAAAAACGAATAAGCTAGAAAAGCGGATTCCAGCCTAAACTAAAATAAAATTACGTTTGTTTTTACGTTTGTGTTGTTTTGCCATCTGTCTATTGAAATTTGGACAGGACACGTTTGTCTGGTCAGCCAGTCTTATAGATGAAACCACAGTACATATATAAAGTTTAAATTTTGTTTAAATGTTAAGTTTATCTTATTAAGAGTATAATACAGATCTCTGTTTCTTTAAATGTACTATTACCCCTTGGCTCCTTTCCCCCTTCCATAGGCAAGTATAGTCATAAATTTGTTGTAAATGCTGAAATCCTGCCCCCGTTTCCACGGCCGATAAATTTTATTGCCTTATGATAGCTGCAGTTGTATCTGATTTTTATGAGGCAAAAACTTGCGATCACAACAATCCATTACCGATGGAATTAATTCTCCTTTGTGTTTCGCTAAGGGTGAATAAAACCGATCCCCGCACAGGATAATAAAATTCAGATCGCCACTAAACATATCAATAAATCACCTGATAAAAACAGTATATAACGACGGAGGCAAAGACAGTTTAGTGTCATCGTTCAGCTAAACTCCTGCTGAACCGTCATAACAGTTTACCGTCATGATTGATGATTGTTGGCATCCCATCTTCTGATACCCTTCCGCGTCAAAACGACATCTCCCGTTTCGCTCCAGCGTTGCTATCGTGGCTTCGGGAGCTCGTTTAACGTTCATTTAATCCGCAAGCCATTATATCGACTCTAGGATATTGTACTTACGCATCGGTTGCGATAATATTACTGGCGCGACAGTTTATTGTCATGCTAAATAACTGTGAATTATGTGTGAATGGTTTTATGTGACTGTTGCGAATTTCGCGCAGAGGCAGGAAATTAACGGCCCACGCTCAAACGAAGCAGCTGTCCAACGATCACTCAATCAAAAAGAGTTTCGGTTAATAAACAGAGGAGGTTCGTGACGGGAATGCAGAGATGCCTTTTGCGGTCAGTCTTTGTTTCAGAGTCGGGGAATTGGAAATTTTTGAGGAACATTCCGATTAACGCAGAGAATTTGTAGTCTGTATTCGAGTTGGAATTTTGTTATATTTCAACATACAAGGAAGAGGAGAAGGTAGATAAATATTTTGCATATTTAAATAGGCGGATACAAATTCACTAATCCATTTGTTTGTGCTTGACGTACAGTAGGTACATCTAGAACATCTAAATTGTGGAATTTCAAAGTTTTCCTTCTTCCTTCTTTATTCCCTTTTATTAAATCTTTACTTTTCGTTGTTCCTCTAATAAAATTTGATATATTATGTATCTACATAAATAATTATATAATAATCTATCCTGTTTCACTTTACGATCTTGAGGTATATTGATATATTGTATATACCATGAATATTAACTTCAATTAAACGATAAAACAGCTGTAAAAAAACAAATCAAGTCCATAAATCAACCACTCTTTTTAATGCTTTAATTAAGCGTTTTATATCTCCATTCACAATAAATCTCAAGCTACACAGATACCTACACATGCTACAAAACGAACAACCAGACTTCTAGTTTGTTGGCCTTGCCGTCTGCATAAAATGTGTTTGCACTGCATTCGCTGAAATCTTGTTTATTTGTAAAAAGCGTCATTAGTAGTAATCTGCTGATTTTCCCTCTACTGGAGTGTATGAACTGAACTTTATCAAAGTTTAAACATGCGATGGACTATAAAATTTTAGCTCCAAGTAGCAATAAATCCTCCGTACGACAGTAATTTATGTATTAAACATTTATGTGAAACGGAAATATTATTTCAAATTCAAGTTTACGGCTTCTTCATGTACAGTTGTGCTCACACGAATCGATCGTTAGGACATCAATTGTAAAATTGCGACTGGAATCAATATTTTGTTATAGTTGTTAGGATAAAGCTTGGTTTATCCATCCAGAAAACAAGACTGTTTCAGAAGAACAGTTTTAAAACGAAGCTGCACTAACATTTTATAGATATTTTTGCGCTGTCTTCCCATTTATTCGCTAAAATTGCATGTTGCGTCGATTCTTTCGAACAGGGTATAAATTACCCAACCGTAGAAGGTGCGAAATAACAGTATAATTACGAACACCTATATTTAGAACCCTCAAACTCATACGAATAAATTAACACCGCCGGTTTCATATAATTCTCTCCTCGCATTATTAGACATTCTCGTGCCAAGTGAGACGAAAATGACAATGAGTGGAAAACAATGAAACCAAACACCATTGAAACCCTCTTTCTCAGTAACGTCTGTAAATATGAAACTTAAATGAACAAAAACAGACAAAGTCGGTGCCATTGTCTTGCTGCATCAGTTCGTCTTTTCTCAAGTTCTAACCAATTCGCTCCAAAGGACTCCGCGCAAATGACAAAGCGAGTCTCATAATCATAATGTATTTCACGAGTGTAAAATCTAGGCGTCTGTAAGCTCTTACACCCATTGCAGAGTCATTACCAGGCGACAAAACACTGCCACGGTGTGTGATGACGCACAGGCGTCATTAGCAGAGTCTTGCAGAAGTGGGTACAGAGTAGAGAACACCGGCAGTGAACAAATCGTTACTTATTCAAGGTAGGAATGGTGCAGATTTTCCGAAGATTTAGAAAATGATTTTTTGTACGCGGTTTTAAAATAACAGCAAATAACACACAGGTTTTTTTATGACTCTGTAATAAGAAATAAAGATTAAAAATAAGTCAAGAACCCTTGTAATGTACCTAAACAGTAAAACAGTTTCCAATGACCAAAAGCACACTTACACGGACTAACAAAAATGTTACAAATTATATTATAATTATTATTTATTATTAAAATCCCAACTATAAATTGGTTGAAGTTGAAGCAACCTATCACAAAATCACAAAAGAAAAAAAATCACAGATTTCGCAATCCTTGCAACCATCGGACGATGTTAGAAACAAACATTACACAATAATAACTACAGCTAGTTTATTAAAAATATAATATATGAAATAAAAAATTAAACATTGAACATTAAAAAAAGTAATTGTGCGTGTCAGCGTTTACTCTTTAAGTGCTGAATATATGTCCGCGCTGAAAACTATACTCATTTTCCAACGTCATTTATGAGGACTCCCTTGGGACAGGAGATCCCTTGGGACTGGGGGGCATAGCTATCATCTGAACCACCGTAATACCTACTACCTACTTCTTCCACACCACCAAAGTGTTTCACTTTGATTTCCGTTTCATTTCGATTTCCGTGTCATTTTTTTGTACTCACACCTCGGCTAAGAAGTTTCAGAATGAAGAATGCCCTTTAAATTCGTGTTACTCATATTAGAGCACTCTGTATATGACTTTCATAGATTTTAAATTCTAAAAAAAATTATGTATACTCTTTAAAAATCACATTTCCATATCTGCCAATAGTCTAGTCATTTGGGGGTTACGGAATACAAATTGTGGGGTAGTTGTAATTGTTGTCTCATTTGATGTTTTTTGGGGTGCTGAATACGAATATGAGGTTTGCCACCAAAAATTTTTCCTGGAATTCGAGTTATGATAAAAAAACATGAAAAGAAACGTCTTTTTTTGTTGTTTTTGCTATTAACTTAAAAAATATAATTTTTACAGACTATATTATTCTATACTAAAATGTAGTAAACAAAATTTCCTAGAATTAATGTTCTTATACAATTTTCCAATATGTGTACCGTTTAGGTGCGTTGAAGTTCGACAGAAGTTTGACTAATCTGTCAGTGGGCCTTGAACATAAGACCTGCTCCCAATTTGCTTTAAAACGTCTTTTATTATAATATTTTTGAAAAATGTACATTATAGGTATAAATAATAAAGTTACCATCAATTTCTTTGTTTCTGTAAAATATCTACATTTCTTTCACTAAAGAATATGGTCGTAGACATACTCAAACCATTTCACTATTTAACTAGATATTATTGACAAACCACGACTTTGAAAAATTGCAATACGTAATTATGTTTTAAAAAGTAAGCCTTTTTGACTAAACATGATAGAAAACCGTGTACACATAAATTTGGTCTTAGCACAAAAATAAGAATTAAGATCGAGTACTTAAAATGAAGCAGTCCATTTATTTAATTCTCTGTCGCCTTGAGTTCGATGGTCCCACATCAATATCTAATTCTTGTGGACTATCAACTGTGTGTTCGTCAGCATCCAGTGGTAACGCATTATGCAGTTGGTCAAAACCAAGGATTTCTTGTTAAATGAAGTTTTCACATAGCATTAAATTTTTACCGAATATTATTTAATGATGGTATTTCTGATGTTGATGTCGGATAGCCATATAAAGCTGTAAGAAAACGGATCTCACCATCTACATCTTCTGTGGTCACATCAGGCGTGAACTGTTCCACATGACTTTCTGAAGCAAATTCCCTCCATCAATAACATACACACTGTGATCCGCATTCAACTCCTGAGTATATGGCTTGAATGCTTTGTACGAAGAGGATTTGGTGCACTTTCTCATGTCATCCTCTTGAAAAAGAGTAAATGGAAAAAGGCATAGTTCATATATAATATAATAATCTTTTAGTTCTTCATCCGATTGCTTTGCACGTCAAATAGGTATACGCCATCTCCCGCGCGCATTCACGCCTAAACCTTAGGTACCCGTAGCGCAAAATACGGTGTTAATAGTAAGGAACTAAATTATAACAAATTTTATTTACTTTATTTTTGTATAGAATGATGTTTTATGTAAAGTTGATAGTTTTTGAATCACAAGTTAAAAAATCGGAAAGTTCTTGGGGTATAACTCGAAATCCAGGAAAAATTTTTGGTGGCAAACCTCGGATTCGTATTCACCGTCCCAAAATACATAGAATAAACCAAAAATTACAACTACCCCACAATTTGTAGGATAGAGAGCTTTTTGAGTCCCTAATGACTAGACTACAATGCAAGGAACACTTTTTAGTTTGTAATAATAATACCTGCCCAAACAAGCCCTATGCAGAATGAATACCCATCGGCGTATTATACATGTCGTGTCACCCTATCGCACCAACGTGTCACACAAAAACTCTAAACTAGACTCGGGACCATAAAAATTCATAGGAGTAGAACGCTTATTGAATTAAGAGATATTGAAGGATCGAAATAGATGTTGGGATGGGATAGAAAACATACCAAAGCGTTAAATCACTAAAATTTTCCGCACTTGCTGCTGCCGTTCCCGCTCCCTCAATTCCGCGTTGGTCTGTGGCATTCTTGAAATTGACACCAAAAGACTAATAACAGGAGATAAGAAAATCCTCAAGCAAGCTGAAAGACTAAATAGGACTAAACTATGGATCTAGGAAGATTATGCAACAGAAGAATAGAAGACGATAAGAGGAGACGCTAGGAACATATTTTCCAAGAAATAAAAAAATTACTTACTTCATACTTAGTCTTTTCTACCCCTTGTTTCTTGCATATTTCCCTCCATTTTTTTCTATCTCGTATGGTTTGTTCTGCTTTCTCCCACAACACTCATCTTATTCATTGCTTCCTCTTGTTTTCTTCCTGTTAGTCCTGGCTTCAACCACCTGTTTGAATATTCTTAGATTTGGCAATCTTTTTACGTGTCCATACCATCTTGGCTCAGCTATGCTGTGCCATACCATCTCTTTATTTATACTGACGCTTTTAGACTACAAACAACGCGCGTATCGTCCGCCCTTTATATTTCTTTGTCTGTTCGGTGTATCAACATGTACACGTTATCGATGGGGCTGCTTCCTTTTCTGAAGCCCGCTTTGTCCTTCTGGTAACACTTCTTTCTCCTGTAGTTCTTCTTTCAATCTCTCTTCTAGTGTCAATGCTAGATCCCTTTCTTTGTGTATACCT
This sequence comes from Diaperis boleti, assembly GCA_963583935.1. Taxonomy (NCBI): domain Eukaryota; kingdom Metazoa; phylum Arthropoda; class Insecta; order Coleoptera; family Tenebrionidae; genus Diaperis; species Diaperis boleti. The sequence goes on along the minus strand of OY757242.1, from coordinate 55,789,204 downwards.
CTCCCTGCCAGACGTCGTTTACTACTTCCCTCATTGTTGCTCTTATTTCTTTTGTGGCATAATATATCCACTCTTGGTTTTGTAGTTTGTGTTCTCCCGCCGCTTTTCCATTCTTTCTTAATCATTTCCATCGTAATTTCTAACTCTTTCTTTAGTTTGTTCTCTCGTTTCTTACTTCCCGTCTAATAATTGTTTGAAGTATTCTCTCTATTCGTTTATAGTTATCTTCCACATAATATGTCTTTTTTTTTCACCTTTCGTGCTCTGTTTACGCATTTTCAGAGTTCTTTTTCTATATTGATTGATCTCTTGTTCTTCTTCTCTCTTCTTTTCTTCCTTCTTTTATATCTTTAGTTGCGCTCGGTATTCTTCTCTCGATTCCTTTCCATTTCTCCATTTTTTCATTTTGCTTTCTGGCTAGTCTCTCATTTCCTTACATTCTTTGTGCCACCATCAGATTCTTTCCATTGTTTCTCCTACATCTACTTCCATTTTCTTTGGTGTCATCGCTTCTTTCACTCTTGTTTCGAGTTCTTTCATTCTTGTTTCGGTATCTTTTTGTTTTCCTTTCTCTCTTTCAATGTGATGCTTTCTTCATCCCAAATGTTTTTATGATTATTTCTTTCTCGTATCATATTCTTTTTATTTGTTCTCCAACTATTTTTAACGGTTGGTGGTCTGATTAAACTCTGTTTCCCACTTCAAATCTTCGTACTTCGTCCCAAGCTTATTGGTTAACTATTACTTATACAATCACTGCTGCCCTCTCAACCTCAGGTACGTAAATTCCGCGATATAGTCCTCCCAGCTCCAATTTAATATCTCACATCCCCTCTTTTCTAGAAATTGGATCATTCTTCTTTCTCTTTGATTTTTTGTTTTATCTTTCGATACTCCTCTCGCTATTTTTTGTCTTCCTAATCTTGTACCAATTCTCGCACTGAAGTCTCCTCCAATTATTACATTCATTTTTTCTGTTTCACTTATGGCCTTTTCTAACATTTGTTTTGTTTTGCTCATATCTTTACTGAATACTATGACGATTTTAACATTTTTTCCTAGTTTCAGATTCATCTTTGCTATTCCAGTTCTCTCTAGTTCTCATTTCTTCCCCAATTTCTTTTCTTGCTCCTGTAATGATGTCTCCTTTCGCTCTTCCTTTCTTGCTTTTCCTTACTGCTGCTTGACATATCCACACGTAGTCTCTCGGCATTCTCTCTTGTACCTTCTTCCATTCCTTTTCATCTACCCACATTTCTACCATTCCAAATGTGTCGGATTCAGGTATACAGGATGTGTCAAAAGTCTCGGACAGGCTCTTAGGTGGTTATTCTATAACATGTTGAGAGTTCAAAAACCCATTTTTTTTTCTTAGCCTTCCTTTTGATGCTAGCGCAGGAGACACATGAAAAATCTTGTGTATGAACTTGCATTAGACGAGACTATTGAAGAATTAAAAAATCGATTTTTTGCTGCTGCAGAGTCAGAAGTTCTTCTTCAACGTATTCCAGCAAACGTACAGAAATGGGCAGAAGCATTTTTATTGTCCAATGGAAGAATGTTTGAACATTTACTGTAATGAAAGGATTGGTAAATAGTTTTTTGGTTACTTGTAAAAGTCTTGACACATTTGACAAATTGTTGAATCGAAAATTGCTATGGATATAAGACTACAACAATTAAGAAAATCTTCTGATCGATAACACAGGTCGACAAAAAAAAAAATTTTCCTTGGGTTTCTGTTTTAATGCATAAATTCTGATTCTATGCATAAAATAAAACCAAAATACTCATTTTCGACTTTGAAGATTTTAATTGATTTTATGAGCAACAAGTAGCGGCACATTGAAACAAAATGGCGGCAAGTTGCATATCACATGGTGCACAGTAATGAGTCTTTATTCCCATTCATAATGTTGATTACACCTAATTGATGAACGCTTAGAAAGTAAGTGTTTATTCCAACTAGCCGGGATTTCTTTTTCCCGGCTAGCAAGAAATTACTTACCTGGTAACCGCATCGAGGGTTGCATAACCACATTTCCCCACCGCATTTTCGGCCATGGCTTGGGTGGTGTACACGCTATATTTTCTTCGTCATTTTTTCTTTCACTTAATAAACTTTGCAATAAACCTTGTCGCTTTGAAATGACATTTAGGAATTTTGTTTTCATAGCCCACTTGGTTGCTATAAACTTTCAACAAACAAAAATTACAAATATGTGAAAAAATCATAATTTTTTGTAAAAATTGGACGAATGTGAATAAAATAGTATGCAAACTTCGAAGAAAGGCTTGATTCCAGCCTCGCGAATTTATTTAACCTCGACGCTTCGCGTCTCGGTTAAATAACAATTCGCTTGGCTGTAATCAAGCACTTCCTTACTCAGTATGTAATATACTATTACTTGTATATCACAGGTATAACAACCGTTTCTGAGTGTCTCTGATTCAAACAATGGCGTCAACACAATGTAATGATGATGCTGATTCATTGCGGCGAATTTATCAAAGTAAGGAGGACAACATTTTCTTTGGTAACAAATTTAAAGCTTGTGAACCTTATGAATGCTATTTTAAGAGGGTTCTCCAGTGGCAGGTACATTTCTGCCGGTCGAAGCACATTTTCTCGCAATATCTTTTTTTTAATTTACAAATTTCAAAAAACCGCTCTGTAGCTGCAAAGATCTATATTTTATCAACACGCCCACAAAATTTCAACGAAAAATCTTCAAAAATAAAAAAAGTTACATTCAATGCCGCACATTTCTGTACATTTTTGCGCGCCAAATAAAAAAAATACAAAAAAACTTCAGTTTTGAAGTTGGTTTCAATTTTAATGTACATTGAACAATACCTACAAAAATTTGTCCGTGACAGGTGTATAGTAAAAATTTGTTTAATAGTGATTTTAATATAATGTATAGAGAAAATCGGTAAATTTCTTTAAAATTCGAAGTATCGCTCTGGTTTCTACAAAAGCAAACTTTGACCAAAAAAACTATTTTTCCCTTTATTAATTAGGTTAGAGAAAGCGAAATTTGATATTTAAAACTCAAATACAAAAATCGTGTCGACCGGTGTAATTTTTCAACCAAAGCAATGTGTAAAATCAATTATTTCAGAAAAGAAGCCTTAAATAAATTTTATTTCTTCATATTCATAATCCGAATATAGTCAGAAACTTAGGGTTTTGTCCCTGTTCGGGACTTTTGACACACCCTGTATACTTCCTTTTGTTTTCTTCTGCTGCTTTTCCGCTAAATCGAAAATCTTATTTCTATTTGGGTTCTGGTTTTTTTCCACTTTTTCCTTTTTCCTCCGATTCCTCCCGGTGTCATTATTCCATCTCCAATAATTTCTCTCTATCTGAAGTTTCCTATAGCTGATTCTTACCGCCTTGCCTTCTTTCCTTTCACTCTTCGCTACCACTTATTGTTTTCTGTATCTGTCGTTCTTTCATTGTTGAATCATTGTTTATGAAGATTTTTAATCCTGCTATTTCTCAGTTTTTCTTTGTTTTTTTTATGACGTCCTGCTTCTGTTACACTGTCTTTATTTTTGATACTTTGATATCACGTCTTCTATCTTTATATCATTTATTACTGTCGTTCGACAAGGTAATTATCACATCTGAGGTAATTGATAATTACAAAACTTATTACCATATTTATCTTACAGGTGTAATTTTTTAGGTACCTTATGCCATTCTTTTCGGTGACAGAAATCAAATTTTAATCACAAGAGAGATAAAGCTGTCAGTTCTACCCACAAGTCAGCAAATCTGACAGCTGTCAGTTGTAATTAAAAATTGTAATTTTAGTACATGTCAATAAAGTCTCTTCCGGATTAACTTCAAAACAATTCTCTGATTTCCACTTCACGAACATATACTCTTTCTCGCACATTATGTCTCGACCTTACCGGAAGCAAACTGGAAACGGCGGTCCAGTTGAATATTTTTCTGTAGAAAGTCCATTTTTTATTACTTTTGTAAAAATTGTGAAAAACAACGAGACTGTTTATTTCATAACAACTACAGGTCACTACGAAAACTGATACATAGAACCTTGCTAATGTTACGGGCCGAGGGGCTGTTAACTTAGAACAAATTGTACAACTAATTCCACATGGAATTAATTCAAGGTAATCACGAACAATTCCGGTAATTCCGATTCGAGGAATTAATTCGCATGTAATCGTGGTAATCGCAGTAATTCGTAGGTAATTTCAATAATCAGGAAATAATTCCCACAAAAAGTAACTAATTCCGGTAATCAACAGGTAATTCCGGTAATTCCAACAAAAGATGAAGCACTTCATTCAATGGAGTAGTATACAAGATTTTGAAACTTTTTTATAAATAAAACCGCTTAAAATAGAGTACTCCTATTTTTTGGTTCTGCTCAAATCATAACCGTTTTCATGAAATAAATGTACAACGTATACAAACGTTTTCTACGAGTTAATTCAGCCAACCAAAGTGTCATTTGTGCAACATCATTAAATATTGGGAAACTGTTAAGGTCAGGTGTTCGGAACCAAGAAGACCCACTCATCCATTTTCCAAAATTATCAATGAAATAGCGACCCATCTCTTTAGAAAATATGACAATGTATCTCTATGCCGGTTGGTCAAATGATCTGGAAATACAAATGCATTAACTTCACGTTAATGACAAAATTGTTTCTTAATATTAATGTAAAAGTGGAGATAGTAAAAACACTTCAAACTAATTTGTTTTGGTACAACGTATACAAGCGTTTTCTACAAGATAATTCTGCCAACCAAAGTGTCATTTGTGCAAGATCATTAAATATTGGGAAACTGTTAAGGCCACGTGTTCGGAACCAAGAAGACTCACTCATCCATTTTCCAAAATTATCAATGAAATAGCGACCCATCTTTTTAGAAAATATGGCAATGTATCTCTATGCCGGTTGGTCAAATGATCTGGAAATACAAATGCATTAACTTCACGTTAATGACAAAATTGTTTCTTTATATTAATATAAAAGTGGAGATAGTAAAAATAGTTCAAACTAATTTGTTTTGGTACAACGTATACAAGCGTTTTCTACAAGATAATTCAGCCAACCAAAGTGTCATTTGTGCAACATCATTAAATATCGGGAAACTGTTAAGGCCACGTGTTCGGAACCAAGAAGACCCACTCATCCATTTTCCAAAAACTGTTTGGTGTTTAGCTGGCGGTCTCTCGAAGACGTATATAGTTGGACCTGTTTTTGTTATTTTTTTTTTTGTTATTTTTTTGAAGGAACGGTAAATGCCGAGAGATATCGCAATAATTTACTCGAACCTTTTTTCCAAAACCTTCATGATGGCGAACCTCTACATGGGTACTTCCAGCAGGATAATGCACCAGCTTACAGGACAAGGGAAACTATGGACCGAATTCACGAGTTTTATGATGATCGAGTCATTCAAAGTCCGGACCTGGCAGTTCTAAATTATTTCATATTCTCGTATCTCAAAAACACCGTATTGCATATAGTTGTACTATCAGATGTTGGAAAATGCATTTGAAAATATGAAAGCGAGAGTTAACAGCTGCATTGAAGCTGGGGGAGAACACTTTGAACATTTGCTGTAATTGACTGCGCAAGTGTGAGGTCGCGGCGGAAGGTGGGACATAGTGCTTGAATTTTTATTTTATATGAGTAGCCTAACCCTAAGTAGAAATAAACGCTAACATTCATTGCTTTTATTTGAAGAAAACATGATCCAAAGTTTAGACCTTGAGTCCTATATATTTTGGTAAGGGGGCTTCTATATATCTTTTATTAATTTTCTTCTTACTTCTGGGATGATGCGCTACAACGTTCCGAACTCGGAATACGCTAATTTTGCGACACCGTGTATAATGTATTTATATGTGTTACAAATACATTAAATAATAAATAGTCTGTGGTCAAACAGTCGCACAGAGCACTGAATGAGTTCCGAGTTGTGAATGTTGTGTGATTTCAAATGTTCCTTTTTCATATGGGCAAACAGCACAGGTTAATGACATTTAGACACGCTCACAGCTGTCGTAATAAAACAAAATTAAAAAATATATAATTATTTCCCATGATTATAGATGTGTCTACTATTTAAAAAAAGAACCCCAATTACGTTCAGGCTTACAAATTTAATTGATTACGGTCGGATTCCGACCACTGGACGACCAGTAGTAGAAATAAAACCTGGATGTAATTCAAGTAATTCCAGAATAATTCCATATTATTTGAAGGTAATTCCAGTAATTCTAGGGTAATTCCGGTAATTCCAGTAATTCACGAGTACTTCCTGTAATCACGAGTACTTCCATAATTTTGAGTACTTGAAATAATTCCATGTAATTCCAAACTAATTCCGGCAATTCCGATAGTACTCGGAATTAATTCTAGCAAGATGTAGAACTAATTCCATAGTTAACAGCCCCTCGTTACGGGCGGATATTTATTTGAATAAATATTTTTTGGAGTTTTATACAATGCACCTGCAAGATAAAACGTCGTATCTCACACGTGACCGAAATGTCATTATAAAGCTCGGGAGAAGTGCCCCACTCGCATATAATCATGCATTTCTACCACTTATAATATAATGTACTATTATAAAAATTATGAAGGATTATATTTCTTGCACATAGAAACTGATTCAATAATAATTATTATATTATGGAGAAATAAACTTACCAATTGTAAGTCTCATGAAATTAAAAATGTTCCCCAAAGAGAATTTATGTAAAACCTCATCTCATCATATTATTTCATTACAGCCTCTGATGGGTTCCATATTTTCTCGTTAAAAATAAACCAACTTTCATCGCATTAAGAACCGATTTTTTCAAACACCTACGCTTGTGTGGGCGGTAATATTTCACCCGGGGGGTTTCTTAAACGATAAACATTGTGTTTACAGTCTTTGAATTAATCAAATAATATGTAAAAGATAACTACTACTTTGTTAAGAAACATAACAAATCAATTATTATACATCCAAACGCGTATGAGTTCTAGATCTAAATAGAGGAGAAAGATGATAATGAGGATATGGTAGTATTGTAGTATTGATATTAAGTATTGAAGGAACAAGAACATATTCTGAAGGACAATTAAAAAAAAAGGAAAAAGAAAGGGCATAAAACTATACTTCGCGACGATAAAAGGACGATTGATTTCCAACCTCTTTCTAATAGAATTCTGCGTTGTGGATTAGATGTAAATATACATACATACTCCAACGGAGTTTTACAGAAAATCGCACGACACTGAAAAATAGCCAATAGAAAAACATAATTCGGTGTCGTTTCTATAACAATATAAAAATTTCCTGGAAATTTTTTGCACCTAGCTAAGTCAACATGAAATTAATAAGTGGAAATTTTTTCAGCCAATCAAAATCATTTATTTATTAAAAATCTCAAATTACAAAATTAATATTAACTTCAACAATAATTAATTAGTTACTGTTAAAATTGAACACACAATTGTTGTAAGTAATCATATCTGATAGTGATGAAGTTTCATTACAAGAACTGCTTCCAAATGGTTTTGCTTGCTGTCTCATTGAATTAATGATGGTTTGGTGATGCTCCATGTCCATTTGTAAGTATGGACGGATAGAATGTGCGCTGCTATGTCCAGTAATTTTGATAAGCTGCTGTCCTCTTACAGAATGATTAGTGTTTTTTTTTTTTGTGTCGATACCAATTTTTTTTGCCGGTTCAGCCATCCTCTGAGATTGTTGGTTTTGCCAATTTGGGTTAGGAGTTAAAAGTAATCTGTCTGTGCTAATAAATTTTGTTCTTTTTTCTAACAATCTGAAAACAAGAAGGGGTTGTTTATAATGTATGGCAAATTGCAAGATTGTAGTTACCGAACTGGACAAATATCTGAATTATCTTTATTCGGCTCTAGAGCTGCCGAATTCAATGTCGGTAAATGGATCAAACTTCATATTAAACTTCTTATAGTACATTTCTTGTAATTGTTTGGCACTGGAGTTCCACATGATTTTTACCACTATTCATCCTATTCATTTCCATTCCTGTTCCTAATGTTAAAAGCCCAGTCTTTCAATATAATTGCGAGCTCTTCTTTCGATACGCAATTTTCAATGTTATACCTTTTTTCTTTACAAAAACTTGTAAACTGGATCCACACACATGTTTGGCTGCGTTTTGTGTTCATTGGTACTGTATTTTCTACCGCTTCATCACTATTTAGCAAAGATGTAGAACCAAAACGTGACATTTTTTGAAATTAAACAACTTTTTTTCCGTTGTCAGGGATAATTCTGTTATATAACTTGATTTTTTTTTGCCAGAAATTTATAATTTAAGAATTTAGGAAGTATAATGTCCGTGTCGTTGCGATTTTCTTACCGAATATGCCCTCGTGCATTGATTAATGTCCGGCAATTTTATTCTCATGCAAGGGCTAATTACGTTTTGGAAATGCATTCGAAAAAATTTCCGGAAATAATCAATGCACTTGGGATATTATAAGTGAAAAATATAACAAAACTATAAAAATATCCAACAATAAGAAGACAGAGCACGCAGTAAGAAATTCATGAAAATGGGAGGTTGGTGAATTTGCTATGGATAGTGTATAAGAATAAGTAGCAACAACATATTTCGAGCACAAAGAAATGCATAATAGTCCGACAGCCGACAATATAATAATAATTTCTCTACATGTACAGTTTATTTTAAGCAACATGATGTATGAATCATTTATCAAGATACGATATTTGAATATTTCATAAAAATGGGAGTTGTGCTTTGACCGGCAAACAGTGAGGTCGTGTTGTGTCTTCGGGTACAAGTCTTGTTTATCGCAGCAAGAAAGAGATAACAGACGCTACAAATATTGATGGAATAAAAATCTAACAGCTTTTATCAAGGAACTAGCGAAAAAGGTAAAGGAAATGACACAAGGACAACAATTGTATCAACAGGAACAGAGAGGTGAAAAAGGAAACGAAAAGCTAAGTGAGGAGAATAAAAACCTTAAAGAAGATAGGGTAGGGCACATGAAGCGAAATCAGTATCAAAAATAACATCTATTCTATTAAAAGCTTGATGGGTTTACTTCTCAGAAACAGAAAGCAAGCTGAATACCAGGGTGGCGGCTCTACGATGAGAGTGACAGTGTTACCATCTATCTGCTACGTACCTTCTGAGCTTAAAAACCGTTCGTTGGTGGTGGTGGTTATACCGGGTGACTATAATTGTTTGAAAATTATTTTTTTGCGTTGTATTCAATTTCTGTTTCACTCTGTTGTTGAACGTGGGGTTTGGCTAGTACTCTGTAAACGAGTACAAAAATGTTAACGGAGAGGTGTGGGTGAATTTTCATGTTTAATTTTTGATGGATACTCCAAATATTTTTAGGTTAGTGAAGGTTTTTACTTCAATATTTTCTGTATATTTTTTCAAGTTTTTCTTTTTCTTCTTTTTCTTTTCTTTTTTTTCAACAGTTCCATTATCATTGGGTGCGTACCTTTCTATAAGATCATTCTTCTAAACTATTCTGCCTTTGTTGAATTATAATTACATACTACTACTACTGCATTTGTCAGTCCAATCCTTCTACTTTCATTATGATTGTAGACCTATGTGACATTTTTGTTCCGCTTTCCTTCTTTTTTTTGTATACGAATTTTTTGCATTGTATTATTCTTAGGCGAAATTATATTTCTTGCACATAGACAGTGAGGGACTAATTATGCAGAAATCTGAAATTACTTTAAAACTAATAAATTGTAGGTTTCATCAAATTAAAAATGAAATACTTAAGTAGAACTGAAATTGATGTCTCAAAAAAATCTTGCCGACGTTTTCTAAAGAGAATTTATGTATAACCTCACCTCATCATATTATTTCATTACAGCCTCTGGTTAGTCCCATATTTTCTCGTTAAAAATAAACCGACTTTCATCGCATTAAGAACCGATTTTTTCAAACACCTACGCTTGTGTGGCCGGTAATATGTTTCCCCCGGGAGGGTTTGTTAAACGGTAAACATTGTGTTTACAGTCCGTGCATGAATCAAATGCGAAAATCACGTTAAAAACATTTGGAAAAAATTATCCATGTCGTAACTTCATAAATCCCCACTATTCCAACTTCATAAATTCAGAGCGCGAAACTCATTAATCTAGCCTAAATATTTTAGTAATAATAAATTATTGAATATTTTAAATCAATAAACCATGTTACATAACAATTACATAATGTACAAGGTAATGTAAATAGAATGAGCGGCCGTGGAGATTTCTGAATCAAAATTGAATACAATGTCTTATTTATAAAACAGTAGCGGAGTGGTGGTGAAACCCTCGCCATTCTTTATTGAAAAGCGGTCGGAATAGTGTAGACTTTTGGGAGGTCAGCTTTTCAAGCGAGGCGAACATGATATTATACACGTAAAGCTGATGTTTTTATTTAGGAACAATTACGTGTCGGGTATATTGTGACTAGTGGAACGGTACAATGATGTTGAAACCGATGCTTGTTGTGGGACAAATTTGGTTGTATTTATTGTGTCGTTGAATGGAATGATAAAAGCCAAATTAATTAAATATTCCGATTACATTGGGATTATAATTATAGTTTTTACAAAACTGACTAAGGAGTTATTTTACAGCAAAACGGAAAATCGTTTAGAATTTTATTTTTATTATGACCTAGTTACAAAAAGTAGTTTACTTAATTTGTGCAGAAATGTTACGTTGTACCGCAATCTGAGTAATACATCTTTGTGAGTAAGTCATAAAGAAAATAAAAACTGAAATACATTTCCGGTTAGCTGTTATATAATTGTGATGTACGATATACTTTAGTTTCGATTATATCTTACTACACTGTAATTTGTGTAAGAATCCAATTATGGTTCGTGTTTCAAGCATAATATATCACGGCATCAAATTATTTTTGGAGTAACATATAAGTAGAAGAAGAACATGCTTTCAGGAGGCATCTTGCGCGATGAAAACTTCCAATTGATTACTCGTCTTATAAACAACAACGGGAAGTTGGAAATCAACATTTTGTTATTGATCCGCTTGTAAATAAATTGTTATTATTAATCTATACAAATAGTGTGAGTCAGGCAAATCACAAATAACAAATGAATTCCTAAATAACCTGCCTGCCTTTCTTGATTATAGCATTGACAACTAACCCACAAGCGCTTCAGAGCTGCCCTTGTTCGCCCTGAAATTGATGGTTACATTTGAGGGGTTCGGGCGTAAAACACGATAAGTGACAAAAACAACACCTTGTGAAAAAATGAATTGAAGTTTTGTAAAAATATTTCACTGTCATGTGTCAATATTTTGTGTTATTAATACTTGTATTTCAACAAACGTAGATATGGACTATCCGACTGTATATATCGTTTTGTTTCAAGATTTTTTATTCTTTTTTAATGAATAATTTTTTGAAATGATGACGTGTACTTACCATGTTTTACACTATACTGTTTGCACTTAACATGGTTAAAAAGGATGAAAAAAATATATACATGAAAGAAACAAAAAACATTGAATTTTCAAATGTATTTAGTGGAAAATAACTAAAAATAAAGAAAACAAATTTATTTGGAAAAAACTGAGAAAACAAAAATTAAGTAAGTATAACACAAAAACGAAAACAAAATTCTGAGAAAAAGGTAAACATTAACAAATTTACGAACAATACAAAAACTCAGTTCTCTTTTGGTTTCAAATCATTAAAAAAAGGATGATACGCCTGTGGAATCCACTGCAAACATGAGAGCACGTGTTCAAGCTTCGAATTTTCAATCCCAAGAGGCGCATTGTATTTACTTGGCAAGTCCTCCGTGAAGGGCATTTCAAAAGGCAAAGCTGTTGGTCGTCCCCTCTTCTTCAGGGAAACCGGCATCAATTCACCACTATAGCTGGTCGACGCATGTAATGTAGATAAGTCTTCGACAGAAAATTCCAGTTTCACTGCGTTTCTGATGCTGAAAGTTGCTGCAGTCGGTTGATGGAAATACCCACGCAGTTTACTAACTTGCTTGAAATCTTGTTGGGTCATTCTGTGTACTTTAAATGGAGTTTTCTTTTGAGCATTTCTCAATACTTCTTCCCAACATTTGGGGTCGTAGATAAACTGGCAATGGGTTCGCACATATTTTTCTACCATGGCGAAGTCTCTATCAGAAGGTAACATCGTGTGTCCCACCACAGGAAAAAAATGCGTTACATGCTTGAAATAGCCCAAAGCTATTATTCTGACCCAAACACTTATAAGGGACCAGTTTTTATTTTGGCCGCTGCAGTTGTCGGAGATTGCGATGAGTTTTTCACCTTTGATATTGTTACTTTCAAAATGCTTCAAAAGACAACTTCCGATCTCATCCGCGCCTCTACCTGCTGTAGACTCGTCCCACATGTAGAAGTATCCTTGCCTGGGATGTAGACAATGAATACTGAAGTTGTAACAGAAGAGTTTTTTCTTATAGAAAGTTGGTCCAGTTGAAAGCTTTGGGGTAGGCAAAGCCTGCTGTAAATCGAAAGTTATTGCGTACACTCCTTTATTTTCCTGGACTTCTTTTGTTGCTCTTGTTATGCCATCCTGACCAGCTTTTGCTTTCTTCTGGTGCAACTCTAGATCGGTTGTCAGTTTTCTTAATTTAGCAGTATCGTTTTGCTTTTTGGCTTCTTGGATCGAGATATTAGTTGAGTCGCAAAAACTACACGAATCGGTTTTAGGGGACTTGAATCTGATGTTAAATTCTTCAGTGAATACTCTCCGAAATTTGTCGAGAGAAACAGGTCTATCATCATTTTCTGAACAGTCACCGACATAAGCTTCATAACATGACTCTATAGTGTATTCCATTGTCATGAACATACGATCTGGATTATCGTTTCTCGAATAATGACTTTCATATTTTGGCAGTTTTTCGATGAAAGATTGGACTGCGTACACTTGGTCTGCAGTATATTTTCTTTTGTGATTTTTATGACAACCCCTTTTGTCCCTGGTTGGTGTTTTAGATCCTCCTGAAATTTTCGCCGCGATATTTTCGATCCTTCCACGGTTGTCTTGCAGACCATGTATACTTAAAAACGCCTTTTTGCAAACTTTCTTTTTCTGACCCGAAACCATCACAGAATATTCGATAGTAAAGTTCCTTCTGGAGTGAAGATCTTTCTTGGTTTTGCGTTTGACTTCCTCGCTTTTTAAACAACCAAAAAGATACGCATTTTGCACATCCCGTTCGCTGAGTTTCCAAAATTCTGTGAATATACACAATCTGTCTTCTAATGAGACAACTTGAAAACATTCCTGTTTGCAATTGCAGTTTGGTCCCTGTTTTTTTTCCTGCATTTTTCTTCCCTTTCCCCTGTACGACCTGTATGTTTTTCCGCTATTTCGTAGTTCTTGATTCTTCTTCTGTTTATTCTTGTTCCTCTTCCTTTTTCTTCCCCGGCTTGATGCTTCTGGTTGTTCCTCCGCTTGATCTGTCTGCACCAACTGTCAATCAATACCTAATATTCCTAACATTAATGTAAAATATGGTATCTACAGGCAGATACCATTATGTACATCTTAGTGATTGAAAATTGCTGAGACTCATCGCATCATGTAAAGTGTGGTATCTACAGCACATACCATTGTTTACTTCCCATAACTTAAAACTAAGTTTCATGTTTTTTTACCTCTGGGTTGTCGCTTGGAATGTAGTCCGAGTCTTCGTAGGACGAGTAGGGATCGCGAGGTGAAGAGTTCTGGTATGTATCGTCAAAACTGTCTTCGTCAGCAGCAGTAGAAGAAGTACTAGCAGTAGCCATTTTGAACACTTACCACTTATTACATGCTGGAGGAAGCATTTACCACATTTTGCATCACTCGTATAAGCGCCATCTCGTAATAATTTTTCAAATGTCAGAACAAAATCTGCTTTAGCACGGCACTTACCATAGATTACATGCACTAACTCAATTTTGACCAAAAGGTCAGTTACCATGTTTTACGCCCGAACCCCTCATTTGTCCACTTCATATATTTGGGTTGGATGTCCCCATATCACACTGACCATTAATTTCAACAATCTGACGTCCCATTCACATGCCCCTAGGCGAACGATTTACATTTGACACCGAAAGTGCAATTTTTAATGTATCAGGGTGTCGTAAACTTTCATCGCCATCAAAGAGAAAACGTCGGGTTGTATCCTGGTAAATATGTGACGCTGAGCTGATATCCAGAGCGGTAAAAAGAGAGCAAAAACGAATGTGAAACGGCGAGACCCTTATGTTGAATTCATAAAATACGTGAGGTGCAAAAATGGTGGATGCGCCGGGAGAATTATTAATACATAAAACTTATCGTGATGATGAGAAAACATCGAGAATTGTTCCATTGTAGATATACGAGAAATCTATGCTGAAATAGTAGTTTTTGTAACAAGTGTCGAAAGTGAGACATTTCATGCGAGTGTGAAGTTCGACGAACGAGGCGCCGCCGTGAGGAAAATTACACGAGCGATGATTATATTATAGTTACAAAGACCATTTTAGGCGACTGCGAACATTATGCATATACATAGTTATACTTAAACTAAAATTTACTACTTTTACTTCTGACATCTTAAATTACAGACAGTCAGTTTTCGTTTGATGCGCAATTTACATTTTATTTCAAAAGATTAACATGCCCCACTGAAATATTGTATCTTTTACCCCTTTTTTTCTTTTAAGTTATATTTTGGTAATTTGTTGCATTTACTTTATAAAAGTCCGTATGGCTTTTGTGAGGTGATTGAAACTGAAACTGTTGTGATATAGAACCAGAGTCATTGCGATATATTTCACATTGTAATTGTGGTGATAATGTCGATAATGTCAGGCAAGTAGGTTGCCTCGTAGTCATGTAAAAAAAAGTTTTGATATGTTTTACTGTCACCATTGTGTCGTCTGAAAAATGCACGATTTTTTGTTAAATATGCACATTTACGGAAAAAGACCATTTTTCAGGTTCCCACTTTCTCAGAGTTTCAGTATTACAAGTTTCTCAATTTCTCAATATCGTGTTTTCTCTGTTTCCAACTTTTTCAGATTCTTAGGTTCTCTCGATTTTTGTAGGTTTTCAGGTTCTCATATACCAGACCTCTTGATTTCTTAGTTTGGGAGATTTTCAGTTTATCAAGTTTTCAGTTCTTCAAGTTTCTCTGATTCTCATCACTTTTTCAGGTTCTGTTACCTACATTTTAATTTTATCGGACCGATGTTCTCAATTTTCTCAGTTTTTCAGTGTCTCAGGGTCTTGTTTTCTCAGGTTTACAGTTTTATGTAGGTTTTCAATATACCTGCGCTTCAATTTGTCAGTTCCCTAGTTTCCGAGTTCTCAATTTGTCACGCCTCCAGTTTTCAGATTTTCAGGTCCTCACTTGTTCATTTTTTCAGTTTTTTTTTAGAGGTTCTAAGTTTATCAGGTCGTGTAGCTTTACAGGTTGTTAGGTTATCTATCTAGTTCGAAGTTGCTTCGGTTATCACGATCACTCGGTTTTTCAGAATCTCTGGTTCTCAATTTCTTCGTATCTCAGTATCTCGAGTTTGAAATTCTCACTATCAGGCTGTGAGTTTTTTACATTCTCAGGCCCAATTTCCTAATTTCTCAAATAAGATCTTAAGTTTGTCAACTCCTTAGTTTCTAAAGGTCTGTTTTCTCATGTTCCTTACTTTTCGGTTTTGCAGGTGCTCAGTTTCTCAAAAATCTAGTTTCTTCAGATCATCAATTTCAAAGATTCTCAGTTCAACTTCAAACTTTCAAATTTTGTATTTTTTGTGTTGTAAGGCTCTTAGCTCTTCGGGGTGCCAATTCCTCCCTTATTTAAATTCTCAATTTGTCAGGATCCCAGTTTTTCACTTTCGTAATGTCTCAGGATCTGAGTCTTTCATTCTCTGTTTATGAGCACATTTTTCCAAATTGGTTGTTTCCCAATTTAATGGTTTCCAAGTTTCTCGCTGAATTTCAGTTATGTATTTAATTTCTCAGATTTTCCAATTTCCCAAGTTCTCAGTTTTTAAGTTTCTCAAGGTTTTGAGTTGAAATTTTCAGGTTACAAGTTTTTCGGGCTTATATTCCTTGAATTTCAATTTCTTCCGCAATCTTAGTTATCACGTGTTAAATATATTTGTTGAGGCAAACACCGAAACAAATTTTAAATTTCACAATTTCTTAAGTACCTACTTTCACAAATTTTCAGGCTTCTAGTATCTCAGTATCTCAGTATCTCGAGTTTCTTTCAGTTCCTTAGTTTAAGTTTTTTTTTGTAAGGTGCTCAGTTTCTCAACTTTCCAGAATCGAATTTTCTCAAAATGGTACTTTCTCAGTTCCCTAATTTAATTGGTTCTTAGTTTTAAATTTTATCGTTTCTCAGTAAATTTTTTTTGTGCTTTTATTTAGTTACTTAGGTTGCTAATTTCTCAATTTTAGTTTCTCAGTACTCAGTTTTTCAGGTTCCTAGATTCTCAGGCTCTCAGTTTACAAATTTATTAGTTTCTTGGTGTCTAGGGTTTTTAGTTCTTAGATATATTCAAATTTACAACATTCCGACTTTAGACTTTAAGATTCTCAATGTCCAATTTTTCAAATTCTCAATTTCTTTTATCTCAGGCTCACATTCTTTTTTTCGAGAATCTATTTTTTTATATACAGGGTGATTCACAAAGTTACACAATTTTTTTTTTAATTCTCATAATTCCAACTTTCTCAGATTTTCATTTGACCAGATCTATTTTTTTTCACATTCTCAGATAACCCAATTTCTCAATTTTCGCCTTTAGGTTCTCATACACCCAAGTGCGCACTTTCTAAGAATCAATCATTTTCTCAAGATTATTTCAATTTACAAGTTGTCAGTATAAAGTGTATGAAGATTTTTACAAAGATTTCTGTCTGAGATAATCCGATCTTAAAAATGATAACTATCTGCTTAGCACATGTTGTAAGATAGGGGCAAAGCAAAGAGATTAAAATCCCATTTACCCTACGAATTTCACATTGATCTTGGCACAGATACCCCAGTCTTCCCTTCAAGCTGGATCACCTAATTCAATTTTATTACAAACATTTTTGAGAGTAATTACTGCTTTACTTCCTATAGGTTCTACCCTCATTAGCATTTCCAACTTTTATTCTCTCACATTAGGCCCATAACTATCCCACGTTGATGCAAATGCGTTGGGCTGTAATTAGTCCCGAATATGGGTCGACCCGCTACTGCTTGTTACTAAGGCTTAACGGTGTACGTTAGTGGATGAATAAGGTCGCATGTGATATCTCTGAAACACAGCCAGGACGCACAGATAACGCGTGCTTGGGGTGTGATTAATTGTAAACATGTTACGGCAGTGTTGCAAATAACGCGGCTCTGGATTTGCCCTTCTGGCAGATACTGTTATGGTAATTATTATGTGAGATGGTGGCAAAAAGTCAGTTCGGGTGGATTTTTTGTTTTGAGTGGGATATTTTGAAACAGAGTGGCCAGTCTGTTATCACCGTATTATTCTAAATGCTGAGCGTGTAGTATCCAGTGGCGACTTTTCCTTTATTAATGGATTTTTTACAAATTGTCGCAATTGTCACGAACCAAATATTTTAGATTTCAAGGAGTGAAACATGTACAAAAATAAACCTGTTCATAATCCATGAGATAGCAAAAGTCGAAATTATTCAGAAGAAGACGAACTACGGAGGAACATAATAAAAAACTATTTTAAAAATGTTTAAATCTTGTCTAACAAAAATATTTTGAGAACTTTGGATACAAGCAAAATACCAGTAACCATTACACAACGACATATACAGGGTTTTATGGAGGTCCTAGCAGAAAATGTAACCACAAGTAGATCCCGTCAAAATAAAAAAAAATATTATCTATCATTTAAAATACCCGCCTATGGACCCACGTTCATTGATTGTGAGGAATGTTTAAATGGAAACATGTACTAACCTACCATAATATGCGTAATATTGCAGTAGGTTCGTATGTAATAATAAACTCTAACTTACATCAGGGATAATCCTTGTTGGTGTACGTGCAGTAAACAATAAAAGTTAACACACCGACCCTTCGAATACAGTTCGAAGCACATCTTCGAATACTTAAAAATTTTAGGTTCAATTTCCAAAACGCGATTACTGTGTTCTCACAAAAGGACGTCACGTTGGAATTTCAGGATTTGAAAAACGTTTCATGCACAAGCGGCGGGCCTCGTTTGCAGTACTTAACACTAACATTACCCCGTACAACCGTAGAAAAAAATTTTTTTGTCGAAATTGCAATGAATAAATTCTTAGACACTCAACTGACAACTAAAATTTACTATCAACGACAAATTTTTTGTCCCAAAAAAGTTAGAAGGTGTTTAACTCGTTGCTGATGCGTTCAAGTTAATGTAGTCATAGGCGGAGGGTGCAATAAGGAGTCAGAAAAAATGTGTTCTATTATTTTATAGTTCAATTTTCTGCTAGGACTTCCATAACACCCTGTATATGCACCCTGAAATATATTACTGTAATTAATATGCGAGATGGTCGTAAAAAGGCATTCGAAGAGACCCTCGCACTTCAAGTGGAATTTCTCAATATTACACCCCGCACAACATTAATTCGGGACCTTCTGAAATTGGTCGTAAATTTTTTATTAGCTCCAAATTTTCTTTTGTACTTATTCCGTCTGCAAGTTGGTCGCTGCAAAGTTCTGTTTAATTAGCGAAATTCGGGTGTCGGATATGTGGGAGATATAGATAGCAGAGGATGGTAAATGTCTCAATAAACTTGACGGTTAATTCCGGTTGTAAAGTAGACAGATATAAACTGAATATGGGCAGTAAACATGGACTTTACAAAATTAAATGAAATCGTGGATATGTACAGCGTTTAGGATGTGTACACAACATTGGCAGTTCTTGTGAGTACTGGGAGTGTCTTTCAAGGTTCAACGATCAATGCAAAAACATTTTGATCGACTCAATATTCTACACGCCTTTCTGGAGTACCTTGTACATATTTAAGCATAATCAAAATCCAATAACAAATATTATAAATTATTACCGAGGAAGAATTCCAAAGTAACAAAGAAATTAACATCAATTCACACTTAAAAAATTCTCCTCTCCACCCTTTCCTGTCGCCACTGCAACCGACGCTTCTTATCTCATAATCGCACCGCCCGAAACTCTATTTGCCATAAATCGTATAATCAGAAACCGTTGAGGAACAAGCGGTATCTTATAATCCCGACTTGTCTCGTTACAAATGCTTCGCAATCAAGATCAACAGTTCTAGCTGCAATCTTAACTCGGGCGTACGGAGAGGAACTTGTAAACAGTGCCAGCAAAACGCCGTTGTTCCACCAAAACTACAGACCGGAAGTATTCCGGCTATGTCTGTTTCATTAGGAAATCAAACAGCAGCTCCAATTTATAGGTTGTGCTAAGTGCACATGTTTAGCTGTGCTGGTGCCAAGACGGAGCGTTTAATGGACACGGGTGGTGCACAGTTTGAGGAAAGCGAGTAAATAAAAGAAGGGCTTGAGTTATGTTTAATGGAGCGATTTTTGATGTGAAAACTTCTTCGGACGTACCTCGTATAAATGTTTGTTTGGGAGTCTTCAAGCTCAATGATTGAAAATATCAAATTTGACAGACGTGTCGACCCACTTAAAAGTCATACAAAATGTTAACACTAATCTTAGTTGCATAACGCCTAGTGTTTAAACACCCACCATTGTCAATAAAAAGAAAATTATTTAGAATTACCATCTCCAAAGAAGTTTTTACTTCAGTGGTGTGGTTTTAAGCACCCTTACACATTCTGTAACTCATAATCGCATCACTATAGCTCCACTACACTCGATTTCTTTCTTATTTTTTTATGTGTCAAAATTTAAGCAACATAGTGACACATGTTCTTTTTTTAGTGAATATTGGAGCAGTAATCTAAATCTGGGATTTAAGAAAGTAGAGCACACCTAACATTAAAAGTAGTCAATTAATAGTATATTATGATACGAGTTTTACAAGAAGCATTTTGTCGCACGCACGGGTTTAAAAGAGTAAGTGCGACGAAATGCCTTATAATGGAGTTATCATACAGTATTTTTTCTACTTTGCCACTTTTTAACAAAATAATCAAATTTTAATCAATCTAGAAAATCTCAATCTCCCCATCCACAAAATCTTTAGAATCAAATCCTGCCGCACAAAGTGGACCCCCTCATCACTGACCGGGGCAGAAACACCCTCAACCATTTCCTGACCCATGGCATCACAATTATAGTGGAATCACAGTTTTCGGCAAGGGCCATCAGTGCAGTTGTTTGTGTTACCAGCTTGACCACCACCAGGCAGAATTGCGTGCCCCAAAAGCACGTGAAGCCACCCCCCAAACAAGTGCCATCAATAGTAATAACAATTCCCTTCGACAGCTGCTGCTGTTGACCACCCACTTGGACCTGACAACGAAGTATTACAGGTTAAGATTGCTCTGCGATTGCCAAGTTTCCCAATATTAAAAAAATTAATTATACAATTTTTAGTAGAATTATCATTTTTGTCTATTATGATACGCAGAAGCGTATCGTTATAGCATCGGTACGAACGCAAAGTAGAAAAACAATTTTTTCTTCAAGCGTATCAAAATGTTTATACACCACCCTATCTCAAGAGGGCCCCCTCGGCCTCCCTGTCGCATGTTGGCTCTCCTTGTTTTAGTTATTGTAATATTTGTATCAGAAAATAATGAAATAAACTCGATTCCTACCATGGCAAGTTTCACTTTCAGTCGTGTGCCTTATAATTTTTTTTTTATAAATGTTTCTTCGGAAGTTTTTGTTAAAAATGCTATATAATAGTATATATATCACTCGGAGAAGAAGGCTTTTTTGAATTTCGCACACTTTACATTGCCTCGGCTATCAACTCGTCTGTAAAATCTGTGCTCAATTCAAAAATCAATGATTTCTTCTCCTAGTAATATAATATACTATAATCACTAAAGCACAGTATAAAAACTTATCAGATTGGAAATATTGATTTTCATTTAACAAAGATCATTGACTTCTAAAAAATGACAATATGTAGTACTGGATAATTAGAAGACAAATTAATGTAATAATATCCTCTATTTCAAGTCCACATGATTGTCACTTGCACTATAGTACATAATTATCTACGTATTTTTAATTACAATTTGAGTTTAATAATATACGTAAATCAATTGCAACATGTTGGCTGTTCGGAACAGTTCAAAAAAGTCTTTTGCAGTCAATAATTTAGACAGCCCTATTTCGTAACATGTTAAATAAATTACACAAACTTAATATAATACACTGTTTGATTACTGTACACAGCATATAAATTGTTTAAAATTGTAATTGTGGACCGAATTAAGTGTTGTCTCCTGTATGAATGCATTGATGAACAGTATTCCGATTCACAAAATTGAGTTTTGTAAATGGTTGTAATTCAATAATATTCATTAACAGTTTTGTTAAAAAGGGAATTTATAAGTTGCAACTGAAGTATCTTGAAATTTTAATTTGTTAATTATTGCTGTCTCTGGGGCACAATATGACAAACCAAGTTTTGTCGCACAATTTTATTGGTATAGTAGGTACGTTGAACATAGAAAAATAGTTTTCGCATGGAAATAACCAGTAATCGCAATAATTTTCTTTTATAGCAAAATCAGAGCCATAACAGAAAATTATGCCACAATTGTTTTTTTAAATTTGAATGTAACTATCACATTATTTTTTTAGCGATGGAACTATAGGACAATTGCTTTTCAAAATACTGCTGCAGCATATTTAAATTACGTGACAAAATTAAAGCGGCAGATTGGTTGATTACAAAGGTGGCAAAATCATAACAGATAATCCAGTTCGGAAGGCCAATTTGAATTATTGTATTTTATTATCAGTTTGAAGTTTTAGATTATTTCATTTAAAAATTCATTGACATATTATTATGCTGAATATTTAATTAGTTAGTAACTAGTAACGGAAATATTAAATTCCTATAATTAAATTTTTGAAGAATTAATGTGGTCTAAATTTAATTTTACCTAAACAAGCACTAAATTTGAATCAGAATTTCTACAATCTCAAAATTAATTTTTATTACACAATGATATAACTAATATTTTGAAATATAATTTACATATCCGTCGCCTCCTTCTAAGTTGAACCGAACAAAGTTAGAGTTTAAGGAAGTAAGAAACTGACATTTTCGCCATTTGTTTGCTTGTCCGAAAGTATCAAACTAGTACGTTTGACAGCATACATGTAAAGTGCACGAAAGTGCGTGAGTCAAATTACCTACGTGATCGTTGATTTTTGGGTTTATGGTTTCAGCGCTAGTGTTAAACTTAAATTATTACACAAACAACAAATAAAACATACCTCTTTTTATTATTATAATAATGGTTAGTGGTCCGTTACCCGGATTCTTCGAAGGGCGTTTTTTGGTACCTGGGTTGCATCCCACCCCACCAGTACTAATTTTAGTGTTACATATTTCTGTTAGGAGATTCATTCTCACTCCCACATCGGGAACAAACAGTTCTGTTTTTTTTTTTGTTATGTAGTTGTTAAAGTGTGTTAATTAAAATTATTAAGTGCACGACCGGAGTCTTTTTTACATCATCGTGGTGTGGATCTCAGCCTGCAGAATTAAATCAACGGCAGGTCCCCCTAACATATAATATTATAACGAGTGAGCAACAAAATTCGTGATCGCAGTTGGGTAAATGTATATCGCTTCTTTTACTTTACTGTTTACATTAATTGTCAAACTTTTAACCTACTTTCTCTGATTGTCAAAAATTTGAATTTCTGCGTCAAATCTGTTATCCCTTTCAAGCCCCGTTTCCACTGAAGAAACATTAAGGAACTTTGTGTTCCTTTGTGTTTCCCTTTGTCGCGTGTTTAGGAAATGTTTGGCAACCACGGAGGAATTGGCAACACACATAAACTTTGTGTTTCCATCTGAGCAACTGAAAGTCGCCTATAGTTGTAGCTTGTGAAAGCGCAACTCAGTGTCTCCACTGATGTGAAAAGTTGCAGCAACATGAAGGAGGAAGACGTGTTATTCTCGCGTGTCGATTTTTCCTTTGATGTTACCGCTAGAAATGGAAACCGGCGACAAATGGGAACGAATCAACATTTGTTTCCGAAATAATGAGAAATATTCGGAAACATTTGGGAACTTTTAGAAACATTTTTGGAAACAATCAACAGAAACACAAAAGTTGCTCAATGTTTCTTCAGACAAACCAGGCTTTAGAGAAGAAAGTTAGGATATTATAATGTTGAAATAACAAGTGACTAATTCAAATTTCAAATTTATTCCCCCCTTAAAATGCTCAAGATACTCTATTTCAAGAGGATGTAATACAGGTCCAGCAATAATAAGAGAATGTAGGGGTCTGGGACATCTCCTGGAGGCTGCAAGCCAGAAGCTTCAGAGTTTCAGAACCTACTCTAGCAAGACCAATGCAAAGGCGGTTTTTAATCACTACAACTCCAATAAGAGTCATTTTTACACCATTTTGACATCTACCTAAATCATCCTGTCCCTTGTTCTTCAGTATCTCCAGCAGTTGCTGTGAAGCTTCACTCACAGACATGAATTTAGGTGACATGTACTCCTTCTTCTTATTTGTCAACAAACACAAAGTGTACCATATGGCAATTGCACCTGTTGAGATAAATGACGCACTGATGTCTTTGGGGCTTCTTCCATAACCTGTCTCATTCGTTCAACTGTTTCAGGTATTTACTTTTGTTACATTGTGGAAATAAGATTGTACGGATCCCACTCAAGTGAACTTTTGCAAAAGAACAGATTTTTATTTATAATCAGATTTGACAACTCGATGACTTTTTACACAATCGTATCGATCAATAATCGACTAAAATTTTTGGATTAAGAGGCTCCTACGATCACGAATTTTGTTGCTCACTCGTTATAATGTCCTCAACCACGGAGGAATAATACGAAATGGAGGCATCATCCCAATGCTAAACATATGCAGCGCTATGAAGCCAATTAACTGTGGGCGGGGGGGAACGGTGGTTTGTTTTCTTTCACACGACAGAATGTGACCGTGTTCTCCGATGCCTGTGCCGACTCTCCAGTCGCGTGGCTAGTCGTTGAGGCACGGTCATTTTCCCGAAAATGTTCACCACAAATCAGAGCAATTTTAGGTACCAGCCCTACATCAATCCTAATATTTAAGGCAAATAAATACATCTGTCTCGTGAATTCATCACTGGAAAGTCTGTAACAGATTTTAATAACTCCATTATTGCAATTTATTGCAATCCACACCGAAATGTGTACGCCACTGAGCTAGTAAACACCGTTGTACATGCTTACCTGTGGAAAATCAAGTTGGGATTGCATGTATAGACCGGCGCATCAGCTTTCGGTACGACTGCACTGTAACGCTACTTTTCACAAGACATGGCAATGTTGTAATTGTGTTCATTATAATGTGAGGCGTCGGCGGCTTCACCAAAAAAAAAAACAATAATAAATGACTCCATTTCAGGTCGGCCAACTTGGCCCCCGACTTCTAATTTTTGAATATTTTATTATTGTAATCAATTGTGCTCGTTTTGTGCTCAATTGTGCTGCTGTTTGTTTCAATTGTGCTCCTCTGTAAATAACAAAAAAACGCAAAACAAATCCGGGGGCCAAGTTGACCGTCAGCCCCAGGTTTTTTTACGTTCTTTTTTAAAATCTTAGGCTTATTCAATTGTGCTCGTTTTGTGCTCAATTGTGCCGCTGTTTGTTTCAATTGTGCTCCTGTGTAAATAACAAAAAAACCGCAAAACAAATCCGGGGGCCAAGTTGACCGTCAGCCCCCGTTTTTTCTACGTTTTTTTAAAAATTTTAGGCTTATTCAATTGTGCTCGTTTTGTGCTCAATTGTGCCGCTGTTTGTTTGAATTGTGCTACTTTGTAAATAACAAAAAAACGCAAAACAAATCCGGGGATCAATTTTTTTTTTAATATTAGGGTTATTCAATTGTGCTCGTTTTGTGCTCAATTGTGCCGCTGTTTGTTTCAATTGTGCTCCTGTGTAAATAACAAAAAAAAACCGCAAAACAAATCCGGGGGCCAAGTTGACCATCAGCCTCCGGTTTTTTTACGTTTTTTTCTTTAATATTAGGCTTATTCAATTGTGCTCGTTTTGTGCTCAATTGTGCTGCTGTTTGTTTCAATTGTGCTCCTCTGTAAATAACAAAAAAACGCAAAACAAATCCGGGGGCCAAGTTGACCGTCAGCCCCAAGTTTTTTTACGTTCTTTTTTAAAATCTTAGACTTATTCAATTGTGCTCGTTTTGTGCTCAATTGTGCCGCTGTTTGTTTCAATTGTGCTACTTTGTAAATAACAAAAAAACGCAAAACAAATCCGGGGGCCAAGTTGATTTTCAGCCCCACGTTTTTTCACGCTTTTAAAAAAATATTGGGCTTATTCAATATTGTGCTCGTTTTGTGCTATTCGTTACATTCGGAACTCGTAATGTAAAATATTAGTAGTAAGTTTGAATGCAATTTTTAGCCGTTTAACCCACAATTGCCACAGTTATCTCTAGTGTTTCCAAGTGTTTCAAGAACAAATTATATTGATAGCCGATGCGAAAAACTTTCAAAACTTTTTTTAAAATTAATTATAAACAATTTAAAATTGATAAAATTTAAAAAAAAGTCACGTGACTACGAACGCGCCATAATTGGTTCTGACGTCATATTGTTAATCAGTTAACAATTTCACTATCAGATGTCAGCAGATGTTTCTCTGGATGTCAGTGTCAAGAGTGTCAGTTATTATACGGTAACAGGCGGGTGATGGTTGTATTAGGAAATTGGCATTCTGTCCATTCTATCCTGGTCTGTCTTCTGTTCTCGGTAAGTTTCAATGCTGTCAATATTATATAGTTTGTCTGCAACGTGAAGACGACGTAAAGTTATTCGTTTCAGAAGAATGCACCCCGGGAAGTATGGGGTACGTTTGTTTTTTTGCTTTTAGGCTCGATCAATGGAAACAAGTAGGATTAATTCATACTTTAACATCTTTCAGAAAAGTGTGCGGCTCTTTGAAACAACGTGTCTTTCAATACTTCAGCCCACGAAGGTTCAAAAATCGGCTCGAAAATCTGTTTGAAACCCAACGGCCGAGCAGTTTGTAAGTTCCCTGAAGACTCAAACCATCAACTGTTCCAAAAACCAAGAGTAGAAGGCACCAATTATTGTGAAGATGATAGTGGAGCTATACTAAACTGCCACGAAAATGTAACAGTGACTCATCTAAAGATAGCTCTTTGGGCGGACCATAAACAGACTGAAATTGAGCAATCAACATAATACCAGGAACAGCTTGTACTTTTTTTTTTTTTTTTGAAAAAGTGGTAGAACAACATAAAACTAACTAATAAAACAACAATATTTGTTCCAAAAGCGCCGCATATTTGAAGTAGAAACTTGTCCCTGTAGCATACATAAGGCTTTTTTTTATTTCATCAGGAGTAACAGGACGAAAGCTAGCATCTCGCGATATTTTAGTCTTAGGTCTGTTTGTTGTAGTTAAAGCTTTTCCATAATCATTTGTGCAATCAACTATAAATTGCAGTATAATCTTCCGTAAATAGATTTTCAAAAAACATTTCGAGGACTAGCATTGGGACGAAGATTTACTTTTAAACAGTTTGTAGACTTCAAAATTAAAGTATGTATTCATCCTATTCTTCCTGATGCTCGGATCTGCCTTGTTCAATGCTTTGTGAAATATCCAAGACTTGTGTACATTGAGCTGCATCATTTTGGACTTGTATTTTTTGACGGATTCTGGATTTGACGATCCAATCTCGTCTGAATGAGACATTTCGCTTTCTTCCGTACTCTCCAGTCCAATCAACATAAGGATCCCCTTCACCTTCATCTAAAGACATCTTATACAGATTCGTAAGGGTCCTACATTTTGTCTTCTTCTACTTCTTCTACTATGTGTATCTGACAACGAAAATCCTATTGAATAAATGTTATAATCAATTATTATTATAGTTACAATTTAGCACAAAAACAAAATCGTTGCACCAACGTGGGACAGACGCAACAGGCCCATATACATTTGCAAAATAACTGACGTAAAAACTAAATTACTTTGGTGAGGACGCAGATATACGTTGTGTCATATCGCATACTTTAAAAAAGACGCTGCATGACGTTACTGACATTACTGTCCGACAAGATGTCAAAGTGAAACAGTGTAACAGCTGCTTCTGATAATTAGTAGAAACCTGTAGAAATGAACATTGTGACGTCACAAATGCGCTCGGGTTTGTTCGGCGCGTCCTCGCTACTGGGTTCGAAAATTTATTTTTAATTCGATATAACTTTTTAATTATAACGAAAAAACAAAAACAAAATATACTTTTGTAATAAAACTCACATATGATCTTTCCATTTATGACAAAAATTTTTTTTATTCAAAACCCTAATTGAATAAGCCTAATATTTAAAAAAAAACGTAAAAAAACCGGGGGCTGACGGTCAATTTGGTCCCCGGATTTGTGTCGCGTTTTTTTGTTATTTAGAGAGGAGCACAATTGAAACAAACAGCGGCACAATTGGGCACAAAACGAGCACAATTGATTACAATAATAAAATATTCAAAAATTAAAAGTCGGGGGCCAAGTTGACCGACCTCTCCATTTCTATTATTCCTCCGTGTCCTCAACACTTGCGTGTAGGATGCAACTTTCGACACTACTTACACACTACTATTTCGATGTCGTATAATTTAGATAAGTGTTCTTCAGTATTTCGCTCATTTCTAAAGCTATTTCTAGCATTATATATTGTGGTTTTGCAATTTCAATAATGCTTCCGTTGTCACTTTCATCTTTGTATCACCGAGAGCACAAGCACGAGAACAACTGTGAGTGATATTGATATCCAAGTCATGCGACTTTGAGAAAAATTCGACTTCATTCGACCAAAAATGGGAATTAGCTCAAACGCTCTAGTGTTCTTTTATTTCGCTAGTGAATTTTTACCAGATTTTTGAAGTAAAACTTCTTTACGGACACTTGACTTGGGGAGTAAGCTGGTGAATGTGTGACGAGAGCGTTACGAGAAGTGTGATCGGGCGAAGCGAACGATTTTACAATAATTAATTCATAGACAATTTTTTTGCTTTAACGGGATTCGAACCCGGGTCTTTTAGGTTGTAGTTCCGCCCTGCTCACGACAGAGCCATTGGCCTGTGTCAATTCTGCCTGCAATTGCGCTACTTATCTTAGTCGCGACACATGATTGCCGACTTTTCGCTGACTACAAACTGAAACATGCCTTATCCAATACTGCAGACGGTATTAATTCAGGATTCTCTAGGTCCATTTATAAGCTTACATAAATTAAGAGCACTTTCACATTGGCGAACTGAAGTTTTACTTCAGTCGTGTGGTCTAAAGCACACTCGTATTTTTTTTACTGAACGTAAGTTTTCAAATAAAACATCTCTAAAATTCTTATTTTACTTTGTGAAAGCAGAAGGTTTCTGTTTTAAATTCAACACTGCTCAAGTGGTTCTAAAGTTACAAGAGAAATCCGACGGAAAAGAATGATGTAGTAGAAATGTTTGTAGAGGATTGTTAAGACCGCCATGTTGGAGAATATTCATAGAAGAGTAAAAATCTCTATTTACTGAAAAGCAAACTTGTATGACAAAGTGTAAACTAAATTGTGAATTTCTCATCTCGCAGGCTCGTACTTTGGGAAGGCACGTCGTGATTTATTTTTGATTTGAATCTTTGATATCTAAAGCGTAAATCGTCTTATAGGTGACCTAAAACAACGTGATAAAAATATCTAATATTAAGTCTGTACCATTAATTGTAAGTAGCTTGACTTACGTGAACATCTTTACGGAAATTGCACCGTGCGTTGTATAAAACCCTGTTTATTCAGCGTCGACAGTATTGATGCAGATTTGAAAACGAAACTGTCATCCAAAACGCATTAACGATACCGCGCTCCGGTTTTGTAAGCCCTCCAAATCTGAGCAATTTAATCTGGACTATTTCCGATTGTCGCCGCCTACTTTACACAGCATTCATTTTTATTCTAATCCGGTAAAATCCGGTAGCTCGTCCCAGATCTGTCTTATCCTGACACGGACCTAATGGCACTGCCTTTATATGCAATTATATCGATTCGGTATTAACCGAAAACGTGTGGAAACGACACGAGGATACAGGCGAGCTGGGAAATTTTGCGACAACACGACAGGAACATTCGTGCTGTTTTATTGGCAGACGTGATGGTTTGGCCGCATTTTTCTTGGAATTGGTGTGGAGCAAGCCGGCACGTAACTGAAATGTAGTTCTGAATTTTGTAAGGGTTTTAATTACGTTTGATTCATTATATCAAAGAAATAAAATTACCCCTATAGCTTACACCCAATAAAAAAGCCGCCGCTCCTTGAGATTAATCCGAATTACTTAATTATGAATGGCGCTGTTTCTTTTGTTATCCTGTTTTCTCTTGATCTCGGCCGTTTTGGTGCCAAAGGTGTTTTAACTGGCTTTGTTATAAATGTCGGTTTTATGGTATAATATTCTAGTCTAAATTGAATGAAAAAGTTCCTCACAATTTTGATTAGGTAACTGTAACTTTAATCAACTTTGATATTTTGCTTCCATTCTTTTTCGTTTTACTTTCATACACCTGCAAAAAAGTTTCTTTCCGTTTCCATTACATAATGTAGTATTGTACTCCGCGGTTTTATTTATTGTCAATAACAGTTAACGCTGCGCGACTGGGTGTCTTAATTTACGACAACATAAAGACGCGACGACTGCACAAATAACACCGTAAATCCAAGCAGTGCTGGTACAATGTAACTTCGAACACGCATAGATGAGATTAATTCTAAGCTCGTTGACGTTCTAGCAGACGTATGATTATCTCTCAAATCGCGATTTCATACGCTTTAAAATAATGATTTCTTTAAACGGAAAATATACCAGTCCGATTTCAGCGTGCAAGCGAAGTGGACGTGTTTCTTGCGACAGCAGGCGATAAGATAAGTTGGTTTTTTCGGGGACTCGAAAGATTCAGTCGGTTTATTAATAATTAATTGTAATTGCGGGGTTGTCAATAAACCCAAGAGCCCATTGATTATTGAAAAATTGACTGACTCTCCTAACCCTCGCCATGGGTGATGGCGGAGGGAAAGGTGGTGCAGGTGGAGGATTAGTTTTAAAATTGGTTAGAGATAAAGATGAATTTAAAGTTATGGATGCAGATGCGAAGGATAACCGTGATGAAAATGGTGTAAATAGGAAGGGTGACAAAAATGAAAAGTTGCATGATGACACTAACGATAAACAAAAAAAGTACCGAACCGATATCAGATACAGGGTTAACGATAAGGGTCCGTTCGTATTGTATGTAGAACATTTGGAGTTGAACATCGACAGGGTGCACCCAATGAAATTGGGAGGCATTCTTAAAAATTTACCATCGTATCGGCAAGAGGTAGTGGAGATCGCGGCAGTGGGGAGGAATCGCATAAAGATTGTCCTCAAATCGGCGGCGGTCGCTAACGCTCTAGTGGCGGACAAAGTTTTTGCGGAAAATGGTCTTATTGCATATATTCCTCAGCACTTGACAGAAAAAAAGGCTGTCATTCGTCATATTGATACTAGAATTAGCGAAGAGGAATTACTATCTATCATTGAATCGGGGGTACCGGTTTTGAAAGTCGAGCGCATCATGCGGATTATTGAAGTTGAAGGAAAAAAAGAGAAGATACCAAGACAATCGATTATAGTCACTTTTGCAGGGCTGGAAATACCAGACTATGTAGTAATTAATTTTATAAGATGTCCAACAGAATTATATGTACCACGAGTGATCCAATGCCTAAAATGCCTACGCTATGGGCACACCGCAAGGCAGTGTAAAGGCAAAGAGCGCTGTAAGGTTTGTGGGTCAGAACACGAAAGTGAACTGACTTGTGATTTTTCAAATAAATACTGCATTTATTGCAAAAGTAATGAGCACAATTCAACTGCTAAAGCTTGCCCCTATTACAAAAAACAGGCCTCAATTAAGAGGATCATGGTAGAACGTAATATTGGGTTCAATGAAGCCAAACAATTGACCGAGCAACCGTCTTTTGCAAATCTGCTCACTACTATGCAGAATCCAGCGCAGGCAGCGGGGCCTAGCCCATTCCAAGTAAGCAGGATTGCCTCGGGAGGAGGCTTTCCGTCATTGCAGACTACGCCTAAATCTAAGTTTACGGTATGCGAGGTGCAGAGATCGCGCCAAGTTCAGCATAATAATCCGTTGAATCCAAACAAGCGGAAAAAGATAGAAATAAGCAGAGAAACCTTAATTGTTGCACCCAGTGAACAGAGGTTCGCAGGGCCGCCAATAACAGGGAATAAGAATGCAAGCTCTGAATTAGAGCGATTGAAGGCGGCGCTTCAAAAAGGCGTCCTAGACTTTGTGCGTAAATTTTTTGAAAGTGATACAAGCGACGGAGTACAGAATTTGGAAGGAAATATTAAGAAAGTAATAGGAGAATTGATTGATAAAAATTATGTTCAAGGAACTCAATCATTCAATTAACATTCTTCAGTGGAACGCTTGTTCCACAATTAGTAACAAGGGTAGTTTGATTAATTATTTAAAAGAGAACCGTATAGACGTAGTCCTTCTTTCGGAAACGTGGTTAAAACCACAGATACAGATCAAAGTTCCCACTTATAACTTTGTTCGGGAAGATAGAGGTCATGATGGTATTATAAGGGCGGAGTGGGCATTCTCATTTCGCACAAACTAGTATACAGAGAGCTGAGGTTTATTAACAGCACAATAGAAGCAGTAGGAGTTAAAATATTGGCTTTAGATCTGACAGTGATTTCTGTGTACAAACCGCCAAGCGTGACAGTATCACGGCAAGACTGGGTGACATTTTTCCAAAAAATCAGTGGAAACGTGGTGATTGGCGGAGATTTTAACTTGCAACATTCGCTGTGGGGATACGAGAATGACACCAGAGAAGGTGCGACATTTGTGGACGTTTTGACAGGAGAATCAGAGCTGGTGGTATTAAATACCGGACGCCCTACTAGAATTCCATACGCAGGTCAGCGGGAAACCGCACCGGATATAACGCTTGCGAGTGAACAACTGGCAACAAGAGTGAATTGGAATGTTTTGGTGGATTCCATGGGATCTGACCACTACCCAATATTGACTAAGATTAATGAGAGATACGACACAACGTTAAGAAAACCCTATTTGAGGTGGAGAGAATCCAAGGCCAACTGGGGCGAGTTTCAGAGACTGTCAGTAGATCTGTTTCAGCCAGAACTGCAGGAGACCCCTGACCAAAAAATTACTCATCTTGTAGAGTTGATAAGCGCGGCTGCGGATGGAGCGATTCCAAAAATCCAGCAAAGAATGTCAAACATGAAAAATCCCATATGGTGGGATGAAGAGTGTACCAATGTCGTCAAAACGCGAAAAGAGGCACTAAGAGTATACAGAAGTGGAATGACTCCGAAAAATTTTGACAAATACAAGCGAACCGATGCGAGATGTAAAATAATTTTCAAGAAGAAGGCAA
This sequence comes from Diaperis boleti, assembly GCA_963583935.1. Classification (NCBI taxonomy): domain Eukaryota; kingdom Metazoa; phylum Arthropoda; class Insecta; order Coleoptera; family Tenebrionidae; genus Diaperis; species Diaperis boleti. The sequence continues at coordinate 55,756,488 of OY757242.1, read as the reverse complement.
GGCAGAAATGGAAAAATTACGTGAAGATATTGGACAAAAACGCACCAATAGGGGAAATTTGGAAATTTTCAAAGGGTTTTTCCAACAAAGGAGGGCAGATGCAGAAGACGCTAACCTCGGAGTTAATCGACCAAATAGTGGATAAGTTAGCTCCTCCGTCAGTACAGATGGACTGCATGTCAGCATCGAGAACCCGTCAGCAAAATTCTATACCAGCATTTCAGAGAACCGAGCTAATGTATGCATTAAAGGTACACAAAACGACATCGCCTGGGTTTGACAGGATCACATACACTATGCTTAATGAATTGCCGGAGTCGATAAAGCTGTACATGTTAGAAATCTTTAACTCTTGGTGGGTGGATGGCCAGTATTCGCAAAAACTCAAAGACGTAGTCATTTGTTTATTTTTAAAACCTGGAAAACCGCAAAATGATCCTGAATCATACAGACCAATTTCTCTGCTATCGTGCATTTTCAAAACATTCGAGCGATTAATAAAGAGACGTGTGGAACATGCCTTAGAACAAGGCGCCCACTTACCAAAGCGGCAAATCGGATTTCGACGAGGTAAAGGCACGAACGAAGCACTCGCGCATATAGTAGGGGACGCTCAGGTGGCTCTGACGGAGAAAAAAGTCATGGCCTGTCTGTTTCTTGATCTCAGGAACGCATATAATGCAGTCAAACTAAACCTGCTTAACACCAAAATGATACAGACAGGAATAGCGGTTCCAATGGCGAATGCCATAACGGTGTTGTATTTGAACCGGAAAGTCGTTATCAGAGATAGTGACAATTACCTGCATGGTCCTCAAGTAACGTCTGAAGGTGTTCCGCAAGGTTCAATTTTAAGTCCTTTATTATTTAACATATACACACGAGACGCTCATGAAATGTGGGAGGACTGTGTAAAGGTAGTGCAATATGCGGACGATTTTTGTTTTTATTGTACGCAACAGTCCTATCAGGAATGCGTTAGAACGTTGAGGTACATGGTTTACTGCCTTAGGGAATGGTGTTGGCACAATGGTTTTGATTTTTGCCCGGAGAAGTCTGCAATCATGTTTTTTCAAAGAAGCAGAGATCCGATAGGTACAGAACTAAAATTTTCTGAACTCATTATACCGGTAGTGCGTGAGCACAGATACTTGGGTGTGTACATAGATCGTGGACTGCTGTGGCAGAAACAAATAGAGCACGTGCTCAAAAAATGTGGGCGTGGTCTAAACTTACTGAAGGCGGTTAGTAAACATCACTGGGGAGCGTCCCAATCTGTTTGTCTCCTTTTTTACAAGGCATACATACGATCAGTGTTAGATTATGGCTCGATCTTTTATGGTGCAGCAAGCAAAAGCCGGTTCAAAAAGCTCGATAGTATTCAGACGACCGCCCTTAGAACAGCTCTGGGACTTTTAAGATCGACACCAAATGCGATTGCATTGAAGGAAGCTGGAGAACTGCCATTAGCCCTACGCCGAAGGCGTGTGGCGGTAAGGTTAATAATACGTTGGAAAGCTTTCAGCAATCTAGAGTTGCTTGCTCAAATAGCAAATCTGGCAAGTCACATCCTGACGCATGAATATTGGTCCGTAAAACCGATTCCGCCTCTGATCCAAGCGTTCCTTGAGACAACCACTCAAAACAACAAAATGGCAACATTCCCGACTATTCCGGTGTTTACTAAGTCGTATGATGAGTTACTAGAGCCAATGAGTATACGGATACCACGGTATGGGGACAATCCATCCTTTAACCAAACGGTGTTACGATCCGCTCTACTGGCATGTGGAACGGAGATCACATCCCTCTATACCGATGGGTCATAATCAGAGAATGGGGTTGGGTGTGCAGTCTTTGTAGCTCAAACGCCGGCAAGCCAAATATGTTATCGTTTGACACCGAATTCATCAATTTTCACGGCCGAAGCCTTAGCGATCTTGGAGGCATTAACCCGGCATCCGACAGGTGAACAAATGTTACGAGTTACGACACGTGGGGTGTGATAAACCCCAAATTCAATTAAGTCTAATTTGTTTATTTATAACTACTCTGATAAATTTATACCATTTTTTAGTTCGATATGTATCCTCTATTTCCAAGCGAACATATCAAATCCATTTTAAAGTACATAACTTTTGTAACAAAGAAATATTTGGGACACTGCATTTTTTTGTCTATTTAGGTAACCTTCTCGATTTATATTTATAGGAAATGTACTGTTGATCAATTTGTGCAAAATACAGCGTCTTATTGAAAAATATCTACTAGTTTTACAAAAAAAAAAAAATAATTAAATACATAATATTGGCATAATTACTCATCTTTGAAGTTGGCACAGTAAGTGTAGTAGAAAACAGCATACATACAATATAAAATACACAATATATTGTTCAGCTTCTTCTCAAACCCAATTGGTCTTTCTGTCTTTCTGACCATGATATCATGACCATCTCTCTTGTCGATTGTGACTTTTTTTTTTGAAAATTATGAAAAAATCTTAAATTTTTCAAATTCAAATAATCTAGATTTTTTTTTATTTTTAATATTTGTTTATCTAATTTTCGAAAATAAAAACAGTAAAACAAAGTAAATATAACAAAAAACAACCTACTACATAAAAATTTAAAAAAAGCAGACCCATAAAAAGTGTTACACAAAACGACAGGTGGGGTGTGACAAACCCCAAGCAGTTTCAAAGTCTTCTTACATAAAAAATGTCAAAAATTCTACTCATATTTCTTTAACATCGTGTTAAGTAATCGTTGTTTTAAAGCTACTGAACCACTTAAGTCAGGTAATAAAAAATTTGAATGTTTTTCAACTAAATTTCGAGCGCTGGGGTTTACCACACCCCACCTGTCGGATGCCGGGTTAAGGTGGGTTTATAGAAACAAAATCAACAATGCGGTCATAATTTCTGACTCTCAGGCAGTATTACGGGCCCTCCAGGGGGACCCTTACTACCTGGAACACCACCTACTAATAGAGATAGTAGGATTGAGCGCCTTAATAAATAAAGAGTTGCAGCCTGTAAGGTTGGTTTGGGTAAAAGGACATTGTGGAATACATGGTAACGAGCAAGCTGACAAACTAGCAAAAGATGCGGCACAGGATGGGATGCCGCTGGAACTCGATACTTTCCAGGATACGATTAGGGTATTACAGGGTGAAATTGACGATAACGGGAAAAAAGAATGGGCAGGGTTTTGCGACGCGTCTACAAATCCATATTGCATGTCGGAGAGGAAGCCAATGGTACAGTTTTTGGCTAGACAAGCTAGACCATTCGTAGCGACCATGTTGAGACTACTAACAAGTCACAGCTGTGCTCCCACTCATTTGCATCGTATTGGAGTAGTAAACTCTCCCAGGTGTGCCTGTAATGAACTTGGAGACTTAAATCACCTTTTTTTTTTGGATGTGAAAGGTTTAGACACAATATAGGGGTATTAATTACAAAACTTCAGACCTTGGGGATACAGTTTCCCCAAAAAATCGATACTCTGATGAACAAATACGATTTGAAAGTGTACAAGGTTCTATATCAGTATGTTCAAAGTTGTCAAATTAGGGTGTAGAGAGAAGTCCAATTGTTTCTTATATGTTGGTCCCGTGGTCCTGTTGTGTGTTTTTAAAATGCCCAGATAGGCCCCTGGGCGAGAAGAGTGTATTTCCCTGTGTCTATCCCGGCGTAGCGGAAATTCTTCTATAGGTTCCGAGGAAAGGTTAGGGTTAGTAGCATTAGTCGTGGCTGAATAAAGCTCTCGTTTGCAGCTTTAAGGCCAAAGGAAAACAAAAATTAAAATTAAACGGAAAATATAAGAGCAGCGTCTCGCATGCTATAATTATACCTACAACGAAATCATAATTTCATGTTAGATCAATAATTTGTAATTTGGAGTATTTTATTATTCAGGAGGCATCATTTAGGTGATTAATAATTTAGCATTATGAAATTACTAACGTACTCCAACTAGAAATTTACGTTTTTCAGCCGTAACATGTTTCTATACTGATATATCAGTATATGCGCACATACATAATGTTCGCACACAAACTTTATCACTACAATAATGTAAATTAATTCAATAATTATTATAGTTTAAGGGCTATTCAGTATTTGCGTTGGAAACAGTTGACGCCAAAAGCGTTGGATGTAGGTTTGGTCGCAAATTTACTGTGCCGTTAAACGTTCTGCTAAAATTTTGAGCTTTTTGCACGATGTGCATGTAAAGCTTTGGAGTTATTAAATTGTCCTGTTGATAAAGAAATAAATTAGATGTAATTTAGTTAAAACACAAACTATTTCCTCTTTCTAATTAATTATAACTTCCAAAGCAGCTTACGACTTCAAAGGATCAGGTGTCATATCAAGCAGTATATTATATTCACTTTCGGTCTAGCCTAAGGTGGTTCTAAAATTTGGAACGTTTCTCTGAGAAAACAAACGTTACCTGTAGCCCTCGAAACATTTTTTGAAACTTTGTTAAAAAGTTCTGCACAGAGCGTTAGTCATAATTCGCTTGGAGATACTCCTAAATTGTCCATTATTTTGTATCCAGTATTTATCATATCAAACGTCCAAGTCACAGTGTGGTAAATTGAAAATTTCCTTTTGCTGGTATTTTGGCAGTTTCTCACATGGATTATAAAAAGAAGTGGAATTTTGTTAAGTAGGAAGCATAACACAGATTCTTCCAATAATTATGTCAACTAAGGCGAACTAAATAAGTCTCGGAACACATGTAAAACGCGTAGTCAAACCGCTTCAAATAAAGTATAGTAATCATACTCTTCTCGTTATTGAGACCCTATTATAATCCAGGGAAACAGGATAAAAAGCAATCTCCATCGTGAGGAAAGACGCTGTCTCCAGGAGATTCAACATCAATACTTGTCACTATGATTGTTTTTGTGAATTCTCAATATAGCCATCTGAAACGTGAAAGCTTTCCTGCCATTATTTTATGTGATTTTATTAAAAGTGGGCTGTGTCCAAAGCATTGAATTGAGAGACTTCGGGCTCCTTTGACGATGTGGCCCCAAGTTTTGGAATTGCCTGTAATTGCTCAAATTAATTTAAGTTTGAGTTTCTTTGTGTGACGATTTACGTAAGTGATTACCAATTTCAGCAGTCACTAAAGAAAGTTTTGCTTCTATGGGACAAGTGGTAGAAGAAGACAATCCAGTGACATACCAAATTATTGGCAGTACTTTGGGGGTTGGAATGACCGCACAACTTGCTGTCCGAAAAGTCGTTTATCAATGGGTTCCCCATAAGCAAAAAACGTGATATTAATAATAATTGGTGCAAGAAAACGACAGTGTCAAATCAAACGCTATCTACGACATCGTTTCTGGTGAAATTTTCTGTATTTATTTAGTTTTTTGATCATAAAGCGAAACTAAAACAAATTACAGGCTCTTATGTGAGGCGTCTAATTCATGCGGTACCAAGCAGTTATTACAAATATTAACTCCACATTAATACCTACGTCTCTGTATTTCCCCTGTTATTAGATAAGCACGAAAGTCATCTAGGCCCCACATTGCAACTTTGTAAAGCACTTTATGTTCCTCTCAATCACCTGGTAGAAGGTGTAACGTCATCTTGTAAGAAAAATGAACACCAAATAGAAGAAAATCAAATTCCAAAGCCAGGGCAGAAGAAATAAAATAATAAAATATATAAAATCCCCTTTTTTTGGGAAGGGAAATGCATCGTAGGCACCCGAAACTTTCAATCTCTCTGCATACTGCCGGATTCTTATTGGCGAAAATCCGTCTTTCGAGCAGTCTTCTCGACCTCTTTTGGCATGATAAGCGGGGATAATCGTTATGCTCCTTTTTATGTCGTTTCTTTTTTACTTCTATTTCTTCTTTGTGTCTTTCCATTTCATAATGATTTCCCTCTTCTTCATTATGCCATCCCAATTCGTATTCTTGTCTGACGTGTGTTGGTACTATCTTGACAGAATTCACTTCCTCTTTACATATTTCGTTCATTTCGGTCTTGTTAGCATCTGAGTTAGGTCTTGTAAAATGCGTGTTTGTGCATCCCGATTTCTATTGATTCTCATGGTTGTCGCTCACATTTACTTCTTCTGATTTCTTTAATTGTTATTTCTCGTTCTTCCTAATTTCTCCAGCTTCTTCCCAATTCCTGTTAATTCCCGATTGTTTGTTGCACTTCATTTCTGCCTCTTGCTGAATCCTCCAACTTTCTCCTAATTTTCAGAGTCTGAGATTTTCAAATTGTCGGGATTCTTAAGATGACATATTCTCATGTTCTCGGGATGTCTAATTTTCAGGTTCTAAAGTCCTTATTCAGATTCTTATACCTTCAGTTTATAAAGTTTCCCGCTTTCAACTTCCACAACTTTTAGTTCCTCATGTTCCTCAAATTTTCATGTTCACAGATTGTTTTCCTTTCAGTTTCTCAGGTTCTCGAGCTCACAAGTTTCCGTATTTTCTTGAGTTTCAGGCAATAAATTCTCAGATTCCTGTATTTGTAGGTTCTCTTTTCTTGAGTTTCTCAAGGTACTGAAACTGTCTAACTTCCAAGTTCTTAGGGTTTAAAATTGTTTCGTAACTTGATATATAACAATTTTCCCTTCACTAAGTTCATCTTTCCTTCATTTGAAGTCGATCGGTTGGTTTGCTTGAACGCCGTGATCTTCGTTCTGTTACAACAGGTTGTAAAGATGGTACCGACTCTTTTCCTGCAACTTCGCCGGTTTCCCTCTGATTTTGATCCACATCTTCTCTCTCCTCTATCACCATTGCTCTGATGCGCGGTTCTTCTATACTGTATTTCATAATCAAAACCTGATAGAAAACTTGCGTAATTTAGTAAATGTACTGGTACTGGTTGCTGGTTAGTTCTTGTCTGGATGAAAAATACAACTCAATGGCTTGTTGTCTCTAATTAATGTAAATTTTCTTCCGTAACAATATTGACAAAATTTCTTCAATCCCGAAACTATGGCTGTAGCTTCTTTGTCAATTTGACTGTAACCCTTCTCAGATTTTGTTAACGATCTTGAGGCGAATGAAATGGGTCTTTGGTTTCTATTTTCCATCTTATGGGAAAGTACAGCTCCAAATCCTCTAGTCTAGAAAAAGCATCTGTCGCCAAAATTAATGGTAACAGAGTCTGATCCATGAATCTCCATGCACGTATTTGGAGCTATTTTGACTCCGAACATGAATCTTCACCTTGAATTGACCTTTGTGTGTAGTAATTACCTGGAGCATCTGACTATACCTTTATCCATGCCCATGTGTAAAATATGCTTCGTAGATGTCCAGTTTGCAGCCAGAGAGTTTCGAAGCCAGAACAAAGTATTTTGGGTCAGATCATCTAAAGTTAATACTGATGTGGCAATCAGTAGCGGCGGCGGTTTTTGGATAAGTTAGGTAAAAAAGTATGCAACCTCGGTGGAATAATGATGTTAAAAACTGAAAGGGGCAACGAAAATAAAGAGTCACAATGATTCTGCTTAACAGGACCTACTTAAAAAAAAGGCTCGTGAAACGCTCAAACAATCAACAAGTGTTGCGTTGCGTTGCGCTGTTTGTCTGAAGTTTTAAGTCATGTGACCTCTTAACCTCTATCTTTTTCGCCGGCCAGCAATAATGTTACTGACGGCAAAAGGGATAGGCCCTGTTTTCTAACTGTTTACGCCACCGGTAGGGTGATTTCCCCAGTCAGCGCCCAGTGCTGACAGTTTTGCTGTTTTCGGACTGACGTCTCGAATGAAGGCAATGGGTGCTGACATAACGAGAACGCCGGATTCCTCTTTTGGGACATCAAATAAATGAAAAAACACATAAATGAAAGAAAAGAAAAGGTGTTTTAACTATTCCTGGGTCCTGTAAGAGAGGTTAGTACCTGAAGGGTGTCGCGAATGGAAGGGTCAGTGACTGTGGAATTGGGCCTTTTTGATGGTCTGGAGGGCGATCTGGTGGAGGAACTCCTTCAGCAGCGGGAGCCCGGCCTCTCGGTGGAATTGATCGTTTCTGACAAACCATGGAGCGTCGAAAGCTTGGCGGAGGAATTTCTTCTGGAGGACCTGCAACTTACACATGTTTGTATTCGCGGGGGCGTGTGCCCAAGCCGGTGAAGCATATGTTAGAGTCGGACGAACGATTGTGCTGTAAATTAACAATTTGTTCTTTACCGACATCTTACTGCGCCTGTAGACCACTGCATTTTTCCCCTTACTTAGTGAGTATTCGAGGTGCTGGCGCAAGTCGAGCTTTGTGTCGATGACACCTAGGTATTTGGCCTAGTTGGCCCAGGGGATGATTCGATTTCTCCCTCTGGTTGGACGAGTCGGCATGTCACGAGGCGGGCTGTGCTCTTCTCGCGGTTGACGTCGATCATCCATTTCTGGCACCAGTCTTCGAGCTTGTGGATAGCTTCCTGCAGGTAGCGGGTCGCCCACCCAGGTTGTCTTGATATGGTGATGATTGCTGTGTCGTCTGCGTAGATGGCGAGCGTGGTGTTTGCGGTCTTTGGGATGTCCGCGGTGAAGGCCGCGTACAGGGTTGTAGAGAGGACAGATCCCTGGGAAACGCCCGCTTCGATGTCGTGGAGACGGGACAGGGCAGTTCCGATGCGGGCACAAAAGGACCTGTTTCGCAAAAAGGAATTAATTAATTGAACCATTTCCAGGGGCACGGCGCACGAGTGGAGCTTGAGAACAAGTCCATCGTGCCAGACAGTGTCGTAGGCCTTGGCTACGTCGAGAAAAAGAGCACGGGTCACTTGCTTTGGCTCGATTCCGGTGGCGGCGTATTCGGAGGAGTTGGTCGGTGGTGGAATGTTTCGGACGGAATCCAAATTGTTCGTCTGGTCATCTTGATGCAGTGGGTGAGTCTCTTCTGTATGACTGTTTCCGCCACTTTCCCCGTTGCTGAGAGCCGCCTGATTGGCCTGTGGTTCTTTGGGAATTTTGGATCCTTCCCGGGCTTGGATTGAAAATCACCGTCGCGCGTTTCCATCTATCTGGAAAGAATCTATGTTCGAGAATTGCATTGCAAATACAAACCAGGGCGTCGACGGCGCCGTCTGGGAGTTCTTTCAGTGTCCTGTTGCTGATGTTGTCCTGTCCTGGGGCTTTCTTCGGCTTCAGATGTTGGAGGATCTGTCTGAGTTCGATTGGATTTGTGCGAGGAATCTCTGCTTCAGGGACTTCATCGAGAATTTCCAGGACTTGTTCTTCCACTTCTTCAAGATGGTCAAAGTCAGCGTTCTGGAGATTGGCGAAAGCTTCGGCTTTGTCATCGTCCGTGAAGATGACGCCGTTGCTTCCGTGGATCGGGGGGAATCAAAAATCATTCTATATCTTCTTCCTTTTATATACGTGATGAATGAAATAGCGAACGAAGCAGTTAATACAGGGGTGTGGTGGGATATCAAAAATTACCGTCAGTAATAACCAAAGATTTATTTACCTCATTCCTGAATTAACGTGAGTACAACGGAAATAATGACTACAAGAATGGAATCGGAAGACACGCAAGTGGAGATGGAATGTGGCCACAGTAGGTAAAAAAATTATTAAAATCCTGGGATCAATGAGAGTAAGGAAGAGTGATTAGCACATAAATTATATAGACGTTGTCAGATACTTTTTTGATCTTTAATTTTTAGATTTTAGTCAAACTAGAGAGTTTCTACGATTTCGCATGTAACAGACATATTTTATGCAGTGATTCATCCGGTTATGGGTTCTTGGTAAAGATTTCCGAAATATGAATTATTTATAGATAGATTGAATGTTCATGTATTCAATAATAGTTGACAGGCTCACTGATATTCGTCACTCTGCGCCAAAAATTCCCGTCCACGGATAATTTATTATGACCTTCTTGGAAGGTATGATGCGATTTATTTATTAAAATTACTTAAAGACGCACTTAATTCTTAAGCAGGCGCGCGGGGTGTAATACCCCCATTTTTTTATTTTTCTTTAGCGTTATGTAATAGTTTTTGTTAAATTTGAAGATAGTTTTGGGTTGGTAGAGACATATTACGTTTGTACATATCGTTGGTTTTATTAAATTTTGTTGATAAAGTTTAAATAAATAGCAATATTTTATCAAAATGGAGCCTTCTCTCAAAATGTACAGAATCATTAAAAAAAATTAAAAACTGCAATTAATTTTAAATATAGTTAATTATAACACAATAACAAAACAATAATAACAAAACGTTATGTTCGCAATAATTATGACGTCCCAGACAACTTTGACACCTATTATCTCTATAAATAATAACTTCAAACTTTGAGAAATGGCATTTAGAAATAGGTACTGAAAGTCGCCACAATGTAAAAAATCAAATACGAAAATGGCAGGAACATTTCTATGGCTGGGGTGTTTTGTACACCCCACGCGACCAGTTAAGGGTTAACACTTAGAATAAAGAATTATAAAAAAAATGATTTTGATAAGTTATTTCTCATTGACGATAATTCTCCATACTTCCACTAGCGGACAGATGGGATATTTCCATCAAAATTATTTTAAATTGTATTAATTGAAACTGTGATGACACAGGACAATAAATCAATAAACAGCGTGTTTCTGTTTGTTTTACACTCTACACACTCGGTTCTACATGACAAGTTCGACAACAATAAGTTGACCGCGAACTGCGAATACAATAATTATGACTGAATTTATGAAATATGCAATATCCCTGCAACGGACCTCCAGTCATCGCAAATCGCAATGAACTGCAGATAACACGATTTGTTATTTTAACCATAAACTCAACAAATTCAGATCAAAACACTAGCAAACACTCGATTTAATTAAACTGCAGCCGCTGAAGTAATTATCGTCGGTTGAAAACGTCAGCAATGCAATCCTGATTCCGCAATGAAACATTCTCCGTTTTAAGAATTTAATTACGTTAAACTAAGCCTCCCGTTCGATGGCGTGAAATAGTGCTGTACTTTTTAAAGATCCCTTGTCTTCAACACGTAATTAAGTGTCCCTGAGCCTGAGTAGGTTATAAATCTGTCCCGGTGACTTCATTAAACAAAGAGTGTGCTTGAGGAAACTTCATTACGGCGTTGTCGGCTTGAGGTTTCAATTAATATCGATTCGGGAGTCGGCGAGATGCGGATTGTTTAGACGTCCTGCGTCTTGGAAAACTAGCTTAAACTGACGTAAGCAGGGGATGTTGCACGTTACATTGTGTTTCGGAGTGGGAAACAGTTCCATTGTGGAGAGAAGGTCTCTTCGAATTACTAGATGCTCCACGATTGGAGTAAAAAGAAAAGGGTGCATTGAATTAAAACATTGTCTAACATCACTGCGGTAAATATATCCAATTAAATTCAAATGTCAAAGCAGAAAGCACAATGACGTAAAGGTCAAATTAGAAGAGAGCTACATTCTTATACTAGATTAATTAAGCTTAATACAATAGTAGTTTTCGTAACTAGTGGTCGAAAGTGAGACATATCATGCGAACTGCGAAAATGACGCAGATACATGGTTATAGCTAGAGTATTAATTAACATTAGATAAAAGCAATAATAAAATTACTCTAACTCACACTCTCAACAAATCTACCATCAAAATTTATGATTTTTACAGCCTTCGTTTAATGTGAAATTTTCAAATTTATCTTAACATGCTTCACTGAAATATTAGCTGATATGGGGACATGAAATTTAGTCATTAATATCGAGCGAGAGTATAGAAGTTTCACTTCAATGAGTAAAATGAGTAAAACGTTAATAATTTATCACAACGTTATAAATTTTGATTCAAGGCACAATAGAGATTCTTTTGTTAATTCATTACATTTATTTTATAAAAGTTTTTCTGTTGCTGTTGTGGTGACTGAAATCGAAACTGTTGTGATATAGAACGGGAAGCGTTACTGTATATTTCAAATTGTAACTGTAGTGATAATCTTAAGTTTCAATAAGTATGTTGGTTGGTCGATATGGTTACTTTCATATGCAGTCCTCTAAAAAATCTTATACATTCTAATAATTTTCTTCGCAGATTTTGCTACAACTCTTCTCCAGCTCTTCTTGTCTCTGACCCGGTCTCTCTAATTCACCATGTCCACTTTTTGTAGATCTTTCACAACACTGTCGACTCAGCGTTTCCGTGGTCTTCTTTTTCTTCTTTTCTTCTTTTAGCTTTATTCTTCTTGACATTCTTCGTAGTCTTTAAACGGTTTTATTAAAGGGTTTCTTAAATGGTTTTATTTAGCTTGCTTTGTTTGTGTCTTCTGTGGGTCAAATCTAGTAATTGAAATTTTACCCCCTTTCTTACACACCTTTAGTTCTGATGACACTATAATTATGTATTCAGTATAATTGTAAATCCAAGATGGCCGCCGCCACAAAATGGCGGATTACATATTTTTTTCAACCCCCTCTATATGGCTATCAAATGAAAGGGCTTAACATGAAACGCCTAAAATGCTCCTCTCCCTTTTCTAAATCCCATTTAGGTGTGGGTTGTTCCTTTCTCATTTAATTAAATCTTCAGTCCATCGACCCCTGTTGTCTTTTATATTGATATCTTTTACTTTCTTAAGATTTAAAAAGTTGTGTTTCCTCGTATATTTCTTCATTTCTTCACATTGTTATTTATCCATTTCTCTAGAGTCTCTTATTTTTCCTCTGATGATAAGTACCCAGTTCTCTATATTTGCTTTGGTCATTTTTACCCATCATCATCCGTCCATACCTTGTTTTTCTTTCTTTTTTTTTGTCTTTTTTACAAGCTTTTGTTCAACTTGCCTTGTTAGTTTGTTAGTATGTTAGTATGTATGGGTCAAATCTTGCAAGCTAAATTAAAACCACTTCTTGACATCCGATTGAACTGAATTTTGTATACGCCTTTAGTTCCGGTGAGAATACAATAAGTAATACTCAGTATTGTAATACTTTCAAAATGGCCGTCGCCACAAGATGGCGGATGATGTATTTTTAGTCAACCCCATTAATATGAGTATCAAATGAAAGGGCTTGAAGCGTAGAAAACGAATTCAATATGGCCGTAGCTCCAAGATGGCGGATTACATTTTCTTTTCAACCACCTTAATATGGGTATCAAATGAAAGGGATTAAAAAGTAGAAAACGATAAAAATGCAAGATTTTATATCATATGCAATATTTTAAGATGTAAGAAAATTATGGGTTTGCTTTGGTTTCATTTATTTTCTTCTTTTCAGAACATTTAAATAAAAGCTTGTTTTAAAAAATATCTTTTTACAATAATTTTTTTGCTCTTCTATTCAGTACCAATTTCGTCATCCTGTCGTTCCCCATTCTATGCACATGTCTTAGCCATCTTATACGTTGTGCTTTTACAACTGTTTTTCAACATTTAAATTGTTTGGAGGATGAGGTAAATTATTCAATTTGAATCCGTTCCTATCCCATACATTTTCGATGGCAAGCAAATCCCGAGATCGTGAGGGCCCAGGAAGGATCTCCACGTTAGCTGCTTCAAGGAAGTTGTGAAGATAATTTTATCTTTTCATTAACCTTACATATTTCGTTACTTTTTTCGGTTGGATGTTATAACACTTCGCTGTCAAGGGATTGCTGTTTGGGGCATCCTAGAGCATTTTACCAAAAAGGGATATGGTATTCGGCGTATCACACTCTTGAGTTTAAGCCGCTGTTTTCTTCGTACTATTTACTTTATTCTAGCTTGAACTAATTTCTAGTGTAAACCGTAATTATTGTGCTCGACATTACGGAATGTTCTTTCTTCGCTGAGGTGGTGTTATCTAGTTCGATCTTTCGTTTTGGAAGTATGCAACACTTTTCCCATTGCCTAAAACGCCAAGGGGCTAAAGTACTGGAACCTCGACTGGGTAATACCTACACTTAAAATTTCTTGGTGTCTCGTCGGGAAATAATGAAAAATTTCTCTTGTTTACACCTACGTAACCTCACACCTGTCAGGCTGTCACAACGGTACGTTATCGTCACCGCGCCGCTTGTACGCAGGTTCTTGGAGAGGCCTTCTTTCGGTCGGGGTGTCTGTCAAAAAGAGACATTTTGTTCGGTGGTGATGAAACGTGGTGTTCGTACAATTAACTTTTAATTATCCGTAAGGAATTAATGCATCCGTTTTATCTAAGAGTGTGATTCTCGTCCCGTTGAAAAACATCGCAAAACGAAGGAATCATTTTTTAACCTTCGGGGATTAAAACCACCGAACAAGTCGTGCACGTGGTGCGTCCACATTTCGTGTCTCTGGAAGTCGTCCCTCATTGGAGGTAGGGGCCTTTCTGTTCGATAAGTGGGGTACTTAAAAGGGAATCTTGGAAGTTCCAGCGTGGACGCTTCTGTCGAGGATTCGTTGGTGTCAGGGGTTAGAGAATCGTCGTCGTCTCCCTCTGGAAGTCCTCACACACCCCAGACCAGAGTTGCAGGGCCAGATAAGAAATTTTTCGTTCTAGTTTCTTATATCGTTTTTTTTTTTTTGTTTGTAGTCATCGACCAAGCAATAATTTAATAGTAATCATTTAAATTCATAATAATTTAAAGTCACAATTTGGTTCAACTCTATCTTGTAACGTAAAACTAATTAAATCGTCGAATCGTCGTTGTCGGACACCCAAGTGGGTTACACTATACTTACATCGTATTATAGCTATAAATCGACGTAATTACATTCAATTCGGTATAATTTAAAAGATTAGTTTTATGGGTAAGTTCTTATTTCTTTTAAGTATTTTGTATAACTGAATTTTTGCTGATGATTTGACTGACTATTCTATTTAATTTGTTTAATTTATAATTAATAATTTATTTTCATTTAGATTCAAGTCTTTATTAAAGTTTTACAGTTTTTCAACTAAAGTTTAATTTCGTAACCATCCTCTTCCGCGGTAAAAACTGGTGGGGTCCATTTAAGTAGAAAAAAAAAATAGTAATAAAACAGCTCATCTCCATAGAGCTAGATTTGGGGCGGTACCAAACCAATTTCTGGTACGTAACAAAATCTCTAGTTAGTTACCCTTCCCTTATGAGAACGCGCGTTATCTTGCTGGAAGATAGGATTTTGCAGTTGCTATACGTAAGGAAAAAGAACTGGCTGCAGCGATATAACGAAGGGCATTCAAACTGTCAGGTATAAAAACTACAGGTGACTTACTTCCATAAGTATTGCCACTCCAAACCATAACCAGTCCAATGTGACGTTCAACAGCATATTCTTTTTTTTTTTCTCACCACAGCGCCGTGTAACTCTCCTGCGTCCATCATGAAACAGAATACTTTGTCATTCTTTTCTCCAGTTTATCCTCTCGCAGTGGTGTAAATGATAGGTATAAAAATGGACGGTAACTGCGAAGTCGAAACCTACGAATGCGGCTATATACGGATGCCATTGTGAGCGTGTGACCTAAAGTTTGCTTCTAATTGTTTCCAATGGCCCTTGTCGTAAAAAACCGATCTTTCAGAGCCTAAACTCTCAAGTGCTGTTCTTTTCTACCTGTCCTACTCCTTGGCCTTCTAGTTCCTCGTTGATGTTGATGCCCTCCAACATTGTAAGACAGTACTTGAATTATAGCAAACCCGATTGGCAATTTCTCGAAACGAAAGTCATGTTGGCATGCGAGAGGCCAATATGGGAATGCTGACGCACTCTAGACATTTTCAGTAAAAACGCGCTTGCATTTCCTAACATAGGGATAACAAGTTTCACAAAAAATTTTTGTTTATTGGAGGAAAATGCATCTGAGCAGAAAATAAGCCAAATTTGTTTCGGGGTGTTGCATTTTTCCTAAACTTTTGATTTTTTCCTTTAAACCGTGATTCCATCTTTATCCTCGATTTCTGTATCTAATTGTTTAGTTTCTTGTACTACTTGCGTTTTTTTATTTCTCTTCTTAGTTGCTTCAAATTATCTATCATATAAGTACCTCTTTTAATCAAAGTTCCCATGTTTATGCTTTGTATACTTCTTTTATTTTTACTAATTATTTTTCATTTCCTTGGTCATTTGTTTATTTCTGACGTCTTTTAGGTCTTGGGTGAGTTTTCTCCAGATCTAAATTAATTGTCATTGTTATTTCACTCCCAGTTATTTCCATTTTCTCTTTCTTCTTTTGCTTTTTCTGATTTTCGTCTGAATTTTCCTCACTGTTTTGTTCATATCATCATTTATGTAGATTTTTGTTTGCTGCTTATTTTGCTTTTATATATAATTATTTTTTCTGTTTTTATATCTGCTTTGTTTTGTAATTCGATCGGGCATTATTATGTTATTCCCCAACTTTGACGCATATTTAATTTTCATTTTAAGTTGCATAGTTCCATAGAAAACAATCCTGGCATAATTTGTTGTAATAATGCATTTGTTGTAATAATATACTATTACAACACTAGTGTTTCAATACACTAATTCCTGAGCACTACAGTTTATTTTCATCGTTTTTTATTCCTCTCTTGTGTTTTTTTATTTTTTTGAACTGTTTGCGCTCTTCTCGTTGTTTCTTCTTAGCATAACAAGTCTTTACTTACAAAATCTGTCACTATATTAATGTTAGTGCTACTTTCGTTCACTTCAATTGAATTATTTCTCATTGTAGATGGGGAATTTGGGCATTTATTATGGACGTTATGTACTGTATCTCACCAACGTTCTTACTTTATTAAACCCCATACTAATTAATGTAAGAATGAAGAACCGATGAAACGATGTATGTGGAAAGCTTATAAAATAAAATATCTCTTATGTTTCCAATAAACCATTATTAGATACACAACTGGCACATAAAATCAGACAATTATTTCCTGATAGGTAAATATTTTATCGTACAACTCAAGCAAGCAACAATAATGCACACATTATTAGTTCCAAGAGACCAATTACATGAAACGCGTAACCGGGAAGTTACACTCAATCCACTTCGATAAGGGTGCTCCGAATTAATCCAGTGTAGTATACCAGGTCGTCCATGACTGGCGACAAGCGTCACCACTCAGATCAATTGGCGACTTTTAAAGTGGATGCCAGCATTCCATTAGCGAGATTACGAATTGTTATGAGACTTCGGAGACAGGTCCGATCATTGACAGTAAAATGTTAACACGAGCGAAGACGCGCAAGTGTGCTTTGTAATTTAAATTGTGTGTGCATGACGAAAAGTATTCCCTTCACGAGATTTCGTAAAAAATAGATACTGCCTTAAGAGTGTAGCTAATGGAGAATGTCCAGGTGTGTCATAATTATATGCCGTGTGTGGTACACCTACATCATAATGTGCGTTACCGTGCTAATGGATTTTTTGGTGCCGCAGGGATTAGACATACCGAAATATGTAATTGTGAACAAACTGTCGTGTCTGGGAATTCTACGAGCAGTTACATTTGATTATCATTTTATGCAAATTGCCTTTGTACATTAAAGAAGGTTTGTAGAACTCCCGGGTTCCATAAACAAAATCATAAAATGTTGCCAATTCTGTTTGAGTAAAGCAAACTATCTTTTGTTAACCTAATTACATAGGGGATGCAAGCAATTGAGACTTAAGTGTCACAACTAATCTCAAAGAGCACTTAGACAATGCAGGCAATTTTTCCTCCACTGATAGGATTCCACTGCATTTTTAAACGAGATGCAGAACAAGGAAACAAGAAACAAACGCCTGCTTACATTTTAATTGAAGTAATTTCCTCGTAGGACACCATATCGTAAAGAGGATTACTCATTACAACAACTATAAAAAACCTTTTTTTTAATAAGTACTTTTAAAATATCTTTCAAACAAGGCAGCATAGTCCTCCGAAAGGAGAAAGCCCTTTTTAATACAAACGCCGTATGGGTTTAATGGGTCGTTTAAAACAACAACAAAAAATGAAAACGCTGTTTCATCCCCATTGTTGCTGACAATTTGGCGTTCCGTATGGTGGAATGAAAAACATGAAATTTATATTTAATGTATTCAAATGCCAAGGGAAATTTATCATGAGACTCCCATTTTTCTATAATGTCGGGAATAAAAAGCGGATTATTGATGGTTTTAAAACCGAGTTTATAGCAACGCTGGAAAGGAGTTAATTGATACATCAGGATGCCGGAATTTTTTACTTCTTCTGACGGGTAAATGCCCTGGGGTAATTCACTGATGGCTAATATTCAATTTCATTATAGCTTTTTATGAAAAGTTATTGGCGGCTTGAAACTTGATGGAATTTAATTTTTTGCTGGCTTCTGCCAGCAGGCTGTAATTGTGATTTGAATAAATTTCCATTGTGTATTTGGGCGAGATGTAAAATGTCAAAACGCAAAACAGTATAAATTCACTGATAAATTATATTTGTATAAATAATTTACATTATCAACATGAAAACACAATTTATTTGTTAGTATTACGTTTATGTATGTCAAGGGTCCAAATATTTAACAAGAGTTTTTATTGTACAAACTGACAAAATTTGATTAGGGACATTACAAATTTAGCTTCTATTTTCAGACATTAAAATATATAAAGGCGACAACGATTTTGGTCTTTCGAGACTATGACCCAGTAAACACAACTACGTGAGAAAAACGTAAACAAAAGACGAGTACAAACGGTTGTATAGACGTTACGATGTCGCTGACTTCAACGTTACTTTCGACGTGTAACTATGACGTGTTTATAACGTCTAGTAAAACACGTTTTTTTTTTACTTGATTTTACCACGTTGTTAAGACGTACTGATTTTCCGTAAACAAAACAACGTGAAAAAACGTAAAACAAAAGAGTACCTACCAACCGTTGAATAGACGTTATAATGTCGCCGAAATCAACGTTACTTTTGACGTGTAAAAATGACGTGTTACAAACGTCTGATAAACACGTCTCTTTCAGGTGTTTTTACCAGGTTGAAAAGACGTGTTGATTTTCTGAATTAAACGTCATTTTCAATGTCTCAACAAAACGTTCTGTAAACGTATTTTAAAGATATTATAAAATACGTCTTTTTTAGGTGATTTTAGGAAATAAGTATATTAAAAAAGTGTTGATTTTCATGACATATATTTGCAGTTTCCCCAATCTCCTTGATGAGGTTGTTGGCCTTTTTATCGTCTGTGTCATAATCCTCTGCAAAGAAGCTCAAAAATTAAAAAAAATATTTAATTAGAAAAATCGTAAATATAATAATATCATATATGTATATAACTGTCTTAACATGAATCTTAAAAACCTTGTAAGAAGGCCAGGTCTTACATGGAGTACCACTTTTGACGAAAGTCAAAAATCGGTACACTTGCGGAATAAATTTAAATTCTGGTTAGTAATATACATAAAAAATGTATATTTAGTTACTACTTTTAAATAAAATACTGTATTACTTACCTTTAGGACTTTTGGAAGCTACACAAATCTCAAAACTTAGTAAGGCAAACGAAAACGAAACGAACTGCACGATCTCAGACGAAAAATGAAAATGAACAAAATCGAACGAAGCAATGGCCAAGCACAGATGACACATCTGGAAAGAATTCCTTGGTTTTGTTTCGTTCGGGGTGCAAGGCGCAGTAAAAAAGCTGTAAATCACGTACATTTTTGTGTCTTGGAAGCAGCATGTTTGTTTGTCGCCAAAACAAATTCGATAAGGCAGAAATTTTTTTTGATAGTACCAATAGTAGTAGTAACCATTGAATATCAATACTCTAACTAGAGTATTGATATTCAATGATAGTACTGATCTATACGTTTGGTTATTATTTATTTTCGACAATAAAATTACGCTCGGGTCGTCGGTTCCTCAACCTTCAGCCCCCATCATAAACCAATATCCGTTATTCTCAAAATTCCCGGTATTCCAGCCCCTAAACGGTAAAACTTCTCAACGTATGTTTCAAATTGTCCCTTAATTATACCTGCTTTCAATTTCGTTTTTAAAAACTATTCATTCCCTGACCAACACTAAACTCTCTGGTCTTTTGACACCTTCACTTACTTCACAGCGTTTCACATTACCAGACATTACCAATATTTATTAATTTCGTTGATTAACCGTAATTATTAAAGATCTTAATTTTTGTTTAATTAATAATAACTTAATAATAATTATATGACTACTTTTAATCAGTTTTCCCTAAAACACCAAAAACAATTTTTATTATAAATACCGACGCACGTTTCGCCAACAATGTTGGCATCATCAGGGTGATGAGTGAATCGGAAAACTGATTAAAAGTAGTTATCTACCACCAAAAGTGATCCAGAGAATTGTTTTGTTTTTGAATAATTATATGAATTCTCAAAGAGCGATTGTTCATCTCTATTGCGAACTAGGCGGGCGAGATGATCCTAAAACATTTCAACCACGAGAAAACGTCAAACTTTCAAGGTTGTTTGGGTAAAATTCGGGGTGCCAAATGTCTACAAGAGCTAACGTAGTTGTTACCATGTTTCATAAAAATTATGAAAGAAATGCTAGCCTTAAAATATTTCTTAAATATTTCTATTGTTTCAAATTGTGATTCAAATAAAAAATGTACATATGTTTTATAACCCGCAACAAACAATTTACAGTGGCTTCTAAACTTGGCGCAAAAACCGCCCATATGGAATCTGTAAAAGACGCCAATGGAATGCGTTCCTTTGTAGTACATAAATTAAATATAATTATATGAGTATATAAACACGTGAATTTATTGTAAAAATTTCACGAGAAATTGATGTCAGAACTGAACGTCAAAAATTAGTTATATTTTACCCATTCTTTATTTGATTTTAATCGTAATTAAAATAAAAAATATAAATTAAGTAGGATTATTATACATTATGTATTTTAAAATCATCATTTTTATCTTTGAAACAAACCCCTTAGTGACTTATAAACTTGACCACAAAACACGCCTAATAATATAATATGGAATACGTTCTTTCTAGTGTTTTTTTGCCTAGAAAAAACGTATATTTAACGTGAAAATTTCACGAAAAGTAAACGGCGCCAAAACACGCCTCAAATGCGTTTTTATTCGTAGTATAGATGACTAGAAAAACACGTATATTTAATGTTAAAATTTTACGAGAAATAATAGTCAAAAATAATAATTTAGACTTCACCGCCATTCGTTCCTTTGTATTTTATATAATTTGATTTAAGTTATGATTTAAATAATAAATATATATTTTTTAACATGATTTTTTATAAAAAAAAGTAAATTGAGGTAAAGTAAAATACAATAATAAAAAAAATAAGGGAAGTAAATTGAAAAACTTCTTTTTAAACCCAAAAACCTATAGGGCCACACCATGATGATGATTTTTTATACTCTGCTGGAACTCTTTCACTCCTTAGCTATTTTTATTTTTTATTTGATTAGAAAAACACGTGTACTTAATGTAAGAATTTCACGAAAAATAAACGACGACAAACAGGCCTATATGACACTAAAAAAACACGTGTATTTAATGTAAAAATTTCACCACGGGGAATAACTTATATTTTATCAACATTATGATTAACAATATTGATTAAACGTCTTTATTGCGTCATATATAATATTTAAAAATAACGTAATTTTTTAACGTTGAATTGTCGTAATTTGTAGATACGTAGTCAATATTTTATTGTAAATCAACGTTGAATTTACGTTATGTAAAATACGTTGAAATAACGTTGAAGGTATTACCAAAATATAACGTAATATTTTCAACCATAAACGTGTTATCAACCACATACACGGCTTTTCCACGTTAAAACAACTTGCATGTGTTTACTGGGGAGTACACCAATTGGAAATTACACCTAACATAAACCGCTTTTACAGCTCTTTATCCTTTAAAGTTAGTTACCACTAAATTCGTAGTACCATTATAAAAACTTTTCCGTTCTTCTTTTGACTTTCATAAACTCCTTCCATGAAGAATTTTGGAGACCATATGGATGCATATTTAGCAGTGGCATACCCAATAAAACTCATGTTACATGAATTCCAATAGTCATCGTTATTATGCAACTTCTCTTTTTCATTGCTTCTAATTACCCCTCTGCATCTTTAGACATTCTTACAAATCAACTCTTGCATTTGTACATTAGACATTTAGGGGAAAGTAGGAATATATTGGATCGCTTCTCAATTAGAGCACAGACATCTCAGAGTTGTTTTTATTTTTTGAACTGGCAACACCATTCGATTAGGAACTTACTTATATTGTGGTGGTCCAATTTAGCAAGCGGTCCAATATACTTTACTTTCCACTATGCATATTTAATTTTTGTTGTTTTGAACTGTTTCTTTGGAAAACTAGTTGTGTATTCACTCTACTTCATTCTTTTTGCATATTAAACCTATTATTACCACTCTCTTAATAGACGATTTATTTTTTGTTTTATTTTCGTTTTGACCTACTTCTCTCTTTTCATATCATCAGTACAATATACGGAGTCAATCTGAAAAACTCTGTCAACTTATTTACGGTCATTTTCTATTTGTTTCCCAGAATCCTTAATACAATAAAGCCCGAATTAACGCATTTAAAAACAAGACCACAAAAGCTCTTAACCATTTGTAACAGTCCTGTTTCTGTTTTTGCAGAGTGCAGCGCTTTCTGTATCTTCAGCGTCAGCAAATGACCCCATAAACAACCATTTTAATAACATATAAACAGCTTCCATGTAATAATTTCCCATAAAGCTAAACTGCCAAACACCCGAATAAGTAACAAAACTGTTATAGAACAGCGGGAGTCGTATCCCTAATACATCTCAGCAGAAAATATTCGACAGGAAATGGGAAACAATATACCGTGATTTTTCCGCTGAAACCTTGGAATCGCTCGGATAAATGGAAGCCGAGAAGAGGAAATCGTCTTAGTGTGTTTTCTTTTTAAACTTCCGTGGTTTCGACATGCTTAATTTATAATGTTTCGTAGGTGACTCGAGGTCTGAAGGCAGTAACTCACAAAAATTAGGAGATTGCTCGGAAGGAATTCGGGAAGTACGGCTATTAAAATTAATCTATCCAACAATAAATCCTTCGCGAGAATATTCCCGGGGTATCAGGAGGAGCACGTTACCTGCCATTATAAATTATTTAGCGCGGTTATTTTAGATTAAGACGTTTTCCGTATCTGCAGAAAAGCTGTGGAATTCTGCCGTTATTAATCCTGCTGTTAAAAGCTTTGGATGTAACGATGGGGAAGGTTTGCGTCTTGCGTTTTCCAGGTTGTGCTCATTCGGGAAATGATTTTAGGGAGCCAACACTAAGAAATGCAATAAGACATTTAGGAATGTACCAGAAGTAATTTTTGTACATACTTATACTATTCATTTATATTCCATGTGATTTATGAGTAGACGTGTGTCTAGTTATAATGCGAAAATCCTGTATCCGTTTCGGTCTTATTAGACGTCATCAGTATGATATAGACGGCATCAGTGGTGTAAATATACATAGAAGTCCCGACATGAATAAAAAATAAAAGAATGATAAAAATTCAGCATTCTAATCCGAACCGATTTCGTGCGTGCCCTCAGTTCGCCAGTTTCTTACTCAGACGACCCACTCTCGTTCAAATCGGTGACTGTAATGAACTTGTGTGCGCCTGAAAAAAAATGACAACAAATAGTCAATAAACCTATACATTTTTAAAAGTAATCTAGCGCTGCATCTTAACAATGTCTTTAATTTAAAAAACAATCATAAAGATCGGTGCAGTACACACGGTTTTATTTGCTTGATTCATGTTCAACGATTAAATGTGTACATATATAACTATGAAGTGGAACCAGCGACTCGTTTGCTTCAGTACATTTGTATACATTATACACAGCGTTTGTCGAAAGTCTCGTGGAAAAGCAGTTTGATATCAATCTGTTTATATGCTGTTTGCTATTTCTAAAGCCACTATAAAGTGATACTCCTCAAGTCTTACGATTCTAGATTCGTCTATAAATTTTTACAATTTACTATCTAAAGCTTTGTAGTCAGGAAAGGGTCCAACAGCCGTTTCAGTTTTATCGCATACTGAGATAACTGATGAAATAATTTTATGTAACATTATTTCTAAAGTTTTAACTTCTGTATTGCCATGTACATAAGAAACATATAAATCAATTTTAAAAATTCAGTGAGTACATTGAGTTTATTAGGTGCAAGCTGTAAGCTTTTAATACCACTGATCAGAAAATGGGAATCCATCAAACATTCTATTATTTTTACACGAGTTGTATACAAAGGTTTTACGATTCCCCAGAAGTTAATTTTTTGTATAATATACCTACATTACTGTTACCATGCTGCATTTGGTACGTAGTAAAGTTATTTCAATCAGTCCACTTTGCATAAAGTGAACTTATAACTACATATTGACTTTATAAATCTAAACTTATAATTGAGGGCGTAAGTAGACGGTGTTAGGTTAGAAATGGTAACAGCAACGCCGCACATTGAATGGTGCTGGAGATCAAAATTCGTCGGAAGCTAGGTGTATCGAATATTGAATTTATTTTCGAATATTGGCTAACTCTACAGCTTGACAAACTTGCGCAGTAGATTATGTAGTTGAGTGGGGATCGGAGCTCTGTCACTCGTGGTCACGCTGAGTTTGGTTTGGACCTGGAGTTTCAACAAACATCTGGAGTCGTATGGATCGGTACACTTTTTTACATCAAAAAACTCCCTGGGAAAACTCGGGAAGTTTCATGGAGAACGAAGCTCGGCAACGGTGGCCCGATAATAATCGAAATCATCAAAAATGCATCAACTTCCGCAGGAGTTAGTCTTACTTTATTAAAAAGAATTGCCAAAGAAAGAAAACAAATAAATAACGGCCAAAAAAAAATAATAAGATTTTCAACTTTACGGAGAATGCACAGAAAATGCTATGAAGGAAGATACAGGATGCAGGGTGTCGCGAAGCTTTACGGAAGGAATTGCAGAAAATTGGATTTAGGTGGCAAAAAACTAAAACAAATCAAAAAATGTGTGAAAAACATGATATACGTCACCTTCGTGTAAACTATTTGCGGCAAATTAAAAAGTACCGTCAAGAAAATTGGACAATTTTCTACATTTTTTAAATTTTTACATTGATTCGATTACCAATAAAATATAATATATCACTCGAATTTCGAGTGACGTGCGATTACTAGTTACTGTAATTTCACTATGTAATGTGCACCGTAATTTGAGGATGCTAGGAGCCACAAAACAAAAATTTTGGGATTTTTTTGGATTCTTTTTACGCTTTCTGGGTGCACCAATCGAAAGAGGACATTTACTTATGTTGGGGGCTACGTCGCGTTAGGTCGTATAGTTTTGGAGTAGGAGAGGATTAAAAAAATATTTTTAACCTCAAGGGGGTAAATTCTGAAAATACAAAAAAAGAAACTTTTTTGTCTCAGAATGGTCATTTTCTCATAGAACTCGAATTCCTAAATCAAACGGTGCAACTCCCACACCTATATCTCTAAGGATAAGGGCTTTGGAGATAATATGGCGTTTTGAAATTTTGGCAAAATTTATGAACACCCGACAACATTTTCGCTCATATCCCTGTTCTAAACTATAGATCTCTGACCTGATTTAGTGGCACCAGCGTGTTTGTCTTGATATCTGCAATAAATTCAGGCCGTAATAGGGAAAAATAGAATGAATCCATTCCTGAAATTTTATTATCAATATATATCCAAATTCTGGAACCCTTTTACCTCACACGCCACTGCTTTGAACTTTCGATCTGTAGAAAGTAGGAACCTCTTCGTACAAAGAATTGATAATTGACACGCAAAAAGTTTATAAGCACAAAAGCACACACCAATTTATTCGCGTCCGTTTGAATAAAAGCATGTGCATTGACCAAAATTTTGAACAGAGGTGGATATGTCGGAATGGAGCAATTGTATGGCCTGCACGTTCATGAAATTTATATCCATGCGATTTTTTTTTTGTGGGGGTGGATGAAACCTTTTGTTTATAAACTTCGTCGACGTGTGAAGTGCGACACCTTTCTTATGTGTGCGAAATAGCATGTTATATTATGTCTTTGTGATGCGTACATTGTACAAATTTTGCTGTTCTTACAGCCCGATTTCATGTTCTAGGTCGTAATTTGCGATTAGGTGCAATGGATTAGGCAGTAAGGCTCAATTTCATGTTTCATTTCACTTGAAATTGATCCTTACTGACTGGTATTTAGTTACGACGTTTCCATAGCAAGCGGCACTTGCTACTGGTCGCAAGTCAACATGAGATCGGGCTGTTATTATATAACTTGACCACAGTTTTTACCGAGTTTGTTTCGCCTAAAATAAATTCCCGTGTTTTGCTGCAGTCGTTTAATTTACCAGCGGCGATTGTTGGTTGATTATAATTTTTTAACTTTCATAATTTGTATTGGTTGCTGAAGTTCTGGTTAAGTCAGGATCAGGATCAAATATAAATTTCTTTCATAGGAAAGTTTCATCCTGTGGTTGTGCCTGCTCCAAATTATATACTCTGTGATACTACTACTTTTTAATACTGTGGGGAAATAGTGGGGAAATACTCCCTTCTATAAAATATTTCGTCTCATGGAAATTAATTTACCTAACTTCAAATTTATAGCCATAATATGAATTTTATGTGGAAAGTTAATTCTTCCCCTAAGTTTTGTTTTCATACTTTTGTAATTTGCATTCCATCGTTTTAATGATTATAATACGTACAAAATTGTTGCCTAAGTAACTAGCAGCGTGGAACGGTGTTTACATTTGTTAAACAATTTTAATAGTTATTTATGTATCAAGGGAATAAACACCCATGTTAATTCCGGGAATGTGCGACCGTAGAAAGCCGAGGGCTTTTTCATTCGAGGGTTTAACGGTGTTTATTCCAGAGATGCACACAAAACTTTCCTCCCAACCGCCAAAATTTCTTCTCTAATTTTGAACCTTCACTTACTAGATTAGGCTTTCTTTTCGTGAAGAAAGCCACAGATGGCGGCCTCCAAAAACTATGCTGTATACATGCATTCATGGGTTCCTTTCAACAGTGTTTCCATTCCTCTTTGTTTCTCTTAGATGGTTTTTTGAAATTATATTTCATCATCCCAATCTGTGGAAACGCAGTTCTGCGACTGCAATCGATATGGACGACAAGACCAGCCCATTAGCATCCACCAGGATACCCTGGGTGGCATACCCAACAGCCTCAGTGCGAAGATACAACATTTTAACCTAGACTTTTTTCTGAAAATTGTTCTTTCTGTCTTTTCTTCTTTAGTAATAATACACAGCCTTTCTTAACTTATTTTCTCCGGCAAATATATGCTAAAGTTGATTTTTTTTTTAAATCAATTGTCAAAATGTTATCATGTTGGTATAAGCAAACTAGTGAATTTCACGATGTAGGTTGTTAGTATTAAATGTCATAAGTTTTTCCACGTCAATTTGAAAATAAAATTTGAGATTTGACTTTAAAACTAAAATCAGACTGAAATGGCTTCACGAAAGAAGGGTAGTGGACGGCCACTGACGGAGCGTGAAAAAATGGCAGTGGTGCGTTATTGCAAAGAAATTAAAACCGAGAAGCCGGATATACTTATGAAGGAAATTTGCAATAAAGCTTCATATATATTCGATGTATTTATAACTGCAAATATTTTCCAAATTCTTACTTTTCCGTGAATAATTCTCTTTTAGATCCATTCGACGGCTGCTTTCAAAATTATAAATGAATATAAAACCTCTCATAGTGTCAAGACTCCAAAAAAGAAAGGACGGTGCAAAATTAATTATAATACAGACCCGGCATTTTATTATATAAAAGAAGAATTGGGTAGATACATACATGCGCTACACGCAAAAAAACAGTACTTCACAATTAACGACTTACACAACTACGCAAAAAATGAATGCGAGTTTGTTTGTAGCAGGTCGAAATTATATAAAATTATTAAGGCCATGGGATACAGATTTAAAAAAATTAATAACAGAAAAGTATTAATTGAACAACCACACATTATTTCCAAAAGAATTTTTGAGACATTATCTTCAATATCTTGAATCAGGTAACTATATTTTTGTATATTTGGACGAAACTTGGGTTTACGAAAATGGTAGCCAATTACGACAGTGGGTCAAGGAATCTGATCCATTGGGTGTTCCACAGAGATTAGATGGCGAGGGCAAAAGGTTCACAATTTTACATGCTGGAACTTCAGATGGTTTTTTGCCAAATTGCGATCTTCTGCTTAGTTCTGAGATAGACCACAGAGACTATCATAAAAATATGAACTCTGCAATTTTTACAGAATGGGTTAATAAGCAACTACTTCCAGCACTAAATACTTTAAAGAAACCTTGTGTAATTATCATGGACAATGCTCCATATCACTCTCACCAAGTAGACAAAGCTCCAGTTTTCTCTACCAAAAAAGTTGAGATGATAATTTGGATGAACAAAAATAATATAACCTGCCCTCCAGGAGCCACAAAAAAAGTACTGTGGGAACTAATTCGCACGAAAAAACAACATCTTCAAAAAATCTATGTTATTGACGAATTAATTGTGAAGAAATTATTCGGGAGGACTGGCGAAAACTGATGGGAAATGCATCAATAGCAGATATACCTCCCATAATCATCCAACTTGGAGAAGATTCAGATACCGAAACCGAAAAGTCTGAAGAGTCGTCGGATTCAGACGCACATGAATAATCTTCCAATCGATGGTGTGTTCATTAAACGTATTGTCATGTTGTTTTAAGCTGTAATTGTGTTTTGTTTTATTTAAATTGCCGTCCATACACTTGCACATTGCACTTTTACCAGTAGCGTATAATTATCGACACAGTTTGACAGTGACATAAACATAACGTGAACATAACCTAAATTTTGATTTGGGGGGAAATGTTATAGAGCTGGCCCGTAAATTAAGGCGTTTAGGGTGATACAGCATGTTTTTTTATAAACTTTTGACATTGACAATTGATTATAAAAAAAAATCAACTGTACTATGCGAGCGAATAAATTTCGGACAATTAGGTTAGTAAGATTATGACAATAAGGCCTAAACCACATTTAACTTTTCAATGACAGTAAATTTGATGTCCGAAATTTATTCGCTGGCATAGTACATATATACTTCTCTCAAGAATGAGTTTTGAATTGTGTTTTGTGTATTTTGTATTTTGAATGTTTCTCTATGTACTTCCTCCGGAGGCTTCTATTGTCTGCTTCTTCCATTAACATTTTAATCTCTGTCTTTAGATGTAATTCTAACTGTTTTGCGATATTTGCTAATTCTGTCGTTTTCTTCCCACTTGCTGTTCATTTGTTGGGGGAGACATCCATCATTGGCGTAGTCTAAATCATATAATTTGGTATTATATTGGTAAAAACTTATTGGGTAGTCTAAAATGTTTGTCTCCTGGGACTTCTGCTTACTTTTTTCTATTTTTTTTTATCTAGTGATTATTTCCTTCATGCAACGAAAAAATTATAATTACTATGGTTTCTGCCCATTTTACAGCGATTAATTGCATGTCAAAATTTTGCCGCGGTTAAAAATGTGTCAAAATTTAATCGCTTCTGAATTTATTAGTCACTGGGCTTACAACGTTTTGCTTTAAGAAATATTTCTCGTAAATTTTCCACCCAAAATATTTTGTTACGTGGAAAATTTACTCGACATATTTCTAAGCAAAACATTTTGACAAAACGTCAAAATTTAATAGGTTATTTTCATGCACTTGGGATATTACTGTTGAATATTTCATTCGGTTTAGTTTTAACACTTTGGCAGCATTGTCCGTCTTGATGGTTATTTATATGCAATCTTTTACATTTTTTATATTTTTTATTCTTTTATGGATTTGTTTATACTTCTCTTCTATTTTAAGTTGCTTATTCCTTGTGGATATCGTGCTTAATTTATTCTATGGTCTCCATATATCTCAAGTTTTTGTCCTGTATTTTTTAAGCCGATTGTAAATTTTACGAGGATTTTAACTGCTGTTTTTCCCATGCTTCGCTTATGTGGAGATTATTCCTAGCACTTGCATTACCTTCTTCTTCTAACTCACTTTAGTATTTTTGAGATGTTTCTTTGTGTCTGTGATATTGTATGACATTGTTCGCCTTGCTCACTGTCCAGCAAAACTGTTTGCTCATAGTTTCTCAGCAGGTCGTTTTTTGATTTAATATTGTGAGAAGACTTAATAAGCACAAATGAGTGGAATGGTCGAAGACGGGTTTTAAAAACACTACAAGACAGAATTCTTCTACACGTTCTTTATTAATCGAAAGCTGAACTTCAAAAAGCCCCTAACACTACAAAGCTGAACTATTTATATTAAAAATTACTACAAACGCTGCATTCTCCGTGAAAGGTGAGATGCAGGCAGGAAAACCGGTGATAACCAACTGTTTAATGGAATAGATATATCCTGAACTTGGAATTCAGAGCGTGTAACATACAATAGTGTCAATTTATATAAAAAAAAAACTCGTGTGCGGTCTTGGGACCCCGTCAGGAACGAAGTTCCTTTACGCTTTATCTTTAACTCGGAATGTAATACGATATGAAGTTTATATTTGTATATTTTGGCATTGAGCGTTTGTTTTTGGTATCTTTTCGCACTCTGAAATTGTTTTTCTATTTTTTTTCTCTTTCGATACTCTTTTTGACGCTGAGCACATGATTTTACTATTGTCTCTCTGTAATAATGTATGTAAATAGTGAATAGTAAACACTAGGATCACATGGCAGCCGCCTCATGTTGCTGAGAGTCGAATGGAGGGGGCATAACGCTTTTTCCTTACGTGACGATTTCTACCAATTCACACTCCCGCAAGCCGCGTTAAGGAACTTCGTTCCAAAAAACGATTTAGAGAATTTGTGTTTATATTGTTTCATTTGCCAGAATTGTATAGAATAGTCCAGAAACTAATTATAACTGTTATATAATTTCCGCATTATAGCCTCATTTACTTTTTTTTAATTTGGCGTAAACATGAAAACAATAATTTAATTCAGTATATTCCAGCCTGTTTTATTTATTTTCCACGATTTATTGAAAACCTATTTACAAATACATAATGCTCAAATTCTATGCATATTGTTTCTCTGAATGTATTCATCCAATTGGATATAATTAGAGATAATTCACACCCCAGCTAATGTTTATCAGAACAAAAAATTTTAACTCGATTAATTTAACTAAAAACTTTCCAACAAGTTCATTTGATTTGATTGCTATGAATCACTAAATGAATGACACTTTCTTAGTCGAGGGTATACCAACGCAAAAATTTACGAAGAGAGCCTTCTAAACCCCTTAACCCATAATATAAAACTTTCTCTTACTCGGGTAAATTTTAACCGACTTTCCCGGCAGTAAAACAAACTTTATTCACTTTTTTGTGTACGTCACACGTGCGACAGCAATCCTTATATTTCATGACCACCTGGTTGTGATTGTTTTGCCATCTCAACTCCGCCGGCACTGCTAGACCAGTTTTTGCACTTTTCCCATCTCAACTTTGATAAATGTTATTACAAGGATATCCGGACTTCGACATGTGTATTACGTCGATGTAAATCGACTTTAAACAAGCTCGCCTTCTCACGGAGACGTTCTTAATTCGATTCCACCTCTACATGTTGTAAGTCTTGATATTGGTCCGGTCGAAATCACCCATTACAACCGTTTCCGCTTTCATAATAATCTCTAATTAAAAAATTCCAGGTCTAGTGAACTTAATTATAATGAATCGTCCTGGAGCGAAAACAAATTTCTGTAATGTAATAAAATACGGAGCCGGCTAATTGAATACAATCAATCATGATCAATAAGAACCTGTTGGTGGTAAAACGAGGGAAACGAGAATAAATTAGAGATAGTTTGATTATAATTTTTTTTTATCTGATTAATTTAGGTCTTTATGATAATTCAAAATTAGTAGTCAAAATTAAAAAAAAAATTTTCGTGACTACCGTACTTATACGTAACAGTCAAAATAAGACTATTCATTTCTGAGAGCAATCATTTAATTGATCAGACTGCAAGTAACGAATTTAATTGATCACAATGTATTCTGTATGAACTTCATTGATGTAAGTAGTTCTCAGGGGAATTACAAATAATAATTTTATAGCGTCCTTGCTACATAAGTCATTTCAAGAACCTGTTTCTGCATCGTAAGCTCATCAAAAAGCTCTAAAATATCTAGAGAATTCCGAACATAAATAGCCCATTCAGTTTTTCGCCCGATGCATGTTTTTTGTATCGCCTGAATAAAAACGCAATTTGCAAGGTGAATTTCTCCGTCGCCTCAGTAGAGCGATTTTCTCAACAAGTGCACACTTCTCTCGAACACCGTGAAAGAAGGAACTGATTTAAAGCAGTCTGCTAGTTTTTCAGCCATTGTTATTAAATAAGTGTGAAACGAAGCGAACATAATCGCGAACAGTCTGCTCCAAAATTTAAAAATATCATCTCCACGAAGAAGGTTTAGCTGCATCGTTTAATACAAGTGTTTGATAATTTACTGGGGCAGTGCATAACACGTCCTGATCTCCCTTTTAATATTTGACTCGTTCAGAAATTCTAAAGAAATAGCGTTCGTGCTCTGACGACTCAAAAGAATAAAGAGGTTGCCAAATTTTTAATTCGTTCGGTTGCCGACAGCGCTACCGTTCCGGAAACTCCAGCATCTGCTCTTCGGTTGGTTGCCCTGATACAATCACCGCCACAACTTGTACCAACTTTACAGATATTTCGGTCGACGTCTTACATTCGAGAGATGCAGTAAAAACGAATTGCTTTTGTGCCGAATTAAGTTCACCCATAGTCCAATTTTTTTCAGAATTTGTTATAATCATAATTTATAGTTGCTTAGACCGAGTTAATCACACATTAAAAGCGTGAGAAACGAAAGGGAAAAGAACACTAATTGAAGCTCGCAGTCAATTCACTCAACGTCCTCAATTCTAAATTTAAGAACGAACTCGCCTTTGTGCCAACCAAATTAAGTCGACCCCACGTAGAAATCGGCAATTTTTGATGAAATCTGGGGTGGCACGCCCCGCATAATAATTATATTAGACGGGTCTACATAATCTGGTAAACACTTTGAAAGATGCAAATACCCCTGTTATAAACGACCCGTCATTTTTCCACCCCAACGTATTATGGACGAGTATTAGTTAGAAAATTGCAGCGCTGATGGATTCGGCTCGGTTTAATTAAATTCTACCACTTCTGCCTTCCGAAAAACTTTCCAAAGGTGGTGGCAACACTGCGGAACTCATTATGGAAATAACTGGCGGTGAATCGGGCGGAAAAAAAAGATGCGCGAAAACACCAAGGTCCTCATTAGGTCGAATTAAATGGGAGTTATGACGACTTTTTTCCACCCCTTTTGTGAATGCCACACTCGTCCGAGATCATTGCGGAATTTGTAGGGATTTTTTAATGAGTAATGTGGCTCAAAATGGGGAGCGGAGCTTTCTGAGGAAGCTCAGGTCTCTGAGGTTTGTCCTGTTATGAAATCATATTTTGTTTCGACGTTTAAATGCAATTAGTGCTTGAAAGCCTTTCACACAACACCGGCTTATACCGTGTCATCAAAAAAAACTAGGTCTATGATGATGTCTGTGACAATTAAGAAGACTATGGCAACCAATGTTATGTTAGGAAGGATAAGAGAATACGTATTCAGTTGCAATTAAAAAAAAACTAATTGGATGTGTGGCTGCCCTTCGATTATAAATTAATTCGAGTTTATGATTCCGTTAATCTACAAGTGATTTTGATATTTGATCAGTCTTTTAAGTTTCTGGAATTCTCAACTTTTCTAGATCAACCATTGGGAATCTGATTCTCCATAATCAAAAACCAAACGATATAGAAATGACGGCATCTTCTTCATCTTCAATAACCAGATACAGACTGAAATAAGGAACGACTAAGTTCAGTAAAACTCTCTATACGCCCAAGATGATTTCCAGGAAGTTCTGTATTGCAAAGTTCACGGCACCGCAATAAATTTTATCGTCTTCGAAAACAAGAGCAATGACGTTATTTCACAATTCTCGTGTATCATCACATATAAACAGGGGTGCCACGAGGTTGCGGTTGAGTTGGATTCAATACCTTAGTATTGAAAGGAAGTGACGTCAAAGGTCTATGACGCAGCCAAAATAAAGATGAAGAAAAGGTGGCTCCTTTTAGGTCTATGTTTGTTATTTCTGACAAAGCCTTTCGTGTATCTTAATCTATTGAAAATCTATATGTATATGTCTGCTCTCGGTCTATTAATTTGTTTGAGGCAGTGATGTGCACAACAAGATCGTGAACTTGGTACTTTTGGTTTTGCTCTTAAGGTCTTAGTCTTAACCTAAAAACATTGTTCCTCTAACAGTGGTGGAGAAACGCATGGAGAAGTATAAGTGAAAAGATTATGTCGTCTCGAAGATCGGGGGTTGAAACAGATGGTAATATCTTCATCCTTAAAAATTATTATGTATTGCATTAACAGATTGTTTACCTTTATCCATCGGTTTTTCGGGGAAAATTTGTGTATAGTTGAAAAACTATGACGCTCAAAGAAAAATTAAAAGTAAATCTGATATATGCCTACGTATATCCGGGAAGCTAAAGCAAATTAGTTTTGAAGAGTTATTACGCACCGTTTGATACATCTTGTATACTGGATTATGATTCTTATAAGTATGCAGTTAAAATGTCTGCAGAAAGCTTTAGAATCTTTGAAATCATAAAATTTAGGAAAAACAAAGTTCTGCATTTGTGTGACGCCTATTGATAATTATGTTGATGCTTATTTACAATATATCTAAACTATGTAAACTATAAGATTGAGACCTTATGAACTAGTGTGTATATAAAGTGCCTATAGGGTCTAAAAATTAAATCTCGTTTCTGGGACATATTGACTCAATTAATTCTTTGATATTTCTGGTTTTATTGCTTCAAAACTTTCTCATAATTCCATAGTTCTCCATGTTCTGTGTTTCTTAATTCTCATAATTCTCCAAACCATCTTGACATTTTTATTCTTCTGTTTTCTTCTTATCTTCTTCTTCTTAATTCTTTTATTCTATTGATTATCTTTCCTGTTCCTGTGATTGTCCTATTTTTCTGGCCTCTTTCCTGATTCCCTGATATGTCGTCTGTCCTTGTTCTTTTGATTTGAATTGATTTTTCAGTTTTTTGTTTTTCTTTCCTTAATTCTAGTACAACGCTTATATGACCTTTAGAAATACATAATACATAATAATATGCAAACAGACCAACTATTTAAACATTACAGAGCACAGTTTACGGTTAAAAGACAAGTATGATTCAGAGAAAAAGTCAAAATCATTCGACACTAAATTAGAGGCTGCAATTTCCAGAGTTTATATATGGTCTTCTGCAGCGACTATTGGCTTCCGACCACCATGCCAGAACTGAAAGTGACGTTTTAATAATAAGTGTTGCTCGCTTGGCTGAGTGTTACGGTTATGCAAGATTTCTACAGTATTTCGAATACAAATTTCTATATAGCCTTCTGCAGGAATTGTCGGCTTCCAACCATCATGGCGCTACTGAAAGTGAGATTGTAATAGTATGTGTAGCTCGTTTCGCTCGAGTTTGTAAATCTATCGATCGTTTTGATGTAAATACATTCTCAACTTCGCCGAGAATGGCTCTTTAAGCTCCTTCACGATCCTCCAACACCCTATAGGATTTTTCAAGACCTTTCTAAAACTTTCAGGATTGGTATTTTTCTGAATTATTTCAGTGTTCCTATGATTTTTTTTGATTACCTGATTCTGCAGTTCCTGTGATCCTTTTTTTCCGAATTCTCCGTCCTTGCCTGATTCTCTGGTTCTCTATATTGATTCTCCTATTTGACTCTCTTAGTATCAGAAAATAAAACAACCATAAAGTCAAGAACTTACATCTTCCTCCCACTAATTAGATATTTTAAAACAAGGCGCCATTAACCCGAGATCATTAAAGATTTGCAGGGATTTTTAATGCGTGACATCCCTCAAAACACAGTATTCCAAGCTTCTAATGAATTTCATCAAGAGATTTATTCCGCTCCGACAAATTACCAGCCTAATTATTAAAGCCGGCAATAACTTTTTAATCGTTTTAAATAAATGCTCCCACATTTAAGGCCGGACGCTTTATTACTAATAATTTATGCGGACCAATTTCAACAATTATGGCAACTTTTTATATGCAGTGGAAATTAATATTCACTAATAAACGAATTTAAAATATTAACCAAAATCTAGCAAGCATTAATGGATTTCAGTAGACTGAAGTAAAAGTGCTTGCTATAATAATAAATCTTTATTTTCCCTACGGGCTTTCTGATTCCTATACATATACAAGTAAACTTAACAATTATAATAATAAAAAAACTAAATAAAATTCTCTATTTCTTCTCCCCTCCCCTTTCCTCTTCTCCCTTCTCCCTCCTCTTCCATACCTCTTTCATCCATTTAATTTCCCTTCCATCTACATTCAGTATTTCCTCTCTTTCTTTCCTCTCTCTTTGTTTCATCTCACTGCACTCGTTCCACATATGCTCAATCGTCTCTCTTTCCTCATAGCACATTCTACACATTCTTCCTCCATCTTCTGCCCAATACCTATTTTCCCTCTCTTCATTTCCGCACCTAAACCTCGCCATCATCTTTCTTTCTTTCTCGCTCTCCCTCCCCAAATACTTCGGTACTTCCTCGATCATGCATCTTCCGTACTTCCCGTTGTATCTGGATTCTCTAATTCTTTCTCTCCTCTCTTGTCTATCCGTATCCTTATCTCTTTCACTTAGTTCTACATTCATCCACACGCCTCTTTCTCTCAGTCTCTCTATTTCTTTGCTTGCATACCGATTCCTCCTGTAGTAATTCTCCCTGTCATTGTCCTCTGAATTCTTCTTTTTTTCTCTCCAGCACTCCTTTAGTATCCTACATTCTTTCCTCCCTTTCATCCTGTCTTCGAACTTGACCGCTCTTTTTCCCGCTTTCACTCTCAACCTATTCCTCTTGCATTCTTTTCTCACTATGTACCCTGGCGTTTCTCTCTCCACCCCTAGCACCCACCTCAGATATTTCTCTTGCACCCTCTCTATCTCTTCTTGTTGTTTCCATCCCCAGACCTCTGCTCCGTACAACAACACGCTTTCAAACATCATCATTGTCTTCTTAAAATCGCCTCCCCACCTTCTCTCTCCTATTCCGCATACACCTCCTATCACCTTGTTCGCTTTTCTTGCCAGTTCTCTAATATGTGCCTTATCTGTGGATCTTTCATTGAACACATACCCCAAGTATTTGAATTCTTTTACTTGTTCTATTACTTCTCCCTCCCACCTCCAATCACTCTCTTCGTTCTTCCTCTTTCTCTTATTGAACACCAGCATTTTTGTTTTCTCTACATTCACTTCTAGTCTTTTCTTCTTCACATATTTTCCTAAACTCTTTATCATTTCCTTCATTTCTCTTTCACTCTTTGCCACCATTACCACATCATCCGCAAACGCCAGGCTCCACACTTTTTTTCTACCTACCACACACCCCCCCGCTTGTGCTCTCTCTAACATTCCGTCCATATCTGCCATATACATCGTGAACAACAAGGGGCTGAGCGGGCTACCTTGCCTCACTCCCTTTGTTGTCACAAACCATTCACTTTCCTTCTCCCCTACCTTCACTTTACTTTTTGTCTTCTCATATATCTCCTCCACCTTTCTTACCAGCCATTCATTTACCCCTTTCTCCCTCAGGCACTCAAACATCCTCTCTCTGTCCACCTTGTCAAACGCCGCCTTGAAGTCTACGAATAATGCATACACCCTCCCCCCTTTCTTCTTTAACTCACTCTTCGTCAAATGGTCCAGGATGTATACATTATCCATAGTTCCCCTCCCCTCTCTAAATCCTGCTTGGCTGTCTGGTTATGCTGCTCTATCTCTCTGCTCATCCTTTCATTCAAAATTTATGCATACAACTTGTACCCTGTGTTTAGAGTTATCCCTCGGTAATTTTATACTTTATTTTTCTCTCCTTTTTGTAAATGGGGTAAATTACCCCTTCTCTCCACCCTACCGGGAATCCTTCTCCTCTCCACACCCCATTCATTACCTGCACCAGCCTCTCTAGCACTCTTCTCGTCCCATACATCCACGACTCATTCTGTATTCTATCCCTCCCTGGTGCCTTCCCTTTCCTCAGTTTCTTCACATGCCTCTCCACCTCTTCCATTGTAATTTCTTCTCCTTCAGGTTCTACTCGGTTTCTCTTCGTCTCTATTTCCGTTTTCTTTTTTTTCCTTTTCTCCCTCCAGCAGCCTCATGAAGTACTCCTCCCACTCATTCATCGTTATCTCCTCGCTCACATTTTCTTTTATCTTTCTCTCTCTATTAATATAGTTCCATACCTCCTTCTCTGTTCTTATTGCTTTTATCTCTTCCTCCTCTCTCTCCTTCTTCTGCCTCTTCTTCTCCCTGCAAGTCTCTCTGTATCTTCTTTTCGCTTTTAAAAAGCCACTTCTGTTTCCTTTAGTCTTTCTCCACTTTCTTAGTTCTTTTATTGCTTCCTTTTTACTTTGCTCACATTCTTTGTCCCACCATTTATTCTTTCTTTTTATTCCTCCACCTCTTACTGTTATTTCTCTTTTTGTCGCTGCTTTTTCCAATATTTCTACCAATTCTTTCTCCATTTTCCCTACTTCTTGTTCTTTAAATCTTGCTTTTTCTAGTCTTCTCTTATACTCTTCCACCCCTTGCTCGTCCCATACTTTAATTATCACCTTCCGCATTTCCTGTATTTTTTCTTCTCCTCCTCTCTTCTCTCTCCCCCTTCCTATACTTATCTCTATAGGCAGATGGTCTGACTCTACTCTTTCCCCTATTCTGAATTCTTCAACTTCTTCCCATGCTTCTTCGTTTACTATTCCGTAGTCTATCACCGTCTCTCCTCTACCGCCCATGTAGGTCCATTCTCCTTCTTCGTCCCCTTGTTTATTTCCATTCAGCACTTCCCATCCATTTTCTTCTATCCATTCCATCAACTTCTTCCCTTCCGCGTTTTCTTTCTTGTCTTTGGATTTTCTTTTTCCCTCTCCTCTCTCTTCTTCCCAATCCCTGGCTCCTCTTTCCCCAATTCTCCCGTTAAAATAATCCCCTCCCAGAAGCAGACATTCTTTCCTGTTGTCTTTTAATGTTTCTTCTATCTTGCTTATTGTTTCTTTCATCTCTTTGCTGTACACTGTCACTATTTTCCAACATTTACTGTCTACTTTAACGTTTCTCACCATGTGATCTTCCTCTTCTCCCTTCTTTTTAGTATTCTCTTTTATTCCTTTTTTTACCCCTGCTATTATTCCCCCTGCCGCTCTTCCTTTTTTCTTTCCCCTTCTCGCCCCTTCCCATTCCCACTTGAACTCCTTTGGTAACAGTTTCTCTATTTTTTCCCAGCTTTCTGACCATGTTTCTGTTAATCCAACAATATCGAACTCCTTCACATAGTCCCAAAAATCTTCTTCTTTTTTCCCTAGTTTCCTTAACACTACAACAAAAAGTGGACTCTAGCAACAAGTTTCATTTCTTAACACATATATTTTCCCCACCTCTCATTCTTAAGAGTAACATTTAGGTCATTCAGTATTGGCATCCATTCCTTTTTCTATATTTTTAATTAAGACCGTTTCGCAAGGATAATATAGTAACGAGTTTCATGTTGGACACCGGCTGCGAGCTATTATATCGGACAAGAAAGATTTTTCTTCTGCAAGAGATTTAACATTAATCTTTGAGCCTTTTACGAACGATATGCGGACTCTGTGTCGTCATATAAACATAATTTATTGAGTAACAGATCATGAGTGACGCAATCGAGCGCATTTGTCAAGCCAGACAACGTGGCGCTTGTTATTTATGCTTCTCCTTTCGAGCTTAACACAATTCCGTTTAAGGAATTTCAGCATCTTAATTCTTTATGGCCGCGGAATTTTGTGTGGGACAACCTGGATAAATGATTTCAAATGTAGATTTTCCAAATACAACATAATAGCTGCAATAAAGTGGGAAGCAATTTTTTCCTGATCGATAATACTCGACTCCAATGAAAACACCAAGTATTTACATTATTACTCTTTGTGGAGAAATAACCGTAACAGTTGATTAAACTCTATTATTTCACTCGTGCTGCAACAGCCCCACATTTAAGTTGATTTAGACTTTTTCGTTAGAAATTTTTTCAAGCAGACACTCGTAAATGTTACTTGACTAATAGCTTGCATAAATGTTTTAATCAATATTATTGTAAAGGCGAAAATTAATCGAACCCATTAACCCTCTCCTCTAAATGTAAATACCCTGGTGTTTATTTCAGTAATTGTGAATTGAAGTCAATCTGACACTGCGGTCTGTTTGACAGGTTGCCCTGTAGTCGACCAGCTCAGCAGTTCTTTGACCGCGCCGTCGTACAATCACAGCATTAAACAGGTGAGTGATTTCAGATCCCAATTTTCACAGAGTGTTGACAGCGTTAAATGTTATCCGTGATTTGCGTTTGTTGTGTGGCCAAGGCTTTATTAGCGAAATGCATTATTTATCAAAATCGGCTCGAACCCTTTAAATAGGGTGGAGTTTTGAATTAGATGAAGGCGGAAGTAATCCTTCGATTGTATTTACCTAATTTCCGTGTTTCCCGATAAAGGTGCGTGTTTTAGTAGCGGCGATAAGAGTCATTAGCTAAAACTAATTTTAGCCAAATATGGTGTACGAAATTATCCGTTCACAATCTTGTTGGTGTAGCTGGTGGTTAGTGTCAATCATTTAGATTAAGTTCTAAATCAGGTTTTTGATTTGGGGCCGTGATAAGACCGCCATAAAACCTTGTCGTCAAAGGAAAATCTAAAACTAAGATGAATATTTATTTCTGTGACGGAGATACAGGGTAACAGTACCATTCGCTTTATAGCCCAGGTCTTATCTCTACATTCCACTCACAAATCTTGCACGCGTCAAGATATCCTTATTCGCTTATTCGATACCCAAAGGACAAGATTGGATCTAAAGGGACAACTGAAGAAAGCGGGGTGTTTATTCATTATTGGGATTTCTTATTGTTATCAACAGTAATATCTTTCAATAATATTTACATACCTAGAGTCCCTCGCATAAAACATTAAATAATACTGTAGATTTAGACATGTTGGCAATATTTTTTAATGTGAGTGAACACTAGGTTGCATTAATATGTATAAAGACATAGTAAATAACAGCTGCACTAAATATATCATTACCTAAATTTATTATCTTTAGTGCAATAAATTATAGAACTATAAAGTTAATCAATATATTACAGAAACATTGTTCGAAATTGAAATTGTACCCTTTTAAAAGGTTAATCAAAAAATATGTAAAAGAAAATGAGAAGCTAACTGGAAGTGTAAAACTAGAATGTGAGAATTAATAGTTAAGTGGCAGTACTGAAATACCGAAATAATATTCAATCACGAGAGGTCAAAATATTGCCGACAATAATTTTTGCGTTTCAGATGCGACGAAAATAATGAGTGCTTGCACGAAATAATGACAAGTACTTGCTTGATATAAAAAAATATCGCTGGAATAAAGCTTCTCGAAAAATTGCCACTAAAATAATTGTCTTATTGGTCGTTTATTTTGAAATTAAAACATCTCATAGGTTGAAAAAACAGAAAAATCTTCATACTTTCATAAATAATTATGGTATTGGTAGCTGTAATTGATTTTTCGCAATACCTATCTTTTAATAGTAATTATACTGTTCAATTTTTATATTACTAGTTGAGATGCTCATAATTTACTTTGGCACATGTCTAACTCGAAATGTTAAATTATTTTTGCGCCTCTTAACGTATCTCAATAAAACTACGGATGGTAGTGCAGGTCCCTGTAACACATATAAAGATGTCTGCAGTATGTCTTGGCGCCATAATAGCTCCTGTGTCAACTTGCCCTTGTGACAACCATCCCCGGTCTCCCCTAAATTTTTGACTGTTAATGCCGATAAGTTAAGAGCTATTTATAATATTGAGGTTCGGGGCTCCGATTTACCAGGAAGATCACCTTTGCAGGCCCTAAAATTGACGCCCAAAAAAGCTCAATGAACATTGAGATTTTTCTACAAAGTTTTAGTCATTTCTATTCATCTCCCAAATCCAAGTCGATACAGAATATACGACGTACGACCATTGTTTCAAACGTTAGCATTTTAGTTCCTCAAAAGATCAGCGAAATGTAATTTAAATTTTTACTTTAGTACCTTAAAAACTAATAATCTTGAAAATTTTCATAGATAATGCAATTTCCGAAAACTCTTTTATTTTCGTTTCGTATTACTGCTCTCCCAAAAGATATAGCTACAAAAGAAATTGAAATAAATTTAGGTACTTGGTACTTTTTATGGTATATACACTGACTTTCAAAATTATTGCACCACTTGGAAGGAGATAGGTCTGACATTTTAGTACAAGATAGGTTTTACAAAAAGATGTAATTGATGAAGTTTTGAAGTTAAAGGGACATACATAATATTACATAATAAAAATGTCATGGCGCCGCTCGTCCTAATACAAGCCTCTGCACGACCTTCTCATTAGATCATCAATATCTTACTGTGGGATATCATTCCATATTACCCTGAACTGCTGTTCAAGTTCTCGCAGAGTATCAGGAGGTTGAAGTAGAGACCTTAAACCTTATAGTCCATTGAATCCCACACAGGTTCGATGAGGCACAAATTGAGAGAACGTGCAGGCCAGGTTAAGATTTCCAGATAAGCTTCTTCCAGGGATCTTAAAGGGATATTGGCGAAATGCGGTCGCGCATTATTCTGTTGGGATATGGTATGGATGAGTGTCTCAGAAGTCTAACAAAATCAGCTAAAAAAAAATAGCATTTAATGAATAAACACCAAAGGGGACCGAGCTCCAACTGTGATGGCACCCCAAACCATTACGCCTGAAGTTAGGCCTCTCTCCGTTAAACTGGCAAACTCTGGCATCGTGGTGTCATAAACTAAAGCGGGACTCATCACTGAAGACCACACTATCCCATTCCTCAGACCAATTTGCTCCTTCTTGGCACCAGAAAAGTCTAGCGGTTTGTTAAGTAGCACTTAAGGAAAGTGTTTCATTTGGCCTATAAGTATCCAACCCAAAAGCTCGTATCCTTCGATAGACTGTACTCATTGATATTCTTCTGTGGAGAGATCTCCTCCAATCTATCTCTATGGAAGCCGTAGGCCGAAATCGGTCTTCGGTTGCCAATGGCAAAGATGACGATCTTCATGGTCATTTGAAACACATGGAACACGGAACACACGGAATTACTTGTGAGTACCTTTAAAAACACTTCTTCGTTCGGGGTAAATACAACGTTTTATTTCATACTGCAAGTTTAATGAACTAGGTTAAAATAAAAAGAAATTTTTAGTGTCTATCTTGCACAAATACTAGGACTTTAAATTTTTTCTTTAAAGTACTAGGACGTTAATGTTCTACTTTTGGTATCATAAATAATCCGAAAAATGTCACCTTAGATACAAGTATGAATTTTTTTTTTCATCGATGTTCTTCCCGTTTATAAAGTTTTTTGCATTAAAATAGTTCAGAGAGCCAATATTCTCAATTTTTTTTTTACATGTAAAACGCCTATGCCTCAGGATCTATACTCTATACCCGGTATGTACCTACATAGAATTAGAGTACAATACATATTATTATGGTGCTAAATGGGATAAATGGTCGCTATTTTTATTTCATGAAATTAAATTGAGAATAATAATAAAAATTAAATAAAATACAAATGTGTGTTTAAATTAGAATCCTATTTGTGCAGAAAAATCTCGTAGCAACAGATCTTGAAGGACGGTAAAAAGGAAAACGTAGTGATTTTTTCAGAACTAAAAGTCACCTTCTACTCACTTAAATTCTGTGATCAACTATGTA
This sequence comes from Diaperis boleti, assembly GCA_963583935.1. Classification (NCBI taxonomy): domain Eukaryota; kingdom Metazoa; phylum Arthropoda; class Insecta; order Coleoptera; family Tenebrionidae; genus Diaperis; species Diaperis boleti. Next base: position 55,712,518 of record OY757242.1, on the reverse strand, counting down.
TCTAGCCTCACTCAATACAAATAAAGCCCTTTTGTCGTTAAATATGCAAAAATTAAATGGAAAAACTTTTTCTTTTTTTTTAGGCGCTCCGCTACCCGCTTTTCGACTAACAGTCAACATCACGAAATCTTCGCACAAATTTATAAATTTGTTAGACTAACTTTTGATAATCTGCTGGAAAATTGGAGTAGGCATTTCGAAAATCATTAACACAGCGTTCTATAGAATAATTCCATTCACCATTCTGTTGCCGTTCAGCGTCCTTAAAATAATTTTCAGTAAGAAAAACTGTATCCCCTAATTCAAACATGTTGTCACTTTGACATTCAAATTTTAAATCAGATCAGAGGGAACGATCAGATTGTCAAATGTTAGTAGTGCCAACCTAATTTAATTTTCAGAGCCTACTCTAATGTATAATTTAAATGATCGCAACGGTATCAAAGTTACATAAACTGTAAACTAATTGGCATTTTTGGATAATTCTAGAAATCTTTGTCTCCGATGTGGTTTCATCCAAAAAGTCGTCTAAGACAACAGACTCCACTGTACAAATAATTATTTTCACAGTTATAACGTCATAAATATTTTTTCTAATGGCAACCTATATTTTTTATTCTGTTTTCAACCTTATCAAATTAATACACGACGCCAGGTGCGGCGTTATTTGGACGAAATATTCCCAAGAAGATGGCTAGGAAGAAAAGGTCCAATAGAATGGCAGGCTAGGTCCTCAGATCTAACCCCATTAGATTTTTTTTCATGGGGGCACTTAAAAAGCAAGGTGTATCAAAACCGACTCCAATTTTGTCTAAAGACATTTCGCGATTTGTCCAGAAAAAACGCAGTTTGTCTAAATTCGTGCTTTGTCCGTAACATACAAAATTGCGAGAATAATAATAATTAACAATAAATTCAACCGATATTTTGTGCAGAAAGCTTTTGAAGGTAACGTATATTCTAGTTGGTAATGCCAATTGGTGAAAGATCCACTGTAAAAAAGTAAGTATACTTTTAACACATAATATAGTAAGAGGTTGGCAGCCATAATAGCTAGAAGTTTTTAGAACTAAATTTTAAGGGGACCCCTGCCCTTAAAACAAGAGTTAATACGTTTAACGAAAAATTACTTACGCAGTTGTTATTTGACTCTCGTGTAACAAATTGAGACGTATACCTAATCGATTAAATAAGCTCCTCTGTTTTGTTGCTAAATTTAGCATCACTTCCTGTATTTGTTGGCAGTTAACATTTGTTTTCTTCGTGCCAAGTCTCAAGGATGAAGCTGAAATAACTCTGTTTACCACCAAATAATCACACTAGGATTTCCGAATTTGCTTTGAATTTGAAGAGTACTTCTTGCACAATACCCTAAATTATTATTCTACAAAATTAATAAATGGAACTGATTGGGACCTCCATCCGTTTATTATTTATTTCAAAAACAGAAAACATTTTATGTTGGTATGCTACCTCTACTTTTCTTTTTCGCATATAGCAGTTTGTGTCTGCAAAAATTACATTTCAACTGCGACCCACAAGAAGTCCAGTGCCGAAAGTATTTTTCATATTGTAGCATTGTTCAACAAGACATAAAATACCGAACATACCTACATGTGTGCTCCCTTCCACTTCATATATTATAACTTTTATGTGTAGTTTTTCAGTTTATTGCGGAGAAACCGTCATTTGCTCTTGAGGGAGTCCTACACTTCTGCAACGGGACTCTTATCTATTGTTATAGCTCCCAGACAGATGCATACTAGTTTTTGTAGAGTTATGTACTTGAAGTTTGCAGTGTTTGCTGAAACAGTGAAATCGTATTAAAGAAGATGTTTTGGTTTAGGACGGTACGTACAATCTAGCATTTAGCTAAGCAATAATTTTTCGGAAAAAATGCAGTTTAACAGAACTTTTAAATTTAAAGTAGTTAGACACAACCTCGTAAAACTGCCTTTTATCCCTCGGAAAATAGTCGTGTATGAATCACCAGTTGTGTCGACAGCGGATGTTAAGAACACGTGCTTTTTCTTTTAATTGCAGCAATCGGAGCAGTATTAACTCCGCAGCGGTTAGTTGGAGAGAGCATTTATCTGTAGCCAGGAAAATTCTGCAGCAACTTTAAACGAGTTTGCTGCGGCGGTTTAAAAGTTGTCAGAGCATTGTCTATCGCTGAAAAGTAGCAGTATATTCAATTCTTCAAAGACCTTTAATGTGGGTTTTTGTGGCTATTCTTGTTTCGAGAAGTTAAGGAAGTTACCGCATTCGATAAGGAACTTTGCGGGCAAATTTTAGGGGAAAAGAAGGAGAAGAAGAACCCTTTCAAAATGATTAATTAGTTGCAAATACGAGTGATATGCTGATTTCTGGAAACATAGTAATCGGTGACTATTTTTAATTTTGATAGAGATAAATCGGTTGGCATCGTTGCATAATCTCCCCGTGTTGACAGCTTAATATAAGTATGTTTAATTTTATGTTGGGGTAGAACTGAGGATAATTAATCCAATGGCACAGATTCTTTGCATTTCCATTTTGCACGTATTATTATTATTTTATTTAAACGTACCTATCCGAAGAATATTTATTCACAGAATGAGTAGCTTGTACATGCAAAACTTTCATGATGTGAGATATAATTATTTAAAACAACGACACTTTCGCCCTTTTTGTAAATATTAAAACGTAGAAGTGAAATCCTCAAATACATAGAATAAACTCGGCAGAACTCCAACTGTAAATGTGTCGTTTGACCCGAGGCCAGTTTTTCTGCGGTGAAATTTCACATTGGGAGGGTGCTCATATCGGAAATATCTTTCAGACAAGCACGGATCGATCCCCTGGTCAAATGATAAAATAATTTCGACATGATCGGCAAACATAATATAAGGTTGTCGGCGAGATGCACGCCGGAAATGAGGACATATCCAATCAAAGCTCGGCGTCTGGGAGAAAGCTACATCATCCAGATTAACAACTTCTTCCTTTGATACGTTTTTAGAAAAATGTTTGAGGTAAGGGTATGTTACATGCCGAAGTGGAAGAGAAATAAATCTACTTAGAGGTTAGCTACTGTCCCAACCTTCAATAAAACTTTGTGTGGTACAATTTTATTCGGAAATACAACCACACCATAGTCAAGTCGATCGGGCGTTTTAGAGAGGTCGAAGTGGAAAGTTCTGGTGTAATTGTTTTTAGCGGCTTTCTTTATGTTTTTTGGGGCGCTGAATTCGAATTAGTTTATTTTGTTATAGAGCAATATTTTGAAGAAAAGGCCTACCTTTGACGTTATTAGCAAAGACTCAAGAAAAGCCACGATTTTTAGTGGTTTTTCGATAATTACTCGTATTTGTCGACAAAATTGTAGTTAGAAAAGTTTAAATTCGTGTTCAGCACCCCAAGAAACATAAACTCAGCCACTGAAATGAATTACACCAGAACTTTCCTCTACCGATTTACTAGATAGACTACCAGGGTTGTTTTTAAATGGCTGAAGGAGAGAGACAAGGATCAAACAAGTGTCTAATAAAGATTATAATGTCTTACATAATATTAGCTGTATATACATAAAGTTACTGTCACCGCCGATAAAAAACTTTGTTTGGCATGCAACTCAAACTTTAATACTTGCAATAAGACTCTCGCACATAAATCCAAACAAGTCGCTATCCGACGATATTTCCAGCGGATGTCGGCCATGTTTGTGTTGAATTATTATAAGAGTTGGAGACCAGCAATCATTCTTTGAAAGGTCGTGAAAGTTTTATTAAGAGCAAGTTGCATGAAATATAGAAAAACTCAACCCACTCATGTCCGGAAGTTTTTTATATTCTTCGGGTACTTTAAAATATATGCGCGCAGGTAAAAGCTCTTACAGATTGCCTCGGCGATAAGCACGGGTTATTAAAGCTCCTGTTCTAAGCTGCAGGATATGAGGCTTTTCAGACAACTAATTTCAGACACGTCAGATGTATAGTAGGTCGCAAATCAAATGAGAACGAAATCGTGGAGCCATCTTCATTATCACTTATTATTATTCATGGAATATTTCGATTTGAACGTGCTCGAAATTTCGGAAACCGCTTAAAAATTCGGCTTGGATTTCCGATTTAAGATTATACGAAGAATGCGGGATGTTTTTGAGACCTCAGAGCTTTGTCTGTGGGATGGATATGAGACAAAAGCTGCATTAGTAATATTTAAGATTATAAATACGGGAAAAATAATAGTAAATAAATAAATCGAAAATGTATACTACCACCAAACATACATGTACCATCTGGTATGATCATTTAAATTATAAATTAGAGTAGGCTGTCAAATTTAAATTAGGTTGGCAGTACTGATTTAAAATTTGAATGTCAAAGTGACAAAATGTTTGAATTAGAGGATACATTTTTTCTTACTGAAAATTATTTTAAGAACGCTGAACGGCAACAGAATGGTGAATGGAATTATTCTATACAACGCTGTGTTAATGATTTTCGAAATGCCTACCCCAATTTTTCAGCAGATTATCAAAAATCAATCTAACAAATTTATAAATGTGAAGCAAGATTTCGTGATGTTGGGATGTTGCGCCCAAAAAAAGAACTCCTGAAATTGTGTCAGAAGTTGCAGCAGTAATGAAGCGTCTCCCAAAAAACCTGCAGGTTACGTTTTTCTATTTAATTTTTGCATATTTAACGACAAAAGGGCTTTACTTGTATTGGATGAGGCGAGATACATACCTCACCACTTAAGTGAGTAGAAGCAATCTGAAGACCTGAAAAGATGATATCGTGAAAATATGAAGGTCCCAGAACCTGTAAACTTGAGATCATGTAGCCTACATTTTATAGGGCCATTCATCTATAGTTAGTACAATCAGTCCTTTCTCATTTAGTTAGGTATTACCCTAGCTCGTCGGCAAATTTTTCTATTTTCATAGTTCTTACTGATTGAATATCACTCGTGAAAATAACAAGTCTGTCATCAAATTGGATGGTTTTCTTTATGGGTGTGACAACCAAACCTCATTCACTCCCAAGCAAAAATTTATGCGCGGTGTGCTTAAAGAAGTGTTTACTTCAAAAACCTCAACACCTAGAAACCATGAAAACCTGAAATCTGAAGCAGAACAATAGAAAAAAATTGACTTTTACGGCTTGTGCGAATCTTCCGACATTCGTTTGTAATTGTCTCGAATTTTATTTCCCTGAGAACTTTTTCATAAAAAAAACTTATTTAGATTATTACAACAAAAACAGCCCAATCGGTCCAGCCGTTCTCAAGTGATGCGCTTATCAACGAGCAGCATTTCACTTTTACTATACACGTTGTTTCAACGAAAATTGTCATGAATTTACTCGAGTTGCAAATTAATATTTTCTTCAATTATTTTCCCCTGACTGAAAAGCTACGTGTGAAAGGAAATGGCATAATTGGAAGTAATTGGCCCTACAAATGTACCATTTATCCGGTAAATTTGAGATGAATATTTCGAATATTTTCAAGAAAAAATAATTTTTATACCGCAGAAAGCAAAAAATACGGTATTGCGTGGAGAATGAAAAGATATTTTCAACATACCACATGTCTCATGCCCCACTTTCTCTATTTAAAATTTAAGGGTGGGAGTCAGTGCGGATAAAGTGTTTTCGGCGAAGATGTAAAGGAATGGTGACAGGACCGTATTCTAAAAATGTAGATTGAGTTTATCACTTCCCTCAGTACGTGTAACAAATTAATATTTTACTGTTCAACTTTGGAATACATTAAAAGTCCAAGCCTTAGAAAAACATATGGTGAACCAAATAAATAAAAACAAATTCCTCACTTTAGCTAGTAATAATTCATAACAAAATATTAAATACCCCTCTGATGCAATTATGCGACAAGACAATCAAAACCGGTTAGAATCCATATGGTATCGGTTACGACTTACTTGTCCCGCAATGTCTCGATTCCGACAAAAAAATGAACAAAAAATTCGTTACAATTTAAGGTTGAGGCTACTGTACGAGTTCATACCAAAATCCAGTAGAAAATAAGTAGGTACTCCTTTTCTTTCCGTAAGAACCTTTTTTGGACTATTATAAATATTAAAAAAAAGCCGTTCTCAAGTAGTGCCAAACAGCATTTCAACATGTTACGCATGGGCTTTCAGTTTTTCCAGAATTTTTCAATTTTCGGGTGAGTTTTTCCAATTTTTTTATCCATAAGAACCTTATCTAGACTATCACGAATATTAAGGAAAAAGAATAACGAAAAGTGAGCCGAACAATCGGTCCAGCCCAAGGGGGCACCTTGGGTCTCCATTTCCATGTAAAAAATACTTCACAACCTATTCTCATACCTACCAAATAGACCAAAAAAATTTCATAAAAATCGGTCGAGCCGTTTCGGAGGAGTTCGACCACAAACACCGTGACACGAGATTCTTATTATATTAGATACAATTTTGTGGATCATAATGTGGTACTACCCAAATATTTTATACAAAAATATACCTTTAATAGGAATTTAATTTCCGTTTCTTATGATGGTGGAAAACAGTCAATAATTTTATCGTCTACTGTTGGTAGCACCCACGCAGGAATAATAAGAAATGGAGACATCATTGCAATGCTAAACATATGCAAACCTATCAAGCCAACTGTGGGCGGGGGGGAACGGTGGTTTGTTTTCTTTCACACAACAGAATGTGAGCGTGTGCTCCGATGCTTGTGCCGATTCTCCAGTGGCGTGGCTAGCCATTGAGGCACGGTCATTTTTCCGAAAATGTTCACAACAAATCAGAGCATTTTTAGGTACCAGCCCTACATCAACCCTAACATTTAAGGCAAATAAATACATCTGTTTCATGAATTCATCACTGTAAAACCTGTAACAGATTTTAATAACTCTATTATTGCAGTCCACTCCGAAATGTGTACGCCACTGAGCTAATAAACACAGCCACCACGTGCGTTGTACATGCTTACCTGTGGAAAGTCAATTTGGGGTTCAAGTAATCCAGTTTTTACACACATAACACTGTCTAACCATGTTTACACCAATGCCCGTATGGTTTTCAATGTATAACATTGAATTCACCACAAAACGATTACAATAACACTGGCAGACATATTCCTTTTCCACAAACACGTGCTGCTACACTGATGCCAAATGTATTTCGGTACTAAAACGCTACTTTTCAGAAGACATGTGGCTATGTTGTAATTGTGTTCATTAGATTGTCAAGCGTCGGCGGCTTCACCAAAAACCAATAACAAATGACTCCATTTCTATTATTCCTCCTTGGTAGCACCGTTTTTGTAACAATTTGTCAATCTGATTGCGTCAAATCACCGAATTTCGGCAACACTTGCCATAACCAGATCATCTGTTATCAAAATATTGCGATCATTCCAAGAATTGGAAATGTGAATAGGAGATCAAGTTTAGTAATGGACGTTCAAAAGTTACAAGTTGCAAGAAAAAATCGATACATAGCCAATTTTGTATGATATACAACCGAAACTTTAGAAGTGTAAGAACACATTTTAGAAGACTTGGAAGTTAGGCTGATTTAACGTTACCTAACACGAGAGCACATAAATTGACTGTTACTGTAGTGAAGAATCCGACGAACCCAGATTTGGCTTAAGAAGTGAAGACTGACGTGTAAGGGTATGGAGGGAACCACAATGGACAACGAGACTGGTTTGGGCTAAAAAGTTATTTCTTATCAGAAAAGTACTGTGATTTTTTGAAAGAGTATTATGCATGGCCATGTATTCATACACGACAATCACTGACAGGAAGTTTAGACCCGCAAAATGTCATCAAGCCAGTCATTAAGCCCATGAGAGAAGAAGTTAGACAAAGTTTTATTTTTAGGGACAAAAGTATTCGACCAAACCGCACGAGAAGGGTTCAAGATGTGTTGGAAGAAGCAAATGTGCAGAGAATGGATACGTCAGCAAGCTCGCCGGATGTGAATCCAATCGAGAACGTGTGGAATATGTTTGGTGAGACAATATTAAGAACATAAAAGAAGAAGAAGGAGGAGAAGAAGAATGGTACATTTGTCACAAGAAAAACTCCAGAGCAAAAAAAAATCCATGCTGGTTTTCTTTGAAGTGAATTATTTTGCAATCTTTGAGGTGCACTGTTAGTACATTACATTATTTTGATTCCAAGAGTTTTGAAACTTTTTTATATGCAGAGGTCCAGAGAAACACCGAATTGCTAATTTTGCTAAAAATGGTTCTCTTCAACCGTAACATTTTAAGGTTACATTAACTGCTATTTTAGCACAGATTTATTTACAATTTATTAATTTTTGTAATCTGGTTTATACATTTCAAAATAGACATAATGTGTCCAAATAGTGGTTTCATATACTAGAATGGTATCTTTGTAGTAAATCTGTCCCCATATTCTACCCTTTGAAAACACTAAAAACTTGCCGTGTTGCGAAGACATAAAGTGAGACCTTCGAATAGGAATGATCTGCAAATATAACAAAAGCTATTGTGTAACTTAACAGGTTCTTGTAAAGCCATTCTCGGCACTTTATAAATGGTTATCTCTGCAAAGTAATTTGTAACAACCTTTTCAACTAGACAATATTTCAGTTTTTCCCTGCAGCACGCCGTATTAGAAAATCCATTTATTCCAAGACAAGTCTTCATCATTTACTTGGTATTAATGTTTTACCGGTCGCACCATTCAAGTGGTCATTTTCGCGATTTCCGCATGTCACCGCGTGGGGTGTGCAATTTAAAAATGATTCATATTCAGACCCCTCTTAAATGGAATGAACATTAAAATTCTAATGCCCCGTTAGGGGCCGAGGGTGTTTATTCATTTTTGGCAGCAAGAGGGTGCAGTTTGCCGTCGATATTACAATATTTTCCGGTAATTAAACTTTAAAACTGTTTGATCTGGATATCCAAATATTGATTCTAACAAAGAAGGCAGATGCAAGGAGCTGAATAATGCCAGGTCGTATTAAGGTTCGATGTTGAACGGCTCAATGGGGACTCGGGGGTCTTACCTGAGAAGCGAAACAATAAGGCCGCGGAATAAGAAAGCAAACAGTCTATTCGTGCTTTTATATTTGCGTTCAACCGCACCTGGTGCCGCTGTTTCGGCTGCTCTATAGATGTGTAATGATCGAGGTAACGTTCTGCGGATAGCATCAACTGCTAAAATTGATGAAAATGCAATTATGCTGCTCGCTGCAGATATTTGTATAGGTGAGGATGCCTCAGGCACCTTTGCTTTATTCTCTGAATGTATTTCTTTTGATATTAAACTGATAAAAAGTTTGATGCAGGAACTTTTTCGAAATTTATTAGGGATTGTAAAACGTAAAAATTATACATAATTGAAAAAGTTTGTAATATTTTGATGGCTTCTAAAAGAAAGCTATAAGAAGCTCATTGGAAGCTTATTCGACGGATCATTGAAAGTTCTTTCTTTCTCAGCGGGCTTAAACGCCGATTTAAATAAAACTCCGAGATTACGATGACGAGAATTACGCAGATCAATCGATATTTGCAGACTGCGATTTCGTGGAGAGTAAACTATACATAGAATGCAACAGTGTGGATTTCTGAAAGCTAAGAGTTATTGCGCGGCAGAGAATTCTAGGGCATTAGGCTAGTCGGTGTTCTGAATATCAAAATTTCGAAATTTTGGATTATCTAAATGAAAATAAGAAAAAGTCCAAATCTTCCATACTGTTCTCTACCTGATTATACAGTATGTCCCCGGATTGAGTTTACAAGAGGAAAAAAATTTTTATTTTTGATTTTATGCCAAAACCTCAAAGGAATAAGATTTTTTGCTTGTCCTGAAACCAGCAAATCTGTAATTAAAACTTTATTATTCTGACTCAGTGGAAAGAAAACTTCATTTTTCTCTTAATTTTGGACTTTTTGGATTTTTTTCTCTGCTCTTTAAATACCACCACATTGGCGATTTTATTTTTTTAACAACGGTGTCACGTTGACCAATGAGTTTACGCAAGTTAAATAACAAAAATGTTTGTGAAAAAAATTAATTTAATAAAAAAATGGCAACTCAAAGAAACACCTTTAACATAAAAAAACTAATTTTTAACAACAACAATCATTATTCAATTAACCCCCCATCCATTTCTGCGCACAATTCTACTCTAAAACGATAGCTTGCCTTCGTGATAAGAAAACTTTAAGATTAAAATTAATCATTACCAAGTCCAAAACCAAGAGAAAAATATACGTTTCTTTCAACTCGGTCAGAATAATGAAGTTTTAATTACAGATTTGCTGGTTTCAGGAAACGCAAAAAATCTTATTCCTTTGAGGTTTTGGCGTAAAGTCAAAAATAAAAAAAAAATCCTCTTGTAAACTCAATCCGGGGACATACTGTATAACACATAATAAATTGAGCCAATAGCAATTACAGATTTTACCTAGTTACTATGTATAGTTATAAGCGTTTTTACCCTTGACGACATTGTATAGCCGAGGAAACAAAGATAATCCAATTATACTTACTAACCTTCTCATTCGATGTATATCCTTAAAACACGCTACGCTACGCTGTCGTGGTGTTTCGCGGAATACGTCTCATGAGTCTTAAGTATAATCGCTTATTTTCTATGCTCTTGTGATATTCAAATTGATAATCTCGTGACCACTGTCGTTAGATAAAACGACGTACCGAAAAATTATAAAACTTCAACAGAAAGTCTCTAATTGGTAATAATTTAATATTAAAAGTTTTCAGTAAAGATGTAGTTAGACGGAAAGTTCGAAAGCACTATCAAGTTTTAAATTGAGGAAGTTATCACTTATTTCAGCAGTTACTTACGGTACAACTTTTTTAGACTTCATCCAGAAGCCAGAACGCACCACAGGTATTTTATTCATTAGGAAATAATTGTAGATAAATCACTGATTTTGTTGGAAGTGAACGTTAACTGTACGTGCTTTTTCTTGTAATTGCAACATTTATTTTGGGGTGGTTAGTGGAGAGAAAATTTATCTGTACTTGCAAAAGAGAGTTTACACATTAAAAGTAATTTTGTAATAATGTATTTCGCTTGAGATTCTTTAAACATTTCTTTCTGAAACTCGTTCAAACTAAACAAATAAGTGTGCGTTCTCTAGCGGCATGTACATTTCTGCCGGTCGAAGTACATTTTCCCCCAATATTTTTTTTTATTTACAAATATCAAAAAATCGCTCTGTAGCTGCAAAGATCATTTTATCAACACGCCCACAAAATTTCAACGAAAAATCTTCATGCCGCTAGAGAACCCTCTTAAGCTAATTGGGTTCGCTTTAGTTTAGACTTTTGACTGGAAAAATCAGTAATTCTTTCCAGCCAATTTCTTTCCGTTCACTTTTTGTGACGCCAATTATATTCCGTTTAGTATCGATGCGGAAATTTAATTAGAACCGTAATGTTAACAAGAACATTGCAGGCGTTGGCCCTTTGTGCAATAAGCGTTTGATGGATGGTTCGCCTTGTGTGTTGTAAATTTACAAAACGCAATTACAGTAATATCTCGGCAATAAATAAACGTAAATGCATTAGAACTGTTATTTCCAGTTTGATATGTGTTGAGTTTGAGGCTTAAAAGCAGCAGGAGCTTTCGCTTCAAAGAGATTGCAATGGAAACTGTGAGACAATAGGGTGGATTTATGGCTAGATGCTCGATGGTGATATTCAAATAAGTTACATAAATGAAGAGCTTCCATTCATAACGCATCGTGCGGTCAATTTTTTCCGGCACGGAAGAGCTTTATGGTGACTTAAGGGTTTGGTAAAACAATGAGGTAAATGCTGCAGCTCTTGTTTTGTATCGGGGTGTTCTCATTATGCAAATGGGGCAATCGTACAAGCACGAGTTGGTGTACACTATTTTAGCAGGCTATAAAATTGATAGTGTTCAAATGGACAAATAGGTAATTTACTGTCTGTCCAGTTTAACCATGGTAGATTACTTGACGATTTCTTAAGCCATTCGTAAAATTTTTAAATGGCGTGACAATTAAATTCAACTTTAAACTTTGGCTGTACATAATCGACAAATCTGTAGAAAATCCTACACTTGATATTTTGAATCAAGGCATTTTGAGATTACCTTGATCTACTACCGCAAATGGGTTTTAGTAAAAAACTCAAAAATCCAGTGTTAAGAGTTTTCTGCTTATCCAAGAATTATAACCCGTTGAGAACGGATGGACCGATTTGGCATTTTTTTTTTTTTTTAGAATATTATTTGTAATGGTCCAGGTCAGGTTCGTACGGAAAGAAAAATTGGAAAAGTTTCCGGGAAACTTCTCGAATTTTTCTATCCTTAAAAACCGTACCTGAACTGAACTCACGATTCGAACAACAATACCATCTCACTCACTCGATCATTGTGGGTGGTAGACACCCCCTGATGCCGATAGGAACGACATATTTGGTTGATTCTTTTTTTGTCTTGTTAGTTATGCTCCAGGGATGTAAATAACTAAATTGAATATTTTCAAGAAAATTGGGAAAATCTGGAGAAAAATCTGGAAAGACGCATTCCAGCCTAAATCTCTAAGTATTCGTTGGTAAGCCCACTTGAGAACGGCTCAACCCATCTGACTATTTTTAAAAATATTCGTAATAGTTCGACTTAGATATATTTAATTTTTTAATTTAGTTCAAATAAGGTTTAAATCGGAAAAGTTGGCCGGAAAATTGGAAAATTTAGGAAAAGCTGAGTGTTTCTTTTGTATGGAATTTTTTTATGAACTCAAGACGCTAATAACTCATAATTCGAACAATGCATATGCGTAATTTTTTTTTGTCTTGTTCGTTATGGTCCTGACAAACTGATTCGGACAAACGGCAAAAAACACAATTTTGGTATGCACTCTCGATCATAACTGACGATAGGAACGACATATTATTTGGGTGACTTTTTTTGTCTTGTTCGTTATGCTCCCGGGATGGAAAAACGGAACTCAAAAAAATCAGGAAGATCTGGAGAAAAATCTGGAAAAACGCATTGCAGCCTAAATTAAAATAGAATTCGCGATCGACAAAATTTATTGAAATTTGGACAGGACAACGTCTGTCGGGTCAGCTAGTTAGAGATAAAAAACAAAGATATCAAAAGTGAAAAGAAAAATAATGGATGGTAATATAAAGTGGTGTACAGAAACAGTACCCACTCACTAATTTGCGCACGAACTTCTTGTTCCCTTCCAGTTGATGTAATCTTTCACATAACTGTAAGATTTTGGATTTTTTTTTTAAATCAAAAAGTTATTAGCCTTGAATTTCACAAATGTTTTTCGCGCAGTTCTTAGTCGATACACTACAGTCCTCTCGTTAGGTCACGTTTGTTTGATAGTTGCACATATGCAATTTTAAACCACATCAACATTTTGTCTGTAAAACAGTCCCTCCTTCAGCCACTATAAAGATCGTCGCTCTGTCTGTTTCTTCAGAAAGTATTATTTTAGATTATATCCTTCGTTTCATTCAATTTAACAAACTTCAGATGATGGTAATTATCTTGAGAAAGCCTGTAAACGGGAATAGTAACATCGTTACTGACTTGAATTACGAGTAATTCATTAGCAAAATACATTATTTCATAAAAGCGTCTGAAATGCTTCTTTACTTTTATAGTCAAGTTTGAGAACCATTCAGATATGAAAACATTTCCGTTGAATACCGTCTGGTTAATTTTTGTAGTGTTTCCAATGATAACTAAACTTTTTACTTCTACTTTTATTAAAGACAATTTAGGGTTCAAAAATATCGCGTTACCACCATATAAACACATAATCCTACGATTATTTTTTTTCGTAATTAATAAACATTTCTTCTCTGTCAACATCCCCCTAAATATCCTACTGTGTTTTTAAAATTCGTCCAACTATTTTATTCAAACAGCATCCGAGATTTTAAGTCGATATTTTATTAAAAATTCACGTGGAAAAACAATTTCCTTCTTTGTGGAGATTTAAATTAAATCGAGAATAAGTTTTCTTTCGAGCCAACTCATCAAGAGAAATATTAAAAGTTTCCTTCTATTGTTTGTCTGTCTTGACGGTCAAAACAATAACTCCACCTTTTTCTCTTGTTCCTTTGTTACATTGCATTCATTGATTTATTTCAATTCTTTCCACCGTCTAATGGACCAGAGCGTTTTATAGTACGGCCTTGGATGTTGCCAATACTTTCAAGGTCCCTCTCTCCGATAGAGGAAATTCACGGCTTGATTGGTCGTAAGAGCTTTCGGCAATAAAATTTTATTAAAAAAACTTTTGGTTTGGAAATTTTTCTTGGGATGAAAGTTGTTTTACTGGAAATTTGAGACACGTCTAATTGGAATATTTTACTTTAGTCATGTAAAGGCTGAGAATACATAAGTTTTTTAAGAACAGGTACCGGCGCCGTAAGCGAAAGAAAACAGAAATTTACAATGTTTATGTTTATAAATGTAGGTACTTGAACTTTTCTCACGATGGATGTGTGAAAATTTACATCAACGGCCGAAGGGAAGTGATTAAGCAAATGAGAAAAGTGCATTCCAGACGTTCCTTACGGTGCAGATCACCACAAGCTGTAGGCTATTAGCAGTAATTTAAGTATATTGTTTTAATTATTAAAGAATTTATTTGTTTTTTATAATACGTCTACTACGTGAAAAAGAGCACCAAGTTTTTTGTCGGTGACACAATAATTACAAATACCTCTCCTGCTTTTTAAATGAATGAAAAATTTCAACGTGTAAGAAACTTGATAAATGGAAATCCCGATTTTGTAATTACGCCTAGGTATTCGCTGTAGCCTGCCTTTCCAGCTGCAAAATGAACTCCTCGGAAAAATACATATTTAACACTTCACACTTTTTGAATGGAAAGTAATTCGCGAAGTTTTCATAATAGAACGTGACAGAATGCTACTGCATATAATTTCCTCTAGATTTCACCCATTCGAAACAATTCCAAGACTTCAGCTTAATAGCGCTTTTTATCCGTCGCTTCTCCGATTTTAATTTCATTCACGGCAGAGAACGATTCGGAACAATATTATTTACGATTTTAAGAGAGCAGTAATTATAAATTCGCCAACATGAAAACACACATTAACATGAACAATTACTTAAATTATTCACGGTTGAAATTTCCGTGTTTGTACAAAGATATGTTTGCGACATTCAATTAATTAACCTCTCGCTGCGGAAACCGATGCCTATATTGTACGAATACTTTGTTCGAGTTAATAATGCGAGTGAGCAATAACATTGCTAGTAAATAATCTAACTAAAATCGTAATGAGACGAAATGGTTTCTAGACGGGCACAAAGTGCATAACGGAGTGTGTGGACCCATTTAATTACGACTTCACTTCGTTGGTTGATGCAACATGTTTAATGAGCATAGACGAAATGAATATCGCCGAAAACGACCTTTGTTTAGAGGAAATAAGTGCCTCGAATGTGAATTAAGTACATTACGCCTGTGATACTTATTGTTAAAGGTTGTTTTCCAGCTGCCATATTAAACTTTTGATGCAAATTGCTTTAAAGTTTTGCTGAAAACGTTGTTTGGGTGCGTTTATGGAGGGCATTCACATTTATTGAATAGTTAGGGACTTGACCGGAATTTATCGGAATAGTTGAGAAAACGATAAGTTAGTTTAAATTGGTTCACGTTGTCAGAATACATAGCCAAGTTGGCAGTTTTGTTTATGGCTAATTTTAGAAAAGAATAAGGTTACTAGATTTTAACTTTCGCAGTTTCTCAATTTCCCAATTTCTGAGGGTTTCATTTTCTCAGTTTTAAAGAGTTTAAGGTTTCTTATTTATTTTGTATTTTAGGTTGCCTTGTTCTTTGGGACTCAGATTTTCAGATTTCCACTTCCACAAGTTTTCCCAAAATTTTTAAGTTGTTAATTTGTCAATTTTTCATTTTAGATTTAGTTTATAAAGATCTCAGCTTTTCAATTTACAGGTTTATAGTGGTCCCCAGTTTCTTGAGATTTTAATTTTTATTCATCAATTTCAGTCTTCAGGTTCTCTTCTCAATATTCCAGTTTTTCAGGTTCCCATTTTTGAATTCTTAGTTTATTTTTCATTTGTTAGCTCCAGTTTTTTTTAGTTCTGGTGATTATATCAGGTTCTCGATTTATCAATTTTTCAGATTCTTATTCCCAAGTTTCTCAGTTTTTCAGTTTCTCGGGTCCTGAAATTTCTGGGAATTCCGAAAAACGTGAAGACTACTTTCAAAACTAGACAAATCTAAGAACTTACGGAACCTGAAAAACTGGATGAACCAGATGACTTTCAAGCATTTGACGAATTAAAAAAAGATGAGAATCTACTGATATTATGTTAACTTCACAATGGAACGCACCCAAAACCGCCCTCGACACGTACGACCCATGGAGAGAAGGAAGGCGACGGTGAGACATTCGAGCCGAGGCGTGAACCCATGAACATCGCAAGATCGCGTTAATTGTATTAATCAATCATATTCTTGTAACTTCGAGCAGTATTTTAATAAATTGTATTCCAAAGTTAACAATTAGAAACATGAGGATCGTCGAAATTTCAGTCACTTGTGTAACCTACAACTTTAACGGAACTTGAGCAAACTTAAGAAGAGTCCGAGGAACCTAAGAAGACTTTAGGGAATCTGTGAAACGTTGAAATCGGAAAACTTATTGTACACGAGTTCCAAAGTATTCTAAAGAATCCTGAAGGCTGATTTTATTCCTTAAGAAGCCTATAAGATCTAAAGGTTTTTATGTGGTATGCTCCACGGGACCACGGGTAGCTAAAAGTCCGAGTACATAACTCCAGGGGTCAACTGTCTAGTTTGGCGTGAGGGAAAAAATAAAGTCGATTCGGTGTTACAGTTTAATATTCCCCTATTTACAACTATACAACTATATAGGGCTTATTATAACGCATCCAACGAACGTATACTAATTTTTTTTCATTACTTTTTTTTTGACAGTTACGACGTCATCAATATTTTTTTTTAATAGCAATCTATGTTTTCATTTTATATTTGAATAGAGTTTTTTATTCTGGTTTCAACGTTGTCAAATACTTAATAGGTTAGATAAGGAAAAAATTAATTAAAACGGCGCTAAAGTTCACATTAGTAAAATTTCAAAAAATTAACAGAACTGTCTAATGTTGCCGGAATTTAAGGAAAAAACATTAGAAATCCAAACAAAACAAAGTTTCCAAAAGCAACCAATGAGAAAAAATAAGAAAACAACCCTAAATTTCAAAGTAGGGCTAACAAATTAACAAAATTAACAAAAAGACTATTACTCTTGATGTTATAAATTAAAGATGTTACACCAAATGTTCAAACTGATGACCCTGCATCATCTGACAAAATCCAAGACGATCATAAAAAGCAGCCAATACGTTTTGAACGATTTGGGGAGTTTTGCTACATCTTGCTTTTTAAGTGCCCACATAGAAAAAAATTTAATGGGGTTCGATCTGGGAACCTAGCCTATTGGACCTCTTCTTCCATCTTCTTGGGAACACTTCGTCCAAATAACGCTGCACCAGGCTTAGTGTGTTGGAGCACCATCCTGTTGCAACCAGATATTATTATTTAGAAGTTAATTTATTATTTAATAGAGAAACACTGTTCAGACACAATTATTGTGTACCAATTCAGAACTTGTGAACATTGTATTAGACTGTATTAGACAGTTCTGTTAATTTTTTGAAATTTTACTAATTTGAATTTTAGCGCCGTTTTAATTAATTTTTTCCTTATCTAACCTATAGTATCAAATGTAAAATAAAAAACATAGGTTCCCATTTAAAAAAAAATATTGATGACATCTTCGTAACTGTCGAAAAAACTAATGAAAAGAATTAGTATACGTTCTATGGGTGCGCTATAATTAGCCCTATCACATGCTTTTTAAGTTCTATTTCTAGTGCAAATACTAACGGAGTTACTGAATTTATTCCTTACTTAATTCCCACACTGTATAAATATATTTACAAATGTTAGCGATTCAGTCGGTGGTAACTCGGTGACGGAACTTGAGATTCACCCTGTAAGCCCCCGTCGAATTACACCCTGTATACGATGGTTTGATTGTTTCGGTTTTGGTACCCGAGCGGTTAGTGACAGAAGTTATGATGCCCAATGAAGACTTTGATGCGCTCACCCCTGTATACGGTGGTTCGGTTAGTTCAGAATCCGAGCGGTCAGTCACAAAAGTTATGGGACACCCTGTAGACACTGATGTACCCGCCCCTTATATACGGTGGTTCGGTTACTTGAAGTTTCGACCGAGCAGTCGGTCACAAAAGTTATGCTGGCCCCTTTAGACGGTGATGCAATGATTTCAGAACCCGAGAGGTCGGTGACAAAAGTTACGTTACACCCTGTAGACTTCGATGCACCCACCCCCTGTATACGGTAATTCGGTTGGCAGATGTTTCTGAACCCGAGCCGTTGATGAAAAAAGTTATGCTGCCCCCTGTAGACGGTGAAGCAATGGTTTCGGAACACGAGCGGTCGGTGACAAAAGTTATGAGACACTCTGTATACACTGATGAACCGCCGTATATAAGTTCGGTTAACAGAAGTTTCGGAACCCCTACGGTCGGCGACAAAAGTTGTCTACACCCTGTACACAAAGTCTAGTCTACACCCTGTAATCGTCGATGCATTACCCCCCCCCCTCGTATACGGTTCGGTTGTCAGAGGTTTCGGAACTCGAGTAGTCGATGACAAAAGTTAAGATTCACCCGGTAGACTTCAGCGTGCCCGATCTCTGTATATACGGCGATTCGATTATCACAAGTTTGGGGGTGGCTGAGGACAAAAGTTACGGAACACCCTGTAGTATACGGTTATTGGCGTTAAATTAAATTAATTTTTCGGTAACTTCGTTACACTAGCAGACCAAAAAAATTGTTATGTATGGTGGGACTATTATATTTGGATTCCTTTACATTCTGAAGAACCGAAGCTTCTGAAAAATATGAGTTCTCCCAAAGGATTCCTGAAGAGCTTTGAAGAGTCCTAGAAGTTTTAAAATATTTTGAAAACTTACAAAAATCAAAATGGTTCTGAAAACTATAAAAATCGTAAACAATGGTAAATTCAAGGAAGTGTTCTGAGAAGTCCTAGTAAATACTGAAAATCCTGAAATGCTCTGATTGCTGCTAAAATAATCTTAAACAGATCTAGTTTGGATCCTCAGGAATCCTCAAGGAATCCTCAAAGGTCTTTTAAGTCTCCTGAACAATTCTGAATACTAGAAAGTTTCTGTAAAATCTTAATATACTGTGTGACATAAAAAGCTCATCACCCTGTAAAACTCAATATACTTTAACTAAAACTAATAGAAATATTTATCATGTTTAGGAATACATTTGATGAGATTTTCAACAAAACTGAACATCCTATACCGACGAAACTCTGCTTAGAATGCTCTAGATATAATCTTGGGTAGTTCGTCCCAAGCTCTTTGAACAGCGGTACGTAGTTGTGCTATGGTCATTGGGGGTTAGGCAGTAAGTAATCTTCGACCTATCATGTCCCAATAGGTCTGGCCATGGAAAATCATTCATTTTGGTAGTTCTAAAATACAGTAGAGTCTCTGCTGCCACATGAAGACGAGCATTACGTTGTTGGAATATACCATTGTTGACACTTTGAATATAATGTTGCAACTTGTTCTAGCAAGCTCCCGCGTTCCAACGCCCGCGGACGAACACTAGAGCAGTCGTACTTATCTGATGGACCTCAAACCAAGATGCCACTAGTAATAGCAGTTTTTTCGTCTAGAAAAATTTTTCCTATTGACCTGGAAGTGCTATGGCGATCTCTAATAGCAAGAAGTCGCAGTCTTCATTTTTGGTTTCTAGTTACTCCTGGTCGTCCAGAGCCTCTGTTACATGATTGTCTACCTTCTCGAAACCATGTTGTCCAACAACGGATGATAGTGGCATAAATCTTATGGTCTCAGTGAGACTCTAGAGTTCTCAAGTGATCTGCTATTCTAGTTCCCATGTTTTCGAAACTCTAAGCTTTCAGGATTTCCAACTTTCAAGTCTGTGAACTTCCAAGTTCCACATTTGAATCTTCCTTTGGTCTTCAGTTTCTCGGGTTTTCAAGTTTTTTGTTTTTTTACTTTT
Organism: Diaperis boleti; assembly: GCA_963583935.1. Classification (NCBI taxonomy): domain Eukaryota; kingdom Metazoa; phylum Arthropoda; class Insecta; order Coleoptera; family Tenebrionidae; genus Diaperis; species Diaperis boleti. Next base: position 55,692,363 of record OY757242.1, on the reverse strand, counting down.
CACATTCTCTTTTTCAAGTTTTGAGGTTATCATAGGTTAATCTCTCAGGTTCTAATACAAATAATATGTATTTTCATCGGTTTATTAGATGTTCACCTATTTAGGTTGTTTTTAGATTCACAGGCTTGGGTCTGAGGCATAAGTTTTAGGTTTTCCAACTCTGGTGTATTTTAAAGTAAGGACCAGTCTCAATTATGTAGTAGAATTAGTAGTATATACCTTCATTTGAGGAGTTCAAAAGTTCAGTCGTCTAGGAGCATATTGATAATTTTGTAGTTATAATGTTCATAACGTTAAAGTTTTCAATTTCTCAAAATTTCAGATTCTCTGTTAAAAAATTATTTAAAACATTTAAAATAATAATTATAGAATAGTAATTATACAGCAAGGTTGAGAAGCCATTTTTCTTAGCGGAGCTATTTTATTTACAAAGATGCGAAGCATGGCGGTAAATAAAAGTGCGGGGCTAAGAAAAGGCTTTGCAACTGTGGTTTATATACAATTTTTTTCACTACTAGCACATTTGTTTAACTTTTCTTCAAACGATAATCATGATAATGCCAAAACACGGAACGAATTTAAGGTTATCTATTTTTTGAGACTGACATTTCTCAGTCAGAGACCGGATTTTCATGCAAAATTATACAATGCATTTTGTAATCGTTTAACACTTCGTTGTTTTTTTTTTACATGAATTGCAATAATTAATGCTAAATATTTACCACTGGTGCAATTTGTAAAAATCGAAGGGCGCTGTTGTTAAGTTGGTAAAAACGATGTACGCCGAAGCTTGATTTACATTCACGAAATGTAAAATAGAGCGCGGGCACATACGGGTTGCATAAACTGCGATCAGCTGCTTGTGGAGAACCTGTTTTGTGATAACGATATCAAAATAAGCAGGAAAAACATGAAAAACGGAAAGAAAAATACACTTCCAAACACGGTAGGACGGTAGACGGCGTGGTGGGAATGGGTTACGAATATGTCGTAATCGCAACCACAAATCCACAAAACCAAAAAAAAAATGCGCTCTTTTTGAATCAACCAATCGCAATGTGTTATTTGAAAAACGCGGGCAATGTGGGCGTTTTATTAGTATATCTCTTGGCGGTATAGTCAATAATGAAATGACTATTAACTACTAGGAAAGAAAAAGAATTTCACACATCTTCGACAAACTATATAATCGTACATTCTACAGCTAGTAGTGAAAAAACCATTTTATTTATTTTACATGAAAAATTGCAATGTCCACTAAATAAATTCTATTGCCGGTATTATACTGGTATTGTGTTTTTGCCCCTGTGGCGATCTCCAATAACATTGAACCGCAATAATGTGGAGTTGTAAATCTGTAGGTACACTTGTTTTGTCTGGTTGGCCAATAACAGTGAAATAAATAGTACTATCAGTTTCTCAAAATAATTGGATATGATATTGAGAGAACTCCTTAATGGTATACCGCAAATTATTATCTACTGTTCGTGGTATAAAATGCTCTGGTGGTATTTTCGCTAAGAATTTTATTTTCCGAAGAGCAAACATAAGCCTAATAGTTTACGTGGAAGGTCCATATTTTATTTTTCTTAAAAACCATGATTGATGAATGATGAATGAATTGTCATTCGTTTTAGAACATTTTCATATACAACGTGATCCACGAGTGATAGGTACCTATCGAACGTTACTAGACATCTCAAAATAAACTTTCAATGGAGTTCAATGTGAGTTGCATTTTAGATTGCATAAACAAAATGATTATTATTCCTGAATCACAGCATATTAGTAATTCAGTAATGCTTTAAAATTGTCCCGCTTAAATCAGCTTTCCTGCTATTGCAGTACATTGCACTCATCACGATGTATCATGACATTCAATTCAATAAAATGAATAGAATATTATAATATGGTATTAAAGTTGATTGAATTTTGCATACCTAACTAAAGGCAAAAGCTTATCAATGAGGAATTATATGAACCTACATTTAGTCGCATGGAGTACAATGGTCATGTTCGCATTTCTTAGACTTTTCTATGAAGTTAAAATACTGTCTGGAAGGGGTAGCTTTGAAGTAAACAGAACATTATTTGGATAAATCTAAACAACGTCTCTGAATTCGCTGTCAGTTAAACCTCAAGAACTTAAAAGCAGATGGTAATAATTTGCTCCAATATGCAAATAAGCCAAAGAAAGAAATTAATAATTGCAATTTAATACCTTGTATAACTGTGATGAAACTTGCTTCAATTGGAAAATTGGTCATTCCGATATAAGAATTTTGAGTTGTTATTACGACTAAAAACAAAGGTACAAAGGAACGCATAGTCGAGTTAAGAAAATTGTAAGAACTTCATATAAAATCTGTAGGTTAAGTGGTTTTGACATGCCCATTTGTTCCTTACCGAGTATTATATTTCTAACCAGAAAACAGTTAAGAAATCTGAAATGCCCCAGAAAACAACACGAAGATGCAATAGGTGCAGATTTGTATGCAAAACTTTCTCGCAATATCCATCTCCGGAGTCGAAACGAACAGACATTATTATTTGTATCCGGAACACAATAATGTAGGCAGGTACAAACTCGTATGTGTTCGTAGAGTAAGATTTGTCTGTTTGTATGTCAAAACGTCGGTATTGTGGATATGATCGGCAATTTCCTGTGTCATTGTGTCTCGGTAAAAACAGCATAATACAATATTTTGGTGCATTGAAATTCGGTGCATCTGTATGAAAAGAGCTTGACATCTGAAAACGATGTTTCTATTTGTTCCACATTTAAGCTCGACCGTGATGCGGTTTGCTAGACTAGAGCTTTCTTTCGCTCGCAGTGGATTCTCGGGAGATTTATTTAAGGAATTTTGGAATAAATAACTTTGGCTTTGAAACACTTACTGTACTAAGGGCGCGGAATGAGTGGATTTCTAAAAAGCGGGGCAAAAAGTTGGGCGATTTTAGCGAAAATAAATTACGATCTGGAGCCATATAAAACGTCTGCTAATCGTGATTAGGCCATATTTTTTCTACTTCTCTGAAACCCAACGTCTGGCTAAGAATTTATTAACAATATGTTAAATATACCTGCTTTTGTATTGAAGCATTGTTCATATATTAATTTAATAAAGAAAGGGGAATTTGTTATTTTAGGGGGGTCGTACAGCTATACGCATTAAAAAGAAATCTTTCTCTTTTGTTTGCCAGAGCAACATCCATCCCCACATGTGCTTAACTGACAGCCCGTTATGAGAAAATGTGAAAGAACTCTTGTGTTATGATATTCAAAATTTAATCAAATGATCCTTCAAATATACGAACGACAGAACAGTGAGGTCTGAACAAGCTTTTGACGAGTGTGACGTAGAGGTTCGAGAATATAAAACCGATACCACATACCACGGACAGTCGGACAAGGCACTTGTGCACTTGGGCACTTCGTGTTTACTGTTCAGACAGTAATCCGAGTTTTACTATCATTTAATTTTAGTGCATCGAGTCTGCATTAGCGATAATGAAAGTTCTGACGGATTGACAATTCTTGAAAAGCGGGCAATGTGTAAAAAATTCAGGCAAATGCAAAGTTCCCATGCTGGTTTATTCACTGATATCAGTTGTCATTCTAAAAGTCGAATTGAAGAGGAAATAACACTTCAAAAGGGGCAGGACGATCCTAAGCATTTTTGTCGTCCTCGTCCGAGGAAATTTATATCCATCTATTAGTTAGATAAATAAATGGATAGCGAAGGTCACTTTATCGTAATTAATTTGGGATTAAAGCGGTTTAGCGGCCGTCGAAAATCTTGGCTCCGGCCCTGGTTCGCTCGGGGGATCGCATAAATCGCACGGACATCTGGCCCGTTGGATTTCCGGAACGAAAGGGCAGTATATTAATCAAGTACGGTATACATCGGAGCCCTTCGTCCTAGAAGTTTGCGACAAAGACCTCGGGGATATTTTATATTATTATTGCGGCTGCTGGGAAAACGTCTTTTATTAAAATTTGTTTTGTGTCACCATAAAAAGTTTTATGCAAGAAATTCACCATCGAGGGAATTTTCATAAACTCAGGGGTTTAGCCGCGACACGGCAGGGACTGACCTTTGCGAATTTATCGTCTTTAGCGGAGCTAGAATTAAAGAGGTCCCGCATGTTCAATTTTTCCGTCGGATCTAATAAATCATGTCGCTGTTTCGCGACATGTTCCTCCGAGTAGAAAAATTTGTACTCAAAAATATAACCTATATAGAAAGTGATAAATTGCGAGACGTCGCCGGGTGTATACCTATTTTTTATGTAAAGTTTACGATCGAAGCTATGTGATGCAGGAGACGAAAAATGAGATCGGCACGATAAAATTTTGTGCGTCCGAAGACACTGAGAGGGCGTGGTAATATGACTCGTATAAACTAAAATATGATCGGTCTTGATTGGTCTGTATATTTAAAATTTGTAGAAACCCACATCTTATTTTCTCCGATTTTCAGCTTCTGTAGTTATTCTACATTCATTCACATCGGCTTTTTATTCCTCTTTTAGAACTTTAGACTTTAGAACTTAATTTTAATAGATGAATTCAGTAATCTTCAAACCTTGGAATTTGGAAATCGAAGACGTTTTGTCAATCTTTTTAGAATCCAGGAATTACGAAAATTTAGATATAAAATTATGGAATCGGAGGCCGGCTTAAAGATTGTACGGGATAATACTAGTTATTTACGTCCGAGGGAATAAACCAAATATTAATTAATAATTATTATGAATATAATATTAATATTTATAATGTTTATTCAAGAGTTATATATACATTTTTTCTCCTGAAAACCTCATAAATTGAGAAATACTTGAAGACTTGAGAAATTGAGAACCCGAGGATTTGAAAAACTGAGATTCGAAGAAGTCAGATTCTAGAAAAATAGTAAATTTAGAAAGTAAGGCTTGGAAACCCTGTGAAACTACGAAATCGAAACCGCCATTGTGAAAAACTGGATACCATACAAGATGAAAAACTGAAATCAGTGAGAAATTAAAAAAATACAAATTGAGAAATTGAACAGGTGAGACTCTGTAAACCTAACAACAGGAAAAGTGAGAAAATGAAAATTAGAAACCAGCAATCTGTAACCTCAGAAGAAAAAAAAATTGAGAAACACGGAAATTGAGAACTTAAGAATCAGAGCAACTATGAAATTGAAAAACTGAGAAAGTGAAAAGTTAAGATAAACTGGCGGCAAAAATTAGAGGATATTATTAATTTTCATTTAAAATAATTCTTTGAAAAATGAAACTCTTCCTAAAATTTTGCCGCCATCGGCAGTGTATTAGTTTGAAATTTAATTAGGGAATAAAATGTTACCCTCAGAAATTGGGAAATTTAGAAACTCTGAAATTAAGAAATTGAGAAACTACGAATCTGACAAACTGTGGAGTTGCGAAACTAAAGAATTCAGAATTTCTGAGAACTTACGTAATTAAAACTCTTAGAAATTCCAAACTTGAACTTAAAAAGCCGAGAAATTATTAACATAAGTACAGAACAATTTGTCAAACTGAAAATCGGGAAAATGGAGCACCTCAAAAACTAAAAACCTGCTGTACTGAGATACCCAGAAACTAATAACCTGAAGCAACCAGGAACTGAGAACTAAATTATAAATTGAAATCTGTATTGAAAAGCTGAGAACATTACAAATGAAGAACTTGGACAAACAAGAAAGAACTGGAAGTCTGAGACTGAAAAACTAAAGAAATTTGGAAAATGACAATCTGTAAAATTGAAAGTCTGCAAAGCTGGGATATGAAGAACTTAAGACACCGAAGAAAAAAATAGAAAATTTGACTCCTAGAAAATTAAAGCGACTAAACAAAAAATCTGTTAAAGTTTTTATGACTAAATCCCATACATAAAATTTTTACTTGGTATACCTGGATAGTATTTCTCTAAATTTATGTCAACAGCCATTTTTCTACCAAATCCTAAATAAAATAAATTATTATCGTCGTCTTTTTATAGATATTATTTTATTTACGTCTAAGTAAATTATCTCATGATCTGACGCTTTAAAACTGTCACTGATAATAATTGTCGGTGATTTTGTGTATAAAAATATGCCGACAAAGGAATATGCTATTGTAGATCTGGATGAGTCTGCCGTTCATTAATAGCTGCTTCATAGCTGGCTCTCGTAATAGTGTCCAGATACAGGGTGTTTAAAAACTGCCGCACCAAACTAATGGTACAGTGATCAGAAGCAAACAATACGCAATAGAAAAATATTTTTAAAAAAATTGGTGTTAGATTCGCATGTGGCTTGAAGGTTTCTTTTATAGTAAAACTGGCAACTGAGGAAATTGCAATGAACAATTATTATTAAAGTACTGGCATGTTAAGTAACTAACGCAACGTTTTTCTCAGGTACTGGAATTAATTGTAACAATAATAATTGTTGAGAATTGTCAATTATTTTTGAGGTTTGTCATTTTTATAACAACTGAAGAAACAATGTATTATTTAACAGAACATTAAAATAGAATTCACAGCAAATGTTCAAATTGTTGACCATTGGCAGTAAGACAAGCGTTTGTATGTCTCTCAATATTGGGCTGTACTCGTTCGAGTATTTGTTCACGGAGTTAGAGTTTCAGTTTCAGTGGTGTTACGTAATCCAACGATTTCAAATGACCACAAAAAAAATCTAAACGCCATCTCGCCCAATTTATCGCTGAGGATGGCGCTTATGGCCGGGCCATCAGAGGACCGGTGCCGGCGTGATGAACTGGTGCTCCATCCAGTTGAATTCACATTTCCCTTAAAATATAGGTCTTAGAGGCACGTCATCCCACAATGTCAGTGTGAATTTTCTGTAAATAAATCTGAAAAATTAGTTACTATGCACACAATCCCATTGTTGCATAAAAATATCCATTGTTATGTTTCAATGTTGCCGCATTGATTTTTGCATAAATCTCGATAATTTAAGAAGAGTTTAAATACATTTATGTTAAAGACCAAAGGCATTGCCTTGAATAATTATTGATCTACATTTTCTTTCGCATACTTTAGCAGCATTTTGGGTGTACTTTACTGATAATAATTAGCTGTAATAATCAACATTAAAAGATTATTAAAAGAAACCCACATACACAGAAGAAATGAACACCAAGAATTTTTTAAATATTTTTCCCTGACTTACCAAATGGTTCTAAATAACGTACGATTGTGTTGGTGCGGCAAATTTTAAACACCCTGTATATAGATACATGTAAATGTTGTAAATGTAGTAAATATTTTATGTCTGGGGTTCTCCCCAAGCATAAGTTAATATAGGGCGAAAAATTTGAAATGGGAATACACCGAGTTCTTTTTTAACATTTTATAATTATTGTTGTCTATATTGTTAATTCCTCTCAGTGTTTAAATGCATTGATGACTGAGAAAGACAAAAAACCTGAAACTTGAAAATGGATCTGACAACCTGAAACTTTATGAATTTAAAAGCGTAAAAATCCCGAGGGCCTGAAAATCTGTCATTTCGAAAATCGGATAGCATCAAAACGTGAAAATCTAAGTTGAAAACCTGCAAATAACCTTGACAACCTAAAAACCTGGAGAACTAAATATCACAACCTGAAAATCTGGAAATCTGAAGCCTGACAGTGTGAGAGCCTGCAAACGTAACGATCTGAGACCTAGAAACCGTAAAGAAACTGAAACACATGCGATCCTGCCAACCTGAAAACCTGAAAACTTGAAGACGTACAATGTTGAGATTAAGAAAAGCTGAAAATATAAAAGAAAGAGAATTTGATAAATCTGGAGCTTCAAAAGAAACTAAAATTAATATTTAAAGTTTCCGGGAAGCGGTTGGTCTATTATGCCCATTTCCTCTAAAAAAGTCATACATAAACCTTTGAAGAACGTTTCCTGTTACTGTAACAAAATTTGTAATATGTAGTATATTTCGATACAAGTGCGCTGTCAAGATATTTTTTCACGGCCAAGGGGGAATTTTTGAAGTCTGAGGCGCAAGCCGAGTGTTGTAATGAGTTGAATGTGTTGAATATTGAACAACGCTTTTTGTATTCATTCACGCAAAATGAGAAAAAAACACGAATTAACATCAAATTTTGAGGTTTGGTTTGACAGCTGTCAAATTAAATATATAGATATGCTATAATATTTATATATGTTGTTATATACAACTTTCTGCATTATGTATTTCACACAACGAATATAAGAACATATTTTCACATTTTTTTTTCTTTTCTTACAGATCCGAATTTTCTTTTTTTCTATTTGTTAAAACTTTTCTTCTAAGACTTTTTAAAGACATATTAAATTATGCAATACATTTACATTCAAATAGTTGTTATTAACGTGGCTGTATTTAGTGCAATACATTCTTCCCTTGTATTAGAGAGGAAAACACAATTTGGCCTCTTGTCAAGAAAAAATACCTTTTCCCCATTTCTCTCGTTCGGAAGTAAAAGGTACACTTTCTTATCTAATCTATAATCAAGGCACACATCTTCTAGTTACTAATAATAAATTCTAAAACGCCCATTTTACCACGTTCTCTGCATTTAACTTCATCAGTAAAAAAAGAACGTTTTGCGCATTTCATTAGCTTAGAAAGCGTATGTGTAATTTCCGCATTGGGCAAGAAGTCCTTTTTCCACCTGTTTTGATTCATAAAGCTCCATAACGTCAAATCTACTTTTGATAATAATGTGTTTTAATTCTGCAATCGCAATAAGGCGTTAATATTAACAAGAAAGAAGTTAAAGAAATAGTGCTGAAAATCCTTAAATTCAGGTGTTCATAAAGTCATTTGTCATAGACTCACACCACCGCCGATCGCATAGTTCCCCGAGTCTCGAAACTAGCGCCGAAGTTTTCGCTTCCCAACACTTCAAACCGCCATTACCAATAAACTCTTTTGTTTAACCGAACCGCAAAGTCGGAAATTTTTCTTTCAGCCGAGCGCTCTCCGGTATTGTTCGTCAATGTTCCTGACAGTTTTCAGTTCATTAATGGATTTAGTGGCGCAAGCCGCAACTCGAAGGAGGGTTGAACAAGAACAAGTGACCACTAATGATGCAAGTTGCGAGTTTTTAATTCGTACAATCAGACAGCGCCATGTCTCCGGAAGAATTACCGCCGCGGCTGTTCTCTATTTAAGCAGAAATTTATAGCAGAAAATTAAATGTGTGTTGTGTTGAATTCGGACCGAATTCAATGGCATGCTGCAGGATAATTTACGAGGTTGCGCCGGCGATGGTCGAAAAATAAATAGTCGATACCGAAATTAAAAAGCTCCGGGGTAATGTCCCCGGAATATTTTAGCGCGGTTAGGGGAAAAGAGAGCGACGTGAGTCGGTGAATTATCACACTCATAGTTAGCATCAACACTGTTACTCAGTAACTTTTAGTCCCCCCACTCCCGCTACAGTCGTCCAATATCCTATTAATCGCCCCGGAATTATTCACCGGCTTGCGGGAATGGTTAATAACGTTCCTCCCTCGGATAACGACGGGTTTTCTTAAGCTGGAGATAACGAAGTGTAATAATCATGTCTATTTAAAGAGAAAAAATCTTGGGAAAGCGAAACAAGCTCGGAATGAGTATTGTAAGACGTCGAGGAACATTGTGTACTTTTACCTTTGATCCTTTTAGAAACTGTTTATAATCGCGTCTCTACCTTTAGACCTAAAAACATCAAAGATTTTCTTGCAGAATGTCTGTTTTAACGCTTAGTGACTGGTACCGGTTTAAACACAGCTTGCCTTCATTGTTTTGAAGCTTTCGTTTGGAGCAGTGTTTCTCAAAGTGGGGTACATGTATCCCGTGTTGTACATCAGTTGGCTGTGGGGGTACTGTTACAATTTTAAATTCAGCGCGCCGGTACATATGCGAGAAAAACGTGACAGGCGATAACGATAGAAAAAAAGGGTACGGGGTTCTTGTGCGATTGCGATTATCGCCTCGGTCTTTTCGTCTTCCAGCTGCGGGCGACACGGTTCGGTATTGTCGCCTATTTTGGGGCTCATGTAGCTCGCTATTAGGTCCAGCCAACCAGCTCAAGATCAGTAATTATGGTAAGTAAACTGCTCATTTTTTGTTGACAACGTTTTTGTCCTGCCTTGAACACATATACTACTGTAAAGTCAATACATGAAATTCTGTCATTCTTTTATTTATTAGACCATTTATTTGGCATCTTAATTTGTTATTGCTAAAATTCTTTCCATGATTGTTAATTAATTTATTATAGGATTTGTGGTATAAAATTTGTATTTTACTTATGACCTAGACCCCACCTCAAACCTTGACAGTACGTTACCTCAATTTGGATTGTAAAAGCAAAAGTTACGTAATAAGGAGTAGTAGAAGTAAGTAAAGAAAACATATTTTTCAGATAGTGGCTATTCAAAACAAATCCAGTATAAATATGTATTTCAAAATTACATTTAAAAATTTGTAATCCCCATTTTGAATCTTGAAATTGTATAATATATGCGGGAATATTTTTATACCTATTTATGTACCATTTTCTCCATTATGTAATTTTCACAAAACGAACACAAAAATTCATATTTTTTTTATTTAGGAATGTCGCAATGTTGTAATCTTTAACGTAATTCTTTCAAATATTGGGGCCGTTTCCAAATTCTGAAGGTCTTTTAAAAACTTTTTAACCTTTCAATGTCAGAATATGGTTAATCTTGAAATCTAATAATCATTTACTCGTGGAAATCTAAACTTAATCTTTGGAATGTTTGAATTTTTATTTTTTTAAAATTTTGTAACGTTAAGCTCGTCATGTTGACATTTTAAAATCTGGGATTCTTGAAATGTTGAAAACTGAATATTTACATTTTTGGAAACTCGTAATTTGGAACATTCGAAATCTTGAAATCGGTTAATCTGTAAATGTTGGAATCTAAGGTTTCTAGTCTTGAATGGTGAATGTCCAAATTTTGGATAATTTGAAATCTAAAAATTTTTCAAATGTTTAAGTCTTTTACACTTAGGATCTATAGTTTGGTCATTTTGAGATCTTGGAGTCTTTTATTAATCATGAAAATCTAATTTTGAACCTTAAAAACTTTTAATCTTGAAATGTTGCAATGAGGTAGTGTACTAAAAAATAAAGTTTTTGGAAAATACAATTATCATAAACTTCATTGAAAAGTGTATGGTTTAGCGCTATTATGGTGAAATTATACTTACTGAAAATGCAAAAAAATTGAATTGAAATTCGTTTAATTTTTTATGAGAGAACTGTACTAGTTTAAAATACGTCATTAGTGGCCGGCATATGAATTAAGTGAGGACCTACGCCTTTCCATTTCTCACTCTCACTCATTTTATTAGTAATTCTTTCCTTTTCGCTCTTACTCCCTCTATGCTCGGAAACTAATGACGTAGTTATTCGCCCGCGAAATAGTTTTTAATTTATTTCATGAAAACGGTTATGATTTAAGCAAAACGAAAAAATAGGAGTCCTCTATTTTAAGCAGTTTCATTTATAAAAAAAGTTTCAAAATTTTGTATACTACCTCATTTTGGAATTTTGATCAAAAATATACCGAATCGATTTTTTTAATATTGGATTCTTGACACGTATCTTGAAGTTTTGGTAACTTGAAAATTTTGAAATCTTATCATTCTTTAGAACTTGGACATCTGAACTAAAGAATTATTTTTGTTTCTCATTTTAGATTTTTTTTTTATTGTTAAAGCTTTTCATCCTGGAATGTTGGAACTATTGCAATTTTGATATTTGAAGATCATTTTCCTCTGAAAACTTGGAATATTCTATATATCTGGAACTTTTTATTTTGAAATCTTTCGATTTTGATATCTTAAACTCTTTTGAATCTTGAAAGTTTTATTATTGGAGTTGTTTATTTCGGAAATTTTTAGAATCTGAGCATTTCGAAATTTTGTGTCTTGAGATCTATTCGTTCTTGGAATCTTTTAATATTCGGATTTGGAATGCTGAAATTTGGAATCATGTTCTGAATCTTTTGAATCTTAAAATTTTGCGCTCTCGTAATTTTGGAAGCCTAATAGAATTACAACATTTGGGATGCTTCGGCTTAAACGTTGATATCCTTCTCATTCTGTTAAATTAATGTTTCTATTTTTGAAACATGCCCCATTGAAGCCAGTATATCAGACATGTATGAAGATCTCAAATCTCAGCTAAACCAGCTAAAATTTAGATCATTCTTACACCGTAAACACCTTTTATACCCATACATAAAATCGTAGTACCGATTAGGTGTTAACGGTTGCACTCATGATTTGGAAGAACAGTTTTAATAAAATTTTATCGAGTATCTCGCATTTACCGCAACGGCCATTAACAGTGTTTAAGAACCATGAAAATAAACATTCACCTCCGTAAAGTTAAGATCACAGCCACATACCGCATTACGGGCAAAAATTAAGATACGCAGCAATCTGGAAAGAGGATCGTCTAAGTACTAAACACACATAACTAAAGCATTCACTTTAATTGAAACGTTTTGTAACGGACACACGACAAATATTGACACATCAATAAAAGCGAGTCATTTCAGTAAAATCACTGAAAAACTGTTTGCATGTTTAACTAGAACTGTGGTGACCTTAAATAGAACCCCATCACCGTTGAATTACTAGACCACTTAGGCTCTAAAAGACGAAATTGCTAGTCTAGAGCAAATGGATAAATACCCGTGTTTGGTATAATAATAGATACCGACCTTTAATGCTTCAAATTCCCTTGATGATTATTATATAATGCTTTCTCCTCGTTTTCTCTCAGTATGCCGGTTTAACTAATTCTGGTTTACCTCTGTTCTATTGCCTACATTACGGAGAGCGGCTATTCATGTTGAGAGTCATATTTGAAGTTGTATTTACATGCATTAGATCTTTCGTTAATCGATTCTGCGTTTCAATATGCACGTTATATTATTACATATTAAATTTTGATGGAATGCACAAATGTAAACTTAGTAGACATTCTGTAAAAAGCTACAATTAATTACAAAATTTTATGTAATTAAACAGGCCAATTTGTCAATGGACTAACAATGTATTTTCAGTAAATATTGTTGGTTCATGTTGGGTCGGTTTATAGGGCTAATAAGCCAATCCCTGCCCTGTGAAGAGGAATGTAAACAAGCGGCAAAACCGATAACAATTTTATTTACCAAATTATTATTACATTTTGAACTTGAACTTGAAACTCTTATTTGTTTCTTTTTTACCAATAAGATTTGCAAAAACAGAACTTCAGCCTCACACACTCACACATTTTTCTTGTAAAGGTTAATAATAAAATAATATAGAAAACATTTTGAAACAAACAGGTTAATCAACAATGTGGCTTGTTGTGACCTTTATATCCTACTGAACTTCCTCCGCGAATTTGCCATAATTTCATAAACTCGCTCATTTCGTTACGTCAGTCAAGCAGTGATCAAACCCCCGCCCCGGTCCGTGCCTGACAATGACATGTTTTTAATTTTGCGGCATTTCCCAAAAGAAATAATGTGCACCAAAGACCGTAAAAAACCTCCATTTGAAATGTTTAACAAGCCATAATTCGCAAAGCAAAATGTCGCTGCCAGCAATCTGAACAAAAAAAAATTCATTAAATCGTGCTCGCACTAGTGTAAAATTGTTAATTCCACTAGATTTATGTAACGAGTTGCTGCTCTTCAAGCTTTTTATTTTCTCTTCCGAGCTTTTCCCTAATCGTCTCTACATTTGACTAATATTAAATTTGCGTTATCCTGATTGATGCGCTCTCGGAAAGTGATTCGGTTGAGATATCCAATAGTGGAAGGAATTTACTTTGACTGCCACTGTCCAGGAGTGCGTGAAGCCAAATTGATTCTTTTACGACGCGGTCGAAGAACTTTAGGGCGACTAGAATTTTTCAGGTGGAGAGGTTGAGGACACTTTACTTTTAGCTCGGGTTTTCAGGTTCAGGGCATACAGCCTTGCGTCTAGAAATATTGATATTTATATTGTAATTTAGATACATGGACATCACTGAAAAATTAAGAATTGAAGGAACTGGAAATTTTAAAACTTTGAAATATGTATTAAAATTGAAATAATGAAACCTTCAAAATTTAAAACTGTGAAAATGTGAAACTCTGATATTAAGATTGTTTCATATTAAGGGATTGTTAGATTGATATAGAAATATATATAGCTTTAGAGGTTTTGAAAGATATAGATTTTGAATTTTTGGAATACCGATATTTTGAAATTTTGAGTCTTAGCACCTGCAAAATTGAGAAACAGAAATTGATAATGTGAAATGTGAAAATCTGGAAATATAAAAATTATAAACTGGGAACCAGAGAACTTGGGAAATGAAGGAATCGGAAATCTGTAAAATTGAGAAACTAAGAAATTGAGTTAACAATAACTTGAGAAAATGAGGGAACCTAAAAATTCGGAGAACCTGAGAACCTTAAGAAATTGGTGCGATTAATAGTTATGGAAATTTCATGTTTATGTTTATTGAAGTTTCAGTTATTTTAGAGTTAAATCATTTCAAGCAGTCGGAAGGATAAACAGATAATTTTGAGAAACACAGACCGACGCCTCAATTTTATTAATGTACGATAAGTGTCTTCACAAAGTCTTAGACTGTATTTTTTTTTAATACACTCAACTCTCAGCAATCCGGCCTCTCAATAATCCGGCGTCATTTAAATTCAAGGTTACGCTATAAAATTGCAAGAATACAAGGTTCAGTAGGTTATTACATTTACATATGTATGTATATACATTATATACAATAAAATTCCTTAAACAGGAAGAATGTCGATGAATCAAAGTGGATTAAATTAATAATTCTTAAAAATTCTTTAAGGTAAGAACCCCTCTGTAATTCATCAATTGTAACATTAATGTCTTTTAAAATTAGGGCTGAAGATGGGAGTAGTTTTTTCCCGAAACATGTTCCAATTGTAACTTACGTTTATTAAAGTTTGTGGAGTTTGACTTGAATATATTTAAATTTTAATAAAATTCCTGGAAATATTAAATTGGATATCTATTTTTATTGGAATTTTATGGTTGATACATTTCTCGTGGTCTCTCTACAATCCGGCACTCTCTTGTGCAAGGAGCAGCCGGATTAGCGAGAGTCGAGTGTATCTCAATTTCTAGTCCTCTCAGGTTCTGTCTGCTTCAGTTCTTCTCCAATTTTTAGTTTTTCAACATCCTAGTATAACCTTTCATGAACATTTTATTGCAATATTAATTTCAGTAGTGTAATTAGAAAAGTTTAATTGAGTGGTGCGTTAATTTTGTCCATGAGTTTATAATCAACAACATTTGCGTTTGGTTATTAGTAGGAAAATGACTGAGTTTTATTTAAAAGTTAAACATTTAAATCCTTGCATCTACTTTCGAATACCACGGCAAACCAAAAGGTAGACAGGGAAATTTGCGTTTATTATAAATGAGGCAGTACTGCCAAACTCGCACCGCAAAGGAGTATTTTTTAGAATTCGATTGAGAAATATTCTTTGAAAGTATTGATATTTTCAAATTCAGCGCGGTCATTGTATAATTATCCAAGGACGTGCAACAGACGGCGGAACAATATGTTGGTTATCTAATGGCACCAATCTGTCTTATATCTAGGAGGCCGTGGAAATAACACATGACAAATTACATTTGTGACATTTGGTATGACTAAGTTTTGATTTCCACAGACACTCTTGATGATTAATTTTTTGGATCATCTGGTATCATATTATTGAATATTTTACAGATTTGTATGTTTACATATTTGATTTTCCATCTTTTTAGTTCCTGCATTTTTTTGTTTCTAGATATTCTTTACAGCCTTTACGATGTTTCTTCTCTTTAATCTTTATCATTGTTGCTGCTCATATCCACCGCTGTTTTTGATCTATATTTTTCATTTCGTTAGACTTTTGTTCACCTTTATAAAAATATAATTGCACTATAGTAGCAGAAAGCTAGAGAATAGAAACGAAACACTCTTAAAAATTATGTACTTTGGATCCTAGGGAATTATTCAGAAACAAGAAAATGGCAGAAATGCTAAGATTTGAAAGATCGGTAAAGTGAGAATCTGAGAAATTTTTGAGGAACTAATTTCATATTGTGATTTTATATATTGAATGAGCAAATTGAGCAACTTGAGAATATAAAAGGTGAGCTGAAGAATAAAAGCATGAGAGACTGAGAAACTGAGAAACCAAGATGATTGATAGAAGTCTGAGAAACTCAAACTACCTTTTGGGCATAAAGACTCTTGAGGAAGATAAAACAACAAAAATTTGAAAAACTAAAAAAAAAATTAAACACAGTAATAACACTACTGCCATCATCAGCCCTTAAAGAATATAAAAAATTATAATTATTATATTAAAATTATAGATGGAACATGTTTCGGCAGAACACTACTGCCATCATCAGTCCTTAAAGAATATAAAAAATTATAATTATTATATTATAATTTTTTATATTCTTTAAGGCCTGATGATGGCATTAGTGTTCTGCCGAAACATGTTCCATCTGTAATTTTACACTTATTAAAGTTTGTGGAGTTTGACTTAGATATATTTAAATTTTAATTTAAATTTACTCCACTTGGATTTATCCACATTCTTCTGGTTTATAAAACTTAGGGTGGCATGAAGCTTGGTGAAATACGTGAAATTGACAAACAGAAAAAAAATATTAAAGCACATAATAAATTTAAGAGCCATCGAATACTTAGACTTAAGATTAGAGCAATAATTTAGTGTTGACGTTCATTCCTTCAACATAAGGGAGTCCATACACTTAAAATGGTAATCTCGCTGCCTTAAATTGAGCGAATTGGAACTATAATGAAATAAATAGAAGTGTTACTTTCACACACACAAACCACTCGTAAACACCACCGCCGGTCTTCCATGAACAAACGATTAATTCCCTCTCGCACAACCCATTTCAATTTTATTTAACTATTCTCGGTGCATTTAACGCACTTTACGACTCATTTACCGACGTTCCATGTGTCACCCCGTTCTAATGCAATTGTCAGGTTTTTGCATACAAGGTACGTGCACAGTAGTCGCCGTCGGCCATAAAAAGTTCTTCGTTTCCCGTTGAGGGCTGCAACGTAAGAGATCGTGAAATAGATTTCAGGATGCAATTTGAAATTGGATTTTCTCATTGCATCGGGCTCGGGCCGATACGTCGTGTTGGCAATTTTACTGGCGGATGAGCTTTGTCCAATCAGAATTCGCCGTAGCGGAAGTGACTAGGTGACATTCCTATCACAACTAAATGATTTTTTTTTGTTTTGAAACGGAAACCGACATGCTTCCATTTAATGGTCGGTAACTTATAAGCATTACATCTAAAGTAAGTAATAGTAGAATTTATTTTGTACCAACTTGTTAAAGAGGTATTAGAACCACTCTTCCCCAAGGAGAAATTGAAATTGGCTGTACATACTGATATGTTAAACCAGTTTTCCAACAGTAATTCGGTTGTACAAGTTTTGTCTAGGCATTTCTGGGTTATCCTAAAATCAGGTTTTATATACGTACAACTTTCCTTTCGGTTGCATAGAGAACCCAAATAAATTTAAATGTAAGATGTGTTTTAGGTTGCATATTAAAATTCATTACCACGTAGAGACTGTAACCCTCAAAAAATGTAAAAAAGACGAAGCTCTTTTTTCATTCTGCTGCTAAGACGAGACAAGTTTGAATGACTCTTTGGCAAGTCATTAGCTCCCCTCAACTAATTTCGTTATAGACGCTCCCTCGCTCAATCTTCTGCAACAACAAGTAGGAAAGAAGTCGTAAAAAGCTGGAAATATTCATGAAGGAGAATTTTATTTGCTGTCTGTCTATTAAAGACTTATTCAGATTACTTAAAAATTTCATTTGGCAAAGTGGGAAGCGGGAGAAGTACTTCGCGTTTTGTTAATACAGGTTCTGAATATTGCAGCAAAATTGAATTTAGTAGCTTTTCAGAAAATCGCTGGTATTCTAAAACATGAATATGTGTTGAGATAAGTGATGAACCTAGAGAATTAGGCCTACGTATGATGCTTTCTGAATATTGAATCTGGAATGTCATAACACTGATATAAAATCTGAAAACAAAGCTGTTGAATCATCATTCTGAAACAAAAACTACCTCACAGACATTATCTATTGTCTAAAACTCATTTACCAACAAACGTTTCATTCATTTATTCATTTGGTGTCAGAAACTTCTATACGTATCCAATGTTCTCTCCAGGCACTTTTTACCGTGCGGTAAGTCTAGGTTTCCAGGTTCTCAGGTTTTCAGATTATGTTACGTTGTCAGGTTCTCAAAACCTATACGTACGAGGGGGTATTGATATATTGTTAGCCTACTATAGAAGCAACTAAAATTTGGAACTCAAAATATTTTATTATTCAACGTAGTCTCCTATTAAATTAACACATTTTTACAGCGATCCTACAGCGCCTCTAACCCTTTCAAAAAAATCTCTTCTTGCTCCACAAACCGGCTTTCCACAGCTTCTCTGATTTCTTCATTGCACAAAAATTTATGTCCTTTTAGAGTTTTTTTTTAGTTTAGGAAATCGATAATAGTCTGAGGGGGCTAGATCTGGAGAATAGGGCGGATGATCCAGTAATTCAAACCCTAAATCCCGAATTGTATTCATGGCAATGTGATTTGTGCGATTGTATTGCAAAAACAGCACACCTTTTGCCAACATATCGAGTCTTTTTTCTTTGATTTTTTCTTTTAAGGTGATTAATAATGTGGAATAATAATCTCCGGTTATTGTTTGGCCCTTTTCTAAATAGTCAATCATTATTATTCCACGAGTATCCTAAAAAACTGAAGCAAGAACTTTTCCAGCGGATTTTTGGACTCGAAACTTCTTTGGCCGTGGTGCTTCCACTCCATCGACTGCTGCTTCGTTTCCGGGTCGTAAAAATGGACCCAAATTTCATCCATAGTAACAACACGGCTCAAAAAGTCTAGATCATCTTCAAAACGAGCACAGATTGAGCGCGATGCTTTCACTCTTGCTCGCGTTTGATCGGCATTTAAACATTTGGGGATCCATTTTGCAGAATTTTTTTTCATATCTAAATCGACGCGAACTATATGATGGACACGTTCATACGAGATCTTTAGTTTCTCAGCTATATGTTTCAGCCCAATTCGACGGTCTGACAATATCATGTCGTGAACTGCATAAATATTTTCGGGGATAGACACCAAAATCGGTCTTCCTGGAGTCTTGTCAAGTTTTCCTCTTTTGAAAGACGCAATCCAATTTTTCACAGTCGCGTATGAAGGTCACCAAGTGTTTCAGGCATATCTTGGTAAATATCCCTACCCCGTAACCCCTTCAAATACAGGTACAGTTGCGGCCACGGAATTTTGGCCGTCACTTATCATTTATTGTCATAAGATGTAAGGCGACCCTTAGGTATTCGTAACCTAACCTTCTGTTATTTCAAAGACTTGTCATTTTGACACTGACTCACTCGCATGACAGTGACAACTTTTTAGATTTCAATTCCAAAAAGTCAATCATAATGACAATAAAGCATGGACTACATCCGTTTTCTTTTAATTGACATTAAAGTGACGGCTAAAATTCCATGGCCGTGACTGTACTTAATGATGGCTCGATACTCTAATTTCTCAATTTTCACAATGGGGGCCTACATGCTTTCTTTCAAATTTTACTGCTCAGCAAAACTTTTTGAAGTTAAATTTTACAATGACATTTCTTATAAGTCATTATTTGTTGCCATGGTAAAACGATTTTGTTGTGTTCAAAGGAAACGGCCAAGGCTAACTAGATATCAATACCCCCAAAAATTTCTGCAAACTATAACAAGAAAGTGGCAATTGTGGGAGTTTTTTTATTGTTTTTCAAAATACTTTCCTTTGAAACTCATACATCTACTCATTCTATAGAACCCGTCATTAAACCAAGAGTACCTACCACTGTTATGGGGTCACTTCTAAAACTACGTTTTCAAAAGCTGAAACAGCTTCGTCTGGGTTTGAAAAACGTTCTCCATTCATGTGTGGCGTTCAAGTCCATTTTGTTATTTGTTATTTTTAATGGAATTTTGGAATAACTTTTATATTTTCTGTATATCAAGTCAAAATTCAATATCTATTCTGTACTGAGAATCTTTCTTTGCATTTTCAGTTTTCAAATTTCAATTAAAAGATATAAAAGGTTTTTTTCTACACGCTCCCCAAAATTACAACTTTAGGGATTCATTTGAGTCCGTAGAATGGTAAACTTACGGCCTAGTCCCTAGAAGTCGTCATAGCAACCTTTTGCGGATTAGTTTCTATTAAATTGATTAAATAGCTATTTACCGATCGATTTGAGCGAAAACAATTTTCCTAGAAAAAGGACCGTTTTCTGAGGGTGGCAATTTTTTTTTTCGAAAAGTTTACGGAACCAGAAATGGGTTTTTTACCATGATAATTGACCATGATAATTAATGATGGGCATGAGCAGAAGTCAGTGTCACTCAATGTCAAACTTTAAACTCATTGCAGAAGAAAACGGAAGGTCCAATCCCAGTTCTGACACTGCGAGGGGGCTTGAAAAAACAGCCCCGATTTGGGCAATAACGCGAAAAGTAAAAAAAAATGTCTACGATCCCAAGAATCACAATGAAATATTCTTTGTTTAAAAATTTGGGGAGCTATAACAAAAGAAACTTGTTTGTTACACGTAGCTAAAAAGTTTTTGCGGACTCATTTGAAACAGCAAGTATTCGTCCGCAAAACTATACTTTAGGTACTATTACAATTTAATTTTGTCCCGCATTCACCATGGAAGATTCAGGAACGAATCAGCGTTTAGAGATAACCCGCACTCACAAAAAAAGCACGAATAATTTCTTGCATATCACGCGACGAACTTACAGTCTTCTTTTCGATCGACATCTGAACGAAGTAACATCTCCGTTGGAATTTTGCCCTAGACAAGAAGTAAGATCTAGGGAATAGCGTCAAGAACGGATTGAGATGTCCAGTTAATTTTATAACTAAATCGCATTAGCGGATATATCGATTAGCTGTTGATTCGGAGGAAAAAGAGGTAAGAAAACTACTTTATTGCGTGCAGACTTTGACTATTCTCTCTCAATCAAATAGGCAGATCCACCAGCATTCGCCTGAGTAATTTTCCACACGTGACTTTCCTGGACTGACGTAATCCACACGTGGACTCCAAATCCATAAGGTTGACTCCCAGGATCGCAGGAACATTATTTGTAAGGACACGTCAGCTCCAAAGCCAGCAGAAAACCGTTGAAAGGATCAATGTAATTCACTGTAATTTAACCTTTTAAGGGTAGTACAATAGTTATTAATTTAATTTGTTACATTATCAATTTCTACATTCATATAGATTTAATTATTATTTAACCAACTTGTTAATTGTCAATTTAATTTTAATCATCACAACGTTATTTTAATATTGTATAATAATTGTAAAGAAAGTTATCTGTTTATTTATTTGTTCATTATATAACTTTTGGGAACATAACTGTATATTTTCTGTGTCACCACCCATACCTCAGATTTTGTCAGGGCATTACAACATTTTAGGTTCTAATAGTACTTATAACAAAAGTAGCTATTTGGAGTACTGTTTAATGCAATATCTTTTAAGATCAACATTACATCAGATTTGGCAATTAAGACTGTTCGATCCCGTCTTCTTCCGAGTTCTTGTCCCTCTCAGCTTTCGCCATGCCCAAACGAAACCCAAGGAGATGACGTCAGCGCTCCGACAATCCTGGGGGAGTCCTCGTCTGACATTGAACTGAAGATGCTAACACAAGTTCAATTTCGATTCCCCATTGCTAACTGATTTCACAGCTCAACAACAACAACAAAATTGTGTTGCTCTGATTTTTTTGTGAATTTTAGTGTTTGAGAACGTAAAATTTGCAAAGAAAACCTTGATAATATTACATTGACTCTAGTTTTTTTCTTATAGTAGTTAATATTCCAATTCGGATTACAGTAGTCTTGGTTTTCTTTACGCATTTTGTCTTATGTATATAACCAAAAAAAAAAAATTTCTTTTGCAACATTGATATAAATACAAACGTTTATATAGGCAATGAACTAAAGTGTGACGTGATAACGATAACCTTGTCGATTCAAAGACTATTGCGAAGTTACTTACAGATATTCAAAATTGTTATATATATATATTTTTTTTCGTTAATATGCACTAATAATAATATAATTATTATTCTTTACAGTATAACTACTTTTAATCAGTTTTTCCTAAAACACCAAAAACAATTTTTATTATAATTACCGACGCACGTTTCGCCAACAATGTTGGCATCATCAGGGTGATGAGTGAACTAAATTTACACACCGCTCTATATATACTCTAATGGCTCGCATCCCCACCCGTACTGTGTTCAAAAGTGGGAATAGTGCGGAAAAGGGGATCGGGCCTTTGTCGCTATTAAAAACACAATTCCTGTTCTTATGTATTTCTAGACTTTCGTAAATGTCTAGAAATTTACAATTATTTACAGATTTAACTAATTTAACACAAAAATATGTTGAGCTACACTTGATTTTTCAAATCTACCAAATCTCTGATGAGCAATGTGTTCTTTAAATCTAGTTGAAATTGATCGTCGTGCTTGTCCAATATATTTTTGATTACAATCTTTACATTTAATTTCATAAATCCCCGATGTCTCCAACTGATCAATTTTGTCTTTTGGGTTTCCCAAAAGACATTGAAGACTAGGCCCAGAAGTGTAAACCACTTTTAAATCTAGTCCACTGAAGATTTTTGCCAAGCCCTTGGTGATCGAGGGGGCATAAGGAATTGTCACAATCTGTGACTTCTTCTTTTGATCAGTTTGAAGAGTCGAAGATTCAGTGACCATTTCCTTAAAATTAGTTCTATTAATAAGCTTATGTATTATAATACTGTCAAACCCATTACACCTGGCTACTTCTTTGATAATTTTGAGCTTTTTCTTAAACCTGTCTGGATGCAGAGGAAAGGCAAGGAGTTTGTGAACCAAAAAATTGAGGGCTTGGCAAAAATCTTCAGTGGACTAGACTTAAAAGTGGTTCACACTTCTGGGCCTAGTCTTCAATGTCTTTTGGGAAACCCAAAAGACAAAATTGATCAGTTGGAGAAATAGGGAATTTATGAAATTAAATGTAAAGGTTGTAATCAAAAATAAATTGGGCAAACACGACGATCAATTTCTAAGAACATAAGAATCTGAGAACTTGAAAAACCTGTGGTCGTTCTTAAGGAACCTGAGGACTTGAGAAACTTGAGAAACCGTACAGAGTTGAGGACTTAAAACACCTATATTCTGAAAATTGGACCAATCTAAGAATTTGGGTAACCTTAGGACTTGAGGTAAAACCATAATTTGAGAAACCCTGAGAAATTTATTAAACCTAGAAACCTGATAATTTGAGGAACCTGATGGGTGATAGTTCGTTGTGAGAACAAATATATTTTCTAGTATTAAAGGTTAACTAAGTTACCTATAAAATAAGATTAAAATGCTTTATATTGAAAATTTAAGTAAAAAAAAGCATATATACAGTCGAATAGAGAACCTCTTCCTTTTTTGAGGTCGGTTAAAAAACGACCATGATTAATATTGGTGCCTAGTTATATCGCAGGTTCTCTATTTCATTGGTTCTCAGGTTCCCAATTTGTGTCTAAATTCAGAATATGAGAATCTTAAATATATCTGTACATGTGTATTGTTTTTCTGTCTAAGCTCTGTATTATTATGTATATTTCTATTTGAATGTCGTTATAGAAAACAGGATTCTTTGACCCGTTAACACATTTTGCGCAACGCTGTGTTTACATTTTAATCGAAACATCTGCCCGTGGAGCGCCAGCTTGTTTACCAAATTGTTCTTATTTCGCAGTTGAGAAGTTCCTTGTCTGCTTATGAATAAATAATATTCGCACCGTTTGCTGACGTTCGGCCGGGAAAGTTTACGCTTAAAGTTGCGATATCCAGTCGTGTTTTATGAGGTTATAATTCGTAATCACTGTCAAATTAAATGAGTTGTTAATCGGCGCGTGGGCCGAAGGGCAATTTTGCTAGGGCTCATGAAAGATGGCCGTAATTGCTGATAGTGGCTGCTCTACAGGCTATTAGAAGATATTATGTTGACTCACACATAATAGAGAATCAGCACCCAATTCTAAAGTGTTGGTTTTGGTGTAGAATGGCCCGGTTGATTTACGTCGCCTCCTGTGTGTAATCCTGCAAATTGCTCTGTTTCCAAACTTGCTCTCGGACCAGAGCGTTTTGCACGGACTTGATCAACTTTCCTCAAAAACAGGCCAAGGGAGGTGTTGTCGGGATCATTCATCCAATTATGACGATTTTCGAAACTTTAACGGTAGCTTGTAAACACATTGTATAAGAAAAAGAAAAACTAATAAATATAGTTAACAACATCAAATCAATATAAATTTCAAAAGACTTTCAGTTATTATTGTAGCTATTCAAGTTAAGTTTGTACGTAAATGCCAAGGCGAATGCATTTTGTGAAGTCTGCAATAAAATAATTGCGAGAAGTGGCCAAAGTCACGTTTCAAACTGATTGGAGAAACTGAAAAACCGGAACCTTAGACACTATTCCGACACATAAACACCGAAGTGTCGATAAGTTCCATTATTCGGGAGCATCTAAATGAGTAGGAAACATCACGGGATGAATGGAAATATCTTTGGTGTCGTAAACATTCCTGCTGCTGATGCAAGATGGCGGGTACTAAACATTTTATTAGACATAAAGTAAACCTTGGGGCACGGGTCAATTTCAATCCTTACGCTTTTATTGCCGGCTGCGCGTTTTATTTTAATTTAAGCCGAAGGTACACGTTGCTTGATTAAAATAGAAATGCTGCATTGAAATGGTGAAAAATGCAAGACCGATTTTTTGTTTTGTTTAACACATCGATATGTATTCGGTAAATCCGGCGCTGTTAAATTCAGAAACACGCTCGGATTTCGTTCTTTAATTGGGGATTATTTAAGTTGCAGGAATGATATTTGCATTAGCAGATACGACGGGATTAAGCTTGTGAATAATATTCTGTAATCGGGTCAGGCGGTGTTTGCGTTGCAAAAATTAATCCGTTAATGTGGGGCTTAAATCACAGGAAATGATTATTGGCAATAGAGATAAATCTCTTTCATTTTTCTTTCTTTCGTTCTAAAATACGTATCTAAGTTTAAGTCAGGAAATAGTATATTTTATTACAAGGCCAAGCACCTGCAAAGTGTGATAAACAAAACTTTTTCGGTCGACAAGGGGGCTCCTCTGTAACCTGTCCCAAGGGAGCCGCCCTGTACTAGGGGGCCTTGTTATTGTCGTTGCCATGTACCAGGAGGGTCCCCCTGTAACTTTTCCGATGTTGTAATAGTTATTCTGCTATTTGGGGCGGAGACTAATCCAACAAACATAAAAGCTTTCATTGAAAATCCCTGCTTTCCATTTTTTTCCCTAAGTAGACAAGTGAACGTTTTGAAGACGATTTGGACGATTGCAAAATAACTAATTTGAGACGGGGGCCGAAATTGTCTTTTTTTCTTCAACTGCCAGATCATGACGTTTAAAGGGATTATATTTACCCGTAAGTGAGGTATTGACTAATTGATTGATTGATCGATTAACTAATAAAGTCAATTGTGATAATACTTGTGCACAAATTTCTTCCATCTCTTCTTGTCTCTTGCCACGTTTGTTGTCGCCGCCCATGTTATTACTTTTTTCCACAAGGCCGCCGCCAGCTCATTGTCCCACGTTTTTTTTTTTTTTTTTTGGTCTCTTGACCTGTCTTTACCTCTTCTCCCATACTCTTTTAACTTGTCTGCCATCCTTTCTTCTGTTTAAATTTCTGAACCATTTTAAGTGTGGTTTCTCAATTTCGTTCGTCATTCTGTTGTTTCTTCTTATGTCCTTCACTTTCCTGGGGTATTTCATATCGATTGCGTGGATTTTGCTTCAATTCGTTTGTCAAGATCCAACTCTCACTTCCGTACAGTAAGGTGTGTTTTGATACGGTTTTGTAGATCGGTAGTTTAGTTTTTTCTGATTATGTATTTCATTCATCATCGTTTTAGGCTTTATTTTTTTAATTTTAGTGATAATTCGATAATCTTTTATGTTTCTTTTTATTATTTTTTATTTCATTTTTTACTTTTATGTCAAGTTGAAACATGAATCGTTTTGGGGAACATTCTTTGATGCCTCTTGCCTAATTCTATGATTTATTTCGAATGTGTCTGATTGCAAGCTATCTCGTCTAACATAATTTCTATTCTTCTGGTATGGGCTCTTTATTGCGTTTTTTTCTCTTCTGTAGATTCTGGCTTATTTTCTTCTTGGGATGCTCGGTCGAACGCTTTTTCCAGATCTAGAAATGCTAAAAACCCTTTGGTTTTCTTTTCCCTAGTTTTATCTAAATGTTTGATCGTGCAAATCTATCGTTTTTCCGCGCTTCGTTCACCTGGGCTTCCGTTCCAGCTTTCAATCTTCTTTCTAATAAGTTTACGTAGATTTTTGAGCAGAGTAATGACCCTGCAGTTACTGCACGCTCTTTTGTCCACTTTTTTATGCAAGGAGATAATTGTACTAATATTTCAGTCGTTTGGCACTTCGCCTGTTTTACTTCTTCAAGGTCCTCCTCAACATATCTATGCCATGTTCTCCAAGGTTCCTCAGCATCTCTGATGTTATATTATCATGACTGCCGGATTTTGGTCTTTTTAGGTTCTTAATTTCTTCCACAATATTTGCTTTGGATATGCTGTTTTCGCTTTCGTCTTGCCCACTCCTTGCTGCAGTTTGTTGCCCTGATTGCCGAAGTTGAGAAGTTTGTTAAAATTCTAATTCCAGACGTCTTCACCATTTGTCTTATCTTGGCCTGTTTGGCATTTTTCAGCGTTTTCGGGGCCGCATAGTTCTTTCAGGTTTCTTGCTGCATTTTCTTCTCAAATTGTTCCCATGTTTGCTATTTTTGCTGCCGATACCACATTATCCTAATTATTCAGAACCGTTTCTAAAGTACTGTTCCAATTTTTCTTTTTTGATCTTGAAATCCATTTGG
Source organism: Diaperis boleti (assembly GCA_963583935.1). Lineage (NCBI taxonomy): Eukaryota > Metazoa > Arthropoda > Insecta > Coleoptera > Tenebrionidae > Diaperis > Diaperis boleti. The sequence continues at coordinate 55,665,174 of OY757242.1, read as the reverse complement.
ATCTCTTCACTCACACCACCACGTTTGTTTTCTGCTCTTCTATAATACTCAGAATCCGCATGTGTTTTTTGAAGTAGTTAGAAATTACTTCTTGGTTGCAAAGTATTCTCTATCTTCACTTCACATCTATTTGTGCTGTTCCCGTTTCCTGCAGTATATATGTATTGAGAATATTGTTGCATCTGCCTTGACATGTCAAATCTTTTGTTAGAATCTATGTTTATATTTATTTTGCTAACCACCAAGTAATGATCGCAATATATTTCTTTACTCATTTTGACCCTTTAATTTGAATCTGTTGTCTACTAACTGAAATATTAAATGTTGATTAGTTAGTATACCTATTTTTATTTTTAATTATACAATTTGTTCGACTGAGAAAGATCCCTTTCCCACGTGTTGTTAATTTTATCTAGGACGGAGGCTAAACATTACTGATATTGATGAGAGTTAAAGGTTAATCTACAACACTCGCATTAAGATTGTATTCAACTACATTTTCACTCAGTCCGCACTAATCACCAGCAATATCAGATAGTTTCACTACTTTTATAATTTGTCTAAAAATGTGAAAGGTCACGGTTTAACCTACGGTTAAGAGACAAAAGGATAAGCGAGATGAAAAGTGGACAACTTTTACCGGCAATCACAAAAATATTAATTTCTCTTCGTCCGTTATCTCGTTATTTTGTTATTGTCCGTTCGAGTCCGATCTGCGGCTTCTTCTATCGAATCCTGCAAGGAATTTTCTTTGACCGGCCTTGTCCACGGCTGCGTAAAGCCAAATTGATTCTTTCACGACACAGCCGACTGAATTTCGGGCGTTCCCTTGCGATTTGTGAATTATGTTATAGTTGCTCGCGGAATTGCAGCGCCGTGACGCATTCGCCATTAGTGACGTCATCGCTCCCGCCTTCGGGACCAACAAAAGAAGGTCGAAGGATAATTGAATTGTTGAGGAGCGTGCTGGATTGACTGACAGAATTCACACTAAGGAAGCGTTATGTTACTATGTAGTGAGGAGCTGTTGATTTATTTAAGTTCGGTGACATTCGAAATTACGTTACACGTGATGACAGCCGTTGTCATCTTTCCTTAAGCCGCTTATCGCAGATACGAACAAAAGGGCAACAATGTAATGTCGGAAAAATCCGGTAAAAACTGGTGACCCGGACTTCTTGGGATACCTACACTGACCGCACGAATTATCCCCAACTGTACACGGATTTTGCGGAAGAATTTATTTTTCCGGGGGATAATACTCGAGCCGCTTATTTTCTTTTACACGTCACTACTGATATTTTGGTTTCAAATTTGGGCGTGATTGTGCAGGGTATTACGACAAAGCTTTTATTACGTTATGAGAAGGGATAAAATCAGTTTTATATTGCTGCAGTTATTTTTCTAAAAACGTAATGGTTTTGTCAGTCTATTCGTGTCGGTTGCAATAAAACCAACGCTGTTTAAAATACAAAAGTGGTACTTGTGAAAATACCGCAAAATTGACTCAGTGGCTTAATAATAATTTTGGAAACAGTTCTAATCGTATTTATTATTTAATAAAAGATCACGGAGTTTACAGTCTTCGTGCATTCAGTTTTACCGTGCGCCGAGTCTTTTAACTCAGGGACGGCGTTTGTTTGGGTTCTAAAGGTTCTGCACCACATGACTTAAAAAAAAAACTTTCATAATTTGATCTATCTATATTTCTGTAAAATAAAGCAGCCACTGTATTTAACCGCTTTTCCTAAACTTTAGAGTTTACATGATGATGAATGTGTTAAACATCGTATGTCCGATATTCCGTTTTTTTTTTAATTTTGTAGAAAAATTGTTCGAAGAGCTGCAAGCTCAGCTTACGCCTCGTTGGCAAACTTCCTTCACAAAAAATAACATCTAAATTTTAACTCTTATTTGAGAATATGATATTATTTGTTACTAATGTCATCGGTGGCAGAGGGTCGATTCCATAATAAACAAGTAATTTGTCTTTTACTTAAATTGGGGAATTAACTTAATGCTGGTGTTAACAAACTTTGAATGGTTTACCATTTCATAGCAGTTTCTCAAACGTCGGTTTACTAATGCTTTGGTAGGTCCCACAAACAGAAATTACTCGAATACTGGCAGCAAAAAGTGATTTAACGCCATCATTGCTCTTCCCGATTCTAAATTTTGAATATAAAAAAAGCATATGCTCTTATCAAGCAAAAGCAGCGTGAATTATTATGCATTATCTGCTCTCAGGTACAGAATGGTTCCATACTGCACCTTGCTGATTCCTGCACTTAGAAAGCACTCACAGAGCAAATGTTTCGCTTGTGTTTAAAGATTTTTGTAATTAAGTTACTACGTATCTCAAACGATACTCTGAATTTTCTCAAGTAAAAAGAAGTTATAAAAAGAAACGAACAAATACAAGTAGCAAACCGATATCAACAAATAAACTGAAAGATTGGAGCGAAGCTAAGAAAAGTCTAGGAAGTAAATACTAACTTGACAATATTTGAATGGATAAATTGAGACACTATGTGTATGAGAAATAAGGAAACTGAAACCAACAACAACTGAGAAATTGAGATACCAGAGGATTGAGAGGTTGAGCAAGTGAGAGATCTATAAACTGAGAGACTGAAGGGTGGAAGATACGGAAAAGTAAAAATTCATTATCGATAAAATCTTTTCATGTTCATAATCTGGTTTTCGAAATCTTAGAAGAATTACATCTAACGTGCGTTCAACAAAAATCGACGACGAAGCAAGCCTTAGAATCTTCAAGTCATGTGGGCTAGTGAGGGCACTGGGGCTTGGCTTCAGGTCTGGCCGTGTGGATGAGGCACCACCATAAAAACCTCCCCAAGCTAATAATCTGACGTGTCAAATGTCAGATGTCAGGTGACAAATTTGTCACCATCTACGCCATACGTATTTTAATTCATGGCCCACTTGACGTTATTTTTTGTTTAACGCACGATATATTATTATTTCAGAGTGGCCAGAAGGGTTTCAATGGAAAAAATAAATGAACCAACAATTCAAATGAAACAAGAATACCGTGTACGATTAAAATAGAACGCAATATTGAAAAATAACATTAAAAAATATACTTATAAAAAAAAACACTATTTTAGACATCGGATATCTGGTGGGCAAAATTAGATTAAAACCTGACTTTTTTTAAAACTGATCTTAGGAATCTTTTAAGTCTTTCCGAAAATTTTCTTCATTATCGGTCATCCAATTGTAAAGAGATGAATTTTCAAATTCGCTTAAATGTGGTTCTGTTATAATTATCTGCACCAGCCTGGCAGAAACACAATTGATCACTGTGGAAGCATACTTATACATATTATATTAACGTAATGTATTAATTAATGTTAATGTAACAGATGTTGTCCTGTCCAAATTTCAATAAATGTAGTTGATTTTAATTTAGGCTGGAATCGGTCCAGCCGTTCTCAGGTGATGCGCTTACCAACGAAGAACATTTCGTTTTTATTATATAGATTATTTCCTTCATGCAACGAAAAAATTATAATTACTATGGTTTCTGCCCATTTTACAGCGATTAATTGCATGTCAAAATTTTGCCGCGGTTAAATATGTGTCAAAATTTAATCGCTTCTGAATTTATTAGTCACTGGACTTACAACATGCGAAAACAATGTGAAATATCACAAAATGTATTATTTATTCAGGAAATAATCATGCCGAATACCCCGCGTGCATGAAAACAACCTGATTAAATTTTGACGTTTTTGTCGCAACGTTTTGCTTTAAGAAATATTTCTCGTAAATTTTCCACCCAAAATCCCTCATGCTCCGCATTCGGGATTTTGTTACGTGGAAAATTTACTCGACATATTTCTAAGCAAAACATTTTGACAAAACGTCAAAATTTAATCGGTTATTTTCATGCACTTGGGATATTACTGTTGATTAAATCCGGAGATTTCGTAATGAATGATTTAGTCAATAAGTCGTATTTGGTTTTTCTATATTTTATATAAATTATATCTGTCCAATTAGTAGTTCTACAGCTCCGAAATTGATTTTAAAAACTAAATCGGGTCTTGTTAAATTATTGTGTCCTGTTACAATTAAAAAGAAACTTCAAAAAATTGTTTGTTTCCTTTATTTCTTAATCAATATTATGAAGCATTACAAAACTTTTCGACACGAGCAATACTGTACTCTAAAGGAGTAACTCGCAAGAGAAACTACGTCATTTTAAAAGGTACTAGTTTTGATTGATTTAAGGACCTGAAAATCCATAAAATATACCTAAATTATTATTTTCATCAATGCTTTTGAGGTCAAAAGGTACGCCCGACTTCAATCAATTTTTGCTCCAAATTAATTTCCTAGTTCCAGTAATAAAATTAATAATTATCGCTTTTAACTTTTGACAGAACATGTATCACCAATAATTTATTCTAACTTTCCGAATGGTTAATTCCATCAAAACGGCGGCACCGTCAATCGATCGTCACAGATTAAACGGAATAATAAACCCACAATACCCGTCGCCTAATGACAAAGAAAAAAGCACAAGAAAGCATGTTATGAAAACAGCGCAAACAGATAATTGGAAAGAAATTACATCTTATTGACTAAAATTACGTTTCAATACAAAATAGACTCGATAAAATTAGAGACTCGAAGAGGCGCACTCGTAATTCCTGTTTGTTAACCAAAGTAAATTTTTCTTTCTTTTACTTTCCACGTAGCTCTCGAGTCATAACAAGGCTAGGAAAAGCTCCGCAATTATAGAAGACAATAATTAGATAACTCGAAACGGTCTGGATCAATATGTGGGTTCGAGACAGTGGTGAATCTATACCCACCCGCCGTTTCTGTATTTAGGTGATCAAGGGTGTTAACATGGCCATAGACACAGTTGAAATCGATCGTAAAAGATTTTATTGGTTTTCACGTATTCATAAAAGGTTATTAAAATGGGTGATAAATGCGACGGGTAGCGGAAATTTATATATGTATAATCTGGGCTTAGTCGCCATTTTATTGAAATAGAGAAAGGTTTGCATGTGGCGGTTCACAGGGAAATTTTGCTGTAAAATTTCAATACAGAAGTTTTGCAATTGTCTCTAGTTTTAAACTATGTTGAACAGTTATTACATAAGAGAATACTGAGACACTGAATTGAGAGACTTAACGACAGATATAGTGATAAAATGATAAACAATTAAAGACACAAATTAGTGATTGAGGAATAGATACATTAAGAAATACTGAGATTGAGATGCTGAGAAATTAGGAGACTAAAAAATTAGAGACTGAGACACAGGGACACCGACAATGTCAATTACCGATAAACTAAAACGTTGATGAAAGAAGAATCAGGGAGAATGAGACTAAACGGCGCGGCGCGCGGCGGTGGGATTGAAGAACTGAAAGATTGAGAAATTGTAACAGTGAATGATCGATGAGATTGATATAGTGAAAAAAAAACAACAGACCAACTGAGAGATTGAGAAACAGAGGTGTTAAGAAGTACCGATTAAGTCACAAGATTAAGAAACTGAGAAAGTGAGAGAAAGTGGAGAGTCTGAGAAGCCAAGAGAATACTAAGAGACTAATGATACTGAAAAATTGTATATTAGTAAAATGAGAAACAACAAAAAACATTGAGAAACAGATGGTCTGACAAATAGTGAGATTGAGAGGCCGATAAACTGAGATGATCACAATTTTAAAATGGATAAATGGAGAAACTGTTAGCCTGAGAAATAAGAAGACAGACCAAGGGCAATTTAGAAATTGAGAGACAAGATATTTGAGAGGCTGAAAAGTGAAAGATACTTAAACTGTGAGATAGTTAAAAATCTGAAACTTAACAATTGATTGGGTGATTATAAAAACAAGAAGCAGCTTCTTTATACTACCACAGTTTAATAAATACATTTTATTGCTTATAACAAATTGCTAAACTTAGGAATTGATAAATTATTAGAATAAAACGCTGTGAAACTGAGAACTTGGGACATTGAGAAACTGGTAATGTAAAGAATTGAGTGACTCACTGGTGACGGAGACCGAGAGCCTTGAAAATTGAGAGATTGAGATACTACGAAAGTAAAAAAGCCCAGGTATTGAAAAAACAATAACTTATAGACTGATAAAGGAAGAAAGAAAAAACTGAGAAACGGAGGGACAGAAAAATTGTGAGTTTGAGACTAATAAACTGAATGTGAATGAGTGTGTTTCTGAGAAACAAGAGAATGAAAAATTGAGTGACTGGAAGACTGATAGATAGTTTAAGAAAATTTTAGACTGAGAAAGTGAACGATCTATCTGCTAAGATATTGGAAAAGTGAAAAATACCGAAATATTTAGATGATACAAAATTGAAAAACTGATAGGCTGGCAAAAACAAGAACGAAAAAATACTATGTTGTGAAATTGAGTGACTTCAAATTTCTAGGGTCCACACATCTTCGTCTTTAATAAAGTCTAATTCGATGTTAAAAAATTACTAATTATGAAATATAATTAGCAACTTCTTTCTACCATTTCAGTCTGCTCTACTATACTAAGAACTTGAAGTGAGTATTCATCAGCTTAAACTGGAGCGAGTTTTATAATTTAGCTTTGAGTACGTGGAACATGTTAGTTGAAAATTGAATTTTTCCCGGAAATACTGTTGCTTGTAACAGATGCCAAATGGGGAGTAAATTTAGCCCCAGATTTAGAGATATTGTAGTTCCTTGATTTGGTGGGTTGTGTCTGTGTCAAACCGTTTGGTTAAAAAATGAGCAAAAAATGTCGCGCTGGCATCCAGCTCGCTGGCTTCACTGGACTATTTCCCTGGCAAATCGGATTGTTCGTAAACAAATAGTTCTCTGCGGACGAGTGAATTTGTGATCAACATCGCTTTTAATTATTCTAAACAATCCCAACGTCCATAAATTCAAAATCAATCGCCGAACGAAGCATCAGCTTCACAATTAACGGCATTATCAATAGTGATATTAAGATTGATTGCAGATTACCAAGTTTGAGCGCTCTAACGCTGGCTGTCGGAATTAATTCGAATCAGTAAATGCTAATTCCAACATTTATACCGATTTTAATTCCAAATAAGTTAAAGTCCTAATTCCCATCCGGTAGTGGATTTATCGCGCCGATTCCCCGAGATGATTTCTCATCTTTCAGAGGCGCTTAAATACTTAAGCCGCGGAATGATAAATACTTCCACATCACATCGAATGGCCAGAAACATGTGTTTCCAAGCTGACAGTTTATAAATATATGAGACTGCGACACTGCGCCCCCTCGCCATCGGAAACCTGTGGAATTTTACCCTCACCCGCTTTTTTTGCCGATAAATTGCACTAATTTGAATAGTTGGGGGTCGGTTGTCGCCTTGTGGCGCTACTGCATGTGTCTGAAAGGTTACCCTTCAAAGTTGGAGGACTTGTCGTCACCCGAAGACATCTCAGTTATGTTAATTACGACGTTCTTGAATTAGACACTTTGAAATGTGATGTCCTTCAATCTAATTAGGAAAATACCAGGGTGTTAATTGACTGAGATGGGAAGTTTTTAATTGAGTTTCGGAGTTTTTAAAGAGGGGACAAATGAACGAAAAAATCTGTAAATATGAAAGTGGGATAATTACTAACCAATCGATAGTTCATTAGGGTGAAAACGAATATTGGTAATCGTATGTAAAATATTTATGAAGAAATTAGCTACATCATCATGATGTATATCTACGTAAAATATGATATTTATACATTAACAAAATGAAGTAACATACTTTTGATTTGAATATCATGTTTGCCTCAATTCCGCAAATGTTCAAAAATATACTATATATATAACAGGAATCTTAGTTTTTCACCGCAAGCACCTAACAAAGTCTTTATGGTTTCTGAAAGTTTATGTTTTTAAATCTGAATACTGTTTATGGATAATATGGAATGCTTTCGTTATATGGGAGCGTCCATTAATTACGTGAGTCGATTTTGGCGATTTTTCGACGCGAATATGCGAACGCGAATATTTCACGTCGCTTCACTACATTTGAAGTCATTTCAAATTGCTTCAAGTTTCTTCAAGTCGCTTCAAGTTCTTTCAAGATATTTCAAGTCACCTCAAGTCCCTTCAAAATATTTCAATTCGCTTCAAGTCGTTTTAAAACATTTCAAGTTCTTTCCAGTCGTTTCAAGTTTTTTCAAGCCACTTCAGCTCTCTTCAAGTCGCTAAAGGACATTTAAAGTCTTTTCAAGTAGCTTCCCGTTCCTTCAAAATATTTCTTTCTTTTTCAAGTCTTCCCAAAACTTTCAAAACATTTCAAGTCACCTCAAGTCCCTTCAAAACATTTGAAGTTTTAGATCCTTTCAAATCGCTTCAAGGTATTTCAAGTCTTTTCATGTGGCTTCCAGTCCTTTCAAGATATTATTTGAAGTGTTTCCAGATCGCTCCGAGACTCTTCAAGTATTTTCCAGACATTTCAAGTCTTATCAAGTCGCTTCCAACCCCTGCAAGATATATCAAATCTTCCTAGGTCGCTTCAAGACTCTTCAAGACATTTCAAGTCTTTTCAAGTTGTTTCAATTCCATCCAAAAGATTCCAAATATTCCCAGGTCGCTTCAAGACTCTTCAAGTTTTTTCAAGTCGCTTCCAGTCCCTGCAAAATGTTTGAAGTCTTCCCAAGTCGCTTTAAGATTCTTCAAGACATTTCAAGTCTCTTCAATTCCTTTCAAAACTTTTCAAGTCGCCCCAAGTCTCTTCAAAACATTTCATGTCGTTTCAATTCACTCTAAATCTTTTCAAGTCGCTTCAAGTCCTTTTAACATATTTCACGTGGCTTCAAGACATTTCAAGTTCTTTTAAATCGCTTCAAGTTTCTTCAAGTCGCTTCAAGACCATTCAAAATATTTCATATCGCCTCAAGTCCTTTCAAGATATTTCAAGTCGTTTCAAGTTTCTCAAAGTCGCTTCATCTCTCTTCAAGACATTTCAAGACTTTTCAATTTCCTTCAAAACATTTAAACAAACCTCAAGTTCTTTCAAAACATCTCAAGACTTTTCAATTCGCTTCAAGTCTTTCCAGTCGTTTCAAGACATTTCAAATTCTTTCAAGTCGCTTACAATCCCTTTAAGATATTATTTGACATCTTCCCAGATCGCTCCAAGACTCTTCAAGTATTTCTTCAAACATTTCATGTCGTTTCAAGTCGCTTCAAGTCTTTCAAGTAGTTTCAAAATATTCCAAGTTCCTTCATTTTGTTTCAAGTTTCCTCAAGTTGCTTCAGGACATTTTAAGTTTTTTCAAGTCGCTTCCAGTTCCTTCAAGATATTCGAAGTCTTCCCAAGTTGCTTCAAGTTTTTTCAAGTCGCTTCCAATGCTTCCAATCCCTTTAAAATATTTCAAATCTTCCCAGGTCGCTTCAAGACTCTTCAATACATTTAAAGTCGCTTCAAAGTCCTTTCAAGTCGCTTCAAGACACTTCATGTGCTTTTAAATTGTTTCAAGTCACTTTTCTCCGAATAGAACATGCTATTTTTTCATCAAACGCCGAAAATCGCCCACGAAATACAAATCTGACAGTTTTTTACTAACCTCAATGTACACATGGATTTCTGTCTAAAAGTGAACTTCTCACTAACTTCTCGATTATTTTCTATGACGTCATACAAAAGTTTTATGAAATTTTATTTTTTTTTAAACAGTGTAAAGTTGAGCGCTAAATCCCTAAAAGAATGAAATAATTTAAAGTTAAAAATAAATTATTTACGCCGAAAATCGCCCACGAAATACAAATCTGACAGTTTACTAACCTCAATGTACACATGGATTTCTGTCTAAAAGTACTTCTCACTAACTTCTCGATTATTTTCTAAGACGTCATACAAAAGTTTTATGAAATTTTATTTTCTTTAAAACAGTGTAAACTTGAGCGCTAAATCCCTAAAAGAATGAAATAATTTAAATTTAAAAATAAATTATTTACGCTGCCGATTTGACAGGCCTCTCGAATTTTTCAAAGCACACAAGATTGGTAAATTGAGCGGCAGAGAAAATATTTTGTCTACGCAGCAAAAATGGTCAATTGAGGGGTAGACAAAACACTTTGTCTGCCTAGGCAGCAAGTATGGTCAATTGGGCGGCAGACAAAATACTTTGTCTGTCTAGGCAGAGAAATGGACAATTGTCATTGCCTATTGAGGTATACAATGTCACGTTTTTCTGACGTTTGAAGAAAAATATTATTGTGTAGGATTTAGCCATATGTTTTACAGCCAGAAACATGTTTTACTTACATAATTTAACCGCTTCCTTGCAATTTTACACTGTTTCTTGGAGGAAAAAAATTACGTAATTTTTGCCCAGACCCTCCCTCTCCCCCACGTGAGATTGTGTCAGATTCAGCTCGACCCCCTATATCGTATCGAATACCACTCGAGTAAACGAAAATAATCCGATTATACTAACCTCCTCGTTGGACCTACATACTTAAAACACCACTCTAGCTAACGTGCTGTTTCGCGGAATACGTCTCATGACTCGGAAATATAATCGATTATTTTCTATGCTCTTGTGACATTCAAACTGAGTAAATGATCGGTTTATCTTCATACATTTTTAATTTCCTATCCTTTCCATGGAACTTCACACAGCAAAATTTTTATTTTTTATTATTTTATACAGGGTGTTATGTAATTAGGAAGCCAGTTCTTTAAAGGTTTGGACAAGTGCACCAGACCCTTTTTTAATTTTCTAAAAGAGTAGGGATTAATTACCATCATCCATCCACATTATTACGCCACTGACAAAAAGAAACGGAAAATAAAAACAAAGCGATTCCGATGACACTGACATAGTTGAAAGTGAAATTTTTTAGTCAAGCTACACATTAAAAAAATATATCATTAATTAGTCAAAAGTGACATTAATATACACCTGAGTGCTATTTCCAAATAAATAATCCAAATCTCAGAGAAATGTTTTCTCCAGAAGAATATGCTGATATACAGTGGGTTTATGGGGAAGTCGGGCAGAATGGAATAGAACCACAACACACAACATTCATCGCAGATTGAGGGAATTCGAAAGAATTTTACCCAAGAATTGGGACAGGGGACGAGCTCAAAACCGTAATGCTGTAGGTACATCGCAAAGAGCAAATTTGGCCATATTTCTCGCATGGTAAGCGCTTCTACATGTACTATTTGTATCATTACAAGAGAGTACAAGCATTGTTACCAGAAGATTATCCAAGAAGATTAGCTTTTTGTCAATGGATAATTCAAAGACACGATGAAAATACAATTTTTTTGGAAAATATCCTTTTTACGAATCAAATTTCTCTCGTAACGGAATCCTAAATCTTAGTAATTTATTGTGCGATACAAAATCCAAATGTAATGAAAAGAGTACATACCCAACACCAGTTTTCTGTAAATGTTTGGAGCGGAATTCAACTTGTTGGTCCCTTTTATAAAAAAAATAAATAATAAAAAATCAAAATAATTTTTATACTTCAAATCAGATAAATAGTTTATTTTTTACATATTTTATCGTTCGACACTGTCAGAATTTTCAAATTTTTGCTTGTGTAAACACTGTCATGAAATAATGAAAATGACAGATAAACGTCACACTATTTTTATGGATTGTAAGCAATTTAAGGGCTTTCCTGGGTTGTGTCGAACGATAAAACGTTATATTACACTCGTTCCTGTGTATATTGAACGTTTTACGCCACTCAGCGCTCACAAAAGCACTCATTTCACTCGTGCTCTTATAAACCCCTTGTGGCGTAGCGCGTCCAATTTACACGGGAACTCGTATATTAAGCAACTATAAGAAGTCAATTTAGCCTTCCTTTTAGTTGCTAAGAATCTAGAATTCGGTACATTTTATGGAAAAAATTGTAATTTATTTTTAATTTGAAAACGAAAAGACTTATTACAAACTTTTTGCCCATAACTTTTACTTGCTGTCACCAATTAAGATAATTTTTTTTTTGGTCCCACAATTACATAACACCCTGTATAGGTTTTATATATGACACGTTGTAGCGGAAATAGTACCGACACGCTCCACTAATACCATCGCAGCGCGCTGCTTACCTACAAGCCGTCGTACCACCACCCTGGACCTGATCTCACCCGATTGGTTTACCACTCCACCCCGGTACCACCACCCCATCAAAGTATCACTCGTTGCGCAAGCTGGACCCTATAACAGACATCTTCTTGTTAGATGCTTGCTTGGAGTGACATCTAACTAGACTCCACACGGACTCGACTACCCAGCTTTGTAGTGTAACTAGTAAAAAAATTGAATTATTGCTGTGTTCATTTCGACTGAGTTTCCATTTCTAACCCGACCGCTCCCCGCCGCGACGGGCACAACGTTTAGGGTTTTAAAAGAATGCCCGGTACGACAAATTGGTGGGTAGTAAAATCGACCGTTAATAAAAAGCGTTATGTTTTCATTAACCCTCTACACGGTGCCATGTATTGTTGGTTGCCGGCGTTATTTGCTATTGTCGTTGCCGTTTCTTACAGTGAAGTGAATAAAGGTATACAATATTGTAACAAATGGAAGAAGTCAGTTCAATTGATGATGAAAAAAAAAATCACGTTTTTTCCCGACGTTCACGTATCGTATTTTAGTTACCAGAAACCTATTGTCACGGTATTTAATAATCACGATAGTATTGATGAAATTAATGTTCAAGTTGATATCAATAATGAAGGAAATCAATCTTCCCATCAATGTATTTATGTAATATAAGTAATATATTAGTATATATTATGTAACATGATTTATGTATAATATTTTATCGAATCAAGATAAATAAATATGAATAAGAATATAATATGTACATGCTTTCAGTATTATAAGACATGGGCTTCAATGCACAATTATCTTTTTTTTTTAGAAGTTTCAATTTTTTCTTGGAGTTGGGGTTATGTCATTTAATTAGGGACTTTCCCCCAACTTAGGGAATTCCCCCCAACTTTTGGTAATTTCAGCAGCAGTTCCAGAAAAACCATATCCCACACGTCGTACGTCATTATACCAGAAGTTGCCGCACATGACTTTGCAGGATATTGGAAATTCAAATGAGAGTTCCTAGTCTGAAATTCGAGAAACCCACATTACACAACATTGTCATAAACGGGTCTAACTGGATTCACATAAATTTTCATGCGTGTCAAAATAAATTGACGGTTGCAGTAGCACCATTTTCTTTTTTACATAAATATAGTGCTGGTTTCATGTGAGTTATTGCAGCGACACTTCAACTTTTAAAAGATCGTAAGGCGATAAAAATTTACCGCGTGATTTATGTGTTTGAAGGAAGAGGACATCCCGAATAATGAAAATTGAATTTTAATTTGACGAGACGTTTTTAACGAGGTGAATACTAGTGTGTGTTGATAACGGTGTCAATCAATCATGTATGTAAATTTTTGAGGGAGTTGTTACAATGGGAAAATTCCCATTAGTCGAGAGGCATTTAAATGAGCGGTAGTTAAGTTTTGATTATAACTGAAATAGGTATTTTATAAATTATAAACCATAAGATACCTTCTGAATATATTCAATAATTCACTTACCTGACAGGCTATAACGAGGTTGAAAAAATAATTAAGTAAAGGTCTGTTGGTGACTACTAATCCAACAAAGCCATTCATAATTCTTAACGTGCCTGCCCTTTACATTTTAATTAAAATATATTCTTTTTATTCCAGGTATGTGATGCAACTCGGCTCGGATTTTCGATGTAAGTTACGGCTCATTTCATTTATATGACGCAGAATTGATACTAATGTGTCAATACTATGCCATAGCTTACAATGGATGCCAATAATCAAATTGGTTTCAACTGGTAATTGAAACATGTGTCCAGTAGACGTCCCTTTGAAATCTTTGAAAAAATATAACATGAAATGGTTACATCGCCATGGATACTGTTTGTTAGTCTATTCTGTTGACTTTTTAATATCGGTAAAAACTTTATTGACTCTGCAAAAATACGTTCATGCATGGTTCGATAAGCCGCATGGATTAATATATTCAAATGAAGACGTGCAGTATTCGGATCAGGTTTCTACCTAACGCGCTGTTTAATTACTAAAAAAGATTTGATTACTGCACACAATCAAAATTTGCAAAAGAATACAATTCAAATTTTATTTTTCGCAATCCCACTACTCCTGCTAAAAAAGCTCCGAACCAGCAAGTTGCGGCCATAAATTCTAATCTCAAGTGTTCACTTGTGGACCATCGAAAGTGCCCTTAACTTCCCAATACGAGGCGACCTATAATTACAGTTCATAGTGGCTTGAATTGGCTATTAAATGTAAACGATTTCCTCAGTCAGTACTATCGTTCCGTATTCGCCAGAAGCGAACCGAACTCCCTGTTTTGTATTGAACAACAATTTTCTTGTGTCGCCCTGATTATAAAATCGATGCTCTTTTTTGGTCAACTCCGGTTCGAAGTCGTTCGGATTATCTTTTTGAACGTAATGTTGTGCACATTTCCGGTTCTTTCTGCACCGTCCGCCTTCCTAATGATAAATTACGGTTTACCTTTCAAAAGGTGGCGCAAAGGGAATTCCAGCTGTGACTTCTAAAAGTCTACTAAACTGTTTATAATATATCCGTTATACGGCTCACAAAGAGGTGGAAAGCGATTTGTTCGGTTGGACGCGTCTATCGGCATACTTCCTGACAATTGTCCCAGTCCGCAAAATTAATAATTGTGCCTTAGATGTTTTCACGCACGGCGTTTTCTAAACTCGCAATAAAATTGCGAAAATAACCACATAACATGATGCTTTTACGGAGTATAACAATAGGCTGTCTATAGTTTCAGTAGGTGTAATGTACAGTTAATTGTAAGCACTCACAGAAGTCAAAACTGTGCTAATTTTATATTACCCCATGTGCTTAGTAGAGTGAAAAAAATTACTGAATTATGTCATGTACAAAGTATACAATTAAAATCGACTGACTGGCTTTTGCTAATGATACAGGAACAATTATGAGTAGTGTAGACTGCTTATACAATACAATACACATAAGGAGGTTTAGTTGATAATATTATAACACATGGAAGAATATGAAACAAAAAGAAGCTAAATTAGATCAAAGATTATTATTATTGATGAGATGAATTTCTCAAATACATGTACATTATTTATTCGCAGATTATAGATGGACAGCAGAAATAATATTAGGCTAAACTAAGCTTTAAGGTACACCGTACAGTAAAGACAAGTTAGTAAAATGAATTAGAATAATGATTATAACATACTAGTCAACCATCGTAGGATGGCAGTTGGCCGCGCAGAGAGGGACAAAGTTAGTAAAAAGTTTCGTCGCTGTTAGAGAGAGACGCAGAATGCTATGCTGCCGTGAAAGTACCCTGAGCTCCGCATCAGGGGAGTGGCTTCGACCACTGCGCATCAACCCTCAGATGCCATGCTAACTTTGCTGAGTAGTAATAGTCTTAACAATGTCCTTAAAATAGTACATTATATTATAAGTGATAGAAATGCATCATTATTAGCGAGTGGGGCACTTCTCACGAGCTTTATAATGACATTTCGATCACGTGTGATATACGACGTTTTATCTTACAGGTGCATTGTATAAAAATCCAAGAAATATTATTTATTCAAGTAAACCTCCGCCTGTAACATTAGCATGGTTCTAATATCAGTTTCCGTAGTAACCTGTGATCGTTATAGTTATGAAATAAACAGTCTCGTTGTTTTTCACAATTTTCACTAAAGTATTAAAAATTGACTTTCTACCGAAACATATTCAACTAGACGTTGAAGCCGCTGCTTCCAGCTTGCTCCCGGTAAGGTCGAGACACATGTACGAGAAAGAGTATGATCTGTTCGTGAAGTGGAAGGCAGAGAATTACATTACATCGCATGTAATTACATTACAAATTAATAATTAAAATTTTTAATTACAACTGACAGCTGTCAGATTTACTCACTTGTGAGTAGAACTGACAGCTTTATCTCTCTTGTGAGTAAAATTTGATTTCTGTCACCGAAAACCATGGTATAAGGGACCTAAAAAACTACACCTGTAAGATAAAAATCTATTTCTATTTCTATCTAATCGAGCTTGTGATGTTACATTTTAGATTAGATTTAGATTTAGAAGGCGGCCTTGTCGGTCTATTGTGGATGCTCCGTGTGTTCAGAGAACACTGTCAAGTTTAGTCTCCACAGCCTAGACAGCGAACCCCGCATATATGCCTCCACGCTTGGTTTCCCTCGCCGAGTATTTACCCTACACAGGCCCTCACAGTGACAGAGCATAATATCTTGGGCTGTTTCTTCTTCTTGTTGGCAAAGTCTGCTAAGATCTTCTTCTGCCACACCTAGCTGATTCAGATGCCTATTGAGTCGGCAGTGCCCTGTAAGAAGTCCAGCTATTATTCTTACTGTCCTACAGTCGTGACTTAGCAAGTCTGCTGTTAGTTCAGGTTGTCTCCCTCTTAGGAAGCATTTTGCCTGTCTCTGTCCTAGGATGTTCTCACACGATGCCTGGAACGCTCTTGTGTTTATTCAGGGTTACTTCAGGAAGGCTAGATGGATGTCCCCCTGTACACTATGGAAGACCCTGATCCTCTCCACTATGATTGAGGGGATCATAGATTCTATTTGGCCCTTCCTCTTGTGTCTTCTCTTCCTCCATTGGAAGCGAGTCCTGCTGCGGAGCTATCGAGAGCTGCCTTCTGCGGGAGAGGTTGGCATACGAGTAGGAGGCCGTTGACATCACCCTTCCTCGTCTCCGCCTGTCCAGACTTTCTCCTCTAACACGGAACTTAGCCACCAAAATAAGGGGCCATCTTGACCTTCCGTAGATGTTGGAAGGATCCTTCATCCAATGCGCACGTCCAAACCTGGCCCCTTGGCATCGTCGTTTCTCCCCACACCGTCCAGAAATGTGCCTTCATACCTTGGTTTCCAACCCTCAGCCTGGGCATAATTTGCCTTTTTGAGGCTCTTTCACCGCCGTGGTCATCCGGCACATACACCGGTGCAGGTCATCAATATGTACCCCGGCCTAAAAGTGCACTTCTCAAAGGGCACCTGTGGACCTTCGTAATCCGCCTCTTCCAACTTTCTCATGTTGCCCTTTGGACAGCTTCGAGCCTTTCCTTTGCCATCTGAGTATTGGAGTATTCTTCCTCCACTATCGCTACCTTCACCGCGTACATGGCTTTGCGGCTGTAGGATATTTGCCCTACTTTAGCCGTTTTTGTCTGCGACTTGATCGTGGGTGGAGTTGTTCACTCTGATCTCTGTCTTTTCTTCGGCTGTTTTGCTTCCGTTAATGTCTTTGTGGTAGCGGCCTTCAGGAAAATTTTCTTGATGCCTCGCCTTTTGGCATCAACATAGTTCTTGCCCTGTTTCGTGAGTTTCTGGACCCTTGCCGTTGGAGATTCATTTTTGGTCCCACTAGTAGCTAGGGAAAACAAAGTTCGTCGAACCAAAGCCTCGCATGGGCGGATAAGGCTAGAATACAAGGGGGTTTTGCCTGGGGAATGTTTACGACCACACAACAAACCCTTAACACGTTGCCTTGCACCTTGAGTTGGGCTATGGTCACTTTATAGACCTGTAATGAACCAGGATTTCCATGCGTGTTATCAACGCCCGTACATTTCTGTAATTATTGTGTTGTTATTATTAGTATATTACATTATAAGTGTGGTAGGTTCAATTTTACATCACGAAGTTTTAATATTGAAACACGACGCGAAGCGGAGTGTTTTACTAAAACTGAGTGATGTAAAATACCTACCACACACATAATGTATACAACTTTTTAGCCGATGACGAAGTTTTCCACTCGGCGCCCCCATTTAACAAAAATTATCGTTGCACCGAAGTTAGGTACATTCACATTATTGACATAAAGATAGGATAGTGTGACGGACGCAGATTTTGCCCAAAAGGATACGGGAGTTGTAGGAATGCATAAATAGGATAAATAGGGCACAATTCCTAAAAATATGAGAGAGGTTATGTTTTTCGAGTGTTTTGTCGACTTACCTTAACTTTTTCATTATCTTATTCTTGACGTGTTTTACTTATAGTTCAATGACTTCAACCCATTTTGCCATATTATTGTATTTTATGAGAGTAATAATCGCAATAAATTAACATTTTTAGATTGAGTGACATTGTAGATTGACAAGGTAAATAGGCAACTGAGATGCTTACTATTTATACCACGAGATGGTGCGCCTTCGTGTGTCTTTAAATTGGTCATTGCTATATCTTAGAAACCTATTCAAAGACAGTTAAGTGCGGTATCTTCTTTCAAAATATACGACCAATATTTATCATAACGGATTTTTTTTGCGCGTTTCTTAAAGAAGAAAATTTTGGACTATTTTACCGCTTAAAGGCGGTAGGTGACAGCTTCAATGTGTAAAAAATGGGTTACCATGGCTGTCTAAAATGTGGTAGAGCGTAGTTTACAACTGTCAAGGCTAAAAAGTTTATTTTTACATTTATTTCTAACACATTATTGTAACCTTGGGTGGATAAACTATTATTACCAAATGTGCAGAAATCTATAAATTAATAATTATGACTCCCACAACATAAGAAAGTACTCTTTTTGGATTAAACTTTACCTTTGCCTTCCGGAATAAAAGTGATAACAAATTTCCGAATTCTGTTTTTCATTACCGCACAATAGAACTGTTGTTCCCTTTTCTCTTCCACAACAAAAGCAAATCTGCTCGATAACTTTCAGCTAATGGATATACTTTTAATAGATACTGCGGTCATTGTGGAAGTGACAGCAGGTTGAGTAAATATGGAAATTCAATTAAACGTTTATTGACAAATGACATTATTTTAAACAACAAACATAATTTATAACTTTCAATTATACATTTTAATTGTAAAAGCAAATCGGTCGCTCTATATGCTAATGTAATTTGGTGGTGGTGGTTTAATTAATTTTTTGCGTATTACCTATTTCTACATGGCTCGCCTATGCACTTGCACTTGCATCGAACAATGCAAATTGTACGTTCCGACCGGTTCGCAAACCATTCTTTTTTAATTTAAAACAAACCGTTCCGCGGAGATAAAGTGCAAATTTACTCTGCAATTGATGCATTGAAGAATTGCTTTTTCGGAGTTGTATGCTGCGGACCTATTTTAGTAATGAGACAGATTGGCTCTATGCAGATAAGAACAATTTCAATTTTGGAATTGTGATGGAATACAATACTGTGTAATGGTAACTCCGCCAACAAAAGGTGAACAAAACAGGATCCATTTGAGTAAATTAAACCGATACGGTAGACAAAATTAAATTATTAAAGTCTAATAACATTTCTATTGTTTTGATCATTATATTAGACTTTAAATTCCATGCTAAACGTAAAACTCCACTTGTGTAATTACATTCCGAAATATCTAATTGGACATTGTAATGTTGGGGGCTCATTAAAACCTTGTTTTTTACAGATTACCGTAATAATTGTTTTTTTGTCAACTCAAATAACACCTTTTGAAGCCAACATCTGAAATATGGTCAACGGAACATAAATATCCCGAGATCAACAGGCATTGCGTGTGTGGGTTGTATATTATAATACACTAAATAAAGAAATAAATTATGGGTTTATATACGTCAGTATTCTTTTCTTAACGCCTGAATTTTTGTTTGTGCCAGATTTCCTCACGAGAAAAATAAAAGCATTTCTCTACAATGTAATCTCTGACTGCCATTACGTTTCTGTTCGCTTTAGCGTTTAAATATATTTTTAGTGCTTTAGCAACCTTATTATAGGCTGGTGGAAAAATAATTCTTCATGAGTGATCTTTAAGAACCATAACATAAACATCGAGATTTGTGAACACAAAGAGGAATTTTGTTTAAATTTTGTAAAATTAATAAATGTTATTAAAGAAATTAATATAATATACTAGCTGACCCGGCAAACTTTGTACTGCCTCAGAATCAATAAATGTTGTGGGAACTTATTAGCTGAATTAAATTCATTTCTTTTTATAAAAGGATAATGCCCACAACGCCATCTACTGGCATTACCGTTACCAGCATACAACGCCATGTTTATTTTTGTTTCTGTCATGTATCAAAAATGGCGTTAAATACGGATTCTATACAAAATGTATGAGAAAAATTTTGTTGTTAGTGTTTCTGATGTTTTAATAGTTATTCGCCCTCGAAAAAAGTCAGTTAATCCATTCTCGAGATATCAACAAAAAATTTGTGTGTGGAGTCCACGCGCAACAGAAGTGAAACTTTGGAGTTTACTCCTTAAAAATCGATTTTCATTTTTAAAGCCCGGTACGACAAATTTTGATGGCCGGCGTTATTTCTTATTGTTGCCCTGTACCAGGGGGGCTTTGTTATTGTCGCTGCCTTGTACTTATAGCTCCCCGCCCCCTGTAATTTTTCCGATGTTTTAATAGTAATTCTGCTATTCGGGGCGTAGGCAAATCCAACAAATGACAGATCATAAAAATCGATCGAGCCGCTCTTGAGTTATAAACCCAAGGCAGCCCCCTGAGCCCGCTGTCCATGTTTTAATAGTTATTCTGCTATTCGGGGCGGAGGCCAATCCAACAAATCGAAGATCATAAAAATCGGTACAGCCGTTCTTCAGTTATAAACCCAAGGGGGGCCCTAGGCCCCCAGGTCCATGTTTTAATAATATTCTGCTATTCGGGGCGGAGACAAATCCAACAAATCGAAGATCATAAAAATTGGTCCAGCCGTTCTTGAGATATAAACCCAAGAGTTCCCCCTGAGCCCCCTATCCATGGTTCAACAGTTATTTTGCTATTGGGGGCGGAGACAAATCCAACAAATCACATATCATAAAAGCCCTTATTAAGTCGGTCGAGCCAAAAAATCGGTCCAGCCCAAGGGGGCCAACTGGGTCTCCATGTCCATGTAAAAAATACTTTACGAACTGTTCCCATACCTATCAAATATACAAAAAAAAAAACACAAAAATCAGTCGAACCGACAAGTCGGCCGAGCCCAAGGGGGTGAAAAATTGCTTACCACCTATTTTCATACCTACCAAACATACAAAAAAAAAATCATAAAAATCGGTCGACCCGAAAGATCGGTCCAGACCAAAGGGGCCCCCTGGGCCCCCATGTCTATGTGAAAAATAGCTTACCATCTATTCTCATACCTACCAAATATACAAAAAAAAATTCATAAGAATCGGTCGATCCGAAAAATATATCCAGACCATGGGCCCCCCCTGGGCCCCCATGTCCATGTGGAAAATAGCTTACCACTTATTCTCATACCTACCAAATATACAAAAAAAATCATAAGAATCGGTCGACCCAAAAAATCGGTCGAGCCTAAGGGCCCCCCTGGACCCCCATGTCGATAAAAAAGTATTCTATGTCCTGCTCCAATTTTCAGCCAAATCGGTTTAGCCGTTCTTGAGTTATAAATAGTGTAACTAACACGACTTTCTTTTATATACATATATAGATGAGTTTAACACACCTTTCACTTCGTTGAATCTATTTGGAAATTTGGCGTGACGTTTTGTTTTTTCATAATTATATCCTTCCAATTTTTCTGTCTTGTGCAGCCAATGAAAGTCGTTAAAGATTAGAAGTTGAAACCGAATGTCAAAATGTGAAAATTAAGACAAAATCGAATCAGCGATAAATATTCAGCCAATCAGCATTCATTCATCCATCAGAAATAACAAATCACAACTCAGAAATCAATAGCCAGGAATCCAATCAGAAATTGAAAATGAGAAACTTAAATGTGTAAATATGTCAAATGCCTAGTGTGAAAAGACAAAAAGTTAAAATAGTAAAAAGAAACACTCAACGGTTAAATGTCATCATTGAAAGAAACTATAAATACGAGTTATACCATTTCGTGTGACAATAGATTATCATATAAAACTCGTATAATAATATACTATTACGCCTGGTCGGAAGGAAAGAACATTAGTAATTATACACAGTTTGAGAAGCCATTTCTCTTAACTGAGTTTACAATAAAAGTGCGAGACTAAGAAAAGGCTTCTCAATCTACTATTTTTTTCCACTACTAGCACATTTGTTTAACTTTTCTTCAAATGATCATTGTGATAATGCGAAAGATCGGAACGAATTTGAGGTTATGTATTGCTGACATTTCTGTCAGAGACCGAATTTCATGCAAATTATACAATGCATTTTGTAATAAACCAGAAGAATGTCGATAAATCCAAGTGGAGTAAATTTAAATTAAAATTGAAATATATCTAAGTCGAACTCCACAAACTTTAATACGTGTAAAATTACAAATGGAACATGTTTCGCCAGAACACAACTGCCATCATCAGCCCTAATTTAACAAGAGATTAATGATACAATTGAATTACAGAGGGGTTCTTACCTTAAAGAATATAAAAAATTATGACGTTGACGTAATTTTGAATTCAATTTGACGTTTTCAAAGGGTTACATGATTTTTAAAAGATTTAGTAAAAACAACATTTTATAAAATGTAAAAATTAAAAATGGATCAAAGAGAATCTGGTAAGTTTGTTTGAGTGGTGAAAAATTAAAATAGTGAATTAATAATGGGATTATTGAAATTATTCTGTTCATTTAAACAAGATCTGTTTTCGAGTTTCAAGGCTTTCCTGATTTCCAAAGTGTTAAGAAAATCCAATTTCCGGCCTTTATTGCATTTATGCATCAATTTGGAATTTGATGGTGGAAAACTATGTTTCGTTATTAATATATGATTGGCGAAAGAAGAAGGTGTTGATGGTGGAGGATCAAGATCTGTGTTGTTATAGATGTGCCTGAAATGTTCTTTAATACGGCCTGATATTTTGCGATCTGCCTGACCTATGTAGAATGACTCACAAGAAGAGCAGTTTAATTTGTATTCACCTGATGATGATTTGTAATCTAATGGATCTTTATTTTTAATAAAAAATCTGGATAAGTTGTTATCTGTTTTAAATGAAACTTTAAAACCGTTTTTCTTAAGTATTTTAGAACATTTCTCTGAGACGACACCAAAGTATGTTAATGAATTTGAAAAGGAAATTGTTTCTGAAGGATTTTGAACCAAGTGGTGTGTGTATTTGAATTTTTTATAGTATCTGTAGTATAATTTATTTATAGTTTTTAAAGAATATCCATTATTTGAAGCAATTTGTTTAATGTTATTAAGTTCTGTTTGAAAAGATGAATTTGATAGCGGTATAGAAAATAATCGGTGGAAAAAGGAATGAACAGCTGCAATTTTATGGGAAACAGGGTGACAAGAGTCAAAAGGTATTACGCAATCTGTGATACTAGGTTTTCTATAAATGTCAAATTAAAAAGTATTATTATTTCTAGTGATTAACAAGTCTAAAAAGGGAATTTGGGAATTTTGAAATGATTATTAAGTACTAAGAAAGAAAAAAAAACTTCACACATCCTCTACAAACTACATAATCGTACAGTCTACAGCTAGTAGTGAAAAATAGCTATTTATTATACAAGTGTCTTATAAGGCAAATATAAGTCACGAAGGAAATGTAATTTTTCTTGAGTGACTTATTTGCTATTAGGACACGTGCGTAATACTTAGTTTTATCCAACACCTCCTTCTGTGACAGTTCTTAAAACATTCGCCAAAAACCCAAAAAAATTTGACGTTCAAAGCAGTTGGCTTATGAACTGGTTGCTATGACAAATTACAAAACCGTTGAATTATGGGTTCATAAGTCACTAATGTCTTATAGACCTTATAATACGTTCAAAATCGGCTTTACTATGACTTCATAATAAACAGGTGTTGGATAAAATTATGTAAAGTCTAGATGGATATAAAACTTTAAATAAATAGGAATCAACAAGATATAATTTATTATATTGCTGAAGAGATAAAAAATTAAGGGAAAGTAACCCAACACAAGAGGATGTTGAATGTTGAATTTCAAAAGGCAAGAAATACAAATAGATTACATTAAATTAAATTTGAGCTACTCATGTGGCAACGTGAATGTAAGGGTAGAAGGGGATTGAGAACCATCGTCGAGATAAAAGCAAATCTTAAAAAGCATGGGACAAAAAAGAAAGTCATGGGCGATGTTAATTTCTATATATCGGTAACTATAAAAGAACTCTAAGAGAAAAAGAGTCCTAATACAGGGTGATTCTGAACGTATGTCACTTTTTGGATTGCATATACATACATATGAAATGTGAGTAGTTTACAAAAAATGATTTTATTATGTTGTTAGCGAAATTGCGGTTATTTCTTTCTAGAAAAGTCATAATTATGCTTAATTAAAATACCAATTTTCGTAACTATAGTTTCAAAAAGGAAACATATCATGCGAGTGTAAAGTTTGGCGAGCGAGGTGAAGCTAAGTGATACATAGTTATGGTTACATTATTAATTAAAATATTAGCTTGGATCTATTTTTCTTTTTTCAATTAAACGCACTTTTCTTTTAGATTTTGTCAATTCGACGCACCTATATCGTAGGGTCACCCAAATTTTAGTTTTAGCTCGGAGTTATTATTACAGCGATATTGTGTTCGGTACCGGATGAGTTGCGATATATTTCTGTGGTGATAATGTCAACTTTAGACAAGTAGGTTGCTTCGTAGATATGGATACTTTCAAAGACAGTCGTCTAAAGAATTTACATCCCATCTGGTCGCTATATAGCGAATGAGGGGCGGATTTAAAAAAAGTTACTTTGGACAAATTAATATGAATTACAATTTCGAATAAGTTTATTTTTAGTGGTCGTGGTGAAATTACATTTAGGAGTGACACATTTTTAAAATAACCCTTTTTAATAATTACAATATGTATTTAAGCACATACATGATACAATCTAAAAGAATAAATAAAAAAACATAATCTGGAAAAACGTATTATAATAACGACGCAGTTCGCCATTCCACTCACAAATCATATTACGGTTTACACACAGCTATTTAACTTTAAACTCGCCTTAAAGTTATTTAAAATTTCAACTTTACCTTTGTGGGATTAGGCACTTTGACGTCCCGAATTGTTGCGAATTTCCTGCGGGCGCAACCATTAATTAAGTCGAAACATAAAAAAGCGACCACCGCGCTACAACAAAACCTATCGCGCAAAAATAAAAGACAAAGTGATAAAGGTCGAAACAGCGAGTTTTGAGGTCATTTCCTGTACTTCCAGGAGCGTTTCATTTCCTGCGGTTTAATTCCGGGAAGAGAGAGAAATAATTCGGTGGCGCGAGACGGTAATCGGATTGCGATGACGTTATAATATTTTCGTGGTGGGTCAGGCGTAATTGAAAAAAGTGACGTTTTTGAGTCGGCAACGCAAAAACGATCCCAGTTATCTGGGCTTCCAGGGACGTGGGGCGTCTCCGGTATCCGGCGCATTCCGACGCTGGAATATCTCAGGATTCCGGTAGCGACATCTGCTGCCACTTGCCGGTCTGTCACATGTTCCAGGACATTCATTATTCGGCTAAATGTTTTGCAGGGGAACCTTTCTTTGCACTGTTGCCCTTCTTTTTATTAAGAAATTCAGACCGGATTGCAGTAATGCTCACTTCTTATAGGAATACTTCTCATGCTTTTAAGAATGTTACGCGTATTGAAGATAACCAAATACACATGTCACACTACATACTCTAAGAGTTTTCAGAATTCTGTGGTATAAATATACATTACAATTAGCACATACAAAATTAGGAAGTAAAGTGGTTTTTTATAAGGCAAAATTTAATTGCTTCTGCCAAGATATTAATACTTTTATCAAGCAAGACATTAAATCATGTGACACGTAATAATCTGCACTGTCTCTTGACATTAAATTATTTAAGCCCCCCTGGTTCACAATTATGTCGACTGGTTAATTTGGTGTGTAGATGGGGTTTGTTTGTAATATATTCCAGACAACTATAAATACATAATAGTGGGACAGCACGAATCTCTAATACTACCGTCAACGAAACTTTACAATCATCGCAGTTCTTGGAACGGGGATCGATCGAGTGAGATCAAAATTTGATGATTCAAATGCTAAACCATAATCAAGGAAAAACATAAGCTGGGTAAGTAGTTCCCTGAAGAGATATTCTTTAATTATTATTGAACAAAATTCCAAGCGAAATATTTTGCATCCTTGCCAGAACATGTTTGTCACTTTTTTGCACATCCACTTGCCTTTTCAGCAGTTGTTTACACTACACCAAAGCTCCAAGCCAACAGTGTGGTTGAAAACTTTCGAGACTGGAAAGTAATTACAAAGGCAGCATGTTGGATAGCTTATTTTCATGCCTTTGACGAAAATAAAACAAAATTCCCTTCTCTCAGCTTAAACAGTAAAGGACACAAGTTTTTCATCTCACAATAGTATTGTTAATAATTTCAACTCTTTGAAATCATAAAGAGAACGTGGATTTAATTCTAGGCGGTAGATGGAAATACCCGCCTCTTTGGTATCACACTAAATCATCCCGAAACAACACACATTGACCCAGTTTCTCGATTTTTCCACGAGTGGTTCATAAATGGAACGCGCTTTTTATACGAGCTGTTTTCGGCAATACAAAAGTATCTTTGTGATCGAATGTAATATAATGTTTCTTCCATTACGAGAGGATAAAAGGGAACCACTGTCGGAATTAAAACTACTGCCGTCTATATATTATTTTTTCACGAAGCTGTAGCGCTGTTTCGCATGGAAATAGCTACGAATAAAAATTACCGAGCATTCGTACCTAACATTTTTAGAAATTTATTGCGTCTCGACCGTTAGCAACTTCTTTATTATCAATTAGCAGGGTGTTAAAATTTTCAATTTGGCATTTAGTTGGGACATCCAACGGCTTCGGTCTAATTTTGCAATTAAAATGTTTATAGCATCCAGGTAATCCCCAATTAAAATTTGTAACCGACGAATTAACTTAATTAACCTTTGTAATAACCACTTTCACCTGGAAACTCAACATTGAAGTTGTGTTTCCCGCAAGAATTAAAAGAGGGTGTTTGTCGCGCTACAGTATTTTTAGAATTAATTTGTTAAAATCCTGCAAATTTAATACTAAACATTATTCTATATTGGTCAAGTATTTTGAAGTGAAACTTCTTTTCGCACTGGGTAAGTTTTTGGCACGGTGGAACACTAATTCGCGTCCGACACGAAAATGCGTAACGTTTATATTTTATGAGGGGATATATTTCATTGTACTCCTTCTCTCTGTTAAGAGTGGTGAGTAATTTTCATTTTAGATCATACCCGCATTCTTACTATTCTCAATTAATTCTTGTTCAATTAAAAATTTTCACTTTGTCGCTCGTGGACCAAATAGTATACAGCTTAATGATAATAGTATAATATTATGAGTTTGTAAATTTTCTATTCCCGATATTGAATCGTTGGTATGTTGAATTATCAAAGTTGCAAATTTTAACCCAATTTGTGTTGTTGAACTTTTGAAATCCAGCATTCAGAAATTATTGTCGATTCTGATTTTAGAAATTCAGAAATTGGTGAATTTGATTCGTCGATATATTGAATTCCCTAATTGGCAACATTTTGCCCCGATGAAATGAGTCAGATTCCCAAATTTGGAAACTCCCTTCACATCTTGAATTCTTGAATTTACCAAATTTGAATGGTTGAAATTTTAACTTTTTGCATTTGTAAATTGCAAATTTTAAATTGAAAAATCAAATCCCGAATTTTATGTTAATACATATTTTGAATTCCCGAAGCTGTGATATTTTGAATAGATAAAATCTTGAATTCCTGAATCTCTAAATTGAATCATTAAAATATTCAATTACCGAACTTCGAACTCTTAAAATCCTTTATTCGAAAACTGCACATAGTGAATCGTGGAAATACCGAATTTATAAATTTTTATCTGATGTAATTTTGAATTCCCAAATTAGAAAATTTTACCCTTCACATCTTGAATTCCTCAACTTTCCAACTTTTTGATCATCGATATCTTGACTTCCTGCATTCAAGCGTTAACATCCCGAATTTAGAAATTTTGTTTCGTTGTAATATTGAATTCACAATTTTGGAAATTTTAACTTTCGTTGAATTTGAATTTTCAAAATTTCAGTTGCTTGAATTTGTGAATTTCCAATTCCCGAATTTAGAGAATTTGAGTGGTGCAGATTTTGTATTCGAATTGAGTCATGCATTTTGAATCGATAAAATGTTTGGAACTTCGAATCCTGACATTGAACCTTTGAAAGGTTGCAAATTTTAAAACAGTTTGTATGTGTCATTACAACCTTAAAATCGCGAATTTGAAAATTGCAGATTCAGATCTCTGGAAATGTAGAAATTTTTTATTTGATCCAATTCCCTATTTTAAAATTTTAACTCTTCGTATATTGAATTGCTGCATTTCCCGAATTTTGAATAATCGAAATCGTGACTTTCTGCACTTGGAAACTTTTCAATTTCCGAAATTGGAATATTAGACTCCTGGATATATAAATTTTAAATCGTAAAAATACTGAATTTGTAAATTTTCAATTTCTGAATATGGAGTTTCAGTCCTGAATATATTGAATTATCGATTTTGCAATACTTTGCATCGATTAAATCATGAATTTCTGCTTTCAAATCATTGCCTTTGGTGAATGCCTTTGTCGTTAGACCCTTGAAATCCTGAATTATGAAATAGTAGGTTCGTGGAAATTCTGAATTCAGTAATTTTGATTCGGTGCAAAATTTAATTTCCAAATTAGGAAATTTTAAGTTTTCACATTCTTAAATTTCCAAAATTTTGAATCCTAGAGATCTGAACTGAATCCTCAGTTCGTAAATTTTCAATTCCTAAATATGGAGGATTTGTCATAAATATCTTGAAGTCCCGAATTTCGAATATTTTGCGTCGATGAAATTTTGAGTTTCTCATTCCGGATCATTATACTCTGTTGAATTCCCCAACATGCCAATTTTAAATCAATGTGTGTCGTAATTTCCATATGTTTTGACATCCTAAATTAAATTTCCCAAATTTTGAATCTTAGAGATCTTAACTTCCTGCATTTGGAAATTGTAAATTTATATATTGGAAATTCTAGGTTTGTAAATTTTCAATTCCAGAAATTGGTATAGTTGAATTCTAGAAATTGGGACATTTTGAATCGATAAATCTTCATTTTCTGAATCCTGTCATTGAATCGTTGACATTTCAGAAATTAGTGAATTTGATTAGTGGATATCTCGAGTTCCTTAATCCACAACATTTTGCGTTGTGGAAACCTTGAAATTCTGAATCATGGAAATCTCAAATTTCCAAATTCTTATTCTAAATTTTAACCATTCATCGAAATCTTGGTTTGAAATCTTGAATTTTAAATTGTGGAAATTTTTGATTCCCAGATTTTAAACTTCACATTTTGAATTCCTAAATTTCCCAAATTTTGAATTGCCATATTTTGGCTTTCATGCATTTGGAAATTACGAGTGATAAATCTTTAAATTTGAGTCGTGCATATCCTGAATTTGAGACATTTTGAATCGATGAAATCTTAAATTTCTGAATTCCAACGTTTCATCCTTGACCTATTGAGTTCCCGAATTTGCAAATTTTAAACCAATGTTTGTCGCTTTGGAAACGAGAATTTTTAAATCTTAGAAGCTTAGGTCACTTTAGGATTTTAAATGACCCATTTACAAAAGAAAAGAAAACGAAAAAATAGCGCGTCTGTACAATTAGGTTTTTTCTTTTAGAATAATAAATCAACAAAACCTTGAAAAATGGTTCTGAAGACAAAATAGCTGGAAATACATTTACAGATGAACCAGTAAGTAATAATACATTAATCAATAATATACAATGAAGCCCAGCTTGATTGGCAACAATTTTTAACGATGAGATAAATGGTATCTCCAGCAGAATTTTCCAGAACGATGAGCGAAATTGGTTTCCAGCTTTTATCAGACTTTGTTAATATTTTTAGAAGATTACACAAAATAAGAACAGCTGTCAACAAAAGTCGACTTGCTTTTTTAATACAGAAAATTTCTTACCTCCATACAATACACCAGACAGTTTCTTATATTAAAAGAAAGCGATACCTATCGATCCCGTTAAGGCTGCCACTTAAGTTTGTTGACATATTCAAAAGTCACCCTGTATGTAGGCCGCATCAATAAGACACGTATAACAAATTGTCGACGAACGAAAGCTGAAAACAGCCGCAACCAGCTCCGGTCGATACGTCAGAGTCCGGGTTTCCGGTGCGTGAAGCTGAGTAAATAACAATAAGCCCACGGACTTTTGAAAGGTGCCGCGTCACACATAAACTTCAAACGAACGAAAGAAAGGAGCGATTCAACGCTACAGCTTGATAGAAACGGAATCGTTCGAAAAGGAATCGGATGTAATTACATCCGCACGAAAATTAACGCAACCGGTCTATTTTAGTCGGTAAAGCGGAAGCTAATACAAAATTAGGACGAAAATGGTTCTATATTAAGTTTTAATCTTTTATATCTTCTTTCGCTACGGGGTTTACTGTCCGGGAAGTTATTTTATTTTAGTAATTCTATTTCATCTAGTTGTTTATTCTTTATTTTTATTTCAGTTTGATTAGTCGAATTTTTCGTAGTTGCTATAATTTATAGTGGAAATACACTTTCCATCTTACCAGAAATTCTTCTTATGCACTTTTAACCTGTCCTACTTTATCTTTATAAAATATTGGTGTGTGTTAGTATCCTCATCTTTAATTTCTGGACTGACTTCAGTGGGTTTTCTGTGGGCTACTCTTTTTTGTTCTTAACACGACCTTGAGCTTTTGATGTCTGAATTCTGGTTCTATTGTAACTTCGTGAGCATTCTTGCAACTCTCTTTGGATTTCGCTATCGAAAAATATTTATTTCCTCTATTCTTTTCGTTATTTGTCCTTCAACGCATCCTTTAATGTCTTTCGATAATAATTTGTTACTACGTAATTTTTTACTCTACAGAACTCTACAGACCGTTGGCGTTGTATTAGCGGTACAGTTGGAATTTAAATATGACAAGTATGTAATGCAAATTGGTATCTGCAGCACCATTTTTAACTTTCTTTTACACCTCTCGAGAGGGAATTCGGGAACGTTAGACGCATTGCGCCATTTTGCCATAGAGACGAAGTAATAATAAAATTAGAAACACCGTTAAACAGCAATGTGTGTATACCGTGATATGATTTGCGAGTGAGTAGAATGGCCGAGACGCCATGCTGGCGAAGTGCAAATCTAAAAAAGTCTAGCGTCGAGACGCCTTCGTATAACCCCAAGTTGGTGAATGCGGTTGTCTGCGATACTTACGTCAATCTACTGCGAGCTTTATGCTTTTTGCCGGGAGCAGTAATGTTATTACGCTTTTTGTGCATTCTGGTGAGAATCCAGATGCGTGACAAGGCGATAGGCCGCGTTCTACTCTTATGAAATTACATTATTGTTAATAAAAAGATCCGTGTATACTTCCTCGGAGCGATAATTTCTTCTTGTACGACGTTCCGGTCTTTCTGGAGCAAAATAGCTGTATCATTAAGTGGATCTGGCATTGGAGGTCTTCTACGGAATAAAGCTACTCGGTTTGCGACCGATGTAATTTCGGAGTAAGTATTTACTGTTTTATAGAATTTCGTGCAGATGTCGTGGTCACTTCCAAGTCTAATTTTATTGTGCTCACATGCGCCCGTTTCAATTAGAACCATAAAATTCCCAATACAATTAGTAAGTTAAAGAGAAGGACGTTTTCTATTTCTTTCGTTTTAATCGTTAGTTGATGGACTTGTGCATATTGAAACGTTCGCAAAGATGCATTTTTTTAAGCAATTATGACATTAATATTTAAATTTAGATAGTTGTAGGCAACTCATTTCATTCTTTGACAATGATGAGGTATATAATAAGCTTCAATACATCGCCAAAATAGTGTTTCTTTCATGCAAAATTTGAATGGTTTTCTCTGCATTATTCGAAACTTGAGAATAATATTGTCTCACGCAGAGGATTTCATAATACAGCAGCCCACGATTGCTTAAGGGCAAATCCTACAACACTTTAATATGATTCAAAATCAATAGATGGCGGGCCAAACAGGCCAAAAGTTTTTCCAGTTTTTAAACGAAGTAATAGAATTTTTTTAAGATCCGACGGCGGATTTGTGTTAAGAAGTACAAATTACAGGGAGCTAGTTTTCGCTTTTTCAATTTATAAAAAGAATTAAAAAATTTTTCTTTTTCTTTTGGTGATGGTTTGAGGAATTCGAAAATCTAAGGTATACGTTTATTAGAGCTGTTTCAATGAACACCAACACTTTTTTTAGATCTAAAATCCGACGACAAACGGCGTCCGAAAACGTGTTTGAAAAAACCTCCTTGACGCATCGTAACAACAATGACATCCTTTGATAGGGATGGGATAAGGTGACATCATAAATCCAGTCGGCGATACAGTTTTCACCAAAATCAGATCTTATTGTACATTCAAAATATAATAATTATTGCTTTTTTTATATAATTATTGTTCTGCCCTTCAGAAAAGGAAAATTCACGATTTCAAACAGCGGCTGTATGAATAATGTTACAATTAAAATAAACAGATTTTGAACTGCTTTTATCATGTAGGATGCAGCGTCTGACAACATAAGTAAAATAAGTATAATATTCAGAAGACAGCAACTCTTACTATCAGACACGCTGTTGCGACAGTACCAGCAGGCAATGATTGATAAAAATTATTTTTAAAACCAAATGAGAAAATAAAGTACCTTATTTTTATTTATCTTATTTTTATGATATTATTTACGATGATTTACTAGGAACCACCCGCGTCCCATTGGCAATGAATAAGAGAATAAGATTTGGAAATTTCTGCATTTGGGAAAGCAGATGGAGCAGATCTGTTACTGTAGCAAATAATTTTGTGATTTGTCGGTATGTTTTTCCAGAAATAAAAAACTTTTGATGAAATATGCATGCGTATAGCCAAATGTGCAATCACTAATTAGTGTTAATTAACTCTAACCAATGTAATTCGTCCACATAATTGAGTATACTTATAGACGGTGTCTCAACGAAAATTGTCTACTATAAGTTACTCCACTTACAAATATTTTCTTCAATTATTTTCCCCCGACTAAAAAATTACGTGTGAAAAAAAAATGGCATCATCATTGGAAGTGTTTGTTCCTACAAAAATGCCATTTATCCGGTAAATTTGAGCAAAATTGATATTCCGAATATATCTTCAAGGAAAAATATTTTCTATCCCGCAAGAAGCGAAAAATACACCACTCAATATGTAGAGAATCAAAAAATCTTTTCAGTGATATGTCGCATGCCCCACTTTCCCTATTTAAAATTTAAGGGTCGGAGTCAGTGCGGAGGAGGTATTTTAGTTAGTTTGAAATGTACCTCAAAGTAGTCCCCCTACAGATAACAATTTTTTTGATAAAATTTTTGTTACTGAGGCGAATTCAAGTGGAGAATTTTCGCAGACAGCCTGCAGAAAATATGCAAAAAATAAAATATTTGCGCTTTGCATATAGTCTGCCCTTTGTTTATTGTGCAGTGAAATTTCAATTTCCATACAAGCGCTTTACATGAACGACCAACGAGCTGAAAGTAGCCATCACTGCTTTTCAAGCAGGACCTGCGATGGTGTTCCAATGTTCGCAATTCCTTCAGAAAGTGACGGCCATTTACAATATATCTACCTGTGATCGTCTGAATGTAAGGATCATTTCCTGGATTAAGTACATATATCTTTTTCAATTACCAATTCTTCGTCACTACAAAATAAATATACTGGCAAGTGAAATCCCAATACACGAAAAAATTTTTTTATTAAAATGATACCTTGGTTAAAAATTGGGGGCATCGTTCATAACAAACGATTAAAGTTTCATATGATTCGGACAATGTTGAATTTTTTTTTAAAGATTTACGTTTTTAACAGTTGAAAAAGAAATTGAGAAATTGATTGACATTATTACTGCAAATGAACCCCATTTGAAAGGGGTCGTAGGGGGGAACGTGGTGTTTTGTACCGTGCAATCGCTGCAACAATGGGGCGCAGTGTGGCTACCGTGATGGCAGCATGGCAAGTGTGGTCTGATGGAGCGAACACAGCGAGCTAGAGGCACACGAGCTTCCAGAAGAACTACCCAATGGCAAGATCGTCTTCTTCAATTAATGGCCCTAAGAGAAAGACGGAGGTCTACTCGGTCAGTTGCTGACGCTTGGCTTGCAGCAATAGGAAGGCCAATTCGGATTCGCACCGTTTACCACAGAATACGTTCAATGGGCCTAACTTCTTACCGTCGGCGTCTCGGCCGCCCCATAACACCTCAACACCGTATTCAGTGTCTGGACTGGAGCAATGAACGCAGAAACTGGGCATCACATCGCCTTTTCTGACTAATCTGCATTCTGTTTGGGGGTCAGGATGGTAGAGGGCAAGTCAAGGGACGACGAGGAGAACGACGTCATGCCGAGTTTGCTGTTGAGCATGACGTCCACCGTACCATCGAACTTATGGTTTGGGGAGCTATTGCTTTTGGTAGCAATTCTCCTCTAATCGTAATGCGTGGCACAATGACATCCGCGCGTTATGTTAAGGCCCCTTGTTTTTCCTTATGAAACCCCCTTACACCATCTTCAATCCCCCCGATTGAAGATGATGTTTTCCAGCAAGATAACGCCCGCCTTCATATTGCGCGAACCTCTATGAGGTTTTTAGAAGAAGAGCTTGGCCACCTGGGTCGCCAGATTTATCGCCCATCGAAAAAGTGTGGGATTGGATGGGTATCCATATTCAGAATTTTCCGCACCCTCCGACGACTTTCTTATAAATTCTAAATATAAGAATTTTTTCAAATAGAATCCGAACACAGCATTAACGAAGTGACATTTTTAAAACAAAAATTAGGAATATGAGTATAATTTTCAGCGCGAAGACAACTCACGATTTTTGCGGCGATATTATTTCAAAAACCATTGGTGGGAGCAAAAATGTATAGAAACAAAATTGAAAAAAAAAATCTGTACAAGGTCCATATTGAATAAAACATTTGCAATAAGTTGCTATTGGTCAAAAAACGGGGGTAGACTAATTTTTGCCTTCGCGCTGAAAACTATAAACATTTTCCAACGTCATTTATGAGCGTTGGAGAGGAGATAGATAATAACTTCATGCAGAATTGATTGCAGAACATAAATCCGAAAACATTTTCTCGTCGGGGTTTACCAATGTCGTTGAGCTAAGATGGGTTCGATTTTTATCAAAAATCCTTGCTTTAAAAAAGCCAAGTCTTGTTTGCGTTTGTCAAGGGACAGACTCCGCCTTTTGGTGGGCATCTGGACCGGTCACTGCAGGCTAAATAAACATCTCCACGTGATGGTGGTGGTCAACGACCCAACGTGTAGGGGGTGTTTAGAGGAGGAAGAGACTGTCGAACATATCCTACGCGAATGTCCGGCTCTCGCCTCGACCAGAAAGTCCATACTGGGGGAGACATGGCCCAGCTGAGCCAATTTGAGATGTACCTCGCCTGGGACCATCCTAGCTTTTTTCGATAATGTCGGATGGCTGGATGAGAGACAGGAATGAGTGACACAATGGTGACACAATGGGCCCGCGGTGTGGTCTAAGTGTCGGTGAGGGGAGCAAATTCCCTCACACCCCTCTACACCTAATCTAAATCTACCGTTTACCAGAAAAATGCATAAAAGCTTCATGAGGTCACGTTCGGGGGCGGTTTTTTGGGCAAAAGGGAATGAAGCTCCCCGGGGGAGTGGAAACTCTTCGGATCTTTATTTGGGTCCCGGTTGGGAGTTTATAACCAAAATTTCAATATTTTATAAATTAGTTATTTTATTCGCCGTTTTTTCGTCTAATTTGCTTGGACTATTATTTTACAATCGAGGAGCGATTGAGCAAAAACGGGATAACTTTTTTTAATGCTGTAATCCAAAAAATGTTGCCACTCAAAGGCCGTTTGACATAAAAAAACACGTAGTGCATATTATTACGGATATTGGGCACTTGGCATTTTTTAGATCCGTGGGTTGCAGTTTCAAGAAAAAATAATACATATTTTCAGTTATGGTCAAAAAAGCATTGAATTTAACTCATTTTGGCACGTTTGAGTCAAACGGTATATGGATTTAACCCGGTTTGTTGCTTATTTTCTTTACCTTTTGGTGTGTGGATCAGTAGTTGATAGGAACTGCCAAATTTTAGAATAGCATAATCTAGAACCATACGCATATACGAGTAAAAGTGTTTAGATCTGAAGGCCACAATCAGCGTCTAAACAATTACATTGTTCAGCAATGTCATCAACTGCTTCGCCTTCGACTCAGATGTTTCCAAATTATTCTTGTTGTAAAAGTAATCAGGAACAGAATGCCTCAGTTCCACTTCGTTTACAGAACCATTATTGTCTGCTTTGTCTCTCTTCAGAATGCTCTTCGGTACCTTAAATTCACTTTCGTATCTAGAGTTTTCAAAACACTTGTCTTTGCCAGTAGTTGCCTGCTTTCTTGCTGTAGGTATACTTGGATAGGTTAATTCTCTTGCAATCGGATATTCCAACTATTTACTTTAAGTCATTCTCCAAAGATTTGATGTCTTTCAGGTTCCTCCAATGGGTTCCCTGTTCCTTCACTAAATCAAATTGCTTGTATATGTTGATGTAGTCTTCCTTATTTGTAATGGTTTCCTTTCGCACATTTTTTCAGACGGCGGAAAATTCTATCGGCCGGGAGGAAACTGTGTTCTCTTACAGGAAACGTAATCCAGATTGTTTTATTTTTTATTTTAAATAATGAAGTGGGTAAGACAACACAAAAGTAAAAACAGGTGTAAATTAAGCTGGGATGCGCCTTTCCAGATTTTTCTCTACAATTTCCCGTTTTTTTTTTTTTTTCAATTGAAAACATTCAATCGAGTTATTTTCATGCCGGGAAAAAAAGAATCAACCAAAAGTATGTCAGTTATAATCGGGTGACGCTGTTTTAAAAAAGAATCACATATGTAGGTAATCATGTTTTAGAAGGGTTTCCCTTGTCGGTTTTTCAATTTGTAAAAGGTAAACATCACTTATTTTTGGAGCTCTACAAAATGTATACCTTCATTTTTTCAAATTAATTTTAAAAAGTGATTTTCTTGCAGTTATTTTTTTTTCTTTTATCAATAACGAAAATATGAAAAACTAGCTTCCAGTAGATCACCCTTCTCTATTGAACTCCGTATTCCAAATTGTAATAGGATTAGCCATTTCCTCAAAAATTAAGGAAAACTTTTCCGATATTTTGTCTCTCTCGCACACTGGGGTATTAAATGTTGTCGGCTTTGGCCTTAAAACTCAAACTTTCTCAAACCACGTAAAGAATATTAAAATAAAATGTTCTTATGGTGTAGTCTTTTTTGGAGAATATGCAGAAATATTCAAATTTAACTGTTATTGATCTGGTTTATACATTTGAAACAATAAATAATCTCTGATAACTGAAGATTAATCTAAAGAAATGGTGAATGCGCCAATATCACGTTAAGTTTTGATTTTTTTTCACTTCCTCATGTACCTACTAATTTTTAATTTCAAATTCTCAAAGGACTTGTAATTTCATAATTTTTATAATTTTCTGTAGCTTAATGTAACGAGCGTTCAAAAATAAACCTGGTTAGAGAAGGTTGGGCATTTTTATGACAGTGTATTAGTATTAACTTTACTTTAGTTTAATTTAGTTTAGGTTAGGCAACCACCACTAAATTCGGACAAAGTGTTATTGTTGTTATTGAAATTTATATTTGAAACGTTGTTGCTTTGTCAATGGAAGTTGTTTCGTCGTAATTTGAATTAAGTATTGCAACTAGCAAGATGGCAAGTCATCAAAAGACGCGGAAAGGTGCTACAAAGCACTGCTGTTATGGACGTTGCAGTGACAGTCGCTACAGCAGGGAAAATACGTTTTACTTTTTGCCGTTTCCTAAACCTTGTTTGCAAGTACGCAATGGTACTAAGGCGGTCCCAACGTATCAGAAAATGCGTGAGTTGTGCCAAAGCTGACCGGTGGGTGAAACGGTGTCATCAAAGAAAGAATGTCCGAGGTGTTGAGGATACGGAAGCGGGCAAATTAATCGTATTTCAACATGCTTTGTCTAAAGCACTCGAGATACAAATTTACTGGAGTATGTATTAAGTTTCTGACAAGTTTATTTTAGACAGACAACAACTATTTTTTTATCAAATATCCAGTCTTCTAACAATTTCTAACATTTACCTTCAACACGAAGCATAGAAGATATCACTAAAGACTTACATATTATGCTCTCTAAATTTTCTTAATGAAAGTGGACCTAGTGAGGCGCAACTTGATCCAATAACAGCTACAAAAGAAAAGGTTTGTCTTTTGCTTCTGAAACGGAAGAGTTAAAAAGTTCTACCTAAATGTACTTTTCTGATTTGCGCATTTAAGAAAACAAGTTTGAATTTAATAGAACGACTGTCAACAGATGAACAAGATGACGGCACGTTTTTAATTTGTGTGATGTATTTTAATTTTTAATTTTAGATATTTTTGATTGACCATCCATCAGTGAATTAGGAAGTTATTAACGGTGTGTTAAATGAATGTCTGATGAAGCTGAGGGCAACCCAGCGAAACGTTACCGAATAAAGAGAATTGAAAAAATTAAATGATTTAATAACGGCCAGAAGCCAAGAAAATATCAAACAATAAATAAATAAACTGGCTGAGAAGAGAAAAATTAATTCAACAAGTTTGAGTCTGAAATATGGCAAAGTAACAAGTGAAACTGGAGTGTCAACATCAGTAGACAGCACGTTATTCAATGAACCTATGGATATTGACTCAGAAGAGAGGAAACTACTCCATGAATTAACAGCTGGATCACCAAAATGTCGTGATAATGACAAACAATTCCAATATTTGTGTTGATGCTGGTAGACAATCACAGATGTAGATCCCTATGTATGCTTTTGCGCAGAGTGAAGAGAAAGCATGCCAAACTGAAACCTCCAAGTCCATGCAACGGTTAAATGAGAAAACTTAATGAGTACATAGTCAATGATCACGCAGCAACGTTGTTTACATAACATTGAGGTTATATTGTTTTCTAGAGATGTGCGGAATGAAACTTTTGTAGAATGTTTTTAATGGGGTCAGACAAAAAGCACAACTTTGTCTACAAGAACATGGAGAACGCTTTCAACACTTGTTGTAAATACTTACCTATTATAAACCCAATGAGCAAGACACGTCGTACAGATAAATAAAAATTATTTAAAATATTTTTTGCATGATAATCACATTTTTCTGAATACCGAGAACAGACTGGCCTCTCTGTTGGAGCCTGTGACGACATCAAAATAGTATATTACATTATAAGTGTGGTAGGTTCAATTTTACATCACGAAGTTTTAATATTGAAACACGACGCGAAGCGGAGTGTTTTAATAAAACTGAGTGATGTAAAATACCTACCACACACATAATGTACACAATTTTTTAGCCGATGACGAAGTTTTCCACTCGGCGCCGCCATTTTACAAAAACTATCGTTGCAATGAAGGTACATTCACATTATTGACCTAATGATAGGTGCAGGGTAGTGTGACGGACGCGGATTTTGCCCAAAAGGATACGGGAGGTGTAGGAATACATAAATAGCATAAATACGGCACAATTCCTAAAAATATGAGAGAGGTTATGTTTTTCGAGTGTTTTGTTGACTTACCTTAACTTTTTCATTATCTTATTCTTGACGTGTTTTACTTTTAGTCCAGTGACTTCACCCATTTTGCCATATTATTGTATTTTATGAGAGTAATAATTGCAATAAATTAACATTTTTAGATTGAGAGACATTGTAAATTAACAAGGTAAATAGGCAACTGAGATGCTTACTATTTATACCACGAGATGGTGCGCCTTCGAGTGTCTTTAAATTGGTCATTATTATATCTTAGAAACTTATTCAAAGACAGTTAAGTGCGGTATCTTCTTTCAAAATATACGACCAATATTTATCATGAAGGATCTTTTTTTTGCGCGTTTCTTAAAGAAGAAAATTTTGGACTATTTTACCGCTTAAAGGCGGTAGGTGACAGCTTCAATGTGTAAAAAATGGGTTACCATGGCTGTCTAAAATGTGGTAGAACGTAGTTTACAACTGTCATGGCTAAAAAAGGATTTACTTATATCTGTACCACTTCTGTTTGTGATTTGTACATACTTTTGACAATGGGTTCCCTAGTTCTTGTAATTTCTTCCTTTGGCCACATATTAAAAATTTCATGTACAAGACATCCAAAAGCCGATGCAAGAAAGAATATGAAATTGAAGATTTTTTGCAAACTGTTTTTAATGGGATCAGAAAAAGAGCACAACTATCTACAAGAAACATCGAAAACATTTTGTTGTAACTGTTTTGTGTCCTTCTAAGGGATTGTAAAATTCTCAATAAACATTTGTATAAATTTGGTTAGAGTCTACATTTTTAAGAAATAAAGGTGAAAAACCAAATCATAAAGTGTCCGATCATAAAGGTCTGAATGCATTTTACTTTAACCTTAATTTTTTACCAACTAACGCACAAAAATCTTCTTAAAATAATATTGGTGAATACAACATGCTTCTGTCAAAAACTATTATAGGAATCCTGGAGATACCTGCAGGACATTGCAGCCCAAACCCCCAAATCGTGTCGGTCTATATAAAATCGCACACATTCGCGTTCGCACCCATTTCAACCATTGCTACTGCTGGCAGAGGTTCTTTCCGGGTGGCATGACACATTTGAACGAATCATCCGCGTTTGCACCATTCGCAGTATTTCCACCAATTCTCGACTGTATCCGGCAATCCATTCGGCGCCATCAGCGGTACGCTGCATGAAAGGATAAATTATGCAAGCCGAATGAGGTGGTCAGCCCATTTTTAGCTCTTCGAAGAAATGTGCTTTTAGGTTGAATAAGTATGAAATGGAAAAAAAATATTTTTTACTTTTTAGTTAACTTATGTTACTTTTGTGTTTTTTGAAGTCGGTTTCTTTGTTTTTAAGTTAATTATTTTACTATTTTAAGTGATGGGTAGACCTAGTGAGGACGTTTCTAGAATGAGGAAACGACAGCTGGTTTAAAAGGAACATGAAAGACTGAGACGCTAAAAAAATAGAACCATAAATATTAAAACAATGACTGAAGTTCACAGGAGCGTGTTAAATAAATTAAGAAATTAACGTCAAAAATATCCAAATTCAATTCAATTCCAAATTCAAGATTTGGATGTTCGATATTCGAGGATTCGATATTCGAGATTCAGTATTTGAGATTATATTCACAAATTCTAGATTTTCCATTCCCGATTCTACAGGGTATTATGTCCAATATCAGTGAAATTATTATGGGACCATCTTGGAGCTATACTGAACAAAACGCAAAAAGAATCATTGAAATCGGTTCTTAAACAAAGAAATTATGTTTGAAGTCGGTTTCAGTTAACACACAATACATCAATTATTCACCGTATTTATGATGTTATCGGCAGCTGATCACGTCCTTGACCACAGTTTGGTACCTACTCGTACTTTATTATGGGGTAATAAATTAACATTGCAGCCTCCGTCTGATATACTCTCGGTAGATCACATTTCCATTTGATTTTAAGGAGTTTCCTGCTATATCTTCGAAGTGTTATCTCCAATATGAATGAAATTAAAATGGGACCACTTTGGAGCTGTACTGAACCCAACGCAAAAAGAATCATTAAAATCGGTGATTGCAATCTTTAGTGTCCAGTTGTTTCGTTGCTAAATTTCTTCCAATAATACTTAATATGTAGTAGTAATATTCAAGATGTTAAAGATTTTTAATTTTTAATTCCTGGCAAGAGGGATAAGGACTCCCAAAAAATTCGAGAAGAATAGAAAAATCTTGTCGTGAGATTCTGGTGAAGTTTTAAAAAATATTCAAGTCGGATAGTAAGTTCATACCATCATATTTATTTCTACTTAAGTATAAAGCATTCATCCAAACAGTTCTTTGTTTTTTCTTTCTTCTTTCTTCTTGTAGTTTTTCTAATAAATTTCTATTAACAACGCAGCACTGGCAGCTAACTGATTATCCATAAATTCCACAAAGAACAAAACAAAGAGCAGGATGCAAACTTTTGCGACGATTGGTAGCGAAGAACTGAAATTGTTGTCAACGCGTCCACACTCCAACGTTTCCAAAGATTCGTTCGTCCCATTTTCCTTTGATCTTTTCATTTTTACCACCCGGCTGTGGATAGTCTTCCTTCGCATTCGTTTGCGCTCCATCCATTCGTCCCTCAATAAAATACGCTGTGACTGCACGTCCATACTTAAGCAAGAAATGCTCGAGAATGCGAACGAGTGCGAACGAACGGTAACATTTGTCAGATGTATTCCCGGCTTTGAATGAAAACATTATGTTCATTTTATGAGCTTGTTCATTCAAACAAATATTCAATATCCTGTCCGAATATAAAAAATGGCAAAATATAGGAGAGTAATCTGACATTAAACCGAATATTTAACATCCTTCTTTCACACTTGCTATGCGGTCAAGGATATTTTGTAATAGATTGACAGTTTATTACCTAA
Source organism: Diaperis boleti (assembly GCA_963583935.1). Classification (NCBI taxonomy): domain Eukaryota; kingdom Metazoa; phylum Arthropoda; class Insecta; order Coleoptera; family Tenebrionidae; genus Diaperis; species Diaperis boleti. The sequence continues at coordinate 55,622,473 of OY757242.1, read as the reverse complement.
CTCTCCTATGTTATTGCAAACTGAGATTAAATAAACACTACCTGTGAAAATTATCACCTAACAAAAACACATTATCATGTTTATTTAACGAAAATTGTTTATTTGTCTTAATTTTCCTGGAAATATTGTTCTACTTTATACCTACATCAGTTAGTTAAAGGCATCTCCCCCAATTACATCTATAAAAAAATAAAAGTTCCCTATTGTTTTGCTTTTAAAGAAATACCCAACAGCACACTTTCAAAGTGAAACAAGACAATTACTTTGTAGAGTTTTAGTTTGTGTACTCGTGATATAATTGAAACCTGTGTTTGTTTTACATAAAGAAAACTTTGTAACAAATACCATTTTTATAAAAATGTTGTATTATCTGACGCCGCGCCACTACACAAGTATTCGCCCACAAAAGATCCATTGTTGCATTGTTTGAAAATGTTTGATCAGTGCTTCCAGTGTTGTAATCAATCGAATGAATTGCTAATTAATTAGCCGAAGAGAAAAATAATATTTTATAAAGCACAGCAAAAGTATTGATTCTGTTATGCCAACCCCGTTTAGTGTTACAATCTATGAAAACCCCTACGTGCATCCATAAAAAACCGTGCTGACGTCGACAACGCGGTCAAGTTACGATTTCTGGGATTTGTTTCGCAAAAATCTCAGCAGAATTGAAAGTTTCCGTGGGGGTTGGAGCTTGTAAAAGCCATTTCTTTCAGTCTATGTTTGCTCAGGTTCGTTCCATAAAGACATTCTCAGAATTTCCTGCTCTATGTTTTGGTATTTTAGGGTATAATACGAATCATGTTGACTGTTCGATCATATTCGTCCTTGTTTGACAATCGTCTTTATTTGATCGAAATAATGAAAGTCAACACAACACGTTTAAAATTAGGGACAGAATTTAGCCAGCGGCGCTGATCCGTGTTTCTTCGCTCTTATAAATTATAATTGTTTGCACTGTTGTGTTTGTAGGAGTTTTGAATATTATGGTTCAATGCTATTTATCCACTTTATTGGTGTGCAGTACAAACAGCGGAACATTACTTTAAACAGGAGACAGTTTATGTAGAAAGAGCAAATGTTTGTTTTTCCTGTTTCGGAGAGGATTATCGTAATATTGAGAGTATTTCGAAATTTGTCCATTTAGTGGTGCATCTCCACCTCGGTATTTACGGAAACTTTCCAAGTAATATCCAAGTCACAACGGCACTTTTAGAACAAGCATATACCTGCATTAATGGGAATTCCTAAGGCAGGAACTTGAGTTCGTCCTCTCTAATCATCCACATTGGGATGAGAGACTTACTTATCGGAGAAAATGTAAACATAAGGGTAGAAACCTGAAAATTTCAGCTTAAGGTGGAGCGTATCCTTTAAACTTTCGGGATCTCATTTCGAAACTGCGTCCATATCTCTGGTCTTGGAATAAATGCTTGAATTGCTGAAAGGGATTACGTTCTTATCAAGAAATATTGCGTGTGTGATAATATTAATAACATTTACAGTGTTTGGTGATGACAAATATTGTACATAACCTATTTCAACGCCAGCATATTAATTATGCGGTGGACTACAATGAAAAGATAACTTTCCATAATGATATTAGTTGAGTAAGTAAAGAAAAAAGTCCCTCGGTGCGAACCCACAGTTGTCTTTTTATGAATTCATTTCCAGTTTTGTTGTTTTGTGTTCGCCGCTTAAAACTTTTCCTTGATAGTGTGGGGGAATGAAGCGTAAAACAGTAATTAAATTAAAAGTTTGCTAGACACGTTAGGCCGTTTACCCTACACGGTATACAAGTGGTAACTGAATTATCAGCAGACGTTGCACCTCACACGATACATTAACTTTTTAGCAAAAGCGCAAATCCGGATATACTGCACAAAAATTTTGTGGAGGTAATGTGTTATTATTAATGGACCGCTTTATCTTGTTACCCAAAGTGTCTGCAAATACATGTTTAACTAGGGATTACCAAAGGCAGTCGAGCCTTTCACACTGACGTACAACATACAGGGTGCCCAAAATGTATCGAATAAGGGTTCTGCAGCCTACATTTTATCACAAAGCTTTCAAGACAAAAGTTGTTTGACGAAATAATGCTCACATTGTGCATGTCAGAAAAAATATTTTTGTTGTCAATTTTGAGAAATGACCTTATCAGTAGTTTTTTAAATCGTAGCCTCATGTTTTTTCACGATTTTTATTCCTCTTTCAAATTACTGAAAGGTGGAAAACATATATTTTATTACCAACAAAAACATAAAAAAACAACAAATCAAAACGCAATGTTGTTGGAAATTTATATTTATACCTACTTCATTTGAGTTGTGTTTTTGTTGGTAATAAAGTTTCGTTTTGCAACTTCCAGTAATTTTTGCCTCAAAAATTTTGAATTTTCTTTTTTATGTAAGGTATCAAACTTTTTATACTGTCATTTTGACAATTGAAAGAGGAATAAAAATCGTGAAAAAAAATTAGGTTACTATTTAAGAAAACTGCCGATGACGTCATATGTCAAAATTGACAACCAAAATATTTTTTCTTACATTTGCACAATGTGCGCATTATTTCGTTAAACAACTTTTGAAAATTTTGTGATTAAATGTACGGTTACGGCTGCTGAAATATTAATCCATTCATTTTGGGCACCCTGTATTTAACCAATTCAGTCTTTAGAGCAGTATTAGCTACTATTTAATTTATTTAGTCAATTTTATTTTAGCAAAAATTTATGTGAAAGTTGTACACGTCAATAAAATATCTTCACGATGGATTAAGTAATAAAATAAGGACTACTAATTCTTATTATTTTTGTCCGAGTGAAAAAAACATTTCTTTCTATCCATTTTTATGACTTCCGCATTGTCAGTGTCAAAATTTCAAAAAAACTTTTGGCGAAACTGTACTTGTAGCACGTGTGTCACCAGTTTAGTTGCAAATATGTCAAATCAAGAAAGTAAGGTTAAGTAACTGGAAAAAAGATTTAAACTTACATTGGGCAGAGATAATTTACTCTCTGCATTGGGCTCCTCGTCCTTGTCGTCCTCATCCTTGAACAACTCCTCGGAACCAAACTTGAGAGGCCCTCCTTGTTGAAAGGGTTGTTATTTGAAGAATCCCTTCTTGTCCAGGACGGTACACATGTTGGTGTCCATTCTCTGCATGACCAAATGGTCCAGTACCATTTTCTGTTTGGCACGTTCTACGATTTCCTCATCTACCCACTTAGCAGTGAACAGTTTTAATAAGTTCTGAAGAACTGGTGATAATTCAAGTAATATTACAATAATTTTGTCATCAACATAGTGTTGACATTTGTGGGAATAATAAAATTATTTTATTCCCTAGAGAATAAAGACCTACAATATTTAGTCATACACGTTGGTATAAATGAGGCTTTAAACCCTATCAAGAGACCGTTGAAATTAAATTGCCGAATTAGCACATCCTGGATTTATGAATTTGCACGTTTTGAACTTTTAGTTTTGAATCAATGAATTTGAATTTTGAATGTTTCAATGCAGAAATTTCCCGTTTTCAAAATTTTGAATTCCTGAGTTTCGGAATTTGCATATGTTGAATCGTGGAATTTAAATATGTAATTAAATATTAATTTAAATTAATTTAAATATGTAAATATGTAATGTAAGGATGAAATAGTTATTTTCAAAATCAGAACCCAAAATTTGCAATCCCAAATATTTAAATTCAGAATGTCAGATTCAAAATTTTAAGATTTCAACTACAGAATCCCAAATCACGAATTAAAAATTTCAGTTTTAGAATTTACAATTTCAGTGATTCGAGTGTTGAACGATGGCATATCGACTTTGATTCAAAATTTTAGTCTCAAAATTTGCAATTGTAGAAGTTCAAGATTTCATGAAATCAAAAATCACAAATTCATGACATTTATGAATTATTGTTAAAATTAAAGATTCGAGATTTGCAAGTTCAAGATATCAAGACAGATTCAAAATGTAATGGACTTAACTTTCAAAACTCCAAACTCAAGAACTAGAGATTTCGAAAGTACAAATTTTCTAAATTTTGAAATTATTTATAAATATGTAATAATAATAATAATACAGTTGAACTCGGTTATAGCGAACAGTCAACGGACCACCGAATGTGTTCGTTATAAGCAGGCGTACGTTATAAATAAGGTTGAAAATATATGCACTAAAACTAAATTCTTTATTGAAAATACATCTTTTATACGTGTAATCATAATAATAATGCACTATGTAGGCAGGCAGGCCACATAACATCTTTGGTCCTGATGAGTAGCGCCACCACCTTGCCGAGCTAAAGGTGCAAATCGGACCGGTAGCTCTTGGCGTACCTGAGAGGTCAAGCCATCTTGACCTCAATACCGGCCGAGGTTCCTTTTGGCTAACAACCAATTGGAACCCTAGACTGTTGTTCCTACCTCAGCAGGGAAAGACCCCCACGACCGGTCCCAGTCGGATAGGGATCAAGGTGAAGGTGGTGGGGTCTCGGAAAACGATTCACCCGTTGACGACTCTGGCAATGCCCATGGACGCTTTGAGTGGACCAACACTAAGGAATGACCTGCTCGACTGCTACGAGACCAGCGAGCCGCGGCAAAGGGGTTACATGGCAAGGATGCATGCTCTGTGGGGTGAGAAACACCCAGAGCATCACTTTTTCGCGCCACAAAAACTCCGCGACTATGTGGCCTATCTTCGTCACATTCAATACAAGAGAGCACCGGAGCAGTTGGTGGAGGTACAGCCGGACGAGCCGGAGATCCGCCACGCTGTTCCGGTAATTTTGGAGATGCCTCCGAACAGAAAGTCTCTCCACAAAATTCCACCACCCAAAGCCAGCGATGTAGTTGCAGCGGACGAATCACTCGATAGGAACCTCCCTGAGGATCCAGACATCCTGCTCCTGAACGAGATGGTCTATCGAGAGGCGACGAGGCTTTCTTCTTCGATCTCACGTGGTGAGAGCACTGAGGCTGAGAGGAAATTCGAATGTCGCCTTGAAAAGATAAACAAGAAGATATAAACCGCTAGGCAGGATATTTCTCAAATTCAGTGTGTGATGGAATTCATCAAAGAGATGAAACCTTTCACAGCAAAAATCCGGCGCATTGCGCGTCTTTTTCGCCGGACCCGTCATACACTGAATCGAGTCTTGTGGCTGCAAGAAACTTCCTCGTAAGGAGTAGGGGAAGGTTGGTCGAGAACAACAAGTTCAAGACAAATCCTTCGAGGCTCTTCCAGCGGGCAAACTCTATCCCAGAGAAATTGCCGGCGGTGCAGGATGTCGAAGTCTTCTGGAGGGAAATATATGAGGGGTCGAAACCGTTGCGTGAAGACACTCCAACCCTTGCACAATTTGAGAACTTCGTAAGAAGATCTCACTTAAGACCAGTGGTGTGCAATCCGATAACCCCGGAAGAAATTGGCGAGACCCTTAAGGGAATCAAAAATTTTGCCGCACCAGGCTCGGACGGAATTAATACCCTTTGGTGGAGGAAATTCCGAAGTACGCATAAGCGTCTGGCCAATGGTGAGCTTAATGGTGAGCGGCCCATTCCGGAGTGGGTTGTCGAGGGGCGAACCGTTTTACTACCTAAAACGGGTGATTTGTCTCAGCCTCAGAACTACCGGTCAATAACTTGCCTAAATGCGTGCTACAAGATTTTCACCAGACTCCTGTACTACCGAATATTCCACGCTATTAGCCCGGTGTATTCGAAAATTTTCGAACAGCGAGGCTGTAAAAGGGGCGTGGACGGCTGCAAGGAAAACCTGCTGATCGATAGATGCGTCACGCAGGATGCCGTCCAATATAAGCGCAACCTATCTATGGCTTGGATCGATTATCGTAAGGCATTCGACACAACATCTCACGAGCTGATTATTCACTTGCTCGAATATCTTGCGGTACCCGATACACTGGTGAGATGCATCAAACAACTGATGTCACTCTGGAAGACTCGGTTCTCGATAACATCCCGACGGGACCGAGTTCAGACAGAGTTGATATCATTCAGAAGAGGAGTATTCCAGGGAGATTCCTTGAGTCCTCTTCTGTTTTGCATCTAACTGTTGCCGCTGTCCGTAGCCTTGCGCGGTGCAAAGGGCTATAGCTGTGGTACACCCGGTAACCGGAAGCATAAGATCACGCACTTGTTTTACATGGATGATTTAAAAGTGTATGCTTCCGGAAAGCAAGAACTGACGCAGTCATTGCGCATAGTGCAGGAGTACACAGATGCTATTGGCATGGAGTTCGGTTGGGACAAATGTGCTCAGGTTCATCTCAAAAGAGGACGATGCGAGTATTTCGATGAAGATACTCAACTCATTGACGGAAGCGTTCTAAGACATCTCAACGCCGGAGAGACTTACAAGTACTTGGGTGTGGAGCAGTGCCACATCCAAGCGTCACACCAGGTAAAAAAGTCTCTCTGCGACAAGTACAAAAATCTACTCCGACGAATCTGGTCGTCAGAGCTTTCGGGGAAGAACAAGATTTTTGCCACAAATATGCTTGCCGTTCCGATCCTGCTCTATTCATTTGGAGCAGTTAAATGGTTAGTGGATGAGTTGAAGCAGATTGATCGGGATACTCGAAAATGATGCATCTACAGCGCAGTTTGCATCCAAAATGGTCCGTTCCGAGGTTATATCTTCCACGAAACCAGGGAGGCCGAGGACTTTTGAGTTTGGAGTGTCTTCATAACAGGGTAATCTTGGGTATAGCCTGTAAGATCATCCAAAGTTCGGATCCCTTGTTGCTTCTTGTCAGGGATCACGAGAGGCGGGGAGTCATGGCATTTTTGTTTAGGGCGGCACAAAGAGCAGCAGATGAACTCGGTCTTGACTTTGACGTTGAGCGAGCTCGGCCACATTCTATTACCGAGCTCAATTTGCTCCGTCTTACAGCCCACGTCAGAATCTCTGAGCAAGATATGCTCATGAGAAGGCATATGGATAAGTCAATGCATAGTGTTTTCTTCAAGAACATTGAAAACCTTGGCTTATCCAAAAGGCATACATTTGCCTTTCTGAGATCAAGTGGACTGAAGTCTGAGACTGAGGGATTCATTTGCGCAGCGCAAGATGGTGTAATTAACACCTTGGTCTATCGCAGCCGCGTGATGGGTATAGAGGTGCCGAATCTGAACTGTAGGGCTTGTCACAGAGCCCCTGAAACAGCAATGCATATATTGGCGGCATGCCCGGTGTATGCAGCTTCGGCCTATATCCATCGCCACAATGCGGCGTTGAGAGTGTTATACTTTCATTTAAGACACCATTATGCGATAGACCTGACACCAGTGCTGCCCTATGTCCCGAGCGATATTGAGTCCGGTGTGGAGAACGAAAGCTGCCGAATCTATTGGAACTTCTCGTTCTCCACCGTCAGGCAGATAACAGCGAACAAGCCTGACGTGGTTCTATTGGACCACTCCTCCAAGCAGATGTTTGTTATTGAATTTTCGGCGCCTGCTGAAAATAAAATTTGCGTCAAGGAGGAGGAAAAGCGGACAAAATATCAAGACCTGCTCTTTGAACTTAGGAGGCTGTACTCAAGTTACTCAATGAAGCTCGTCGTTTTGGTAATTGGGTGCATGGGAGGCATCAAGGACTCGCTCGTCTCCAATCTGAAAATCATTCCTGCCTGCCGTAAACCGGCAGAGACCCTTGCGGCTGGAATGCAGAAAGCGGTCATCTTGGGGTCGTTGCGTCTGCTCAGGGCACATGATTCACGGGATTCATAGCTACTTACCTCATGGCTTTTGAGGAGTGGCTATGATGTACGAATAGGACCTGACCAGCAAGGAACCCCGTGAAGGTCGGAATCACGGGGAGCTCCTTCTGGTTAATACGCAAAAAAAAATAAAAATTGACTGGTTCAAAATTTTCAAATCCAGAAATTCAGGATTTCTTCTCTATTCTTGTGAATTCAGTATTTCAAAGATTCAGTAACAATTCAGCAGTTCAATATTTCAAGGATTTAAATTTTCTAAAATGAAGATGTTCACAATTAAAAATATGTAAATTCCAAATACCAGAAATTTAAAACTAAGGCACAAATATTTTTGACATGACGTCTTTCAGATTTATGTCCCACACAAGATATTATGGTTCCGAAGTAAACAGGCAGCGGTCGGAGCTTAAAATTGATGTAGCGACCGAACGGTGTAAAGAAAAAGAATATTTGCAAACATAAACAAAACTCACAAATACTAAAAACACATAACAGTAAACAATTATTTATTTGAAGACGGAGAAAAATTGTTAAAAATTAAATAGTTTGGCGACAACCACTCCGATGTTTACATGGTCTATATAACTACATGTCAATTTTGTTTTCCAGAGGCAGCATGATCATTTATGAAGAACCAATAGAATGATTAAAGAATGACGAGACTACACCTGTCGATTGAGGAGTTATGGTCCATAAATACCATCTTTGGACTCTGAACTTATAGATTATGTACATTGAAAAATTGCGTGCAACATACTTTGCATACTTTCTTCTAACGCCTCACTAAATGATGAGCATTCTTTTCGATCCGGTAGTGTAAAGATACAATATGTATTTCCAAATTGCCGACGTCTTTCCAAATGTTATAAATTTAACATCATCGCATCAGGTTAAAAGTCACGTAGTTGACCGCTGAAACATAAACAACCATATATCCAACCTGCAATTAAGATTTACTTTCTCTCGCTATTTGGACATCTTTATGCTCCCAGTAATAACATGTTAAAATTTTTAATTAATTTTTATTATTAAAGACGTACCATTGACGAAACTGCTGCTTCACATGTAAAAAACTCCTACCAAGAAGCCGTAGTTAAAATTAATAGTAAAGAATCCAGCCAGCAATGTGGCAACTTTAATTATGAGAAAAAGTAGTTATATGTGAAAGAAACTAATTAACTGTCAGTGTTGTGTAAATGTTTACTACTACTCTTCACAGAATCATTTTTCACGTTTTTATTTACACTCGTTGTGTCTTTGACGACTTCGAGGATGCTTCCATGCAACTGCCCTCAGCCACACATAATTTCCCGGAGTGTCTCTTCTCTGCAGTATATTTTCGTGTACCCAAAACATGTAATTGGTGTGGGCGCCTAAAGCGAAATGCCTCTCTCGTGAACGATGGTATAAATATAGATAGAGATCTTCGAACCGGTAATTCAATCCTCTGGAGTAAAAAATAAGTGGCTTAATCAATGGGACGCGCGAAGGTGCACCTGCCACACACGCACCTGCTGGAAGGCTTTACCGGGGGCTTCCCAAAGCAGCAATTTCCTTCATCCAAAGACGAAAGATAAACGCTCGTTAGAGTACCGAGTAATCAAATTAAATCCTGATGCTATAGTATTTCTCCTGCTTTTTTAGCGTAACGCTTCGATTGCTGAGAATCGGTAATACCGTCTTAGAGGAGATTAGGTTGGAGATCTCACCAGCAGGATCGCGGCAACAATGGTGTGCCCGAGTTTTATATAAATGTACAATATCATTTCATGTACCTATGTAAAATGGTCCCGAAGTACCAAAGTGATAAATGTAAACTTCCTTTCACTATTATTTTGTCAAAAATGAACATCCATGATCCTTAAAAATAAATATATTATGAGTGATCACTCTGGACGTACATCTAAAATGAAACAGTGTAAACTTTTCTGACACACCCAGCACTATTATCTTCAGTTTGATTTATCACAATATGTATTTGTAGTTATATTCTCTCTTCTTTAGGTCGGGTCAAGGGTCAAGTCAGGTCGTATCAGAGATCAGGTGAGTGTTCTTTAAGTAAATCCATTTGAAAAATTATAAGAAATCTCTACAGAAATTACTATACTCGTATTTTGAAATGTGGGTATTTATTAGATGTACTGGAAGAGACGTAATTTACAAAGCATACTTTTATTATTTAGAACATTCATTTTACGGATGTATTATTTCACCTCTAAATGCATACTCAAAAGTTTTCTCAAAATTAGGGTTTAAACGGTAAAAAGAAATTAAGCAAATAACAAATTGAATCAGATCCCATTACATGGGAATCTCTGCGCTGCGCTCTAAGCAGAGCAACGCGCAATTATTAATTTAGTTCAATTAGGTGTGTTAACTATAACCATTACTAAGCTCTAATTTAAAATAAAATGGGTAGCTACAAAGTAATACTACCGTCCGTATCCTTTAGTAATTAATTTACTTCCTTTTCTGTTGCCCGTTTGGTGATTCTGTGGGCGACGAATTATTTTTTGTGTTTATAGAGAATGTAACTTCTTCCTAATATAATTTTTGAATACAATTTTAAATTATAAAAATATGCAGTGTTCTATTTATAAAATAAATATCTGTACTCTGTTTTAATATCATCAAGAGAAAATTATCGATTAAACTTCCGAGTCATGAGACGTATTCGAATACGAATGACGAGGTTAGTGTAATCGGATTATTTTCGTTTGCTCGAGTGGTATTCATTACGATTATTTAACCAAAGTAATCCAAAAATGCGAAATTTAGACGGAAAGTAGTTTTTGACGTTTATAAACAATCATAAAAAAATTGTTACTATGACAAAGTGATTATACCACGTCGTCAAGGGTTTAATCGCTTATTTGTAACTAGGGAAAATCTGTAATTGCTATTGGCTCAATTTATTATGTATCATATCAAAATAATTCATAATAAAAAGTGTGAGTTTCACAAGTGCGTTGAAAATATTTTTCGTTGATTAATTAATTTTGGTAATTTTGAGATTATTTTGGATGTAAATGTAATTTATTATTTGATATTTTTCAGTAGTATCCCTTTCATTTGTAGATGTCCAATACAGCTAAATTAATAGTAACTAGTAATCGCACGTCACTCTAAATTCGACTGGAATAAATATGTATACTTATAGAAGTCCCAAAATGAAAGAATGAAATATTGAAAGAATGATGAAAATTCAGCATTCTAATCCGACCGATCAATGAATTTGTGAAAGCTTTGAAAATCAAAAGTAATATACTGGTGTATCTTATCAGCCTTTCATAAACCTGTGAAAGGTTTGAAAATGAAAAATAATCTACTGGTGTATCTTATCAATGTCTTTCATAAATTTTTTTTTATAAAAATCGGTGCAGTACACACTGTTTTATTTACTCCCAAACGATTCATGTTCAACGGTTAAATATATATAAATAAACCTGCAGATACCCTTGGGGCTGGAATGTAGTAGGCTGGTCATCTTGGGATCGTTGCGTCTTCTCAGAGCACATGATTTACGGGATTCATTCACTCTTAGTTTTGAGTGGCTATGATGTACAATATGGACCTGACTCAATACGTAAACAAAATGTTCGATCGTAGAGAAAATGTTGTATGTAACGTCAAAAAAGTACTATGGCACTTGGCGTGTTGAGCAACGAGACTTTTGGATAATTTTCACGTCGCCTGCAATACACATTAACTTTTTACACTCGTTGCATAAATATTTATGACTACAATCCCATTCACAGTACACTTTGAATTTAGTTGAGCAACTCCCTAAAGTCTTTGAAAGGACAGGCACTGGACTGGTGGCAACTTTCCAATCATCCCTTCCTTATTTCCTGTTTTATCCTTCGATACTCTTCCCGCTTCTTCTGTCCCATTATTTTGTCTTGCTAATCTTCTCCCGGTTGAAATCTTTACATTTCTTCTTTCTGTCTCACTTATAGTCTCTTCTAACATTAGTTTCGTTTTCATCATCTCTTTACTGTATGCTGTGACTATTTATAGTAGCCTCAAGCTTAAATTGTCACGGGGTTGGGAGGGGAAATGATGCACGGCCAACTTATCTATGAACCTCCTAAACTGATTCTGAAATAAACATTCTACTCTTGATCGACTGTTCGGCGAAGATGTAAAGGAATGGTGACAGGACCGTATTCCAAAAATGTAGATTGAGTTGATCACTTCCCTCAGTACGTGTAACAAATTAATATTTTACTGTTCAACTTTAGAATACATTAAAAGTCCAAGCCTTAGAAAAACATATGCTGGACCAAATAAATAAAAACAAATTCCTCACTTTAGCTAGGAATAATTCATAACAAAATATTAAATACCCTCTGATGCAATGACGCGTGCCGGGGCAAAAACCGCGTCTTGCAATCGAGTCGACCAGTTGCAACAAGACAATCAAAACCGGTTAGAATTCATATGGTATCGGTTACGACTTACTTGTCCCGCAATGTCTCGATTCCGACAAAAAAATGAACAAAAAATTCGTGACAATTTAAGGTTTAGGCTACTATAACTTTTTTTGTTCCTAGTTTCGGATAGCTTTCTTGTTTTTTCTTTCTGCTGATTGACATCTCCATATATAGTCTGTCGGCATTCTCTCTTATATCATCTTCCATTCCTTTTCATCTATCCACGTTCCTATCATTACAATTATGTCGAATTCACTTATTATTCACTTATACTACCAAGAATTTTCTCCTTTGTTTGTTATCCCCGCCTTTTTTTTTCTTTCTTGTTTTTTCCTTCAAAAATTTTCTCTCAAATTTTGGTATGCTTTCTTCAAGTTCTATTTTCTTTTAGTTTAGAATTTCTCCGTTTTCTTTGTCTTGTCGCATTCCTGTTCGTAACCCTCTACACTGTGATGTGTATTGTTGGTTACCGGCGTTCTTGTTAATATTGTCGGTGCCGTTTCTTCCTCCGTGTTATTTCTCTAGTCCTCAAGGCTTTTCTTTCCTCCTACCTTTCTTCTATACTTTTTTTCCCTTCTTCGCTGTTTTCTTCTCTTTTCTACGTTTTATTTACTTCAATGTTTTCCACATCGCTTCTCTCCACGTGTTCTCTTGTTGGTCGGTAGTCTATGGATCTAATATCAAAAAACAAAAAGCTTACTGTGTCAACCAGCTTGACAATGGTCTAGTTTGTTTTGTATAATTTTTCTTTTATGTCTTTTTTTTTTGTTATAAGCTATTTAAAATATAATTAATTGTTCCTTTTAATTCTTGGTTTTGGGCAAAAAATACTACTTACGACACAAACTATTGCAAACAACCTTTTCCCACTGAGAGAAACCACTCTTGCTTTCAATTAAAAAAGATAAAGACTCACCTAGGCCATCGTACCATTTATAAAAATTGTTCAAAATGACGACCACCCTGGACCCTGTTGACTCGAATAAACAAGCTGTTTCATGTGGCCCCAAACGTAGAGGACACAATACCAGGTGGATCGGAAACCTTTCGTGTAAATTATTATCTAACCAATCTGACATTATGCGTGCACTACGGGGAGGAGCTCCATCTTGTAAGAAGCGCATTTATTGTCTTATGGTCAGACGAACGTCCGATAATAATTCCTCTAATAAATGGCACACGGTACAACTCTCGAGACGAAGAGAGTTCCCATCACGGGTTTCATCGTAGGTCATATCGGTCATGTCACTATTTGAAAATAAAGGTATTTTAAAATATTTTGTGCATCGTCAGCAGTCAAAGTAAAACTAAAAGTACTTAATTGGTAGTGGTTTACCGCACTCATTCCAGCAAAAAGTCCTTGTTTAATCTAAGAGATAAGGGTTTATTTACTAATGGTTCTTCAATCATGCCAGCGGTTCTCAATCGGTTTTCGCGTAAATTTTAAAACCATATATATCTTGGTTTTTTACTGTTGATTTTTTTTGGGGTTTTGGGGGCCAAATTTGAAAGGTAAATAAATCTGGATAGACTGAGTAAAAAAACTATATGACATTTTTGGTTTTGAATAACCTGGCGCAATTAGAATTTTGAGATCCACCGTTTGAAAACGACTGTTTATACTAATCATTCATAAATTGGTATATAAAATATAATCAGCTTTCAGCAGGGAAATCTGCCAATTTGGTAGATTGTTCAATAATTTTAATACATTCCGATATTATTGTGCTGTAAAACATACAAACACGCAATAAAAATTAGATGAAAGCATAATAAAATTAAAATTTTACGGTTATGATTTTTTTCATCCAGTTATGGAATACTACTTCGGGTGATTGCATTTAAATTGTATACTTCGACCTCTCACTGTGAGACATAAAAATTATTAGTTCTGTGGGATGTCAGTTTTAATGAGGATAATTCTAAAATATAATACATATAGGTATTTACATGCGCAGCCAGGCCTTTGGTTCCTAGAGTGTTATAGCTTTCTCATAAACTGACCATAAACGTCTTTTTGTTACATTTGCATAGTAAATGCATGCGATCTTTTGTAAGGGCGAGAATATATGCATTACAATTAAATACCTACTAAATTAGAAGACATATTTACATATAGACCGACTCATTTTCAATTTACAATGGACTTTCCGTACAAGGTGGATTTATAGAGAATCCAATAATACTTAACAATAACGTTATTTTTTTTTATAGACGAAGTAAATAATTCTATAATACTATAATTGTTATTATTAGAAATGTGAACAACCAATACATTTTTAGACTGTTATTATATACAGTTCTTCCTATTGAAATAAGTGCTTCCTGCTTTTACCTCCCAATGATAATAATTCAAATTTCATTATACGCTTTCTAGGATTACTATAAACATAATCACATCTGATCCTGATATAAAATGAAAATGACTGCAGATAAAAATTTACCACAAATAAGAATAAGTAGCTTAATCAGCGGGAGGCGCGAAGGCGCACCTGCCACACACGCACCTGCCCGAAGACTTAACCCGGGGCATCCCAGGCCAGCAATTTCCTTCATCCAAAGACAAAAGATAAGCGCTCGCTACACTGCCGAGTAATCGAGTTAAATCCCAATGTTAACAACTTGCCTGAGGGAAAAAGTTTATTTTGTTCCTTTATAACGGCGAAAAATTGCGGTGACACGTTAAAAGCCGAAGCATGTAGTCCGGAACCGAGTCCTGGAAAAAACGACTCGCTCCTACCGCTCCTACTCAATCGACTGAAATAATCCCTCAAGTCTTCATTTGAATTTTAGTGAGATATGGCGGGAACTTGTCGCTATAAACACTGTTTGTGGGGTATTTTTACTTTCATGGTTTGGTTGGGGTAGAATGTATATTAAACTTTTTAATGGATATCAATCTTGTTCACTATGTTGCGAACGAATAATAGCTATAACATGCTAGTGCAATACTATGTTTTATCTACCTAATTACGTTTGGGGAAAACAGTAAATATTATGGTGCATTTTTGCAACAATCACAAAAGTTATTTTATAGTCTGCAGATGTTTTCCATCCAAAGTCCGACTTAGTTACTTTAGTTTCATAAAATAAAAACGCCCAATCAGTTTTGCAAACTACCCATATATTCAAGTTTACAAAGTTTCCGTTGTAAGCATATAATAAGAGCCGTGCACAGATCCTCTGCATCCGTAGCATGTCTGCACTGTAATATTTTTAACTAGTACGTAATTAAAGCCATGGTAGTGACAATTAACTGGAATTAGTAATTACTCGTCTATCTGGCAGCTTGATTAACCTAAAACCAGATTATTGTTGCAAACCGTATTAATAACGTTACTTGATGCACATTCTGCATTGCTAATAAACTGCGGAATTGAGTTGCATTCACTCTGACGAATTATGAAATCAACTTGATATGGAACGGTCCGCATTAGCATATCTCTCCAAAGTACCCTATGAAATTTACCATTTTATGCTAATTTGGCAACGCATGGTTTTAAATGTTTGCGGTGTTCTCAGATGGTCATTCACAAAGGCGGCCGCTTTCTTTTCGGTAAAAATCAATAAGGGACGTCACACCCCAATTATTTCGTTCCACCCTTGGCGCCCGTTGTTACCAATAAGGTCATCATATGGGAGTATCGGCTATCGACCTACGTGCGCGTTTTCTCGGAACACGGAGATACAGTTTTGGAAGTTGCTTAGACAAATAGCGTGTTATTAAAATAATGAAATGGTCTTGTTTTTTTTTTCTTTTGAGAGAACCTGTCATTACGAAAGTCTAGCCCTTAGGTCTTCTACCTGTTACAACCCCAATAGCCACTAAGGTATGTGTTTAGCGTAAATATCCGGGGACGTCCTTTTGTCGTCCTGAAATCTGTGAATTGTGAGCGGTAATGAATGGGGTGCCGCTTTCTTTGGAAGGAATTAGATCTTTTACAAAAGTTTCCGCAAACCTATATTTTAAGACTGTATAAATTATAGTTGTTATTTTAAAATTAGATTTGCTTTCTTGTATAGTTTATCGAAATAGGTTTGCCTTTTCGCATTTTATATTTTATAATTGCTTAAACACGGTCTTTAAGGAATATTTAAGAAAATTTTACCAAACTGTTGTTATTTCTCTAGACAAGTTCAGATTGAAATCGCCTTCAGTTTTGAGATCAAAGCTTACGTTGGTCTATTCATCCGAAACTTGTCCACGACTTGTGAAGGTGCACTGCAACAATGAGTCTCCGAACCCCGTGACCACCCGGTAATTATTTAGACGAATCCGGGTATTTTACGTGCAAGTTCGCTCGGGTTGTTGCACAATTACTCTCCTTTGTCTAAGTTAGCAATGACAGTTTAACAGACTCGCTACAAGAGGAAACCGTTAAAGTAATCAAATAGTAATGAACGGACTCGCAAACAGCAACAAATACAGACCAATGCAAATGACGGGCCAGGGAACTTAATGCGGTTTTCGGTCGAAGTTTCTGCACGGGTATGCACTGGTCGGGCTTTACTTTAATCTGCAAAATTCGGATGTCTTTCCTCTTTACATATTTAACTTGGGAGTCCAGACGACACTGGGATGTCTTGAGGGGTCTCGCGGGTCCAAGAGTTTCGGTCAACAAGTGGCGATACGAGTGGAAATACTTACTCTGAGGGTAGTGGAATTTAATTTCACACATACATTTTCCCAAAAAGAAATTTAGTATTATATTCTCAATATGCATAGTGCTATAGTTAGTTATACCGGGTGTACAACTGATTTCGTGGACGGACAATTTTAGATGAAATTAAAAGAAAAACATATCCAGTTATAATATCACAAGAGCATAGAAAATAATCGATTAAACTTCCGACTCATGAGACGTATTCCGCCGAAATATTACGACAGCTCAGCTGGATGAGTTTAGTTTAATCGGATTATTTTCAATTCTCGAGTGGTATTCGTTACGATTATATAACCAAAAAATGCAAAATTTTGACGGAACTTTTTTTCTGATGTTTATTAACAATAATTAAAAAATCGTTATTATGACAAAGTTCATTGTTGGAGCCAGCTGAAACACCGAAATGAATATATCCCGTCAGCAATCAAATCTTGCTGTTGGCTCAATTTAATATGTGTTATATTATAATCTCAGATATTTTTTGGCTCCTCTAATTATTATTTTACAGAAAAACGAAAAAGGTTTTAGGGTACTAAGTAATCAAAAACATACTGAAATATTGAGTAACATTATTTTACATCAATTCTTCAATTTGTTCTTTTCGTTTTAACTCTGTTCTGGAAGACATAAAAAGTCATTTTTAATGCTTTTAATTTCTCTAGATTCTTAGGTCTCATGTCAGAGGCTTTGGATCTAAGACTTCTTTCAGACTACGTGTTCTTTACGTTATCACCTTTTCAGGTTTTCAAATTCTTAGGTTTTTCGTTTCGTCGAGTTTTTCATTTCCCACTTCCATATTTTCAAGTTCTTAGGTTGTCCGTTTTCCTTCAGTTCTTAGGCGGTTGGTTTTTGCTGTAGTAATATTGTCAGTTTGTTAATTTCTTAGCTCATTACGTTCCAAGGCTTTTAATTCCTAAGCTTTTTAATCCCTCAGGCTTCAATGTTTTAGATTTTCAGCTTCTCTGCCATTGGGGTTTTTATGTTCAGTTTTATAGGTTTTATATTTCTTTTCCTACAACCTATATGTAAATTACCAAAAATCGCACTAATCTTTGCTATCGAAAATTATAAATTGCGCATATAGCAAGGAGGAGCGTGAAATAAGTAACAGATCAGTGAAATAAGAAGAAGTAGTCACAACAGCTAACGTGAAAGAACAACTTTTCGTAGTCTTGTGAACTGAAACTGGTACTTATGGTGTAATATGGTAATATAAAAGAAAGAAGCTTAATTTTTATTTTAGTCATTGTTATTACGAATGTACTATAGGAGCTGCGCGACACCGTTGAATACCTACTGTGGGATTGGCTGCGAAGGTTACATTCTCACTTACGAAGTAGAATAATCAGAATTAATTGCAGCGAAATCTTTATTAACATTGCATCTATTAAGTGGGTTTTTATCAAATAATTTAACGAAGGTGATTTTTTTGATATTAGAATGTGATATGATTACAATAACTTTATTTTTCGTCTTTTGATTCGTGCTCGAAGGAACAGCATAGTATATAAACACGTGCTGAAGGATATTTCAAAACTCGCGTGACTAAACCACTCGCTACGCTAGTGATCTAACTGTGACGACTCGTTTGCAATATCCATTTTCTAGCACTTGTTCTACAATGTACTATTTCAGGTTGTCAAGCTTTCAGTTTCTTTTCAGCTTGGTTTTGTTTCCTGAATTTTTTATTAAACTTTATCTGAATCACTTGGTATTAGCTTTGTTAAAAAAATCTGCAGTCAGTATGTAAGAATTTGGAAAATTAGAAGAGAGAATATAGAGAATCAACTGAAACGTTTTCTAGTTCTTAAAACATATTGATCCGCAGTAAGTCTTTTTCTGTAGAAGATAGGGAGGTTATTAATACAGGGTGTTTCAGAAATAAGTGCAATAAATTTAATTGGTTGATTACCAATTTTTCTTTATAAATTTTTTTCCTAAACCCCGTAGTCATCGAGTTAAAATTGGTGGAAGTCTTGACTTAATTTAGTTGCCCGCCACTGAACAGCTGTACTGATAACAACGTACATAAGTGATAAGGTAGAAAAGTTGTTTTTGATGAGTTTTATCACTGGTTTCAGTTTTTGCACTTATTTCTGAAGCATCCTGTATACCCCCCTATTGAGAACGTGTCTTCTTTAAAACTATATCCCAATTTCATTTATTTCATGTAATTGTTGCTATACAATGATATAGAAATAAAGATGATTTAGTGACATGCATTTTTAGATAAAATTTTGCAGATCGATGGTATTACTATTTAAATGGATCTGCGATATAGAAACTAGAATGGAATTTTTCAATTACCAATATACATACCTACTACAATAATTCTAAATGAAATAACTGTTGTGTTCAACTATAAATTTGAATTCATTTTAGAGAAAACATATAACAGTAACAACTATACCTGTGCCTAATTGGGAATGTTTTTCGATTATCTTCATCGGCATAACGTTTATATTTCGAAATATGGAACAAATGATAAACAAAACAAAAATAGACTAATTACCTTTTGTATTTGTCAGTAATAATTTCATTTTGCGTTTAATTCATTTCACAAAGGGAGCTTAATCTAGTTTGCTTTAATTTCGAGATTTTTCATTTATTTTTTATGCAGATGTGAAATTTGTATTTTATGGATTTGGCGAATATGTAGTTATATCTGTTGTTACATGTATAATATAAAAAAAACTAATGGAATATAGTGAAAATTCCTAAGCTTAAAGCAAATAATGTAAAACAGCAAAAATAAACAGCATAATTATCTTGTAAATAACATTATAGTTCATGCAAAGAACTGAAGTAATCTTAACAATGAATATCTCACTTCTAGTAAAGTGACGAACATCAAAAATATATCATATTTACAGGTATACTTTTAGGTAACCATTTGTATAATAAACGAGGAAAGAAAATTCAAACGTCAAAAATTAAAATTATGAATATAAATGTACGATCAATAGAGAGCCGAAATAAGAAGCTAGAGATAACAGGTAAACTGGGAAATGAGAATTAATGAAGAATGACGAATAATAATAAAGGAAATAAATAAAAACTGTAAATCTAACAAGAAAAGCAGCAGTTAACTAACAGGTAAAATGTGAAAGAAAAAAAGAATTGTATAATAAAACTTAACGATGAAGGATTAACACAGGATGAGGAATGTGAAAAAAGGAACGAGATAGTCGTATAAAGAGGAGTGAGTAAAGAAGAATAAATGAAGACATAATGAGACATGGTAAATACTGTGGAATGAGAAATAATAAAAAAGAAGAGATAATGAGAAATTATTATTAGAAATTATTAGAATTATTAGTAAGGAATGAGAAAAGGGGGAATCATGAAGTGAAGTGCGAATTACAATAGGTAGTGAAAAACAACGAAGAATAAGTAATAAGTATTAATGGGGAATTGGAACTGAAGTGGCGAATGAACGATAATAGAAAGAGAAAAATTACGATTATTAAAAAATGAGGAAAACAGAAAAGATATAGGAAACAAATTGCAGTTTTTTATGCTTGAAACCATTCAATAACGTTATCATCTACTGTTAGAACAAGAATTGTTAAAATTTAAATTTGTATGTTGAAAAATGCCCGCCCATCCATTTTTGTATTTTGATAGGGCAAGGCTAATCGCCTTGCATCAAGAGGGTTGGTCAAATCACCGAATTTCAGTAAGACTTGTCATACCGAGATCATCTGTTATCAGAATAAAGCGATCATTCCAAGAGACTGAAATGTCTTCAAAAGTTACAAATGCAAGACACAATCGCAACATAACTGTAAGAGCTGTAAGAACACATTTTAAGAGATTTACGTTGTGCTGATTTCTAGACCTACAATTCGTTGGCGGCTTACTGCTTTCAATTTAAATCTAGAAGACGTCTAGTTATTATTCGATCAAACCGCACGAGAATAGAGCAAAGGTTTGCAAATTTGCAAAGACTTGAAGCCAGCAAGCTCACCGAATATGAATCCAATTGAGTACGTGTGGAATATGGTTAGTAAAGCAATATTAAGAAGACAACACCCAACTCTCAGAAACTGATTATGGCGACAGAGGAAGCCATACTGAGTCTTATTACACTTAAAAAAAAAACAAAATTAACAATCGACCTTTGACAACTTGAAAGAATATAGTGGGTGGGTTTTCACTGTCGTTTCAGAAATCATGAAAGCTTGAAAGTATGAGAAGATGAGTCTGACACTAACAAAACCTGAAAACCGAAAACTAACCTGAAATCCCGAAAGACAGAACTTAAAAATCTTTAAAAAAATTTAAATATATCTAAGTCAAACTCCACAAACTTTAATCAGCGTAAAATTACAAATGGAACATGTTTCGGCAGAACACTTCTGCCATCATCAGCCCTAATTTAACAAGAGATTAATGATACAATTGATGAATTACAAGAGGAGTTCTTACCTTAAAGAATATTAAAAAATATGACGTTGACGTAATTTTGAATTAAATTTGACGTTTTCAAAGGGTTACATGATTTTTAAAAGATAAAATAATAAAAGATAAAAGTAAAAACAACATTTTATAAAATGTAAAAATTATTCCGGCCTTTATTGCATTTATGAATCAATTTGGAATTTGATGGTGAAAAACTATGTTTCGTTATTAATATATGATTGGCGAAAGAAGAAGGTGTTGATGGTGGAGGATCAAGATCTGTGTTGTTATAGATGTGCCTGAAATGTTCTTTAATACGGTCCGATATTTTGCGACCTATCTAACCTATGTAGAATGACTCACAAGAAGAGCAGTTTAATTTGTATACACCTGATGATGATTTGTAATCTAATGGATCTTTATTTTTAATAAAAAATCTGGATAAGTTGTTATCTGTTTTAAATGAAACTTTAAAACCGTTTTTCTTAAGTATTTTAGAACATTTCTCTGAGACGACGCCAAAGTATGTTAATGAATTTGAAAAGGAATTTGTTTCTGAAGGATTTTTAACCAAGTAGTGTGTGTATTTGAATTTGTTATAGTATCTACAGTATAATTTATTTATAGTTTTTAAAGAATATCCATTATTTGAAGCAATTTGTTTAATGTTATTAAGTTCTGTTTGAAAAGATGAATCTGATAGTGGTATAGAAAATAATCGGTGGAAAAAGGAATGAAAAGCTGCAAATTTATGAGAAACAGGGTGACAAGAGTCAAAAGGTATTACGCGT
Organism: Diaperis boleti; assembly: GCA_963583935.1. Taxonomy (NCBI): domain Eukaryota; kingdom Metazoa; phylum Arthropoda; class Insecta; order Coleoptera; family Tenebrionidae; genus Diaperis; species Diaperis boleti. Next base: position 55,600,420 of record OY757242.1, on the reverse strand, counting down.
TATCAAGTTCAGAATCAGATCCTTTGAATAAAACAATTATGTCATCTACATATCTGTACCAAAAGAGAAAATGATCTTTAAAGGGTGAAGAAGTTAAAAACTGATCTTCTAAGTTATTCATGAATATTTCTGCTAAAAGAGGTGACAAATTAGAGCCCATTGCTAAGCCTGAGTTTTGTGAATAAAAATTATTATTAAATTGAAAGAAATTTTGATCTATTACAATCTCACAAAGTGAGTTCGACTTACAATTACATAGATATATTTAAATTTTTTAATTTAAATTTACTCCACTTGGATTTAAGAACATTCTTCTAGTTTGAAAATCTTTGTCTGAAGACCTAACCTGACCCGAAAACGTAAAAACCTGATATCATAATAACCTGAAAACACAATGATTCGAGTAACTGAAAACGGAGAACTTGAAACCTGCAATGTGAAAATCTGAAAATGTAAAATTTGACAACCTGTAAACTTAAGAATTCGAGAAAGTGAAAGCATTGGAACTTAAAAACCTGAAAAATAGAGAATTTGAAAACGAGGCCTGAAGGCAATTCATGCGAGTACGGCAGAGATAAACCAATGAGCATAATAATTGTTTTAAATACGTCTATTTTTCAATCTGCAAAAGTTAAATTACGACATTTATTTTTCTTAGATCATTATCTTATTCTCATTGGAGAACATTTCTCTTTTTTTTAGGTTTTTCATGTTCTCATTTTTTTTAGATTTTTACTGTGTGAGGTTTTTAGGTTCTATATCTTTCATTTCATATTCGCCATGTTTCAATTTCGAAGATTTTTCTGTTTTTTTTTTGTTCTTATATTTTGAGCATCTCAAGTGCTCGGATTCTTAAGTTCTCTGAATCTCAGGTTTCCAGATTTTTAATTGCTCAATTTTTCAATTCTGTCTCTCAGGTTTTCACGTTTTAGATTCGCCATGTTTTTAGATTCGAACAACAGGTTTCCAATTTTCTAGAGCCACAAATTTTCAAATATTCTTTTTTATTATATCCAGAATTCTACCCCTCGTACTTTCTTCTTTTTCATTCCTTAAAATTTATTTTTTTATAGTTTAAGATTGATTTAGTTTGTATCATTCCTCTCTTTTTCTTTTTCTGACTTTACGTTTTATCATTTGCTTATTATCATTTATTAATATTTTTATATCATGGCTCAACTATTCCTTCATGCCTCAAATTTTGTCATTCATCTTTTACTTTTCATTTCCCGCTTCTGATCTGATCTGACTTGTACCTCGTTTATATCATTACTGTCTCTTTTGAGTCTCTTTTTTTACGTTAACTATTTCTTCTGTTTTGTTTACTTCATGTTTTTAACATCATGTTTTTAACATCATGTTTTTGTTTCCTTTCTTCAAGTGGTAGTAGTTTTTTTATTAATAACTTTTTGGAGCGTGTTTGTGTGTGTGTGTTCTTAGAAAAATAAAACACTCCACAATGTAGATACCATTAATAAAGAACTTTGTGGATCATAATATGGTATCATGCTTTTCGTTCGAAACCATCATCATTATTCTTAACCAAATCGAAAAAATCAATTCCAAATAGATAAGTAACTAATTTGCATAAATTATATCGGTTAGATATGTTTCCGTAGTACCGTATAATTTTCATGTTTTCTCTAACACGTTAGGCCACTGACTTTACAATTCTAGATCCCTCCCTCTTCCCAAGCGGTATTTAACTTCGAACTTAATCCAGACACGTAACTACATGCATTCCGTCTCATCCTGCAACCCGGCAATCTTAATTTATGCAACGCAAACACCGGAAATTCTTCAGCTACATACTCACGAACGCGGTGATAAGTGGTAAGCTTTGCGAAATACTTTCGCGTTAAGGAGACGGTGCACCAGACATGCTAATATCCCTTCGAGATGATGCAGGAAATTTGGTATTTTACGGCCATGCGAAGCTCGTTTAAAATGCATTTTGTCTAAATTCTTGCAGATTTTACTGACGATGAATTTATCGTCTTTGGGCGCACGTGAAAATTTCGAGAGAGGGGCGGTGTCGTGAGGGTTTGTTTTTGGAGCGGCGGGATATGCAGAATTTTGATGAAGTTTTCAGAGTTGAATAATTGACTAAAACGGGCAGGGCAATTTCAGGAATAAAAAGTTTTGTAGCAATTAGACGAAAAATACTTTGTTATTTGAGACTCGCCTAACCTATTAGGGAGATTTATATGGATTCGTTGCTTTGACAGTATCTGTCATAGCTCCAAAAATACGTGTTACTACAGATGACAGTAAAGAAAATCTTATTGATCTAAAGGATTTAGACACAGTTTCCTCGACATAAAAAGAAGGTATATTTTGGGTCTACAAATATAATACTCTTCCTACAACTAGTTAGTGATGCTTTCGTTTGCTATAAAGTTTAGACCCTCTGCAACCAATTGTAATAAATGTAATGTACAAGACAATTAAGTACAGTTTCAAAGTAAACATTAAATAATATATTTATCTAAAAGCGTTTCTACAAATCGCTGCTGTCATTTGAATTTGAATTACCATTAAGCAAATGAGCAAACACTAAACAGTGTCACCAACACTTAGCACTTACGGTAGAAATGCAACGACACCTGATTATTTAACTTTCCGTAAGATACCACCCATTGACAATTGGCTTGCTCAATTGCAGAATTTCATTACCTCGGCAATCACTCATAAAACCGAGCGCCACACTGCATCCAAAGGTGTTAAGATCTCCAAGTTGTGACGCAAAAGGTGGTATTTAGCAGATCCGAAGCGAGTTATTCTACCCCAGTTCTGTGCCAACTCCTAAAACTTCTAAAACAATGATTTTGATTGCTTCTGAATTCTCAGGAGACGTGTAAAAAGCTGGAAGCCATTCCCGTCATGAAACAAAAACGACAACTTCCTCTATGTAAACTTGTGTAAGGGTTGCAGTGTAATAATAATTAGTCAGTTTCGCAGCCAGAGCAGGGAGATTTCGTCCAGCGACATTTTTGAATGATTAGGGTGCTTTCTTATTGAAAATTCGAATAATAAAACAAGATCGTGGCCATAAATTTCGGGCAAGCCCTTTATATTGATTCCGGACTTCGTACGTCCCTAATAAAATTCAAACTTTATGAACTTTATTATAAATTTTTAAAATTTCTTCCTGCCAAACTTTAAATTACCGCCGTACTTTGATAATGTATGGCTGCACCCCGTGGATAAATGCATTAAAACCGTGAAGGTGTATATCGCCCGATTATTCACAGCGCACGGGAGGTTTCCTATTTAAATGTAAAGTTTAAATGAAGATCTATGTCTTGGTCGAGTCTTCACTACTTTCCGGCATTAATCATATTTAAACGCAGCACTCCAGACACTTCCAAATGAATATTTATTTGCGACTTTGGGACAAATTCAATTTTTAATACGAGTTTGTAATAATTGTGATATTTTTACAAAATATGAAGTAAATATCAACAGCAAACACATACAAATTTCGTTCCAGCGAATACATATTTTATACTGTTTATTATGCGCACGTTATTAAAAAAACAACCTAAAATACTCTATGCTAGACATTGCAGGGAATTTTACATTTTTAAACGTGGAGATTCGTCGTCGAGATTAGTTTATGGAGTAGCTTTATGCACAAAAATCTGAAGTTAATTTCTCGGTAGAATAGAACACTTGTATTGTTAGAATTTATTCCTATAATGAAGTACAAAATTAAGGGCAGAAATAAATATCAAATGGGTGCCAAGTTCGATTCTGAAAACTGAATCAAAGCTTCAAATAAGAGACTACAGAAACATTGTAGAAGAACACGCTCTTCTATAGAATCTAATCTGGAAGCTGTAGCAGAACTAATTTCATCTATTATAACAAATTATAAAGATTATTAAATTTAATGTGCAAATACAAGTTAATCTTAATAAGTATTATATAATATCGCAACATTGTTATTAAGTTGCTCGTATCAAAATTTTAATAACAGCAAACCGCTCTCAGCTTATGACAAACTCAATAATAAATTATAGCGTTTCCAACACAATTTACTGACTTAGCTGCAGTAACAAAATTACTTTACCGCCCTCGGACAAAGCGACAGTAACACAACAAACAATAACAAACTTTGTGGTTCTCTACAATGCCAGAAACGACTGACTAACAATGTTCTTCCATTGATTGAAACAGGAAACCTCCGAGTTATTGAACGCTACCCCGAAAGAAAAATCTAAAAGCCGTCATTAAAGAGGTGTGATGTTTAAACAAGCGGAACTTGCAGAACACACAATAAATATTATCCAAGAACAATAGCTAATAAATACGGCCTCCAGTCTGCGAATTATGAGCGAGTAAACGCTACACAAAGAAGACGAAATTTAAATAAGTGTTTCTTATCCTAAAATAAATTTGAAGTAATTTTATGGGAAGTTTCGATTCGGCGTTAAGACTCCGGATAAATTGGGGTAATTCTTTCCCAACAAGTATGACGATATCATTTTTTTCTAGCACGGTTCTGAGATTAAACTTTTCGCTTTCTGCAAGTTCCGTGTGATTGATGACAGGATCTGTTGCAGATCCATCTCAGTAACTTATCTTGCAGGTTGGGAACGCGGTTGTGATTTTGATTATTTTATTGATGGCCCTCCGCAGCAATTGCTCAGATTATATCTGTGACGGAAAATTTGTATAGTGTTAGAAATGGGGATTTATTGATTTGGTGGGAATAAAAATGTTAGAAAGGTGTCAAAGGTTGCTGAGGTTACGGGGTTATTTTTTTTGCAACATACGCAATTTATATTAAAATAAGTTGTTGACACTACCAATTTTAGATCTTGTACCAGATATTTCTGACCATCTTTGAACTTTAAACATTTCTTAGTTTCTTGATTGTTAGGCAAATTGGTCAGAAGTTTAGTTCCTGGACTTTTCTGATTTGCTTTTGCTTTGGGCTTTCTGGTTTTTTCTTCTTCAAGTTTTGACGTTCCCGAATTCTAGGGTTTTCAAGTTCCCATTCTTTAAATTTTCAGAATTTCAAGTTCTGTTTCTTCTAGTATTACACATCGCAATGTCCTATTTTGCGCAAATACGTAGTTTTAGTTTTTTAGAATAAGAATTAATTAAGAGAGGGAGCCTGTGACGTCAGTACTTGTTAGGTCGCTTCTCAACTTTTATTTGTTTAGACTGTTTTAATTTTAAATGGAACACTTTTCACTACCTGGGACCGACTCTGGAATTTTACAAAGTATAAAGTAGATCGGTCTCAGTGGAGAGGAGAGCTCTTCCGGCAATGGAAATAGACAGTTAAAGCCCCTGCCTGCATTTTATTTTCAAAGACACATTTCCACTCGAGAACCCATCGCCCTGTACCTCCCTTCTCTATCACAGCGAAGGCCTGGTACTGCGCAACGGCCGGCGTCGCACTACCTTCTGAGACCTGGGACACCGCCCTCGTTACGTCACTAGGTTTGCAGCTTCACAGAATCTCAAATTTTTACGTGTTCAGGTTTCGAGGTTTTCAAATTTGTCGCTCTCTCAACCCTTGGCTTTTTAAGTTTTGACGGTTTTCACCTTCTGGAATATCAAGGTTTTCAGGTTGTGAGATCCATTTTCAAACAAGCAATTTCTCAGTCTTTCATGTTTTCAGGTCTTGATATTTTAATGTTTAATTTTAATTTTTCTTTAATGTTCTCTAGGATGTCAGGTTTTTAATTTATCAGGCTACAAGGTTTTCAGGTTGACCCCAATTTCAGGTTTTCAAATTTCATATTTCTAGGTTCCCACCTTGACATTCGCGAAATCTTAAGGTGCGTTCAGACAAATAGTCAGGGAGTTTAATTAGAAATTGTAATGTGGTGACTCTCCTCGGTTTTTTGATTCTCTCCGATGTGTTTTGGTTCATCTAGGACACAATTTTGTTTTTAACTGGTGGTTGATACGGGACTAGGTAATAGGGTTGCAATTTGAGTTTCATCACTCCGCAACACCGTTACCTTTATAGGTTTTTAGGTTTTCAAGTTCACAGATTTTCAGGATGTCAAGACCATTTTCAGGTTCTTTCCATTTCCGTGGATAAAGGAAAAGTCGGTATGGTTTTTCACTTGCAAAAATGGACCACCTGGAAAAATTAAAATTAAAAATATGGTACGGCCTTAAGTATTTTTCTAATTTTTTGTTGATTTTGATATGGCCTTAAATTAATAGTAATTCACTATAAAATTCCAAGCCGTAAATAAGAGTGAAGAATTAGAGAAATAAAACAATGGTGAATAGGGAAGTTGCAGTCCAGTGAATTAATATTTTAAAGGTTCTACAAATCTAAATTCGATAAGTTAGCAGTTTCCTGAAATAATTCGTGCCACTAATCATTTCCACTAGTACCATTTTTTAGTTAATAGAATATTATTTAATAAAAATAAATCACATTAGATTGTGGACTATGCCTACCGGGAAAACCACTTAAAAAAAAATTAGAAAAACACACTACCTCACAGGTGGTGCGGAAATGTGTGCATTATGTAGAATACTTCAACTCTTTGAATCAATTTTTGTAGATAATTGTGTAATCTCCAACTTTTGTTTGACCTATTTTTATGATAGCACGCGATTTTGTTGGGGCATTCTGTCTGGGGGTGGCCAAGCTGGTAACAGTTGGCGCATTGGAGTGGAACGGGCTCTGGCTTTGAGCCATTCAAGCAAGTGCACTGATGGCGCTTGTCGAAGACTGTGATGCCGTGAGTCAAGAGATGATAACGCGGATAGATAAAGGGGTCCACTTGTTTGTGCGGCGGGATTTGATTCTAAACATTTTGTGGATGGGGAGATTGAGATTTTCCAGGGCCAGAAGGATATCGCGTTCGTCGGTGTCAGGGTGCACACCGCGGATCACAAAGGAAAAGAACGGGCCTGTGCGAGTTGTTTGTGGTTTGGGGGCGTTTTTTATGGAGGTTATTGTGAGGTTAGGGGCTTCAGTCATGGCTGGGAGACGTTTTCGCAGGTCGCTCGGGATGGGTTAAAATTCACTACCACGTTTTTGATACATGTCACAAGGATAAACAAAAATACGAGTATTGACGTTTCAAATTAATTGTTTTTTTATAGCCGCCGTTAATGCACCTTGCAAACGTGGCCAACCGCCGCGAAATTCCCTAGATTGTGAAATTTGATTATTTTGTATAAAAAGAGGCAAAGTAGAAAAAATACTGTATGATAACTCGTTTATAAGGCATTTTGTCGCATTTACTAATTTACTAAACCCGTGCGTGCGACAAAATCCTTCTTATAAAACTCGTATTATAATAATACTACATCAGTTCCTTCGATTATTTATTATCTGAAATTATATGGTTCTTCATTCCTTTTCCATTTATACAGATGTACTTACTCTATTCTTGCCACTAAAGTTTCCACTTGTTTTTCTTTTTTCATTATTTTAATTTCCTTTATCTCAGCCAGTATTTCTTAATTTCTTTCACACTGCAGCGACAACATTTTCATTACTTCCACCATACACTCGACAGCTTTTTATTCTTGTGAATACCTCCGCTCGAAGAAACAGGACAACCGCTAATACCATCCTAAAAAATTAGCTCTTAGCTGTTCGCAATCTTTTTGTATTTTCCCGAACGATTAGAAAGCGCTTAAATGAAGCTGGATTGGACAGCAGAAAACCGTCCAAGAAACCCCTGCTCACCAGAGAGCACAAAATTCAAAGCTTGCGTTTTGCGAAAAATCATCAAGTTTGGACTCTTGATGATTGGAAGATGGTTTTATTTTCAGATAAAACGAGGATTAGCGTTAAATCTCTTGATGGACGTGAGAGTGTCTGGAGAAGGCCAGGAGAGAGATTTGCTAGTTGCAACATCTCTCCAAGAGTACTGTTTGGTGGTGACTGCAATATTTTTTAATAAAAAATATTAGAAATAATTCCATGTTTTGGGAATTGTTTTAGAATTTCCAGCATGATGGTGCTCGCCGCATAAATCAAGATTTGCACGCCAATTGTTGGAAACTAGGTATCCAGGAAGATGAGTAGGTGTGGGTGGACCTGTATTGTGGCCCCCCAGGTCGCCAGGTTTGACTCCAACGGATTTCTTCTTGTGGAACCAAATAAAGGACTATGTATACCGGGAACCAATAGAGACAATGGAGGAATTAACACAAAAACTGCATGAAGCAATTGCAAGCATTACACCAGAGATTCTACAAAATGTCCAACAAAATTTTATTCCACGAGTCACTGCTTGTATTGCTTCAAATGGTGGATATTTTGAACACAGAATTTAGTTTAATCGTTCTCTCTAAGAAAATTTGGATTTTCATCTTTAGATAGGTGTGTTGGACATTCTTTCGCAAAAAAAATTAACATTCATCCGTGAATAAAATCTAACTTGGAAAATCTCTGTTACATGGAAAAAAACGATCATAAAATACATGCTACTTCATGCCCCAGCAACACCTTTCAATCTTTGATGGAATGAACCTGAATGTTTTGCATTGTTAGTGTGATGTGATGATCTCAATGATGACTGTCTCTCATCCTGACAAATAATTTTGCAAAATCACTGTCAGGATGACAGTCGTTCATTTAAGTTTTGGTTGCGTTAGTCGTAACGTTTTTTTATTTTAGCAAGGCATGCTTCACGATTGATACCGTGCCCTCTTTGAATCAGCACTCTGATTGGCAACTTTAGACCTCTGTAGTTTCTAAACTATGATAGCCTGGACAATTTTAATTGCAGATTTTGTTCAAACCCATCGTGGACTATTACGTGGACCCATGGGGCGGTAATTGTGGGACACCCTGTATAGCTATTTATTATACTAGTGTCTTATAAGGCAAATAAGTCACGAAAGAAATGTTTAATTTTAATAATTTAATAATTTTTCTTGAGTGACTTATTTGCTGTTAAGACACGTGTGTAATACATAGGTTTATCCAACACCCCCTTCTGTAACAGTTCTTGAACATTCATCAAAACCCAAAAAAAAATTACGTTCATTTGACGTTCAAAACTGTGGCTTATGAACTGGTTGCTATGACAAATTAGAAAACCGTTGAATTATTTTTTCATAAGTCACATGTGTCTTATAGACCTCATAATGCATTCAAAATCAGGCACACCTACAATCGTGTCGGAAAACTAATAAGTACACCCATTTACAGCACTTCATCACCGGTCCATCTCTTTTACCAGAACGTTCGTGGTTTGAGATCTAAAACTGTTAACTTTTACAACAACGTCTCGGCTTGTGACTTCGATTTAATTGCATTATCTGAAACTTGGCTTTGTGAAGGCATTAATAACAGTGAGCTATTTTCTAGTGATTTTGTGATATTCAGGAAAGACAGAAATCTTCAGGCAGTCAACACTTCTAGAGGTGGTGGTGTGCTACTTGCTATTAGTAATAAATTTTCAGGTACTCAATTAAACCTGGATGTGTTGGCTGACTCTCTCCCAAATATTGATGTTGTTGGTGCAAAATTAACTATTTTGAATGTTAACTTTTATATATTTGTATTATATATTCCTCCATTCACACCAGTCAATGAATACGTGCTCTTCTTTGAACTTCTTAATGCAGTCGATGAGATTCATAACGACCAGGTACTCGTTTTAGGTGACTTTAATGTTCCTAACTTTTGTCTTAACATAAGGAATAACTATTGTACACACTTGAATCACTTCGCAGATTTTCACAGCTTTCTTCAGTTCAACACAGTAAGGAATAAGTTCAATCGTATCTTAGATCTTGTGTTTTCTAACGTTTTTTGCACCGTTGAGAACTCTGTTGCTCCACTTGTTGGCGAAGATGATCATCATCCAGCAATTGGCGTTGAATTTAATGTTGGAGATAAGAATTTACCAAATTTTACCATGAAAAAACAACTCCATTATAATTTTAAAAAAGGTAATTATTCGCTTATATATGACTTGATTGCCTGTACTGATTGGAATATGCTATCTGGTGATAATGATATTAATTCAGTGTGCTCCCGGTTTTATAGCGTTTTGTATAACATTTTTGAAATTACTGTACCTAAGTTTTGTATTAAGCAAATCAAGCGAAGTTATCCTCCCTGGTTTGACCAGGAGATTATTTCTGTTATTCGACATAAACATTTAGCATTTAAGAATTAAGACCTCCCATTATTATGAAACATACAAACATTATCGTTCTCTTAGTAAGAGACTCATCTCAAGTTTCTACAAACACTATCTCTCTAAAATTGAGACCCGTGTATCCAGTGAACCTAAGAAGTTTTGGGCTTTTGTGCGGAGTAAAAAAGGAAATACGAGAATCCCAGGATTAATGAAATACAAGAATGTTGAAATTGATTCCCCTGATGATATTGTTGAGGCTTTTGGAGAATATTTTAACAGTGTTTATGTAATATCCTCTCCTGATTTGCCAAACCCTAACTCTTCTAATTCTAACTCCTCAAATTATATACATGTTCATAACATCTCTGAAGATGAAATATTGATATCTCTAAAAAATTGCAAGAACTCCTTCACAATGGGTACTGATGGAATACCTAGTTTCTTATTAAAAGATTGTTCATGCATTTTTGTCAAACCCTTATACTACATATTCAATCTCATTTTAGAAAGTTCCATGTTCCCTGATATATGGAAAAAGGCTATTATCTGTCCGGGATTTAAAAAGGGTGACGTTACGGATGTTACAAACTATAGACCCATTTCTTTACTATGCAACTTTGCGAAGGTTTTTGAATCAATAATATACAAACGTATTTATTCTTCTGTTAAACCGTATATCTCTGAACTTCAGCATGGTTTCATGGAGAAGCGCTCTACTGTCACTAACCTAGTGTGCTTTACTCAGTTTGTCTCTGAGGCCCTTGATCAGCAAAAACAAGTGGACACTATTTACTTGGACTTCCAAAAGGCGTTTGATCAAATAGACCATGCTATCTTGCTGCAGAAACTTCAGGTTTTTGGTTTTTCTAACTCTTTACTGACTTTATTTCAATCTTATTTGTCTAACAGAGAGCAGTATGTGAAATATCGCAATGTAGTTTCCACCGTTATCAACCCCACTTCCGGAGTACCACAAGGCTCCAATTTAGGTCCCTTGTTATTCTTACTTTTTATAAATGATATTACTGACGTTGTATCATGCAGGAAATTGTTATTTGCTGATGATTTTAAATTATTTTCCGTTATTAATTCTGTCGATGACTGTGTATCCCTTCAAACTGACTTAGATTCTATTACTTATTGGTGTTCCAAAAATCATCTCTATCTAAACATCTCTAAATGTTCCATTGTGTCCTACTCAAGGAAAGTGTACAACATCATATACCAGTACCACATAGACAATACTCTCATATCTCGCACTGATTCAATTCGTGATCTTGGAGTACAATTTGATTCAAAGTTTACTTTTTCTGAACACGTTGATATTGTTGTTTCTAAAGCATACAAAGTTTACGGATTTCTCTACAGAAACTGTCGTGACTTTTCGGATGTTTCTACTTTATGTACTCTATATTTTGCCCTTGTTAGGTCCATACTTGAATATTGCAGTGTTGTCTGGTTTCCTATCTACCAAACTTATGGACAGCACTTAGAATCTGTTCAGCGCTCATTTCTAAAATTTCTGTGCTACTTGATAGATGGCGTATATCCTATTAGAGGCTACGACTACAATTTGTTTCTGTCCAGATTCAATTTTATATCTTTAGGTACAAGGCGGATTATAGCAATTATTCGATTTTTGTTTAACTTATTAAACTACAGATGCGATTGTAGTTTTTTGTTAAGTAAAATGAATTTTTTAGTGCCTAGACTTAATGCACGACAAACTAATACATTTTATTGTCAGGCCAGCAGAACCAATGCATTAGTTAGAGCACCTGTTAGTATTATGTGTGAACTGTTTAATAAGATTTCTTTTCATTGTGATATTAATGCTGATTCTTTTTGTAATTTAGTGGAACATATAATTCGGGAGTTTGGTGGATAGTTTATTTTGTTTTGTTGCTTTGCTGTACTATAATTAATTAATCAATTGTAAGCATTATTTTTCTTTGTAATATTTTTGTTCATATTATTGGGTATTACTTGTTGGAATAAATTATTTATTTATTTATTTAAGTTAGGGATAGTATGGAATGTATGATTTTTTAGTATTAACTTATATGTTATAGTAACAGTTATTGCCTGATTTATATTCATTTATGTAATTTACTTGGTTTATTTGCATTTTCATGTTTTTGTGTTTATTATATTTCCTGTAATTGGGTGTAAACCTGTTGGAAATAAATATTATTATTATTATTATTATTATTAAAATCGGCGTTATTATGACTACATAATACACAAGTGTTGGATAAATAATTTATGTAAATTTAATTGTAACTGTTAGTTCTTTAATATGTATTAGTTGGCAGTGTTGGCACTGGTCCTTTTTTAGAAAAAGTGTCTACCATGTCTCTCCGTTTGTTAATTTTCAGCCATGATTAAGAACCAATAAAAAGTTCGAAACGTCGGCAATTTGGATATAGTATATTAATAAAAAGTCCTACAACCCATAATCCACTCTAAAATTATAGGTATTTTCTGAGCAGCTGGTCTAAAACAACCTTTACGATTGTGCCTATACGAAAAGTCTACACACAACCGAAAGGAACTAATAAATCCTGTAGACATTTCGTATTTACTTTAAATTATGTCGTATGAAATAACGGTAACTGGCTGAGAAATAGTTGGAGAAAAGAGCATTGACATTTATTTGTTTGAATAAAACCTGCGTCTTGGGTAAAATACGCCTGCGAGTTGCTTTAGTTTTTTCGCTATTTCGACAGATCTGAATTATTGTAAAGTAAGGAGTTTGTAACGACCACAGCGAGAACTAAACGTCGCAAGAAAGTATTTTCCAAGAAAAATGAATTTTTCTAACGGAGAATGCACTTTATATTCTTGAAAGCAGTTGTGGGAAATGCTACGGCCTTATTTAAGAGGATTCTATTTTTCTAGTAGTCAGTATAAGATGGTTTAAGGTAAATTTATTCTCAACATATAAGCATATATTAAATTTCGTATTTTTTACAGCACAATTGCATAACTTAATATGTGTCTCATATTTTCTATAACTATAAAACAGTTTCCATGTCACAACAGATCCGATTTTTCTTGACGCCAAGTAAAAACATATTTCACCACATACCATATATCATGCGACATAATTTAATTTCGCGAGAAGTGACAGGTTTTTGATCTCAGTTCCCTAAATGCATGTATGCAAATTTTATGTGCAGCTTTGGGCACATAGAAAAATGTGCGCACTTTGTTTTGAATATTTTATACAAACTATAATTTTGTTTACTCTTGCAGCACACAAGGAATATAAATAGCACTCAATGTTTTTGCATACAACAGAAAACTTACACTTTTATGCTATCCTATTTTCGTGCGATAAACCATACAGCTCCACCCAGCGAGATAGGAAGCGGGATAATGTATATGTCGGTATGCTGTACTTACATGATTCATTTACATAATTATTTTTGTGTGCATGACGTGCTTTATGAGAGGTAATTTTTCCCGAGTCGATTAAATTTCGACGCTCCGAAAACAGATTGGTTTCTTGGTTTGGGTGTTATTTTTGATGAATCTTGGGAGAAAAAGTGATTATTGATGGCTTATCTACAGTCGCAGCCAGCGCCTTTGCTCTCGGACGAGCTGATTATGAATCTCTATTAACTTGACGCTAGCTGGAGTATATTAAGATAACTGGTAGCTAGAATATCTATACTGCGATTTATGGCAATGCCGACAATGCTGTAACACCAAAGAAACAGTTTTATTTATGTATCAGCACAATTAGATGTTACTACTTTACTGGTTGTTCCGTATCTACATGTTATACGTAATCAGGAACTAGTGCTGAATATAAATTATACGACCCTGCAACGTAATTTAACTTATACATGCCGACGTCAATGACAAACATGACTGTCTAAATGCTAATATATTTTTACATGTTTCAGCAAAACGTGGTGAGTTTGATTTTATCATTTTATTGCGGATATGCTTGTTTTATGGAAGTTGTGTTATATCTCATTAATTTATCGAATCGAGATAATGCGACCTAACGAGCGAGCCCACCGTGCTTCTTCGCTCGGGTTTCGAGATGATCACTTTTGCAAGCCGCAGAAAAGAAAATGGAAATCAAAAAACCCGTTTTAATCTGGGTAATGTATAGTACCTACATGTTAGAGAGGACTTTTATTGCTTGTTTTTAAATCCTATATGTATGGCATATTATGATGTGCTTTGATCTTGTGGACTCAATTCTAAGTGGTAATCTCCTTTATCCGGCAATTAACTTTTAAACACTTTTATGGACTGTTCACCTGTCACCTAACATCAGGCACATTTTAAATAGTCAATCTTTGACAAGATAAAAATAAACGCGTCTGAAAATTATCCGAGTTGAGGCCATCATCGCTAGCATTACTAAGCTAACTCTTCATCTCATTATCGGACTGACGCGGACAAAAATTTGCCGAAATATGCGCATAATTATATCATACGATCCACAAAATTGTTCATTGATAATACTATGCAGCATATTGTCAGATTATAGGGTTCCACATTTCCCACTTTTTAAGTTCTCAATTTGTTGGATTCTCAGGTTCTCGGTATTAATTTCTCAGGTTCTGAGGTCTTGACTTTGGTAGTAGGTATATCAGATCCTCAGTTTCTCAATTTTATAGCTCTTTACTTTTTCAGAGTCTAATATCCTCAGTTTAAAAGACTCTAATGTTCTTTTACTCTCAAATTGTCTAACCTTAAGATTCTCAGATTCCCAGTTTCACAAGTTCTAATTTCCCCAATTTCTCGGTTTGTCACTATTTTAATATTTTAGTTTTCACTTTTACAACTTTTAAATTTCATAGATTGTCACATTTATTAGTCTAAATGGTTTTGAAGTTTTCTTTTTCAATTCCTCAATTTACAATTTTTTAGTGATTCCCCAGTTTCTCGTTTGTATCTTAAAGTTTTTATTTATGAATTTCTCATTTTTCCACACTTTTTAGGACCTGTTTCTTAAATTACCTTCTAAATTTTTCAGTATTTGTTTCACAAGTTTTCATTCAGTGTTACAAGTCCTTAATTTGATTTTCCCAATTCCCAACTTTTTCAGGTTTTCAGTTTCTCAGGTATTCAGGTTGGCGAATATTCAGTTTGTCAATTTCTAGTGTTACAGTTTCTTGGTTTTATTTTATTTAAAAGTTTTCAGTTTATTATTTACATAAAATCTCAAGTTTTAAGTTTCATAAGTCTCTAGTTAGTTTTTTAGTTTCTGAGATCCTTAGCTTTTGAGATTTTCAATATCACCCCAGATACCATTGGACGGGCACCACAAGGGGTTTGCACACGTGCTGGTATGTGCCAAATGCTTGGTGGATGGCAGTTTGAACATTTACAATAGTTTTGTTCTTATTTTACTGTAGAATTTTGCTTCAAATTATAAATCGGATTGTTGTTCTAATACTTTATCAGAAGTTTTTCCAGAAAAATGCTTATAATTATATAACTTTTTTTTACGACCATTTAACTAATAAAAAGATCCACCAGAACGCGAATCGAATGTGCAAAAATGACTGGTTAAAAAATACATTGTTACTTCAAAAACTCTCATTTTAAAAACTAAGATTGACCACTCCGAATATTTTTCAAGAAAACGTCAATATTAACGGAACTATGAACTTTGTGCGGAACTTTAATTATGAACACTGTGTAATGAAGTCCTCAATTCGTAGATTTGTACAATGAAAATTTTAAGATTTTAACATCCTAACAGTTGAGGTTTCAAAGATTTTAGGGTTTCAAATTTGCAAGATTTCAATATACCCTAATTTCAGTATCCCATAACGTGGTAAAAGGTCCCATTATTCTTGAATTCTAAGAAGACTGAACGAATTCAGTATTGAAAAATAAAATATACATCATAATATTATGATCTCAATATACCCTAAGTTCAGTATTCCATAACGTGGTAGAAGGTCCCATTATTCTTGAATTCTAAGAAGTCTAAGAAGACTGGCTGATTTCTAAATTGCAAAATAAAATATACATCATATGGATTTAACAGTACCTTCCAGTTTACTCAAGAGGCTTAAGAAATTCTGAAGAAAATCTTACAGTTTTAAGGACCAATTTGAGAACTAAATGCATATAAGAACTTAGGTACTACCTACGACAAAACTAAGAACTCTTGAAACCTAATTTGAGATCTGCAGGTATTTGAAAACTTGAGGAAACTAATAATTCCAAGGAACCTGACAAAGCCGAGGAGCCGGATGAGCTAGAGCAAAGTGAAGAATTGCAGAAACATGAAAATCTAGAAACTTGAGGAAGTAACCTTAAAGGTTGAGGGAACTTGAACAACCTGCAATCTTATGAAGCCTAGGGCCTGATAAATTGAGGAATCTGTGAAATTTTGTATAGGGGAACTCTGAGAAGATGCTATGAAATCCGAAACCTGGGAACTTGAGGTACTCGGAAAAACACTTGAGAAGATTAAAACCTAAAAACCTGGAGGCTTTTCAAGACTTCTGACTATACTTCTTGAGGAGCCCAAGAACGTCTAAAAAATCCTGAAAAATTTAGAAACTCAGAGCAGACCTAAAAAGTGAAGTATCCTGAAATTATTATTTCGATTCCTTTACATCCTGAAGAACCGAGGCTCCTGATAAAACCTGAGTTTTGCTAAAAGCTCTAAAGGCTCCTAAAGTGCTCTGAAAAGTCAAGAAAAATTTTAAAACATCTTGAACAGCCAGATTTTTAAATAATCCCCAAAAAAAATTAAAAACCCAAAAGAGTCCTGAGAAACAGAGAACCAGTAAACAATTCTTAAGAGTGTGGCCTCTAGAAGACCCCAAAAGTTTATGATATGCTAAAGATTTCTGAGAAATTTTCTAAAATCCTGAAAAAATTCGAAACGTGCAGAGGATTCACTAAAGTGTCCTCAAGTATCCTCAGGTATCTGAACAAATAACTCTAATAAATTCTGAAAACTCCTTACTTCCGAAGAATTCCAAAAAGCCGTGAGATCCCAAAAGATTCTAAAAGATCCCAAAGAATATTGAAAAAATTAAAATACTGATCAATATTAAAAACTCCTAAAGTGTTACAGAGAGAACAATGCTCGGGAATTTTGAAAGTCCTGAAAAATTCTGTAGAGACTCGACTATACCGAAGTATAAAAAAAAATTAAAAAAATTATTTAATTCTTATTAGTTAAAGATTGCTGAAAAATCCTGAATTGTCAATCCTGAAAAGGCCTTAAAAGTCTTGCAAAATTAAAAAATACAGACCTGAAGTACCAAAGACTAAATAAAATTTCTATCAAAAATTTTTGACTAACAATTCTGAAGAATCCTCGGGAATCCTCTGGAATACTGAATACTCCTAAATCTTCCTGGGGACTGTTGTCATCCTGCTAAGCTGAAAAATCATGAAAAATCCTGAAGTTATAGAGTATTTTGAAAGACATTGAAGGAAGATTTGTGAAAAATTCTTTGGAATCCTCGGGAGTGACTCAATGTTTCTTCAGTTCTTCAAGATTTTATTTTTCAGGTTCTTGGTTTTTTAGTTGGTCAGATTGTGATATTTTGAGTGCCTCATTTTTCAGGTTATCAGCTCTTCAATTTTTCAATTTCCAAGTGTCCTACGTTCTCAGTGTGTCACGCCTTCAGTGTTCAAGTTACCCAGTTTCTCGGGTTTGCAATTTCTCAGGTACGTACTTAATTTTCTAGTTCTAGCTTTCAGTTTGTCGATTCCTCAGCTTTTCAGTTCTTCGTTTCCCCATTCCAAGGGTTCACTTTCCCAGTTTCTAAACTGAGCATTTGTCTAGTTTCTAATTTTCGTTATTTAGTTTGTTAAATTCAGTTTTTAAATTTCCTCAAATTCTTAGTTTTTTATTTCTTAGGTTCGCAGGTTCTTTTTTCGCGGGTTTCCACTTTCGTAACGCCTCAGTTTTTCCAGATTTCTAGCAGTTTATTCATTTTATAGTATCTCGAGCAGTTTTTCAGGTACCTACTTAATTTTTTAGTTTTCCTAGTTTCCAGTTCTCACACCTAAATTTCCAGTTTTTGGGTAGCTCTGTTTCACGCACTCTTAGTTTGTCAATCTTTCAATAATATAATATCCTAAGTTTTATATCTTTCTTAATTAGGTTCTCAGGTTCTCATTATCAATGTTATTATTTCTCAGACTCCCAGATTTTCATTTGTTAAATTCTTATCTTCTCAGGTTCCGAATTTCTCACTTTTAAGTTCTCAATTTATCGGGCTCTCAATTTCTGACTTTCTTAGTTCCTCAGCAGCAAAATTTTTGAGATTCTTAGTTTATTAACTTTCCAGTTGTGCAGTGCCCCAATTTCCTAGTTTTCCGGGTCATCAGGATTCAATTTTGTCAGATCCTTAATTATTTTTAGATTCTCACGTCCTGAGTCTGTCAATCTTACGCTCTCAGGTTTTAAACATAACACAAATGATAAATATGCAATAATTAATCTTGTCATATCAAAAATACGGGGAATGCAAATTGCCTCCCTTACTGATCATGTTAAGTTAACTTAAAATACTACTTCCCCATTGTTGATATACAAATTAAAAGTAATTTTCTTTGGTTCTCGCCTTCGGTGTACAAACCTGCTAATGAGATTATGTCTACACGAAAAGTGCATTAGAGCAACACTAGTTTTCAGTAAATCTCGTGTAAAAGTGCGTGCTGTAATGGAGCCTTGAAGTTACCCCTTCAGGTAATGTACTGTAAACGACATTTCCGAGTTTGTATTAACACAGGAGACAGAAACGATTAATTATTCCTATTAAAGCTTATATATCCTTGGTATATTAGATAGCTGCCGCCAACATTTAGGTCTAAGCTGTTCACTGCAATCTCGACTCGGTTTCCATAAATTATTATGACATGTAATTAAAATAAAGAGTATGAGAACGAAATTAGTACATCAAATAAAGGGTAGAACGAAATGTCTCTGGTTACAACAGTATGCTAAACTCTTTGGCTCCTGTATTCATGACGTTTTCATAAACACCTGAATGAATTTGTTTTGTGTTCGTAGAGCCTACGGCAAGCATGTAAAGTGGAAATGACAAAATCAGTGCAAAAATGTACTCTGAACGCAAAGGAAACGAAAATTCTGTGTGCTGAATTCTAACGGCATTGTCTTTCCCCAACAAAAGTTATTGTAACATCAATCTAGCGAGATAACAAAGAGTTTTAGGAGAAGTGGTATCTTTCATTATTATACCGAGTAATTAATGAAAGGCCCAAAATGTCGTCTTTTCAAAAACAATTTTGACATTTCTTGTGGGAAAAGTTAAAAGTTCTGATTAACGATGTTTCCATCATGGTTCAAGTTGTTCAGTGTAATTACACTTGGGACAAAAATTAATGGAATGTGCCAGTCTTGTGAAAACGTTAGTAATGCGGTTTCTCTTAGTATGAACTAAATTGTATTTGTGTAAATTCAAGTGAAATACTGATTTCATTCCTTGAAAACCAAACTCCTAGTCATCAAAACTCGCAGGGATACCATGGACAACAATTTTTGTTTTGGTTTATACTGGCCATTAAAAAATTTGTGCTTGCATTCCTCTGATTTGGCCTTTGATGTTGTTTCTTAAAACATGACTCAAATCCAGAGAAAAAAGGACGGAAAAAAGCAGGTTAAGAGGAAACTTTTGAAAAATGAAATAATAGAGCCCAGGAGAGGACAAAAAATTTAGTACAAAAATAAAAAAATATATTCTCCATGTGTACCTCAAAACAAAATATAAATATGAGATAAGAAAAAATAGGGATTTTTCTTTCCACTTCACACCCTTCCCGGATAACCGAGTTGTTCCGCAAACTTTGGTCCACTCGGTACAAATGTGCAGCCGCCAAATTGCATTGTAGTCCGGAATTAATGACGTAATCTGTTTTGCCCGATGCAATTTATTTCCGACATCCGCCTATGACATTTTGGTCTACCTTGGCGTTTCCGTGATGGAAACGTCTATTTCGGAAACAATAACAACGTTATCAACATTGATAACGACGTTACCCAATCGGAAGTTAAATATGGGAATTGTGCATTTTTCTAACAGAAAATCGATGGTCTGCTTGTTTCCAGGACTTGAACTTTCAACTTCGCGGATTGTCTTTGAGGCCGGAGGCCGGTACACTTCTTGTTTCCACGTAATTGAAATTGTAGATCGCTAATAATGCGGCGAGCAAGTATCAAATCAGAGGCTTACAGATCTCACATTATGTTCGTTGTTGGGGTAATTTGAAATAACAAGATAGGAGTAGAGTCGGAAACAATTTTAGAGAAAATAGTCTATAGTAGTGTTGTTCCTCGCAATTTTATGAAACATTCTCAGACTGAAGTTTCTGATAATGGTCGTATAACTACAGTAAGTACCATGTTATATTATATGGTATCAGTGATATAAATTTAAAAATAAATCTTCTGGTAATGATACTTCTTGCTTTTGTGGGGTTTAACCCATATTGCTGATGTATCCACTCGTATTTCTGCATTAACTTAATTAATGTGTATCGATCTCCACGTTCACTCTTAATTAATGATCTTGAGCTACATCAACGTTGAGCTGATTTATGTTTCAGAAAATTTAAAGTGTTATAATATAATACATACTTAGATATTATTAACTGCAATGTTAAATCGTAACAGGGGATTCCGATTCGAGCAGTCGAACCGAGCGGACGTGTTTTGCGGCGCTCGATAAGATAACGGCTAAAAAAGCGTGAAAAAGTGAAAAAGAGGTAGAATGAAAAAAAATGTTAGTGAGAGCAAGAGAGACGAAGACTATAAAAGTAAAAGAGAACAAGGACGAGAATCGGAAGAAAGGATTAACCCCTTTAGAAAAAGCAAAACATTGGAAAGATCACCGGTTAAAAAGGCAATGGGTGAGGAAATGAAAGAGAAATGAAAAAAATTATGGAGGATGTAGGGGAGATAAAGGAAGAGAATCGGAAGATGAGCCAGGAACTGGAACAATTAAAAATTATGATGTGTGAAAAGGAAGAAAAATGGGAAAATTGGAGCAGAAAATGGAAGAGCAGGAAAAAGAGTGAGAAAAAAGAATATTGTCGTAACGGGACTGGACAAAGAGGAATACGAGAACTAGATGAAACTGGAAAAGTCAATGAAGAATGAATTAGAAGTAAAAGTGACGGTGAGAGAGATGTATAAAATAAATGGAGGAAAAATTATTATGGCGGAACTTGGGAGCTGGGAGAAAAGAGGAAATGTATGGAAGAGAAAAGAAAACTAAAAAAAAATGAAAGATAGTATACATAGAAGATGATCTGACAGAGAAGGAATTAAGAGCAAAAGAAGAGCGACAAAAAGGACATCGGGTGAAAGTGGGTTATAAAAACAGATATGGATAGGGGGGAAAAGGCTTAAGTGGGACGAAGAAAAGGGTGAGTTAGATACAGCAAATTTTTTAAGAAGAGCACAAGAGAAAGACGACAGGGCAGAAAAGGGAAAACTAATACGGAGAGGAATAAGAGAGAAAAGGAGCAAATAAGAATTGTATTACGGAACGTTGCGGGAATAAAAAACAAAGAGAATGAATTTTGGCAGTATTTGGGAGAATTTGATGTAGTGGGAATGGTAGAAACGTGGGTGGAAGAGAAGGGGTGGGAAAAATTGAAAAAGGGAATGCCGAAAGAGTTTAAGTGGAAGTGTCAATATGCAGAAAGGGAAAGCAAGAAAGGGAGAGCTACAGGTGGGATAATAATGGGAGTGAAAGAGGGATTGGAAGAAGAAAATGGAACTGAGCAAAAGAAGAGAGAGGGATTATGGAAAGAACGTTGAAAAGTAAACAAAGAAAATGGAGAATTGTAACAGTGTACAGCAGAAGTATGAAGGAAACGAAGAAAATAATAGAAAAGCGAGTAAAAGAGCAAGAAGAATGAACTTTGGTGATTGAGGGGGATTTTGATGCAAGAATTTGGGAAAAAAGAAGACAGATAGAAGAAGAACAGGCAACAATAGAAGCAAGATCAACAAAAGATGGAACAGAAAACGCAGAAGGGACAGTACTGATTAGCTTAGCTTAGCTTAGAAGAAAGAGGGTAGGACATACTTAATGGGAACTGCACAGGAGATGAGAAAGGGGAGTACACGTATATTGGACCAAGAGGGGAGACAGTTATTGATTATGTTATGGTGAATGAAGAAGCATGGGATGAAATAGAGAAATTCAAGGTGGGAGAAAGAATGGAGTCGGACCACATGCCTTTGGAAGTGAAGACAAAAGGAAGAAAGAAAAATAGAGGAAGTGCTAATGAGGTTAGAAGAATATTTGGGCGGAAAAAGGAAAAGAAAATTATAGAGCAAGGCATAGGGAGGCAAAATACGAAGAAGCAGAGATAAACGAAAAGGTGTGGGAACTGAGCGAACAGAAGAAAAGAGATAAGAGAGAAGATGGGGCTGTGGAAGAACGAGTGGTGGGATAAAGAAAGCAGGGAAGGGAAGCAAGAAGGAAACTAAGAAAGGGTACAAGAGAGCACGCAAGAGGTACAAATTAGTATGCAAAGAGAAGAAGCAAAAGAAACGGATAGAAGAAGAACTAAAGATGAAGGGTATAAAGACGGAAGAAGAGGTATGGAGATACATAAATAGGGAAAGAAAGAAAAGGAGAAAGAGAGAGTGAGTGATGGAATTACTATGGAGGAATGGAGAGAGTATTTCAGTGAGCTGCTGGGGCTGATGAAAACAGACAAGAAAAGGAAAAGAGACAACAAAGAGTGGAAGAAAAAGAAGAGATAACAAGAGAAGAACTACAGCAACAACTAAGAAAACTGAAAAGAATAAAAGCACAGGGGAGGGACGGTATACAGAATGAAGCGTTGGATATATGGAACTGAAAAAGAAGTTGACAGGTTGTTAGAGGTAATGAATGGAGTGTGGAAGGGAGAGGGTTTTCTCCAGGAGTGGAAGTAGTGGATAATATGCCCCATATATAAGAAGGGAGAAAAGGATACAGTCGGTAATTATAGGGGGCTCATTCTCCTAAAAACGGCATAGATGGTAGACGCGATGTTTGTGGACGAGAGACTGATGAAGGAAATGAATGAGGTGTTACCAGACGGGCAGGCGGGATTTAGGAAAGGTAGAGGGACCATGGATAATGTATATATTTTGAATTACATAGTAGGAAATGAGATAATAAAGAGGGGTGGCGAGATGTATGCATTCTTTGTGGACTTGAAGGCAGCTTTTGATAATGTCGAAAGATATTTACTGTGGGAATGCCTGAGAAAGAGAGGGATAAATGAGCATCTGGTAACACAAATAGAAGAGATATATGAAGACTTATAAGGGAGTAAGAAATTGTTGCCCACTAAGCCCCAGCCTGTTTGCAGCTTTCATTGAAGATATAGAGGAGATGTTCAGGAAGGGGCTGGCAGGTTGTGGTGGTCAAAGAAAAAGTGTGGTCTTTAGCATATGCGGATGATTTGGTGGTACTAGAGAGAGAGGAGAAAGGTATGAAAGAAATTATAGGAAGCATTGAGAAATATATGAGGAGGAAAAAGTTGAAAAAGATGATGGTGTTTAGAAAAAGGGGTGGTAGGAGAAAAGTAAATGAGTGGAGACAGAAGAAAGAGAAAATTGAAGAAGTGAAAGAATTTAAGTATTTAGGTTATGTGATGAATGAAAGAAACACAACAGCACATGTGAGAGAGTTAGTGAAAAAAACAAATAAGATAATAGGAGCGGTATGGGGAATAGGAGAGAGAAAATTTGGACATGATTTTAGAAGGAGTAATGATATTTGATAGTCTGGTGGAAAGTGTGATAATGCATGGAGCGGAAATTTGAGGATGGAGAGCAAGAAGGGTTGGAAGGGGTGTAAGTAATAGTATTATATTACATACCGAGGCGGAAAGTATTCCATTCCTGTCGAGAGAACTATAGTTTACCGAGAGGCATAGCCTCGAGGTGAACTAGTTCTCGAGACCCAGGAATGGTACTTTTGCCAAGGTTTTTATACTATTTTATTTACAATTAATCATTTAATAAAACAAACACCAAAACCTACTTCCATAATCGTTAATTTAGCCAAAATATTAACACTTAGTGGGCGCTGCACAATTGGCATTTTATTAAAAGTCACAAAATGTCCGATAGTCAATTCGAGTATCCACCCCCAGAATTGCGGGAATCCGCAAAAAAAAATTAACGCTCAATCTTTTACCTGAGAAGAGCAAAGAAAGATACGAAAGAACGTACAGAGATATTCGTGACTGGTGCTCCAAAAAGAATGTCCAAAAGTACACTTCCGAGAGCGTGGTACTTGCTTATTATTTTGGCGAAGTATGTGGTCTCCATGTGGTCTCACTACTCTATGTTGAAAAGTACTGTTCACTTCAAAGACAACGTTAATATTTCAAAATATGCTAAATTAATAGCATATTTAGAAAAAAACAAAAAGTGGGATATCAACCCAAGAAATCAGGTATATTTACTAAAGGAAATATAGAAAATGCACCGTTTGAGTTCCTTCCACATAAGGTATGTGACAACTTTTTTAGCTTTTATCACAATTCTAAATATTTTAGGTTGCTTTGGTTATTGATATCTCAGGATGCCGAAGTGACGAATTAATTCAATTTTATTATTGTGCTTCCAAATACAAAAACTTACCAGCCAAGAACATTTGTTGTAACTGATATTGAATGGATAGAAATTTTGAAATGTTACGTTAATCTACGTAATAATGTTGAGGGTGACCGATTCTTCTTGCAAATAATATACGGCAAGGTGACAAAACAAGCATATGGTTCTAATTCAATTTCACAATTTCCGATACAGCAACATCGCTTGCAAATAGTAGTAGAGACATCCTTAATTTAAAGAAATTGGGAGGATGGAGATCAAGTACAGTAGCTGAAAAATATGTGGGTAATTCCTTAGATGGACAACTAAAAAATGCAAGCATGCTTTCTACCAAAGATCCTGCGAGTGTGAGAAATGTGCCTAAGGTATCTGATGAGATGAATTAGTGTAGAGACGTAGAGATGTGCAAGTGTGAGAAAGAAGAACGAGAATTAGGGAATCTAGGTACGATGGGAAGTCTGAAAAAATAATAATGGAAGAAATGCCAAAGTACCTAGGAAAAGAGAGTAGAAAAGAGAGAGTGATAATAGCAAGCTTTAGATGAAGAAATGAGGAGAGAGAGAATAAATATTGGAGTGAGGATAGGAAAAGAATATGCAGGATGTGTGGAGAAAAAAGGAGACGATAGAGCATTTCTTAAAGGAATGCGTAGAATTGAGAGAGAGAGGTGAGAGTAGAGAAGAAATTTTGAATGAATACGGATCGAATGGATGAAGAAGGTTGAGTGGAGAAGAGGGACGATATGTGGGGAGGGATAAAAAGCTGCTAGAATTATTGATTTATTTTGATTTATTTATGTCTAAATAAAAATCTGGTCAAGATTGCTTTGGTAAAAATTACAAATATTGAACGTGAGTCCTGGAGATAACAAATAAAACATCAAAAATGAGACACAAACGAAGAACTTTCCATTAATTTCCTTTCATTCCCTCTGCTTCTTGACAACGCACAACTAAATGGCAATCTAATTTTTTTCATGGCAATCTTGACCAGATTTTTATTTAGACACCCGGTAGTTTTATTTATTATATAATTTTATTTTATTGAGTTACGGGAAATGTATTAATCGGATTGTATAAACCTGTAAAGAAACATTCTTATTTTCATAATGCTTTATAAATGAAATCTCGTGAGGATTTTTTTAAGTGAAATCTTCTTTAGCGGCGGTGAGCACTTTTTGGCATGGGTAAAAAATGTTAAAGTCGCGTCAGGACACGTGGCCTGATAATAAATTCGTAAGACAGGGGGAGGGTAGACCGCCGCGCCGGCACGGCGTAGGAGAGGAGGTAATATCCCCCTCTCTTTGTTGCGAGTTTCAGAAGAAATAATCGTCCAGCGGGAGGAGTAGCTATTTATCAAAATATGATCACAGTTCATTATGGCACAAATTATATGGATGTGCATGCGAAATACACCAGCATGTTTAATGCTACTGTTTCTGATATCGGCGATATGTGTATAAGTCGTTGCCACTCTGGTAATAATCAGTTCATTATTATGGTTGCCGTTTACATTTCTCCAGATAAGTCATTGCGTGCTATACGAGACTTCTTGTATGAAAATTTATTCATTTATTCTCATGACGCATCTGCATTACTTCAAAAAAAAAAGGGAAATTTGCCAATCATTTTGAGTGGAGATTTCAACATAAACTTTGCAGACAATAAAAATGAACAATTAATTGAATTTTTAAATAATGAATTTGGTTTAACGATGTCAAATGATCGCAATCTTGGCACAACGAAATACAAAACTACTATTGATGCGGTCTTTATTAGACATTTAAATAGATTCGAATCAAAATTGTTCATTTCTTACTTCAGCTACCATAAACCTATTGTATCAGTTTTAGAGATTGGCGATGGTGATGCTGGTAATGATGATGGTGAAACAGTCGTTGAAATTATGGATGAAAGTTGATTTTTCTGAGAGATAAACTTTTTAATGTAAAATAATATTGTAATAGTTCTGAAGTGTTAAATTTTTAATGTATATAAATTGTCATGTTTGTGTACGATAGCGCAATAAATGAATATTGTATTTTACCACATTAATGATAGTACTTTTATACTGATAAATAAAGCAATTCGTGCGAAATTATTCCCTAACCATTCCAAAATATTCAAAAATGCACAACGTTAATGTTCAAGTTTTCACTTCTGTCGGCACTCCCGGAGTGCAACCCGTTGTTTTTTTTTGCAAACCGTAGACAAAAAAGGTTATTGATACTTCGAGCGGTTCAATTTCTGATACAACAACAAGGTGATTTTTTTTGATAGCTGCGCATCCACCAAAGGGTATTAGAGCTCCTGTCGTAGTAATAAATAAAGCTTAGAAACTGAAGAACAATTAATTAAGAAAAGGACAAAGTTTTCTCAATGCACACTGTCTATGTACATTTGTACTCAAATATAGGCACCGTCTTGTAGCTGAACAGAAAATTTCTTTGATTTCTTCCGCGTATTCTACTTCAAGCATTGAGATCTGCCGCCACGTTATGACGTAGTTATTTTACAGTTTTGCGCTATGACTCTGTAAGTAGCTTTTACAATCTTTCACGTCGAGTTTTCCAAATTAAAATCTCTTTCGGATTACAGCTTTCCAGATTTCAGCTACTGCTCGCATACTGTGTGAGCTTCAATTTACTTTTATGGTATAAGAGCTTTCCTTCCTAGGAAAATTAGCACGGCTAACGTGACGTCGGTGTGCAAGTCGGTCGATTTGGCCAGACTGTGTCACATTGTGTGCACTTTCTACAAATTACGACTCGGATGTATGCAGATTTCCGCTCTTCCTCCGAAGGGATGATCATCTCTCAAAAGCCAGGACCGGAATTGCTCGCTCGTTCCGCGAAACAATTTCTTCGGTGAACGACAATGGAGTGACGGAAAATTGATGCCGACCTCTCCTCTCCTCTTTGTAGTCAACTTCAAAGCTTTCACTTTACAAAGTCGATAAATTTTTCGTATAAATTAACGCCGACCCGGAGATTGACTCTAGAATAACAAGAGGTTGCCCGAGAGCGGGGTCTTGGAACTCTAAACTGCACCGAGCATAATATTCGCCGACATATGCGCAATGAGCTGATATGAGTCTTTTAAGATGCAATTTCGCGCGAAATACAGTCCTGTTTCGCGAAAACGGGACAATGAAATCGCAGTTAAAAAGGCAATTTTCGTTTGTTCCGAAAGTAATCGGGTTTTACAAGCTCGATAAAATTTTTGATAATTTCGTCGGCGGTTGCACTCCGCAGCACTTCCCATGCAAACTTTGTCAACAAATAAAAATTAATCTGCACATATTTTACAACAAAACGATAATGGTGAGCTAGTTAAATACAATAATGTTTTATTATAATTATGACAAAGTGACACAAAAATCTTGGAGTTGACAGTATCCTAAACTTTGTTAGAAGCAACTTTGCGACCATTTAAATCCAAATGGTTCTTTCTTATAGTTCAATTTATGAGCTCTTCATCGAAATTGAGTGCAGCAGTTGAGTAAACTGACAAGTCACGTCTGATTGAAAATACGGTAATAGTGTTATAAAACGTGTGTAGTTATCCCGAACCAATTTTGGTAACACACTCATCAGGATATGTTGGTGGACTCACACCTCCTAAGGTTTTTACTAATATGGTCTACTCCACAATAAATTACAACTAATAATACATTTTTTTGTACCCACATAGCATGAAGTTTCATAAAGCATAGATCCACTACATGTCAGATTGTTCTTTTGAAGATTATCTCTTGTGCCCAGATCAGTTTTCCACTTTGTCTTTACTGTTTTTTCAAAATTATGTATTCTTTACGCCATTAGCACGAGCAAATTATGATATTTACCTTGCACGAAAACACATACACATACATCTATTCGATTGATGCAAAACCTAATTATAATATGTATATATTTATGTTAGGAGATTTCATATTTATTGAATTGGAGTTTTTTTCAATGTTATTAACAACTGGGATAAAACATAATGTTCTTCACTCCCTCAATTCCTAACCTACCTAATTACAATCTCTATTTTCTCAATTACTCAATTTTCAGTTATTCAGTTGAATGTTTCCAGTTCCCAACTCGTCAACTTTCAATTTCCCCAGTGTCTAGTTCCTGAGTTTCTACTTCGCTAGTCCATTTCCCACTTCCTCGAATCTCGGTTCCAAAATTCCCAATTCCTAATTATCTAGTTTCTCTATTTTACAGTTTCCCAGTTTCTAAGTTCTCAATTACTAAAATTTCAATTTCCTCAGTTCCTCAGCTCATATTCCTCCAGTTCCCAATTCTTAGTTCCTCGCATTCATAGTTCCTCTTTTCCACGTTGCTCAGGCTCTAGTTGTAAAGTTCCTTTAGTTATTCACGTTTATTGTCTTGTTCCATAATCAACTGCTTCGGAGCTTCTCAATTCATATTTTATCAGTCCCAAGGTCCCAGTGTTTCAGTCCCCTGTGCCCCAATTCCTAATTATACACTTTCTAGTGTCTCTGTTGACAATTCCAAGTTCTCATTTTGTCGATTTCTAGTTGCCCAATTCCTACTTCTTGAGTTTTAGATTAGATTAGATTAGGTGTTGAGGAA
The DNA here is from genome assembly GCA_963583935.1 of Diaperis boleti. Lineage (NCBI taxonomy): Eukaryota > Metazoa > Arthropoda > Insecta > Coleoptera > Tenebrionidae > Diaperis > Diaperis boleti. The sequence goes on along the minus strand of OY757242.1, from coordinate 55,571,136 downwards.
TTTGCTCCCCTCACCGACACTTAGACCACACCGCGGGCCCATTGTGTCACCCCCTCGTGTCCCTCATTCCTATCTCTCATCCAGCCATCCGACATTGTCGAAAAAAGCTAGGACGGTTCCAGGCTTCTTGAGTTTCTATGATCTAGATTTCTTAAATTTCGATTTCCTCAGTTCTTCAGTTTCTATTTCCTCAGTTTCTGCTTCGCCAGTTACTAGTTGTCCATTTCACAGTTTCTGGATTCCCAATTCCCCAATTCCTAAGTCATTGTTCTTAGTTCCTATGTTCCCAGTTTTCCGTCCCTCCTTTCTCACATCGCTTATTTCCTAAGTTTCTTGGTGTTTTGTTCCCAGTTTCCAAGTTCTCAATTTCTTGATTCACAGTTGCTATTTCCCTAGTTTTATTTACGCGCTTCCTATTTCCCAAGTTACCCAGGCTCTAGTTCTAAAGTTCTCTCAGTTCCCCATTTCCCAATTCTTGGTCTCACAGTCTAATTCATCATTCCCCGGATCCCAGCCTTATTTCTTCATTTAATTGTTTCCTAGTTCCTAGTTCCGCGTTCCCCAGCTCCTTAGTTTTTGGTTGCATAGTTCATAGTTCCGCAGGATCACCGGTTACAAGTTTCTTTGTTTCCAGTTTCTCAGTTTCCGATTTCTTAATTATGTAGTATCTGAGTTTTCATTTCCCAGGTCCTAGTTCTATGTTCTTGGTCTCCAGTTGCTCAATTCCTAGTTCTTCATGTTCTAAGTTCTAAGTTTTTCACTCTGTAGTTCCCAGTTGTCAATTACTCGGATTACCAGTTTCCCACTGCATTTTAGAGAAGAAAAACTTATGGTATTATTTAAACAGGAGTTCCACGGGGTTTCGACTGAGTTAGAGCAGCACCCAAGTATAATTTTCTTTACACATTAAAGCCTACATTTTGACGGTAATTTCATTGATATACTGCATAATTTCAACCGGAAGTGACGTCAGAGGTACCTATATGACGCGAACGAAACATAGATATGTTGATACTTTATGACACATACAAACTTTTGCGTGTATAGTAAGCACCATCGATTGATTTAAAGAAAATACACAACTTGTTATAAAAAACCTGCTTATGGAGAATAATGTGTCGGCGCTCTCTGTTTCGCCTTTGTATAGCACGTGTCCATGTCGGAGAGCAGATTTTTTGTAACATGTTGTTTATTTTTTTAAATCACTATATCGATGGCGTTTACTATATCATATCTATTGGAAAACCATACCTTGGCTCTCGGACTACTAGTTCCTTAGTTCCGAGCCGTTCAATCCATATTTCATCAGTTCTTATAGTTCCCGGTTTCTTTGTTTCCAGTTTATTGTTTACCAGGTTCCCAATTCTCAATTTCGACTTATGCACTTCCTAGTGTTTCATTTTCCAGTGCCCAATGCCTAGTTCTTAGTTCTTCGGTTTTACCTCCTACCTCCTACCTCCTACCTCCTACCTCCTTACCTCCTAGTTTTACAGTCTCTATATTCTCAATTCATCAAATTTCAATTTACTCAGGTCCTTAGCTTCTATCTCCGCAGTTCCTACTTCACCAGTAGCCATCTGTCCATTTTTCAGTTCCCTAATACCCAATTTATTGATTCCCAGTTCCTAGATAAATCTTTATTTGCCCTACAGGCTTTCTGATTCCTATACATATACAAGTAACTTAACAATTATAATAATAAAAAGAAACTAAATAAAAGTCTCTATTTCTCCCTTCTCCCTCCTCTTCCATACCTCTTTCATCCATTTAATTTCCCTTCCATCTACATTCAGTATTTCCTCTCTTTATTTCCTCTTTCTTTGTTTCATCTCACTGCACTCGTTCCACATATGCTCAATCGTCTCTTTTTCCTCATAGCACATTCTACACATTCTTCCTCCATCTTCTGCCCAATACCTATTTTCCCTCTCTTCATTTCCGCACCTAAACCTCGCCATCATCTTTCTTTCTTTCTCGCTCTCCCTCCCCAAACACTTCGGTACTTCCTCGATCATGCATCTTCCGTACTTCCCGTTGTATCTGGATTCTCTAATTCTTTCTCTCCTCTCTTGTCTATCCGTATCCTTATCTCTTTCACTTAGTTCTACATTCATCCACACGCCTCTTTCTCTCAGTCTATTTCTTTGCTTGCATACCCATTCCTCCTGTAGCAATTCTCCCTATCATTCTCCTCTGAATTCTTCTTTTTTTCTCTCCAGCACTCCTTTAGTATCCTACATTCTTTCCTCCCTTCCATCCTGTCTTCGAACTTGACCGCTCTTTTTCCCGCTTTCACTCTCAACCTATTCCTCTTGCATTCTTCTCTCACTATGTACCCTGGCGTTTCTCTCTCCACCCCTAGCACCCACCTCAGATATTTCTCTTGCACCCTCTCTATCTCCTCTTGTTCTTTCCATCCCCAGACCTCTGCTCCGTACAACAACACGCTTTCAATAAGACTTTCAAACATCATCATTGTCCTCTTAAAATCGCCTCCCCACCTTCTCTCTCCTATTCCCCATACACATCCTATCACCTTGTTCGCTTTTCTTGCCAGTTCTCTAATATGTGCCTTATCTGTGGCTCTTTCATTGAACACATACCCCAAGTATTTGAATTCTTTTACTTGTTCTATTACTTCTCCCTTCCACCTCCAATCACTCTCTTCGTTCTTCCTCTTTCTCTCATTGAATACCAGCATTTTTGTTTTCTCTACATTCACTTCTAGTCTTTTCTTCTTCACATATTTTCCTAAACTCTTTATCATTTTCTTCATTTCTCTTTCACTCTTTGCCACCATTACCATATCATCCGCAAACGCCAGGCTCCACACTTTTTTTCTAACTACCACACACCCCCCCGCTTGTGCTCTCTCTAACATTCCGTCCATATCTGCCACATACATCGTGAACAACAAGGGGCTGAGCGGGCAACCTTGTCTCACTCCCTTTGTTGTCACAAACCATTCTCTTTCCCTCTCCCCTACCTTCACTTTACTTTTTGTCTTCTCATATATCTCCACCTTTCTTAGCAGCCATTCATTTACCCCTTTCTCCCTCAGGCACTCAAACATCCTCTCTCTGTCCACCTTGTCAAAAGCCGCTTTGAAGTCTACAAATAATGCATACACCCTCTCCCCTTTCTTCTTTAACGCACTCTTCGTCAAATGGTCCAGGATGTATACATTATCCATAGTTTCCCTCCCCTCTCTAAATCCTGCTTGGCTGTCTGGTAATGCTCCCTTTTCCTCTATCTCTCTGCTCATCCTTTCATTCAGAATTGATGCATACAACTTTTTAGGAGAGTTATCCCTCGGTAATTTTCTACTTTATTTTTCTTCCCTTTTTTGTAAATGGGGTAAATTACCCCCTCTCTCCACCCTACCGGGAATCCTTCTCCTCTCCACACCCCATTCATTACCTCCACCAGTCTCTCTAGCACTCTTCTCGTCCCATACATCCACGACTCATTCTGTATTCTATCCCTCCCAGGTGCCTTCCCTTTCCTCAGTTTCTTCACATGCCTCTCCACCTCTTCCATTGTAATTTCTTCTCCTTCAGGTTCTACTCGGTTTCTCTTCGTCTCTATTTCCGTTTTCTTTTTTCCTTTTCTCCCTCCAGCAGCCTCATGAAGTACTCCTCCCACTCATTCATCGTTATCTCCTAGTTCTATACCTCCTTCTCTGTTCTTATTGCTTTTATCTCTTCCTCCTCTCTCTCCTTCTTCTGCCTCTTCTTCTCCCTGCATGTCTCTCTGTATCTTCTTTTCGCTTCTAAAAAGCCACTTCTGTTCCCTTTAGTCTTTCTCTACTTTCTTAGTTCTTTTATTGCTTCCTTTTTACTTTGCTCACATTCTTTGTCCCAGTTCCTTGTTCCACGTTCCCCAGCTCCTCAGTCTATAGTTCCCACTTACTAATTTCTCATTACCAGTTTCGCATTGCATTCTAAAGAAGAAAACTTTATTTCAATAGAGGTGCCACGGGGATGCGGCTGAGTTGGAGCAGCAGCCTATATTTTAGACAATACCTGTAGTTGTTCGGTTCCTTTCAAGAATTTTTGAAGAATTGTCAATTTGACCTTCTAGCAACAAGAATTTTTTTTTTACAAATCTCAAATAACTCCATTATTACTGTAAAATTCTACATTTCGTTGGATGTATATATTTTTAGAAAACTTTCCCATGAATATATGAAATTTTATGGTTTCGACCCAATGTCTCTCGACGTTTTGCCACATCTATTGAGTATCTTGTCGTTTCGTTTGAATGATTCTCGACATAAGAGTATATCGATATAATGCTTCTCGAATTACAGCAATACCATACTTTTAGTGTTCATAAGAAGCTTTTGATAACACAGTTCTCCGGGAGTAGCAAAAGAAATACTTTACATTATCCACGTTGTTGAATATGTAGCTCTTTCTTCTGAAATGATTTCTGAAATCAGAAAAATTAATTTAATAGTTTATTGAAAAATATTAATTAAGTAATTAGGTCTTTGTTTTGGTTTCTGTCTCTTCCCTTATCTGTATAAGAAATTTGCTTTTAATATTCAATTTCTTCTTTCAGTCTCTGTTCCCCTTCTTTCACTCTCTTATTTACTAATTTTCTTTTTTGTATTTATTTGTTGTTTTTTGCTGTGACAATTTGTCTGACATGTATCTATGTTGTAAACGTTTGCGTTTGCATTGATGTTTCATATAAGATAGCTGAAAATCTAAGCGTAAGATTTAGGGAATTAAGCCAGCATCAAACAACATATTTCTTCACCCTGTAATAACAGCGACCAAACTTTCTAAAGGTAGTGTAGGTATCAATAACGGCCCTGGGCCAGACTTGACGCCTTTTGTGTTGGAAACTTGGAAATTACACGCTACGGCCACACGGACCATTATCCGGAACTTCCAGATATGTATTTAATAGACGACCATAGGAGTTTTTGTGCCGCCATCTGTCGAGGGCCGGCACATTTACATAATGTCCAAATGCCATGCCAAGTTTAGTTCGCTTGGATTATGCACGACACTTGATGCTGATTGAGATTGTATTACGCTACATTTAAATAACATGCGGGACAGACTCTGCGCTATGCTTGTGCTTAGTGCTGAATATTTAAATTAGACCGCCATTTAAATTAGCTTTTGTTAGATTCTGAAGTGATAAGGAAACTTGCGGTAACATGACGCTGAGTTATCATGGACACTTTTACATAATAACTCGCACATTTGTCAAACCAGCTGCAGTCACGTCGTTCCACTGTTGTTTTATTCCGGTACGAGGAATTAGTTTTGTATTCGGATGATGGGTCCGCTTTTGTGGAATATCATTTGGGAATCTTTCACAGTGGCACCTTTTTGATAAATGACCCTTCGCACGTATCCTATAATAAAAAGTTAACCGTTTATGAATTAACTAGCTTCTAATCGAGTCAAATAAAGAGAAATAAAGAACAAAAGTCTCATAATATCGTCAGGATGGTATTTTGCACATGTCACTTTCTATGCATCGCTTGTCGTTACAGATTACAACGAGAGTTGTAGAACAGATGAGACTTTTCAGCCCGTCTTTAGAACGTCAAAACAAGGGTCCATGGATGTCACAGCAATGATTTTGCGTAAATTCTGACACTAATAGTTAACAAAATGCCTCCAGTTCGAAGACGCTACAATCATTATAGTCAAATGAGGTCGAATTGTTGGCTTAGTTGAGGGAGGTGTTTCAAACCGAGAAATGGGGTCGTCCCCCTGAACTAAATTTCACGAATTCAACTATAGCATCTTGTAGACTACATAACATGAAGCCCCAAAACTTGTTCTGTTGTTTAATAAAGTTGTTTTGTGGGATAACAGGGCGTATCAAAAATCGCAATCTTGGCTAGTATTTTCAAACGCTGTACATTTACCGCCTCTTGTGACGTCATTTCGGGGGAGCATTCTCATTGGTTCGTGCATTTCTCAATAGTCCGCACATCTAGTAACTTTCAATTTTGTCTGGTGAATTTTGTCCCGTGTTGACGTCGCAGAAAGGCGCGCGTTTCAAATAAGACAAAGACTTTTCCGTCTAGTTTCTAGAAAAGCTGTTTTTGAAAATTGCGGGACGACCCCATTGGCTGACGTTTGGGAATCCATCAACATCGTCCACGTGTTTCAAATGATTGTGAAGATCGTCATAATATGGCAACAAGAGACAGATTTCCGCCCACGGCTTCCACAGAGATGGATTAGATGAGAGCTTTTCACAGGAGAATATCGGCGAGCACAGTCTGCCGAAGGATACGAGCTTATAGGCTAAATCAAACACTTCCCTTAACTGCCGCTCAACGAACCACTAGACTTCTATAGTGCCAAGAACAAACAAATTGGGCATACGAATGGGATTAGTGTGATCTTCAGCGATGAGTCCCGGTTTTGTTTATGGCGCCACGACGGCAGAGGTCGAGTACGCCGGTTTCTTGGAAAGAGACCTCAGTCCCCTGACACTCTGCGAGGACTCGATCAGCAGTTAAGAGTAATATGGAATGAGAACCCACAGCAAGAGATTGATGATCTAATGAGAAGCATGCAACGTCATGTATAGGCTTGTATTAGGCCGCGCGACGACATGACACATTATTTTTTTTATTGTGTAATGTTTTTCTTTTAACTTCAAAACTTCATCAATTACATATTTTTGCGAAACGAATCTTGTACTAAAATTTCAGACCTCTAGCTTATCTCCTTCCAAGTGGGTGCAATAATTTAGAAAGTCCATGTATAAAGAACCTCTGTGTAAAACTTCAGACTTTTAGACCTTCTAGTTTGGGCTGTGCGTTGATACGTCAGTCAACAAGTCTAAAAGAAGTGGTTGGGGTTTTTATCTCATCAAAAAATGCTTTAGAAAAGATAATATGCAACCTGAAAGAAAAATAAAGCAATTGAAAGTGAAGAGGAACAGAAGTGAAATGAGGAAGATTCAGAAACATTTGGGAACTTTTAGAAACATTTTCGGAAACAATCAACAGAAACACAAAAGTTGCTCAATGTTTCTTCAGTGAAAACGAGGCTTTAGAGAAGAAAGCTAGGACATTATAAACTGCATAATGTTGAAATAACAAGTGACTAATTCAAATTTATTCCCCCCTTACAAAGCTCAAGATAATCTATTTCAAGAGGATGTAATACAGGTCCTGCAATAATGAGAGAATGTAAGGGTTCCCCCAAATCAACCTGGGACATCTCCTAGAGGCTGCAAGCCAGAATCTTCTGAGTTTCAGATCCTACTCTAGCAAGCCCAATGCAAAGGGTGTTTTCATGTCACTACAAATCCAATAAGAGTCATTTTTACACCATTTTGACATCTACCTAAATCATCCTGTCCCTTGTTCTTCAGTATCTCCAGCAGTTGCTGCGAAGCCCCACTCACAAACATGAATTTAGGTGGCTTGTACTCCTTCTTCTTCTTTGTTAAGTTCTCTAATGTGGGCTGCTTGACCTTTATATCTGCAACATTTCCCTGCAGTACTTTATCACAATACTGAACAGACCTACCCAACAAACACAAAGTGTGTAAATTATTCCTATAATTAGAAACAATCCTCTCATAAAAACTGTCTGGTTTCAAACTCCCGTCCAATAGAGAATTGAGTCTCCTCAAAACTGTACAACTGCAATCCACAGCATTTAAAATGGAAGCATTGTGGACCACCCTCGTGTCAACCTTACGCTCCCTTGCCCTGGTGCTGTGTAGAAGTCCTCCTGGCTTTCCAAGAGTCATTATAATAACCGAATTTGAAATATTGGGACTAGCGCTTCCACATGTTAGGATCGACGTGTAGGCCTCCAGATGTACTTTGTCGCAACATTTTATAATTTTTAAACCTTTGACTGTGATGTTTTTGCAGTCCCCGATTATGTAGAACTTTTGAGGTTAGAATTATAGAACAGTTATAGAACGGGCTCATGGGGTGATTACGGTTGCCTGGTTTTAGGGGCAATGCTTTAATATTCCCTGCAAAAAATTCTCTTAATAAGTTGATGGAAGCTCTTGTTGTGTGCACTGTAGCTTCATCCTGCTTGAAACAACCCAGCGTAAGTTCGTCATCGTGCAGATATCCGGAATAGAATGTTTTCAAATTCCGTTTACTTTTGTTGCATTGTGAAAATAAGGTTGTACAGGTCCCACTCAAGTGCAAAAAAAATTATTATAAAAATAATTATAAGATAATTCAACTTCCTTAATTAATGGGAAATCACGATTTGTAAGTGCCGCACAAACTTGAAAAGCAACTGTTGCATGAGGAGCTAAAGTAGCTGGATTTTTTTCTAATTGTAAGATAGACGGTGCGATTCTGTTCGTACATTGTTATTAAATAACGATCGCTATTTTAACAATTTGTTATTATTTAACGATTTGATAAAACGTGCTATTCTGTTTCACGAATGTTATGTCATATTAGCAATCTTGCTTGAGTAGCGATTGTTACCGTACCGATCGTTAAAAGGGTCTCGTTAAGTTTATAACAATTGTTAAATTGACGTTTTTTAAATCTTTTGGCGTTTTCTTAAGATGAATTTTCTAAGTATAGAAGGTAATATTCATTTAAAAAAAAATACTGACGGCTATTAATCTGTAAGCGCTACATAATAATAATAATAATATTTATTATCCTACAGATTGCTCCATTTACAGGACAATTACAACTCAATCACATTACACAGTCAAGTACACTATACTAATTATCATCTAACAATTTGATAATAATTTTCTCGGAATCATAAAATATATCACAATAGTTTGACAACTGGTTATACCCATTAACTACATACCTAATTCAGAAAAATTTTACACGTTTTTTATAGAAGACGAGCACGATTATATTACCGACACATTCGATACCACCAGGATCCATTTGAAATACCCACATTAAGATTTTTCAAACTATTTAGGTTAAATAAGCAAGCTGCACAAATGATAATAGAAGAGCTTTCCGAATTCTACAATTATATGAGAAATAGAAGAGATAAAGTTGCTTTCACATCGGCATGCATACACCTAAAATTAACGACACATATTATATGCCTGCTATTGCATATTTAAATCGTAAAGAATTTTATAGTATAAATATGCAAGCCATAATATCGTCGCCTAAGAAGCAACACCAGTCATCAACCATTTCCCATCTTTTCAAGAAAAGGAGAAAACCGAACCCTAATCAAGGTCTAGAACTCATTACCTTTTCTGGTGTGGTTTTCTATCACTATAAAACATGTTTTCTATACTATAGTAAGAACAATTTTATGCTAACCAGCCTATGCGGCGTGATAATTCGAAGAAGAATAAGAACAAACCTGTTTGTCGAAAATGGGTAGCTTCTTGACGACGATATGTACCCAAACATTGTATTTTTGAATGTGAATTGTAGACATCCAGGAGCTACTCATGATGCGGCTATTTGGGAGGTAGATATCTACAATTCATAATTACTTATAGAAAGGCGTTATAGACAAGATAGTCTGCAAAATGTTTGCATCATAGAGGATTATTACCCTGACCATTGAATTTCAATACTCTAAGTTAGAGTAGACGCCCATTAATGATACCTTACCAAATACACCAGAAAGATTGTATACTGACAGGCACATTACTATTAGGTGGGCGCCTTGTTATTTGATAACAATTTCGTTATTTTATAATGAATGACGATATCGTTAAATTTATGACGACCAGAATATGAAATAGTATAGCAAAATTGTTACGGTTAAGTTTTTAACGAATTGTTATGGTAACAATCTTGATAACAATGTGTGAACAGAATCGCACTGATTATATGATTTTAAACGACTAATTGCCCTTTCTACGTGGATTCTAGTTTTGGCGATCTTTCTAGTTCTGATAACTTGTTCTCTAGTAAACTGGGGAGTATCTAAGAACGGTGGTATAATATTTAATAGCACTCCCTCAGGCAAAATATCGTGTATTAAAAATCCTTTATCAGCTAGAATTAAATCACCCGCAACCATATTACTCATAATTCCACAATGTTTGGTCACAATTTTACTGATGTTGACCCAGGATAGAGCTTGCTAACAAAGGTTATTACTCCATTGGGCGCTACACCTACAAGCCCCTTCATAGTATTTCTTTTTTTATAAGAACTGTATGTAGCTCGTTGTGTGTCCATACTTTTGGGCTGCACCATGGTCATTTCTGTACCATCAATAATTATTCTACAGTTAGTGAAAGAACTGAAACTAGAAGGCATACAACTTTTGTTTTTATGCCTGGGCGGTATATGTGACAGCAAGATCATCATTGAGAAGATTAAGTCTTAACTTCATAGTGTTAACAGAATCTGATCAACTCTAGATAAACGTGTTAACTGCCAACCTTTAATAGTATATTAAAGTATGAGTGGATAACAAGGTATTTAAAACACGCGCGAGTTTTCGAGCACGACGGCGTAGCCGGGAGTGCTCAAATAGAGCAAGTGTTTTAAAGACCAGTTATCCACGAATACTATACGCTATTTTTTATTATACCAGGAATACTGGAAACAAATTAAGCACTAAAAACTTAGAAATATTTTTTGTCGTGATAAATCGAAATGGCGTAATAATATTGCCATTAGTTACGACAATTATTGTTTACGTTTTTCTCGCGTCCACGTCTGTCATTGCATTTAGTCGTGTCAGCAAAAATCGAGGAAAAATGAGTTAAAACGAGATTTCACCCGATATAGAAGTATTGGCCGAACAAGCGGAATCCAAAATACTACCATCGAAGTCAAAAGACCCATACCTGAAGGAATATGAAAAGTTTTCAAATTTGATGAAGTTATAATGATACCTATATTTCCTTCACAACCTTTAAAGCTCGCCGTGCTTTAATCGCCTGTATTCGCACGCTCAGGCGTGCTTTAAACGGCGATTCTGATGCAGGTATAATAAAAAATAATTTATTTCTAAATTATCAAATAGTTCTACCAGTGCCACAAATATTTCTTTTGCAGGTAGACCGGTAAATGTTTTTATTAAATGGCTGCTATGCTCAATGTATTTGAAACTAAAACTAACTTTTAAATGTTCCTTTGTGAGCGTTTCAACACTTTAGCGAAGAAAGTAATTTTCAGCCCCTAATGCCGCAGAAATATTCACAGCTTTTACTTCACCAACTACTTTTTCTTCACTGACACTTGGTGGCTGTTGTAATCCACTTGGGCTAGGTGTTCATCCTCCAATGCTCCTGCCTGGTCTAGTTCTGTTTCAGGACGTTGAATTTTCCTTTGTGAAATGCAAGTTATGAAATTAATAAGCAGGGGGTATATATTTTCTATCCATATTTATAAACATGTATTTACCGTTTAATGGGGACATCCTTCTCATGATGTTTTCCAATATTGTAATCAAATTTTGTTTTCCCTCTTTTGATCAACAAAATGGCAACTACACACTCTCGAATTTACATTCGGTTATCAGTCTTGACGTCTAAACAAATGTTACTAATATTAAGTAATAAATGTAAGGTATTGAACATACCTGAACAATAATTGTTTCCATTTTCGAAATTCTTTGACGTCTTGTGGGAAACGGAAAAATGTACAACCATCCTTCTCAGAATAGTGTTTGCAGGTGGGGGCAAAACACATTACCATCTTGAAAAATTTCTATAAAAGTATATGTATACATCAAAAATCAGAATCAGGTGAGCCCTTACCTTCTCAGTGATTAATCTTCAACACACTTCATAGTTGTAATTTGTTGAAAACAGGAAAATGTAGAATTAGTCACCTAACCTAACATAAACATAACCTAAAAATGCACCAAAGTTTGAGGATTTCCAGCAAATAATCCCTTCTACTCACTTAAAATTCTATGGTCAACTATGTATCTCGCCTCACTCGATACAAATAAAGTCCTTTTCCGTTAAATACGCCAAAATTAAATAAAAATGTCGTAATGCTGTCTAAAACACATGTAAATAATGCTTTGTTTGGAACCAGCACTATGACCTTCGCCGCCCTGACGTCACACTTGCGCAGTCAATTAAGCTTACCCTGTGTCAATCTTACCGTCGACTAGCTGCCACTTGCGCTCCCCCAAACAGCACATTGCATTTTCGTGTCGAGTTGCGACGCATTTTCGGGTCGCACGCGAATTAGGTTTACCCCGTGCGAAAAGAACTTGTACTATTACTATACACAAAATTTTAAAGTTACAAACATTTGGTCGTGCTCCCCTAGAGATAATATTACCTTCGACGAAGATTAATAATTCCCAGATCGCAGAGATGCTTGATATTTATATTTCGGCATCGAAATGTGTCCAACCCCGATTAGACCTAATGGAAATCCCGTCGCCGGAGCGAGCGAGCGTCTCCACTTATCTCTTTGTTTATGCATGAGCTAACGCCGTATGTATAAGCATCGCAATTAGAACACGGCCCAGCCCAAGTTTCGCAACAGTGCTTGCCTTGTTACCCCGTTTCAAACAACAGTCCAGTCCTAATTTAGCTTGGTATACCAAGTGTGCCCCTTGCCACCCACTCCTACGACCAAACAATGTAACGCGAAGACACACACACCGCTTTAATTATATGTGACTTTCCATAATCGAGTTAGCCAAACTTTCAGGTGCTGTCGATAATTTAACTTGTTGTATAATTTACTTTTGGGATAGTTTCGTCTTGAGATGGGAGCGAGTTGACATTCTTTCGGTTATAATTAACGAACGCGACGAAAGAGACTGTGTGATGGGTATTCCCCAGGTTACGACGCGACGGTGGAAAGGTGTAATATCGGTAGCTCGTATAAAGCCAAAATGCAAATGAAGTTCAAGGATAAAATTGCTTCAACAATAATGAATAAATATGTAGGTGTTTTGAAATTAATTACCCTGCATACCAAAATTGACCAATGCCTAAAACTTACATTGAACATATCGCTCTTCTAGTTTTTTCTAAAGGCTTATTATACTACTATCTGATCAAAACAGACAACTTCTCATTTTTCAGTGAAGCGAAAACAATAATAAGAAATCATTTTTTGACTGACTCTGTCCTACGCATGGAAACAACTTTTTGTGCCTGTATATGGAAGCAAAATGTTAACTCAAAGGAAACTAAAATATGGTTTCATTCTAGTATTTACGTTTCTCTTAAAAATATATCCATCCTCTACATATTATCTAACAAGTAAGAGATAACGATCATGTCAGACTTCTTTGCTTAACCGATCATCAAACGTTTATAGTAGTTTTGTTCTCCACTTACACTCAGAGAACCCTTCCAATAATACATTAATTTCCACATATCACTTACTGAAAATGAATTATACAGGATGATTATAAATGATTTTCCATCAAGTTGGCTGTGTAAAATATGCCAACGTATTTTTAACGACCATTTGCCGCTTATTTTAATTAATCAGTAGGCAACCAATAATTTACTCCTTGATCATTGTGCACAGTGAATATTGTCCAATTCAATGAAGCGGCAAATGGTTGAAAATACGTTGAGATATCATTTAATCATTTACAATCACCCCGTACTTCATGATTAAAAGGAACCAAAATCAACAATAATTTATTTGTTTTTTCTACGTCCTATGAAGAAATTGACATATGTATTACTGGACAAGACAGCAAACAGAGACATATTAATTAACAGCAGATTATCAAGAATCCAAAAGTATATTATATTATTGCGGGTTTTTACAGTTTATAACCGTGTTCCGCATCGTAACATCTACATTTTCCTGTTTCTCCAGTCTTCCTCCTCTAGGTTGTTTTTACATGGCCTCTCCTATGTCATTTCGCCATCTTCTTCTTGGACGTCCTCTTTTCCGTCTACGGGTTGACTCCCAAGCAATTATCTTCTTTGGCCATCGCTCTGGGCCCATGCGTCTGACATGCCCATACCATCTTAGTCATTTAGCTTCTATGGTGTCAAGTAACAATCCAAAACTAACGAACTAATAATAATACTAATCTAATTAGTTAATGAGAAAGACATAAAAATAGTGAGCATCCACTTTCAACGAAAAGACAAAAATGATAATATACAGAGAAAACAAGGTGGAAAAACATAAAAGAAACAACCATGAAATAAGGTATAATACATAATAATTATATAAAACAAAAAATAACACAAGTGACAAAAGAACATCTAAATAAAAAATATGCATATACGACTACTTACTCATCCAGAGCTCTTCTACCTTTCAGTGTAGAGGTTTTTCAGTTAAGTTTGACTTGTCACTTATGAAGTTTTTCAACAAATTTCTGTTAATTCTTACTTCTACTTTATGATCGATAAAGTTAATAAATAGAGATAGGTTATTCTTAGTTGATACCCTCATAAAGATGATCAGTAGGAACGGTCGAGTTTACGTGTGAAATAACTGTGGTCAGGCCCATAATGTTCATACTATGTCCAGAGCTTTCAGAGCGGTCCGGTGGCGGCCCCCCAGGCGCAACTTACAATAATTCGTGTCTACCACATTTTAACAAATTTTCTTTTTTCAGTACAAACTCTAGATTAGTAACCTGAAACCTTGGAAATCTGAGAATTTAAAAAATCTGACAAACATTGAAACTGAGATCCTGAAATTATAAAAATTTAAAATTGAACAAGCTTAGAAATTGAAAACGTAAGTACTTGAGAATGTGAAAAACTGAAAATCGGAGCGACTAATTTTTCGTAATCCTGAAAGCTTTAAAAACCTGAAACCACAGACTTAAAGCCTCAACTTAAAAAAAAGCAAAAACTAAAAACTTTAGGATATAACAACTTTGCCACATTCGTCAACGCTTCTAAACCGCAGGGTCGTAACGAGCGACAAAATCCGTCTAACTCAGTCTTAGTCGGGTCCTTGCAAAACTAGATCTGTGAATCAAATGACCCTGAGAGTTCACACAAACCGTACGATAATGGGCGCCAGAGCTAAAGGTCTAGTGCCAAAGGTGTAACAGCTCAATTGCACAACCTGCAAACAATATAGCTCGGTAACTACATATAACGAAAATCTGGCTAACTCGAGAAATTGGCTAGGTCAACACAGTAATGACTAAACCATATTAACAAAAGAAAACGAATTGTTTATTCAGGAAAAGAAATTAATAAATTGAATTAAATACATCAAAAATTCTAAATGAAGAAAGGAAAAAAAATATTATTACAGCGTCACGGTGAATTACATCGCCTCTTTAGCACTTCGCGCGAAATAAAAAATTGATAGGACTTACCACTCTTCAGATGAGTCGGTCCCAAGCTTGATTCGACTTTCCCCGAAGCACCTATCCTGAAAATGGTTAAGCATCGAATGCAAGAGTGCTAAGTCTCGAAGCAATCACGCTTGACTCTAAAGTAACAATTAGCTTTAAATAAAAGTAAAAGAAACTATTAATTACAAAAAAAAAAATTATTAATTACTAAAACCATCTCGTACGGCAACAAATGTGCGAGACCAATGTATCTTGCTACAAAATTACTTCCTAACACTTCGACTGGCTACAAAAAAAAGGTGAGTTCGCGAAAACTTACAACAATTTAACTACAATGGCTCGATAAACTGATCGAGTTGAGAAAACTAACTACAATGGCTTTTTGAATGTATCGAAAGAAAAGGAAAAAAACAATAATGAATCTTCAACGTCGCCGTCGGCTTGAATAAAACAACTTCTGTTCGACAATGGCGAGACTTCAATATTCCACGAAACCCTTCTGGAACGAATCCCTTCTGGAATGAATCCCGGAAGTCCACAGAGGTCTTTCGATGATTGTAGGTTCCCAAGGTCAGAGGGTCGATATATGACCAACAATATGGTTTGAAAATCCAAAAACAAAACCCAAAAAAAAACTGCAATTAGATCGATTCACCCAAAAAAAAGGTTGAAACTTACGTTGAATCCTCGACGGTTCTTATGTTCCACAAAATGGAGTCGACAATGACTTTCCCAAAAAATCCGGAAATCGCCGATATTGATAAGCCAAAGCGATAATTCCTTATCACAAACGAAACTCGCTTCACCAATAAATTGCTGAGAACACGTAATTCTGAAAAATCCCAAAAACTTGGTAATTTCACAAATGGAAAAATTAACAGCTAGAGAACGCACGTGTGCAAATTTCAACGACTCATTAGAAGATGATAAACGAAGGTGGAGGGACGTTGACAGTCCACCACAACCATTGAGCTAGAAAACCTAGAATTCTCAAATGAATGTCACAGAAGTAACTAAAATTTAATAAATTGACGGAATATAGAAAGTGAAAATTGAACCTGTGACAACTTGAAGAACTTAAAACCTAGGAACACAAAAACCTAACACTCTGAGAGTTGTGTTTTGGAAAGCCTTGAGGCTGAAAACCTGGGAAACGTAGAAAATGAAATCTGGAGATCCTAGTAAGGAAGCTTGAAAATTGAAGACTTCATACCCTGAGTAATGAAAAACTAAAAAATTGAGTCTCATAGACCTGAAAGTTTTAGAACCCAAAAACCTAAAATACTAAGAACGTAAAATGGTTTTGTTTTCTTAGTATACGTCTGTATTTATAGAGGAATATAATTACAAGGAATTTAAAGACTAAGAGTGTGGAATACTAAATAAGGTCAACACAATATAAGAAAAGAAAAAACAGCTCGACAGAGGAGGAGATAACGAAAGACAGGGTATGAAACAATTATTATACAGAATAAAATTTCTCAAAACCACCCAACGACCAATAACGGTAGAAGTTGAAAAAGAAGAGAAAGAAGTTAAGACTACTACAATCAATTCTCCAAAATATGTATCGAAGATCTTCAAAATGTGATTCTGGAAGACATTCGAGAATATTATCAAGAAATGTGGAATGTCCAAACATAAAGGTCCAAACTAATAGACCAGGAGCTGGATAGAGTTGAGTATGCAAAATATGAGGACCGCATTCTGTTCATAGTTGTGAACTCAGAAAAGCTTGCAGATTATGATTCTGGATGTTGCCTGGAGGTTTGTTGGTCCATTTATTTTTTATATCCCATCTCCTTAGATATCAAGTAAATGGATTGAACAAATGCTTTGGAACCATTTTAATGGCAATATCCAATTTTTTTATGATTAAAAATACTTATAGCTAGTCAATTGAAAAAAAAAAGATAAAAATAAAAACAAGAATTGTTGTAAAAAAATTATTTAAGACGAAAAAGGTAATTTTAACATGTCATAAAAAAAATACAAGTAATTAATCTTTTTTATTTTGACAGTCATTATTAATATATTTGCACAACGAAATGCAATTTAGTTCTAATTTTTTGCAAGAACAAGCCTTTGTTTGACAATTTGATGTATACCAATTGACCATCTTTTTTCATAACCTAATAAGGTGTAATCCATAGGCTGTAGTAGTGTTTGGTCAGGATTTATCCATACATATGTTTGTGTTGAAGCTCTTAACAAATGTAAATGTAGAGCATCTGATGTGCAAATTATTTTTAATAAATTTAAGCCGAAGCCGATATTTTGAGAAATTAATTTATATCGAAATTCATCAGCAGTTTTTTTTTTGAGAAAAGATAGGTGCAAAAACTTTCTGTACAAAATCCAACGATGCAGTTTTTAAACCATTTTTTTTTTCAAGTCGAATTTCAAAATACGACAAATGTTTTCGCCAAGGGATTGAGCAGCCAAATCACATCCTGAAATGTATCATTTGACCGTAAAGTTCACTCCAAATATTTTCTGGAAATATCATCATCTTTTCGTTTTACATTTGGCTGCAAGAAAAGACTATGGACTCTTTTGAAGAATGCCTCAGCAAAATCGCCAAAGGTTAATTGGATTCCATGAACAAATGTCATACCATCAACAATATAAATTTTTGAAGTATGTAGATTTAATACGTCCTGCCGCGTGTGTGTAGCACATAATTATTTTCACTTTTTCGAGCGAAATCCGATTTTGGACATTTCCTGTAAAATCCTTCTGCGTCAAAAGGTACTTGCAGTAATTCAAAATTTCAACACTACTACAGCCTTTTGATTACACCTTATTAGGCTATGACAAAAAAAGATGGTAAATTGTACACAAGGCTACCGAAGCGACCATTGCCAGAATTGTTGAGTCAGCCCTGTAAATGTACATCAAATTGTCAAAAAAAGACTTGTTCTTGCAAAAAATTACAAGTAAATTATTGTATTCGTGCAAATGTATTAATAATGACTGTCAAAATAAAACTGCATTTTTTTGGATGACTTAAAATTTGGTTTTTCGTATTAAATATTTTTTTATCAGTAATAATTTTTTTTATTTTTAACTTTTTTTTTCAATTGACTAGCTATAAGTATCTTTAATCATAGGAAACAATTGGATATTGTCACTAAAACAATCATTAAAATGGTTCCAAAGCATTTGTTCAGTCTATTTACCCTGGTATCTAAGAAGATGAGGTATAAAAAATAAATGGACCACCAACATCCAGAATCATACCTCTAGTATGTACAGTAATAATAAGGAAAAGATTAATGCAAGATGTCAAAGGCGAAAGAACAGCAAATATAATAACATTAAGGTAGAATATGAACAATATAAGGAAAAATTAACATGCATTAACAATACAAAAATTAACGCACACCATATGGATCTAGCAAATGCAGAGAAGAACGGAAACAACAGATTACGGTAGTAATTATTGTCGAAAATCAAATGAGAAAATACGATTTTAAAATAAAGAAATAAAATGGTGACTACGAAAATTTATCTTGGATTCTCACATTCTAAGTTGAATTAAACTAAAGTTTAAGAATCTTTGGTTCTGAAATTAAAAAAAAAAAAACACTAGTTTTGAGATTCTGAAATTTACAGTGGCAATTCAAATTTGCAAATCGTCATTCCCACGAGGCGTTTGGGCACAAACCGAATTCGCTCTGTGGATCGATCCAACATAATATGCATCTAATTTACTACATTTTAGGTATCTTATGGTATATTAAATGGATTTCTTTATACAAGAGGTGCAAAATATGATTTTGTATTGCACGTGCTGTGAAAAGGCAAGTGCCCTATAACTTTTTACACGTGTTTCAAACAACATTTTGCATTAAAAAATGAAACAGATACAAAAAAGACAAATTGTCACATTAGCAATTTACTATAATTTTTTTATTGCACAAACTTTTTGTTTTAGTACAATAATGGAACACTTTTTGTACCCAAAATGATGCAAACAATCGCTTGTTTTTTCACGATCGTAGGAAATAGTAGATTGTTTTATTTGAGTAAAAGTGGGTCTTTTCGGGTCAAATACAGAGGAGCCACGAAAAGTCACTTTTTTCCGGATAAAACATATTACTAACCTCAATGACATGAAATTATATAACATGAAAATTCTGCAAAGCACACATTTTTTCAATTGGGCTGCAAACAGAGTATTTTGTCAGCCATGGCAGAGAAATGGCTATTTGTCATTGCCTATTGACGTCACGTTTCTCTGACGTTTAAAGAAAAAATATTTCTTTGATACATAAGGTATATTATCATAAGCATAAAGATAGTATGTGTCTAAGTGTTATTAAATTTCTGATTGCAGACGTGGCATAATAAATTAAATACAACTCACAGCAATCCAATATTTTACACGCACTATTACGAAAAGTAGTTTTAGCATCTAGTAAAACACATTTTACGTGAGTTATTATTCAGTTTGCATACTGTTACCTCTATAAATTCCTTACCATATATTGCAACGAAATAGGTGCTTCCAAACTTTCCGTCCGCAGTGTACATCACATCCTTTGTGCCAACATATAATTCAAACTTAAATGAAATTTTTCTCTTCCAGATTCTGGGATGATACAGCTCTGAGCACGGCATGAATGTGAGTATACAATTATTATATCATTTTTTCTTCCTTTTTGAATTGGAAAAGTGCTTTAGGCATCCGATGTTGGTGCTGCCTTCCCTTATTTGTTAAATTTTGTATGAATACCTCTCGCTTTCTCGACGTTTTTTAATTATCAGATCTCATGTCACAAAGAAGCTAAAAACGGGGGTTCGTGTCTGTCTGCACTGTGGAAGCGTCTCAGACAGATGGGGATTGACTGAGGGGTCCATATTATGTATGTATTGTGCCGGGAGAAGATAGCGTTTTTAAAAAGGGTTCGCGCAAACACGAGTTAACTTTTAAAAAGCTTTTAATTCGTGTTGGGGTTTAATATTCTGTTTGATTACCTTGTCAACGCACACACTATACCATTTTTGACACAAGCTAATTCGTTTAGCTGCGGCCGTTATAAATTATTTTTTTGTCTCTCCTCGAGCTAAATTACGTTTCACTCGTATATACAGAGTGATGTATTGTGACGCATGTGACGGATTTAGCGCCATTAGGCTTCTGCTCCAGAATCTATTTCACACAGGACATGTAAAGTCAATATACTATTACACGTTAGATATTAACTATGCATGGAGGTTGAGGGAGTGATTCAGTAGTATATTGCGATGTCTGGTCTACCACATCTTCATGTACCGAACAATTAATTAGTCCTTTATCAATGATTAATATATTTTATTATTTTTGGAGTCCCAAAATGCATCGTTACTATTTTCAAAGATCTAATTAAATTATTACCGCTCCCAACCCTAAAACTAATTTTTCGCAATTTCCTGCACCGTCTGCGAAGCGTCGGTTTTTAACATTACCCAATTAAATGAATACCATTTCGTTTGAGAACCTATAATTGGGTTGCTTTGTCGGGAGCGCTACTTCATGAGAACAGTGAGTTTAATTGAAAATATGACTAAGTAATTATTTTCTCAATAATGTACACAAAGTATATTCAGGTACTCTCATCAGATAGTTGAGCAAAGAGAAAATTTTATTTGTTTTTAAGCTTGTTACAGCAAACACGCTTTGTAACTTTTGCTCCGTTGCATTTATAAATCTTAGAAATGTCTAGAATTTAATGAAAATATCTCTGTTGAAATATGACAGGTATTTTCTCATGAAACTAAAGAAATACATTTGTTTTCAACTATTTATACCAGCAAAAAGCCCTCCTGTTGGGAGATATGATAAATATGATGAACGAGATCCCGTCAAAGCTTCTCGTACTCCCGTCAACATACATAAATTAGAATCCGGCAGGAAGGAGAGACGACGCTAAAAAGGAGCTTGTAAAAAATTAACCTCGTCAAACAATGCTTTCATCGACTGAGACTATGGTAAGAATTCTATGGGTTATGATTTTACTGTTAGTAGCGTTTAGAAATATTCACAGGCAAATATCTCTTTGACTCTAGAGTCTAGAACTCTGGAAGAACACAAGCTACTAACATCATTTACCGTAATATGGTTGAACTATGTCTGTATTCAGAATTTTTATTTTCTTAATGAAATATGAGATATGTATAGATAATTTTAAATAATGTTACAAGTTGAAACATGTAAGCATATTTATTATGACTAATCTACAAAGTGTTACTAGTATGTAGTTTTACTATTAACTTATAATTAAAAACACTTTTTACAATTACATATTGTTGACTATCACGAGATTAATTACTCACGTTTGTTAATTTAGGGAAACTCTAAAGCACTCTTTCAAACACTTTAAATGTAAGTTGTAGACAAAACTAAAACTAATTAATTTCGAGCGCTTTACTAATGCGAGAGTAAAGCAAATTTGTTAGAATCTCTGAAAAAGTGTTTAGACGTTTTCCGAAGTTCAATTAGGTAAGTCTGAAATAGCACACTATTATATTTATAACTGGCTCGTAAACGCGAATGTAATTTATTAAATACTGTTGGGGAGAACGACTGCGACGATAAAAATGCATCTTCACTATGCATGGAGGAGCGTTGTAATAAAATTAGATTTTTACTTAATAATATTTATTACCAGTCAGCGATTGAAAAACGGCGTGAATTGTGGTAGTAAATCAAAATATACAATGACATCATGTAATTTGTGAGAATTATACAAATGTTTTTTGTAACTAGAACTAGGGTACTGATAAAAAGTATTTAAAATTTAAAAAGCACGACCATGAAACAGTTTGCTATTTCTGTTTTACTAAACCTTTGAATGCATTGTGAGAATCAAAATAGAATGAATATGTATTACGTCGCAAATCGTATACAGTAGATAACGCTTATAAAGACGAAGCAACGGTGGGACCTGTAAGAACTGGTCCTTATATCTGGTATTTGTTATTCACGATTCAAATTCAGATTCCCACAGAAATCTTCAAATTTTTTACTCCTTTACCGTCTTTTTTTAGGTATTTAGATTTCTTCGTCGATTGTGGGCCGAAATCAAAATTCTTTTTTTGTTTCAAAGGGTATACTCTTGAAGTGGTCCCATTGTCACCAAGTCAGGATTTGATGAGGGAATCCCATGGAAATCGAAGGAAATCCTTAAATTTTTAATTGCCTTTGTTTCCTCATTCTTTTCTAGGTCCACCCCCACTTGTGTAAAATAATTAACTTTAAAAAAAAAATGACTTCAAAAAAGCGAAAAACACCTAATTTCATGTGCTACCTACCAACTGATCTGTTTGAAGTCTTTTTTCTCCAGCAGTCATTCAGTATCCTGCCACATCCAGTGTCCCTTCCTTCCATCCTGTCTTCGAACTGGGCCGCTCCTTTCCCCGCTTTCACTTTCAACCTATTCCTTTTGCATTCTCCTCTCATTATATATACGTTGGCGATTCGCTATCCACCCGTAGATACTTCAGTTACTTCAGATACGCTCTCTATCTGGTCTTGTTCTTTCCGTCTCCAAACCTCTGCTCCGTACAACAACATGCTCTCAATCAGACTTTCAAACATCATTATACTTTTCTTGAAATCGCCTCCTTACTTTCTCTCTCCTATTCCCCATCCCCATCGCATTATTTGCTAACATTGTTAACTGATATGTGTCTTATTCGTGTCTCCTTCTTTAAACATATAAGCTAAGTACTTAAATTCATTCATTTTGTTCATTCCTTCTTTTTCCTTTGTCAAGCATCCACATTTACTTGTAACTTTTTCTTCCTCACCTATTTTGCTAGGTTCTTTATTCTTTTGTTACGTACCAGTACCAGTTTTTACCGCAGAAGAGGATGGTTACGAAATTATTAGGCTTTAGTTGAAAAACTGGAAAACTTTAATAAAACTTGAATTTAAATCAACATAAATTATTAATTATAAATTAAATAGATTAAATGGAATAGTCAGTCAAGTTTCATTCATCAGTAAAATTCAGTTACAAAAAAAATTAAACCACATAAGAATTTACTCATAAAACTAGTATCGTAAATTAACAGACCGAGTTGAAATTAAAGACGTCGATTTATAGCTATAAGTCGAGGCAAGTATAGTGTAAACAACTTAGGTATCCGTCAACGACGATTCGGCGATCTAATTAGTTTTATGTTACACGATAGAGACGATAGAGTTGATGCTAAGTTAAGTTCTTACTTTAAATTATGGCTTTAAATTATTACTTTGAATTATTGCTTTGGTCGATAACCACAAAAAAGAAAAGGAGACAAGAAATACGAGATAAGAAACAAAAACACAAGGTGTCTTATCTGGCCTTGGAACTCTGGTTTGGATGTCTTCCAGAAGGAGACGACGATTCTCCAGCCCCTGGCACAATTAAGTCCTTCTTAATCGTCCACGCTGGAACTTCCGAGGAATACCACCATCGATGGCGTAGTACTATGCCAGCGAATAAATTTCGGACATCAATTTTATGTCATTGTCATTTGCTGTAAAACACTCTTTACATATTAATAACCTTATTTTTCACAGTTGTCACTTTGACACAATGTATTGAGTACTTAAAGCCGATTAACGTTGGGTTAATCTTTTCAAATAATTCAGTTTTTAATGTCACTATCCCACACTTTCCCGCAGTCGAATTTTAACCCGCAAAATTACTAATTATTCTTCCATCAACGGCATTCCTAAAAGAGTGATTCCGTAACACATTAACCAAAAGGCTTAATTTTGTTGAAAAGCCAAAATTCGACGTCTTTCTGAACGTTCTGTTTGAGTTTGACTCCATTTCTGTATAATGCAATGAATAATGCTTTTTGATATATCTACCTAACATTTCTTGAATCTGCCTGCATGATCTACCAGTCCGCATGAGAGCTATTACTCTAGAGTTTTTAAATTCAGATACTGATGGCATGTGCAGATTCAGTTAATCTGACGTTACGTTGAAGTATCGAGAGAATAATTTTAAAGTGCCAGAAATTATGACAATAAAGCCTATACTACATTTAACTTTTCAAGATGACAGTGAATTTGATGTCCGAAATTTATTCGCTGGCATAGTACCACTTAGGTGGTGACGATTCTAGGGTTCACCCCAAGCCAGCACTGTAATGAAGAAGATTCCCCTTTAAGTACCCCGTTTAATGAACAGAAAGGCCTTACCTCCATTGAGGGATCTGGAGGACTCCAAAGAGACAACGCTCCCTCCAAGTCGAAAATGATTCCGTCGATTTACGAATGTTTCCAACGAGACGAGAATCAGATGAGTTAATCCCTTGCGGATAATTCAAATTTAATTATAACTACCACTACGTTTCATCAACCACCGAATAGTAATGTCTCTTTTTGACGGAAAACGCCGGCGGGAAGAAGCTCTCTGAAACATGCGCAAGCGACGCGGTGACGATTGACAGCACTGACAAGTGTGAGGTTATGTAGATGTGAACAAAAGAAGTTCTTCATTATTTCCCGACAAGACACAAATAATTTTTAAGTGTAGGTAATAATACCTAGTCGAGGTTCCATTAATTTAGCCCCTTGGCGTTTTAGGCAGTGGGAAAAGTGTTGTATACTTCCAGAACTAAAGATCGAACCAGATAACACCAGCACAGCGAAGAATGAAGAAGAAAAACGATAACATTGAGAGTAACATTCCGTAATGTCGAGCACAATTACGGTTTACAGTAGAAATTAGTCCGAGCAAGAATAGAGTAAAAAGTACGAAGAAAACGGCAGCTTAAACTCAAGAGCGTGGTACGCCGAATACCATCTCCCTTTTTTGGTAAAATTCTCTAGGATGCCCCAAACCAGCCATCCCTTCACAGGGAGGTGATCCAAACCCAAAACAATTCACGAAAAAAAAGTTACGAAATATGTAAGGTTAATGAAAAGATAAAATTATCTTCACAATTTCTTTCATCTCTCTCTCACCTTTTACCACCAAAACCACATCATCCACAAACTCCAGGCTCCACACTTTCAATGTATCTACTAACTCCCCCCCCCTGCTCTCTCTAACATTCCATTCATATCTGTCACATACATCCTGAACAATAAAGGTCTAATCGGATAATCTTTCCTCACTCCCTTTGTTCTGACAAACCCTCCACTTTCCCTCTCCTCTACATTTATTTTACTTTTTGTCCTCTAGTATATATCCTCCACCTTTCTTAACAGCCATTCATTTTTCCCTTTCTCATTATCAGACACTCGAACATCCTTTCTCTATCTACATTTTGGAAAGCCGCCTTGAAATGTACGAATAATGCCTACACCATTCCCCTTTCTTTTTTAGTTCACTCCTTGTCAAACAGTCCAGGTTGTTGTACATTATCCTTAGTTTCCCTCCCCTCTATAAATCCTGTTTGGCTTTCGGGTAATGCTCCCTTTTCCTCTATTTCTCTCCTCGTCGTTTCATTCAGAATTGACGCATACAACTTTTATCTCGTGTTTAGCAGGGTTATTCCACTATAGGTTTCCACCTTAATTATCTCCCTTTTTTGTAAATAGGCACCCTACCCTCCATACCTCATTCATTACCTCAAAAAGTTTCTCTAGCACATTTCTCGTCCCATACATTCGTTTTGTCTTCCATCCCTTCCCGGCGCTTTCCTCTTCGTCAGTTTCTTCACTTGCCTATCTACCTCTTTTTCTTCTTTGATTTCTTCTCCTTCTGGTTCCTTTTCAGCAGCCTCATGAAGTATTTCTCCCACTCTTTCATCGTTATCTCCTCACTAACTGTGTCTTTTTTCTTTCTCTTTTTACTGAAATAGTTCCACACGTCTTCCTCTATTTTATAGCTTTTATCTCTTCTCTCTCCTTTTTCTGCCTGTTTTTTTCGGTTTCAGAAAGCCGTTCCGGTTTCCTTTCTCTTAGCTCCTTTATCGTTTCCGTTTTTCGTTGTTCACATTGTTTGTCCCACCATTAATTTTTATTTCTTGCTCCTCTACTTCATATTGTTTTTTTTTTGTAGCTACTTCTGCTCATATTTCTTCCCTATTTTTTTGTTCTTCGAATATTGTTCTATAGTTCTCTTGTACTCTTCCACCTCTTCGTCCCATATTTTGATCACCACCTCTTCTGTGTTTCTACTATTCTTTCTTTTCCTCTTTTCTCTTGTCTCCTTATTCCTATACATATATTTCTATAGGCACGTTGCCTGACTCTATTCTTTCCCTACTCTTCTCCTATTCCTTCCCATGCTTCTTCATTTATTATTTCATCATTTGTTTTTCCTTTTTCCTCTAACCAACCTCTCTTGATTTTTCTCCTCTATTCCTTTTCTTACACTCGTTATTATTATTCCCCCTGCCGCTCTTCCCTTCTTCTTTCCTCTTCTCGCCCCCTGACTTAAATTCTTTTGGTGGCAGCATTTTCGGTTTTTCCAGATTTCTCTTCTATCGATGTTTCTGTTAAACCCATTATTTCGAATTATCCAGAAATATTGTTCGTTTTTCCTTAGTCCCGCTACATTCTAAAATAGTACCTCGCCGTTGTTTTTTCCGATGCTTTTTGAATTTTCCCGCCCTCCTTCTTATCTTCTCTCTTACTTTCCCGTTTGTTAGCGCTTGCCATCGTCTCCAGTCTCTCTCGTTTGATTCCATCTCCATTGAACACCATCTATTGTTAATTTCCTGTATCCCCGCTCTTCCTTCGCTATATATTCCTCTTAATTTTCTCTGTAATTCTCTTTCTTGCTTTGTGAGGTTAATATTTATAAAAATCATCTGTTTCTTTCTTTCCCTCTCAATCTACGATTTTTACTAGTACCTACTTGATCTCTATTTATACTGAGATAGAGTCCTTTATTTTGACCTCTTTTTTTCTCAGAAAAACCCCTATCCCCTCTTTGGCCTGCTGTTTTTCCTTCCCTATCATGTTTTCAGAATACGTATTAATTGTTCTTCCTCGTACTCCATTTTTCCTTCCAGCTGTGTCACTCTCTCCCTCAACCTGTTTCTCTTTCCCTCCCATGTCTTCTTTTTCACCTTTCAAAACGACGTTTAGACGTTTAGACGTTTAGACGACGTTAATAAGAGTTTATAAGTTTAATTGCTCATTGCTATAATTATAATTAAAGGTTAAATCGCATCGAAAGAAAAAAAATGACCGAAATTTAAATCTTTCAACCATTATGGCCATCACTGTGATGTACACCGCATCTGCAAATCGGTTCTTAATGGTGTGTTACGAAATTTAATCCTCCGATTTTTGTAACCATCTTGGTACATTTAATATTTTCATTAGTATAGTATGCAAATATAGTTGGTATTCTAAAAATTAATGTTTTCACTGGAATATGAGTTAAAGGTACATAAATTGCTGTACGCAAAAGAATTTATGCTAATGAAATGTTGCAAAAAGCGATTATATAGTGCTAAATTACCATATTCCACATAAATGATAAAGAAAATCCGACAAAGATGTTAAAATTCCAGTCATACAGATAAGTGTTTCTAAGCACATTATATCGCTCACTGGCCTCTATATAGTGGCATACCTCAACAATCGAACATTTTGAATTTAACGTTGAAAAAAATTAAACCAAATATTTTCTATACACTTATAAACCAAAAACTGAATACTTAATAAAGGCTGAAGTCCATTTCCACAATTTTGGGTTGATGATGAAATTAATTAAGGATTAAACTTATTTTTGTGGAATGACAGTGCTTCAATTAATTAAAAACATTTAATTTGAATACTTAATGATCATTCTCAAAATCAGTTTATTCCGATACAGTTTTTGAGTTGTGCCACTGTAGACGACGGTGAACGAAATCCTTAAAATCAATTCTTGTCCTTCTGAAAATTTTGTTGTGTTGTGAAATAATATTTCAATATCGAAGTTCAAAATCAAAATTCATGGAATCAGCTACTTCATTACAGTGTTGGTGGCTGTAATTACATGCATCTAACATGAGACATTTTAATCTTACGTGGTGTGACAGTCCCCGTTCGAGTGTCAAGTACACAACCCCTTTACTACTTTATTTACCTTTTGCCTTAACAACATACACTTTTCAGAGCTTATGTTGAATGTCAAAAGAATAAATTTTAACGACACTTCTTAATCTACGGCGCCAAATTGTCCACCTATATGGGGGCTCCTCAATTACCAGGTAGTTTTCGGTGGAGACAAGGGTCCTCCTCAATTCAGCAAAGTCGCACTAATGTTTCAACAACATTTTTAACCAACACCTCAATCTAAAGCGATCGGTTTGTCACCAAATAATTCTCTGTTGTCTTCTCTAATGAAGTCGCGAAGGTGGCCACTCTGGGTACTGTAGACCAGTCATTATAGCAGAAAAAGGTAAGAAAAAAACAAAAGTTTTCAAAAACGAACAAAAGGTTAAGAAAGTTAAAATAATATTATATCTAAATTTGCATCTCGTTTACATAACGGGAACATTGTTAAAAATAGAAAAAACAACTATTTACAATAGCTTTTTGTCCAAAATTACAAAACTTGTGCAAACTTATACAAATTTTGGGTGACTTATTTGAAATATTGTATAGAATTTGCAACCTTTTTTGCTAAACGGAACTTCGATTTTTATTAAATAATTAATACATTTTGTTATAATTTTTAACACAAATTTCCAAAAGTTATGCAAACTTTATGTAATATTTATAATATATAGTCTTACACCCCCATGCCAATTTGCATACATTTTCAAAAAACGGAAATAATTATGTTTTTTAATTTTTTTATTGCTTGGGGTGTTGAATTTTGTGTGGTAGTGGTATCAACAAAATGCAAAAGTTTTTGAAGATGGTTGCAAATGTTTGTTACACAGGTGTAACTTTAAATTTGCAACCTTTTTATACTTCCGGAACCGTGTAAAATTGATAATTATGTAATTAATTCCAGTTTTGCACATTCAAAATTTTGCAAAAGTGTTGCAAAATTCAAATTATGTTTGTTTAATACTGTTAAAAGTACTTTTAATTTTGCAACCTCATAGCCGGAAAACATGTTTCATGAATTTTATTTACATTATCCCCGCGAATGAGAGTAACAGTGTAAACCAGCGAATAAGAGTACGCGCGCAAGTGATTTTAAATTGTATGAACATTACGTATAAAGAACAGCCATTTTTTAATCAATTTTGGGGTAAGTGTCACTACTTTTTTAACTGTTTATTGTTATGACATCATCAACTTTTTTTAACCAAGTGAAAAAAAAAACACTTCCCACTTTTTGTTTTATTCGTTATTCTCCAGGGATGGAAATAACTCAATTCAATTTTTTCATTTAAAAAAGAAAATCGTTAAGATCTGAAAAAAAAAATTTGGAAAAACTAATACCAGCCGAAATCTTTATCACTCCGTATAAAGCTCTTCGTTTATAAGCGCATCATTTGAAAACGGCTGAACTGATTTGACTAAGTTTTACTTTACATATTCGTAAAAGTCCAAATAAGGTTTGAAAATTCTGGAAAAACTAAAAGTACTTTTTTATGGGATTTTTGTATGACCTCAAGACCGTAACTCACGATGCTAACAATGAATCTGCGTAAATATTTTTTTTGCTTTGTTCGTTATGGTCATGGAAAACTTTTATAATTTTTATACAATAATTCCGTTTTTCTTATTGCTGTGACGAATTTTATAAACCATGTTCCGTTTCTCACATGGCTTCTTTGCTTCTTTCGCCAAAAAATCGTCACTGATATGCATTGATATGCAATTGATTTCGATGCTTTAGTCTTAGTAGCTGCCTGAATCATTTTTTCGTTGATGTATACAGCTTGCGACACTTTTGGTGTACTCGAGCACTTACACATCCACGTAAAAAACCCAGGTCTCTTTTTGTACAACATCTGTATTACTTTCCTCTAAATTTCTCCCACAAATGAATCACTTTCTCATAGCATTTTCTACAGGTAACGACATTTTTAAAAGATTCGGAACTTGTGACAAACGTAATGAATTTGAGCTTGTGTGGCTGAATTTAGACTACTTTACAAAGATTGTGCAGATCCGAGTGTCAAGTTAGGTATAAGGGTTTATAACCCTTTGGGTCTTCCCAACTGGACGACGCCACTGCGAATATTTCTGAAGAAACGTAACGTGGAAAACAGCAAGATAAGGTCCTATATCCGGTAAAATGACAAATTGGGTTGCTACCTAGCCCAGGCAATAATAAAAAATCATGTAACATGTTTCCCGGACTTGCTATGAGGTTGCAAAATTAAAAGTATTTTTAACAATATTAAACAAACATAATTTAAATTTTGCAACACTTTTGCAATATTTTGAATATACGAAATTGGAATTATTTACAACATTATCAATTTAACAAAGTTCCAGAACTATGAAAAGGTTGCAAATTCAAAGTACAGTCTATACCTGTGTAGCGAACATTTGCAACTATGTTCTGAAACTTTTGCATTTTATTGACCCCACTTTGTTTAAAAATTCAACGCTACGAGTAATAAAAAAATAAAAAATCTATTTCCATTCCCCGGAAATTTATGCAAATTGGTATGTGGGTTTAGTACTTTATTATATGTATGACATAGAGTTTGCACAACTTTTGGAATTTTCTACAAAAAGTTACGACAAAATTTGTTGATTATTAATAAAAATCGAAGTTCCGTTTAGCAAAAAAGCTTGCAAACTTAATGGTAGATTTGTAATAAGGCACTTAATATTTCTATAAGTTTGCAAAACTTTTAGAATTTTGTTCGAAAAGCTTTTGCGAATTGTTTTTTTTTTTTTTAATTTTTAACAATGTTCCGGTCGTCCAAGCTGGTTGCAAATTTAAGTTTAATATCGTTTTAACATTATTAAACTTGTGTCAAAGTTTCAAAGTCCACACTCTGATCTAAACCAATGTATTCCATTTTGACCATATTTTGTTATTTTATCTTGGAGTATGCTAATAGCGCAATCTCGAAATTTTTGAGGGTTTTATTACTCAAGAAGTGTAGAAATCTCAGAATCTGCACTAATAAACTTTGTCATCCTGGAATCCCAAAATTGAAAAATTCATAAATAGTCATTTAATAGTATCCTTTAACGTATTTAAATTTGGGAGTGTCGATGTTCAGAATATTACAATTTTGTAATTATGTAATAATACAATCTTAAACTTAACTCTGTTAATGGTATAATTCAGGATCTTATAAATAATTATAAATCTAAAAAAAAACAGTTTTTGAACTTGTAATAATAATTGTAATATGGGAATTTCGGAATATTTGAAACTTTGTACTGTTACTCAAAATGCAATTAATTGCCATGCCATAACAATAAAGAAATCTCTTCTCGCAATAAAATGATGTCTTTTATCTTTAGACAATAATTTCTTGATGTTTTTTTTAAAGAACGTAACTTATTCCTTCCACGGATTCGAGAAAAAAATCTTTCATTCTGTTACAAAATAAACTGGGGATAAAATTTAATTTAACTCGCCTTTTATAATCCTTAGCGCAGCAATACATTCAGTGCAACATGTGCAAAGCAGTTACAATTTAAAAACTGCAACATGTTTATTTCCTTGCTAATTACTTGAACATCGTTAAACGTGCAATGAATGTAAATTTGCAATTAGCGAAAATGCAGTTTTAATGGATTAGCCTCAGCAGGACGGGATCACAGCATTCACTATTTGCTTTTTAGATCAGTCTTACGTCTGGCGAAGTACGTGGATCTGGATTTTTGTTTGCTGAAGAGGCGTTGTGGTAATTATTAATACTCGTCTAGCAACGAGGTCAAACCTCTTCACAAGCGTCTAAACTCCTTAATACTTCGTCTTACAGAATCGCTTTGTAACAGTATTGTACTCTAATCCGTCTGTTTTAATTTAGATAACCTATTTGATAAACCGACTGTTGCATAAACCTCTTTAGAATCCGTTATTAACGAAAAGCGCTAAAAGCAATCACGAATGACGCGGCGCTAAACTCGTTATTTTTCTTAAAACTACAGCACGTGATAGAAACTTGATACATTATATCAATATTAAAAAGTGTTCGCTATTCCAAACGCAGCGGTCTCTCGGGACAGGGGTGAAGCAGGCCCGGGGCCCTTCTTGAAATATTGATTATTCCCTCCCTGTCTATTACGTGCTGGTAAGTCGTCACCGTCTTTGCACTAAAACTTGAACATAACACATCAATTTCGACAGTGGCCATTGCTACGTTTTCATATTAACTAATTACATGTTTGAAACTATTTTGAATGTGTTGATCCCGGGTCAAACTTGTGCGAATAACACCGGCCGGGTTCTGCCAAGTTGAAACATATTTCGGCGTTCCCGACCGTTACATCACCAGGGCCGGATTATCCAATAAGTTTAATGAGTCTGCATCGAGGAAGCGAACGCGTTCGGGTACCTACAAATTTGCCTTCTTTCGATCCCCTGTGAAACCATTGATTCTGAAACTTTATGGACTTTCCAAAACTCGTAAAAGAAGCCGATCCCTGCTACATCAAACATTAGACAGAGTTGCTTTGTTGTTCAAATTTTCCATCTAAATTCAATGTATGTGGGTGGATATGTATAAGATAAATTCTTCTATTTTTTGTAAATGTATTGTTATAAAGAATATATCAGAGGAAAGCAAGAAAATTATGTAAAAGGATAAAACAGGATTTGGTCATATATATTAATATTTATTGTATTCTTGTTGCACCCTAAATAAGAAGAAAGGCTTGTGCTACTCATTAAGAGTATCAACTACACCCTAATCCCCACTGTACATCACTAACAGCTTTTCCTGCAGAAATTTAATAAAATACCTTTCAATTTTTTTCGCAGAATAAAATATGAAGGGAATAAGATCACCTAATTGGGAAGTTTGTGAAAGTTCAGATTTTACGAAGTAATCTCATATATTTGAAGTTTTAGAAGCGCCTGGATGAAAGAGTGCTCGTGTCTTTTCGTGCTGACTAGACCATGATCTTCCGGTTCCGCTCCATTTAAACGTCATACAATTGGCTAGGGGTGGAAGTTGGAAATTTTTCTATAAAAATGCGCATGTCTCTAGAAAGAAATGATATATTGGAGTTAATGTAGGGTATTGGAAATAGCCTTAAGAAAGTATTTCGTATTTTGTTTATATCTGGACCTTTTAATTAGTACGTGAAAATCCGGATAACTGCCTTGTTTGTATGGTTGATAAACGCAATAAAGCAGTTTGGAAAAATCTGTTATTTTTCACCTTTCCTAAATATGTAGCAGGGAGCAAGTTTAGTTTTCTGCAAAACGCTTCGCATCTGATTAAAGCCGTCCTAGACGCGTAAACTCTCACCAGATGTATAAAACATTGTCACTTCCTACCCTTTCGGTGAAGGGTGTCGCCCCAACATATTCCGCACATGCATATTTCATGCCCCCGTTCCTATTAACTGTGAATTATGGCTAGGCCACAATTATTCAATTACGACAGTGCCCTACCTCGTCGGGATGGCACATGTGTGCCACCACCAGGTAAACAAATATATGGACCGTGTCTCCACGGAATTCGCGGTGCCTGATTAACACCCCATTTACAAGACTTGATGACTTCATTAAGGAGCCACGAAAAAATTAAACGGTTGGCGCAAACCATGCTGAATAAGTAATTAGCGAAAGAACGCGAAACCGTCAGAAACACATGTCGTCGCTCTTCTTAACTTGAGGATATAAATATCTTATATTGAGGAAATGCTCTGGTTCTTGTATGTGGTATGATGTATGACCGACTGTACCGCCTCCGCTTCTGACGTGGCGTCTAAAGATTGGTCTATCCATCTTCCTGAATTTTTCCCAGTTTCATTACAAGTTTTGCATCTTGAGGATTACCGGTTTCGCGGAAACTCTCGGAACTTGCTGGAACGCGTCCATTTATTTATTTATTTTTCGAAGTTGAATTAAAGTGAAGGCGTTAAAAACAAAACGCAGACTGCGAACGGCTTAACGTGTCAACGCAAAATTAATAACGGGTCGTGACGCTTGTGTTACAAAATTAATGTTAAAATGCGAAAAGAATGTTTAGTTAAAGTTATATTCATCAGGGGACCCGCGATTTGGACTTCTCGCTGTCAGAACCCTTTTACAGAGATGCTATTTTCGAAGCTGAACTTTGGGAATGTTTTTAAACAAATTTCAATTAATCCTAAAATTGAAACACTTTATATTACGGTGCATTAGAAGGATATTGAATGTGACTGAATAACTATTCAGGGGTAATGATATTAAATCAAAGAATATATACTTTATGTACAACTGCTGTACAATGATGTCATTATACTCATATGACGTAATTTGAGTTGAGTAATAAACCTCATTACTCCACTAATTTTATCTATATTCCATGGTCTTTGACTGCCGAGATTATTTCCTTTCTTTATCAACTAAAAGGTGCCACTGACTCCACAAAGTTCCACAACAAAGGTTTTACTTGAGAAAATGTTGCATTTGTTTTTGTCAAAACGAATGAGGATTTTCTAGACTCTGATATCGACAGTTGTGCTGATTTACGGGTCCATTTTAAGAAAGGAACATTTATTGCTATATACGTCTAACAGAATTGACCTTGTTGACGCTCTTTCTGAAATGGTTTCATAAAATTTGATGTATTCTGAAAACATCGTTTGAACGTTGAATGTGAGATCTATGAGGGAAGAAAGTTTGAACACTTGCATTAGTTATATTGTGTTATTGTAGATGTTATTAAACCTGACGCTCCCAATAATTTTTGTTCAGACAGATTGTGCGAGAGTATTGTAATTTTTCTTTGGGTAGATTTTCACTTTTACGCAATCTTTGGTAAAGGATTTTAAAACAACTAGTTCAGACATGTGAGATAAGATAATTATAGAAATGTCAGCTGCCTAATTTTTTTCCCATTTGACTATCACTATTTTTAGGTACAGAATCACTTTACTGTTCGAAAAATGAAAAAAGAATATTCCTTTTACCCCACAGGCTGTCATAAAACCAAAAATAATCACTATACAAAGACAAGAAAATTGTCACTATGTAATCGTATGTATGATCAACTAGTTGTATTTAAAATATAAATATACAGTGTGGAAATTAAGTAAGGAATAAATTCAGGAACTCCATTAGTACTTCCACTAGAGATAAAACTTAAAAAGCATGTAGTAGGGTTAATTATAGCGCATCCGAGGAACGTATTTTTTTTATTAGTTTTTTTGACAGTCATCAATATTTTTTTTAATGGCAACCTTTGTTTTTTATTTTATATTAAATTCTTAATAGGTTACATAAGGAAAAAATGAATTAAAACGGCGTTAAAGTTAAAATTTGTAAAAATTTAAAAAGTTAACAGAGTTCTCTAAAATCCATAGAGATACCAATACAATGTTGACAAGTTCTGAATTGGTAAAAAATAATTGTGTTGAAACTGCTTTTCTCTGATTAAATAATAAATGAACTTCTAAATAATAAAATCTCGTTGCAACAGAATGGTGCTCCACCACACTACGCCCGGTGCGGCATTATTTGGACGAAGTGTTCCCAAGAAGATGGCTTGGAAGAATTCCCAGATCTAACCCCATTTTTTTTCTGTGGGGGCACTTAAAAAGCAAGGTTTATTAAAACCGACCCAACAATTTGGATGAAAGCAAGAATTCGACATGAGTACAGTTTAATAAATCTCCAAACCATTCAGACCTTATTGGCTGCTTTTTATGATCGTCTTAGATTTTGTCAGATGATCATCAGTTTGAACACTTGGTGTAATACGAGGCTGGTTTGATAAATCAGTGACTCTTCGAAGAAAAAAAAAAAAAATTAATATAGCTATACATATTTGTTTTTCAATGTAGTTTCCTTTAAGCTCTATACACTTAGCCCACCGTTTTTCTAACTTTTATATCCCTTCCAAAAAAAAAAAAAGCTTTTCTCGAAGTCTGCAAAATAGCTATTACTTTCGGTAATGATCTCTTCATCTGAGTCGATTTTTTTCCACTGGGCCATTTCTTCATGTTTCCAAAAAGAAAAAAGTCGCAAGAAGCTAAATCTGGCGAATAGGCTGGATGAGGAAGTATTTCATATCGTAATTCAACCAATTTCGCTACGGCAATAGCAGATGTGTGCACAGGTGCATTGTCGTGGTGGAAAATGATTTTTTAGCATTGACAGTTGCAAAATACGTTCTACTACATTTTAGACAGCCATGGTAACCCATTTTTTACACATTGAAGCTGTCACCTACCGCCTTTAAGCGGTAAAAGAGTCCAAAATTTTCTTCTTTAACAAACGCGCAAAAAAAAGATCCTTTATGATAAATATTGGTCGTATATTTTGAAAGAAGATACCGCACTTAACTGTCTTTGAATAAGTTTCTAAGATATAATAATGACCAATTTAAAGACACTCGAAGGCGCACCATCTCGTGGTATAAATAGTAAGCATCTCAGTTGCCTATTTACCTTGTCAATTTACAATGTCACTCAATTTAAAAATGTTAATTTATTGCGATTATTACTCTCATAAAATACAATAATATGGCAAAATGGGTGAAGTTATTGAACTAAAAGTAAAACACGTCAAGAATAAGATAATGAAAAAGTTAAGGTAAGGCAACAAAACACTCGAAAAACATAACCTCTCTCATATTTTTAGGAATTGTGCCCTATTTATGCTATTTATGCATTCCTACAACTCCCGTATCCTTTTGGGCAAAATCCGCGTCCGTCACACTATCCTGCCCCTATCTATATGTCAATAATGTAAATGTAACTTCGGTGCAACGATAATTTTTGTTAAATGGGGGCGCCGAGTGGAAAACTTCGTCATCGGCTAAAAAGTTGTATACATTATGTGTGTGGTAGGTATTTTACATCACTCAGTTTTATTAAAACACTCCGCTGCGCGTCGTGTTTCAATATTAAAACTTCGTGATGTAAAATTGAACCTACCACACTTATAATGTAATATACTATTTTTCTTTGATAAATGGGGCCGTATGCCATATTCCTTATGAAATTTGTCGAGTAACTCAGCATAATAGAGCCCTGTTATTGTTTTTCCTTTTTCCAAATAGTCTATAAATATTATACGATGTGAATCCCAGAAGATGGTCGCCATGACCTTTCCGGCTGATGGAACTGTTTTGGCTTTCTTTGGCGCACGTTCATCAGGAAAAACCCACTATTTAGACTGTTCTTTGGTTTCGGGTTGATAGTAATGTACCCATGTTTCATCAACTGTTACATATCGTCTCAAAAATTCAGTTGGATTACGCTAAAACATGTCTAAACAGTGCTTTGAAATGGTTACACGATTCAGTTTTTGTTCGACTGTCAGCAGTCGCCGCACCCATCTTGCTGCTAACTTTCTCATACCTAAATGTTGATGCAAAATATTAAATACGCGTTCAGTTGAGATGTTTGTTATCTTAGCTATCTCACGTATCTTGATTCGACGGTCTTCCAATACAAGATCATGGATTTTGTTGATCATTTCTTCGGTTGTGATCTCATTTGGTCGTCCGGGGCGCACAGCATCATTGGTTCTGGTACGACCACAACACCACTTGTGGACCATACCATACGAAGGAACAGACTTCCCGTAATATTTCCTTAACTTTTCTTCAGTTTCTTAATAGTTTTACCACGCAAAAAATAATGTTTTATTAGTACTCGAAATTCACTTTTCTCCATGGCACAAACGACACTTGAGATACTCTTGTTTCAGCCAACGCAACGCAGTTTCTGTATAACAGATCTAATTGAAATTTGGTGTGCTTGTTTAAAAATCATGGCCAACTGTAGCAAAAAATAGAATTTGCGATTCGAGGGCTCGTTCTTCGAAAAGTCACGGAATTATTAAACCAACCTCGTATCTGTAATTTATAACTCTCACATCAATAGTCTTTTTGTTAACTTGTTAGCCCAACTTTGAAATTTAGGGTTGTTTTCTTATTTTTTCTCATTGATTGCTCAATTTGTGAATTTGTTGAGTGTTTAGAATAAGCCATTCTAAAAAAAATAGTCACTTCGAAATCATCTCCCGACGACATAAGCTCCTCTCTTTGCAAACTTCTCAACATTCTCATTACTGGCCACTTCTAAAATGGATTGATGCTTTCCTTTTTGATTTTGTGTAAGAATTGATTTCTCTTAATCTACGTGGAGGTATTAGTTAAAGCACCTCGGTACTCACTTAAAAAATCCTGTTTACTATTCATAAATGATTTCCAAAGTAGCTGCTCTCACTCAATAAATTCAGCGTTCTTTATATTGGCCACAAGAGTACCGATATTGCATGCTATGTCAATGGTAAATTGTTTCAAAAATTTTCGAATTCATAGGCAATTTATTGTTTAACCAAAATGGTCTGTAAATTTGATATAGCATAATATTTTATTCCTATTTACGAAAGGAATGGTTTATGGAAATGGTATATAGAAAGATGATCTTGACAAGCAACTGGATAAATTACTCTTATATTATATGTATATACCGGCTGTTATGGAAATGGATACAAATATTTTAGGGGGTGGTAGAACTCGTCAATTTGAACAACTTTTCTTAATAAGATTTTTTCAAAATCTCTTTTTTTCGTATTTTACCCTCTTCTAATATTTCAATTTTACGCATCAAGTGCGAATTCAAAAGGGAACGTCTCTTGGCAAAACTTTTATCATAGTTATTTGTACACAACAAGCATGTTTTGAATTCAGTTTTTTCGAAGTGAAAGTGTTTGATAAATCAGTAGCGGGTACGCGTTTGAGTGCGAAAACTATCTCCCGAATTTTGCAAAGATTTCTCGCAAAAACAATAAAAGTTACTCAAATTGACAAGGTCCTACCATCCCTTAAAATATTAAATTTGTATCCATTTCCATAACACCTGATAGGTATACTGATTTGAAAAGTAAAATGCAACTCCCCGAAATCGTTGTCAAATTTGGAAGACATGGTCTGAAAAAGATCGTCATCAACGTCAACGAGGATCTGGAAGGCCAAGGAGTAGGTACGACAAGCAGAGAAGAATGCCACTTGAGAGTTTTGGCTCTGAGAGATCGGTTGTTTACAACAAGGGCCATTGGAAACGATTGGACGCCTTTAAGCTATCAATGGCATCCGTATGTAGAATTTACTGTACACTGGACTTACACCAGTGGTTATGGTTTTGGGGTGGCATTACTTATGGAAGTAAGTCATTTAAGTAGTTTTTATCCCAGGCAGTTAGAATGCCCTGAACGTACCGCAGCCAGTTCTTCTACCTTACCTACCGCAACTGCAAAACCCTATTTTCCAGCAAGATAAGAAAAGATAAGATCGGATCGGATTCAGACTGAATAATTTACCTCATCCTTCAAACAAAAAACTTGGGATGAGATACCACCACCAGCCATAAACCATCTCGTTGACAGCATGCCCAACAGAGTAAACGAGTAAGAAGTCGTGGAGGACCAACAAAATATTAAATATTTTGTTTATTTTTATTTTTTATAAAATTTTAATCGTTTCAATGATTCCTTGTAATACAACTGTAGATTTTTTAAAAATCGGAGCACAACTTCTAAGGGTTGCATTTTCTCTTGAAATCAGAATAATATATTTAAAAGATATACTCCTATTACATTTGGAAATATTAATATCAGAAATATAGTGCTAAATTATGACATTCCAAAATGTGCACTTTTCTGGTTTATAAAATTTTAAAGATTCCAAGATTTCTCTAATTTGCGAAAGGGTTTCCAGGACTGTAATAAGATTATTTAATATTCTGAACTTCACAAAAATGTTCTCTGAGTAGAATGGAAACTTCAGAGATTCCATGATTCAAATATTTGCAAATATTTTGAATTTCTGAGACAAGATTCTGAGTATGTACTTCCAAAATTAACAATTAAAGATATTTGAACCTTCCAAAATTAGTGAACTTTGAGCGAAGTTGTCAAAATAATTCCTTCAAGTAACTAAGAAAATTACATAAAGAACCTATGAATTCTAATATTCCAAGCGAATTTCAAAATTTTTGTATCGTTAAAAAATTCCATTCTTTAGAAATTATGTTGCAAGACTCCACAGTTTTAAAATCCCAAATTTTGTAGATTCTAAGATTCCAAAATTCTAACATTATAAAACTGAA
Source organism: Diaperis boleti (assembly GCA_963583935.1). Lineage (NCBI taxonomy): Eukaryota > Metazoa > Arthropoda > Insecta > Coleoptera > Tenebrionidae > Diaperis > Diaperis boleti. The sequence continues at coordinate 55,530,852 of OY757242.1, read as the reverse complement.
AAATTCTAAAATTTTAAGTATTTTTTTAAACAGAAAATCTTTCGATCTGTAATTTTTATCTGTATACTCTGTCATGGCTAACACTCTAACCACACAAATATTTCTAAGACCTTGTGAGTTTTGTGAATCTATTTTGTGCAAAATCTGTAATCTGATATTTTTTAATGTTAAGTTGCAAGAGACTTTGCAATTACATTAACCGTAATAAATCTTTCATATCAAGTTTTTCAGAAACTACTGCAGATGTAATTATTTTACAATGTTTTCTATTTTTCCCAAAAGCTTCATTACATTTAAGAGCGTTTTTCCTTTATTTATACACGGTATATCTACAAACCGCTCCTAAATGACAACATCATGATCCGTATCAACTTTCGCGTGTTTTTTACTTTTAATTAAGCGCCCGTAATCAACGCGAACAATTTTATGCAAAAAAGTACCGATAACACCATGGTCATGCAATACGTGTATTAACTTGACTCATGTACGTATAAAATAGTCTCTGTTTGAGCGGAAGATTTCATTGCGATAAAGTTTTTGTGAGTCAGATTGATCGAAAGTGGTGTAAATATTTCCATGCCGACGACACTGTCATTGTAATAAATTATTTTCAACATCAACATCGTGTTTTGTGTGAAGTCGACACAGTCAAATACTGTTTATAGCGATAACGTTTTAAGATAACGATTACGAACAAAACGGTTGCTGCAGCTAAATTGATATTAAGAAAAATGAAATAGTTGTATTTTAGATTTTTATGTTTATGGACGACGTTAATGGCGTCAACCTGTGTCAGGTTTATTGCTACATAGTATCATTTAATTTTGTTGCCCGAAGCCGTGGTAAAAGCCACAGCTATTTTCTGGCAAATTAATTAATGAAAGTTATCATAGAAACTTGTTCGAGAACCACTCGCAAAACCTATAATCTCAGTAATGAAATAATGTGCTCAAGTTTAGAATGTGGAACTTAATAATGGTGCAACGTTCTCTACAGTGTCTTTGGCGTTGAGGACCTGAGCTTAACTGGTCTTTATATATAGATTGTCATGATAATAGTTTTATAAACATCAGTTTCGTCAGGAGTATATTGTGGGTAATAGAGTTTAAAGAAACTTATACAACTAGCAACGCACTATAGTTTTTGTCGAGGGGGTAACCACTGATGAAAAGGGTGTACCACGGATTACAAATTTCACTTGATTACATTGTGAATACTTATGATTTCATGTGATTACATGTGACTACCATATAACTACATGTGATTACATGATTTCACGGAGGATTTCATAGGATTTCATGCAATTTCAAGTATCTACATTCGGGTTACTAAATGATTACAATGATTACACGGGATTACCTTGACTATATGATGATTACATTAAAAAAATAATATCATCAAACATGTCTTCTATAGCAAATTATTCTCCTTGTCCCAAATTAATATTTTTAATTGAAAAAGCAATAAAGATATACTTGTGTCGCCCAACAGATAGACCAAAGAGTAATAAAGCCGCCCCTTTGCGGGCGGTGTTAATAGCCATTAACATACCTAAAAATGTTATGACGTTTATTACAGCCGCAGATGTAATTGAAATCCGAGCTCGTAGAGCGACATCTAAGGCTGTTATGGATCATAACATTCGTGGTTTGTGGAATAGTTTATCGATTTCAGGTGACCATCTTCTCATTTATGTGAATTTACTGAAATTTTTTGCAATTTTCTCCGTAAGATTAAGATGGCAAAAAGAATGTTTGGTAGTACAAATTCAGCGGTTTCTGGTAGTTCTAGTTCAGTTGTTTCTGGTACTTCTAGTTCGGCGGTTTCAGCACTTTCCGCTGAAATTATTTACAATGACCATACAAGAGAAATAGTGCAACAAAATACATCTAGACGGAAAAATATTGGACCCCTATTTTTTTGTTTATTATTCTTTACTAGGTAAAAGAAAATTCAAAACATCTGTCTTATTTAAAACGCGCGCCTTTCTGTGACGTCAACATGGGAAAAAATTCACCAAATAAGATTCAAAGTTACTAGATGGGCGGACAAATGAGAAGGCTCCCCCGAAATGACGTCACAAAAGGCGGTAAACGTACAGCGTTTGAAAATGCAAACCCAAATTGCGATTTTTGATACGCTGTTATCTCACAAAACAGCTTTATTAAACAACAGAACACGTTTTAGGGCTTCATGTTATATAGTCTACGAGATGCTATAGACGAAGTCGTCAATTCAATTGAGAGGGACGATCCCGTTACAATTTCTTTTTTAATAGATTGCACCCTAAATGTTTATTGTGATGGGGACAAAAAGCAGTTGTATCGGGTGTCTAAATAAAAATGTGGTCAAGATTGCCATGAAACAAAAACGGTTCACATTCGGCACGTCGTAGCCAAAATCTGTGGTAGCCAATGTCAATGTTAAAGTGTCAAAAATGAGAATGTGGCAAACGCCGAATGCTGTATTTGAAGGGACATCCAGTGGCAGGAATTCAGGCACGGATGTCACGCGGTATGGGTATAAATTTAAATCCTTTTTGAGAATGGTCCGGCACGTCTCAACACAAATATGGACCTGTTGAGATAGACGACGAAGGGAAGTTCGACGTTCCTCCACCATAATTTGTTCAATATCATCACGAACATGTGCAGTCCTTTTTGTTGACCGTCCAATTCCGGGATTTCTTGTTAAGGATCCAGTCTCACGAAATAATTTTACACTACGATTGAGACATTCATTAAAAGATTTGTAATCTACCGCAAATTTCTGGAAACTGGGTTTGAAATTCTTCTAAACAGTCATGAGTGGAATAAGACCATTTCTCCATTTATTCTTCGCCCGTTTCGGAAATAACTTTCAACCATGAATGTTTTTTGTTCAAGTGTAAAAGGTTTCGATAATTAAAGAACTGAAACTTTAATTTTTGACACTTTAACATTGACATTGGCTACCACAGATTTTGGCTACGACGTGCCGAATGTGAACCGCTTTTGTTTCATGGCAATCTTGACCACATTTTTATTTAGACACCCGATATCTTTTTCTCGTTATTTTCATTGTTATTTTTAAATTATAAGGTATAGTTTCGTGTAATCTTATGATATTTTAATAAATAACGTTACATACATTAATTTATTAGTTTTCACATTAATTCGTTTTCACTTTCTTGACAAATGTTGACAATTGACATTTCGGTAAGGTAATATTACCTTACCAATTTTACATACAGGATACATTTTGTGGCTTACCTACCGGCCAACTTTTATTAATGTAAACATCTGTTTAATATCCTGAAAGTAATTGGTGGAGTTTAAATACTCCAGCATTTTGGAAAGCCCGATGCAACCCAACTTAAATTAAGAGCGTTCTTCGATTATATCTACAAATCAAGCTTTTTAATACAACTCTTTATCAATTTGTTACGAAAACGGCATGTAGGTATAACGATTGCAGTTATAAAAAGAGTTTAGATGGAATTTGTTCCTTATGAATATGACAGTTGCGTACAACGCTTTACGCAAGTAGTGCCCCACCCTTAAGTTTTATTACTTTATCGCTTGGGCGACACAAGTGTGCAGGGTGTTATGGAAGTCCTAGCAGAAAATTTAACCATAAGTAGAACTCGTCAAAATAAACATTTTTTCTATTTACCACTTTGCTGAAATCCGCAATTTTTTTCAAATTTTTTTGACCCCTTATTCCATCCTCCGCCTATGCCTACATTAACTTGAACGCATCAGAACGTTTTTGTCGAACGAGGTAAACACCAAACTTTTTTGGGAGAAAAATTTGTCGATGATACTAAATTTTAGTTGTCAGTTGAGTGTCACGCCGCTATGTATTGTTGTGTGTGTTCGATTCTTGTGCTTCTCCAACTCCAGATTTCGGACGTCCCAGATGTAATCGTGTTTTGGAAATTGAACCTGAAATTTTAAATTCGAAGATGTGCTTCGAAGTGTCGGTGTGTCAACATTTATCGTTTATCGCCCGTACAACAACGTTTCGCACGTATCCCTGATGGAAGTTAGAGAGTTTATTATTACATGCTAACCTACTTCAATATTATGCATATTATGGTAGGTGAGTAAATGTTTTCATTTAAACAGTTGTTATTTCGATTCATTTATCGGGTAAAGTTTTTGTGCACTCCTGCCAATCAATGAACGTGGGTCCATATGCGGGTTTGGTTTTAGGGGTCAAACTATTCTTAATTTTAACTCCGTAAGGGAGCGTTTGCGAAGAAAAATGATATATTTTTTTATTTTGACGAGTTCTACTTGTGGTTACATTTTCTGCTATTACTTTCATAACGCCCTGTATACACTGGATATAACACAAAGTCAAAAATTCTTATTATGTTAATAAAAATGAATTCAGGGATACCAAATTTAATTATTGAACCTTTGATAAAACTGCTATCACGAGAAATTGGAAAATATAGGTAACGAAAAAAATATCTTGCAAACTGTAAACTTATGACCCCTATGACCACCACAAAGATAGGAAGAACTTAACATTAGGGCTAAAAGAAAAATGCAAACGACACAATTAGTTGAAAGAATGTAATCACGAGCACCGCACGAGACAGGCCGAATTGAAGGCGGGAATATGAGAAATGCCAAGTATAAGTGCATATCGAAGTGCATATTAACACACAGAATCACACCACAGTAAATGACTGCGATTTTATTCGCTGGGGAAGATCTAGTCAAGCGAAAAGTAGTAATAAGAACAAAACACAAATCTAGTTACACGATGATAATATCATGATTACATGGATAAATGTAATGATATATGATGAGTACATAATGATTACATGATGACTACATGATGATTACAAGATTAATACACGATGAATACATGATGATTACATAATGAATACAAGATTTCACGATTTCATTAAGTTCTATTTATGATTGCAAGAAGATTACATACGATTTCACAAAAATTATATTTGATTACATTATGATTACAAGGTGATTTCAATAGCGCCGTTCCACGATTACATGCAGTGGTTACCCCCTCGGTTTTTGTAGCATCCCCAATTTAGGCAAAAAAATAATACCAACTCTAGAGAAGTCTTTGTGCCAATTAAATTCAATAGCATTATTATTAATTAATTAATTAATCCTCGATAAGTCTATACAATATACTACTGTCCTTGTTTTAAATGCAAAAAAATCTACGGGCTCCTCGTTAGGATTATCTAAATATTTCTGCACGCCCGATAGATTTATATTTAAAATTAATCACTCGGCGTTTTCTTTCTGAACCTCTGAACCGTGAAAGAATTTGTAGAATTTTTTTCCCGAAATGTTATTTATGAGTTTCAGATAAGTTTCTGCGTACTCCGTTCTCCATTAAAGCAGATGAAATTGTTATTAAGATTATTGAAGGGGAATGAGTTTGTTGGCTTATTGTGGAAACGTCAATAACAGCACTGTCAATAGTTGCTTGAATCCTGGGGCAATAACATTGCACGACAATCGCATAACAAATACACGAGAAAACCATTGCGATCGTCGTCCATCCAATAATTTAAGGGAAATAAACAGTTTGGAAAGTGAATCGACTATAAAAGAAGTTATAGCATCTCGAACTTTACAACAATTCCTACGTTTAGTAGCACTCTTCCCTATTGAAATATGCATTCCTATCATTTTTCCCTAAGTCAGTTTATAAAATACTTTGACAGTTCCAACGTTCGTGCTATATAAACCACTATAATTTCCTTTGGATGTGGGTGAACTCTCGAATATGAAATTGGCCCCCTCGGTCTGGGAAAAGAATTTATCTTATGTCTCAAAAGCATAATTTTTTGGTCACTTTCGTTGTGCTAGACTCAGATTTTTAATTACAAGATTAGGGAATTTAAGCCAGATAAATATTTACTCATCTCATAATCCATTGCATTAAAACCTACTCTCACAATACACCATTGTATATGGATGAGCACTCAAACACGAATTTTTCCCGACCCCTCGATTCTTCCAAGAGGATTTCCTCCATGCCCCGAGTAGTTCAATCTCAAATTAATTTTTCGATAGGCGAAATCGATACCAGGGGTGATGTGAGTGAAACCGCCCAACTTTTATTACATTAATAAATAAACAATGCCGTGCATCGGAAACTTTGAGGGTCGCAATGAGTTAGTATTAAATTTGAATTCTTGGCTTGACAGACAGCTTCATTTCCTCGCCATCACGGATAAAGTTTTTTTGTTCGGCTGCCGAAGCATTTTAAATGGTCTATACCATATTATAGAATTCCTGGCTGCTTAGCACAAAAGGCACATGCGAGTCAATACTACCCCGGACATAAAACACGAATGGATAAGTGCCGCTGAAAGAATGAAAGCACTTTTAAATGCATTCGAAGCGGATGCAACGAGAAAAACTAGCGGAAATGGGTGAAGCATCAAAGATCCTCTATTTAGTTCGTTTATCGCAAGATCGTAAATTAATGGAAATTTGTAGTTGCTTAGCGCGTTAGATGAAATATACGGCTTTTGCTTAGGATGTTACTTTCAATGCTGGTTAATAAATAAATGAGTGCTGTGTCTGATCTTTTGGGTTTTTGTGAGTTGAATGATGGGTTAGATATTTCTTTCGTCACTGACAATTTTATTGGTTTAGAGATAATTGAAATCACATTCATAAAAGAAAGATTCACGAAAGATACAAAAATCGCAAGGAAACCACAAAAGGGAAAGACCAAGAAGACCAAGAACCCAAATGTACGTACAATTAGTGTCGAATCAATAGGGTGTCTATACACACCAAAAATCAGGTTAAAGACAAAAGGACTGATATCCTATGTACCTCTCAGACCTTGTTAAATTTCTTCTTAGATACATCAAAAGTCAAATAAGGTCACAACAATAGTTCGTTAATTTAATGCAAACACTCCACTAGCTGAGTAAGCACCAATCTAAAATTTTCACAATTACAGATAATATATACCGTATTTACATACATTCGTTAACTTTAATGGAATTTTTCCTTACAATAAGAAAAACCTAACGAAGTATAACTCCGAGAACTTCGGTAAATAACAGTATATTGTTCTAGGAACGTGAGATTTGAGTATTTCGCAAGAGTTATGATTAGGTGCTGCTGCAAATCACACAAGTTCTGCACTCGCAGAAATTAAACAGAAATTTGTTTCTACTTCGGAGTTTTAAAAGGAAAATAAACGCCAAGCGAATTGCAATTAATTCTTTGTGGGAAACCGGTTTTGGCCGTTTTCAGTTTTGCATTAAAATTGGAATTTAATTTAAATTTGGAAAGGCGCTATTTGAGTCGGGATCAGCCTAACCAAACCGAAGTGCTACAAAAAATGCGGTTTGAATTTGTTTAGGAATCGTAATGTGCCAGATATGGCGCTTCCACCATTTTCCGCAGTTTCTGCATATTCATTTCGCGTGAATACTACTGTTACAGCAATTAAAGCGCATCCACCATTTGTATGGATTAACATCACAACCGATTTAAAAAAAATGTATTACGGTTAGAAACTTAGCAAGTTACAACTAATAAGCCGTTAGGTCGTCTTCCCATGTTTACTTATTTAGCTATTTACATATTTAATATGAACAGCTCCACACTATTTGAAGAGACGTAATCAAACTAAGTTAACTTTGTCAACAACACAAGTCGAGCATCTACAGCTTTAAGCCAGATTTTAATTAAATTAGTTTTTTTGTTTAATTTAATACTAAATTTACTGATAGTAGTTTTCCAAAAGAATTCATCAGCCATCACGAGAACAAATAAAAACCGTGCATCTGGGACTGCAGAATTAAGTTTCCACGAATGGATCTCCTTAATTCAACATGCAAGTAACCACTAAAGTGAAAAATGCACTCCGCTGAAACAATATTTACTCGTCTTTTTATGAGAGGAATAAAAAATGCACCCCTATCAGACTCGGTGCATTACTCGCTCCCTCCGGAGTGATTTCGTCGTGCAAAAGTCGAACCAAACGGAGTTGCGACCATTTCATGCTAATTCCGGTTGCAGTTCTTTGGATTCATTATTAAATCCTCCGTGCTGTGCAATAATTTTCTGCTTTCTTTGGAACTTGCCTCAAAGAATCGGGAAATATACAAATGTCAAGCTCGGTGCAGATTAGAAGCGAATGCTTTTCTGTGGTGTTATTTGAATTTTTTTAAAATGGATATTAAGCGTATTTATAACGAGTGTTCATTTAAATTATTCATCAAGTCGCCTATGAATTTGACATAAGAGTTTAACGTATGTCTGTTGCAATTTTTTTTTTAACTTGACAGTTGGACTGTTCAGACAAATTTTTAACAGGTACAAGTGAACCTTTATTATAACTTAGAAAATGGGATACACGTTCAGTAATGGTATTCCTGTACCATTGAAACACGATATGGATGCAACTCTAAATCTATCTATCTATCTATCTAACTATAAATCTAAATGTAAAATTTTGTGTGTTGCTCCAACGGAAAGATTCACTTGTTGGTGTAGTCGTCGAATAGATGTTTTTGGATTATTTTCGATTATTTGTTCCGATTGGGCAATAATCTCTGCTGTACGTTCTTTTGGGTTTTCGTAAAAGAATACCAGTTTCAGTAAACTGATTCAATATTCTGTCCAAGCTTTTTTTTACTGCATGTAGTCCACGAAATTCTTCTTGAAATTCTGGGTGACAGTCCTGTATCGAATGTACCCAAACTTCATCCACTTTAGTGTCATTTTGGAAATATCTTCTTAGTAAAAACACTTTGTTCTAAACTGTACGCCTTAAGCAGTACCGCAAACTGTTGTTGAAGTGTTGAATTTTCTTTCGCTATGACGACAACTGTTATTGTTTAAACAACTCGTCAAAAGTAAAACGTTGAGGAAAACCGCCAACAGTAGTTATCAACAACTGTCAAGTGTCACTTCGATTTTAGATTATGTTAGTATGAATTGTATGAAGCAATAAATCACATGCGTTTTTCAATTCGTCTTCGTCACTCAAAAAATCATAAGCAACTTGAGGACTAATTTAAATGAACACCTGTTATTTATGTAAGTGATAATTAAAAAAGTTTTTTCATAATTGGCCGGTTGTTATCAGATATTCCAGTCATTAATAACAATGTAATTAATAGGCGCAGTATAAAGCCGTGTTTTAGAACTATGCCCCTTCGGGGCTTTAACATGGCAATGACTTAATGATCCCAGTTATGGGAAATCATGACAGAATGTGGAGGTTCCAGTGGCAACACAATAACCTGCTGTGATAATATTGATAGTGCAATTTTATTAAATAATCAACGACAACAAATTCATGTTGGTGAAGTCTTATCCTATCATCAGGTTTTATAGAAGAGTATTCTTCACTTGATTTCTTAACATGTAACAATCCACACACGAGAGCTTTAAATTCCTTAAATAAGACAGACCAAACATGTAACATAGGTGTTTGGCGAAACAACTATAGATATAACGGAAAATAAAAAGAAAACAAGGCCACTAGAAAAGACACTCAACAAATCTTCAGAGTAGCGAAAGAATCAGTGGAATCGGAAAAAAAAACATTCAAATTGGGATTGAATTATTTTGGAAATATTTACAAAGCCGGAAAAGTAACAAAACAGAACAACGACATGTCAATATTCACAGACATAATAAACAAAAAGAAAAGCCCAATAGATGATGACATAACAAATTAGCCCTAGACGGAAGAGAAAAAGTATTAAATCTTTTCTAAAAACATGAAAACTTAAAAATTACCAAACAATGGTCAGATTCAAGAGATATATTACATTATTCTCTGTCTAGGAGTAGTAATAGATGCACTTTTAGACCTAGGCACTTTTGACTGATGCACTTTTTGTCGGAGGTACTTTTGACTGATGCACTTTTGTATGATGCACTTTTGTCTGATGCACTTTTGTATGATGCACTTTTGTCTGATGCACTTTTGTCTGATGCACTTTTGTCTGATGCACTTTTGTATGATGCACTTTTGTCTGATGCACTTTTGTCTGATGCACTTTTGTATGATGCACTTTTGTCTGATGCACTTTTGTCTGATGCACTTTTGTCTGATGCACTTTTGTCGGATGCACTTTTGTCGGATGCACTTTTGATCGGATGCACTTTTGATCCCGGTACTTTAGACCCTGCACTTTAGACCCCGGTACTTTTAGATCCGGCCCTTTAGGGTCCGGCACTTTTGTTCCCGGTACTTTTGATTGGAATCTTTTTACATCGACATGTTAAGACTTGATTTTAAATATTTATGAGAAATTATTAATTTAAGCCCCTATTTACATAAAGGCGGAGTTTTTAAACGTCTTGACAATAGGTCAAAAATAGAAAAAGACAGAAAAATTTGAAATTTTTAATTGAGCAAATACGTTAAGGTTTTTTGTGACTTTCATAAGATAAGGATGTTTTGATGGTTGCATAATTCATTTTAAATACATTGTTAACAACAATAAATATTAAATAGCAATTACATGTGAGGGGTTTTTATAAAGAGTTTTAAGCTACACAAAATTCAAGAGAAAAATTTAAAATATCAAAGTAAATTTATTGTGAAATTAAAAACTATTGAGCATAATTCATCTGTAGTCCATTAGTTGCATTTTAAATAATAACAATAAGTGACGGCTTCTCGCGAAGAACTCAATGTAGCCAACTTAAGAACAAAAAAAACGAACTTCACATGTTTTCTTACAAATTGAGAAAAATATCAAAAAAAAAAGAAATTACAAAGTTAATAATAATTATTATAATAGACATTTTAATTAATCTAATCATTAAGTTGAGCCCCTATTTACATAAAGCGGTTCATATTTACATAAAAGCGGTTGTTTCTTAAAATGGTGTGGCTGTTATTATCAAGGGTGTGAAAAAATGATCCTCTTAGCAGGTTGGTACCAGATGGCTTATAAAATTATCAAAAGTCGTCATCCGTTCAGCCCCTGATAAGCTAAGAGTTGACTCGGCACTTATTTTAGAAATGTACGATTGGATGCGTAATTATAACATCTGTAAATTCATGTTAAGCTACACAAAATTCAAGAAAAATTAAAAATATCAAAGTAAATTTATTGTAAAATATAAACTATTCAGAAAATCACTGTGGACACATTGCAAAGTTTTAAACGTCTTGACAATAGGTGAAAAAATAGAAAAAGATACAGAAAAATTTGAAACTTTTTTAATTGAGTAAATACGGTAAATGTTAAGGGTTTTGTGAATTTCATAAGATAAGGATGTTTTGATGGTTGCATAATTCATTTAAATACATTGTTAACAGTAATAAATATACAAAGTTTTAAACGTCTTGACAATAGGTAAAAAAGAGAAAAAGATACAGAAAATTTGAAACTTTTTAATTGAGCAATTAATGTTTAACTAAATAGTTAGATATTCACTTTTTGAAAATTATTATTATTCTGATGTGGTAATTTTTGGATTAAATAAATTAATATTTTGAAATTATTATTATTCGTCGGTCCCATTCCCATATAGCAACGAAGTAAAATTAAAAGATTAAATCGCCGTAAAAAGAAGAAGCCAATATTTAGAAAGTGTAACAAATGTAGATAATTGTAATAAAATAATAATAATGATATATAAAAATATACATTTATTTACATATATATTTATTCACAGCTTATTTCAAATGATTATCAAGAAGTCGATAGTAACAAACGATAGACAGATGTAACGTATAAAAGGGGTTAGTCCCAACTCTCCTCCACCTCAATGTTAGTCTCCAGTTGCTTGAGGTAGCTTAAGTCCTCCCACTGTGGTCTAGGACCTTGTTGTTGTTGCTGTTCTTTTAATTGTTCACGTTGTGCCTGGTACATCTGATCTAGCCTTAGTCTATGTTCGGCACGGTGACAACGAATTATATGATTTGATAGCCTATGGGCTAGCATAACGTGGTTATTGTTGTAGGGGCACACCCTAATGTCCTCTAAAAACAAAAGAAACAAAAAACTAATAGATTAAACTAGAAAGATGTAGCTTTATATGTCACTTACCTTCCACCGGATCGTAGTAGAAGTTAACTTTTCTTTTATTTTGTTTTGCAACCATCATGTGTGTTACGTATAGCTTCTAATGGTCGAACAAGAGTGTATTTGGAACTGAATATCTGTACAGGCTAGTGGCTGGCTTTTATACAACGCTGAGTTCTCCCATGAGCATTAAAATATCACACCCTTAAAAATAAACATTTTCCCATGATAGGGATGCAATATAAATTTATAGTTGACAGACAATTTTGTCCGTGCTAACATCGCGCCAGATGTAATTTTAGTAAAAATTGAGTTCTTAGCGAGAAGCCGTCACTTATTGTTATTATTTAAAATGCATACAATGGACTTACAGATGAATATGGACACATTGCAAAGTTTAACGTCTTGACATAAACCGTTTAAGCTACACAAAATTCAAGAAAAATTTAAAAAATTTCAAACAAATTTTGCGTAAAATATACCATGCAGATTCCCACGCTAAAAACAACCGCATTTATGTAAATATGGACTGAAATTTATGATTTCTCATCAGATATTTAAAAATCAAAGTTTGATATTTTATAAATCCCTACAGGTTACAACTTGATAAAACCTTGCAGGTTAACAGTGTTTTGGTAATTTATTTAAGTAAATTTATTGTAAAATATAAACTATTCAGAAAAATCACTGTGGACACATTGCAAAGTTTAAATGTCTGGGCATAAAGCGTTTTAAGTTGCACAAAATTCAAGAAAAATTTAAAAAATGTATGAAAGTAAATTTATTGTAAAATATAAGCTATTCAGAAAAAGCACTGTGGACACATTGCAAAGTTTAAATGTCTTGGCATAAAGCGTTTTAAGCTGCACAAAATTCAAGAAAAATTAAAAAATGTATCAAAGTAAATTTATTGTAAAATATAAACTATTCAGAAAAATCATTGTGGACACACTGTAAAGTTTTAAAACGTCTTGACATAAACCGTTTAAGCTACACAAAATTCAAGAAAAATAAAAAAAAATGTATCAAAGTAAATTTATTGTAAAATATAAACTATTCAGAAAAATCACTGTGAAAACATTGCAAAGTTTAAATGTCTGGGCATAAAGCGTTTTAAGTTGCACAAAATTCAAGAAAAATTAAAAAATGTATCAAAGTAAATTTATTGTAAAATATAAGCTATTCAGAAAAATCACAGTGCACACAATGCAAAGTTTAAATGTCTTGGCATAAAGCGTTTTAAACTGCATAAAATTCAAGAAAAATTAAAAAATGTATCAAAGTAAATTTATTGTAAAATATAAACTATTCAGAAAAATCATTGTGGACACACTGTAAAGTTTTAAAACGTCTTGACATAAACCGTTTAAGCTACACAAAATTCTAAAAAATTTAAAAAATTTCAAACAAATTTTGCGTAAAATATACCATGCAGATTCCCACGCTAAAAACAACCGCATTTATGTAAATATGGACTGAAATTTATGATTTCTCATCAGATATTTAAAAATCAAAGTTTGATATTTTATAAATCCCTACAGGTTACAACTTGATAAAACCTTGCAGGTTAACAGTGTTTTGGTAATTATTCGTTTCAAGTTCTAAGTTTTAACTTTTAGGTTCCAACTTTTTTCAACATTTCATTTTCTCATTTTAGAGGTTTAAAGTTTCATAGATTTAGTTTACTCATGTCCTGAAGATTATTTTACGGTATGTAACTATTCGTATCAAGTTCTTAGTTTTTAGTTTTTAGGTTCTAAGTTTTCTCAACATTTCAATTTCTTAAAATATGATAAATTCTTATTTTACTCAAGTCCTGAAGATCTTATAACGGTGCGTAACTATCCGTCTCCAGCTCTTAGTTTTTAGTTTTTAGGTTCTAAGTTTTCACAGCATTTCATTTCACAACTTAAAGGTTTAAAGTTTCATAAATTTTTATTTTACTCAGGTCCTGAAGATATTTTTTCGGATATTTTATCAATTTCAAATTATAACTGCATTGAAATCACCTAATCTGGGACACATTGCAAAGTTTAAATAATAACAATAAGTGACGGCTTCTCGCGAAGAAGCTTTAACTTTTTCTCAACACTTCAATTTCTCAACCTAAAGGTTTAAAGTTTCATAAATTCTTATTTTTACTCAAGTCATGAAGCTCTTTTTTACGGTGTGTAACTTGTCGTCTCAAGTTCTTAGTTTCCACTTTTAAGTTTAAATTTTCTCAACACTTCAATTTTCTCAACTTACAGGTTCAAAGTTTCATAAATTCTCATTTTACTCAAGTCTTGAAGATTCTATTACGGTGTTTAACTCTTCGTCTCAAGTTCTTAGTTTCCACTTTTAAGTTTAAATTTTCTCAACTTTCAGGTTCAAAGTTTCATAAATTCTCATTTTACTCAAGTCTTGAAGATTCTATTACGGTGTTTAACTCTTCGTCTACAAAATTTTGGACTTAGAAGTCTCGTCAGGAACAATCACAAAAAATGGGATAGTTAATTAATTTCAAAATATACTAAATTAGACCATCAACTGACTACTAGAATTCATCACATTTGAAAGAAAATTTATTTATTTCAGACCAATTAAATATCGTGGTACTCCAAAAAAACAATTTTTTTCTCATTAGAGCACAAAAAAAACTCCACAGGTTGAACATTTGCTGTGTGGTCTGGATTGCACACTTTTGAACTGCATAGTTCGCATCTGCCCGTGCTTTTTCATAAACGACCCAATGACTACCCCTGTTGCCAAGACAGATTCTTGTTTACTCAAGTAAGGTCGTGCGTCCGTCTTTTTAATCCACAGTAACAAATTTTCATTGAGAATATTTATGTTATTTTATTTTCTTTTGATATTACTAAGGCAACTTGAAAAGTAGTTTCAAATTCCTCACAGATTTAAATATTATTAACAAGTCGTGGTTTATTCAAATATTATATGTTTCGGATTGCTTAAACAAAAGAACTTCCACGGCCATACAGTCACATCTTTTAGACTTTCGCACTTATCACTAGCAGAGATTCCGCTTAATCTCTATCTATCTAGCAATTGTAAAAACCTACCCGTTTGCTTAATTCTCAGTACCTAACAAATTTTCATTGAGAATATTTATTTTATTTTATTTCCTTTTGATATTACTAAGGCAAGTTGAAAAGTAGTTTAAAATTCCTCACAGATAAATATTACCAAGTCGCGGTTCTTCAACTTTAATATTTCTTTATCGATTTGCGTAAACGAAAATTCTAGGTGGAACGTCAATTCACCGTTACATCGATATGGTAACACCGGATGATAGAGATTCTGAGGTGATAAGAAGAAGTTTACCAGTTTATCTTGAGCGTTTAAAATTAATGTCGGGTTCCAGCCTGCAACGCCGGGTTCCGCGGCGCGTCCGAGCGCCGCGACGCCCGCCGCCAAGCACCCCAGCCGCCATGTGAAAACTTAAGAACTTGAGACGATAGTTGGAGACTTGAAAAATTAAGCGCGGCGGGGCGTCGTGGTGGCGGGCGTCGCGGCGCTCGGTCGCGCCGCGGAACCCGGCCGTGCATGGTGGAACCCGACATTAATTTTAAACGCTCAAGATAAACTGGCAAACTTCTTCTTATCACCTCAGAATCTCTATTATCCGGTGTTACCTTGTAGATGTAACGATGAATTGACGATCCTCCTAGAATTTTCGTTTACGCATACCGATAAATAAATATTAAAGTTGAAGAAACGCGACTTGGTAATATTTATCTGTGAGGAATTTTAAACTACTTTTCAACTTGCCTTAGTAATATCAAAAGGAAATAAATAAAATAAATATTCTCAATGAAAATTTGTTAGGTACTGAGAATTAAGCAAACGGGTAGGTTTTTACAATTGCTAGATAGATAGAGATTAAGCGGAATCTCTGCTAGTGATAAGTGCGAAAGTCTAAAAGATGTGACTGTATGGCCGTGGAAGTTCTTTTGTTTAAGCAATCCGAAACATATAATATTTGAATAAACCACGACTTGTTAATAATATTTAAATCTGTGAGGAATTTGAAACTACTTTTCAAGTTGCCTTAGTAATATCAAAAGGAAATAAAATAACATAAATATTCTCAATGAAAATTTGTTACTGTGGATTAAAAAGACGGACGCACGACCTTACCTGAGTAAACAAGAATCTGTCTTGGCAACAGGGGTAGTCATTGGGTCGTTTATGAAAAAGCACGGGCAGATGCGAACTATGCAGTTCAAAAGTGTGCAATCCAGACCACACAGCAAATGTTCAACCTGTGGAGTTTTTTTTTGTGCTCTAATGAGAAAAAAATTGTTTTTTTGGAGTACCACGATATTTAATTGGTCTGAAATAAATAAATTTTCTTTCAAATGTGATGAATTCTAGTAGTCAGTTGATGGTCTAATTTAGTATATTTTGAAATTAATTAACTATCCCATTTTTTGTGATTGTTCCTGACGAGACTTCTAAGTCCAAAATTTTGTAGACGAAGAGTTAAACACCGTAATAGAATCTTCAAGACTTGAGTAAAATGAGAATTTATGAAACTTTGAACCTGAAAGTTGAGAAAATTTAAACTTAAAAGTGGAAACTAAGAACTTGAGACGAAGAGTTAAACACCGTAATAGAATCTTCAAGACTTGAGTAAAATGAGAATTTATGAAACTTTGAACCTGTAAGTTGAGAAAATTGAAGTGTTGAGAAAATTTAAACTTAAAAGTGGAAACTAAGAACTTGAGACGACAAGTTACACACCGTAAAAAAGAGCTTCATGACTTGAGTAAAAATAAGAATTTATGAAACTTTAAACCTTTAGGTTGAGAAATTGAAGTGTTGAGAAAAAGTTAAAGCTTCTTCGCGAGAAGCCGTCACTTATTGTTATTATTTAAACTTTGCAATGTGTCCCAGATTAGGTGATTTCAATGCAGTTATAATTTGAAATTGATAAAATATCCGAAAAAATATCTTCAGGACCTGAGTAAAATAAAAATTTATGAAACTTTAAACCTTTAAGTTGTGAAATGAAATGCTGTGAAAACTTAGAACCTAAAAACTAAAAACTAAGAGCTGGAGACGGATAGTTACGCACCGTTATAAGATCTTCAGGACTTGAGTAAAATAAGAATTTATCATATTTTAAGAAATTGAAATGTTGAGAAAACTTAGAACCTAAAAACTAAAAACTAAGAACTTGATACGAATAGTTACATACCGTAAAATAATCTTCAGGACATGAGTAAACTAAATCTATGAAACTTTAAACCTCTAAAATGAGAAAATGAAATGTTGAAAAAAGTTGGAACCTAAAAGTTAAAACTTAGAACTTGAAACGAATAATTACCAAAACACTGTTAACCTGCAAGGTTTTATCAAGTTGTAACCTGTAGGGATTTATAAAATATCAAACTTTGATTTTTAAATATCTGATGAGAAATCATAAATTTCAGTCCATATTTACATAAATGCGGTTGTTTTTAGCGTGGGAATCTGCATGGTATATTTTACGCAAAATTTGTTTGAAATTTTTTAAATTTTTTAGAATTTTGTGTAGCTTAAACGGTTTATGTCAAGACGTTTTAAAACTTTACAGTGTGTCCACAATGATTTTTCTGAATAGTTTATATTTTACAATAAATTTACTTTGATACATTTTTTAATTTTTCTTGAATTTTATGCAGTTTAAAACGCTTTATGCCAAGACATTTAAACTTTGCATTGTGTGCACTGTGATTTTTCTGAATAGCTTATATTTTACAATAAATTTACTTTGATACATTTTTTAATTTTTCTTGAATTTTGTGCAACTTAAAACGCTTTATGCCCAGACATTTAAACTTTGCAATGTTTTCACAGTGATTTTTCTGAATAGTTTATATTTTACAATAAATTTACTTTGATACATTTTTTTTTATTTTTCTTGAATTTTGTGTAGCTTAAACGGTTTATGTCAAGACGTTTTAAAACTTTACAGTGTGTCCACAATGATTTTTCTGAATAGTTTATATTTTACAATAAATTTACTTTGATACATTTTTTAATTTTTCTTGAATTTTGTGCAGCTTAAAACGCTTTATGCCAAGACATTTAAACTTTGCAATGTGTCCACAGTGCTTTTTCTGAATAGCTTATATTTTACAATAAATTTACTTTCATACATTTTTTAAATTTTTCTTGAATTTTGTGCAACTTAAAACGCTTTATGCCCAGACATTTAAACTTTGCAATGTGTCCACAGTGATTTTTCTGAATAGTTTATATTTTACAATAAATTTACTTAAATAAATTACCAAAACACTGTTAACCTGCAAGGTTTTATCAAGTTGTAACCTGTAGGGATTTATAAAATATCAAACTTTGATTTTTAAATATCTGATGAGAAATCATAAATTTCAGTCCATATTTACATAAATGCGGTTGTTTTTAGCGTGGGAATCTGCATGGTATATTTTACGCAAAATTTGTTTGAAATTTTTTAAATTTTTCTTGAATTTTGTGTAGCTTAAACGGTTTATGTCAAGACGTTAAACTTTGCAATGTGTCCATATTCATCTGTAAGTCCATTGTATGCATTTTAAATAATAACAATAAGTGACGGCTTCTCGCTAAGAACTCAATTTTTACTAAAATTACATCTGGCGCGATGTTAGCACGGACAAAATTGTCTGTCAACTATAAATTTATATTGCATCCCTATCATGGGAAAATGTTTATTTTTAAGGGTGTGATATTTTAATGCTCATGGGAGAACTCAGCGTTGTATAAAAGCCAGCCACTAGCCTGTACAGATATTCAGTTCCAAATACACTCTTGTTCGACCATTAGAAGCTATACGTAACACACATGATGGTTGCAAAACAAAATAAAAGAAAAGTTAACTTCTACTACGATCCGGTGGAAGGTAAGTGACATATAAAGCTACATCTTTCTAGTTTAATCTATTAGTTTTTTGTTTCTTTTGTTTTTAGAGGACATTAGGGTGTGCCCCTACAACAATAACCACGTTATGCTAGCCCATAGGCTATCAAATCATATAATTCGTTGTCACCGTGCCGAACATAGACTAAGGCTAGATCAGATGTACCAGGCACAACGTGAACAATTAAAAGAACAGCAACAACAACAAGGTCCTAGACCACAGTGGGAGGACCTAAGCTACCTCAAGCAACTGGAGACTAACATTGAGGTGGAGGAGAGTTGGGACTAACCCCTTTTATACGTTACATCTGTCTATCGTTTGTTACTATCGACTTCTTGATAATCATTTGAAATAAGCTGTGAATAAATATATATGTAAATAAATGTATATTTTTATATATCATTATTATTATTTTATTACAATTATCTACATTTGTTACACTTTCTAAATATTGGCTTCTTCTTTTTACGGCGATTTAATCTTTTAATTTTACTTCGTTGCTATATGGGAATGGGACCGACGAATAATAATAATTTCAAAATATTAATTTTATTTAATCCAAAAATTACCACATCAGAATAATAATAATTTTCAAAAAGTGAATATCTAACTATTTAGTTAAACATTAATTGCTCAATTAAAAAGTTTCAAATTTTCTGTATCTTTTTCTCTTTTTTACCTATTGTCAAGACGTTTAAAACTTTGTATATTTATTACTGTTAACAATGTATTTAAATGAATTATGCAACCATCAAAACATCCTTATCTTATGAAATTCACAAAACCCTTAACATTTACCGTATTTACTCAATTAAAAAAGTTTCAAATTTTTCTGTATCTTTTTCTATTTTTTCACCTATTGTCAAGACGTTTAAAACTTTGCAATGTGTCCACAGTGATTTTCTGAATAGTTTATATTTTACAATAAATTTACTTTGATATTTTTAATTTTTCTTGAATTTTGTGTAGCTTAACATGAATTTACAGATGTTATAATTACGCATCCAATCGTACATTTCTAAAATAAGTGCCGAGTCAACTCTTAGCTTATCAGGGGCTGAACGGATGACGACTTTTGATAATTTTATAAGCCATCTGGTACCAACCTGCTAAGAGGATCATTTTTTCACACCCTTGATAATAACAGCCACACCATTTTAAGAAACAACCGCTTTTATGTAAATATGAACCGCTTTATGTAAATAGGGGCTCAACTTAATGATTAGATTAATTAAAATGTCTATTATAATAATTATTATTAACTTTGTAATTTCTTTTTTTTTGATATTTTTCTCAATTTGTAAGAAAACATGTGAAGTTCGTTTTTTTTGTTCTTAAGTTGGCTACATTGAGTTCTTCGCGAGAAGCCGTCACTTATTGTTATTATTTAAAATGCAACTAATGGACTACAGATGAATTATGCTCAATAGTTTTTAATTTCACAATAAATTTACTTTGATATTTTAAATTTTTCTCTTGAATTTTGTGTAGCTTAAAACTCTTTATAAAAACCCCTCACATGTAATTGCTATTTAATATTTATTGTTGTTAACAATGTATTTAAAATGAATTATGCAACCATCAAAACATCCTTATCTTATGAAAGTCACAAAAAACCTTAACGTATTTGCTCAATTAAAAATTTCAAATTTTTCTGTCTTTTTCTATTTTTGACCTATTGTCAAGACGTTTAAAAACTCCGCCTTTATGTAAATAGGGGCTTAAATTAATAATTTCTCATAAATATTTAAAATCAAGTCTTAACATGTCGATGTAAAAAGATTCCAATCAAAAGTACCGGGAACAAAAGTGCCGGACCCTAAAGGGCCGGATCTAAAAGTACCGGGGTCTAAAGTGCAGGGTCTAAAGTACCGGGATCAAAAGTGCATCCGATCAAAAGTGCATCCGACAAAAGTGCATCCGACAAAAGTGCATCAGACAAAAGTGCATCAGACAAAAGTGCATCAGACAAAAGTGCATCATACAAAAGTGCATCAGACAAAAGTGCATCAGACAAAAGTGCATCATACAAAAGTGCATCAGACAAAAGTGCATCAGACAAAAGTGCATCAGACAAAAGTGCATCATACAAAAGTGCATCAGACAAAAGTGCATCATACAAAAGTGCATCAGTCAAAAGTACCTCCGACAAAAAGTGCATCAGTCAAAAGTGCCTAGGTCTAAAAGTGCATCTATTACTACTTCTAGGCAGTGAGAGGGTGTTGTGCCAACAGGAACAACACACTGGACGAAAATGGATTTTAGTAACTAGATATATTTCATCTTCCTATATTGGAAAAACAATACAGAATGCTATTTGCACCCACTGAAAAAAAAAATGAACACAATATTCCTTACGCATCGGGTCTTTATAGATTTCACCAAACATTCGATTCTATTAGACATGAACCTTCTAACACAACAAATACATCATACATATATTATAACAGGGTGTATATTAAACATTGGCACAAAATCCAAGGGGCGACTCTTTGGGTTTTTTTAAGACTTTTGTCTTTTGGTGACAAATTTTGGTGAAATTTTTGGAAGGCCGTTTAGTTTTAAAGATACAGTGTGATCACAATATTTTATAAACCAGAAGAATGTCGATAAATCCAAGTGGAGTAAATTTAAATTAAAATTTAAATATATCTAAGTCGAACTCCACAAACTTTAATAAGTGTAAAATTACAAATGGAACATGTTTAGGCAGACCACTACTGCCATCATCAGCCCTAATTTAACAAGAGATTAATGATACAATTGAATTACAGAGGGGTTCAAGAATATAAAAAAATTATGACGTTGACGTAATTTTGAATTAAATTTGACGTTTTCAAAGGGTTACATGATTTTTAAAAGATTTCGTAAAAACAACATTTTATAAAATGTAAAAATTAAGAATGGATCAAAGAGAATCTGGTAAGTTTGTTTGAGTGGTGAAAAATTAAAATAGTGAATTAATTAATAGTGGGATTATTGAAGTTATTCTGTTCGTTTAAACAAGATCTGTTTTCCAGTTTCAAGGCTTTTCTTATTTCCAAAGTCTCAAGAAAATCTAATTTCCGGCCTTTATTGCATTTATGAATCAATTTGAAATTTGATGGTAAAAAATTATGTTTCGTTATTAATATATGATTGGCGAAAGAAGAAGGTGTTGATGGTGGAGGATCAAGATCTGTGTTTTTATAGATGTGCCTGAAATATTTTATTACCTAAATATTACATCCAAAGTTTTCTACATCTACAAAAACTGCTGAAAATTACTACCATCTGCTAGAATGAATGCATCCAATCTTCTCCTCATGGACTGACGAACTTTGTCGCAAACACCAGGGTCGTTTCGTATATGTAGTATTACAACCAGCAATTATCCGATTTCTCAAATCTTCTACATCTTCTACTGGTGTGGTGTAATCTAATGATAGGAGCTGTTCCCATAAGTAAAAATCTAAAGGGTTGAGATCTGGAGATCGAGCATAGATGAGATCCACCTCGACCTATCCAGCGGTCCCCATGTATGTTGCGGTTAAAAATTCATCGTGCATAAAACACATAGCACATCTTATGTCTAATGGTACATCATCCATAACCTGAGGTAGCAATTGTTCTAAAACGTTCTGGTAGACCTCGCCAGTTAGTCTTTCAGGTAGAAATACCGGTCCAATTAAAGAATTACCAACAATTCCGGCCCACACGTTCAACGAAAACTGATGTTGAAAATAGTTTACTACTTCATGAGGATTTTCGTCGGCCCAAAATGATTATTGTTCTTACTATCATAGGTATCCCTGATCCTCCTTGTTGTTTAAATGTTCCTGTCTCATGACGACGTTGATGAATTCTTTGAAAGATTTTTCTGCCAGGAACATTACGGTTAGGAAATCGTTCAATGTACAACCGCCTAGCCTCTGACACATTTCCATTGGCCATTCCATACATAAAATGCATGTTAGTCATTTCGGCGTTTGTATGGCAATTCATGATGGAGATATTTACGAACAAAACTCACAAACAATAAACAATGACAAATCGGAAAACGTATAAATAAAATCCATGACGATCTGACTTTGTGGGCATTAGCCTGCTGTGAATACAAAAAATATCTGCTCTTAGCAATCGAAATAATTGATGACTTTAAAAATTTCCATTTTTTTAATCAATACAGTGGCAAAAGTTTTTTTATAAATGTGAATGTGAACGAAAGAGGTGCTATTTAAAATAGAGGTTCTGGGTTTCGCCTTGCTGTCTCCAATGCTTTCTTCTCAGGTCTTATTTCCTCTATCCGCTGTATCCATCTCATCCTCGGGCTTCTTTTTCTTTCAGAATCCACTACTGGTCGGTCCCCTTGCAAGTACTTTTTTTTGGCATTCTTGACGGTCTTATTCCTTCTATGTTTGACGGAAAATTATCGACGGCACATTCGTTTTTATTTTGAAATTATATAAATATGTAGTTCAAAAATCGAACTAGAACTTTATTATCTGCTCAATTCAAAGTTAGCTACATTCATTTTCCCAATTTAATGTATTCTTAATACTTGAACTTTAAGACTCTTTTTCCAGATTTTTTTAAAATAAACTCAAGAGCATAACTATAGCACCACCCTCAATTTTCTCGACTTCTTCCCTAAACGTTTAGTTGAGATAATATGGCTTTAGAGAATCATAAAACAATCAAAAAGAATAATAATCAACAAGTGTAATGCCAGTTGTGAACAAATTGTGTGATTTATTACAAAAATACTGAAAATTCAAATGTGCATAACTATAGCACCACGCAAATTTTTTACAAAAATTTTTTTTAATTAATAGTGGGTTGGTCCCCCATTTTTTTTAATAAGCTCAAAAACTCTGGAGTTCATGCTGTCTACCAAATTGTTCAGAATTTCAGGCTCTAAATTGGTCCAAACATCTTCTAAAGCATTTTTGAGTTCATTTATGGTTTCGTAGTGTTTGTTATCCTGATACAGTCGACGGACCAAGATTCCCCAAAGGTTTTCAATTGGGTTCATGTCCGGGGAACAGGAGGGCCACTCTAATAGATCGATATTTTGAGTTTCAAACCACCTCATCGACTCTCTGCTGACGTGTATCCGGGCGTTATCTTGTTAGAATAGCAATTGTTGATCATTGTTATTGTTTAAAAAAGGTATCAAGTGTTCATCGAGAACGTCAAGATATTCCCTGCTATTCATTCGCGTTGACGGATAAGCTAGCGTTAGAACCCCTGCTTTGGTAAACGCTCCCCACACCCATTAAAGTGCCACCACCAAAATTTCGTTTGGAAAAATATTGTTTTTTTTTAAACCTCTCCAATTAGAATTAAGTTTATCTGGACCATGTAATTTAAACTTTTTTTCATGAGAAAAAAATTTCTGAAAAGAATATGTTTCAAAAAAACTGAAATTTGTTGCAAATTTTTTAGTTACGTTCTCCCAGTGGCGGTTCATGTTCTGATGGGCAAATTCCAACCTGGCGGTTTTGTGTCGAGGAAGGAGTCTTGAAGTTTTTTTTAATTTTTGACATACGATGTGTTCATTTTAACTCAAAATCCTTCTTATTGTCCATCGTGAGACATTCGTTCCACATTCTTGACCTATTCTTTTGCAATTTTTGAAACTGTTACTTGCTGTGGCAATTATTCTTCTCTCAGTCCTAGGCGAAACCTTCTTCGTTGGGCCGCCCGTTTTGTTTGTTCCATATTCAGCAGGGTTTCTTAAATAATGTGACACAACTTTATGCGAACGATTAATTCTTCGAGCAATTTCTCGGAGACTTAGCCTTTCACTTTGAAAATCCAAAATTTTACCCTTTTCCAACTCAGAAAGATAACTACCACGAGGCATTTTGAACTTGATTGTGACAAATTAATGACTTTTGTTGATAACAATAATCGATCGAAATGTTAGACAGTCGGTGATATGACCCGGCCCACAGTCACCTTTTATTTTATTTATATTTGTTATTTAAGACTGCGTGGTGCTATATAGTCCAAGATCCCGTGAACGCCAGACCTACGTTATTTTATAAAATCTGAAAAAATTTCTACGGAAGCACACAACTACAGGTATCAACGATTGACTGCTATGAACAGTCGGTCGCGGTGGGTTTGACAGATAACAGGTGCCAAAGGTGTGTAAAATTGGTGTTCAATTACGTCATACTATAAAGCTTCATTTTTTGATATTGTTTACGAGATACTATAATAATTCACGTCCTCCACTGCCGGACACTTTGCATCGTGGAAACCACGGGTTCACGGGATCTTGCTCTAATAGTTATGCACATTTAAATTTTTAGTATTTCTGTAAAAAAAAACACACAATTTCTTCACAACTGGCATTACACTTGTTGATTATTATTCTTTTTGATTGTTTTATGATTCTCTAAAGCCATATTATCTCAACTAAACGTTTAAGGAAGAAGTCGAGAAAATTGAGGGTGGTGCTATAGTTATGCTGTTGAGTTTATATAACATATTAAAAATTTTAGATGGTTGCAAACGGAATAAAAATCAATAATAAAAAGTATAGTCTATGACGTCATAACATAAAAACAAATGACATAAGAATCTGAAAATAGGCTGGAAATATTTGCTGAAGTTAAAATTGCTATACCCCTTCAAGATCTCTTCCAAAATATTAATATCAACGGAATTACTAAATTTATGCGTTACTTAGTTTGCACACTGTATAATAGCTTTGAAAATGTATTTTGGGTTGCGGTTTCGATTTAGTTATGTAGGCTCATTATTTCTCTTGAAATATCCTGCTTTCTTCTTCTTCTTCTTCTTCTGTTTTGGCATGTCAATTTATTGTGGTTATATTAATTGCTTTTATATCTTTAAAATTTTAAATGCTTGTACCTTGTTCTGATGATCTTTTCTGTATCGTTCGATTTTGGATACTATTTTTTTGATCAAAGAAAGTTCCATTATTTACTATTAACTTATTGTGTCTATTTTGTGTGTGTATGTGTGTATCCTGGTTCTTGGTTTAATTGTAATAGTAAGGGTTTACATTGATCTTGAGCGTTCTTGGAAAAATGTTCGTCAATGCAAAATGCAGGGTGACTGAGAATTAAACCGACAACGAAATACTTGAAATAATAATATGAAATATTTCTAAACTGGGAAACATATTATTTAAGAATCTATAGTGTTAAATAACGCTACACTAATAGATATTTATATCATTAGTGGGATAGAAGCATCATTACACAACGAGTGTGAAGATTGCAGATGACGAGGTCGTAGACCGAGTCATCTGTAACACACGAGTTAATGTAATATGCTCTAGCCCACGTATGATATACAAAACTTTATCTACAACTGCCCAAATCTGAAAACAATCTAAATTTGTTTGAAAGGAATAAAAATTTTATCAAAATTAAAAATCAAGGAAACTTTGACATTTTTATGACAACTACTCAAATTTGGCTGGAAACGTGTAAACAACGATTTACTAATTTTATTATTTGCAACAAGCTGTGCAAGTTAAAGTGTAATGAGCTATTCAGAAGAGGAAAATCTGCCCTCAGATATTGAAGAAGCTGCTGCAAAGGCTGTGTCTTCACTTTTACCAGATAAGTCGAAATCAAAGCACGAGAAATTTTATAATCGGTTCACTGATTGGTGTACATCCAAGAAAATAAACAATGAAGTAAAAGAGAAAGTATTACTGGCATTTTTTGAAGATTTATCGAAGACTTATAAGTGCTCCAGCCTTTGGGCATTTTATTCTATGCTGCGAGCTACAATCTCTTTGAAGCAGAATGTTGACATTAGTAAATTTAACCGTTTAATTGCGTTTTTGAAAAAGCAATTAGTAGGACATAAACCAAAAAAATCAAGAATATTTACAAGAGAAGATTTTTCAAGATTTTTACAAGAGGCCGAAGATAAAGAATTTTTGTTAATGAAGGTAAAATCTTGTTTGAGTGCTTGATATAATAAAACTAAATAAATAATAAACATTTAAGGTTGTGTTGATAATAGGGTAAAATACATTTTTTTTATATTTTTTATATAAAGAATATTCAGAGCCCTCATCAACGTAAAATTTTTGCTTTCGCTGTATCTTCTCCAATAAGGGTGCAAAATGCACTTCCAGTGGTAAGGCGGGAAACCCTTACGTTTAAATCGGAGGACAGCTGACGTCATAGGACTTGTGACGTAGGCGCGCCATATGGCAACAGCGCCTCCCGCCCATGTTTATATCAACAGCTGTTTTCAACGAAAACATAACCTAGTTCATCAGCGGTTCAACTAAAACAAGTTATAAGATATTATGGCTAGTGTAAATTCGTGTTTTGTTCCCGAAAAATATTTTTAATTGTTCCCAAGAAGAAGGAGAAAATACGAAAATTGTGGTACCAATACGCCAGGAACACAATTGAAATTCCTAGCACAACAAATGTTTTCTGCTGTGAGGATCATTTTAATGTAAGTGAGAGTTGATTTGTTCCAAGTTTATTTCTAAAACTATCTCAATGTAGCTACAAACTGCACTATGCTGCACCGAAGCCCACAAGCTGAAGGTATCAGAAAAGAAGACCAAGACAACACAGACAAGTTGCCAAGTTCACAATGTTGGAGTTCTAGTCAATTAAGGATTGTGCAAATAAAGCAATAAATACATCTATAATGAGAAAATGGAAGCTGAAGTTCTGTTGTTACCACTTTTGGAATATATTGTAATAAGAGACATAATAATAAGTATCATAATGAAATAGTAAGAGTAGTAATTTTGCAACTGTTAACTTTTGAAGTTATAGGTATTTAACTTGGAGTACACTGAAATTGATTTTAAAAATACATAATATAGAAATAAAGGTAAACAAACTAATCGAATACAAGGAATTTATTTATATACTATTAAGAAAATTGCTTCTTTCCAGAATGTTTATGCTGGTGTCATCAAGTTTTCACAATTTTTTTTATCCAACCCCGCCTCATTTATATTACTGACTTCTCTATTTGTCTGGAACTGTGGAAAAGCAACACAAAACAGTCTTTTACTTTTACCACATAAGAACATCTGGATTTGGGCATATGGGTTTTTGGTGCGTTTTCACTGTACACATGGGGGATTTTTTATTTGAACGAATACAATGGCATCATCCACATAACTCATTGGACTTGCTCTGTAACATACAAATTACATTATTAGATACATGGATCATCTCACTACCCGTAGCATTAAATTCGTCCAAAGTTGGTTACCTAATTATTTCGGTAAAATAGATCAACCATCTCGTAGTTCAGGCAGATTACTCGAATTGTTCTCCACAAAGCCGCTATCCGTACTTTTAATTACAAAATCACAAGCAAAAACATCAACGGAGACGGTGAAGCTTGTTTGACATTTGCATTTGACATACAAGATAGAAGCAGCGTTAACAGCATTGCCAAGTCTCTCTACGCTCGCTTCTCATTGGTTGAGTATTGACGCGCGTAAATGTGCTCTTTTAAACATCCGCATCCACATACATTGCATTTTCGAAAAGGTATAAAATACAAAGAGGTGCTTTTTTTTAATAAACAATGGAACATAATCAACGTGGAGACATTAGTCTTTAATATTAATAGGTCATAGATGCAAATTTCGAAAGTTGTATTATACCCTATTGGAATTGGAGGTGCTTGCAGAGTGGATGAACTAGTAAACCTACAATTAGAAAATGTAAAAAAAACAGGGAGAAGTTTTTCATATTTTCATACCACACACAAAAACTAAGATATCGCGAGAATTCTTTGTTACTTCCGGAGGCATCAAAGGAGTGAACATGGTTGATATAATTCAAAAGTACCGTGCTCATGCAGATCATGGAAGATTTTTCGTCGGTTACAGACGTGGTAATTGTATAAAGCTTCCCGTCGGTATAAATACATTTAGTGCAATGCCAAAGAAGATCGCCTCGTTTCTCAATTTACCACAAGTTAAAGAATACACAGGTCATTGTTTTCGAAGATCGTCAACTTCACTTTTAGCAAATACAGGAGCAGATCTTTTAACAATAAAGCGCCACGGTGGTTGGCGGTCTAATAGTGTATGTGAAGGTTACATTGACACTTCAGAGGAAAACAAGAAAAGGACAGCCTCAAAAATTCTTGGAGGAGAGATTACTGGCGCTGAAGCTACAACAAGTGCTTCCAACAGTTACAACCGTGGTGTTTCCAATCAAGATTTGTGCTGTCTTGAAAAAAAGCTTGATACTCTGGAACCTATTACAAGCATTTATCAACAAAATTTAAATATTGTCAGCAAAAATGCAGATCAGTTAAATTCATCTGGTATTAGTATCACGAATTGTGAAAGATGTGTGATTAATATCCATCAGAAATAAGTTTATTGACGTTGTTACATAATTCATGTTAATTGTCATTTTAATAAAATTTTATTTGATTAAAGTGTGCCTTCAATTATTCCACTAGTGGTGTAATGACCTTCATTATTCAACTCAAACAGTATCGAACGAGTGGTGTAATGACGCTAATACAAAGCAGTTGTAGATAATAGCTATTTATGGTATAAGTGAATAAAGACAAATTTTATCTACGAAAAAAACAGTTTAGCACACGAGGCGCAGCCGAGTGTGATAATGTTTTTGAATGGATAAAATTTCTTTATTCACGTGTATCATACAATATTTTTTCCAATTTCTAATTTTCAAAAAGGTTTATTTCTTAGATAATTCATTTACATAAATTGTACTATTACTAATTTGATGAATACTTAAAGAAGGAACTTTAACTCTACTTTCATTAAGTACAGTGGAAGTTAAGTTGACCTCTCTTTCGTCATGGTCAAGTGCAGTGGATGTTTCATTTGAATGTACATCTGACAAAATTTTTCTTGACGTGGATATTTTTTGAGCAACTGATTCGTCGATATAATTAATTTTATATTTCGTTAGTCTCCTAGTATAAACAGGTTTCACGATTTTTACATAATTTAAAATTGAAACGTTTTTTTCTTCTCCTGTGAACTTACTGTTCTAGGACTTACGGGTTATGCAGATTAGGCCGACGATATGTTTTATAAACAAGCCATCGATAGCAAGGAAAATTTCAAAGATAGTGCGAATTTTAATTTTTTTACTTTATTCGTGTTGTCAATAGCAACGTGAATAAAGTGTTGCTATAAACATTTTATTCACTCTTTTCCCATTTTATTCATCCTTTTGATTAAACTGCTGCTTTAATAATGAGATTTGATATATAAAATGAGCATTTTATTTGGAGGAATTGGAAAAATTAAATTAAATAATACTATCCGCTGTTTCACATGGACGCGACCGAGTACCAGTTATTACAGTTGTAATCAAATGTTAATAGGTTACAATTTAGCAGGTTACAGATTTTAATAAACTGTATCATAAATTTAATTAGGATTTATACACATAAACAAAATTCCGTAATGAATACAATTATTATTGGCGATTTACGTAATTCTTATTGTTTTTATTTTTTTAAATCAATCAGTAACTGAAAATCAATTCTAGGAGCATCGAACTCAAAAGGGAGTCTTATCGTCTTTGTAAATCCTACACAATCTTTTTCAATAAACACGCACATTTTTTTATGAATTTTTAGATCCGCTTTAAGGTTGTTCACCCTTTCATCTCTGAGAGAGGGAAAAGCACAAAATAAAATGTAAATTCTTAAGTAACGAATAGTAACAATTATAATTTTCGCAAACCTTTTAAATTTACTTCTATTGATAACCAGAAATGATAGGATTGCGACAGAATAATCACACATTCTCAAATCACTACACGAAACGGACGATCAAAACTGTCTCATTGACAATTGCTTTACATGATCATTAATCACTCTCTGACGTCGAAGTACATTTGTAACAAAGTCTTTCCACCCTTACGTCTTTTTTATCTATTGATAGATAGATTCTGCCGATATGTTTACCCAACCAGACCTAGACGCACACCGCCGTATCTATCCATTTCTCCGAAACCATCCATATCGTTGATGTGCTTGTCCGCAGCTGAAAAATCACAATTACAATCTAGGGGAACCATCGTTGCGGTGACCTATCATTGTCACCACCTGTGCGCAAATGACGTTAATAAATAGTCGTCAAATATCGAAAACTCCCCTATTCCATTAACTTTTTCGGGCGTCTCAAGTGCTTCGGCCATTTTTCTCCCCGTAATGATGCTTCGTGTAATTAATTTACCGTGCATGTCACTCCATTCGCCGAAGAATAGACTAATGGTAGGACAAGAACTCCATTCTCATAACACCTTGGGAGCGACGTCAATTCAATAAAAGCCCTGCCTTAAAATCCATTCTCTTAAAATTAACCCATGACCTCGGTGCTTTGTTCTATTTATGTTTGCTCATCAAACATTTTGTAAAAGTTGCTTGCCGTTTCATTTTCATTGGACGACGGCCAAATTGTTATTGACTGACCAAATGTGGCTACTAGGGAGCATCGAAACTTCTTAAATTCAGCGTAACCAAAGTAATGTTTACGGAATGGACGGAACTGAAAAGTTTCTCATATTTTGTCGGGCTATGTCCTTATTGTAACTTTATGGACTGTCAGAATTATGGCACACTGGAAGTTCTATTATCTCCGTTTATTTTTTGTGACTCAAAACTAAGCTTTACAGATCGATGTGCTCCATTATATTATGTCGCGATAAACTACGGTTGGGGTTCCAAAATAAGTTCAATTTTTAGCTGTTATTGTGAGGAACGTTTGACGATAACAATGATTCATCAAGGAGAAAATTTGTGTAAGTTTTGTATTTTAATTTAAAATTTTACATTTTTGTATCCTACGAATATTGTTGGCTTTCAGGTTAATCTAATTATATCTACAAAATACATCGAAAGTTAATGTTTATACAGAAATGCATATATTTGCATACCAAAATTACACGCTTTGTTTGTGCAGTATAATGCTGTTATAATAATTACACATTTATAATGTTTGTTATTACACCCCGAGTTCGAATTCAATTTTTTGTTGTGCTTAAATAATAATTAACCCGTAATGCAGATTTAACGCTACATTATTAATGGGAAAACAAATGTTGTTGTAAGGTTTAAAAAATGCAAATAATTAAAGCCATCTAATTTTAAACATTTCGAAGCTATTTAAAAAATATTTAAATATTCCTGAGGACATTTCCTGCTAGACGAAACTTGATCATACTGTCTAGTCCACAAAATCAGCTTAAGATAATTTCAGATTAAACTAAATAATTTATAATCTTCGCTTTCATCTTTTGAAGTTGGAGTGCGTTTTCATAACGAGAGCGGCCTTGGTGTGTCTCATCCGATTATTATTTTTACATAATTGTTTTAGGTGTAGCTTAATTTATGCTGTTGTTTTCGCAGGATACTCCTCTAATTGTATGCCTTTATAACACACGCATTTCTTGCACCTTTTCAAGGTAGCACACCTGAATACTCCATTCGTTTAATAGCCCAGCTTGGAATGTAATAGCATTTACATTTATAGGAATATGTGAATATTTAATAAAGTTGAATTAGTGTTTATGTAGGAATATACAGTTAGACGGAGGGGAAATGGAATGCATGTATGCAAATATTTTTGCAATAGTAATCTGGTAAAAGTAATAGACGTTAAATGAAAAACAGTAACAGCCAGTAAACACTGTAAATTAAAGTACATTGCAACGATCAAATAACATAATAAATTGAGCCAATAGCAGTTACAGATTTTACATGGTTACCGGGTATAGATAAGCGATTAAACTCTTGACGACGTGGTATAGTCACTTGGGTTTTTCTCTCAGAAAAAAAAATCCCTCAAAATTTCACATTCTTTGGATCGCTTTGGTTATATAATCGTAACGAATACCACTCGACCAAACGAAAATAATCCGATTATGCTAACCTCCTCATTCGACGTATTCCGCGAAGCACCATTCCAGCTGCGGTGTAGTGGTGTTTCGGCGGAATACGTCTCATGACTCGGAAGTATTATGGATTATTTTCGATGCTCGTGTGATATTAAAACTGAATAAAATGTCGGGAATTCCTTATGTGGGTGTATTTTATTTATAATATGTAAGCATACACGTTTTATTCACAATACGTTATGTAAAAGTTTTGAAACGCTTAGGCCTGACTGCACAAGTGGCAAGAAAGTAGCTTTGATAACTTATGTGCAAAAGAAGGAGGTGTGGAACTATATAAATAGACAAAGAATAAGAAAAAAACAGTGAGTGAGGAGATAACCATATACGAGTGGGAGGAATACTGCATGAGGCTGCTGGAGGGGGAAGAAGAAAACTGGAACACAGATATAGAGATCAAGAGGAATCAAAAAGAACTAGAAGGGGAAGAAATCACGCTTGAAGAAGTGGAGAAGCAAGTGAAGAAACTGAGTAAAAAGGAAGCAAGAGGAAAGGATCAACTAATCATGGATGTATGGGAGGTGAAGGGTGATAGAGGCTGATTGAGGTAATGAATGGTGTGTGGATCATTTAACAAAGAGCGAACTAATGAAGGAAAGGGGAAAGTCTATTCATTATTTACAGACAAAGGAGAATAAAGTCACAGTAAAGTCAAGAGACAAAAAAAAAACCTAAATACTAAAGTAAACAAAGAACAAAACAAAAAAGACAAAAACTCATCAGTGAACCAGTTTTTATCGGCAAACCTAGAATTCCGTCTACAGTTTTAGAAGGAGAGATTTATTAAAACAGAATTATTTTTCATGATACTTGATTATTATTATACCGGGTGTCCGAACTAAAATTTGTACCCCCTAAGAATTTCAATTTCGAAAGACTCAGAAGAAAACAGGACAATTTTGTTATCAAGGCCGAACAAATTGTACCAAACTTTCAAGTCTTAGATCTCACCCCGTTAGCCAGGGGGGGGACACCCCCTTAAAAATTTAAATGGCAAGGAGGGTCGTGTGATACATCATTTTAAAGCTTATTCAATTCTCTATCCAGACAAATTTTTATCGATTCGTTTCTATAAAAAAATCATGAATTTATTATTTTATAAATCAAGAGTATTTTATGTAGATGTGGAAAATATCAAATTCATCATTTTTTTTTTGTAGAAGGGAATCAATAAATATAGGTATTTAAATTTTTTTAGAGGGTGGCCCCCCTTGCTAAA
Source organism: Diaperis boleti (assembly GCA_963583935.1). Taxonomy (NCBI): domain Eukaryota; kingdom Metazoa; phylum Arthropoda; class Insecta; order Coleoptera; family Tenebrionidae; genus Diaperis; species Diaperis boleti. The sequence goes on along the minus strand of OY757242.1, from coordinate 55,496,809 downwards.
GGGGTGAGATCTGAGACTTGAAAGTTTTGTTTCAAATTCGTCCCCCTTAATAACAAAATTGACCTGTTCGAGCGTTTTTTTCTAAGTCTTTCAAAATTGGAATTGTTAGGGGGTACAAATTTTAGTTGGGACACCGGGTGTATTATTATCAGTACTGTCTCCATGGTGACAGTGATTAATAGGACAACAGGTACCAAAGTGACCAAAGAGACGAAAGAGACAAAGGAGATAACAGAAACAAAGGACACCAAAAAGACAAAAAAGAAACAAATAAAAAAAGTGACGAAAGGAACCAGTAAGACAAGACAGAAATAAAAGGGCTGTAAGAGACCAAATATACAACAACCACTAGAGCAACCATTAACATTAAAGAGATCATAATCCAAAAAGAACAAGGGGATAGAATAAATAAAACAAACGAGAAAATCAGAAACTACAGGGACTAAAGATTAGACGATCAGAGGAACCATAGAGAGTAAAATCCTTTGAAGATAACGAGAATTATCAAAAATATTGAATATCCGGATTACCGCAGGACTTGATTATAATATACAGAATGTTTTAGAAATAAGTGCAATAGTGCAAACCAATGGTAGAACTCATCAAAAGCAACAACTTTCAAGTCCCGTGTAGTTTGTATCTGAAGTCAGTTTGTCGACACGGAGGATTTGTTATTGTACTTTTGTTGCATTGTATTAATGGACATTGCATTAATTTTCGAATATCAAGAATGTTTCGCCGAATCAGAAAGACTTTATGTGCAACGCTTCCCAAATTGCCGTGTGCCTATAAATTGTGCCTTGTGTTTGTGTTTTGCAAAATGGTGAAATTGCCCACCTCAGATTAGCAAATCAGTTTGGAATATCGTATTATAGCATTTGGGGGATTTTGAAAGCGCAACAATAATTGTATCCCTATCACGTACAGAAAGTTCAATTTTTACAGCGTGAGGATTTAATAATTTAACCAGCAGCCAAGTAGAAGCACCAGAGAAGGTATTTTCAACTTAAATAATATGGACATATGGGCCGACGAAAATCGGCATGCTATTAGGCCCCACAATTTTCATTTTTCATCCATGATAGCATTGGATGTTGAAGTAAAGACTTGCGGTTTAGATTGTTTCCGATGTTTTCCAAAGTTTTTTGTCATGAGTTATGATCATCGTTCAGCGGTTCAGTGACGGGTAACTAAAATAACGTCAAAACTACTAATTTTAACTCGATAACTATGAGGTTTAGGACAAAATTTTATTAAGAAATTTTGACTATCACGTACAGGGAAATTAACAATATTATTAAAATAATAATAATAGAAGTTTGTCCAATCTGAAAATCATTCCTGCCTGCCGTAAACCGGCAGAAACTCTTGCGACTGGAATGCAGAAAGCGGTCATTTTGGGGTCGTTGCGTCTGCTCAGGGCACATGATTTACGGGATTGATAGTTGCTGACTTCATGGTTTTGAAGAGTGGCTATGATGTACGAACAGGACCTGACCAGCAAGGAACCTCGTGAAGGTCGGAATCACGGGGAGCTCCTTCTGGTCAATACGAAAAAAAACAACAAAAGTTTATTTCCAATAGACAGAATGGAAGTTACCCTCTGTAAAAATTTGTTTTTCTGTGGATCATTGAAATTGGTGCCTCGCGCTACGCGCTCGACCACTTAAAGAACCATTCTCCAAGAAGGTCATATTTCCCTGTACGCGAAATTCGATGCCCCAATTTCAGTGATCCATGGAAGTTGCCGTCGTCGTTGTCAGCTATTTTTATATTCATTCCGTTTAGCGCCTTTTACAATGGTGAGCTGTTTTATTGCCCCTTAAAAGATGAAATACTGTCCAAATTTCCAGTTTCACGTACAAGGAAATATGACCTTTTTGGAGTATGTTTTTTGAGGGGTCAAGCGCGTAGCGCAAGCCGTCAATTTCAGTGATCCACTGAAGTTGCCGTCTGTGAAAATTTGTTTTTCCGTTTATCATTCTTACAATAAGAGATACTCCCCACATTTCGAGTTTCACAAGGGAAATATGACCTTCTTGGAGTATGTTTCTTTAAGTGGTCGAGCGCGTAGCGCGAGGCACCAATTTCAGTGATCCAAGGAAATTATCGCCTGTGAAAATTTGTTTTTCAAGTTTTGTATTTTAATTTAAAATTTTACATTTTTGTATCCTACGAATATTGTTGGCTTTCAGGTTAATCTAATTATATCTACAAAATACATCGAAAGTTAATGTTTATACAGAAATGCATATATTTGCATACCAAAATTACACGCTTTGTTTGTGCAGTATAATGCTGTTATAATAATTACACATTTATAATGTTTGTTATTACACCCCGAGTTCGAATTCAATTTTTTGTTGTGCTTAAATAATAATTAACCCGTAATGCAGATTTAACGCTACATTATTAATGGGAAAACAAATGTTGTTGTAAGGTTTAAAAAATGCAAATAATTAAAGCCATCTAATTTTAAACATTTCGAAGCTATTTAAAAAATATTTAAATATTCCTGAGGACATTTCCTGCTAGACGAAACTTGATCATACTGTCTAGTCCACAAAATCAGCTTAAGATAATTTCAGATTAAACTAAATAATTTATAATCTTCGCTTTCATCTTTTGAAGTTGGAGTGCGTTTTCATAACGAGAGCGGCCTTGGTGTGTCTCATCCGATTATTATTTTTACATAATTGTTTTAGGTGTAGCTTAATTTATGCTGTTGTTTTCGCAGGACACTCCTCTAATTGTATGCCTTTATAACACACGCATTTCTTGCACCTTTTCAAGGTAGCACACCTGAATACTCCATTCGTTTAATAGCCCAGCTTGGAATGTAATAGCATTTACATTTATAGGAATATGTGAATATTTAATAAAGTTGAATTAGTGTTTATGTAGGAATATACAGTTAGACGGAGGGGAAATGGAATGCATGTATGCAAATATTTTTGCAATAGTAATCTGGTAAAAGTAATAGACGTTAAATGAAAAACAGTAACAGCCAGTAAACACTGTAAATTAAAGTACATTGCAACGATCAAATAACATAATAAATTGAGCCAATAGCAGTTACAGATTTTACATGGTTACCGGGTATAGATAAGCGATTAAACTCTTGACGACGTGGTATAGTCACTTGGGTTTTTCTCTCAGAAAAAAAAAATCCCTCAAAATTTCACATTCTTTGGATCGCTTTGGTTATATAATCGTAACGAATACCACTCGACCAAACGAAAATAATCCGATTATGCTAACCTCCTCATTCGACGTATTCCGCGAAGCACCATTCCAGCTGCGGTGTAGTGGTGTTTCGGCGGAATACGTCTCATGACTCGGAAGTATTATGGATTATTTTCGATGCTCGTGTGATATTAAAACTGAATAAAATGTCGGGAATTCCTTATGTGGGTGTATTTTATTTATAATATGTAAGTATACACGTTTTATTCACAATATGTTATGTAAAAGTTTTGAAACGCTTAGGCCTGACTGCACAAGTGGCAAGAAAGTAGCTTTGATAACTTATGTGCAAAAGAAGGAGGTGTGGAACTATATAAATAGAGAAAGAATAAGAAAAAAACAGTGAGTGAGGAGATAACCATATACGAGTGGGAGGAATACTGCATGAGGCTGCTGGAGGGGGAAGAAGAAAACTGGAACACAGATATAGAGATCAAGAGGAATCAAAAAGAACTAGAAGGGGAAGAAATCACGCTTGAAGAAGTGGAAAGGCAAGTGAAGAAACTGAGTAAAAAGGAAGCAAGAGGAAAGGATCAACTAATCATGGATGTATGGGAGGTGAAGGGTGATAGAGGCTGATTGAGGTAATGAATGGTGTGTGGATCATTTAACAAAGAGCGAACTAATGAAGGAAAGTGGAAAGTCTATTCATTATTTACAGACAAAGGAGAGTAAAGTCACAGTAAAGTCAAGAGACAAAAAAAAAACTAAATACTAAAGTAAACAAAGAACAAAACAAAAAAGACAAAAACTCATCAGTGAAACCAGTTTTTATCGGCAAACCTAGAATTCCGTCTACAGTTTTAGAAGGAGAGATTTATTAAAACAGAATTATTTTTCATGATACTTGATTATTATTATGCCGGGTGTCCGAACTAAAATTTGTACCCCCTAAGAATTTCAATTTCGAAAGACTCAGAAGAAAACAGGACAATTTTGTTATCAAGGCCGAACAAATTGTACCAAACTTTCAAGTCTTAGATCTCACCCCGTTAGCCAGGGGGGGACACCCCCTTAAAAATTTAAATGGCAAGGAGGGTCGTGTGATACATCATTTTAAAGCTTATTCAATTCTCTATCCAGACAAATTTTTATCGATTCGTTTCTATAAAAAAATCATGAATTTGTTATTTTATAAATCAAGAGTATTTTATGTAGATGCGGAAAATATCAAATTCATCATTTTTTTTTTTGTAGAAGGGAATCAATAAATATAGGTATTTAAATTTTTTTAGAGGGTGGCCCCCCTTGCTAAAGGGGTGAGATCTGAGACTTGAAAGTTTTGTTTCAAATTCGTCCCCCTTAATAACAAAATTGACCTGTTCGAGCGTTTTTTTCTAAGTCTTTCAAAATTGGAATTGTTAGGGGGTACAAATTTTAGTTGGGACACCGGGTGTATTATTATCAGTACTGTCTCCATGGTGACAGTGATTAATAGGACAACAGGTACCAAAGTGACCAAAGAGACGAAAGAGACAAAGGAGATAACAGAAACAAAGGACACCAAAAAGACAAAAAAGAAACAAATAAAAAAAGTGACGAAAGGAACCAGTAAGACAAGACAGAAATAAAAGGGCTGTAAGAGACCAAATATACAACAACCACTAGAGCAACCATTAACATTAAAGAGATCATAATCCAAAAAGAACAAGGGGATAGAATAAATAAAACAAACGAGAAAATCAGAAACTACAGGGACTAAAGATTAGACGATCAGAGGAACCATAGAGAGTAAAATCCTTTGAAGATAACGAGAATTATCAAAAATATTGAATATCCGGATTACCGCAGGACTTGATTATAATATACAGAATGTTTTAGAAATAAGTGCAATAGTGCAAACCAATGGTAGAACTCATCAAAAGCAACAACTTTCAAGTCCCGTGTAGTTTGTACCTGAAGTCAGTTTGTCGACACGGAGGATTTGTTATTGTACTTTTGTTGCATTGTATTAATGGACATTGCATTAATTTTCGAATATCAAGAATGTTTCGCCGAATCAGAAAGACTTTATGTGCAACGCTTCCAAAATTGCCGTGTGCCTATAATTTGTGCCTTGTGTTTGTGTTTTGCAAAATGGTGAAATTGCCCACCTCAGATTAGCAAATCAGTTTGGAATATCGCATTATAGCATTTGGGGGATTTTGAAAGCGCAACAATAATTGTATCCCTATCACGTACAGAAAGATCAATTTTTACAGCGTGAGGATTTAATAATTTAACCAGCAGCCAAGTAGAAGCACCAGAGAAGGTATTTTCAACTTAAATAATATGGACATATGGGCCGACGAAAATCGGCATGCTATTAGGCCCCACAATTTTCATTTCTCATCCATGATAGCATTGGATGTTGAAGTAAAGACTTGCGGTTTAGATTGTTTCCGATGTTTTCCAAAGTTTTTTTGTCATGAGTTATGATCATCGTTCAGCGGTTCAGTGACGGGTAACTAAAATAACGTCAAAACTACTAATTTTAACTCGATAACTATGGGGTTTAGGACAAAATTTTATTAAGAAATTTTGACTATCACGTACAGGGAAATTAACAATATTATTAAAATAATAATAATAGAAGTTTGTCCAATCTGAAAATCATTCCTGCCTGCCGTAAACCGGCAGAAACTCTTGCGACTGGAATGCAGAAAGCGGTCATTTTGGGGTCGTTGCGTCTGCTCAGGGCACATGATTTACGGGATTGATAGTTGCTGACTTCATGGTTTTGAAGAGTGGCTATGATGTACGAACAGGACCTGACCAGCAAGGAACCTCGTGAAGGTCGGAATCACGGGGAGCTCCTTCTGGTCAATACGAAAAAAAACAACAAAAGTTTATTTCCAATAGACAGAATGGAAGTTACCCTCTGTAAAAATTTGTTTTTCTGTGGATCATTGAAATTGGTGCCTCGCGCTACGCGCTCGACCACTTAAAGAACCATTCTCCAAGAAGGTCATATTTCCCTGTACGCGAAATTCGATGCCCCAATTTCAGTGATCCATGGAAGTTGCCGTCGTCGTTGTCAGCTATTTTTATATTCATTCCGTTTAGCGCCTTTTACAATGGTGAGCTGTTTTATTGCCCCTTAAAAGATGAAATACTGTCCAAATTTCCAGTTTCACGTACAAGGAAATATGACCTTTTTGGAGTATGTTTTTTGAGGGGTCAAGCGCGTAGCGCAAGCCGTCAATTTCAGTGATCCACTGAAGTTGCCGTCTGTGAAAATTTGTTTTTCCGTTTATCATTCTTACAATAAGAGATACTCCCCACATTTCGAGTTTCACAAGGGAAATATGACCTTCTTGGAGTATGTTTCTTTAAGTGGTCGAGCGCGTAGCGCGAGGCACCAATTTCAGTGATCCAAGGAAATTATCGCCTGTGAAAATTTGTTTTTCCGTGGATCATTGATCATCACGCCCCTTAATAAAGTCATTATTTATATGTGGACAAAAATTTTGACAGTATTTCATGTTTTAAGTTTGGGTAACAAAACAGTGCCATCGTCCTACCCCTGTCGCAATTGCCAAAAAAAAGTCAGAATTGACAGAAAAAAGTAGGAATTGCCAGAAAAATGTCAGAATTGCCAGAAAAAAGTCGGAATTGCCAGAAAAAAAGACAGAATTGCCAGAAAAAAGTCGGAATTGCCAGAAAAAAGTCAGAATTGTCAGAAAAAAGTCAGAATTGCCAGAAAAAAGTCGGAATTGCCAGAAAAAAAATCGTTTACAGTTATTTTTCCATTCATGTCCGTTCAGCGCCTTCGTACTTACTTGAGTCTGAAGACCTTGAAATTATTTAATTTATGGGAATTTATATATTTTTATTCGAGTCTTCGAATCTCAAGATTTCTATAATTTTGAAAGCTTAAAATTTAAAATTGTTGGAGATCTTTGGATCTATAAATTTTGAAATTCAATCAATGAATCAATCAATGAATGAATCTGGACTTTTGTAGGTTTGAAATTTAAAAATTTTGGAATCTATACTTCCTGTCACGCCTCAATTTAGTTCAAGTCGTTAATTAAGTAGTACCTGGCGACCGAGCTTCTCTCGGTACTTATTTTTTTTGTAAAATTGTGTTTTTTCGGAAAAGTATTGAGATACATGTCATAATATACGTCTCATGACTCTGTAGTTAGGCAACCCTTGAAACCGAAGGGCCCGAGGTAGCTTCCTTGAAACAGGGCGGCCGGAGGGCCCCCCCTTGAAACACGGTGTCCCTAGGGGCCCCCGTTGAAACATGGGGACCCGAGGGCCTCCCTTTGAAACAGGAAAGCCCGAGGGTCCCCCCTCCTCGAAAAGGGAGCCCGAGGGGTGGGGGGCGAAAAGGGATCCCGAGGGGTGGGGGGAAAAAAGGGAGCCCGAGGGGGACCGAAAAGGGAGCCCGAGGGGTGGGGGGCGAAAAGGGAGCCCGAGGGGTGGGGGGCAAAAAGGGAGCCCGAGGGGGACCGAAAAGGGAGCCCGAGGGGGGGGCGAAAAGGCAAGCCCAAAGAGGGGTTCCTCAAAACAGGCGAGCCCGAGGGAGAGCCCCGAAACAGACGAACCCGGGGAGGGCCCCAAGAAACAGGGGAGCCCCACAAGCCCGAGGAGGCCTCCTCGAAACAAGCGAGCCCGATTCAGGCGGGGCCTCTTCGGTTATTAACATATAGAAGTCGAAAGTTGAATTTGTTTATAGGATTTATGTATGAGACAAATTTAATTGACTTGAAGTCTTCAGACAGGCCCCCTTGAGACATCCTTGGGGCGTAGCTACCATCTGAACTGCCGTAATACTTACTACGCTAGTCGCAGTCGTTTCATTCATGAAGTCTGATCGTTTGCACCTATTTTTTGTCTAATGTGTAAAAACGGTTCGTTACATTTTGTACCGATAAGATGACGGGACAACTAAAAATTCATTCTTGTGAAGAGTGCCAAATAAAGCCGACCGAGTGCGAGCACAGTTGTTTTTTATTCTTTAACCCCGCGATATTACATATAATATGAAAATTTAACATTGGTCTAGATATTTAGTCGGGGTTTGGACCGTGCATGTTTTGACTTAAAAAAAATCCCGATGTTTTTCCCGATTTTATAACAGGCATCTTCGAGAGAGGTGAGCACAGTAACTCATACTCACTACTGTATTTATTATAGGTTCTTTTGCTTGTTGTATATTAATTATGTGAATCTTCTTCCCATTATCTTTACCTTTATCTTATCCTCACCATTATTAGTCTCTGGTATTTTTATGTTATTGCAATTTCGAAGTATTATTGAATTAACATAAACTCCTCATATTTGTTGCAGGTACTTAAAACATAGGGTCACCCTTTCCTTTGAGTGAGTATTAGCTTGTATGCTCTTGTTTTTATTTTTAGACAATTTATATTTAGCTACTAATTTTATAATAGGTGAAAGCATCAATTTCGAGTATTTATCCTGAGAACTTTTATTATGCATACACGCACAAGGGTAATTTAAGTAAATATTAAATTATACATCCACGGTTTGTAGGAATTTTTCCTTAAGATTCTACTGATTTTTTCAGATTATAGCTTGTGGCGACAAGACAAATAAAAGCCTTCACTCATCAAACCCAAGCTGCATTGAACAGCGAACTGGTTTTCATCCAATTTTTTGTAACAGTCCCTAAATTTAGTGGCACTACTCATCATTGGTGACGAAGGTGAGATTAAATTCCTTCCGAATGGAAGCCAAATTACATTAGCCTTCGGTTAAAGATTATTTCACGAACGCTGCTGCGAACTGACAAAACGTTGTTGTGGTAGCAACTACTTACTAATCATGTTTCACCCCCCAATTCCTGCATTTTAATTTACAAACGCAAATTAAACATTTTTAGTATACTACATTAGCGACTTTAAGCTGAAATTGAAATGGGAAAGCAACCATTTCGAAATAATTTCCTCGGGAATCCCGTTTATTTCATAAAGTTGGAAATAATCCTATGTGCGCAAATAAAAATTAATAACAACCGCTGTTAGTATATTTGAGATTTTTTCTCTTTAAGCTCTTTCCGGTCCCTGAAAAATTCAATTTTCTTTATTTGCGGATCAAAGGAGATTACGGTGTTCGGGGAATGTTTGTTAAAGAAAAATTTCCATTAATTTTAAAAAGTTATTTATTTTAAGGCACGTTCCCACTAACAGAGATATTCCTTTGTGGTGGGGAATTGCAGCTGAGTTGTGCTCTCGTGGCCTCATGAGATCACTATGTAAGAGCTGCTAGTTTTGTGGATGATGCTTTAAGTAGGTTGGTTTATAAAAGAGGTGTAAAGGAAAAACTGGATGAGTTTTTTCCTCTATAGAAAAATGTTAAATTACCTATGCTTTTCGACTACAAAGTAGCTAAGAACATTCCCTTCGTTCACATTTACAATCTTGTAAAGATCGGGGGGAACTTTAGCCCTCCGGTCCTAATTAAAAAAAAAATAACGAAATTACACATTAGGGGTGTCTAGCTCCAGGACGGCATTGTTCCTCAATTTTAATGTCATATCGCATTAAGGGGAACCAAGGAAATCGAAATAATAGTTGAGATGTAAAAGGGCCGTTGTGAGTCACAGGATGGAAGCGAACATCGGAATTGTTGAAATTCTCCAATTTCACCCTCATTTTGTCTAGCACTACACGAAATGGCGGTAATTAAATAGGTATTTTATGTGTAATGGGCCTAACTGAATACAATGGGCCATAATAATGGCTGCGGGGAGTTCTCTTCACAGTGAGACGTCATAGTTAGGCGAAAATGCGGGGCCTAAATGTTGCAGCTGTTCATGTCTAATTTAACATTAGATTAGACGAATTCGACCAAAGGTGCTGCTACACGAGTGATGGAAAATATGTAATTTTACGGGTGGAATTAAGGACAAAGCATGAAGTCTCCTGTGTGCTGGAAGGGGCCAATATGGTTCTACCAGTAAATTTTATGTGTTTGCAATTCCCAACTTTATCGTTCACTTTATATGTTAAATATTTGATGGCTCATTAATATTGTCCATACGGGTAGAAACTTTTTGACACTTCAACCCCTATCCTTCCCTTCTAATAACCTGGTTCCAACGAAAAAATCTTCAGATTCTAAATGTAGATTCCACTTCGGTATTTACGGGGATAAATTTGTGATAAGGTCCCTAAACACGTTCATGAATTTTTGACACGCGAGATACCGGCAATACCTGCTTTCATTAGTAATAACAAAGAGAACGGATCTATTATTTACGGTGGCTATCAGCAATGAGGGAAAGTTGAATCGATAAGCACTAAAACTGATTACATATGTATGCAGCTGTTAGATATACAAGCTCTTCGGTACGGTGAAAAGGTGAGTTAACGAGGTAATGTATAGGTGTAGTTAATAATTATTTCAGTAGATCTGTTTGCACTGAGGTTTTCTGAACAGAGGGTGAAACCGAGTGTTTCTGTTTTTGTTACCATTTCGAAACTAGGAATAGTACAGTTGCTCTAAAAAATTGAAGCAAAATTCTCGGAAGTGAATTAACTTTTTTTTCAGAATTTGTATTTTTGCAAGCGCTTAAATATACCAAAGATATCGATTTTGAAAGTAGCGCTGACCTTTGGCATAATGGTTTGTTTCTTTTTCAGATCAAAATTAGATTGATAAAAAAGACTTACTATACTAAATAACTTGTTCTTCCAGTTGTGTTCAATTTGGACCATCATTAAGAAATTTTGATAGTTTAATATGCAACCAACATTGCATACCATTATTATTATTTGGTTAAGAACTAATTAATCAGCAAAATAAACATTTTTGAAACATCCCTTTTCTGTTTGATCAAATTTATGCAGAAATAATTCTTAAAATTAAAGACGTGATTGTAAATTCAGCTTTTATAACTGCCCCAAATATTGATTCATTTTCTCTGTAAAATGGAGTTAAAATTTCAATCCTTTTTTTAAATAATCCTTGCTCGAACACTCAGCAAAATAACGTAAATCAGTTAAATCTTCTCTTCTAAATAGTGCAATGAAGTGTCAAATCCTTTCAACTTCTGCTGCATTTAACTAGATAAACAACTAACAGATGGAAAATTGGCACTAAATCCATTTAACTAGATGTTTCATTAGCTTCGGTACAACTGCACAAAAGTTTTCGTTCCACGTAAACGTTCGAGAATCCGTAGAATCGTGCTTTCCAGTGAACTTTCGAGGGCGTTCCAACTACTTTTAAGTTAAGTGATATTGTATATTCATCTAATAGTTATTTATGTAACAAGTGTAAAATGATTCGTTCCACAAGCCGAGGGCCGTATCAAAACAGAACTTGTCTGACCCAATCTAAATTTTTGCCAATTTTTATAACGACATAGACGTGTGGCCAAGCAAATAGAAAATAAAACGTTATTGCAAAAATCATAGAACCATAATAGAAATGGGTTCAAATTGTCCCGTGCAAGGTTTTAAACAGGTGATGGGTTCGTGACGCTTTAATGGTTTAAAGTCCTTTTAACTTTAAAAATGACAGGCATTAAAAAATCAAAAATAGTAGATTGTGTTTGGTGGATCACACCCCAGAATCGAACAATCAATCAACAATTGATTTTGATTATGAAGATTTGATTTATTTGCTAATATTCCAAGTTATTTTCTTCTTCAGACACATCTGAATCTACTGTTTGATTCTAAAACCGAACAAAAGGCCTATGATAAGAGAAATAAGAGAACTAATAATAAATAATAAACAAGCATAACGTATTCGCCGATTTAGCGTCTAAGTCTGAGCCCGCGCATATAGAGGTTTCACTTCAAAAAGCTAAAATAGTCTATGTACAGAACCTGATTTTCTAAAGCTGTTATACCCACATATTTAATCATTGCTTTTTGTTTCTGCTAGCTTCCAATTTAAACCTTCTTACTTTCGTACTTTTATTTTAGTTTTTCTTTCTGTCGTTTATGACTCTTCCTATTTGCCTAAAAATCGCTTTTTAGCCTCATTATTATTAGCAATAGTGTTTTATATGGATATATTTTAAAGGTGTTTAGTAGGGATTGTATTCCACAGGGTCTTAAGTTTGAGCTGTTTAGTTTCCAGACTGTCAGGCTTTTAGATTTTCAGTTTCTCAAACTCAAATTTTCAGGTTGGCACCTTTTAAGATTTTTAGAACTCTTTATGTTTTCATTTTCTTACGTCTGTTTTTGAGTTCTCAGATTCTCAAGTTTTGCACCTGTGATTTTTGAAGTTTCTCGGGCTCCCAGATTCACAGGTTGTTTAGCTTTCCAGTTCTGAGATTCTTAGGGATATTTTTATAATTTGCTGTTGTAACAAAGCCATTAACGCACCCAAAATCTAGAATTTCTTTTTCCATTGGTAACACACACTGAATCCTGCACTGAACGAAATCTCTGTGTGATTTTGAGATTATGGTTCCATGTCAAGTATACGTCAGGTACAAAAAAATCAAAATTTAACAAAATTCCCTAAATTAACAAAATTGATTTTATTTGGAAAAAAAGGAAATTAGTATGCAAATTAGAAAAAAATACATGAAAAACTCGTTTTGTAAAACTTAAGAGCACCCGTTCTTTACAGGCACTCCTGCCTACGGCAGTCGTGCTGCAAACCTGAAATCGTGTCTTAATATAAGTTTTACAAAACTAGTGTTGCAATAAACTATTTCACAACTTATGGAAATTATAGATGATCCACACATCCTATAGGCTTTATACGTCAAAATTCTCGATATAAAACCCGATATAAAATTTTAAATCAATTCATAATGTTCTTGATTGACACAATGGATAACAATGAATATACTTCTCCCACGGAGTTTGATGCAACCCTTGAAGATTTGAAGAATATAGAACAAACATTCCCAGAAGATAACATGATGTTGAAGATGTAAATATTGTTCAAGTATGATTGACATCCCTTCGACTTTAGGGATATTAAAAGACTATATTTAGCGGAAAGTATAGTACAGAATAATGATTTTGACTCTGACACCTCTGAAGAATATTTTTGTGAACTGAAAAATATCGTTGAAAAGCCTCACATACCACAGGAACTTACTTTTGGTTACTTCGTTTTTGGTCTAGAATCACCAGACGAAATGTTGGAATGCTATTTCCGGACACCCAGAATTCTATAGAAGTATACTATTAAAGAAAGGATTAGAGAACTGGAGTGAACCGAAATAAAAAAGTATACTTTAGAAACTCTTGGGAAACTAGGAAAAAATAGAATTAAATAATTGCAAGTCTACAGAATTATATGAAGAAGCATATTGAAACAAAAACACATTAGAACAAAACTATGAAACTAAAAATCCCAAGAAGACATTTTAATAACTGAAAATACTGAAAATCTGAGCAACTATAAAGCTTAAAAATTGAGATATTGCGAAACTAAGAAAACTGAGAATTTTGAGAAATCTGAACTGTGAAACCTGACTTGAATGACCTGAATTGATAAATCATATAAGGAAAAAATCTCAAAATCTCAAAAGTTTAACAATATGAGATTTTTTTTAAATCTGGAGCAACATGAGAAATTGAGCCAAGTAAAGAGGAAACATAAAAACTGCAAAACCAAAACAATAAAAGCATAACAGTGAAACTAAAACAGAATAAGAAGAGATAGGATAAATAGATAAAATACTTTTCTTGTTCGTTTGCTCATAATTATTATTTCTTTAAACACTGGGTACAGATCACAATTTATTGATCCATAATCTGTGGAATTTTAGACCAACTAGAAGAATAAAATGTGATCGTGCGGAGTCATTCTCAGATTATCGTCCAATTAGTACTAATAATCTTTTATTATAACATCATTTATTACTTTCCCTGTCGTAAATAAGAACATTCATCTCCTGGTGGCAAAGATATAATTTAGTCCGTCCTTCTAGCAAAAAACCATGACTGAGATGAATTTCATTCATGCGTTTATTGTAGTGAGTCTTGGTGGTTTCCATTAAACGAAGATTGATTGACTGCTTACGATGAAGATTTGTCTGCATGGAACGATTTAGAGCAACGCGGTAATTATCTAGCTGTTACTTTGAAAGAGTACCTCTTGATATTTGTATCCATCCTTTCTGTCCTACATTTCTCCATACTATGTATATGTAATATCAATGGGTCGATTTCAATTTTGTTGATGTAGTGCAATTTCTATTTAAATATGAAAAGTAAAGTATAAATTCGTTCGGTTGTTATATGTTATTACATTTTATTCCAGCAAATCCATATGTGATAATATCTTCTAAAATATACAATATCCTCATATTCTAGGTTGTTAACCTCCCCCCACGTACACAGGCAATAAAAAAGAGCGAAGGACCGCCGGTTGTGCGTTTCATGTGCAAATCCACCCCAACTTCCGTGGGAAAAATGCGTTTTTCTAATCCGGTGTAACGGGAGGTGCATTATTAATGCGACCATTTCGCAGTTGCACGAATTCCCAAACAACCCTACATCGTGTCCTGTGCACACAATCGACTCTTAATCTAAATCGTTGTTGGTCATATCACTCTTCGATCTCTCATGTTATAAACCCAGAACTTCGGCAATAAGAGAAAACGTATAATTAAGCCGTTTAATGGACCGAACCGCATTAATCCCGTCTTTGGAACACTACTAATCCTCGTACGCATTAACATTAACAAAATTACGTTTAAAACGGACGAGCATGTAATAGATAAGCAGCAGCGGCTCGTGGATCAGAGGATATATGTGCCCTAGAATAAATAAGATGTAAGTACGGGGTGTGCGAACATTTTTTTCAGTCGATTCTCAACACACGTTTGACCAATTTGGATGTCAAGTATTTTTTATTGTAGTTGTCCTTTGCCGCCTTTTTGGGTTTTTTAGGATTTATTACTTTATAGTACATATTTAGTCACAGATGTTGCCGATTCCTAAAGCCGTTCCTTTTATGGCTCGCACCGCAGGGCACACTTCTTCACTTCGCTCACTCAAAAAATTTTTGAACAACAAAGAGACCATCTTTACTTAGAGAATCTTGGAATGGAAAGCAAAGAATGAAAATTCGCTCGAGGGTGCTATAAAATTTGTTATTATATATCAATGCAGAATAAAGAACCCATATCAAACTATAGTGGAGAAAAATCGGGTATAACAATAAAAATAAAATAAAACAAAACGAAAAATTTATAATTCGAATTATGATAAAGCAATAAAATGCAGTTTTTTATTTCTGGCATTTTCGATCTAGCAGACTGTTTCGCCACGAATACAATACATGTCCTTGATTTCCACATTTTTATGAAGATCATATGACTTTTGACATGTTTGTAATCTTAGCTACTGGAAGTCCGAAATCAATTGATCACACTGTATTATTGTAAAAACAAAACACTACAGAAGAAAAGAGAATTTGTAATAATTAAAAATACTTATACAGCTTAAGGCTGTAATATGAAATATGAGAAAACAACTACTTAAAATAAAAGTTAAAATTTCACCCGAGATCACAACAGAAAAAAAATAAAAGCGATTGAAATATAATACCGCAACAACGATAAACAAAGAAGATGTCAAAATAAAACAGCAAAAATATAGGAAGTTTACATCAAATAAGAAGTCTTGCTTTATCGTTTTATTTTTTCTTTTCATAATTTTTTAGTTTCATAGTTTCCTCGGCGAGTTGTTGAAATATTCAATTTTCCATTCTTTGACATATTGAACGTGGAAATTTTCGAGCACTTACTGAATTTGGAAATTTAGACAAACAAAATTTTATTATTCTTGAATCTTGAATCCATAAATTTTCAAACTTTTAAACGATTAAATTTTGAATTCCTAAGTTTGAGAATTTATGTAAATTCTAAATTGTAGACATCCCGATTGTGGAAACGCAATCGTTGAGTATTGATGAGTACTTTCCTCAATCTTCATATTTGAAACCTTTGAACCCTTGAATTTTTATCTTTGAAATTTTGAATGACTGAAATATTGAATTGTAAATTGTGACTAGAAAAATTTCATGTTTTGAGAAATTGGAAAATTTGAAAATTTTGGATCTTTGAAATTGAATTTAGAGTTTTGCAAGTTTAAAAGCGATGAAATTTTGAATTCCTAATTTCGGAAAAGTTAAATCGATGCCTCGAATTTTTGTTACAAATTTAGAGTCTTTAACTTCAAGATAAGGTGTTCTGAATTTGTGAATTTTGATTTGATGAAATCTTGAATTCCTAAATTTGCAAATTTTGAGTCCGAAATGTTAAGTTCCCAAACCTCAAATCGCTGAACTTGCAAATTTTCAATTTTTGATTTTGGAAAACTGCATTGTATTTTGAGTCGCTGAAATCTTAAGATGAATCCTTAAATTTGTAAATTTTAATTCCTTGAAATCTTTAATTATTGCTGAAATTGGAAACTTTGAATTGGCAAATTTTTAAATTATGAGATCTTTTCATGAATTTGTATTTGAGTTTTTAAAATTTTGAAGGAATTAACTTATTAATCTTGCATTTTGCAATTTGTTTGCAAATTTTGGATCGTGAATTGAAAACTTTAAATCGTTCAAATATTTAATTGCTGAATTTGCAAATTTCAAACCTTTGTAATATTGAATTCCTCAATTTAAAAAACATTGACCTGGAAAACAGTTCTAAATCAACCAAATTGTGAATTGCAAAATTTGGAAATTTGAATGAAATCTTGAACTGTTGTTTAACACTGAAATCACAAATCGCTGAAATTGTGTAAATCTTTTAAATTTTGAAGTCTAATTTGAGAATTAGCAAATTTTGAATCATAAATTTAATGGAACCTTTATTTTCAAGAATGTGGAAGATCGGAAATTTTGAAATTTTAAATGGCCGTGTTGTATTTCAAATCAATCGAAATTTTTCATTTATAAAGAATTTCGAAAAAGCAAATTTTGAATAATGGAAATCAAACCTTGAATAATAATGTCAGATTCCTACACTTACGAATTTGAACATTTTGAATGGATGAGATCTTGAATTTCGGAATTCCAGCAATTATTTTTACATAGTCTAACGCTACGTATACACGACAGAACAACTTTTATATAAACATCATAGGAAAGAGGTGAATAAAAAAATTAGTAAGAAATTAAATATTTTAAATACAGAAGCAGTTGGTCACTTCCCCGCACGATTCGCCACTGCCAAGATGATTCGATCCAATCAGTATCCATTTTAAAGTTCAAGGCACCTGATTTCACACCTACTTGCTCGATTTAATGATAGTTTCAAGAGGACAATGCCGATGTGTAAAGGGCTGTAATACGACTCAATCCGCCTCAGTGCTACCAACGTGGGCAGCGGAAACAGAACGAATTGAGTTTTGAATAATTGCCAGTTACTTGTAGGTCTCGGCCAATCTGAAAATTACCGGAGAAGCCCGTGTATTGATTAAGCTGTTTGATGTTTTGTAATCGCTTTAACATTGTGTCGAAGCAATAAACGGGATATTACGAGGTTTAATTAAATTTTTCTGGTGCTAAACGCTTAGCAGAGTGAAAACACAAAGAGTTTCCTCGAAACCAGCCTATGAGCAAATATGCAAATTTAGTAAAACTTCCCACCGACTTCTATTTGTATGTATGATTACGTTGGTATTTCAGGCTGGGTTTACAACCAACTTATCTCTGTCGAATGTCTTTTAGTTAACACTATTTACAAAGTGCGAGGACGTGGGCCTACCGTTACAATAAAGGGCTTTTGTAGTATTTGACAGCTTAACCTTCTTGCAAACGTTATCTCTTGTCTCATGGTGTTTGAAGAATTTTCGCTAACAGAATTACATGGTGCTTAGGCGGGTTTAATTCTCTTGAGTAAATAGTACCGTTAGCGTTTGTTGGCGTGGCTACTACCAACGTGTAGATTTTTATCAAAGAATCCTTAAAATATTCAATGGGTTTGTCAACATAAGCACTGGCAGCAACGGTTATTGTTATTTATTGTTAATTAATTTTTTCCACCATTGTTTATTTTACTTCTCACCTCCATTCTTACTCCTTCTATGTCGTGCGTATTATTAACAGCAGCATGTGTGTAAAACTTTTACAGATGCTTTTGGTTTGCAATAATATATGGTATCTTTATAGTCAGGACGTCTGCGCTGATTTTGACAGATCCACGTTAAGACGTGTTCCAAATTAATATGTCATTTTCTCCTCTTGCGCAATATATGGGGCCAACCCTCCGTATGCAGAAATACCACACGCAACTTCACCTTTGATCCCATTTCAAACACAGTGTACGGTAAAAATTACTTTACACCAGTTGATCCTAAAACGCCGACGCATGTTAGCAACTTTTCCTCAATAGTTCCTCCCTAGCTAATCCTTAAAGTAGCTTTTCTTGTTGCAACATCGACAATCGAGCCATTGCTGCTGATAACGACGTAATATATTTTTCATCCAATTTTTAAAGCACCAAAAGCAACATTCAACGAGCAATTAAAATTTAAATTAAATCCGACCAAATCCACTGAATAATTCATTAATAACCTCTCTTGTAAAAATCACAAAGAGCTCGAAAATCGTACGTCTCTTTGTAGTTAAAACAGAATATTTCTCTTTCAGAACTCTGACAAGTTGTAAACGAAAAAGACAAATTACGAGGCTCCGGTCGACATAATCTTTATTGTTACGGTCGGGTTAGGAAATCTCACCCATCTTTGTGAGAACCTGGGTCTATTAGATTATTACCTGTTAAAGACCATTACGGACGCGTACAATTTCCATTTGTCTCGGATGATGGTAAAGAAGTGCAATGGTGCGAGAAGTTCAGGAATGAAAAAGGAGGTAATTGTATTCTTGGTTTAAACATAATCTAAATTGTGGCACACTTATCGAAATTATAAAATCAGATAAATCATGGTCGACAAAACGAATTAAAATTCTTGTATTTGGATCAAATATGAGTGTCATTTTAGTTTGTGAAACGTATCATTGGATCCTACTAGTAGGAGAACGACTAGTTTAAAACTAAATTATAAAATAGATATGAAGTAAAACATCCAGATAAATTTCTGAGGGAGAGTGGAAGCACATAATAGCGTAAGGACACCAATTTTTTTGTCGTAATGTTGGCATTTTAGAATTTTACAATAAATCTACATCTCATAAATCACTTAATTGCGATTTTTATTAAACTTCAAAATACATTTTAGGGCTTCAGGTTACATAGTCTACGAGATGCTATAGTATATATGTATAATCCTCTTTTAGAGACAATGTTTATATATATTTTCGCGACAGAAGAAAAGCTTTTGTTGCCTTATAAAATAAAGATTCCAAAATCAGAACATTTAACCAATTTTTTGTACGATCGTGTAAACTCATTTTGGATATAAATTTTTTTATTTACTATTCCATTAGCGCAAAACGGATTTGTTTTGCTAATGCAATAATAGTAGTTTATTACACGAGTTCTTGTGTAAATTGGACGCTTTATGCCACAAGGGGTTTATAAAAGCAAGAGTGAAACGAGTGCTTTTGTGAACCCCAAGTGGCGTAAAGCGTTCAATCTACACAGGAACGAGTGTAATACAACCTTTTATCGTTCGACACAACCCCGGAAAGCCTTTAAATTGCTTAAAATCCATAAAAATAGTTTGACGTTTATCTGTCAATTTCATTATTTCATAACAGAGTGTTTACACAAGCGAAAATTTGAAAATTCTGACAGTGTCGAACGATAAAGATTGATTATAAATTTGTAATAATCTTTAATAACTAGCTAGTACCTATCTGTTTTCTTTGTAATGCTGAATGCAGCAATAATAACGGTATATTCTCCAGAAAAGTGAGGTCTGGGACGATCCTAGAAGAAATATTGTATGTAACAAAAAAGTTGTATAGTACTTGAAGTGTTTTCACGTCGCGTGCAGTAAACTTAAATAATAACGGTAAGTGTTGTACTGGGGAGTTCAAAATTTAAAAAAATTCAAATTTCTGAATTTAGAATTTCAAGAATTGCACCTATTCATTATGTACAAATGCTCCAATTAATTCAGAATCTGCAAATTCCCAAACTCAGGAATTGAAAATTTCTAAATTCAGCAACAAAATTTTTCTCCAAATTCAGAAATTCAAGATTTCATTGAATCGAAATTCCCAAATTCGGAATTTCAAAATTGTATCCATTCTACCTTAAATTTACCAAACACGACATTCAGAAATTAGAGATTTTAAAGATTTACAAATTCCAAACCCGAGAATTCAAAATTTGTTGTTACAGAGATTTTTGAATATAGACTAATCCGAATCAAAATAAAGCTCTCGAAGAGCTTTCACAAATATTTTACAATTTGTAGAATCAAAGTCGAGCTGCTAAATCCTTGTTCCAAAATTAAAGCCTTTTTAACGAAGTGAGTATTTAACAAATGTTTTATTGTCAGATCTAGACTACGTTCTACAAATTTTCAACAAACAATTCCTCGATTCTTGAAGAGTTTTTATGACAATGATTCAATACTTAACGATTTGTAAAATCAAAACAGAGCTTTGTAAATCCTTACTCCAAAATTAGAAGGTCCTACGAATTGATCGGACCCAAGTGTAAAATTTTACGAATTTTCAACACATTTTCACAACTTTTATATCACTTTCTGAATGCTTTACAACGTAGAGGAGCTTTCTAAGTCGTAACGATTGTTCGAACGTTTCAACGATACGATTGTTTAACGTATCCATCGATCAAACTTGAAGAATTTTCAACAAACGTTTCGACGACTTTTACGTAGTTCTTAAGGCATGTTTTGAATTCTTTTGAACTTACAGAATGAAAATAGAGCTTGTTCCAAAATAAAAGTTTCTGTCACATGTTTTAGTGTCGGATCCATCAACCACATTAATTTTCAAACTTTTAACAAATATACTGAGTGACATAAAGTAATACACGCTGTATGAGGCCTAGCACTATCTTGGTGGAAAAGTGGATTTCAAGTGCTTTTGGGTAGAGAATCAAAACTGGCTCAACGATCTAATGAATATAACGTTCAGCAGTCATGTTACCCCTAATGAATACAAGACGTGACCGGCTGCCACGGATGATACAGCCCCATACCATAACTCTAACACAGTGGTTCTCAAACTTATTTCGTCTACCGCCCCCTTTGAAAATTATTATGTTTCAGCGCCCCCCAATTTTTTTACTTTACCACATCTTAAAAATCACAATTACATTCATTATTTTAATTTAATTATAGTGTGCTATATTAGTCTGGAGTTCAAACTTACAAAAAAGAGACAAAGATTTAAGTAACAATATTTTAAAGGCTTCCACTCAGCCTAATTCTGAAGCTCTATCGTACGAAGGCGCTGAACGGACATGAATGGAAAAATAACTGACAACGATTTTTTTTCTGGCAATTCCGACTTTTTTCTGGCTATTCTGACTTTTTTCTGGCAATTCCGACTTTTTTTCTGGCAATTGCGACAGGGGTAGGACGATGGCGCTGTTTTGTTGCCCAAACTTAAAATATGAAATACTGTCCACATTTCGAGTTTCACGTACAGGGAAATACATGACCTTTTTGTAGTATGTTTCTTTAATAAGGGGTCGAGCGCGGATCATAGAAATTGGTGCCTCGCGCTAATATTTCCCTGTACGTGAAACTCGAAATGTGGAAAGTGTTTCATATTTTAAGTTTGGGCAACAAAATAGTGCCATCGGCCTACCCCTGTCGTACTATCGTGATACATACGTACATCCAGACATACAGACTTATTGACGTCCCAGAAATTGTTTTTTCAACCAGTTTTTTTTTTTCATCTTAATCCCAAAAAAAAGGATCCAGAATATTATCTACTTTATGTAAATCGCATGGTTTTGACAAACCGATAATAAAGCACTACCTCCACTGCTTCGCGTCGCCCCCCTAAACCACTACAACACACCCCAATTTTTTATGAGCCCCTTACCGCCCCCCTCTAGGCCTCCAGCGTGCACAGAGAGGCGTTATCGCGCACATTGAGATAGACGGTTCTAACAGTATAGTGAACAGTATAGTAAATCGTCTTATATCGATATCGCCTGGTGGCTATATGACAGCTGACAACTGTCAAAGCCCATAGATGCCAAATGTGACATTCACCTGCAGCAACGTTGCCACTTTTACTTTGATTTCCATTTGCGCGCGCAGTCCAAGTGTTCAGAAACAGGTCCATTGGTGCCATTCAACTCGGGGCATTGTTAACAAGTTTTAACACACAAATAAAGTGAAAAATTGCAAAAATTTGCAACAAAAACACAACAAATACCGCAGTTAAAACTAAGAATCTGAACAGTTTAGTCCAAAAAAAGCTGTAAAAGATCAACAGTAAATTTTGAGGTTAGGTTGACAGCTGTCAAATTAAATACATATGCCATAATATCGTGCGTTCAATAAAAAACGACGTCAAGTGGACCGTGGATTAAAATGCGTATGGCGTAGATGGTGACAAATTTGTCACCTGACATCTGACGTTTGAGATGTCAGATTATTAGATTGGGGAGGTTTTTATGAAAAAGTCACTGCTGCCTGTCTTTCAATGCTTTACAGTTTGTAGAATTAAAATGCAGCTTTTTAAATCCTTGTCCAAATTATAATATCTTTGGTATGCTTGAGTATCGAACAAATTTCAGTTTTATGACACTTTTCTTTGTTCCGAAATAACAGTATTTCACAAATGTGTCGGATTCATCCACGATATTTTACAAATTTTCACTTATAATACGATAAGTAGTCAAAGTTATGTCGACAATTTCTAAGATGTCACGAATGTGACGCAATTCATTTTGATTGGCCGAAACTTTGAAATTCTATGGCTGCCATTGGTCAAATATCGCAGTTTGACAGGTGAACTGAATAGTCAATAGTCACAAATATTTTCCCGACTTGTGTAGAGCTTTCGTAACAATTTTCAATCCTTTACAATAATTTGTTGAATAAAAATGGAGCTTTTTACCAATTTGGAATTGTTTTATATTTGTAGAATGAAAAGAATACATGGAATACATTTCACAAGTTTTAATTAACAAATATTTCCTGGAAGCATGAAGATCTTTTACAATTCTTCAACGTTTTGCAATCTTTAGAATCAAAATGGAGCTTTCTATATCTTTGTTACAAAATTAAAATGTCTTTGTCATTGTGTTTAAGTCATTCTCCATCGATTAAATTTGACGAATTTTCAACAAATATTGTTTTTGTGTCACTTTTTGCTTAGACGAAGTGTGTAAATTTCTACGTCTTTGGTTCTAAATCAGAATATTTCACAATTAATTTTAACACCGAATCCATCGATCATATTTAGCAAATTTTCAACAAATATTTCCTCTACTCTTGAAGAGCTTTGATGACAATTTCAATTACGAAGGTCGGCGGCTTAAAAAACCTTTCTAAGTTGTTAGGAACATTTGGTTTGGAGTTTAACATTAGTAATGATTGAAAAAAGCATTTTCAGCTTATCGTGATTTTTGTTTCTTACCGTTCTTTTGTTTCGACTCTACAATTACTGTTTAGAATTGTAGATTCATCAAACCTGCAAACTGGCGAAGCGTGAATAAAAGATGCACCACTACCCTTCCCGATAATGATGATAATTTCTATTTAATGTTCACTGCCGTATTTTATTCATAAAGATTCTTTTAATAATACCATAAAATTCGTCGAATATACCTCAATCTTCAGTTCTATTCCATAAATAAATAATCAACCCGAGTTCGAACCAATCGACAGCTTTAATGAAAACGATTCCATACAAAATTCATGTTTGACACAATTGTTTACCGATTCACTCCCGCCTTTAATTTTTCCAAACGTCCCTGCAAGAACAGGTTGAATGGATGCAATCAGTGCGAGCGGTAATTTAATAGTCACGCGACATTTTCCTATTTTTTCCCGTCATAACTCTATTAACTAATCAATGTTCTTCTAATTAGGAGAGTGACTTTTAGCACAAAGGCCGTCAATAAACGTCGTGATAAATTTGAATGTCACGAACACGGTCGGATGAAACAAAATGGACAAGCGGAAATGTGGCATGATCTGAAAGAGGTTTTTTTCACCCGGGAGGGGTGATGTCTGAAAAGGGATCCACATATCGTACCACCTGCTTACCTGTAAACTTCAAGGTTGAAGTAAAGAACGCATGGGTTGGACTGTGGCTTGTCCCAGCTATAACTCATTTAAATTAGTTTTTGATGAGCAGCCTAGCGGTAGCAATGAAATAAACTGGCCGTATTAATTTCAGTAAGTTAATTAATTATTGAATGGAGAAAGTGGGATGGTGGACAATTAACTGTTTCGTTGAAGAAATTTCCAATGAATTATTCCGTGATCCGAAAAAGGAACCGTCTTTCATTTAATTTTCAAAACAGAAATTAAACTCAGGTTATTGCGTGGTTCTCGTATTTAATCGATCAGGATCATACATTACTTAGGAGAAGAGCTGGTCTATAATTAAAAATTACCAGCTGAAGTTCTAGCGGGAAATTACTTGAAGAATCGATACGATGAACAGGAAGAAAAAAGCATACATTATGGGGAGTTTAAACAAGGACGTAAAATTAAAGCTGTAATAATAAATAATGTGAAATGAAATGAAAATAATAATGTGTATTGACATAAGGATTATAACAAAATGTGTATAAAATAAATCATTTTACAATATGAACCTTGCAGGATCTAGTGCTGCAAAGTATGAAATACAATTATAAAATAAGTTTATTTGTGATTTAGAAATGATTATTTGGAGGACATTTATCTAAGAATGTTGGCACTGCTGACAGACGATCAGCTCCCTTGTTTTAAGCGTTTCAATTGTTGAAAAAAACTGCAGTTCTGAAGGTTGGAAAAAACTACAGTTGGATTTTCTTATTTGGATAAATTATTAATTAAATAAAGCATATTTTAAACACTTTAATTTTTACGTGGTTTCTACGTGAAAAATACTACATGTGATACTATTTGTATGAGATTTGCTAATTAATAAAAACTTAAATATACAAACTCTGTATAAACGATTCATACATCCAGCAGGCTTTGAACGTCAAAATTCTCTATGTACCTACATATAAATTTTGTTTTTCATAGGTAACATGATATTTGAATCATTTATAAAGACCAAATATACAAACTTCCGATATAGTATATATTTGTATTTTTTTATGTTTTTCTGTGTTTTCTCTGATATTTTGGTATTTCCTTGAATTTGTAATTTCGTTAAATTGATATTTCAATAATTTACCAAATTATTATTTGGATATTAAATTTCATCTATTTGTTATTTTGCTATTTCCTTAATTTGACATTTCGCGAATTTAATGTGTTGATATTTATGTTATTTTATGATTTCATTAACCTGTTGTTTTGCTATTTCCTTTATTTGATATATCGTTAGTTACTATTTCGTTAATTTGATCTTTTGCTATTTTGTTCTCATGTTTTGATATTCCGCTCATCAATTTCACCTTTGTTTGATTTTACTTGATATTCTGCCATGTCGTTTACTTGATATTTCACGAATCTGAAATTTTGATATTTCATCAGTTTGACATTTCGTTGATGTACCTAATATTTCTTTAATTGGATATTTCGTTACTTTGCCATTTTGTTACTTTTGATATTCGGATATGTATTTCATTTTCATACATATTTTACATTGATATTTCGTGAATCTGAAATTTTGATATTTCATATTCGATATTTCGCTTGACATTTCGTTGATGTAATATTTCATATTCGATATTCCAGTTTGACATTTCGTTGTTGTAATATTTCTTTTATTCGATATCTCGTTAGATTGCCATTTCGTAATTTTGATACTTGGCTATTTCATAGTTTTTTATATTTTACCTTGATATTTCGTGAATCCGGAGTTTTGATTTTTTATATTCGATATTTCAGTTTGACATTTCGTTGATGTAATATTGTATTAATTGAATATTTAGTGTTTGCCATTTCGTTGCTTCGATATTTGGATATTTCACAATGTTCATATATATTTTATCTTGATATTTAGTGAATCTGAAATTGTGATATTTCATATTTGATATTCCACAGTTTGATTTAATTCGATATTTCGTTGCTTTGCCATTTCATTACTAATATTTCATAATTTTCACTAATTTATTATTTATTTTTCTTTAATTTTAGTTTATGTGCTATTTTGATTTTTCATTAATCTGGTATTTTACTAAGTACTTATCCATTTGATATTTTTGAGCGATTTCGTTAAATTTTAAATTTTCTTATTATATTCTTTCCTTTCGTAATCATGATGCTTTGATATTTTTCCATTTCGCTAAATTAAGTATTTGATAATTAGCTATTTCATTAACTTCATGTTTTCATAGTTTGTTTTTTTGTTAATGTAATATTTTAATATACAGTAACTCTGTCATTTCGTTTGATTGTGATATTTTTATATTTCTTTAATTTCATGTTTCTTTATTTGTTATTTGTTGTTTTGCTGTTTTGTTAACTTTGTAATTTGGAATTGTTTTGTTATTTAACTAATTTGATATTTCGTTTATTTGGTATTTAGGTATTTTGTTAATATTTTGTTATTAAGCAATTTGATATTTCTTTGTGGTGTTGGAATATATTATCTATTTTTTTTATAAACAATTGTCAAAATGTGGTCATGTTGGTATAAACAACAGTAATTTTTGGTTGGTCACATTGAATGTCAAATTCTGACATTTATTCCGTTGTTTAACATGGTGAAAATAATCTTAATAATAGTGTCGGCTATACAGCTCGGTCCGAAAGGACATATTTTTAGACGATACAACCTGGTCTTTAATTGCATTTTGACATTGACAATTGTTTATAAAAAAATGGATTATATATACATTTTGTTAATTTCATATTTTGTTATTTATTAAAGGCATGTAATTAACTGTTCGGTATTTTAATGCATTTTTGCACAGTAAATAATTGTCATTGTAAGTATAGTAACCAGTTGCACGGTAGGTTACACCAGTATTTAAATATATGTTTGCATAGTAATACATGACATGACTGCTATGTATTTTATTGCTTTATGCACAGTATAAAAAATGTTTGCTCGGTATAAAATATAACATCATTTAATACGTATTTAATTGCGTCACGCACAGTATAAAAAATGTATGTATGTCCGGTACAATTCAATAAGAACAAATATTACAGATGGCACACTATATTCTAATATACAGTGTGATCATAAAGTTCCGCACAGAATTCATAATTTAGTTATGTTAGGTTTTTGTGAAAAACGCTCGAACAGGTCGATATTTGTTTTTAAATAGCTTAATCTTCCGACATAAAATTTTTGTTCATAACGTCATCTGTTTTTGAACTGACACCGTGATCAATTTTTTTAGATAGCAACCCCTAACTTTTTTTGGGTTTTTGATGCACTTTTCAATTCTCTATTCAACAAGGGTAAAAAAGTGATACCTTGCATAACTTTTTTTTTTAATTTATGAAGTTTTACTTCAAAAAATTAAATTTTCATTCCTTGAAAAAATACTATTTTACTACGAATCCGTAGTGAAATGGCGCAGATTGGTCCAGAAGTGATTGAAAGAAGTGGTCAAAGCGTTAAAACACGTCTGGGAATGTGTCAAATAGTTGGCGGGTGTCAGTTTGAGCACTTGCGTTAAATTTTATTAAATGGTTTTTCATTTTCTGTTGTTTACTTTCCAAATTTATTGTTATTTTTCAATTAATAAAATTTTTATTTTTGATGTAAAACATATTTAAAAAAAAAAGTTATGCAAAGTATCAATTTTTTACTCTTGTTAAATAGAGAATTGAAAACTGTATTTAAAACCCAAAACAAGTTGGGGGTTGCTATTTAAAAAAATTGATGACGGTGTCATAGTTCAAAAACAGATGACGCCATGAACAAAATTTTTATGTCAAAAGATGGTAATTTAAAACAAAAATCGACCTGTTCGAGCGTTTTTCACAAAAATAGTACATAACTAAATTATGAATTTTGTGCGGAACTTTATGATCACTGTATAAAAATCTCGTATCAGGGTGTTTGTGGTCGAACTTCTCCGAAACGGCTCTACGGATTTTTATGATTTTTTTTTATATATTTGGCAGGTATGAGAATAGGTGATAAACTATTTTTCACTTGGACATGGGGGCCCGGGGGGGCCTCTTGGGCTGGACCGATTTTTATGAAATTTGTTTTATATATTTGGTAGGTATGAGAATAGGTCGTAAAGTATTTTTCACATGGACATGGGGGCCTCTTTGGACTAGACCGATTTTTATGATCTTTGATTTGTTGGATTTTTTCCGCCCCGAATAGCAGAATAACTATTTGAACATGGACATGGGGCCAGGGGGGGCATAGGTTTACAACTCAAGAACGGTTTTTATTATCTTTGATTTGTTGGATTTCTCTCCGCCCCGAATAGCAGAATAACTATTAAAACATGGATATAGGGGCCCAGGGGGGGCCTGTGTTATTGATTCTGAGGCGGTACAAAGTTCGCCGGGTCAGCTAGTAAATATATATAACATAATTTTTCCTATGCGAATAACATTTTACTCAGAAAATACTTAACATCCAGATTTTGATACCGAGCGTCCAGTAATCTACTGAACACTCTTCAGAAAGTACTGAACATTCAGATTTTCATACCGATCTTCCATGATTTTTACTATGCGAATAACATATTATACTTGGCAGTGTGGGTTTTAAACATGGGGCACGATTTTTTTACCGAGCAATTAAGTAGATAACCATGACTGCTTATTAAATACATTGCGATAATAATACCTACTATTATGATTCTATTACTAATATTATGCATTAGAATTATATAATTTGCACTATCAAATTTTACCGAAAAGTGTAACCGGGCAAACGAATTAAATACTATGTGAATAATTTGTTGCGTTTATTAAATATATTTGAGTAGATCAGTTTGATGTTTGACATTCTGATACATATTTTGTTAATTTAATGTTTTACAATTTCAAACTAGAAGAATGTTCTTAAATCCAGGTGGACTAAATTTAAATTAAAAAATTTAAATATATCTAAGTTTTTTAATTTTTAATTTTACAATTTCGTTAATTTCACTAGTTTGATGTTTCGCTGACTTTTTATTTCGTTAATTTATTATTTGTCCATTTTGTTAAATAGATATGTCCATAATTTTACGTTTAGCTATTTCACTAATTTGATAGTTAATTCATTTGACAATGGGGTCATCCCCCTCAGTATGAAGCACTAAAACGTCTTTCGGTTAGCATTTTCAAACGCTGTACATTTCGAATGGTTCGTACGTTTGTCATTGGTCCGCGCGTTTAGTAACTTTCAATTTTGTCTGGTGGATTTTCCCATGTTGACGTCACAGAAAGCCGCGCGTTTCCAATAAGACAAATGTTTCGGATTTTTTTTTACCTAGTGAACGTGTGATTTCGAATAAACCAAAAAATAAGGCTATAATATTGTTTCGTCAAGTTTCTAGAAAAGCTGTTTTTTCACTATACGATTCCCTGGTTAATATTAGCCCTTGGATACTGTCTTTGTAGTAGTTATCAGAGACATGCGTTCATAGCCTTCATAACGCACCAGTCTGCTAGACAAAAAAATTAATTAAAATATAAAATTATTCTAGTTAATCTTCACAAAAATTTGATGAATCACAAGTCACTAGATAACTTCGAACGTGTAAAAGTGCCCTTGAATCTATAAAATAAGAATTTCAATTTACTTCATTATCAGATCTATATTTAAAAGAATTATGTAGTTTAATTTAGGATAGGGTTAGGTGTACAACAAATTACATACCACTATTTTCAAATTATATACTCCACATCAAACATTGTCACAACAATGAAAATTTAATTAACCAATTAATTGTTATCAGCAGTAATCAATTAGTTCTTAGAATAAATATAGAATTATCGATTGAATTTATGATACAACTGCATTTATCCACGCTTAAAGTAGATCTTTTCGATCGGCACTGAACCGACCTTAGTTACGTAAATTCATCAGTAGGTATATAATATGTACAAAGGTTTTAGTCATATTTAAAAAGTTGAGGCCCGGCTTAGTGGAGATTTTAGTAGGTCCTCAAATTAATTCCGCTTTAATTTGACTATCTCGATGTAAATGACAACTTCATTATAGCTTACTAAATTTAACAGTAAATTTAATACATCTTCCTTTGAACTGGTTCTAAATCAATCAATTTATTAACGGAAGTCCTTCTTAATTAGACGTTAATTAGAAGATTTTAATCAAATTCAAAACATCGGGGTACATCATTGCTGAATAATTATTTCCTAAAAAACTCAAATTTTGGTTAAATCATAATAATTATTCAACGCTGTATATAATAGTGTGTCCCATCTAAGCCCGAAGCTTGAATCTAACACTTCAGATTTCACGTAACACATCAAATTTGGTATAAAACTAAATATTTATGTTATAATTATATTGTTTAAATATGTTTAAATATTTATATCATTCATACGGTGGAACAATAACGCAATCTGTACTTCTGTGGATATACAGGGTGATTATAAATTAATGATTTTCGATCAAGTTAACTATGAAATTTATAAAGTTTCAATAAAAAAATGTAAAGCCTTATTTTGATTTTTGATTTGCGACAAATGGTTAAAAATACGTTGACATATTTTCGAAAGCCAACTAGATGGAAAATCATTTATAATCAACCTGTATTAGGCTCCTACTGTTTTCCGCGAGTGATAGTACATTCTGCAAATACCACAAGTACCACTTTTGAGATCTATTTCAATCCCACAATGGCGGTTTCCGATGTGCAACACTCGATCATCAAGACACTCAAACATTCCGGAATAGACTATCATTCCAAATTTATTAATCATCTGGAATGCAAACTTGTTATTTATACTTTCCCTTGAGTGCACAATTTTAGATATATACCGAACCCTTTCGAAATGTCGTAACTCGAGAACCTATTTGATGAGCAAATTTCAGCCTTTACCATAAATCGGTTTGGAGAATCCTAATAAACCAAACCATATACAGGAGCGGTGTTTCACAATACGAGCTTAACAAAATAAAGACAGAACAAAGGTAATGAGCAGCGACAATGAAAGGCGTACAGGTAAATAAGTAAGCGGAATTTACATTGTGTGATATAATTATCACACATGGCCGTAATTTAAATTTAAAACGTTGTGGAAGCTCTTCTTCGCTATCAAGTTAACTTAGTTTGAGGCACATGACGATGGCCTGTACAGTTTTATAACTACCGACATAAAGTATATAACTTGTTGCTACTAAATTTAGATTGTGGGTATGCGGTTAGCTTCATTCTTTATAGAGGCCATAAATATTTAAGAGAACAGCAGGGTTTTTGCTGACAACGACAAAGATCTGCTGTCTTTAAATTTGAGGCCGCGTATGTCGGTCATTTAAATATTTCTCGAATTTAGTAGGACATTCGTCCGTTCCCGCCTCAAATTGCTGTGGCAAAGATGTAATTTTTCTTTATTATCCGATATTGCTTATTGATTACAGAGTGGTTCCGAGTTCATGATTACACATAGGGGTTGTAACAAATGTGTTATTATATCGTTGAAATAGTTCGAAAGGCTCTGGTCAATAAATTATAGTTACTGTAATTTAAGTACACACAAACTGCGGTCCCAATATCTGAAACGAGTGAGGTCGTGAGCGTGGTTTGGATCTTCCAGTCATCTTTGTCGACTGGAACGGCTTTTCTTGTTGTAATTGTACTCCTATTCTTCGAACGTCGTGAGGGTTGGCAAAACTGATTTGTTTGCGAATTATCGACGGCCAGTGATTCTCTTAAACCGATAACGCAGAATCATTACATCCCCTATTGTTCATCAGAAATTTATGTCGGAGGGAATACGCAACAAAAGCCGAAGGAATGACACAAAAAGAACTCCGGTTTCAGTGGTTTTTAATGTATTTCAAATGAAGCATGAGGGACGAAACAGAATTTTTACAGTTCATCGGTAACGTGATCCTTGCAAAGAAAAATTATATGCGGTTTGTCAAACCCCGCCGCCATTGTGCTCGTAGCCAAATCCACCCTTGGAGACCTTCTCGGATCCAACGAAAATAAATAAAACACGTGGTGGATCATCCATTGTTGATGCGCGTCCGAGATAAAGTCTGTCAATGAATTTTCACAACTTCATTGAATCATCTGAAAATAGGTCATTTGTAACGTAAACACCGTAGAAAATCGTGGGTAATCCGTTATGTAAACTGCAATTTTATGATCCCGCCATAAAGTAATCCAAACACCTGGAAAAGCGTCGGAAATCACACTTCTGCAAGAACTCGCAGCCAGACCTGGCCGGTGATTTATTTCCCATTCCCACAGAGAATTATCGCACCCCCTCGCGCTACGTTCCTCGGATGCAAACACCTTCCTTTTACCTGGTATCGACCATAAATGGGATGACACTTCCCAGGTGGGTCTTTTGAAATCTTAATTTGTGTGACGGAAGGCCGCAGCCTTCTGGGAATTAGCACCAAAGGATTTTCTATTTTATTGCAGCACGCCACAAAAAACCAATAAACCTCGGAAAAGATGGGTCATAAAGATGTTACAGATCATTGTAGTAACACCGAAAATATTTATGCAAAAATGACTGGAGTTGTGAATGCACGAATAGTACGAGTTCGTTCATGCTTTAGGTGTCTTATCAATTCATAAGCAAGGTGTCAACTAAATTTCACCATAATGCATGCTTATATTATATCGTATCAATGTATAACTGGATCTTGTTGATTTTGTATTTCTGTTTGCTTTTATTAATGACAATGATCTTAATGATCTTTTTGTTTTCGCCCACTGATTTCGAAAAATCCGCCTCCTCGTAATCAAATTGTGGCTCACTTTGTACAAACCTCCTCCCAACCATAACCGCTTCTGTTTACACTAGAATGTTTATGGATAACATGTTAATCAGTTTTGCCGTTTACAAATTAAACAAAGCCTAGTTCTAATTTTAACACAAACACTCGGTCTGCAGCATGACAAAATTAGAATAATTGCATAATTTTTGTAATTGCTTTTACCCAAACTCGATTATTTTGATTCAAATGCAGATGTGTGTAATTGCAAAACTTGTTAATTTTCGTGTGTCCGTTACAGAGTTTACATCAGGAACGAAGCGAGAAAAAATTTCATAAACGAATTCCACCAGCTTCGAAAAAGGTCCAATCACTGTTTTTTGGGCAATAGCGTCGCAAATTCACTTATTATACTTTCAATATTGTTCGCTAGAATAATGGCATTTAATAAATTTGGCTATATTGGCTCTGGGAATAATTCCGCCGTTCATCACGCGAAGGCAAGTAGGAGCATAAGTTTGCTACTATAACCATGAAAAATTTTGACGGTAATGTTTTCGGGGTTTCGTAAATCATAATTAATCCGTTACGATATGAAGTTACCAGATCTTTACATTGCTTTATTAGTGACTAATCTTGAAATATAAATAGATTGGTGCCATTGAATAATTGACACTCCTGCTCGTTGACACCTTGACAGATCTTGATTAGCTTTGTAGGTTAGGGTAGAGTGATGATTGATCCGACAGCAATGACGTTTAATTTGACTATGAATAAAGCAATAAACGTGGTATATGTGGTCAACAATAAATATATCTATATTTTCATATTAAATAAAAATATTGCATATTGACACATCAATATTATACTTAATACACGAGTAGGTTTTTTGTAAATAATATCGCTTTCATTTCATTTATTGTTACACTCATTGAAAAGCATTCAGTTGCAAATGTGTTCCCAATAGCAGACAAGTTAAAATTTTTAATACCAGTATAATTATTGTACTATTGATTAATTGTTTTTAGGACACAATAGTATATTATTATACAAGTTTCACAAGACGGTTGATTGTAGCACGAGTAGTTTGGGGCACGACGAGCGCAGCGAGGAGTGCTCCAAAGACACGAGTGCGACAATTTCAGGTTTCTGTAAGGCTAGTTTCAAACGATTTTTATCTGAGGTAGCAGTCTCCTACTAAGTTCTTAAATTTTCAGGTTTATTGAGATTTTCAAATTCTCAGGTTTAGGTTTCCCAACTTATAGAATTTCACATTTTTAGGATTTGAATTGACCAGATTATCATGTGTTCAGTTTTACATGTTTTGATCTTCTCAAGATATTAGTTTTTTCAAATTCTCAAGTTCAAGGTTCTTCGACACAGCCTTTCGGGTTATATATTATATAGATATTGATTTTTAGTTTAGAGATTACTAAAATTTCAGATTCCATATTTTCAGATTTAATGGTTTAAAAGTCTTGAGGTTCTCGCATTTTTAGATTTCCAAAAGTTTTTTGAACATTTTTTTTTTACTTTAGAGGATTTTAAATTGTTAAATTAGCAGGTTCCGAGGTTTTCAGGTTCTCAGGTTCCCAAGTTTTTATTCATTTTCATTTTTAAGTTTCTCAGGTCAGGTGGAAACCGAAACAGAATATTCCATAAACCTGAAAACTTGAGAATTCGGAAACATAAAAAATGTAAAAAACCACAAATTTGGAAATGTAATAGGTATCCGAGAACTTGAAAATATGTTTGCAAATCGAAAGTCTTGCTTGAACCTCAAAACAAAACTTGAGAATCTGAACGAGAAAGAAACTGAAAGCTTGAACACCTGAAAGTTCAAGAATCTCGGACGGATAAAGGAGAACTTGAAAACATTTTTATCAAAACAACAAAAACCTGAAAACATGGAATCTGAAGTACCAAAAACTTGAGAACTGGAAAACCTGATTAGTAAAAAATTAAAAAACTTGGAGACCTTAAAGTTTGGAAATATGTACATACAGGGTGTTTAAAAATTGCCGCACCAACGCAATCGTACGTTATTTAGGACCATTTGGTAAGTCAGAGAAAAATATTTAAAAAATTCTTGGTGTTCATTTCTTCTGTGTATGTGGGTTTCTTTTAGGGATCTTCGAATGTTGATTACAGCTATTTATTATCAGTAAATTACGCCCAAAATGCTGCTAAAGTATGCGAAACAAAATGTAGATCAATAATTATTTGACGCAATGCCTTTGGTCTTATATAAATTTAATGTATTTAAACGCATCTTAAATTATCTAGATTTATGCAAAAATCAATGCGGCAACATTTTAATATAACAATCGATATTTTTATGTAACAATGGGATTGTATGCATTGTAACTAATTTTTCAGATTTATTTAAAAAAAAGTCACACTGACATTGTTGGATGGATGACGTGGCTCTAACACTTCTATTAAGGGATATGTGAATTTAACTGGATGAAGCACCAGTTCATCATCATCTGGTCCTGTGATGGCCTGGCCATGCTTAGCGATGAATTGGGCGAGATGGTCCAACGCGTTAGCTCCCCGTTCGCCCGACCTTAATCGTTTAGATTTTTTCTTTGCGGTCATTTTAAATCGTTGGTTTACGTAACACTACCTGAGAGTCGGGAAGACCTTCTCGCAAGAATTTTTGGACCCACTGAAACTAACCAAACAAATACTCGAACGAGTACAGGCCAATATTGAGAGATTGGCAAACGCTAATCTTACGGGCAATGGTCGACAATTTGAACATTTGCTGTGAATTGTATTTTAATGTTCTGTTAAATAATAAATTGTTCCTTCAATTATTGTTATAAAAACAAACTTCAAAAATAATTGACAATTCTCAACAATTATTATTGTTACAATTAATTCCAGTACCTGAGAAAAACATTGCCTTGGTTACTTAATATGCCAGTACTTTAATTGTTCATTGCAATTTCCTCAGTTGCCAGATTTACTATAAAAGAAACCTTCTCCACATGCGAATCTAACACCAATTTTTTTTTAAATATTTTTCTATTGCGTACTCTTTGCTTCTGATCACTGTACCATTAGTTTGGTGCGGCAATTTTTAAACACCCTGTATATCTAATAGCTATTTATGTATTAAGATACTATGCGCAAAGGGCCAAAACATATTTTTCCCGCAATACATACAATGCTTTTTGCACAACCGAAGTAGTGTTATTTCACCACCGTAATTAAAATTAAAAAGAAGTTCAAAAATAGCAGTAGTCGATTTGCTATACGTTGTCACGGATATAACAAACGCACAGTGAACAAAGTGAAGAAAATTATGAAAATGAGTGAAAATTGTGATGAAAATGATCTCCCAGAAGAAATTGAGATAGCGGCGGAGAAAGCAGCACGAAGCTTGCTGCCACAGAAATCACGGTTATTGTATGAAAAGGCTTATAATGAATTTGGCAATAAATGGTGCGAAGTAAAGCAAGTAATAAATTACTCAAAAAAGGTGCTTTTGGCGTATTTTGGTAAAAATCAGGTACCTGCAAAGAAAATTGTATGAAATTTAACATTACTTTATATATTACTAAAAAAAAGTTAACATGAGAAAAGTTCTAGAGCCAAAATGACTACTTTTTGGCCCTAGGGCGAAAAAGAATGTCATTGCGCCCTTAAAACAATGCTATTTGTTCAACTTTTACACCCGGCTGTGCATTTATTAATTTCAATACAATGCATCATCATTTCTTCTCTCTTTCCCTCTCCCCTGCTGCTTTTTCCCTCCTCTTCCATACCTCTTTTATTAATTTTATTTTCCATCCATCTGCATCCATTATTTCCGATTTCTCTCTTTCTCTTATCTTTATACACTCATTCTAAATTCAATCATCTCTCCTCATAGCACATTCTACACCTCCATTTTCCAACCAATACCTGTTCTCCCTCTCTTCATTTCGGTACTTAAACATCGCCATCATCTTTCTTTCAATCGCAATCTCCCTCTCCAAATACGGTATTTCCTCAATTATACATCTCTCGAACTTCCAGTTGTACCTGGACTCTCTAATTCTTTCCCTTCTTTGCTCGCGTACCCATTCCTGTGGTAATATTTCTCCCTCTCGTTCTTCTTCTTTTCTGTCCAGCATTAATTTAGAATCCTGCCTTCTCCCTTTCGTTCCATTCTGTCTTTGAACTTGGCCGCTCTTTTCCCCGCTTTCACTCTCAACCTATTCCTTTTGCATTCTGCTCTCACTATGTACCCTGGCGTGTCTCTATCCACCCACCTCAGATACCTCTTTCGATATCCGTTTGTTCTTTCCATCCTCAAACCTCTACTCTACTATTCTTTATACACACCCCATCGCCTTATTTGCTCTTCTTGTTAACTCCTTGATATTATGTGCCTTATCCGTGGCACATTCATTAAACATACAGGGTGCTCAAAATGTATGGAATAATTAATGGTTCTGCCGTAACCGTACATTTTATCACAAAACTTTCAAGACAAAAGTTGTTTGACGAAATAATGCGCACATTGTGCATGTCAGAAAACATATTTTGGTTGTCAATTTTGCGATATGACGTCATCGGCAGTTTTTTCAATTTTTATTACTTTTTCAATAGACGTATCCTTGGCCAGCGGTGCTGCGCACGCACATGGAGATCAACATAAATTTGGCAACATTGCAGCAGATGGAAACTTGACAAGTGACAAGTAAAGTGCCGCACTTTTCGAACACGGTTATATCGAGTACCGTGTGTACGAGGGCTTTGGACTTTTTTCAAGAGTTCAACATTTCCAAAACGTTGACACCGGTAAAAAGCAAAAAGCGAAAACAAGACTTTATCAGCTGACAGCTAACTAACTTTGAAAAATGCGCCTCCAATCCAATCGTGTTGCCAAATCGTGCACTCCAGGGCTTCCACCGAATCGCGCACCCGTCTTCTATCCTTACTTGCCCTTATATTGTCACATTGTCATAAGTCTTACTCTATCTTTTGCTTCAGGATACGTCAATATGGTAGTATAAAAATTTGATAACCTATGTAAGATTAAAAATACTAAATAATTATACCTATTGAACTTATGCTAGGTTACAGTATCATTAATCCAAGTTAGAAATTTTTACCGAGTTTACCGATTTTACCGAGTAAAAATCAATAGAAAGAGGAGCACCAAAAACTATGAGGCGCCGTTTGGGCCAAAATACAATTTTCTGCAATATATAAATTATTTGCTGATATATAGAAAATTCTCAATGCAATATATAAAATCTGAGGTTCCATGAAATGCCGCAATATAATAAGGGCGCTCAATTCACAGTCTCGATCAGCTGTTTGACGTGTTGAACCGTTGATGTACATTGATGGTTAGGTACTGTTCAGTACTGTTCTGACGTCGATGGTACTGTTTAGAACATCTGTTTTTAAAATGAATCATTCATCAGGGCAGCAACTTGCTACCCCCGCAGATTTCAGGGATGCTGTTACCGAAATATTAAATTATTATACCGAAATGAGTTTTGCAATCAGATATTAATTCTTGAAAATATTCCGTAATATTCATGCTGGTTGGATAAACTACTGATCAAGAAATAAATGTCTTGCTTAATTAAATGTATTATATTAAACACAAAACTCATAGGTGGAAACAAATAAAAAATAAACCACAGAAACGTTAAAGTCAAACAATGCATTGAGCGCCCTCATTATATGGCGGCATTACATGGAACCGAAGATTTTATTTATATCAGCAAATAATTTATATTGTGCAGAAAATTGTATTTTGGCCCAAACGGCGCCTCATAAAAAACGCACAGTTGTTAACAACGCTAAAGCGCCACCGTGTAGGAATCAGCATGGAAATAAATAAACTCTGGAAATCTGAATGTTCGAACACCATAACAAAAAAGCTGGAAACAGACTACAGAATTGGAAATTGATTAGGTTATGTGGATCGTCGCTAGTACATTGACTAACCCTTTAACTTTGGTAAAATATACTAAAATCGCCCTGTATGTTTCTTTGTATACCGTCGGATTATCTTAAAGAGCACAAAATTAGGAGATGATGGATGGAAATCCGAGCACGGAACTCTTCGTCTCCGCATCAACGATTTCGGATAACTCCGACCTTTCTACGATCGAAGTGGGCAGGTGTCCCCTGGTTGAAGCTCGAGACGTCCGTTTTCGACCACAAAGGAAGGAGGGCCCCAAACAATCAAATTGTAAAGCAAGACGTGCGAGTAATGCTTTTGGGATTGCTTTTACATAGTAGAACGCTTCATCTATCATTTACATCGACAATGCGAGCAGCGGGTCTTAAGGTGACCACCGTTTCGCTATTGACAGGACAATGGCCAATTTTAGAAC
This sequence comes from Diaperis boleti, assembly GCA_963583935.1. NCBI lineage: Eukaryota > Metazoa > Arthropoda > Insecta > Coleoptera > Tenebrionidae > Diaperis > Diaperis boleti. The sequence goes on along the minus strand of OY757242.1, from coordinate 55,457,417 downwards.
TATTTACTCCGCGAATGTCGGTCGTCATAGTAGTGAAAAATTGAAAGGGGCCCGGAACATGTTTATCCTTACAAAGGAGTAAGTTTTATTGCTCACTTTGGATGGGAAAAGTGTACGTTCGTCGGAGTGCGACTGAGAACTTGGGAGAAAAATTGGATAATCACTATAATACTGTTACATGCGCCAACTGTAGCCACCTGCGAGTAATCCAGGTTTAATGACTGCATTGCGAAGCAATATTAACATCTAACATGTTTGAGGAAAAATCTATAAATTACATGTAAAAATTGGGTTAATGAATGAATTGATCTACGTTGAGTTTCTGCCCTCGGAACAAACAAAGCAGCAAAGAAATTTAATAATTTCCAATGTAGAGGCCATAAAATGTTAAAAACATTAAAATTATAATTTGGTGAATATCGCTGGTCCTCTTGTTCCTTTTCCTTGGACCGTTCCCAGCACCACATGCAATATCTCGTCGGTTATTAGGTCTTTTATTCATGCACCCCATGAAAGTCTTCGGTTCTCGTTGTGGCTAAATTATGTCTGTGTCGTTAGGCCCGGCCGCAGTTTGTATTTTTTACCTAAGCAGGTGAATGTTACAACTTAATTTGACCAGGTCGAAAAAATCACTCGACTGGCTAACAATGGCTAATAAATTGTACTTTCCAAAGCTTTAGTGTCTTTCCATGTAAAGGTGTTCACGCGGCGTTCCTCCTGAAAAAAATCTCCTCTTGTCTACATCCTTAAATCTTCTATCAATCATCCAGCTGAATGGAGACTTGTTTGAAATTAGGACGTGACAAATCACTTTTTTTGTATCCACACATCATCCGAAAAAATTTCGTTGTGTGGTATTGATGGATATTGATACCCGGCCAATTTCGAGAGTGATACGATTTTGTTGCAGGACGAGCTTTTTGTTTTTGTGAAACGTTACCATTATAAATAACGAATTTACGTTTTATTGTGTAAATAACAGCGTTTGACAGGCTATTGTGCTTCACTTGTTATCGCGAATATAATTCATTAGTTTTTGCATTATTCATTTAGGTTGGATCCTAGAAGAGTTATTTAATTTTCATTTTGTTGCATTTTATCGTGCGCTGGCATTGTGCCAACGTTTTTTCAATGAAACAAGGAGCAAATACATTTTTTGGTCCGATGGGAGGTCTAATAGACTAATCTGGTAAAGTTAAGTCTCGTTATACAGTTTTAGCGAACTGTGTTTACGCCTCTTTGTTAATTAAATATTTTTACGATTCTCTAGGTTGAAATTCAACAGGACAAAGCTACTTCACCGCAGACGAAATGCAATTAAAATCCTACTTTCGCCGTCGGCAAACTAGACGTGAAGAATGTAGTTATGAATATTCCTTTTACGAATTCCTTTGGTCGAATCACTATACATTTTTGAAATTATACCAGTTTTATTTGTCAGAGGGTAAGAATGTTATTGCACGTTTCGTAACCGCGGTTCTGGTTGCAACCTCTTCTTTGTTCTCACAGAGACTAGATTTTTGCAAAATTCATACAAGATTGTAACGATCAGTTTATTTATATAAAACACTTTAGTTCACTTCCAAAAGTTGTAATGGATAATTTAACAACTTCGTTGCCTTTGGTGGTTACCCAATTTCTGTCTATTCTAACAATATTCAGGATTCGACAACAAGCCTTTGTTAAAGTATGTTTCCTTGTTAGCACAGGTAATTGACCCAATTTCGTTATGCTTCGTAGCCTGTATTGAATTAACTATGTAGTTTTTTCATCCTGAATAAAAAAACCGGAATAATGTTTCCAGTAGGGTTAAAAAACGGCTTAAACATGCACATCAAACAATGATTTAAAAGTAAATTTTTCGGTTCATCTCCAGATCTCCAGTTACAAATGGGAAAAAGTTAAATCGCTTTAGTTTTTCCCAAACTTCTTCGAAATTGGAAACTTAACGTTGAAAAAAGTATAATAGACATTGTATCAAGCGAGAATAAAAATAGGACTACATCTATCGTCGGTGAATTATAGCCACTATTAATCAATCTGCAAACATCGACGTTTACTCATCCTATAACAATTCATCATGTTTCTGAAACAATGTGACCCACTCGCAACAAATTCCAACGACAAACGCTGGATAAATCGAATCCTGATAAAGGCTTATCTGTGATAGAACATGCAGACAGTTTTGCAAGAAGTGTTATCGGTTTTGGATTAATTGCTAGTGTTGGGGTTTTATTTATTCTGCTAAAAATGCTATTTCTATCTATTAGATGTTTATCTGGCAAGCGTGCTCCACTGGTGCGTATGAACACGCCCTAAAGAAGAATGGGGTGCATACAATACGCCTCAGGTGACACTGCCATAAAGAGGGGTGATATATGGTGGTTAAGAAAATATATGGAATAATTAGTTTTTGGCCCCAGAGCTTATTGCATTAAGTACTTTATGACGGATTATTGGATTTTCATATTTAATTGTCAAGGAAATGTAATTAGGTATCTTAAAAGCACTCAAGATTTTAATAGTACAAACACCTTTGATTAGAAATCAACTAAATGGCAACGTTATTTTAATAAATTGGGTTTCCGATCCTTTATTCCAGTTTCCAAGATTTCGAAAAATAATTTTGTCGATCTTCAGCAACTTCAGATCAAGCTCTGCATTTTTGGAGACTGTTCGATCCATAAAGTTCATAAACGTTGGGATTTCTGTAAACTATCAACGTGATTATCGTAATTCTGTGATATTTCAGGTTGTATTGCTTGTTTATATTCTCATATTTACATCATTCGTCATAGATGATAGATGCTTTTGATTCTCCAGACTTTCTTGATATTTAAGAACCCCTCTTGTAATTCATCAATTGTATCATTAATCTCTTGTTAAATTAGGGCTGATGATGGCAGAAGTGTTCTGCCGAAACATGTACCATTTATAATTTTACGCTGATTAAAGTTTGTGGAGTTCGACTTAGATATATTTAAATTTTTTAATATAAATTTTTTAATTTCTTGATATTCCTTTAATTCTATTGATTGGCTCTCCTGACACTATTGATTGTCCTGTTTCTCTTGACTTTAGATTCTCTGATATACCGGGTGATTCAGAATATTATTAATCAAGTCTTCGTTACGAATTTGGACGTCGCGTCGTGATGATGGACAGAGAGAGATCTGGTGTAGGCATTAGTGTGGGTATCAATCTTTTCAACTACGCGTGCCGCAAGTTTCTGGTAATTCGTATTTTCGCTATGTGATCTATAAAGTTATAGCTATTTATTATACAAGTGTCTTATAAGGCAAATAAATCACGAAAGAAAGAGAGCTTGCTCGAGTGGCTAATTTTTCTTGAGTGACTTATTTGCTGTTAAGACACGTGTGTAATACATAGTTTTATCCAACACCTCCTTCTGTAACAGTTCTTAAAACATTAATCAAAACCCAAAAAAAAAAATGACGTTCAAAACTGTTGGCTTATGAACTGGTTGCTATGACAAATTAGAAAACCGTTGAATTATGGGTCCATAGTCACTAGTGTCTTATGAATCTCATTCAAAATCGACATTATTATGACTTCATAATAAACAGGTGTTGCCTTTTTAAAACCTCATTAAATGAGGCGCTGTTACTTCTTCACGATCCTGACGTCTATCCAATGTCAAACTTAAAAAATCATAGTGTAAACAAAGACAATTATTTTTGCTTCCAACTAGCTCTTTGATCAATAATATGTTACTCTGAATCAATAGTAGGTTCTATTATTCTGTTCTCGTTTTTCTGATTTTATAAATTCTGTTGATCCTCTTGATTCTTCTGATGCCATTAATTCGCATCAGTTGTTACACTTTTTAAATAATTGGCGCTTAATCTTTGACAAACAACAGTCAATTTTACTTTATTAAATTTTACTATACATTATTTTATTTTGGTTTTAATTTTTTTAATGATTCAATTCTAGATTTTCTCATTATTTTACTAATTTTTACTTCTAACGATTCGTCTGGTTCTTTTTTTACTCTTCATGCACTGCGTTTTATAATATTTCCGTTTTATTATTGTCTCCTAGTATTGACTTCTTAATTCTTCTTAATCCTATCTATTTTTCTCATTATTTAAGTATTCTCTGTTGTTCTTGATATATCTTATTCTCCAACTTTTAATTGTTTTGATTCTGATAATTCTACAATTTTTGCGATTCTGTTCTTTTAATTGTCTTTTTAGGTTGACTCTCTTGATTTCATTAATATTCCTCATTCTATCGATTGTTTTATATACATATACATATATCTTTTGACCAGATTTATTACACTTTTTGACGTTTCATTTTTGACAGATGGCAGACAGGTTTATTTTTTCAAATTGCACTCGTTCAAATCGGGTTAAAGCTGAACAAGATACAGCGTCAAAGGTTTTTTGTCACAATCCTTGTATATCCAGAGATATCTTATTCTTTTGAGTCTTCAGTTTCTCTACATTCTTTTGATTTTTCTCATTTTGGATTTTCTCAAAAGAATTGGTAGAATCAAAATTGAACAATTATGTATATAAGAGTCGCAGCAAAGGAATTAAATTTAAAATAATCAGGACTAAGAAGAAAATCAATACCAGTTTTTTAAATATCTTGTTTTTCCCGATTCTCCTAATTTATCTGTTTTGTTCATTCCCGCTTTTTCTTCAATTTTTCTAATTTACCATATTCTCGCGATTTTCTTGAATCTATGATTTCTTCCGATTCCATTGCATTTCATTTTTATGCAGAAAGAAAATTCGTACAGAATTTTAAGAAAAAAATCAATAAGAAAGTATAAAAAACAGGTTACTGTTTTTTTTTCATTCTCGATTTTTTATTCCTCTAATTTAATTGTCATTCTCTTCATCCTTTTAATTTTCTTTATTCTTTAAATTCTCTTGATTTTTCTGATTCGCCCAATTATATCGGTTTTCTGGTTTCGCTTGGTTGTCTTTATCTCCCGGATTCTCCTGCTTGTTCTGATTCTGCAACTTCACCGATTCTAATAATTCTATTGTTTTAATTGTTTTGATTATTATGAGGTTACACATTTTTAATTCTCCTGTCGATTCTTTTGATTCTCGTAATGATGATTTGCCACCCCTGATTCTTTTTTCGACGCCTTTTTATCATAATAATTGTCAAATAGTAATATTTATGACAATTTTGTACTTTATTTTAGTTTGTTATTTATTTAGTCTGGTAAACAAGCAAAATTTAATATTAGATTATTATACGACTTCCTGTGTAAATTGGACGCTTTATGCCACAAGGGGTTTATAAAAGCACGGGTGAAACGAGTGCTTTTGTGAACCCCGAGTTCAATCTGCACAAGTACGAGTGTAATACGACGTTTTATCGTTCGACACAACCCCGCAAAGCTTTTAAATTGCTCAAAATCCATAAAAATAGTTTGACGATTATCTGTCATTTTCATTATTTCATGACAGAGAGTGTTTACACAAGCGAAAATTTGAAAATTCTGACAGTGTCGAACAATAAATAATATATATTGTTTGATGTTGACACTAATAAATATTTTATTTAGAATTTTGAAGAGTTGTTTATAATTAAAAATATTTACATATTATAATGATTTTAATTATGCATTATGTCTATATAAAATGAGGATGGTTTGTCGAAGTTTTTTGTTCAAGGGGTTCCCGGTTGAAAAAGGAAGATAGATACCTGTAAGGAACTGCTAAATTTAGCAGTTAATTTTGAACTCGGGATCCTAAGAAGCAATTTTTACCACTTTTTTTCACCACAGGAAACTTTGTTCATTACAACGACAGCCTTCACAGGTGAGACAGCTAAAATGTGTTCTGACCAACTTTCCAAAGTCTGCAGAACTCATTTTATTACAATAGTCATTTATTCTGTTGCTTTCAAAAAGAAATAAACCGTCTTCTGATTCAGTGTGCAAATTAACGAGAGTCGAGATTGATTGTTACGTTCCACAATTACTTGTCTATAGGTTGTTATATTTAAGTCCTTTAATGGCCAACATTCAATCAAGTTTTATTTAAATCGTAGTTCTTGCGTTTGTCCTGATTTCGGCATTGTGTAGAATTTGTAATACCAACGCTTCTAGTTCCTGTTGCAAGGATTGTGGCTGAAACGATATTCGTATCGATGTGATTTATTATTTTACCTCGACTTTCTCATTAAATATTTCCATGTTGGTTGTATTAATGAAAAGAAGTTGATATCTTATCTACCGTCCACAACAGACCATGCCATCGCCTCCGCGCCCAAAATTTAATATAGTGACACTTTCAACAAAAACCACAAGAAACTGGAAAAACCGTGGTGGTCGAAACATTACAGATAATTCACTCGTAGACTTCAACAAATCTGTTACAGCAACCAGACTCGCCTCGAATGATTTTCATTAACAATCTGTATCTGTTAGCTCTTAATAGAGTTCTTTTTCTAAATATTATTTATCGCTCTTCCTGCCCTGTTGGCGCCTTTTCTCTAGTAAATTTCAAACTGATTTACTACCGTACGGCTCTTAAACGGTGCTCTCTAATTAGATGCACGCTGCTTGTTTTATTGCCAGGAAATATTATTACCAGACCACATCAGGTGTGGTTGTCTTTAAACCCCGGGATCTCGAACAATCTCTTCGCAGATCGGCCGAGGCTGATGAGGTAATTTCTACCAACCACTAGTTAACATTATCGAGAACATCGAGCTAAATCCGAACCCAAACATCACAATAAATTTTATTTGCTACAATAAACCACTAAAAATGTTCCCGACTACCCTACGCTAACCCATAAATATTTATCCTGGCACGATTAGGCCCATAAAAAAGCCCGTAAAAAAAGCCCCTCAGGTAGGGAAGAAAAGATGCGGCTGCGACAAACATCGGCTTCGCACACCCTGAACAATGGGGATTTCCACATGGTTTTTTGTTGGGGGAATAACAAAATTAATTTTTGGGTATTGTTGTATTTATGGGAGAACGAGGACAAGTAAGAAATTAATGAAGTTAAAAGCGTGCACGGAAGCGTTTTTAGATTAATTAGAACGATGACCAATTTTCAAACAGTTATAATGAAAGCAAGGAAAAAATTGGTTTATTGATCCAGGGAAGGTTTTGACACTTGCAAATTTGATTGCGTTGGTGTGACGTCAATAAGTTCAATAACTTTTTTCCTCCTCCACTAGTTCAAAAGCACTTTTAATTTTTTTCTTGTAAGTTGAATGTCAACGTAACAATAAAATAAACACAACAGTCATTAAATTGAAGCTGTTTTATTTAGTGTCTTTGTGTTGGTGATGTGGAAATTTAATTGATGACACATGTTAAGTGCTGCCGAGTGAAAGATGTCTCCTTAGTCGATTTAACCCTCAAAAGCATATAAAAAACTTTTATCGTTCAAGAGTCATTATAATAGACCATGTACCTTGTACATGAAACAATACAATAAATATTTTAGTAGAGTATAAACATTTGTGGATATATGTATTATGATTTTGGATGAATTGTATTGCTAATATTATAATAAACCCACGTTAAAATTACATAAATTATATAGTAGCATCCTCCACATAATTTAGAAATAATCGCCCATGAAGAACGTTTTCGTAACTTTGATCAACACTTAGAGTGTAATATTTGATTGCCTGATGAAAACGTCTAACAAACTGGAAGAAGCCCAGAAAACAAAGATAAGAAGTGCGTTACACTAAAAATAAGGTTAGAAAAAATTTGAAAAGAAATAAAACGGATCATAATGAGGAGAGAGAAAAAACATCTGTGTGAGATAATAAGTAGGTTTTACCAAAATCCTAGTATGGACAAGTTTTTAAAAGAGAAGATCCGATAAAAAGTTGACACAAGGCACAAAAAAATACACGCTTGACTATACATGTGTAATATTGGGGTCCTCAAATATTTCTTACCTTGTCCCTCCATGGATTCCACTCAGTATCTTTCTCTCTCAGATCTCTAATTTTGTACTTCTGTCTGTCACTACGTTTATGATTGTGTTATTAGGTAAGGATTGTGTCATCTTGGTCCCCTATTTCAATTTGCTTCACCCTCCTCTACCCTATTGTTTTATGTTTTCTGCATTACCAGCTATTTTTATGTGCAATTAGGCCCCAACCAGAACGTCAATACGATATATGTCCAATCTTTCCGACTTGGAGCTGCAGGGAAAATAACTATTACAGTCATCCCTTTGAATATTTCAACGCAGAAACAATGCGGAATTAAGGATAACCGGTATAAATAACCCGTCTTCCTCCTGTATTATCCAGAATAATTGCGATAACATGGGGTTTCACTATTATTATCCTGTACGTTATTCATGGAAGTGGAAGGACGATGATTGAAACTCTAATTATGGCCGCCAACTCGAAAAGTGTTGCATGAGAAAAATTATGGGAAAGAAAAGTTAAAAGTTGTATTGTTCACGGAGTTCTCGGGTAGGTGACTCTTATAGGTATAAATGTTTTATGCATATACCTACGAAGTCGAGTGGCATCGTGGTAATTAACAGGTCGATTTAGTTTTGAAATTTAAATTTAACGTTGTTCTGCTTTATGTTTTCAGTGTTTTAATTATTGTCGTTGCTGGCGGATTAAATGTGGGAGCGTTTACGTTTGATGCAAGGTTGTTTAGTTTAGGTGTCTATTTACTTAACGCGATTAACGTTTTCCTAGTATCGCTGTTGTTGAACTGTGTCAACGACAAACTGAAATTTACAGCGAGGTGTGTTAATTTTGGCACGTCCGAATTGATTTCCTGTCTAATTCGTCAATCGGTAAAAAACCTGGAAAAAATTAAATATTTTTTTGTTTCGGGCTTTGTGTAGCAACAGAAGCGGTTATATCCGTTAGGTGAAAATGGAAATTTCATTTGATTTTATTGATGTGTATGTAGTGCGTGTTCAAATGAAGATTGATCCTAGCGTGCCATGAAATTTTTTGACGAGTTACAATATCATAACCTTACATTTTTGACACGACACGCAAAATCCACATCGATGTCACATGTGTTGCCGCCGCGCTATTTGGACTTGTTGGCTCTATTGACATTTGCTTTACATCGACTGTTGTCTGTTGATAACACTCAAATAGACCTCAAAGAACTTATTTTATATCTTTTCTAATATTTATGGAATCAGTATCAAGAATATATTTGTCCACAATATAGCTTAAAAATCATAATATGTATGTTCCTTTGCGAACTGCGAACTTAAAAATTAATCAAAATCACAATTCGTAAGGTAAGAGTTGAATCACCGAGATAGTAGGGTGTTTCGTGTTGTAAAACGTTTTTATTAAAGTGACCCCTTCTTTATGATTTATTGTTTTATTGAGTTTTTAGCCACAGATGTTCAACAAAGCTTGCCGATTTCTAAAGCCTTTCCTTTTATTTATGCGACTTCAATTTACACTTTTTTACTTCACACACAATAAAAAAAACTAATCCTTTACTTATTTGCAGTGAGTTTCAATACAAAAAAAAAACTACAAGTCTAAATCAACATTTGAGCAAGAAATTTTGACGCAGTTATATTATATTTTCCTGGAGTCAATTGTTTTGTCTTAATTTTTTAACGGAACACTAAACACCTGAACTAAAAATAACCATTATGATTATTATCTCAAAAGTTCTGGAGACTGATATATGAAAGTAGAGAGAGTATTCTCATTGTCTATAACTCCCACGTAAAATTGACATTTTATCTATTGTCTATAACTCCCACGTAAAGTTGACATTTTATCGATAGAAGACCGAACGACTAAAGTAACAAATTACATGCGCACGAGCTAAAAGTAGTCCACTGTAAACTCTAGAATTAACCAGATTTAGTGACTTTTTCAAATCTAGTCTGACATAGTACTGTCTGAACAGTCACGCATCACAATTTTGCAATTCAGGGTCTACTCAAAGGGTAGACGTACTCCTAACTCGATCACATGGTATCATTCAGTTTAGTTTATCATTTATGTCTAGTGAGTTACCTATGTAGCATCTTGATACACAAATACTTATGGCAACAGAACAAGTTAGTTCAACTGAATAAAAGAACTAAGACTGCCTAACATTTTTTGTCCAGTATAAAAATATGGCACTGCTTACTTGATATAATGGCCAAAAACTACAATTTCAAAAGTCACTAAAAAAGTAGCTTCCGCTTCTACTCTTTAAGTGCGATTGTCCTAGAACATACAATAGGCAAAGAGGGTAAATAAACGCATCTCTTATAATACTGAAAGCATGTGTGTATATACTTTTATTCATATTTATTTATACTGACTCGATAAAATATTATACATAAATCATGTTAACGCTTTTTGTTAACGCGTTTTGTTAGCGGTCGATTTTACTACCCATCAATTTGTCGCCCTTGTTTTAAAAATCGATTCTCAAGGAGTAAACTCCAAAAAAACTTGTAATAAGTCCATAACGGTCTCACTGACACAATGTGGAATATCTCACTCTAATTGAAAATAGGTGAAATTCCATAAGGTACTTGTATTTGAAAACAGTTTTAGATACATGTAGGAGAATTTCGATTGAGCTTATCAACACGCCATATACACGGATACGTTTCTTTTATGTAGTGAACATAAATATAACGTATAAAATTCCATTCAAAAAGTGCGACTATTGGAATTGAAATGAAGAAATCACGAGCGTTGATTGCATGCTTTAGTGTAATTATAGAAATACGGTCTGCAAGTAGGACAATTGGTAGTGAACAGTTTTACAAATACGAGTATGATAATAAAAGTTAATACTATACTACATCCAGTTTAAGAAACATGCTTAAGAAAATGCTGCTGATGATAACTGACAAAATATCTTTGCACCCTTCATCAGTAGCTCTTTAAAAAAATAATTTTTGATAGATAACAGTGAAATTCAAGTTTCTAATATGTGTCTAATAACACACAGTTAATAAATATGTATATTGTGAAATTTGTAAAATAAAGACTACTAAAATAAAAATATACAGGGTGATTCACGAAGTGTGGTGAATATATAAACCTCAAATTATATGGCCTCTAGACGTAGTTTAGGCGATATTAAAAAACGCTCATAATGTAAAGTTGAAAAATTAATGGCAACCAGCGATGCACTCAAAACATTCTGATAGTCGCTGGATTTATATTGGGCAAAAAACTTACTACTTACGATACCAACTATTGTGAACATCTCGGACTAACCTTTTCCGACTGACAAGAGCCACTCTTGCTTTCAATTGAAGAAGATAAAGCTGTTTATAAAAATTGTTCAAAATGACAACCGCCGAAGCCACGACTCGTCGGGCATTTCCCGGATGCCACTCTTTCGCGTTGTTGTACGTAGTGGCCACAATACCGGCCCCTTTCTTCCGATCCACCTTTCGTGAAAATTATTATTCCCATTTTCTAACCAGTTTGACACTATTCGTGCACTACCTATGGAGAGGAGCTCTGTCTTGAACCACATTTGTTGTCTTATGGGTTTCACCGTAGCGTAGGTTGTAATAATATCGCTCATGTCATTATGTAGATATTTGATAATAAAGGCATTTTAAATTTTTTTGTCAATAGTCAAAGTAAAACTGAAAGTAATTAACTGGCAGAGATAAGGTTTATTTACTAATGGTTCCTTCAATCATGCCAACTGTTCTCAATCGGTTTCCGCGTAAATTTTAAAACCATATACAGGGTGTAACGGAAATACGTGTTTAAAAAAAAACTGGTAATTGGTGACGATGAATATAAGATAATGGTAAAAAAAAACGTACAAAAGTTATATAAATATATATGCATAAATATAGTTAAAGTTTTTATAAAAATTGTCAGTACGCTACTGAGAGCAGGACAAAAGCATATGTAATTTTGGTTTATTAGTAACGGTAACTTTTGAAACTGTCACAATGCTGTCATGGTGGTTGTCATTAATAATGTCAAGAGGATTTAGTTTTGAAATGGTACTTCGCAGGAACTTGTATTCAATCAACATGGTGCGGATTTATCAATACCACTACAAGCATTTTGAAACCTTCAAGATCTCACAATTAGGTCTGTTGTTAAGCATCTCAAAGAAAATTAAAAAATTATAATTTATTTAGTTGAAATAGAACCATAAGATTATCAATATTTAAAATAAGTTTATCACAATAAATGTTTAAAATGTTCACCATTACTAGTTAAACAACACGCAAGACGCCTATTAAAAGACTCTTTAACTCGTCCAAGTATTGGCCGATTATTTCTTATGACTATAGCAGCATCTGCAATACGATTCCCCAGTTGTTCGATAGTTTCAACTGGAACAGCATAAACTAGTTGTTTCATATGTCCCCAAAGAAAGAATTCACAAGGATTGAGGTCGGGCGATCTGGCCACAAAGTTAGACCATAAGTTCCAATCCACCGTTCTTGAAAGTGTTTAGCCAATCTCTGACTATCAGAGCATTGTGACAAGGAGCACCATCATGCAAATACCATAAATTTGCTCTAATTTCCAAAGGCACGTCTTGTAGCAAATTGAAAAGAACATCCCTTAAAAACTGTAAAGATTGTTCACCATTGAGACGAGGTGGTAAAACATAGGGTCCAATCAGTTCTCCATTTAAAATACCAGCTCATACATGAGTGTTATAAGCATTAAATATCCTTTCTCTAGTAAATCCTGCTTCGTCAGTTGTCAGAACATAATTTAAAAAATTCCGTTGTCTATTAATTTTTTCAACCATCCATTGACAAAACGTGCGTCTACGAGCATGATCACCAGGCTGCAAAAATTGGACGCGTTGCACATGGTAAGGATATAACTGTTGAATTTTTAAGATTCGTCAAACTGTTTGATGCGATACTCCATACTGAAGTGCAAGTCTACGAGTACTAGTTCCTGGTCGAGCTGCAACAGCATCCAAAATATTCTCTTCAACATTCAGCACAAGACGAGGACGAGCTCTGCCAATATCTTGGGTTTGAGGTTTAAATGTGCCATGATCACGTTGATGTTGGACAGTTGCTTGAAATGTATGTCTATTGGGTAAAACACGATTGAGGAAACGAGCCGCGTACAGTCTTCGTGCATCTGCAGCATTCTCGTGAGCTTCGCCGTACACCAAGACAATATCTGTTAATTCTTGATTTGAAAAATTGGGCATTTTTTAAAATTACAACTAATCTTGACAGAATGTTACTTTTACGCGTCAAACAAAAATAATTAAAGTTGTCATGGTTTTTCGAAAAAAAAGTCCAGTATCAAACACTAAACGACTCGCTTGGTCAAAATTAGGGGTATAGTATATTGTGCAACTAGTGCGGCAAGTTGTCGATTGCCCACGAAAGCGAAGTTGAGCGCACGAACGAAGTGAGTGCGCTCATTCGCTTGAGGGGGCAATCGACAACGCCGCACGAGTTGGACATACTATTTTTTATTGCGAATGCGGAATAAATCCCAATATAAAATTGGACTCCAGGGGCAAATTCAGTTTTCAGTAGTTTGTTTATCTGAATTTGCGTGCGACAAGTAAACTTTGCGCACCCAAATTAATAAATGGGCAAACCTTTACTTTGCAACCGTAACCGAGGTTGCAAAGATACGGTTTGTCTACATGAGCAGTAAAAAAAAAATTATGAATTTTTTATTGAATTTTCGCAAAATGCCATAGAGCAAAAATGTTCAACTTGGCGAGTTCTTTGACTGGTTCAAATTAACACACGTATTTCTGATACACCCTGTATGTATCTTGTTTTTTTAGTTAGAATTTTTTATTTTTCTAAATCTCACATTAGAGACTGTCAGATAGAGAATTTAGACAATTGAAGCCTACTGAATGTATGAATCTTTAATGAAGAGCTTAATTTAAGCCGTTAAGGATTTTTCAGCAGTTTTTAGTACTCTTCAGGATTTTTCAAGTTTCTTTACAATTAAGTATACGGGATTTTTCAGATTTTTTTCTGGACACACTTAAAAAACCATTCAACACTACTCATACTCCTTCAGTACTCTTCCAGATTCTTTTGGTCGGTTCTGGTCTTTCCAAAAGTTTTTTTCTTCAACATTTTTAGTTATTTTTTGAGAACTCTTTAGTATTCATGATATTTTATACATATCAGGACGTCTGAAAACTGTTCAGAATTATTCGTACTTTTTATAACTCTATTTGCGTTGTATTTGTTTGTATATATTTATGTTCTCCAGTACCGCTTCAGGATTTCTAAAAAAATAGTACTCTTTAGATTTTGTTTAGGATTGTTCACAAAAATTGGATTGAATTCCTTGAAAGCGAAGAAGCTCCTAAAAATAGTTTGTGGAAAAATATGGGTTTCCCGGAATCTGTGGACCCATTTCTATATTTTGAAGCCAAAATGTTGAAGAACAAGCATCCTTTAATAGACATTTACTACATTCGACTCAGTATGCCAGCTCGTCGTTATATTGATGATGTTAGAGCCTCATTTATGACCTTGTCTTCGAGAGATCTTTCCTATGTTACTTTTCAGCAAGATAACGCCCGCCCACACATTGCAACAGTAACAATGAATCTTCTTGAAGAATCTGATGTGAACATTTTCCCTCAGCCTCCCAGATCTCCCGACTTGTCGCCAATTGAACATGTTTGTGATGATACTATCCAATTTACAGGGCTTTTTAACAGACTGTATAAGATGCTTGGGACCAGATACCCCAAGCGGAAATTGACCACCTACTGTCAAACACAATAAGGGTGGGGTGTGAAATTGTTATTATTATTAAATGATCCCGTCTAGGTGTTGCATCAATGACCATTCAGTATAATATATACAAAAATATGTACTCTAAAAACCGCTTACATTTTGCACCCGAGGGGTAAGTGTACGTTGGGAAGCCTTAATAACATAACTTATTTAATATGTAAATAGCGGTGTTTGTCAAAGAAGTGGTGGCCAACCACAACGGCGGGACTATAAATGTATGTATTAATTTATTGCCCCCAGCACTTTTAATTAAAACAGAAAGGCGAACATTAAAGGTTAACGCTGCATCTTTCATATCAATTTGAATTTTTACGTGAACTCCGCTATTATAATTTTATGTACGCAATTGTAATGTGCTTAGTAATAAATAAAGGCTCGAAAGTGCAATTGTTCAGGTCATATCCACATGTTATAAAGCCTCAGTAATATTTTCAACCGCACCTTTTCAACTGATTTACGATGGTATCAACTCTTTTGCTATAAAGCTTTGCTTTGAGTTTTTTCTAAGACGGTGAGATATTACTTGTGATGGAATTTATTTATGAGTTAGAATATAAAAACACCAGACTCACGTCATGAATTATGAAAGTATCTCGCAATTTTCACGTTTTTCGAGGAACCAGTCATGTTGGGGCGGAATTATTATTTTATACATTATTGACAGGGTTTGTTTGATTTTGTTGATTAATTATGTACGGTGAATATACGAGTGGCTTCAGTGTACTCTGTGATGTATGGACGTGTTTAGATTATAGAGGTTGTATTGTAAAATTTATGCGAAAATATTTATTTAATAAGAGCGATAACAAAAACGATAGAGGTATTGAGCGTTTGCGAGCTTAAAAAGCTCCATTGTGAGCAAAGGATGAAAGGAAAGGAGCGGTGCTGCACCACCAACAGACCTCACCACCTTTCAAAGATTTAATTCGATATCGACCCTGTAAATTGAGCCTTCAAAATTATTCGCCAAAAATGCCACACTGCTTTGTATATTTGGGAGTTTGGCCCAGACGCGGAATATTTTACCTCCGAGAGGAAAGAATAGAATTACGAAATCGTATGGAATTTCATTTCAGGTTTCAAAGAAAGAAATAGCACTGTAATGGAATTGTATTGTTTGCGATTACGCGAAATTGTTGACGATTCTTGGTTGTTTAAAGGTGTCGCTTTCGAAAATTTTATATTGTTTTAATAATAATAATGATAATATAATTGCGGCAGATAATAGCTTTGGGCTAGATACAATTTTTCATGCAGGATGTTTTCGCAGAGAAAAATATGAAATAGAATAGAATATGATTGCTAGGCCCTGTATATTTTCAAAATTTTCTGCACTCCTCTGATTCTTTAAATTTTTTGGGGTGTCCAGACTTGGCAGACTTTCTGAATGTTTTCGCATTCTTCGGACTACATATTATAATAGAAATAGAAAGTCTACATTCTCGGCTTATTTAGGATTGTCTTGATTCTGACCTTCTAATACACAGGGTTAGTGAATTTTTTGAAATTTCCAGATTTTGTATTTGAACCATACCAGAGGTAAAACTCATCTGAGATGTTTATGATAAGATTCTACCGTTGATTGAGGTATACTGAATACAAGTTTAGAAAAATCGTTTTTGTGTGTCCTGAATCCTACGTTTAGGCATCTTTTATAAGAGAACTAATTTCGCTATTATCAAATCCCACATGTATTTACAAAATTCTCTAGATTTTCTCGCCCAAGTTTTCAAACAACCAGTGCAACAATGAAATCCCACTGTTTGTAAATAAACAAACTGATTAACGCACGAGGAACGCATTTCGGATAAAACAAACTCCGAACTTCCCAAACTGTTCACCTGCAACGGAGTTTAGCCAGCCGTAGGGCCGTATTGGCTGAAATTGCAGGTCCTCCACGTGTAGCAAGGGTTACACCAGCCAAAGTCTGATAAAGGGTTCGAGCGCCCCATTGGAAATACATTACAACTATGTGGAGGTTCGGTCTAACCCCATATCGGATACATTTTACACCCTCGGGAATGCGATATTGACTAGACTGCGGCAAATACAAATCGCGTTATACAACTACTCTTGATGGAGCTTGATGTTTGTCTACTTCAATGTTGCAATCAGTCGTTTTTGTTGCGTGCGTTTGGCGATTCCTCGCCGTTTATTGTTTTACAAGAGGGGCACAAACGAGCAGTAGGTATGTGCTTATTAATACTTCATGCGACAGATGGCGGAAAGGGGGAAAGCATGATTGAAAAACAACATGTTCCGTGGTCGTGCTTGTTCCATCTGGATTTTTGGTAAGGATAATTGATGCCGCTACACACTTAGGTAAAGCAGGAAGGAAATATGCTTTAATTATTAAATAGGCACGTGGCAAAACATTGTATTAAAGTCGGGATAATCATTTGGGGTGTATCGAAAAGACGATGCAGATGTTTTCAATATTGGGAACCTTCAAACTATTTATTTAAACATTTACTTGTCAATATTGTTATCACTGATAAGGTACCCACATAAGATAACCCATTTTTCTTAGTTCTGATGCATAAAATCTGCAGATATTCACATTTTAACATCGTGAGAAAAATCTGGGTTATCTATTTTTAATATACTGGGTATACCTGTGGTTCCCTTTACGATATAGTAAACTAAAACTATACATTTGAATTACTTACAATGTCGTGAAATATTAAAGGTGTCTAATATTAGAACAGGAAATCGAAATATTAACTAAAGCGATAATGTTTTATTATACTAAAAGTTAGTAGGAAAGCAGTCATAAATACATCTAAAACGTAGTGAATTAATTTTGATTTTGGTAGTTCTTGTTATACAGCATTCTCTATTGAATAGTTTCTATGCTTTCTAAAATATGTATACCAACTTCCATTAGCCGCTTTAAATTGATCTGCATATTATAATAGGAATAATAGATAACAGAACACAATCAATTTTTGGTCGATTTATTAATTAAGTGATTTAATGGTGTAGTATGTTTCTCACTTTAATGCACAGAACTGAGATAAAACAAAGGCAGGAAATATCGCATGGGTTTTCGAATTATTTAAAAAAAAAAATTATCTAGCTGTCATCTACAATTATTAACAATTAACAATTTTTAGTTTCATTTCTACAACTACTGTCAATTAAAAGTAACAATATAGTGGGACATTACTCGACTGTTATAAGTCTTGCAGGATCTAGTACTACATGATTTGAAACACAATAATTATAAAATAAACTAAGCGGTCAGAGTCAATTATCGATTCAATGAAAGAATATTCCTAATTTAGTTGCTCCAGAAATTTAGTTTAAAATGAAAAAGCATTTCTGCTTTTTATGCTATTTGTTACTTTTAAAATACTACAATTATTGTTTAATTAAGGACAAAAATAACACTAGCTTTAAATTATATTTTTATTATTTTACACCAATAATAAATTTCAAAATGTTTGGGTTCTCCTACGAGACTTTTCGTTTACTGGCAGCAGCATTTTATTATCGACTTTGAATAAATTAACGTCAAGAAGGTTGGTCAAAGTGGTGAGTACTAAATGGTGATATGTAGTAAATAATGTCAAAATGTCAATTATGCTGAAAATCGGTAACGCTTTTGCATCTTGAAGTTCATTTAATCATGTGAAATATTCCTATTGTTCCTTTTATTTAAATTTTGCTGTGATGCTGCCTGTGTTATTTTCGTCCACTCAGTTCTGTCTTTGCTTTTAGATTTTCATCTCTTTTTGTTGATTTGATTGGGGTTAATAGGTTAATATTTAATTTAGTCTTTTTACGCTTGAGTTTCTTTCAATTTCTTTTTCCATTTTTTTTTCTATTGTTACTCCCAGGTATTCCTGTATTCGTCTCTTCTTTCCATTTTTTAATTTATTTTTTTAGCTTAATTTCTTTCCATACCGTGCTTTTGTGCCTCCCTATACTAGAGCTCTTTAGTTCATCTGTGTAAGCTATTATTTCTAATTTTTTGCATTTTTTTTACATGGTTTTGCTATTTTTATTATGTTACTAGAAGTACCAGGCTAAATGGTCTTGGAATTAATCTTGTTTCACTATTTTATTTAGGTACTTCAAACGAGTATGTTTTTATTAATGTTCTCAACTTTTTTCCATATCGAGCCCCCCCTGCAGGTCAACGAAGGTTAAATGTGCTTCCATATTTTGCACACATCTCATTTGTATTATTATTGTATTGTGTTTATAGTGGATCTGTTCAGACTGAAAGCATCTTGACAAAGTCTCCATGTCTTCTCTGTTTGCTCTTATAATTCTTGAATAGGATTGCAATTCTCTCCAGCTCTTCCATTATTATTTTTTTTTGATAATATTATGTATTTATCGTTTTTTCTCTTTTATCTCTTCCTGGTTTACCTAATGTTTTTCTTCTGCTGTTGTTTTTTTATGTTTCTGTATCTTCGAGTCTTTCTTCTACCTGTTCGTCTCCATCGTATTTCCTTACCTAATACTTACGCCCGTTTAGTAGTCTTTCCCGGATCTTCTTCCGTTTTAGATTTTCTGTCTTTTATTCCTCCTGTTTTAATTCTCCTCTTATTTAGCAATTTTATGTGCCTGTAGATTTGTTTTGTATTGTAATTGCGGCCCATTTCTTCAGTATAAAATATAAATTTTGCATTTGACCAATTTTGTTTTCTTTTTAAATAGTATACAAGAAAAACGGACAAAACTATGTCAACCATAAATATGTTTGATTTTAAGGATACAAAACCAATGGTAAAGATAATCAACTTTTTTTATGGAATGATATATGTTTTTTGATGTATTTTGTTCTAGTCATATTTTTCTGTTTCCTTGTCCCTTTGCATTATTCATCATTCTCTGACAATTTTTTTTGGTGTTTTCACGAGTATTTATTTTGTTGTTTTTGTGATATTGTTCTTCATCTTTTTCCATGCACTGCGTCTGTTATTTGTTCTGATATAAACAGGGTGTCTGGAATAAGGTTAGCTTCCTTTAAAATACAGGAACTGTTCATTTACTGATTTATGAGAGGTTATGATAAGTTGATTGTAGTAAAATTTCATTTTCCAAAAGTGCCTTTTTCGGTTGATGTTCAATTTTGCTCCTAATGGTACTTTTAATTTTTTATTTCTTTTGAAGTAACTAATCTCACATTTTCAGGAAGCGAGACACCCTGTTTTTTTTTTACTATGTCTCTTAGTCTTTGTCTTGTTTCTTCTTTTTCTTATAGTCTCACGTGTCAATTTTCTCTATTCTTTCTTTACTTTGTATTCCCAGTTGAATGATTTTACTGAACTATATTATGTATGTCCATAGCCCAAAGCTAGATGACTATGGGAGTAGTACATAATTACAAATAAGCATAAACACCTGTTTTATTGGGGTCATCAGTATATAATATTCAAAAGATTGATGTTGAGACATCATTTCCTTCACGGAATAGTCGAAATGTAGAAGCAAGATAGTGCCTCGTTTCTACAATTTTTTTTAATTGTGTCGTGTTTTTTGAAAATGGAATTCGGTTTATTTTGAACTAACGGCAAAAGAAATTAACAAATTGCTAATTGAGCAAGCAGAAAATGAAAAGGGACAATACGTAATTCAAGAAGATAACATAACATAAAGTTGTCGAAAATTCCTACTTCTACTCCTAATAAAACAATTTACTATTTTCCCCGCTTTTGGTAGCTGAAAATAATCTTCACCTTCAAAATTAAATCTACACCAAAATCATCAGATTTGATAAGATTGTAAAATGAAAATATTTAATACAGGTATTGATATTGATTTAGCTTTTAACCTCGCTTTTAACAGCAATCATGATGCAACTTTTGGTTGAACAAGTTGATATCTTTGCAGCTTTTTATATTCATTTTAGACACTGAACTATACTTCTGGAAAATACGTTAATAGCAATCATTTCGCAGAGCAGAATTATCTTTACGTAACTCTCGACGCCGTCCTTTATGAACATTACCAAGCAAATGATTCGGAAACCTTGAAAAGAAGTTAAAACACACTCCCTATCAACAAAATCTGCCCTCACGAAAAATATTTGCGACCTTCAAACTCTTCTCGTTGTTTACTCTCGAATAAAGAAAATAGCAGTTCTCTACGAAAGCACCATAAAAATAAAGAACCAGTTTTGAAAGAGTTTTACAATGACCATAGGACGTAAGCACGCACGGAAAGCGGTACAATTAATCAGATAAAAGGAGAAAAATGAGGAAATACTCAGTTGTTTAGAAAGGACATTATCCTGCTGGAAGATAACCAAAATTAAGTTGTTAATCCTTTATGGCTTATGAATGTGATCATTTGATGAGTTCAAACTGAATTACATACATACAATATACAGATTGGCACTAAGCAATGCGCCTATTTAGGTCCACTCTATTCCTTTCATTCGAATATTTGAGGCGTCAACTTATAGATCTGCTATACAGGGTGTAACAGGTATTAAAATTTTAATCGGTAACTAATTTTTCTTAATAAATTTTTGCCCTAAACTCCGTGGTTATCGAGTTAAAATTAGTGGAAGTTTTGACGTTAATTTAGTTACCCGCCACTAAACGGTTGGGCTGATGATAATAATCACAACAAAAAACTTTAGAAAACATTCGGAAACAATCTAAACCGCCCGACGTAAATAAACTAAAAATAGAAGTCTTTACTTCAACTTCCAATGCTATTATTGATAAAAAATTAAGATTGTGGGGCCTAATAGCATGCGGATTTTCGTCTTCCCATGCGACCGTATTATTTAAGTTGAAAATACTTTCTCCGGTGTAACCCGCCTCGTCTAAAATGCCAAAAAAATTAGTTTTCGGAAAAATCGTAGATAGAAATTTTGTTGCTCTTGTCAAGTTCTGTTACTGGTTAAAATTTTGATGCCTATTTCAGTTACACGGAGTATACTAAGTTTATATCTACACGGCTCTCTTATTAAGTTTAATTAGTAAAATATTATTTATTAAAATTACTCTCTTAATGAGTACATATAACTAAAAACAAATTTTGGTACCAAATTTTTTACATAGTGGACCTATTAATTAGTTAAAACAAAAATAATTAGTGTTATATCTAGTAGGTATGTGTAGGTATATATAATAATGATCAGGCGCAACACCTCATGAAGGTGTACGTTATGCTTGATTCAGACACCCGAATGCCTCGTATCACAAGCTGATACGTGGTAATGTTGTGAGCACCACGCATTAGACACTCGTATAATATTACTTGCTTGCAATATTTTTTCACCGCAGCGAGAATCGAACCTCACAACAGACCGCTCAGCACGGGAGGTGAACGCCGTAGCCGCTCGACTACCGAATCCTAGATAGATTAGGTGTTGAGGGGTGTGAGGGAATCCAAATCTTAATTATGTGAGCATATTTTTTTTATAAAAGTACATGGAAAAGCACCTCCCAAATATAGTACACATACTCATATTCACTTCGCAAACACCGGACGAAATTTATTTGGCTAGGGAAGCTTTGTTTGAGAACAAAACCAGCAAAACATGTTAACTATGTTACCTTTTACTTTCTAATTATTCCTGTTTTTGTTACGCCGCGCTTTATCTTGGGGTAATTTATGTTTTCAACAGTTTAGCCAATTAATGTATCCTAGAGTATCTACTTATACTATTAATTATCCAGTTAACTTTGTCAGTTTCTTTTAATTGAATATTTTAAGTGACAAGGCTAATCATTATTGACAAGTAAAGTACACAATTAGTTGTATATTATTTTAATATATACAAAATAGCTTAACATTAACATTTTAACTCTTTTGTTGAAATTCTCTGATTAAATATCGTTTTAACATTGACCACAACTTTTACTTTCAATAGCCATTATTCATTCATGCTTGATAGTAAAAAGGCGAATGCTGTAAAATATTGACACTGCACCGGTAACAACGTCGCCAGTCTTATCAAATCGATTTAATTGCACAATCGTAATTATAGAGCACTGTGAGGAACCCCACATAATCAGTAATTTTTTCTTCCTTTAATGTATTCTTTAACGCGAGTTCACCCCAGAATTCATAGGTCATGGTCTCCCAACCAACCGTCCGTGTTATCGATAATTCCGCAGATTAATGAATTATGTAACTCGAAAATACCAACAAATGTCGAATGTCGCTGTTATCGATCACCTCGTTAATTTTTGTGGCGACTTCCACATCATGTTTGGTTCGTTTGTTTACCTAAAAATAATTTGGTATTTATAGGTCAGAATTCATACTAGGTATGCCGCGAGGGTTGGTATAAATATAAACAGCTCGTAACACTTACTAGCTGCAGGTGTTCACCTAGGATGTATTTTAAGACCATTGTTAATTGCAAGACTTTGACCGGGTCGTATTGACTTTTTCGTTACCGTAACGAGAGCTTGTTCAAACTCATTCGGTAACGATACGATTTTCGTCGCATTTGCATAAGAGCAATAATTCAATTTGCGGCAAAGTGTACCAACACCTGCGAGTTGGTCGTGACAATCAATAATAAGTTTCTGCTAACGACGTGTATTATGATGTGAAAAGGAACTGTTGGCAAGTGCTTACGTGTAGATTCCATATGCATTAAGTTGGTTAACCTTTACTATTATTATTAGTTCAGTGCGAAAAACGCTTTGATGGGGATATAAAGTCGTTCTAAAATAAAGGAAGGTACATAAAATGGACCGTAAAATGGGAATGGGGGATGGCTGGCAGTAAATAAAAAGTTTGTAGTGTGCTCGTATTGCACCTGGTTTAGAAATTTTAAAAATGGAAACAAAGTTTTGTGTAAGCAAAGTATGCTAATTATAACAAACCTATACCCTTAATGTGTATATACAGGGTGTATCAAAAATAGATGAGTCTTAGATTGGGCGATTAAAATTATAATACAACAAAAAATCTAAGACGGGCCTGTCTGACCTGCACGTGCTGGACAAGTAAAACCAGTTTTTTTGCGCCTCCTCCCGTACGGTATAAGTATTGAAGGGACTATATATTTGTATTGAGCTCATTTCTCGGACTTATTTATTCCTCCTGTTTTTTCTTCATCTTCTTCAAACGTTAGGTTATGGCCTTTTGTCTGGTTCTCTTGCGATATTGACGACGAACTGTGTCACCATCTCTTCGGTGGTCTTCCTCGTGGTTTTTCTTTTTTGATTTTGTTAATTATTATTTCTGTTTATTGCTTTTTGTTGTCGGTGCTGGATATATCATAGATACTAGGGCCCACTACTTATACTGTGTATTTGTTAGTATAATATTGAATATTCTTCTTAGATTTAAGAAACCAAAGAGACAAAGAGTGTGTTGAAAGAGATAAAAGGGAACAAAGAAATTAAAGAGCTCCAAGAAACAAAGGATATTAAAGTGGTTGCAGACATTAACAAGACTGAAAAAAACCCAAAGACGGAAGAAAGAAATGAGAAGAAAGATACAAAAATATTTACCAAAATATATAGTACCAAAGAGAGTACAGATACTAAAGGAACTAAAGAAATCAAAAACTAAAGCGATTAAAGAGACTATAAACATACGACTCATAGACGAAAGAGACTAACAGCCCGATTTGGTCCTTATTGCCTAGTCTCCATAGTAACCGGCGTTTAAGACCGCACGATGTAACGATTTTTTTTACAACTTTAACAACAGATACAACATATTAAATAGTCCAAAAAGAGAACATATACCAATTTGACCAGTGAGACAAAAAGAGCACAGTGACTTAAAATACCGAGGGGCTGTTAACTTGGAAAAAAATTGTACAACTAATTCCACATGGAATTAATTCAAGGTAATCACGAACAATTCCGGTAATTCCGATTCGAGGAATTAATTCGCATGTAATCGTGGTAATCGCAGTAATTCGTAGGTAATTCCAATAATCAGTAAATAATTCCCACAAAAAGTAACTAATTCCAGTAATCAACAGGTAATTCCGGTAATTCCAACAGAAGATGAAGCACTTCATTCAATGGAGTAGTATACAAAATTTTGAAACTTTTTTTGTAAATAAAAGTGCTTAAAATAGAGTACTCCTATTTTTTCGTTTTGCTCAAATCATTACCGTTTTCATGAAATAAATGAAAAACTGTTTCGCGGGCGAATATCTACGTCATTAGTTTCCGAGCATGGAGGGGGTAAGAGCGAAAAGGAAACAATTACTTATAAAATGAGTGAGAGTGAGAAATGGAAAGGCGTAGGTCCTCACTTAATTCATATGCCGGCCACTAATGACGTATTTTAAACTAGTACAGTTCTCTCATAAAAAATTAAACGAATTTCAATTCAATTTTTTTGCATTTTCAGTAAGTATAATTTTATAATAATAACGCTAAACCATATACTTTTCAATGAGGTTTTTAATTATTGTATTTTCCAAAAACTTTATTTTTTAGTATATTACCTCATTCCCACTTTGGAATTACAAGTATTAAAAACGAAAACTATTTAATTCATTGCATCTATCTTCGTTTACATTATTCAGGCACGGTTTTTGAATAAAAAAAGCATAAATAATAAAACTGGTCATAAAATAACAAATTAGGTTGGCACTACCAACTTTTTACAATTTGAATGTCAAAGTGACTTCAAAAAAATTATTTATAAAAACTAAAATAATTAAAGAAACCTAAGGGACCAAAGTGACTGGGACAGCAGATACCAACGAGATTATGATAAGAAAGAGACAAAGGAGGCGAAAGAGACAAAAAATGCAAAGGAGACAACAAAAACCCAAGAGACAAAAGACACTAAAGAGACAAAAAGACAAATAAAGAAAAGAGACGAAAGATACAACAAAGGGACTTATGAGACTACAGAGACTAAAGGGACTAAAAAAATAAAACAGAGATAAGAGACCAAATATTCTCAAAATAATTTAACCGCTATAGCAGCCATAGAAATTAAGGGGATACAACAAATAATGGACAATAAACAAAACATACTAAAAAGAAAGAAACTACAGACCAGTGCGATCAGAACGTGTTATTATTGATATATGTTACCTGTGTAAAAAAAAATACAAAATTTACATGCTTTTAAATTGAGAATTTTGACATACAAAGCCTACTGGCTGTATGAATCTGAACACCCTGAAAATTTCACTATTTGCTCTTCCATTATACACATTTTGTTTATCACATTTAGGTAATATTGTGGACTTCATATTTCATGTTCTGTATTTTGCATTTCAAGTTTTATATTTCTTATCGTATTCGTAAGTCACATCTTGTCACGTTTCATATTCAAAGTTTTACATTTTATATTTCTTTCATATTTCACATTTCATTAATTATTTTGCATTTCATGATTTATGTCTCCATTATATTCCATGATTTAAATCTTATGTTTGGTTTTCCTACATTTCAGATTATGTATAGTATATTTCACCTTTCATATTTTCTATTTAGATCTCATATTTCTTTTTAGGATGTTTGTAGGCAACACGTTGCCTATGGAGTCTGATATAGTCTGACGCTAGATTGTCGTTGAATTCTGGTTTCTGAATTGATTAGAATCTGGATTCCGATTTGATTTGGGATTCTAAATTTTTATTTGATTCGATTCTGAATTCTGATTTAATTCTGCATTCTCGCCTGAAATGATATTCTGGAATTTGAATTTGGTTAATTTGATTGATTTAATTCTAAATTCAATTTTTTTAATTACATAATTTGCCTTTCAATTCACACACTTCAAAGGCTGTCTAGTTTCTCTTAGAAATTTACTTTTAAGACGCGAATTTTTGTTCTTTTTTAGAAAATAATTTCAGGTTTTTATCAATCCCAACGCAATGACGAAACAACATAAAAACTGACTCAAGTATATTATAGTTAGAGTATGGAATTTATAGATTAATATTTTATAATGTTTTTGATTTTAGAGCTTTTCACATTTTCACTTTCACAATTTTTAAGATTGTAAAACAGAAAGCTTAATTTTTTACTACGATGGAAGTTTGAGCTTCCAATTTTTTGGATTTTCAAGTTTCCATGCTTTGAGATGTTAGGTTCCCAAATTTTCAAGTTATCTATTTCTCAGGTTTCTACGTTTTTGGGTTCCCTTTTTTCTGGTTCTTGGGTTCTTAGATTAGATTAGATTCTTAGGTTGTCGGATTAAGATTTTTCTGGTTCTAGGTTTGTCTGATTCTTATCTGTTCTGGTTGCCAAGTTTTTGGGTTCACGTTTCCAGACTGTTATCAGCTTTCCAGATCTTCAATTTCTGAACTTTCTCTTCTTTCCAATATATGCTTCTATACATATGTATAAACTACAAATTTTTTCTACTTATCGTTTTACATTCATGTACTGTCAACAAGTACCTAGTAGAAAACGAGAACAAAAAAAAATTTGCAAAAATTAAATTGAAACTCGCTATCAACTTCAACTCGTGGGTTGGTACATGTACATACATACTAAATCGCATTTAACACTGGCTATAAAATGATCTAAACATTTAAACTGCTGCTCTAAATACCACCCACCGAGAATTTAGGTTTCGAATGATACGTTTTTAATGGTTATATTTCGCTAGAGACGTGCTTTAAATTAAATTACTAAATTTCAGATTAGATGAGCAAAAATAAATATTGTTCGTTTACAATACATTTGAGCAGACGGTGTTAAATTGTGTCATAACGTCACAACAAACCGTTCAGAAAATGAATTATAAATAAAATAAATAATGAAATAGAATGTTGACGATGTAAAAGGTTCTATTGAGCTGAACGAGCGATGCAGATTATTACAATTGATTTTATAATATAATACACCTTTTATTAACGAGACACGACGTTCTTCAACATTTCCGTCTCGAAGTCGTGCTGACATTTGATGTAAATATATCGAATTAGGTTCATTATAGGTCACGTAATTATTACTGATTTTAGGGAAAGTGCCAGAGTTGTAAGCAGCAAAAAGCAAATATTTGTAGTTGCAATGTATACAATTAATGTATACATAATCCTCGTCACCAAACGAGTTCAAACGGGGTCACTTCTAAACTAAACAAACCACCCGATGATAACACAGTATCATATTATATTTTGATCCCGAAAAACATCCCCTATTGCGCTCCCCATTTTTTACCTCCTGCCAAACCTGAAGAACGTCTTGCGTTTTGAGATCTCCGTTCCAACAATCGTCCGGCAGTTCAGTCAGGTTTCGAAATTGCATCCCCAAACTTGAATAGAAACGAGGGTAAATTCCCCTTCGTAGTTCTGGTTCGGGACTTCGCCGCGGTGGCGTTTCGTGCAGAGCGCAACGATTCAGTGTTGATCAGTCGGTGAATTTCTGCGTCGGGTCTTCAGTCCGTTTCCAGCGCTCGTCTAGTACATATGTGTCCGTGTAGAGACTGCGCTAGAGTTCTTCGTTCATTGTCAATAAACGCGAAACCGTGAAAAATGATTTAAGGTTCGCGACTGTGTGCTCGTTTTTACGCTTTGTTTTTGATTTTCAGTGTTTTTTTGACGGTTGATTTTGGTGACCGCCACTATGGATACGAACGGATTGCTAGTGTACAAGAATCGGAGAAAAGAAGAGTGCAAAGTGAGTAGATTTTCCAATTGGACACTTGCTGGTTTTATCGTTGCGGATGACCTGACATTTGGGTTACCTTTGGAATTTTTAAAGTGCATCAACACTGCACCCCGAGTTTCCGTCACTTGAAGTTCGCAAGATGAATTTGCTTGCAATCCGAAAAGAAATTCGTTATTGGTAGGCGCGCCTTCATAAAAGGAACTTTCTTATTGCCCATTGAGCTTAACTGGTTTAGAGATCCTTATCAAAATAAATCTTGGATAGGCAGATTATATTGTTTTTTCCTGACGCTACCAATCATTAATGTAATTATAGCGGCAATTCAACTGCTCCAAAGAAGGTAAACACTGAGGAACTAGTCAAAAATAGAAGTCAAATTTACGAGATGTTATATAATTATTATACATAAACATAGTGTCTCCGGAAACTGCACCAAATAAATCTTTAAAGGCAGGTTACAGGTCTTTTCTTTTTTTATTCTATAGAAGAGTTTGAAAATGGTGGATGGAGCTTTGATTTGTTGAAATTTTAAGATCTATGAGTATTTCTAATGACAAACAACAAAGGTGTCACTGTCTAATTATTCAAGAAACTAAAAAGGTCATTTACGTAGAGGTAGCATAGTGCTTTGTTATGTGTTCATTAATTTTCACTGTACCTAGTATGATGCTGTAGGTCAGTTAACTCTTATCTAGTGAACAAGACTTTTAGGCAAATATCTACATATTAAAATATTCTATATAGTATTCAATCAAAATATCTAAACTAAACTGGAGAAAAAGTCGTATACATAATATACATATAAAAGTCTTAATCTGATAATTATTTGAGCTTTCAGAAAATTGTAATACATATTATATTTTTTAATAACAATATGTATTGATTTGCTTCACAAAACCATTAATTTAATGCTTGCTATATCACATTTTGTATGATTATTCGACTGGGAACACGAGTCGAAGGCGATGATGCATTCATTACGCGTATCAAATACTTACTTTTATCTACTACTATAGAAAGTAAAGTGAGTGTCGGATAGTATTACGACCGATTGTACATATACGTACCTACCATACAATCACTAGGTGTACCAAAAGACGTTGCCCTTAACAAAATTTGCCCACGAGTTTATTCCCATGAAAGTAAAAGAATTTTTATTGTTCAACTTTCAAAAGGTAAGCTATACTTCTTGTCATTTTTCTACAAAACTAGCAGACTACCTAATCGATTTATAACTCTAATAAAAAATCTGCTCTCAGCCGTCCACCATGTATCCCAATTCAATCACGCCTCTTTTGGTGACCATCGACGTTGATTAACTAACTCGACACGCCATTGTTGAATATTTATCGACAGAAAAATTAACTTTTCGTGTTTACCATTCGTGGGAAAAACTGTCACGAAGGTGATATTTATTTCCGTCGTCTTTTGTCCAACTTCCAAACTCCCAACTCGGAGGTAATGGAATAATTTTCTGTGTTTTCAGCTTAAAGAGGTTGTTAAAAATTAACCGGAGGTGACTGATCACATTTTGGTCGCTTTCAGGTGATCAATTAAATTACATATTTATGTCCGACCATCGACATGGTGTTTATCAATTTGAAGCGTCTTTAATCATGAACGAGGAGCAGCTGTTGTTTGACTATGGATTAAAGAGAGTTGACGGGGGAATGCATCGAGGACAAAGTAAATAATTTTGTATTTAAGCAGTGTTTAGTAGCTGCTCTTTACAAGTGCGTAAACACGAGAGTACTAAAAGTGGTTGTCAGGGCTGGGGCAAAGGTTGTTGTGTTTATTTTTTGTAGAGAAGTATACATGTTGGAAGTCTGCTCCTAATTATGTGTCGTTGCCATCAACTGTTTCTTCCGTCAGTATATCGTCACCCATTTTCTTTGTCGCTTCTTTGCCCTTTTCAATCAAGTGTCAAAATCCTTGGAGTAAACTCATCAAGAATTTTTTACTTTCCTAATTACTTGACCTGAGTAATATTGGCGGTCACCCCATTGTTGTCATTTTACCATGGAAGCTCCTCACAATTTCTTCATATTGAGTGGTTTTGTATTATTTAATATCAATATTGATTATGTAATTTTATTTGTTTATTCCAAAAGCAGCACCGGCGGTAGCCTTCATATGCCCATAACTTTTGCTAATCTGTCAATTAAAAATAAATTTACCAGTGCTGCTATAATAAATAATTTCTGTCATTAAACAGTGTTTCGACACTGAAGTGGCAATTACCGTGATGTTTTCTTGTTTTGACTCTTTGTTAAGCATATAAGCACACACGAGATTTCCGCAGCACTGTTTCATTCCTTATGAAAATGAATGAGCCCGTCTTAAATTAGCCTACCTAAATTGTTCCAGTACTTATGTAGTATTACAAACCACCATTTTGCAAGCAAACACCAGTAAATCAACGCAACGCTTCTAAGCAGATTACCAAAATAACAATTTACATTCACAGAATATCAATGGAATATCGCAACTATCTGTAATGTTGTTACACAACAACCGCCGTTCTTCCATACGTTCCGAGTAACTTCACATGGACGTTTATGACTCGGCAACAATAGTTATTTTACTATAAAGTGCACGGTTTATTGGGAAGGAGTCCTGTTTTGTTTCTCTTTCATACAGGTGGAGGTCAGAAAGGTGAGCACCTGCAGTAGAAGTACCTGCAGACTCATTTTGATAATTTATTTATAAACAAGAAGTGAATACTAAGTGGTCACGATATTTCGTCATGTGCTCGGTCATGAGGAGAATTAAATACATATCATAGGAAGTTCTGGACCTTCATGCGATTCCTCCTTTACAGATTTGTATGCAAATGATCCAAAACACATTCCTTGAAAGTCGCCTCATAGTTTTAATAGAGGCGTGATTTAAAATTCAAATTTAAGGTGCTCTTAATGTAAAAAATGGTTTCTAGTTGACGTAAAACCGCGATGACTTAATCGTGTCTTTTAACGGTGTTTAAATAAATTAGTATTCTGAGTGACAAGTTTTTTGCATAATTGTGGGGACAAGTTGACAGTAATGCGGTCTAGAGACTAATAGTAACAGAGTGCAAAATACATTTCAGGTAATCTAGTAACAACAAAGAGTCCGGGTACCGGCCTTGGACTCCTCAATGTTGTGCTGTGATAATCTACATTATTTGTTCTGTTGTTTGTTCGTATTAATCTATAATTGATATGTTTTGTTGGCAGCGCATCGTTTTGCTCTAATTGAATTAACACGGAAATCGATCGACTTATAACAATGTATGTTTCAGTTGACATTTATCAAAATTCAGCAAACGCCATCAATAAACGATGTGTTTTGATTATTTAATGACAGGGTGAAAACCCTTCCAGGGTGTTATTTATTCACTGAACTCCATCGCTGTTGGGTCCCGCTGTTGCGGGGAAATGTCAAGTATGAATATTTTCTGAAGCACCTGGAAGTATTTAGGATTAATTGAGCCTTCAAGGCTGTCGTTACACTATCCTAATTCATAGAGGGGTACCAACCACTAAATTTTTCAACGGTGCGTCATTACCTGAAAGACATTGTTTCGTAAAGAGTTTGATAACCGTTATCGCCCGCCGACCTCGATATCCAGCACTATTTGTTCCTTTGGGGCCACCATGATAAAACGCGTATGTTACAAACGTGACTGTTAAAACGCATAAGAAGAAAAGAAACGTCTAGTCGTGACCCCCGAGAAGTGCATGCATTCTTAGGATACAAGCTTTCAACACTCGCCATGTGTATATGTGTGGAGGAACATGTCTGGCAGCTTTGTTCGCAGCCTGATTGTTGAGATTTTACGATTATTCACCAGTCTTTTCCTCTTTTGAAAAGCAAATACCTTTCCGGTTGTGTGGTTGTATTGCACAACGTTTTGTTTGCTGCAATTGAAAGAGTCCGACTGGATTTTTGTTTTACGTGCGTCTTTCCGGCGAGCAATCCGAGGTTTGCATAATTGCAAAGGGTGTATGGTCTTCTGTAGTATTATTGTAAATTGTTTTGCTTTGCAATATTGTGTGATATGGGAATATCCTGAGTCCGACTTCAAAGAGCTTTTCGCTCTAAACCAGAGCTTTTAAATGTGAAATAAATGTATGTTCTAAACTTCATTGGGGACCTGTTGGAATGAAGTGTATTCAGGTGTGTTATAGAAACTTCGTCAGCTACTTATTATAGGAAGGAAAGCAACATTTTCCCAGTCGAGACAACTACGTAGTTGTCAACAGTACTAACAAATGTGTCAACAGTCCAATTGTTTGAATTGTAATAGAGAAATGTTTATGTCCTAATTCCATATTTTCCAATTTCAACAATTTGACCAGAATAATTTAAGTTGGATTTGCATTTTCGAAAGACAATATTTATTACTGGGGTCAACAGAAAATCGCGAACAGATGAACTCGCTAGCAATAAACACACACTTCGAAAGTTAAGTCTTCATAGATCAGATCCGCGGCATTAAATAATCTAAAAACATGTCTGTAATGTAACCACATAAACTGTGCTAATGGCTTAACACAAACTACACACATAACGACGATAGTGGAGCGATTTATTTGCCCGTAAAGACTCACTTCTGATCTTTTATTTGCACCAAGCACACTATTACCATCTATTACTATCTAGAGACTTACCGGAATCGTTGCTTATTATATTTATTTAAGGGTATGCTGAACGGTTTTATTTAGGTCGATACGTCTATGTCTGGTTCTTTATCTAATCTAGTTGAATTCATTGTACAAATCACCTGTGAATATTCACGAAGAGAATCAAGTCTATCAAATTTGTTGCAACTGGCAGGTGAAAGTTCAATTTACCAACAACAAAAGACATAATTCGTGTCTTCTTATTGATTTTTTAATCATAACTTGATCCTGCGAATTTGAAAACCTGAGATCGAACTAGAAATATTGGGGAGCCTGTGAGCCAAACTGAGATAATGAGAAACATGATGAACATGAGACCATAAACAGGTAGGAATTTAGAAACTCGACAAATCTGAGAACTTGAAAAACCTATTCTGATATACATATATAACAAAATCACTTTTTAAAACATCTAAAAATCAGACTTTTAACCTTCGGCAGTGATAAAGACGTGTTAATGCTTTGCATAAATATTTTCAGTGGTAAATGGAAACTTCTTGAAACACATGTCGAAAATAAATCCGCAATTTCATAGCAGAGGAAATGTGTTGCTTTTATTTTTGCCTATATGTAGTCGATTTACACCATTGAGGTCAAATTGAGTACAGATTTCCTGAGAACTTATAATTTAATAACTGTCGATTCCACTACACCTCTTTCGTATAAATGTTGATTATTTAAAACACGCAAAGCGCTCAAACTTGCAAACTTTGAAATCAGACAAGATCTTTGTGGGTGTCATTAGTGCGTCCTGGACCAACCAAGTTAAAACTGTTTCGGTGTTGACGACATAGAGGAATTCTTTTTTGTTCCAATGAATTTACGGAATTCCAATTTGAACCATCGTGTTCACGGTTGTTTTTTCTGATTACCATAGCCGCAATTTATGGTTTCCTAAATTGGTACATCTAATGTTATTTTGACTCTATATAACACCACGTATTTTAATACTCGTGACGGCTGTAAATCACTTTGAATTACGAGAGTATTATGGCATTCTGAAACGACAGTGTATTATTTTAAAATAATATGGTTGGCGAGACAGGTGGAGTCGCTTAGGCTCAACTTACTTCAACCGAAATGAATATTATATTGTTGGGAGACAATCATTAATAACTTTTCCAGAATACATAGATCATTCGATTCTAAATATAAACTGCGGTGGTAGTCTCGTCATATCAGATATAAAATTTAACGTCCAAGAATTTTAACACCCGTGTAGTAACTTTACTGCTTCCTGTATTGCGAAGGTGCAGTAAGACAAAAAAATCCTTGCGTTTTTATGAATGTTGAAATAAAGCAATTAGAAATAGTAATTGCGTCTACTGCTCGTTATTTATTCTCCAGTGTTCCAAGAAAAAAAATAATGAATACAATGCACGTACGTTTACAGAATGACGCTTCCATAATCCTGGGCGTCCTTCAATAAGAATTAACGCAACAGATAAATAAATTCGGGAAATATCTACTTTTTATGCACCTTTTAATCCAAATGTTCAATAACAATAATTATGATTTTCATTAACCTTTGAAC
This sequence comes from Diaperis boleti, assembly GCA_963583935.1. Classification (NCBI taxonomy): domain Eukaryota; kingdom Metazoa; phylum Arthropoda; class Insecta; order Coleoptera; family Tenebrionidae; genus Diaperis; species Diaperis boleti. The sequence continues at coordinate 55,422,964 of OY757242.1, read as the reverse complement.
CCTGTTTAGCTATTTTTATATTTATGACCGCTCGTTGCCCCATTTCGCTAGGGTTCTGGGAACGGTTTTCTTAAAATTTTGTTTGAGTAGACATATTTATTTATTATTCCTAACAGTGCACATCAGTTTTATTTTATTAATAATATTGATGTCACAGAATAGAGGGAGCCTGCAAATATAGTGGTAATCCTTAATCGGGGTGAATCAACCCTAACTTTGGAGCGGGTGTAGTTTTACGTCGCGTGCGCTTGTGAAAACAAACCTTCAAAAGATGCTGTGACAATGTACTTTGTATTGCTACATGAAATAATTCACTTACTTTGTTTGAAACTATCTGCATGCAATTTTCTTTGGTTCGCTGGCGCCACATTCGTAGTCAAAACAGTAGACGTGGCGTCACCGACTGGTACTGTGGGGTTTCAGGTTAACAATCCGCGATTAAAAGAATAGAGGAAAGAAGGATGAGCCTGTAGGCAAAAAATCGTGTCTTCCAGTGAAGTGTGGAACGGGCTTCGCGGAATATTTTTAATTGTTTAGAAATCCTTCGCCTTGAACTTCAATTAATTATTATTCTAACACGGAGCAAAGTGCAGTATATTGTGACTCATTCTACGTGGAAAAACAATCCATAGGTGCAATCCTTGGTAATTTTCTTGTCAAAATGGATTCCCAACCGTTCAGTTCGTACATTTTTTTAGTCAAGAAATAACCAATCCAAAGTGGTGAAAGAGTACATGGACCTTTTATTGTCGGTCAAATCAAATTCTGTTCTTTTTTCTCTCCAACTTGCCATTTATAAGACGGCGGCATTACAAAGACGTCCTACCAGCCCATTCTTCCTCGACAAACGTGGCGCTGTAGCCAGCAATATTAATTGATAGCAATTTACGGCAGGCGCAAATTCTCGTCCGGTCTTTTATTAAGTTTTAATAATAGGACGACGATGAAGGCCGAAATCCGGCAGCAAAGAGAACATCGTTCATCACTGGGTAATTAACCCCAGCCAAATATCAGACCCGACTTATTGGACAATAATCTAATAACGACGTCATGTTCGAGCTTCAAGAGATTTTTTCCTGATGCTTGTCGTCCAACTAGTCCTGCTATAAACAAGTGCAAATGATCGTTGTGCCCACGCGAATTGGTTGCGAAATTGCGGATCTCGATAGCAACAATTAAACCTGTTTTAGTGGAGAGTCTAGGTTACTCTTTTAATTACTAAACAGACTACAATAGCAGTTTAGATCGCTTAAAAAGGATTAATTGAGGCGGAAGACACGTTCCATGTTCGGATCACGACTTGGAATGGGAATGAATTATGTCTACGGCGTAACGTCTACGTTAAGAATCGATGGGTAATACGTAATAAATTCCTCGTAAATCTCAAAGTTACGTCTGGGACGGCATTGTGTCCGACGACGGTTTTCTTATTACTCACCCAAGAAATTCGAGTCAACGCATTACACTAAACAATGACTTTTCTACGATGTTTTTAGCAGCCATAACAATCCATCAAGATTTCATTAGAATGGAGGAACAAGAATAACCATTGTTTTACAAGTTGGCTCCGGTTAACAGTCTCGAATTTTAATTTAGACACACAAAACTCCCATTGAGGCAGACCGAAATGTCAAGCCAAGATTTGTTGTCCTCTGTTCTGGCCCCTAACTCTGAATAAATTTTGGATTAATATCAAACTGGCCTACGTTTAATTAATAACTAATACGTTCAGACAATCTTCTACGTTGATTTTGACATGCCTCCTAACCGACCAATTGGAGTATAGTTCGATCAGAGTTCTATATTCTTTTTCGCCACCAACACTTATTCAAATTTATATAGTCTGTCTCATTCGGTACCCGTAAACTTCTGTTAAAGCCGATCACAACATCAACTGTCTTATTTGTCTACTGCTCCACAAATGAGGACAATTTATTGGTACGTAAGGCGATTAAATATGAATCACGTCCAAGCTTATCTCCGAAAGGGTCGACTTCGGATTTATTTGAAGACGTATTTATTACCAACTGCGATACCATCTCAATAATTAACTCTTCTTAATTGACCTCGTACTTTTTTCTTGTTTTCGAAAGTCGTCACGTACCTACATCAGACATGTAAATGATAAAACTAATCAAAGTTGGGTAACAAGTTTCTGGAAGTTAAGCCATTGCGCTCAGGGCTTATATAATTCAAATCGAATAATGACTTGTGTGAAGTCAGCATCACCGCGAAAAGTACCATCGACATGGAAAGAAATACAGGCGGATCCCCAAATACGTGCGTACCAAATAGTCGCAGTCACACCTCTTGGAATTGTTCAGATTTTTGCAGGCCCTAGACAGAACATCACGAAGGGGGCGTTTCACAAAGCATCATAATTGCACAGAAAAGTAAATTATGACCGTCCGAAGTATAATAAATTCCCTATAAAGTGTGAAAGCAGAAGATGAAAGCCTCTGATGGAGCATCTTCAGTCAAAGTCCAATTATCTTGACCGCTTTTACCCTTTACGCGCCCGGTAATTTCATACTCAATAGTAGCAAACGAAACCCGGAAAACAGCAAGAATTATGCTGACGTCCAGGATAATAATTTCCTGTTTATTTTCGAAAGACACGATCCTGAGAGCTTCACGCTGCGTTGGTCGCCGATTGTTTGTTATTCTTCAGTTGAAATAAAAACCCGGCGTGTTTATATTTAGATAATGGTCGCGGTAAGTGATAGGAAAAAACTTTGATCGGAGTTTTCACACGAGACAGAACGCATTTATGTAATCAAAGATCTTCCATTAATGCATCGAGGACACAATCAATAATAAGCAATTTAGGTCTTTATCACAGTTGGATGAAACGCTTTCAGTGCTGATGGCAGCGCAAAACGAGGTTACGTTTTTTATTTTGTGTAGACACGATGATGGAACTTTATGTAGGACGAAAATTAAAAAATATGCATATTGATTGATACCGTGTGTGCGTTTTTTTTATGTTGGGCCTAAATACATAGATATGGTGACTAAAAAACGGGTCATGTCTAATCTCAATTGGGGCCAAATGTTATTTCCCAGTCAGCGACTTGAGGATCTTTCAGATCATTGCAAGTATGTATTCTATCTTTCAGCCAAATTGTGCAATTATACTTGCATCTAATCAACCAGGAGACTGAACCCTGCATAAAATACTACCGATCACCTTTGGTCATTACTCAATATTAGAAAAACTAGTTCTGTTATTTTTTATTTCTTCCTAACTGGTTCGCATCCTTACACATAGTTGAAACGGCATTTGCTCCTGACATTCTCACAATAATTGTTGAAGTTGTAGATGGATCGACCACACAATCGCTCTGTTTTCTCTGAAAAATAATCATTTTTACTTTTGATTACGTCACCAGAAAGCTTGAATTCCTGAAGAAACTCTTTCCATTTAATTTTGTTTGGTGGATCCAATGACTTAGTTATCAGTAACAACTTAATGATCTGTACAAACTGGCTGGTTCCAAGGCCTTTAATTATCTGGTACATACATACTTATATTTTCTGTCTTCATTATCCCAATCCTTGTGGAAAAATTTCTCTAAAACCTTCCGATAATCAGTAGAGCATTATAAGTGTTAACTGGACAAAAACTTTGGTTCCACCTTTAATTCTATTAGCGTTATTACTAAATATATTAATCGATAATCTCAATTAGCACATCGGTTGTGTAAACCCCGATTGTGTTTATTGGCTGCTAATTCGTGGGACATCGTTATGTTAATTAATATAAATCTAACCGTCTCCTAATAACCGTAGTGGCTTTTTAAAGTGCTTAATTGGTTGTTGGTGATTATCTTTTTAATTAGCATGCAACGGAGATCCATGAAAGCCTGCGTTCTGGTAAAGTGCGACACATTTTTCCCAACATAAAACTGGTTGCGCAATCTTCTTTCATTTTTATAGTCTCCAGATGCATCTCATATCTCATTTGGAGTCCCGTTACTGCATGAAGTAATTATTCACGTTTTTGCGCAGTTCCCAATTTTCGCTTAATCGCTCATTACCTTCTCTGGGTCGACTTCCCCATACGCCTTAATTATGGGCATCAAGTTGATTTGTGATGTAAAAAGGAACCGGATTCTAAATTGCTTTAGCAAAGTATTTAAAGACTTCACTTGTATAATGATCAGATGAAATTGTTGCAGTCACAAGACCGCTACCACACCCCCGATAAAAATTTAATTTGTTAAGTGGCTATCGTTTAATCGAGGACGAGATTTGAGTCCGGTCCGCCCATGTGTTTGTTGCCTCACCTTTCGGTTTGGGTCACTTTATGCATTAATTTTTCTTCGAAACTAACCCACTATTGGCTTGATTTAGTCGGCACAATCACCATAAATATCAACCCACGTCGGTCGGATCTGTTTCTCCCTAAATCTGAATTGACAAAGTAATTAATTGGCGGCTTTACAAGGAAAAATTTAGCCCGTCAGTGCTGTTTTGTAGGAATCGGAAGAGTAATTCGGGTAATTCGATAACGATCATTGCAGGAGATTGTGTAGCAGGAACGGAGGGAGCTTGGGAGTAGTTTCGAACATGCGGACATCGATCAAGCGTATGCCAGTTTCAATCTCCCCCCCAGCTTACAAGCTCTTACTCCCCCACGAGCCACTCAGAAAAGCCGTATCTTATCGCGTCATTCGCCCAGTAATCCGCCATGACTAAAATATGATTAATATGTATTTTATACCCCTCTATTTTCACTACCGATATTATCGACGGCGCAGCGCCGGCGGTAAAGTAGCCGGTTTTATTGCCCACGCTGTAGAAGGGATGTTGCCGACAACCATGCCGATAACAACTCCGGGGTAATTCTTAATTTCTTCATCGGGGGACGCCCTATTAGCATATCTTGCTTGATTGGTTTTAAACGTAATCACTAAATCACCCTATGGGTCTCTCCTCCAGTTGTGGCAATGCGGCACCTCGTGTTGTTATTGACGAACCAATTAACACATTCGCGCTCACGTCTTGGAGAAAATTTCCTGTTACCACTCCCAATTTGAGGAAACGGTCTAAGTGGCAGACCAAATATTGTTTTTCCAAAGGAAAATTCGAGTTAGCGTCGAGTTACCAAATAAGACTTAAAGGTCATCCCTTAGAACAACAGTGAAGTTTGGCGATGACAAAGCCATGTCAATATTGTTCCATCGTTTAACAAGATCCCGGCTAGAAAGCCAAGATTTTTGACCTCTCGGGAATTATACAATTAGGTGTTACGGCACGTTTCGTATTTCACGATACAACTCAATTTTAGACGTCTATATGCAACGAGCTATTCATAATCTTTTAATAAATCTTCTACGACGTCGATACCTTCACTTAAGTACACGCTTGCGTTATATGCATGACCGCTTTACGTGTGTTACAGCCACGTGATTTATCTCCCCCCAAAGGGCAGGAAAAACTTTGCCTTATCGTGATGGCTTTAATGCCCCGTTTTCGTGCAGCTTAACGGGTTACTTAGTCATTGTTTCCATTGTTGTGCACAGCGATATGTTTTATCCTGTGCGAAATGATCGCGGGTGACATTCCGGATTTCGAAGCGCTGCCCAGGGCGGAGTTGCAAGATTAGAGTTGCAGCGCTGCTGCCAGGAAATCACCTGGGCCACATCTAAATTACACACTGAACCTATAAATATTGTAATGGCATTGAAAAACGTAGATAAGTTTTTCCAGTATATTACGTGTTACAGCAGCCATATTTGATGCTTCTGAAAGAGCTTCGTCAATTGCTGCAACGGCGCGGTTATTATATCTTTTCAAACGAATGATGACACCTGCCAACAGCAGAACCGGATAGGGTTAAATGCGATTTTTATCAGCGGTAGTGGTTAAAGTAACGACGATTGTTGGTTGTTCCATGGAACCATCAATTAGGCATTGTAAGTGTCCCAGGTGCCGTTTAAAAGTACGCTTAGTAAAATCGGATCAGTAATTTGAGTTGATTTAAAATTTAAAACAGCCCACATCAGTTTTGATTGGAAATCCTTTAGAATCCAATAAGTTAGTTCTTTCCTCTGCAATAACCCGTTCTGATTCGCGCCGGGTCCTCTATGAAAAATTGCTTTTCGTAGCGAGACAGTCTATCCCTATGAAATTACAACAATTTGTTGCCATCAGTGTCTGCGAGTAAATAGTTGAATTTCCAGCACACAAAGAACGATAATGGAATATCATGCAATTCAAATCGCAAAAATTCAGTATTTGCAGAAACTCCGATATCTGGATCGACTCAATACGTGGGATTGGTCTGATTTTTCTAGCAGACGCCATAACGGGTAATGACTGCATTTATGCACAATACCCGTGATTCATTCTCCGGATAAGCAGTGTTTGTATTATTGCAGGAAGTGACGCCCAACGAAAGGCTTTCACTGGAAACTGCGAACAGCTTGTTATTATTGTGTTACAAATTTGTAATGTTGTTTCTTGTTCCAGATCACTACTCTCCACAGTCCGACGTCGCAAACAATGAGGAGCATTCGGCAAAACTTCGATAAAATGGTGAGTGTGCGGTTGAAAAAACTCTCAAGATTATTAACCATTTCCTGCGATGAATTACGTTGACTTGATAGTTTAATTACACGATGATAAAGCATCCAACGAGAGCTTCCTCATCTTCTTACATTCTCATTTTGTTACGACATTAAGACTGACCAAACGCTTGAGTAACAAACAGAACCACGCAGGTGAGACCGTGGGCAGTTTGCAACCGCACATGACACTCCTACCAGAACTGGAAGGCCAGTCTTTTTTTCGTCAAACCCACACCACGACGAACGACCTCCAATTCGCTTTCTAGCGCGTTGGGACGTCCAGATCGCGTGCCGAATTATTACTTCCTATAGCAAATCTTTTTTCGACAGTGATTCATCATAACTGTTACAAGTTCAAGGGACTTGGACAGACTGGAGTGAGAGTGGAACGATCGAAGAGATCATCGGTCTTGCGACGCTAGGAATGCGGAGTTGACGTCCTGCCTCTTTTCTTTTAATTGGAGATTTGCATTTTGATCCTGAAATATCGTATTACGACTTTCCTCAGGTTCTGCAAGTGTATCTACACGGAAGAGTGGCTTTACCTTTTTTACGGAGACGCAATCTTAGTTTGCTTTGTCTGTTTTGGTACGCAGCAATAACCTCCACCGGAACTGTGTCAAGAAGATGTTTTGCGTATGGTCGCGGCATGACGCCTGATGTATATTCATAAACGCAATAATACAAGTGCAATAACACGGAAAGCCTAGACAAACTTCAGCATCCCTTTCGATTGTGGAGGGAATGAGCCAATTTGAATAGGAACAATAGATTCATTGTGGCACGTCGTGACGGGAATACTGTACGCGACATTTATTGGATAAACCAACATAAGCTAAGTTCACGGAGCTGTTGTTTAGCATTTGCATGATGCGGGGTTTAAAACTGCTGACCTGTATTTTTATTATTTTCAACCAGTTGTGAAATGCTACGCCGAAATCCTCTCGAAAAGGCGCTATTTAACCTTTCCCATGGTGCATTATCGGGCAAAGCTTGGAACGAATTATGTTATTCTGTCTTCGCAATTGGATGTTTGACTAACTTTGATCAGGAATTGCCGCAAATTGGGTCAGTTTCGATCATTACCCCAAATATTTAGACACTAATGAATTGGATTCCATGGAACACAGCAATAAAGACGAATTACGTGATTTTTGATAACGGTGAATGTTACGGACTGAGGTTTCCGGATTGTTTATGCAGCGATAATCTCCGGTTTATGTTGTGACGGATAATTTCTATAATGCCACCGGAAGGATTGTGACTAATAATTAACCATCAACGTAAATAAAATAAATGTCTAGTTTCCTCGGCAGAAATTGTTAAGGTATTCAACCTTCCGCAGATCTTATCTGTGCTTGGGGGCAATGAATTCTAGTCAGTGTCATAGTACAACAAAAATAACAGTGTCGTCAAAATTTATTAGCCGCGACTACATCTACAAAGTTAAATAAAAACCGGTATTCCCTTTGGTCTAGGTCTAGTACCTATCTCTTTATGAGTTAGAATGTTTGCCACATTTGCCACATGACTTCAGAGAATTGAATTAATGGCGACTTATAGTCGTATAAAATTTATTGCTATTTGGATGTTCCATCAGGTTCATAGTAATGATCTGTTTAATTTATTCTGACGTGAATGACATTGGAGATATTTATTTCGAAAGGTGTCCTGCCAGGATTTTTTTGATAATTTTTTAATTACGACGCTGTGCGCGCTCAATGTTGATAGGGAGCCGATTATTTATTTTCGGGTTTCCCTATCCCTCAGGTTTCTCAAAATCCTAGATTCTTCCGGTCAGCAAATTAGACTTCCCTAGTTTTCAAGTTTGCTGGGTTGCTCAAGTTCTCAGTTACCACAGATACGTAGGTCCCTAGGCTCCTCAGAAGTTCTAGGTTAATTAGGTTCTCAAATTTTCATGTTCTTAAATTCATCAGGTTTCTGGTTCTCAAATTTTTGTTAGTCTTCAAATTCCCTCGGTACCCCTACATCTTAGATTGTTCCAGTTCTCAGAATAGGTTCTTCAAGTTCTTCAGTTTCTTCCAATTCTTCAGGTTCCTCAAGTTCTGTTTTCCCTACTTCTCAAGTTAGATTTATCAGGATCCCTAATATCTCAGGTTTTCCAAAATTTCAAATTCTACCAATTCTGAAGTTACGTTTCGCAAGTTTTAAAATTTCCTAACGCCTCATTCAGTGTTCTCTCCAGGTTGTACGTAAAATAATATTCTAAAAATTGTCGTCTTTTTTAGACCATTTGGACAATTGTTAACATAACATTATAGAAAGTGAAAATCTATCGTCAAGAATCCACACTCAACGATCGATCATCAAGAATCAAAAATTAAAAATGAAAAAAGAAATCAAGTGGAAATAAAAGTTCAAGATGCGAACAAAAAACAATCAACAGAGATCCGGAAGGAAAAATTAAAAATAACACGTACAATAATAAAAATTTGATCCAATAAAGAACAAACAAAAGTATGAAATAAATTATTAAGAAAGAAAGAATAATCAGAAATTCAGGAGTAATGCCGAATAAGGAGAAAATGGGGACAATGAAGGGTAAGAGATGAATAGTGACGTATAACGATGAAGAAAATGGGGAAATGTGAAATGACGAATAAAAAGTAATTGCGTTTCGAGATTAAATGATTAATTGGAATGAGAAAGACGTATATGAAAGAATTAGACATGAGTAAAGGAGAATAAATTACCACGTAATCAGCAGCCAACATTTGGAAATTACAAATCATGTTGTTCTTGATTGAACTCTTTTTCAAATGAAGTTTATATAATAATAAGAATAAGGTGGGCGGGTTTTCACTGTCGTTCTAATATACAGTGAGCGGCAAAAGTATGGAATAAATTCATTAAAAATTAACCATTTTTTTTTCTAATTTTTTTTTTTTTTGGATTATAAAAATGAATATTTTTATACCAAATTAAATTTCAAGCAGTCATTTGTTTTCGAGTGATGACGTCATTGATATTTTTTTCAAATAGAAACCCCCTATTCTTTTTCTTGATTCAGATAGCCCTTTTAATTCTCCAAATGATAGTATAAAAATTTTGTTATCTTAGATAATGAAAGTTTTTAAAAAAAAAATTAAATTTGATTTTTTATGACAAACAAAAACAAGTCAAAAAATCAAGTAGGTAAATCAAACAATAAGAAAATAACAACTGTCAGTTTCATTTCTATGTTTAAATTGAACATAGAAATGAAACTGACAGTACCATTTGACTGTTTGATTTACAAAATTGATTTTTTGACTTGTTTTTCTTTGTCATAAAAAAATCAAATTTATTTTTTTTCTCAAAACTTTCATTATCTAAGATAATAATTTTTTTATACTATCATTTAGAGAATTAAAAGGGCTATCTGCATCAAGAAAAAAAATAGGGGGTTTCTATTTAAAAAAAATATGGATGACGTCATCACTCGAAAACAAATGACCGCTTGAAATTTAATTTGGGATAAAAATATTAATTTTTATAAACCAAAATTGACCCGTATAAAAAACAAAATTGAAAAAGATTTTTTCTTTAATTTTTAATGAATTTATTCCATACTTTTGCTGCTCACTGTATATATTTTAAAAATTAATTATGAAGCCTGAAAATATGAGAATTCGAGGATCACAAAACAAAACAACTTAAAAAATTGAAAATGGATTTGACTAACTAAAAACTTAAAAGATTGGAAGACCTCACAATTGAACATCTGAAAGCCTGAAAATGTAAAGCCTAAAAACCTGAAACGTAAAAATCTCCAAAACAACCTAGAGAACCTGATAACTTCTGAAAATTTCAAAACCTGGAAATCAGAATTCCAGAAACTGAAAGAAAGTATCAGAACTTGGATTATAAAGGAGAGGACTTCTTAACACATCCAAAAGAAATCAAAGAAGTCTGATTCGTAATTATTCAGTTTGTAGGGATGCAAATTCGCCTATCTGAGACAGAGTAAGTCTTAAAACGTTAAGAAAAACCTAATGTGATATCTTCGACTTAGAAACTCTTTGTCCAGAACTTTCCAAATAACGACAATTAACTGCCTTTATTGCGAAGAAATTGCAACGAGACGCCGGCACTACTTAACTTCTAAAGATCAGTTTATGAAAGTTCGAACTTGCAAGAAATGCACATCTAAAAGTGAAACTCGCAACAGAAAAGTTAATCAATGAGCCAATAACTTGAGTCTTTTAGTCGCCGTAGTTCACCTCTCGCTCCGATACACAATCAAAGTTCAAATCTTAAAAGGTAGACTAATAACTATAGTTACGATGTAATGAAGTGCTCGAATAATAATAATGAAGGAGTGTAGTTTCTCGCCGCGTTATCTGAAGACGTCTCAGAAGTGGCACACGCTAATGGAGTGCATCTCAATATGTGTAATTCTCGGTTTTGACCTTTGATAAAGTTCTGCTTTTACACTTAAAACGTAATGAATTTCAAGCACGTTATGGAATCTAAATAAGCTGTAATTTACTTCTTCCTGTCTTACTTATGAACAATGGGAGAGTGTCAGCCGCTATTAACGACCTTAAAAAGACATTAATTTCAATTCTTGGTGGGTGATATTGGTTAGGTGAATCGCCAATAAATGCTGGTGCAATTTGCTAGTAATGTTCTTCCGTTTGCGCTACTGCAAGTGAATCTAGATAAGGCGTTAATTTCGGTGAGATTAATGAACTTACTCGTCCGACCGTGTTTCCTATTTACGTATTCCGACTAAAATGAGCGTATCCAGTTTTTATCCATGACGTGTATCCATCAATCTCCATTCAAAAATGATTGCATGGTACATGACGTTGGAAATGTAACACCGTGATGCATCCTTCGGCTTTAGCTCGTCTTCGAGATGATAGGGTTGGTGTTGAATAAATATGTTTAGGTGGAGTTGGTCGTTGTAGCGCGTTCGCTGAAAATTCCTTTCAGGTCATACATTTTTCATGCCGAATAAATCAAGCCGCCAAAAGCGAACCGCTCTTACCACATACGTGGCTAGTTTTAATTGTTTATTATCTGCAGTTTAATTAAATTATCACGCTTGAGTCGTTCTTTTGGCGTTCTCACGGCGTCCGCGGGCGGGTTTTTGTCGGAGTTGAGCCGATATTGCATCGGGTTTGAAGAAGATGCGTCATGGAAGAAGTTGTTTCAGAAGCTCTTACACAAATGAGTGGTAAAACCACTATATCGTGTCTGATCATGTTCTAAGCTTGTGTGAACCACAGCGTGCGTCCTCAAATTCCATTTTCCAGTATCGGATCCACCCAATTGATCCGGCCCATTATAATCGGCATGTTCGAAAATAACCAGGCACGGTTTAATTGGCTAGTATAATTCGAAAGCGTGTAAAACGTGATGCGGTGTTTGAAAGGTCGTTTTTGTCGGCGTGTTTACCTGTGTTATCACAAGCATGGGGTATATGTAGTCGACTGGCTGATATACCGGATGACGTAAGCCGACCGTGAGCCGGTTGCGTAAACACCAAGCTCACATTAGCACATGTCAGATTCATGTATTCGAGGCCTCTCCGTTCTTCATTCACGCTGCACAACTTATGGAAATTTTCGTCGTCGAATCCGACTTGTGCCTTAAAAACCTTCCGATTTGCTCGATTTACTTTTCCGAGCAAAGTGGGACGATTGGAAATTGATACCCGCCAGCAAACCGGTCGCGGAAAAAATTGCAGCTAATATAATTTATCGGTATGTGAAAACTTGAAGTACGAGTTCACGATTCCAAGTTCATGTTGATGTGATTTCAATGTGGTTTCTTCGCGTATCCTTTCTTGAAGTCAAGGTCATCCGACACTGTTACATTGCTACCAGAAAGGATGTTTGGATTCTACGCGTATATTGATTTCTAATTCTTTAGGCGCCAAGATAAAGTTTAGTTGAGAGGTCGCAGTCAATTTTTGGGATTTCCATAAGAAACTGATAATAGCTCCCGGAAAAGCCAATACCAGATTGCAAAATGTTTAACGCCACACATTGTTGCCATAAATCAACCGCAGCTAATTAACATCGCAAGTGCACCAGCTCCTTCCAAGAACGATATTTGCATCCATAAATTCATGCTATCGTTACGTTCCTCGCGATTATAAGACACTTTATATCGGTCAGTGTAGGCAGGAATAACGTTATGCCTTCAAGATGCTTATGAAGAAACGATGTAGTGTGGGCTTTTCATTGTGATAACAAGTGTTGCTACAAGAAACGAGCTCGGAAAAACTTTATCCTACGTTGAAAATTTAACAATGGTCAGTTGTATTTCATGGCCGTTTCGCTTCGATAAATTGCAAGTACATCCACTAGCACTAGATGGTTGGTTCCTTTGTGATGCTCTCGAGGGTATATCTTCATACTTTTCAATTTAGTCAGTACAATGTATGGCTGAAGCGAATGAAGTCTTGCAAGTCGAGCCGTCCTCCGGAGTACAATAACAATATTTTTGAAGCATAATCTGAAAGAGATTAAAGGCGCGTTTAATAGAATTATATTGTGCGTATGTGTTATCTGCACGTCTGAGTGAAGTCAAAAGTCAATCGAAATTAGAAATCGCGCCGGAGAGAAATGAAAACAAGTAGTGCAAGTAGTGCGAAGTTTCATTTGCAGCTTTCAAAACTACAACGTAATCGAAGTCTAATTTTAATCAATAAATGTGCTGATAGCACTCATAAAAGTAAATATTAATTACAACAAGCAATAAAACTAATGGCACAGTTTTTTCATTATTAGATACACGATAAGCATTGAGGTCATCAACGGTCATTAGTTGAAGCAGTCAAGTTTCGCGTAATTTGTGTTGGATGGTAGAGACCAAATAAGTTCGGGATGACAATTCAAAAGTTTCTATTCTGCTCACTTTGTTCATGAAATTCACAGTGCTACAGGTGCAAACCAAATTCTGAGATCACCACTGTATCAATATTGACACTTCTTGTGACCAGTGAAAGGCAGCAATAATCGCCGAATTAAAAATCGCATCTTGATAATATCTATCTACAATCCTTGTCTGGACGACGATTAGGCAACGTTCCATTTTGAAAGTTTGTAACACAAACTAGTGGTGTCTTGTTGCGAATGTTAAGGATCCCACGCACTGAAATGGTTACTCAGTAGCATAAACGTTACACGCTCTCAGATTAAAGATATAACATGTACTTGTACTTGAGTGTTTATATTTACAACGATCATGTGAAAGGAAAGATCCGCAGTTTCAACACAATCTGAAACTCCGTCAGCTCCATTAATATTTTAACCTTTGACTAATTTAATATTCAGGTAAACATCACGCTCCCGTGTTAACTCTTGAAGTGATTCGACGTTATGAATCAATGCAACCGTTCAAAAGTTTGGGGATATTCTCTTTGACTGTTGTAGAATAACCCGTGAAATTATCTACGTTGCCGCTTGCAGCACGTCTACAATGCATCAAACTAATTGAATTTTTCCATTAATCACGTCTCTGTCATTCATTACGGCAACACCGCCGTGTTCTAAAAGGAGCTTTTTTGTGTAAAACTCCAAGAGGAGAGCCGCCGAGTTAACGCTCCATTAGCTGGCAAGGGGCGTCGCCCTGCAATTTGCTTATTAAATCAAATGTAAAACTCCCCATTCTTGCGACAACTGAAAAATCGCCATTAAGGTCCGCTCACACCGACGACGTGCGTGACATTGCCACGCGTTTTCTTAAGCACGCACGTGTGCTTATGTGGAGGGTGATTCGAACCAAAGCCGAATTAATGTGACAAGTAATTTCCTGGTCTATTTTTCGGAGCAGCTATAAAGGCAGCTTTTTTCAACCGGAGCTTTTCTCTTTCAATTAGGACGGACTGTGAGGATTATAGCGGGATGTATGAGAGTTGGTTTTAGCTTTGTTGTGTACAGTTTTCAGATCCAGTGTTTGAGCTAATTAAGACGGAATTGAAGAATATATCCCATTGTAGGTGCAGGTTTTTATTGTTTTGCATTATCATTTCCATTTTCCAGTTACCCATTGATCTAAGAAAAACAAGAATTATAATTTAATTCGCATCTTTTCCACAATGAAAAGTTCCTTGAGTTTTTACAAATTGCTTCTCTACAACACTGCATTTCGTTTGCGTAACTGTTAATTTACTTTGTTAATTCATATCAGATAATGGAATTGTTTAATTATTCCCGCACTGGCGGTACGAATTTATTCAATTACTATTTTAGAGCTTAAAACATGGGGGCGCAAACTTAATCCGTGCTTAACGCATGCAATTTCATGTTTTCAGTAGTGGATTCTGTAGTTCTAATTTATGAAATTGAGGTTTGACCTTTGAATTTAGACTACGTCCGAAATTAGGTAGGAGTCTCTGTAAGCAACAACGTCGGAATTCAATGGCTGAACTTTTACGCGTTACAAAATCTGATGTTTTTCGTGCTTTTGAACCTTGGAGTTCTATGTTGCATATTGATTTCGTAATCTCAGTGTTATTTATCTACAAAGTGAACCCATGAGACCTATTAGTAACACATTTGAAAAATTTCTGTTTTGTACAGTTTTGTAGCTCTACACGACGTTAATGAAAGATGATCGATAAGGTCGTTTTCCACCAATTTGACTAACGAATTATTCTTGATTGTTGGAGATTTTAAAATCACACATCCTCAGCTCACCGTTCAAATTGCTTGCTTCGCCTGTTTTTGCAGATGTTAAAATCAACCTGCAAGTGCAGTTTCAGTGCACAAAATGTCTGCTGCCCGGTGGCAGTGTCGGAAAATTAAATTATATGAGCTAATTACAATATGGGTATGCGGAGCTGAGAGCGCCTAATGGCTTAAAAACAGTTCTGGCGTTGATCCATTTGCGGAAATCTTCACCACCATTTGTAAGTTGCGAGGTAAAGCGCGTTTCTAGTCTGTCGATTTTCGAATTATGTCACGGTCGAAAGGACACATCTCTTTTTGATTTTTTTCCGAAACGACTTGTTACAGATCCGGTTTAAATTGCGAAATAAAGCATAGAGAACGCAGATACGTATCCTTTGGCAAAAAGTAGTTTCTATCATGGTCGGTTAGTAAAACATCAATATGTAAATATAATGGGAATCGGAAATAAAACTCGAGGCGAAACACGCATAGAGCCCCACAGAGCAAATCCTGCTAATCAGTCGGTTTGCTTACAAAGATTGACGATGGCTTTCAGACTGCAGCTCTTTTGTACGAGTACCTTTCAGCGACTTTTTGAGGAAGACAAGTAAACATGCTAATGAGCTTACCGTCGTAATCCTTTAACAGGATTAAATGCTGTAATAGCTTTATTTACGGCATAGGTAGTAGGTTTGTTTTAGATTTTAAGACCTATATAAACGATTCCGCCACAACTCTCTTCGCAACGGCATGTGATGAGGCGTAAAGGTTTATTTACGGCTTTGAAGTGGTTTGGAAAGAATTAATCAGGCACGATGATGGCGGCATTTTCGTACACAACAAGAAAAACAAAATGGAGTAATTTAACTCCGGTTTTATCGCACGTCTCGTTAAACGTCGGCATTGTAGTAATAAAGTGGAAGTAACAAAAAGGACGTTAAAAATAAAATGCATTCCTGGCGAATCAAGCCGGATAGTGGCGATGCTGTGGGACAATGGTCTTCGGACAGTATAAATTCCTGCGAAGATTCCGCACAGCATCGTATCGGGACTTAGGTCTAGAAACGCAGAAGTGGGATGCAGAAATCGCTCTAAATATATGTACATAAGTATGTGTTTCTCCGGCAGTTTCGGGACTTTACGGTCGCTTAATCCCGAATAAAATTGTCTTAAGTCGTAAACCTGCTGTAAAATGGACGTACGTCATAATAAAAAGAACAGTTTGTTGTGCCAACATGCACGACCTACCCTCCGCCGTCTATCTATATTCAACACATACACCGAGTTGTACGTACTAATAAAAAATGTATCGCCTATTTAAAGGGTCGTTATACGAGTAAATTACCCGCATAACGGACGGATTACCGTCTTGGAATGCGCCGAGCAGACAATTCAATCTATATACCGAAAACCGAACGCCATCAATCTATATTTACCTAATCTTCAAAAAGGTCGATAAGATGCGTTATAAATCCACGGCGTTTATGCCGAATGTCGAGAGCAAATCGATTTATTCGTGTCGTTTATTTTATTTATAGTTTTCTGTACACTCCCATTTGCAGTTACGTCTGCACCCATCGTTGGCTAGAACCATCGCAAAGCTCGAACTGTTTCCGCTATAAATAACAAAAAGAATCGACGGTCACAATAATTACATTGCCTGGGGGAGAAGCTTGGAAGGGGCTAATCGGGGTGGTGTGGGGCACAATAGCCCCTTTCCTAGGGGTGTTGTTGGTGCAGATGGTTATCGGAGCTGCGTGCTACAAGACCTAGGAAATGACTCCATATTTTACCGTTAATCTCGGCGAGCAGAATGTGTAAACAGAACGGGAAGTTGCTTTCGTAAAAGGCGACGCCATAGCTGTAGAACTAGATGATGCGTCTTTGGCCAATCGTTCGTATTGCAGGTGATAGACCAACTGTCTGCATCGAATATGACAGCAATTTGCTGCGTCACTACAGTCGTGTAAAAATGAGGAACGAATAGAGTGTTCGTTGTTTCACATTCGTCCTGGCTGATGAACCCCGATAAGTCGCATTCTGCATGGGGAGATCAGCAGTTCCGGAGCTGCGTCATCCGAGGGGTAATTGCCACGACAAAAAGGGTCTCGGATCATTCACAATAACTCGAGCACTTGCAGCAACAGTGGCTTTATTGGGTTGAAAAGCGTCGTACTGCCAGTAACAAGATCTGCGTGACCGTAACTAGCGATAATTGTAATTGCTTAGTGCCTTCCGTATTGTGCTACAATGTCTCTCCTTTCCCCTGGAATAACCGCAGGTGCACCTACGTGTACCTGTCTATTTATAAACATGACTTCAAAGTCGCATGCATTCATAATGCGTATTTTTATTGGAGAATTTGAATAAATTTGCACCGAAAAACTAACTCAGACCGCATGCAGATATGAATAACTAAAACGCAGACGCTCCCGAGAAACCTTTGATTTTGTTTTGCATTAAATATAAATTAGCTCGTTTTAAGGAGATGAGTTGGGGTTTTGTATGACGTGAACGCCCCAAAAAGTGGTAATAACGCGGAGGAAATGTTATGCAAAGCTCACTCCGAGTTACCATGCAGAACACATACCTCCAGGTATGCAGAGCCAAGGCCGAGATGATCAAAGAGTTATGCGCAAAGTGCAATTTATAAGCGTTTGATTCCTCGTAACGAGCGGCTACAACTAACAGGATTTATTGTTTTGTTTTGAGATTTATTGAGAGAGAACCGCAGGAAATACTTTCCCACCGATCAAAACAAGAAAAAATTGCGGCTAACCTTTCTGGAATTGAGTCAGCGGTTGTTGGATAATAAAAACCTGTCTAATCGCCCACGATTTGACTTCTTTTTATGCAAACCTTCAAATGTCGCTCAGAAATTTCCGATGGATGAAGAGCTTCCGAGTGGTGATGACACCATGTCTAAGACGAGTGCTATGACAAAATTACGCATTATCTACAACCTGGACGACTAACTCGATGGGGGTCTCGCACCACCCAAAATGTTGACCAGCGTGCTTTCTGGACCGATTTCTGTTGATACTTATGATTCTTCCTTATTACTTCTGCTAACACTTATTTCTATTAATTCCCATTTCTGACGAGACCTTGTAATTTCTCAGTTCTAAAGTCCTCAGGATCTTCCAAGTTCACATAGCGGTTCTCGGAATGTCAATTTTCAATTTCTGACGTTTTCAGGTTCTCGGGTTTTCAGTTTCTTAGACTTTCGATTTATAATGTTTTCAGGTTCTCGTGTTGTCAAATTCCTTATAGATTTTCATGTCTCGCTTTCAGGCTGTTAGCTTTTAAGATTTTCAGGTTGTATAGGTTTAAGATTCTTACAATTACTGTTATTAATTTCTCAGGTTCTGAGGTTTTTATATTCCGAGTCCTCAGGTTTTTAGGTTCGTGGGTGGTATGATTTTCAGGTCCATGGGCTTTGACTTTGTTAGATTGCTTGTTAGGTTTTCATTTCTACGTTTTCTAGGTTTCTATGTTATTGCATTATTATTCAAATTTTTCTTCAGTGTTCGTTTATCTAACTTCCAGATTTTTAGTTTCTTTTTATATTTAACTCACTTTCACTTCACTTTAGTTAATCACATTTTGCTATTAGGTGACAAAATTATAAATAATTTTTTTGGCACAAAATCATTAATATGTGTGATCAGGTTTGACATGAAATCGCACTTGTTGGTTGTAGTTTCTCTAGATATGGCGCCACTATTAATAGGTTTATAATTTATTACCTAATTGTATTAGGTTTTCTAAGAAATGGAATGACCCTTTCAATTATCGCGTGACTTTAATCAAGAATCGTGTTGATTTATTATTAATATCTCTTTGAGTTTGTAAAATGGAATTGCTTTTTTAGCGTCTTCTCTTCGTTCTTGATGTTTGTCTCATCTTCCGTTTGAATTAATCATTTTAGTGTCACTCAAATTTTTCTGTCTACTAATTTATCGTTACTCCAAGAATTGCATTATTTAGCTTCCAAGTCTTTTAAGAATTTTTAAAGTACAGCTGAGGGACTGGAAAGATTGTCACTGTTCTTCAGAATTGCTCACCAAGGAGAACCGCTGAGGATGTTTGTTCTTCTGCTGTAGGAACCTTACTTGTCGCTACAGCGCAGATTTTCCATCGCCAAGTAACACCTCAGGCTCAGTATTCGGTGCGGAAGAATAATATGCATGAGGCTAGTGATTAATTTTCCAAATGAATGCTTTTCGGCAAATTATTGGCTGCATTATTAGGTAACAATTTCCGGTTTGTACATTTTCACTACTTTGCATGCAATCTTACCTCGTAGGTCATTTTATAAGAGCAGTATTGGTATTGATTTTTCTTTTGACATTTTATGGGTCTTTCAAATCTGATACGGTATATACCGTGTAATAATGTTTCTTATGGCTCTATAGATATATTTATACTAATATCACTTTTGTGAATTTTATTTTGACCAAGACATCCCATGTAAGTAGTATGTTAGAATATTCTTTCACTTAGCCGCACTAAGGTTAAGGGCCGCGGAAACACCTATTTAAAAACAGACCCGTCTCCTAAATATTTCAAGAAACTGTCGAAACGACTCACACTCCCGGTGCTTAAGATAAAAATGTTAACAGATGGCGGTTTTATCTTTCGGTAAAGACCTCACAACAGACCGAAATTACGACACCTACTTGAGAGGAATTTTCTAACCGACAAACATAGTTTTAATCAGAAAACAGATTATGCAGCTCCGAATTTTTGCAAAAGCACCGCGAATCCTGGCGCGAATCTGTTGTTGGAGTAATTAGCGATCACTAAAATATGTCAAGTGTAGTGTTCAGGATGTGAGCTAGACTGAAATTGTAATGAAGTAGTTGGTACGACTTGAATGGCTTTCGGCCGTAGGCGAACCCCATGTAATTTGCCGCATGTATAAACATTTGTAGACGTTCCTTCCTACATTACAGTAAAGACGTTGATGCATAATTTATTATGTATTATTTTAAAGCGCTTACGGAATTAAACCGCATAGTCCGAGACTTGATGAATCGTAAATCGTTTGTACTATGCTAATGTTCCAAACGAGGGAGGTTTTTCGAGAAACCTGCACTGTCACAGCCGGGAATTTACATCTGGCCGTGAAATTTTACGCAAATGTGACTTTTCCGGCGCTTTATGCGTCGGTTAATTCCGTCTTGAAGGAAATGGGCACTAAAACATAAGTTAAATTTAGATTCCATTTACAGTGTGAAATTTTGTGATCTTATCGAGACGCATAAGTAATTGGGTGAAAGGCCACTCCTGAAAATTCAATTTTTAGGTTAATGATAAGTGAAAGCTCCTGAAAGTTCCCCCGCGAAAGTTTCGATGTTTAGCACAGCTTTCGTAATATAATGAACACATAGATAATAATATCCTAAATATCGACCAACAAACTTTGCAGATCGTGATAAGTAGACGCGAGAGCTCCTGGTACGGAAGCACCGATATTTACGCCGCGATGATTAATTATTATTTAGGAACGATTCTTGTGGAAACTCTGTTTATTAAAAATATGTTTTTTCACGAGAAAAATTCGGTTTGGGAAAAAGCGGGAAGTTGTTGACATGCCAAAGTGCTATTTACATTGTGTTCCGCTCCAAACACGGTCAATTAATGATGTAACAATACTTTCACCATCATAAACAAAATTTTGGGGATGTTGCAAGCAACAAAGTCAACAAACAGGATGGGGTAGTGCCAGACCTAAGCGAATGTCTCGCGCCGTTAATCTCCCCCGGAATGTTTTCAGCTCCAATACCGCCACTTTGGCAATGGTTTCGATGGGGATAAATAAAAAATTGAATGAACAGTTGTGTAATACAATTACATCAAAGTTACAGCTACTTGTCTATGTGTCGGTCAGTAGGACGCCGAGTTTAATTAAAATAACCCGAGCAAAAAGTTACTAGAAACATGATCAGTCACGATGTCTGTTGAAGTTGAAGCCAAGCGTTGGTAATTATTCGGTTTACATACAATGTCTTCTGATGATTTTTTTAAGTGTGACGGTAACATGGGAGATTAGTGTCAATCTTTCACTAAAACTACACCGATATGATAACGTGCTCCGTTATGTATGCCTTCTTTCCCCGCAGAAATCGAACCTTCAGCAGCAGGAATGTAAAACTGAAATAGGATTTGCCATTTCAGGCCGCAGGGAGGGAAAATTTAGCGGTGTAGATTAGATTTATTTCCGTGTTTGCTCTTGGCACCATTCTACAAACTGGCCCTTAAAATGCTCTGTATGTTGACTCTGAAGAACACTGCGCTTCTTGAAATTCATTTAGAGACCAGGACCGGCCTCAGGGAGCGGTATCACCACGGACCGTTTTCCAAAGCAAAAATATACGTTCGTATCGGGGGAAATCTAGAAACAGCTCCCAGATGTGTGAATACGTTACGGAAGGCTTCAGGAATCACGTCTAACCGTGGATTTTTTATGGGCTGCTTGAGTTTTTGTGAAGAAAAATCGTCGTTACGCCAACGCGTGCAATAAAAAATCATTGTAATGGGGCAAACACGTCTCATATCGTGTTATCGGGACAGAATGTGAGCTGAATTTGACTGCTTAGGTTCATTTTTATTCCGAAATTGTAGGTCCGGAAAAAGAGGAACATTTACATTTTGGTCGATAATTCTTAACCGCTGTACAGATCTCGAGGTTGCCGCAAACACGGAATGCGGTAATCTGCCTTGAAAAATAACAAGGGGAGCTCACTTTTAGCTTACATTTTTTAATAACGGATTTGTACCTTAAATTCAACCTTAGGATCATTTTTAATATTACATTCTCGTTTCATTTACTGCCCACTGATGTGGAAATGAACAAAATAGTCATGCATTAGTGTAGAGGAACTATTAATTATTTTTGATTCAGTATCCGTAGCGAACTAAAATTTTCGAATTACGCAGTCCACTTTCTGACGAAATATTTCACTATTTACCCACAGATTAGTTACTTACCGGCTATTTGATAATCAAAATGCATAATGTATTACGACGCCAAAGGCGTCACCAAAAACAACCTGCTTGTTTCGTATGGATGACAAGAGGATTTCACACTGAATGTCGAAACACAATGTGAGAATGCAGGTGGTCATGCAGCATCCATTCGAAAAATATCAGTGCACATTTGCATATTATTCCGTCGGTCGATGTCGATCTAAAGAAGCAGTTTTTCTATGCGAAACAGTGAAGAGAAATATTTCAGTAAGCATTCTACGTACCACAAGCAGATCGAAAAAGATTCCTCGAACTCAAACTTGATTCAATTCCAACTCCTATACTCACGCTACCGGAATTAGAAATAAAGTAAACGATTTCTAAATGAGTTCCTCCTCGGATTCTCAAGTGATTTACATTAGCAAAATGTGAGGTTGCGATCTCAGCGTCGTTAGCAACTACTTTCATAAAATAACGAGAGCCTTTATAAATGGCAGTAATGTATATTCCTCACGCAGACGAAAGAAATCCTTGACAGGCAACGCTATCCCTTCCTGTTAATTAATGGATAGCAGAATTTTTCGGAGCTGACGGACGATCTCTTATTTATCTTCGTAAGCTCAACGTCACAAAACTAGTGGCGTCTCCCTGGCGTTTTGGTCTTTAAGAAACAGTAAACGGACAGCTTCCGACGTCTCTGCCAACAACAACTATTCTTTCCGTCAGTCTCCCGGATCCTTTTTCTGATTCAAAACTCCTGTCAGCGAACCGAGGATTAAAGTCTGGTTGCCGGGAGCGCTAATTTCTGCACGTTGCATCGCTAACATGGTCTCTTTTCGTGTTCCACGAATGGAAAGAAATACTCGTAGAAGAGCGCTTTGCTCTATTTTTGCCCGCATTTAAATCCTGCACGTTATTGGCACTTGGAAGTTGCAAACCGCTCCGAGCTTCTGCCCTGTTATAAACCCGAAGTTTTAACGGAAACGGCCTCGGGACGGTTTTTACAGGGGGTTTAAAACACAATCATGGTGGATTTTTCCGATAACACTGCGTCCCATGCGGCACGATAAGGTCCTTCTGGAGCTGTTTCGCTGAAATGCGGGTCGAAATCTTGAGAGCCTTATAATCGGGGGTAAATTGCACTCGTGTCTGCAGCGTCCAAACGGTTCTACCGCGATTGTGAAAGTCTGTAATGGCGCACGGTGTTCCGTGATACGTTGTTATGTGCTGTATTGCTAATTTACCACGGGAAGTGTAAATACAACCCGTTTCACTTCATTTGAATATTCTTTGAAATACGACTAAAGGCGAGTCTTTAGTCGCAATCATCTCTAGATAAAAGTGATTTTCTTCCTGACCTATCGGCCAGAATCGCGGTAGATTTTATCAACGGAATAAAAACAAACTTTCAACAGCGGCAAAAACTTTCCCGACAAGGGACACATTCAAATAGCACTAAACGGCCGAGGATGGAGGAGAAAAATAATAGTGTAGATGTGCGCGGTCCCGGCCCAATCATCGTGGCGGCGGCGGTGGTGGCGGCGTAAGCTGCTTACCGTCCCATTGGGGGACATTACACAGATTGCCGGCAGACACGCAACGAACGCAAAGGAGGAAACGGGAATTATAATGATTTTTAGGATGGCGAGGATTTCGTCGGTTTTGGACGTGTGGTATAATTTAGGTTTCAAATTGCACAGGTGGTTAGAATTTTGATGTGGGTGGGATATAGTGGTTCTTGAAAAGATCAAATTGTACCTATATAATATTCAGAGTTATCCTCTTTTGGTCGGGCGGTCCGCCCTGAATTTGATGTTTTCAGTTTCTCGAGTTCTCAAGATTTTTCCAGATCCTCAGGATCTCATCAGATTTTTTTTTATATTTTCAGGTCTAGCGTTAAAGTTCTCTTTATTTTACGTTTTCAGTTTGTCAGCATCTCAAAGTCTTCAAGTTCTCAAAGATTTTCATCTTCATATCATATAAATGTCTTGAGAAACATCTTTAAGAATTCTTTGGATTTTACATCCCTGTTGGGTACTTTGTCTTCATTTTAACTTTTTAATTGTCCTTTCTCACTGTTCCTAACCATTTTATGTACAAATGTTAAGTTTCTATTCATTCACTGATTTCACTCAAGTCTGCAGATTTTAGACCTCGAGTTTCCCACGAAACCAATTAACGGGTATTTATTATAATCCCGACCCTCCTACACAATCCGATTATTTTCCGCAGCTTTTTTGCGACGCTTTCACCACCAAATATGGCAAGAGCTTTACTGCTGGCAAACTGGAAAACTTACAGTTATGCAATTACCTAGCCAAAACGGGCTTATGGCATGTAAATAATAAATCAGACATGAAGTGGATAGAGGTGGATTTTTATTGGGTGTAAAGTTTTTATGGATTTAGCAAATGGATTTATGATATCCAGCCTGGTAAATGATAGTTTGATGGGCAACGTAATTGAAGCTCCACCACTCGACCAAATTGTGTTAATTTAGTTTATAGCTGTACGTTTTGTAACTAATGTGTGTTGTATCGGTATGGGTAGGGCCATAATAAAAATTAATTTTCATTTATTGATCTTCTATTGCCAGGAAGAAAAGGGTCGCAAAGAGAAAAGGCATTGAACTAACTTTTACGAAATAAGATATCAAGATGCACTAGAACGAGTTCCACTTTGGCAGGCATAACGATAGATCAAAATCGACATTCATTCACATTCCGCTGCATAATTCAACGACAAGATTAATTATTTCTCTCGAACAATAACTAAAACTGACAGATGATTTGTAATGACTGGAGTAAAATGCAATTGTCTTTAATAAATCTTGTTGAAATTTATGCCCTAGTTTTTGGACATCCATTGGGCGTTGAACTGATGCACTCAATGTTTGATATTTTTAGATAGTAAATTTGAAATGTGTTCCGGATCAATATTCCGCGTTCCATCTAACGGCAATTTATTTTATCTTCACACTAAATTACTTATTTATGGCGAGGTGATTTAACAAGCTAATAAAGATCTTAAAAATTGCAACAAAAATGAAAACACCTCTGCTTGATTTCTATACATTCCAGACTGCGTGTTTCAAAACACGCTACAATTGCAATAATAAATTACGCAAACAAAACAATTCCGTTTCATTCCGGGTGGGTCGTGGTTTTTGAATTAAGATTATTATGATAAAATTTCGACATCTCCCATTGGTTACTGTTATCAGCAAGGACCCCATAAAGCCTGCGCCCCCGCCATCTTTCATTGTTATTATAAACAAAGATTCCGGACACGCTTTATAAAATGCCGCAGGAACATTTATCAGTAGCAATGATTATCTCGTTATTGTTCTGTTTTTCTTAATATGTATTTATACAGGGTCTGTGGTGGATCGGTTTTTAGTCGCCAGGATGCCCAAGAACCACTTGCGAAAAGATATATGAAGTCTTTTTGTATAGACAGAACGAAAATCCGGGGAGCACCTAACCTCTTCCTCCTCCATCCGAATTTATATCGCGCTTGGCGGCTGCCGCTTTATTTTTCTTATTAGTCGTATTTTTCGTGGCTTTGCGCGTATACAGAATACGTTATATCCCGGCCGAGTAAATTGTGTGTTACAAATACTGATTAGATGGGCTTCCCGGAACCGGCACCCTGCACGAAAAACTCCCATCTACACGGTCTTCGGGAATCATTACGTCGTCGTCAGACGAGAACGGTGATAAGATCTCTTGTAGGTGGCACTGTATGGCCCCTATCCTTCGATGCTTCCTTTATTTATGACCGTCTGGTCGGAGGATTAATTTCGCCTCGTATCATTTTTTAAACGTTCACATGTGCTTTCTTCGTGTCACTAAGTGCAATTAGTGCAATTAACAGAACGCCGCTGTCTCAGCCAGACTGTTTTAATTCAATTTTCCAATTTACACTGTCATGATGCCATACAAGGCGGACGTTTTGCGGCGATACACTCCAAAGTCGGCGTCGCCGATAAGATCCATCCCGATAATTTAAACACCCGTATCTCCAATTATATTCGTTATTCCCAATTGTTACTAACGAGACCATTTATACCTCTCGCATTCAACGGAATACATTGTAAACCGTTCGCTATCTGATCTGAAATTTGAATAATTTGCGACAAATTGCGGCGTTACAATATGGTGGAGCGATAACCGCAAATATGTAACGAGCGTGGCGGCCGGGATGTCGAGATTCTTGCTGGATATTGTCGAGGACGAAGGATTGGACGATTTCATGCGATACACTAATGCATATTTTTTATGTCACAAAACGGTATTTTTCCCTACACATTGCACGGAACTGCTAGAATGTAAACGATACAACCGCCCAGTTTTGAATAATGGTATTGCAGAATAGGAGTACATATTATAATGTACAAAAAAAAAACGCAAATCCAACTAAACTAAAGTGTTCCACTCTTGTCGCTTCCACTCTCATGTATTATTCGGAATTTATAAAAGTAACTCATTTACAATCACCCTGTGGGTATAGTATCGAATGTCTAACCGCATATTTACTATTTTTCTCCGTTTCTCCTTATCTGAAATTTTCTTTTGAATGTCAGGTTTATAGTCCCTTTTTGGGATTTTAAATCCTGTTAGTCTCGGTTTTCTTATACTCACCCAATTTCTATTACTATTCTTTAAAAACATACTCTTGTCACAATGATGTCATTCATTGATTTCAACTTTTTTTTTCCCTCTAGATAAATAAAACATTATGTATGATATGAACAGAAAAAATTAACGAAAACTTTTTTGACCTGACCTGTGGATTCTCAAAATAAAAAACGGCTTAAAGATTCGACAAGAATGTTTTTATTAATTCCTTCTCTTTTCTACAATACCCTTTGCAATTTTGATTGCCGAATTAAGGGGTTTTTACATCATTGTGCCAAAACACCGTTTGGCGAATTAAGGGGTTTTTACATTATGTGTTATTGACCCTTTGATTTCTTCTTCCGTATGCAAATGAAATATCTATAGAAAGGAAAAAAACCGACAGATACTGTCATAAAGTAACCTCAATTATTTATTCAATATATTTGTCTTGTCTATTAACATCATGTCGCGGAAGTTGGGAGGGTCTGTTTTCTATTAAAAATAAATTGGAACACATGTTCGTGAAATTGTAGGTGCTTTAATTTACATTATTTCTGGTTGGCTGTTATATTCCCTAGATTTATTTGTCGACAATCTTATTCTCACCATATATTCGGGTTTCATAAATTAGGTATCATGTCCAAATTGAAGATTAGATTATTTACTTCTTATAGACATACGGAGCGTTAATATTGATTCTTACTTTATGAAGAATTATATTGATGAAGGAAATTTCAGTGCCTGGAATGAGCTTTTCCTCGTCGACAATTTATTAATTCCACGGCTACAATAATTAATTGTGTGATTTCATTTTCCATCCTCTCACGAAATCCGCTGATTCATATCCTTCCATCTTCTTGTAGTCTCATTATTAACACGGAAAATATTGCGTGTTTGTGTGCATCTAAAAACCCCGGTAAACGTTGCACAATTTCCTTCGC
Source organism: Diaperis boleti (assembly GCA_963583935.1). Taxonomy (NCBI): domain Eukaryota; kingdom Metazoa; phylum Arthropoda; class Insecta; order Coleoptera; family Tenebrionidae; genus Diaperis; species Diaperis boleti. Next base: position 55,395,221 of record OY757242.1, on the reverse strand, counting down.
GTGTCTCTTAATAATTCCGTCACTGTTTATTTTACCTCCAAATTTTCAGCCACTCATTAAGTGCATGCATGTCAACTGAAAAAAATCGAGGAATTGTGCAGCACGAGATAATTAATTCCGGATTTTTGTTTGTGGTCAATATCAGTGCTCGTGTTAACTTTAAATCTAAATCCTCCTTTGCCATATTTTGAAGAAAATATAAAGGTATCTAGTTAAACACGAATTTGAACTTTTTTGTTTGTTTCAGCTTCTGGTTTTACACCTGCTCCTCCTGGGTCTTCTCATAACACCAACAACCGCAATGAGTGGCGTCGGTTGTCCCACCGGCTGCGTTTGCAACGACGAAACTTACGTGGTGCTGTGCGAACGGAACAAACTTGACGTGCTCCCGATCACATTGAATCCAGCAATTCAAAGACTGGTGCTTAGGAACAACAAAATCAAAACCGTGGACGCGGCGTTCCAATTTTACAAAGACTTACAATACGTCGACTTGTCGAATAACCACTTGGTGAATATCCCGACGAAGAGCTTTGTCTACCAAGAGAAACTCCAAGAACTCCACTTGAACAAGAACAAGTTGTCTACGATCACCAACAAGACGTTCCAAGGTTTGAAGTCCTTAACTGTACTCAATCTTCGGGAGAACTTCCTGGAGGAGCTGCCCCAAGGGCTGTTCTCCATCATGCCGAAATTGGAAGAGTTGAACCTGGGACAGAATAGGATATCGAAGATCGATCCCTTGGCTTTCGATGGTTTGATGGCATTACGTGTTCTTTATCTTGATGATAACGCGTTGAGTGCCGTGCCAACAACTTCGTTTTCGGTTTTGGGAAGTCTTGCCGAGCTGCATGTGGGCTTGAACGCGTTCTCGTTCTTGCCAGACGATGCTTTCAAAGGATTGGGGAAGTTGTCAGTGTTGGACTTGAGCAGTGCGGGACTGTCTAATATCAGCTTCCATGCTTTTCGGGGTTTGTCGGGGTTGAGGAGTTTGAATTTGGTCGACAACAAGCTTCAGAGGATTCCTACGACGCAGCTGGGCCATCTGGCAAGGTTGGAGGAGCTTGCTATTGGACAGAACGACTTCCCCGCAGTGGAGAAGAACTCTTTTAAAGGGTAAGGAAATGCTTTATATGTCTATATAAACACTGAACTTAACACCTTGCTGGCCTTTCTATGAAAACTACAGCAATTGTGATAATCATTTCAATGTACCATATTCTATATTCTCATTAAATCGATAATTTTATGTTCTAGACTGAGCAACTTGAGGAAACTGGACATCACCGGTGCCTCGTCCCTACAGAAAATCGAGAAAGGAGCCTTCAGCGACAACCTGAACCTCGAGTTCATCATCCTGGCCAGTAACAAGAAGCTGGAAGATCTGGAGGAGGGCGCCCTTGTGGGCCTGCCCAACCTGAAGCACCTGGTGCTCAAGGACAACTCCTTCAATTCCTTCTCTGAATCCATGGTGTCGTGGAACGAACTGAGATCCCTAGAAATGACGGACAACCCGATCTTTTGTGACTGCCACCTGCTCTGGCTGAGCAACCTCATCTCCATGAAGAACCTAAGCAACGTGCAGTGTTCGATGCCGTTGTCTTTGCGCGAACGGCCGTTGAGGACCCTGAGCCCCGACGACTTGGGCTGCTCGTTCCGAGATCCCCGCCAGCAGGCAATTTTAGTGACTTTGTGCGTGAGTGCGGTCGTGCTGTTGGGCGGATTGGGGCTGCTGTTGTTTAGGTACCGTCAGCGGGTGCGCGAAGCCCTTAAAGACTACAAGTGGAACAAAAGGGCGATCAGCAGGAAAGAGCACGAGTACCAGAAGACTTTCTCGGATGACGAGTACATCGTCCGGTCGGCTCAGCAGGGCATCAAGCCGATCCCGGTGACTGAGTTGTAGCTAGAACTGAGCGCGCCGCCCTCAGGGGTGTTTTGTTTAGACGAGGGGCGGCGTGCTCGAGCTCCGCGCGGGCCGGGGGGCACACTCCCAGTCACAGGCTTTACTTACATTACCGGGGACTCGTGCAGAGCTCACTCCTTGCGAGCTCTCAACTCCGAGAGGAACGGATTCCCGCGATGCCACCGGGACATCTACCAACATTAGCCGGGGGCGAGTTCTTACAAGTTTTCAGCAATAAATGAATCCATTCCAAAATGTGATTTACGAAATACATAGACTGTACAGTAGGTTTTAAGTATATTTTTCTCGATGTCTGACATGTCGCCTGTTTTACGAGGGACCATATTCGCGTATGACTCATAAAGCAGGTACAACACAACCATGGACATACAAATCGTTTACGGGGTGGCATACCATTTGTCGTGTTCAATATTTGTATGTCTGTCTGCTATATTCACGTTGTAATTCCGGTGTGCGAAACTGCTCTATATCCCAGTGTCTGGACACGTGAATTATAATGAAACCAAGAGAGTGATGTTTATCATATTATAAATCTAAGAAGATGTGATATTTAATGACTGCAAACGTTTAGATGCCGTTTTTGTCGACACAAGGTATTTGTGTTAAGAAAGTATACAACTTTGTGAGCACTGAACATATACTTTCCTAACATGCTTGCTTGCCAAAAACATGCTGCTATTTTTACAAATCATCAAAACGAAATTCCTTTTGTGTTCAAACACTACAACACAACGTTTCCGGCAGCTCGAACTCTCGTTGCGGTCATCTAAATAGCACCCAGATTTGATATTTTCAACCTACTTGAAAATATTTAAGTCGATGTACATAGATGTACCATGCAATATTTCTATATATTTTGTATATATTCTAAATTTCTAGGAACGTAGCAGAGTATTTATTAATTTTTTATCGTGTGATCGATTCTACAGACAAACAGAAATATTGCATTCCAAGAGCTGAATTAATTTTGTGAGTGATTGTGACCGTTTGTGTAAACGAAACCAGTACTTTTATTGCCAATAGAACTAATTTCCACCAGTCCTTTAAATGTACATTTCCAGATTTTGTATACAAAATTGTGTAGTGCTGAACACAATTCATGAACTAGTCATAGTTAAATTATTATACCTAGACAAAGAGTGAATGTTTTTTTTGTATTTTTTGTGTGTAAAAACAAAGTGCATTTTATATTGTAAATAAACATAGTGTTTTGTACATATTGACTCTAACCTTAACTATCAATATTTACAATAAATAAACTATTTCAGATCTTTAGCCGGACTTTTATTTTGAACTTTGACTACGAGGACTACTTCTACTTCGTAATTGCGTTTCATCCAAACTTCAACTTTAAATTCCAACTTAAACTTATTTAAAACTTCCTTCATAGTTGGATATCATTTATACTTTTGAATAATCTTATAAATATTTAAAAAAGGTTCGTCAATTCTGTTATTCGTTATCTTGCTTTGCCGCAGTGGATACGGTTGTACCGTTTGCTAGGACCACCACTATTATCTTATACAGTAGTTTTTATTTTCTCGCATAATATCCCCAAAAATAAAGTAAAACACTCATCCGATTTGACCGGTGCAACCAATAGGTAAACAATTCTCTTATCTGACAGAGTACGCAATTTCGCCCGATTTGAACTTTACGAATATTATTTGTGGTCAAAATTTCATAACGATCGGTTGACCAGTGTAGTAGCCTTTGTGGAACAGAAAGAGAAAGAAATAGAAACAGAGATACAAACATTCACTTTTATATAATATAGAAGTTTATGACGAAGAGCAAAATTGCCGAGAAATATGAAGTTTCTAATCGTATACTGTTGCCAATTCAAGTGCTCCAATTTAGAAACGATCCAATATACCCTACTTTCCCCTACAAAGTAGGAACATAGATATGCAAACGCATTTGCAGTAAAAGAATTGAAAAAAAAAATGGAAATTTACTACTACAGGATGATTCACGAAGTTACGCAAATATTTAATAGTCCTTAAAATATGAGGAGACCTAAAAAAAAAATAAAAAAACCAAGGCTTTAATTTTTTTTTAATTCCCTTATCTCTTGGCCTAAACGAAATAGTATATTATTATTATTATACGAGTTCCTGTGTAAATTGGGTGCTTTCCGGCACTAGGGTTTTAAAAAAGCACGAGTGAAACGAACGTTACACAGGAACGAGTGTAATACAACGTTTTATAGTTCGACACCACCTTGGCAAGTCTTTAAATTGCTTAAAATTCATAAAAATAGTGTGACGTTTATCTGACATTTTATTTTTACATGACAGAAGAGTGTTCACGCAAGCGAAAATTTGAAAATTCTGACAGTGTCGAACCATAAAATCACTTTTTTGCTGCATTGAGTCAATTACAGTCGACTCCGTCAAAATCGAATTGTCACTTGCCATCGAAAAAAGTTCGACCTAGAGCACTTCCTAAAGAATAAAAAAAATACGAGTGTGCTTTAGACCACACGACTGAAATAAAACTTCAGTTCGCCATTGTGAAAGTGCTATTAATTTATGTAAGTTTATAAATGGAGCTAGAGAATCCTGAATTAATACCGTCTGCAGTATTGGATAATGCATGTTTCAGTTTGTGGTCAGCGAAAAATCGGCAATTATGTGTAGCGATTAAGATACAAATAGGTGTATTGAGAGAAGTGCGGATTGACATCGGATAAGACGCGGGTTCAAATCCCGTTAAGGCAAAACAAATTTCTATGAATTAATTATTGTAAAATCGTGCATTAAAGAAAACTTCGCTTCGCTCGATCACTCTTTTCGTAACGCTCTCGTCACGCATTCACCAGCTTACTCGATCCCGAAGTCAAGTGTCCGTAAAGAAGTTTTACTTCAAAAATAAATGGCATTTTATTATTTTAACTTTTTAATGAACTGATTTACACTGTTTTACGTAGTGCTGGCGACAGAAAATATTGTATAAATTTGAAAATGATAAAATCAAATTACGCAAACTTTATAGACATGTGTAGTATAATATATTATGATAATTATGTCCCTTAGACTTGGATTCACAAGTGGTATGTATTGCCATCCAAATAATTCGACTTAGAAGGATGGCGACTTTGAGGGGGTCGACTGTAATTCTTTCAGTTTTAGTTTGATTCAAAATAACTTTATTTTCATATAGTGACCGACATGATTATGTCCTACGGTGACACCCGTGGGAACGCTCTTGCGGCTCGGGAGTTGTACAGTGTGCGATTTCTGAATTCCAATTTGGAGTATCACAGAGTATGGCTTGGTGAATTAAATTTTACCATGACGAATTAGAATTTTTTAACAATGAACTCGAGGAATTATTAATAAGAGAAATGTGGTTCTTACCTTAGTTGTGTTTGTTATTTATGTTGCTGTGGGATATTGGGATTTTGGACCATTTAGAAACTGCTGTTTCGGCCTGACCGGTTTCGGTTACTTTGCATACAGTTTAAAATTTTGTGAATTTCTTTACATGTGACCTAACCTAACTATTATTTATTTATTTATTTATTTATTTTGTGTTTGACATAACTTCGGCTTACTCTTTGCCAACGAGTTACTGGTTTACATCTGGACATTTCACTTTATGCTATAACTAATTACACAAATCCTTAAAACATTGAAATGCATACGATCCGGTTTAAATGCATTTGTCAAATTATAAAATGAATGCTGTTTTCCGTAAATGGTGGTTATCGCAACTAACTTCTTTATGTTCTATGTTACATTATCCCTAAAGGTGTTAATACACTGCTATATTTCACTTGTTTATTTGTATGTAATCAGTGGATGTTTAACAATAAAATTTACATCACGATTGGTAAGCCTGTGATTTGGTTGTGATTCGATGACAGATGGTTGACAGATACATTTAATTTGGTTGTAGATAATCTGCTCAGTATACAGGATCTGTGGGGTAGATTCTTCTTGATTTTCGGCTAATTCTTTGTAATTTTGCAGATTGAACATTTGATTTTGAAGAAGCACCTCGTGTCGTCGTATGTAAGAAATATTCTGCAGTATCTTCATATTTTATTTCAATTGAGACTGGTAGATCTGATGCTTAAAACTTCGGACATGACAATATTCATCTCCTTCGATGCCTGCTCGTAAGAAAGACATATTTTTGGGGGCTACAATCTTTCCTTTTCCGGTAAAGTAGTTGCTGAGTTTTACGTCGATAACTATAGCTTGATTCCCTTGTTGGGAAACAGGTGGTTTCCTGTAGTCCCATTTTAGGGATATTATACTAGGGCACAGGGTTAAGGAGTGTCCAAGCCAAGACGCTTGTTACCTGTATAACACAAAGGGACATAGGACGGAAACAATGGGATTCCCCAAATCAATTAGAAAAAACTTAACCAAGCTGGGTGGGGAGATAGTGGCACCACGGGGGCCTGTAAGTCCTAATCGCGGTAATGGTAATCCTCAAGATTAATCTGGGGGTCCAGTACGTACTGGTCCAGGAGCCGAACCAGGCGAGGACCAACAAGGGAGGTTGGATTCAGAACACGATAGGGACTGCTATTATCCGGGCTAGCGACCGTCTGATTTCTTCAGGGAGAGAGCACTGTTACCGGCTCCAAGGGGACCGTGTTTGAAGAGGAAATGACTAGCCTCGGACTTGGTGTCGAGAATCGAGACAGTAGGGCCACTTTCCAGGCGGTGAGGGATGACGAGATTCTGTTATCAGTCATCGACGTGACATTCGTCCGGCCAAGTGGAGGTTTGACGATGGAGACTGCTGAACACGGATTCCTGCAGCGACCACCTATTTATATCCCACGATATAATGTACAGACGGGAGATAAACACTCTCAGACCCATAGAAACAAATTGCTGGATATGGAGGGAGAAGCGAAAGGAACAAATGGGTGCAGGAGCTGCTTGGAGAGGCTATAAATGTCTCACCGGCTGAGGCTGTTGGTAAGATGTCCCAGGCTTAGAACTGTGTCTTCTCACCTACAGGTCCGGGAGGAGGCCGGTGTGCTGAGGTCGCGGAAGTGTATCGCTAGCAGGAGGAAACTCACCCGCGCCAGAAGCGAGAAGACAAGAGCTGAAAATCTCATGGCTTAAAGGACCGCCAAGAGGGCACTAAAGAAAGAGGTTGCGGCGGTACACGAGCAAGCTCTCGTGGCTAAACATTTTTTTCGTGACTTATTTGCCTTATAAGATGACTTTTCATGGCAAATTGGTGGTGAAGGGAAATAAAAACTACTTGCAGCCAATCTCAAAATCTACACACTCAATTTCACTTTTGTCAAAGTATTTTTTCCGAAGATACTCGTGTTGTTCTCGCCTAACTATTTTTATTTTGTCTTTACTACTTCTTTCTTATTCTTCTCTTTTTATTTATTTATCCATTTATTTTCAAGATAGTAGTCGCTGTCAGTTGTGGCACTTTTGAAATAATGTATGTTATGTATGCTCCATTTTTCCTTCCATTGTGATAGCACCCTCTTGAATACTTCAGATATATTAGGATGAGGAGGATGAGAGCCCAAAATTTCTTTTTGCTTACAAAACGCAGATTACTCACCAAATCAAATCAAATCAAAGTACATTATTATGTTTGCACTTTTGTTTACAGTTTTATCTTAGGAACTAAAAATTTCTATTTTGAGTGGGTGCTGCTGAGGATTAGGGCCTTTTCAGCACTTGATTACCACCGAAATCAAAGTAATTTCAGGTCCGACTGCACACTAAACACACAGCAAACATTTAACAACATCAGATTAAAACGAATCATTAATGGTTGTATTAAAACTGTTTGTCCATTTTCGATGCGGTTTTTGTGTCGATTTTAATTTTATATCCATATTGCCTCACCGTTTTATGGCCATTATGCGTCAGTTGGACTTGATAAGGAAGTTAATTTCCAATTTTGTAGTGTTTTTAACTCACTTGTTTAATTATTCTCAAGGCTACGACTCATTAACTTTATCGTTCTTTTATCGATTTGTGGTAACTTTCATTGGCGAATCTTTTTCGATTACAGGATTTTGTTATTAGTATGCAGACCTGGTACGTGTTGTTTTAAAGAATGGACTTACATGCCCGTATTATGACATAAAGAGAAATAATTAATCAAGAGACAAGGCCGCTGTCGCTGTTTTTAGCGATTACACTTTGGACCAAATTCGCAATAAAAGTGTAGATTACGTCAAAGGATTGTTAAATATGTTTGCCTTGTGGGTATGCAGTAATTTTTATAGTTTAAAAATCACTGATAATGTCTATTTGTTGTAGTAATATGCTAAAAATAGTAATGTCGATAGTTGCTATTTCCTATAAGATAGTTACCTACCTTTTCCCACTCCCGTTTTTCAATTTCGTTGAATAAACAATAGCAGACCTAAAATGAATAAAATATTATTACGTCTTTAATCATTAAAGATACATATAACGGGGAGAAAAACTTTATCTCACAACAATGTCTTCATATTGTTATAGATAAAACATTAAAAAATGATGTTCTATAATTTATTAAATAATGAAAGTTTTATTTCGTCAGTGTTTAGACCTACATACTTACACGTAATAGATAGTTATGTAAAATACATATTATGTGACAAATGAAAAATACTATGATACATTGGTTAAGTTTTGCAAGTTTCCACTCTCTTGGAGTGAGAAATAAAATGTTACTGCTAAATAACTACATATAAATAAAACCGATACTGTCTAGCAACATACCAATAATTATTACATTTATGACCAAAAAATTTGGAATTTAATACAATCCGATTCCTGAAATTATTGTTGTTATATTGATATTAATTTGTTGAAAATTGAGTCGAAATTAGGAATGATTTATACAGGATGTTTTTAAATAAATGTATATATTTCAGACGACGATTCCTCATGAAAAGATTTTAAACGCTAATTGTTAAACAACAATAAACAATGGAACACTATGTACAGAATGAAATCAAAATCACAATAAATGTTGGAAATGCGCACCCAATCTTCTCATCACCCTTCTCACCCTGTATCTAAAAACGAAGGCCTTGCGGGCCCATGTTTATATGAACTTTTTATTTTAAAAATAAATTAGGAATCGTCCTCTGAAATATCGAACACTTATCAAAAAACATCCTCGATTATTTTTCCCACAAGTCTTTTTAAAGTACACATACATATACATTTTTTGATGTGGTTGAAAGGTCTCTTTACGTTATACAGAATGTTCTACAATAAGAAAACATATGTTATGAACTCGTAAGTAAAACATACTGCATACATCGGTCCTCCATAAATGATTCATACATCATGTCGCCGCTGGAAAACAAATTTTACATTTTAGATGACGTTCAAAAGACTGTATTATGTTTAAAGAACTTGCACAATATTGCATCTACCAGGTGGGGTAATTATTTAGATATTAATTATTACTGTTTACAAGCTGAGGAATATTTACAGAGCTATACAGGGTATTATGGAAGTCCTAGCATTTTTTTGGGAGAAAAAGAATTGTCGTTGATCAGTTGATCAGTTGAGTGTCGCGCCGCTATGTATTGTTATGATGTGTGCTCGATTCTTGTACTCGTTGATTATTTTATTATGATTTCGGACGTCCCAGATGTAATCGCGTTTTGGAATTTGAACCTGAAATTTTCAAGTATTCGAAGATGTGCTTCGAAGTATTCGAACTGTCGGTGTGTCAACATTTATCCCTGATGAAAGTTAGAGAGTTTATTATTACATGCTAAGCTACTTCAATATTATGAATATTATGATAGGTGAGTACATGTTTCCATTTAAACAGTTTTTATTTCGATTCGTTTATAAGTTTTTGTGCCTTCCTGACAGTCAATGAACGTCGATCCATAGGCGGGTATTGATTTTAGAGGTCAAATTATTCTGAATTTTAACTCCGTAAGGGAGCCTTTGCGAGAAAAATGATAGATATTTTTTTTATTTTGACGAGTTCTACTTGTGGTTAAATTTTCTGCTAGGACTTCCATGACACCCTGTATAAACAGAAATATAATTTCCGACGAAATAAACAAATAAATTACCCGATTCCTTGAACTTCGTAATAGAGTTTATTTGAGGCAATTAGTTCCAAAACTTGTTCTTTCGAAAATTTATGAAAATCAAGGTGGCAGTGGATTCTGATAGTGTTTACCGCACCGGTTCTATATCTAATTTCGGATAGTGGCAAAAGTGGTTCTTTCTAGGCGATAAACGCAAGTAAAAACACGTTCAGTTCCAAAACTCGTTCTTTTGTAGATTCTCTTCTGATGATACTTACATTTTTTCAATTTCTAACCTGTAATAAGTTTTCTGGATTGATAAACAATTTAATTATTTACCTAATATTAATAATTAAACAGTTTAAACAAATAAATATCGAATATCAATATCTAGTAATAATAAATAACAAGAACATAAATTTTAAGTTTCATCATTCATGCATCATGTTTTATCAATATTATGTAGTCAAAACTGTTTTTTTGAAAATTCAAAGTATCAAAACTGCTTTTTTCGAGTTATTTTTTTTTACTCGTTCTTTCAAAATTTGGAAACGCTCTCATTCTGCAAGTTAGTTCAGCTATGTCAGATACGTAAAAAGAAAAAATAAGAAGTAAATACACCTTCCAGTTTTTTAGTAAACAGTTTTTCGCGTTTTGCCAAAAATGGCTTAGAACCAAAAGAACAAGTTTTGGAATTAACGGCCTCATTTTATTTGTGTACCGCCTTTGTTGTGTCATATATTTGTACATTTGGCCGACTTGGTCTTTTCTTTAGTATTCTCAGGGTAGCACTACGGTTCATAACTTTGGCTTTTGAATTTCAAAAATCCGGCAAAAAAGGCAAAAACTTTTTGAAACTACAAAACTTCAAAGTCTGACGGCAATGAGATATCTGTTATTCGCTATGACCACTGTAACCTATCTTTTTCCTCCATATCAAAGGTCAATACGATGTTGCCGGTTGTATTTTCAAGATAGAATGCAGTGTTGCTGGTTTTTTGATTTTGAAAAAGACCACAACCTGTATATTGGGTTGTCGATCAAACTTCATCAGACGAGGCATTTTATCCCAATCACTCTGATGTACAATCGCTATTCTGAATAAGATTGTTTTTTTATTGCCTACTGTCTATTTGTTTATGGTTTCCTCTCTACGTTTCATAAACAAATAGACAATATTTGTTTGTCAACATTTTAGTATTTATTTCTATACATACTATACTGCTACGTTCGTATAAGGACCACAAAAAAGGGACCAATTGTTAGAAACGTATGCAAGTGATTCAAGTAGTTTTCAGTTATTTAAATGATACTTGTAAAGTTAATCATCAATTCTATCCTGTATGCAATGTTTTTCTTTGTTTTTGTTACCTTTGTAATAATTTACAAATTACTGCTACAAAAAGGTTTAAAAAAAGATTTTGTTTCTTATTCATACATCATAGGTATTGCTTTAGTTAGAGGGAGAATTTTGACGTTCAAAGCCAATGAGGTAGTATACAAAATTTTGAAACTTTTTTTATAAATGAAACTGCTAAAAATAGAGGACTCCTATTTTTTCGTTTTGCTTAAATCAGAACCGTTTTCATGAAAAAAATGAAAAACTATTTCGCGGGCGAATAACTAATACATTATTAGTTTCCAAGCATAGAGGGAGTAAGAGCGAAAAGGAAAGAATTACTTATAAAATGAGTGCGAGCAGTGCGAGTGAGAAATGGAAAGGCGTAGGTCCTCACTTAATGCATATGCCGGCCACTAATGACGTATTTTAAACTAGTACAGTTCTCTCATAAAAAATTAACGAATTTCAATTATTTTTTTTGCATTTTCAGTAAGAATAATTTCACCATAATAGCGCTAAACCATACACTTTTCGATGAAGTTTATGATTATTGTATTTTCCAAAAACTTTATTTTTTAGTATACTACCTCATAAGATGTCTGAATCATTTATGAAGATATGAGTGATCAAGAAGGACTGTTTGAGTTGGTATTACTTTTAAGATACTTTTTCTGTTCGGCTATTTGTAACCGTGCAGCCGGATACAGATTTGACGTAATGTCAACTGAGAGAAAATTGTAGGTTAGGTGAATAGAAATTCTAATAATTTAAAGAAATTAAACGAAGCAGAAATTAAACTTGAAATACAGAACGATAATCACACTAATGGTAATGCTCAAAATGCCTCCACAAACTGCTGCCCATTCAGTCTAATTTTACGTTTTAATTTCAAATTTGAAATGTCAGTAAGTTGTGAATGACAGCTTTCACAGGTGTGAAGACGTCGACAACCGGAAGTTGTTACAATAATTCTACCATTTAAAAATGGTCCTTCTTGATCACGCTGTATTTATACAGGAGATCTACGACTATCTACTAATTATATGAATAATTGGGACTAGACTCGAATTCACAGTCAGTGTTTAAGCAAATTTTTGATAAAGATTTATATGTATGTAGAAGACACTTACATAATAATATAGACTATTTTCTTCCTCTTCTGCATTTTTCTTCTCCATTATTCTATGTTGTCTCTTCTTTGCAGTCGCGGACCTGTGACTGACGTTTGTAAATTTAAAATTTTGGCACTGAATTTATATTGTGAACAACACCAGCAGTATCAGTGGATCCGTAGACCGTCTTCCAGGACCTGGAATATCCGAATATCCGGCGGTAAACAAGACGAAGCAAAAGTAAGAAGTAAGGTTAGTTGTTCATAAAGCCACATTTACATTTTAGTTCATAAAGCCATCTTTAATGTCAATATAATTGGAAGTCGTGTGAATTTTTTTCCGCAGTGTAGTACCTATCCTGATTCAACCTAAATTATGGTAATGATCATTACAACGCGATAAATATAGTTGTAATTTCATTTATTATGTATTACTCGCTTGAGAATCACAATTACATCCCGTTTTAGAATATCGCCGTGCAATTGTTTAACATTTTAAAATTGAAAAATCCTCATGAAAATTAAAGCGATTAAAAATAAAGAACCCGCCAATTGCTACGATCAGAGGCGCCATCTTTCTGCTTTGTTTTAAAGTTGGAGAAGCATCCTCAAAAAATTTACTTTAAACGTACAGTTTTAATAAATATCGAAGTAATTATGTACAGTTATGCCCAAAAAAAGATAAAATGGGATAATGTGTTGTAAAAGGGCGGTAATAATTAACCGAAATAGTTTATTTTCTCCATAAAAACATTAACTCATCTATCAAACGCAAGATGTCACCACAGTAGCCAAAACGTAAATATTGAAGTTTCCCGATTGTCATTAAATGCGCTTTTCTTTCATTCGACGTCACTTTGTTTTTCATTCCGAAAATCTGCAAGTGATATAAACATGGCAGGAATACTAACGGAGACTGGGGAACCAGGTGATCTAAAAGTAAGTATAACAACACCGCCTCCACAATGACATGTCCCCTTCGTGTATTTATCCAAATTGACTGATGAGTCATTAAAATTAATAACGCAAATAACAACAATCGGTTATAGAAATTCGAGAAGATTTATCACGAGCAACTCTACAAAAACGACGTCACCCCCAAGGCCCAGTTTGAATATGCATGGTGCCTGGTGCGAAGTAAATATCCAGCAGACATACAAAAGGGGATAATTCTGCTCGAGGATTTGTATAAAACTCACGAGGAAGGACAGAGGGACTATTTATATTATTTAGCGATTGGAAGTGCCAGACTTAAAGAGTACTCAAAAGCTCTAACATATGTGAGGTCCTTTCTTCTGATCGAGCCAGGTTTGATTTTTTCACATCACATCACATCGGCAAAATATTTATATTTTCTTTTAGGCAACCAACAAGTAATTAGCTTACAGCAAACAATAAAGAAGAAGATGGAAAAAGAAGGCTTAGTTGGCATGGCCATGGCAGGTGGAGTTGTTTTGGCAGTTGGAGCTATTGTTGGTGTAGGTATGGCTATTGCCAGCAAGGTTAAATCGTAGTGCTTCCACCATATCAAGTGTGATAGTGTTTAATATTTTTACTATACAAAATTGCCTTTTTCTTTCTGGATTCAGTTCTGTTTCTGTTACTTGATTGTTTACTTGCTATTAAATCTTTCATTTATCTTTGTTTTGTTACATTGTGTACTCTCTAATCATAAGGCGTTTTCTATTTTTTGTACTTTCATGGTGTGCTCTTTTTGTAATTTTATTTTATGCTTTTCATCTATTGTTAACATATCTTGGTGAAATAATGGTAGGAAAGTCACCAGCACAGGATGCATTATTTATTCTTGTTTGTAGACTGCAATGTGTAAGTCTGATGTGTATAGTTATCTTGATAGGTATAGGTTTAATTTAATCTAAGCCACTGTAAATGCAACGTTAAAATAAAATTTACTTTAGTTAAGAGAACTTTTTCCAGATGTGGGAAGTGGGGTTAAATTATATTTTTGCATGTCACCTTCGAATAAACAGTGACAGAAATTTTATTTTATGGGATTGAAAAGTGAACAGTTTTGCAATATAAGACAAAAATGATAATAATTTTATTGTAGTTCAGATGTTTCCCCACAAACTAATGTAGTTTTCATTAACTCTTGATCGAGAAAACTGCAAAGCAACACGCGGAACGTTGACTTGAGCCTACAGATGTCGCCATGGAATGGCCAACAATCATCAGTGAAAATTATTCGATACAAATAAATAAAATGTTGATTGGCTTTAACAATTTTGTTGATTTGACTCTTGACAAGTTCTAGTAACTTTGTCCTCTGGTTGGCAACGATTTGACAATTTAGTAACAATTTGCAGCCCATAAATTCCATCTTACAATTTGCAATAATTTCATCAGGTTGACAATTTCGTTCTCCAGAGAATAACATACATTAATACAATTCAACAATGCAGTTGTCCCACAATTTTCAAAAACCGCTTTTCTAGAAACTAGACGGAAAAATATACCGCTATTTTTTTGTTTATTCAAAATCACGCGTTTATTAGGTAAAAAAAAATCCGAAACATTCGGCTTATTTGAAACGCGCACCTTTCTGTGACGTCATCACGGAACAAAATTCAAAAGTTACTAGACGCGCGGACTAATGAGAAACGCACCAACCAATGATAAGGCTCCCCTGAAGTGACGTCACAAGAGGCGGTAAATGCACAGCGTTTGAAAAGGCTAGCCAAAATTGCTATTTTTCATCCGCTTTGTTATCTCAGGAAACAACTTTATTAAACAACAGAACATGTTTTAGGGATTCATGTTCTACAGTCTACGAGATGCTCTAGTTGAATTCGTCAAATTCAGTTGAGGGTTAAGCTATCTGATCTCATTACCACTTTCAGCTTCGACATCAAATAGATACAATAAAATGACTCCTTGGTCTACAGTCCAGAGTGTGCATATGCAAAGCTGTGACAGGTGCAAAGATATTGAAAGTTATTTAACTATGAATACAGAGATATCACAAAGACCGATTGGCAATATCTATAATATCTGGTCAATCGACCAAAGCGAAAATTCAAATTTTTAGTGTGACAAGGTAATTAAAGTTCCACAACAACTGAAATCCGCTGTAAAGGCAACTGACAATATGTCTGACTTAAATGATTCAATGTACTTTTATATCGTCGGGAAAAACTTACAAGTCCAAGCTAAGTACTGAGAGCCCCAGTGTCAGTTGAACGTTGTAACACTGTAAAACATAAACCACAGGCATCACGGCACTTCGGACTAAGTTCCAAGTTCTCCCTTCCCAACAATATTCAGGAACGAACAAATGAGGGAAAGGTCTAAGCACAGAAATAACATATATGGACAGAATGTTGCAAGAGATTTTTTATTTTTGTTTTGTTTTCTATTTCTAATTAACTATTACTATGAGTTACTAACTATATTCTTCTAATTGGTTAAACTACTTCTACTTGGCTAACAATTGGACAGAAATATTGATCGATTTAAATGGACCTATCCCCGACATAACAACAAAGTGCAACTTATATGACATTATTTAACAGTGTAAAGGAGGATAACAAATGCTACGCGATTCGACGGAGTCCAGGGTTTTTCTTTAGTTAGATGGTCCTCATCTGGGGTAGTAACGTTGGTAGTCAAACAAGAGCTGTCATTTGTCATATCACTGTCACAGCGTTATTGATATCGATTTTTTAGCTTGTGTTTTTGCTGAACTAGGTATATATTTTGAGATTTTCAGGACTTTGGATTCATTGTCTGCATTGTAAGTTATAAATCATATTATGTCGATATCGATAATGGGCAGGTGACTATATGACAGCTAACAACTGTCAAAGCTCTCCCATAGATGCCAAATATGACATTCACCTGCAGCAACGTTGCAACTTTTACTTTGGTCTCCATATGCGCGCGCAGTCCAGGTGTTCTGAGACAAGTCCATTTCCTAAAACGGACGAAATGGCATTTAAGCAATAATTACTTTCGGAAAGAAAAAAAAAGGTTAAATTGTATTTAACCAATTATCAATTCCTGAAAAGATAATAAATGGATTCTCGAGTATTTGGAACCGTTTATTCTATAATTTCATTTTTGATAGATTTCTGGTCCTATCCTAGTTGACCTGTTTATGATAACAAGAGGAGTACATGACAACATTTAAACAAACTAGCAAATAGTGAAGTCTGGTACGAAGCGATGGTGGCTACATTTATGACCGGACGCCAACAGTACACAAACAGGAAAATAATCATTTGCTAATTATATTTTCCTGTACTTACGATAAATTGCGCAGAAATATAAATAAATATAAGGAGGTTACTTGTATTTCCGACATGACACGTGGGTTTGGAATCGACTGTCCCGTAAAATGAATTATTGACGATTAGATTTTTAAATTCAACACAACTTTAAACATATTTAAAAACCAACCCTTCCTCTGGATAGCGGTGCCAAACTAGCCCCAGGTCGGATAGGCAATCCGAACTTCTACTTTCTGAATTACAGGTTCCGTACTTCAACGGCGAATTAAAACATGGTCAAATTTGGAATTTCTTAGTGAGAACAGCTTAACAACAGAAATAGGCTGAGAAGAGAGTTAAAAAATTTAAAAGATACCGTAGAGAAAGGTAAATACAATATTTAGAATATATAAAAATTTCGTGTCACGGTGTTTGTGGTCGAACTCCTCCCAAACGCCTCGACCGATTTTTATGATTTTTTTTTTTTGTATATTTGGTAGGTATGAGAATAGGTGGTAAACTATTTTTCACATAGACATGGAGGCCCAGGGGGCCCCCTTGGGCTGGACAGATTTTTCGGCTCGACCGATTTTTACGATTTTTGTTTGCTTTATTTGGTAAGTATGAGAATAGGTTGTAAAGTTTTTTTTTAAACATCGAAAAAATTACAGGGGGTGGGGAGCTTGCTACAGGGCAACGACAATAACAAATGACGCCGGCCACGAAAATTTATCGGACGGGGCTTTAAAAATTAAAATCGATTCTTAAGGAGTAAACTCCAGAGTTTCACTTCTGTTGCGCGTGGACTCCACACACAAATTTTTTGATGATATCTCGAGAACCGATTGACTGATTTGACTATTAAAACATCGGAAAAATGAACGACAAAAATTTTCTGATAAATTTTGTATGGAATCCGTAGGTAACGCCATCTCCGTAAAAACTGAATTTAATTCAGCTAAAAAGTTAACACAAGATTTAGTGATTCTGAGGCGGTACAAAGTTCGCCGGGTCAGCTAGTATTTAGATAATACTGAGAAGAAAGTGAAAAGAGATTATGAAAAAGACTAAAACCAGGTTTAGAAAGGACTGACTAAGAGAAAAATTGAGAATAGACTGACACTGAGAGGAGATCGAAACACTGAGAAGACAATATAAAGAAGGATCTACAGAACTTAAAAAGGAACGAAAATCTTAAAAATCAATAATAGTTACTAAAGGGAGGATGTGTAAAAGATTGTTAAGAGATGTGAAGAGGGTAGGAAGTACGTAGTGAGTAGATCAGGAAAGTAAACGTAAAAGCACTGGAAAACGAAAAAGACTTAAAACGAACTTAAGCAAAACTAAGAACAAAGTAAAAGAATTTAGAAAGGGATTTACTTTATTTCGCTTTTTGTTTATTTATTTTTCTTTCTGAAGATGACCTACATAAGTTTCCTTTTATGGTATGGCATAGTAGGTACTGTTACAATTTGATTTTTGCCGCGCATTCAGCACCCGGGTTCAGGAACGAATCGGATTAGAGATAACCTGCATATACAAAAAATACGATAGGTTTTGCAGTGCCGCGCGACTAAACCGAGATTCTCTCTTTTTCGTTCGAGATTTTGACGAGTTCACATTCAACGTAGTTTGCTTCTGGTAAAAGGGATTGCTCCAGAGAAATCGCGTTTGCGGATAGCATCGTTGAATGTGAGTTATTTCGATAACAAATCGCTTTAGCGGATAAATCGTTAAATGTTCAGATTTCGGAGAGAGGTAAGAGAAACTACTTTATTGCGTGCAGACCTTGACTATTTTCTTTCAATCAGATATGCAGATTTACCAGCATTTACTAGGATCATTTGCACCACCTAAAAGGGATAATAGCTGTGAAAATTCTTTCCTGGATGCACGGAGTATATTTCACGTGGAAACTGGTGTAATTTCCCAGGACCAGCAGGAGTTGCAGAATCACAGACTCGCAGGATTCGCCAGAAAGTAATTAGTAAGGTGTCAGGACAGCTCCAAAACCGGCAGGAAGCGTAATAGTTTCAGAAGATAAGTAATAGACATTTTTTTTATTATATTTTTTATGTGTTATCGATTCATCTAGTTTTTTGTTATATTAGCGTTCATTTAAAAATTGTAAAGTTTAGTAATCTTCTTAATGTAATTTAAACATAGGTAAAGTGCAAAAGTCACAATTTAACTTGTCATTTTTTAATTATTTCATCGTTCATTTCGTAATTTATTGCAACAACTTGTTATTCAGTCATTATAATTTCAATTTTTACCACGTTATTTAATATTGTATAATTGTAGGAAGTTTCTGTATTATTTTTATTTGTTCATTATATGATTTTGGGGACTTAGCTGTAATTCTTGTGTCACCATCCACACTTCTAAATTTTGTCAGGGCAATACAACAATTGAGGAGGTGATATTCAAAAGCCGACATGTCCATTTCGACCAAAAATGAGTTAGGTATCGATTCCGATCAGAAACGGTGGTGTGCGTCGATTGGTGCAGTAAGAATTATTCAAAAATGAACAAGTCCCATACTACAGACATTTAAAAATTGCCGATTCATTCAAAATTCTACATGTCCGAACCGGTTTTTATGGGCGAATTCAATCACAAGCCAACAAGTCCAAAGCTTTTCACATATCCGTCTTGGGAAAATCAATCAGAATACAACATGTCCAGCAGTTTCGCCAAGAGCTGTCAGTTTACTTGTATAAACGTGGCGTCGAATAGTGCTCTTTTCTTTTCCTGTACTTTGCTGTGCTTTTTGTGCGACGTTCGATTTAAATATCCTATAAAGAGTTTGACATGGATGCCTCTGTATCTGAAATTAACGCAGGCTCACGCAAAAAGTTGAAGAGACCAAACAAGCGCGAAAAGTTTAAAATTAAGAAGTAAGGTTATGTTTCTTCTTCTTCAAATTACGCAAATAATTTTATTCTTCCAAGATATTCTGACAACGATCCAGACCTTAAAAGCTTCACAAGACCTTGCAATCATAACAGTAAAACCCTGAAGTGCAATAGTGTTACATTAATTGAAATCAAACTACAAAGGGCCTGGTTCTATAAAACAACCAACAAAACGGAACAGGACCGAAAGATTATCCACATGTTAGCTGTGTGTGAGCCGGCTCGTACTAGGCCCAGGGCAGGAACACTTCCAGGAAAGGCCAAAAAGAAATCTGTTAGTGTATCCTACTTCTTTCGAAAATCAACTGCTGATAGCTGTACACCTGTATGCCAGAAATTTGTCATTGCAACCCTAGGGATTAAAAAGGATAGACTTATTTCTCTTGCGAAAACAATACATGCTGGTGAAACTCCCATAGAAAGGCGAGGTGGCGATCGAAAATCGAAAAAAAGCGAAACGAAGAAGCAAAAAATACGTGAATTTATAGGAAGATTTCAGGCATCAGAAAGCCACTACGGTAGGAATAAATCCAAACGCATTTATCTCTCATGTGACCTGAATATTAAAAAAATGCACACTTTGTATAACGAATCGGTCCCTCAGCAACATCAAGCATCTCCTTCTATGTTTAGAAGAGTGTTTGTGACCAGTTTCAACATAGGATTTAAGTCTCCAGCGTGTGATATTTGTTCAACTTAAACATTCTATTCAACAAACAAAGGATCAGCAGAAAAAAGTACAATTATGGCTCAATACCGAATTCATACATTAAGAGCAAAACCTTCTACAAGCTAGCAAAAAAAGAAGACCCTGCTTTGCACACCGCTTGCTTTGACCTCCAGCAGGTGCATTCCCTGCCAAAAACTCTAATTGGCGAAGCATTTTACAAACGGCAAATAAGCTATTATTCTTTCTGTTGCGTTGGGATGGATTCCAAACACCCCATATTTTTCACCTGGACTGAGGACCAGGCGGGACGTGGCTCTGTTGAAGTCGGTTCAGCTCTTCTGACGTACCTCCGTTCTTTTAATTTTGATGAAAACATTGTCACAGTCAGGCTATTTTGCGACGGATGTGGGGGCCAGAATAAGAACTGCCACATCATACACATTTTGGCATACTGGCTTCAACGTGAGTCTCCACAAAATGTTAAAAAAGTGGAGTTGATTTTTCCTGTGCGCGGGCACAGCTATTTGCCTGCCGATAGGGCGTTTGGTCGCGTGGAAAAAAAATTAAAAAGGCAAAACTTCATTACCAGTGCAGAAAAATACAACAAAATTTATAAAACAGAAGGGGAAGTTCGCAAGCTGGGGGCCGATTGGCAGCTTTACAATATAAAAGACCTTCAGGATGTTTATTCTAAAATCAAAGGTATGCAAAGCCAGAAAAGAATTTTCCTTAAAAAAACAGATCCAAATGGAAAACGACATCACACTGCCATCTGCTTCACTGCAAACGAATTCTTTAATTTTGAAGACCAAAATTCGAAATACTTGCCGCTAGTGAAAAGGGGTAAAAAAGAGAACGTGTTTAAGTTGAAGACACTGGAACTTAAAAATAAGATAAATCCAAAAAAGCTAAAAGATGTTAGGAAGTTGCTCGAGAGGCACTATGATCGACAAGAAGGTGATATTAAGATTAAGTGGCAGGATCTCCCAGAGTTGGATTATTATAAGAAAATACTGGAAGAGAATGAAGAAGTAAATGGAGAGGATGAATATGATAAAGAAGTAGTAAGCGATGAGGAAGAGCGGTGCAATTGTTTAGATGAAGACTGCAGCCTTCATGTATAAGTTTATATTTTTCATTGTTTGAGAACATTTTTATTGTTTTTTAAAGTCCAATAAATCTACATTACAATAATAAATAAATTTGGTTCGTTCAATTTCCGACATGTCCACAATGGTTCCAAACAAAAACCGACATGTTTTATTGTTTTTATTCTGGATTTCACAATTCAAAAGATATTTGTTCCAAATTTCACTATTTTCATCTAGTGCCCATAATCTAACATCTAGATGTTGTGGATTTGTTATTAACATTCCCAGTTTTCATATGTAGTTTTTCTCGATTTCCCACAATTATGGATTTTGGACATGTCGGCTTTTGAATATCACCTCCTCAATTTAGGTTGTAATAGGACATATCTAAATAATAGTACCTACTAATTAAAACTATATTAATTTGTTTATGCAACAAGTGTAAAAAATCATTGTTATTGCACATGACGTGAAATTTGAAATGCCATATTACTTTTTGGACGTGTTACATACAACATCATTTCTACAATCGTTCCAACTGACTGTTCTCAATTCCAATGTCGTGAACGACATGTATTTTAATAAAGAATAAGCGATAATAAATAATAAATTAATTTTAATTTGAAATATTCCTATATTTAAATTTAAAGGGACTTTTTAAATTTGCCAATTGTTGCTGATTCCGAAGACTTAATGACTTAATTAACAACGATACAGGAGAATATTATCATTTTGATTTTGTATGAGTTTTTCCTTCATTCTGCTGTTTTTGAACGGCAGGTTGGATCCATTTCAAAGTAAAATCTTTGGAAGTGTGAATTTTGTATATTCCTACATCATCTGAAACCCTATTCCTGCCAAAAGCAATATATTTTTATTTAATTATATTTTGTCTTCAGTGCAGTGAAATACGAGTTAATACATACCCACATAATGATGTAGCTAACGAACATCCACCAAAACCCATAATAAAAAATTAATTGGGTTGTAGGTAGGTTTGTAGGTTGTGTTGAGTTCGTCTGTGAGAATTTCGATTTTATTTCAGAAATGATGAGCAAGTGGCGACGTTTATGTTTGGCCTTTCAGTGGAATGCTTAAACAGAAATAAAGTGCAGTGTTGGTTGTACTCCGTAATTAAAAAAAAACTTCAGTTCGAAGTTTTTAGTTCCCCATTTTAGGTGAACTTGAACGATTGTGGTTACGAAACTCCCGTTTTATTTATAGAAGTTAAGTTACATCCAGGTAAATGCCAATCGGAAAGCCCTTCACATGAACTTCTCCAAACCGACTAATCATTGTGTAATAATTATGTAGAACTTTATGAAAGTTATTTTGAAATGTAAAGACATAGAGTTCCTTCAAGAACTGCGTCTTAATTGTAAGCTCCACCCGGTGGTTTCCAGTGAAAAGAACACTTTATACTTACCCAGATGTTGAGTTTCATTTTACATTTCTATAGAAAGGATCCGTGGCCCACTTTTCTGCAATTTAATGTTTTGCGTCTTGATGTCTGAAATAGATTTCTCTAATCAGTGGTATCTTATTGATTTCGCGAAATCGAGTCTTAAATTAATACTCTTGGATAAGAGTAGCATAACATGTTTGCACATCTAACTGAAATGGAGGAAGCGGATATGACTAACTGCAAGGGTTGATTTGTGCGGATTATAAATGGCTGACCGTTTAGTGTCATTTTATTTGCTTACTAGCTGGTACCGATTTGATCGGTGCAACGAACAGGTAAACCACGATGGGTAAACAGTGGACCGATCCGGGTGGCATTACGCTCATGTTACAATTTAAATTACAATTTAGTCCGGTTTGCAATTTAAATATTTCTCCATTTTCTGGATGAAGGAAAACTCTCTGTCGTGGATTTAGCTTTAGGAAATCCTAATGTTGAAGGTTCAACTTCAGTAAGTTCTGCTGTTCCAGAGCCTGATTTAGGCAGTTCAACGTCTACGCCTCCTTGTTGTGGTTGTTCTTGATCATTTTGGCGCTGGCCTTGTGCGGTTAACGGTATATCAGTTGTGGAAGAGGGTTGGCACATCCACTCTGGAAAAGTGTATCGCAGAAGGGATATATTCCTGTTTTGGCAAAAGCGTGCATTTGCAGGTGTAGCAGCTTTTGAATAAGCTTGCATGAAGAGGAAGAGACCAGTTACTTGGAAATGTGTGTCAGGATTTTGTTTAAGTCTGGTCTGAATTTCTTGGCCGTAATAAGTTTGAAGGGGCGAAAAAAAAAGTTTCAATTCGCCGTTGAATTACGGAACCTGTAATTCACAAAGGAGACATTCGGATTGCGTACCCGACATGGGGCTAGTCTGGCAGGTGGTACCGAACGAGAGAAGGGAGATCAGGCGGGGAGATGACTTGGATCAGCCGTTACGGTTTTGACGGTCGAGCTTAAAAATTTGTTAAATCTGATTTTATTTGCACCACGAGATTTCCATCTTGCTTAATGTGTTCCTTGTTAAATTCGAATCGTCAAAAATTGACTTTAGGAGAATACGTGTCTCATGTTTGAGTCTTCTTTATATTTATATTTTTGCCACACCTATAGTAAGTACTGTTACGATCAAAATTGACGTAACGTTTCTGTCAAGATTGGAGTCGGATCAACGGGCCACCTGATGCACCCACCGCTGATGGAATCGGTCAGATAACAACGAAGAAAAGGATCTCGAACTTGAAATTGATTGGGAACAGTTAAAATCTGCACAGTATAAACAGTCCGACCTTACCCTGACGAGTTACAAGCGGTATTTAATTTATTACAAATTGCGACATCTGCTACCTCTTAAATCCGTATTAATACAATTTGCTTCTCAAACCACGTTTGCAGAAACCTAAAATAGACGGCGATATCTGTACCACGTCACAGGTTGGAATCGAAACCGTTCGCCTATTTTTGCAGATATCACCCGTCGGCCTTTATACTCGTTTATGCAGGTGGTGTGCAGATTTTAAAAGTGTAATAGTACACATCAATGTAATTTGCAAACGATTATTTTTCTGTCCGCATAAATGCTCACTTGTAATTACATGAGTGCTTCGAAACTAGTTGATTAGCATCTACGAGTGTCATTTTCAATTTGTCAAAAAATTACACGAGTATTGCGTTTTAATCTACTTGAGTATTACAACAGATTGTTTCAGAAGCACGAAACTAATTCGGTAAGATTATTTCATGAATAAAGTTGTTCAAAGAATGTTTCCCAAATCGATTCATGTTGAAATCTGACATAAAAGTAAAAAATGTGACAGTAGTATTTAGCGTTGCCTTGGAAATAAAAACATTTAAAAAAGGAACATAAAGGATTATCGAATTGTCATTATAATTTAAAAAATAAAGTCTTACGATTGGTCGAAAACGATGATGAATGAAATAATCAGTAGAATCATTCGAATTTTGCCGTTTGTTTTGACGATGTGTTGTTGTGGCGTCCTGCCATAAACGTAGCCAATTCTTCCTGTAAATATTTCCAGTGGCATGTAGTCATGGTGATGGTCATTATTACTGAGGAATATGTCTTATTCTATGGGTAAGAATTAAAAAAAGATTTTGTTTATTTAAATCATAATGAGTAGTCTAAAGATAATGATAAAAAATAGAGATATGCTCGAAAAGAACTTTGGAGAGGTCTGAAATGTTCTGCAGAAGGAAGAATAATGTTCAAATACAGTTCTGAAGAATTTTGAGAATTGCTAGAGACTCTTGAAGATTGAGAAGTAAAAACAACGAAGTAAACGCTAATGATAAAGTAAAATATTTTCAATAAAAAAAAAAAACATAAGGCGTGAAGAGTAAGGTAAATAAAAAAAAGGATACGAATAATAAATGGTAAATGATGAAGAATAAAGGAATCAAACAAAATAAATAGAAGGAAAATATAGGAGAAGATATAAAACTGAAATATACAGGGTGTTATGGAAGTCCTAGCAGAAAATTTAACCACAAGTAGAACTCGTCAAAATAATGTTTTTTTTCTATTTACCACTTTGCTGAAATCCGCAATTTTTTTGAACATTTTTCTGACCCCTTATTTCACCCTCCGCTTATGACTAAATTGAACTTGAGAGTTTTTGCCGAACGAGGTAAACACGTTCTAACTTTTTTGGGACAAAAAAATTGTCGATAGTAAATTTTAGTTATCAGTTGTGTCGCGCCGGACGCTAAGAAATGAGCTGTGATCGATTCTTAAGCAAATACTAAGAATTTATTCATTGTAATTTCCACAAAAATGTTTTTTTATATGGTGCAGTTTCTATGGTGTTAGTGTTAATACAAATGAAGTCCGCCGCTTGTTTGTGTCTCGGACGTCCCAGATGTAATCGCGTTTTGGAAATTGAACCTAAAATTTTTAAGTATTCGAAGATGTGTGGTGTCGGTGTGTCAACATTTATCGTAAGTTTATTACATATTACGTTTTTTGAAAAGTCACTTTGACATTCGAATTTTAAATAAAATTTGTCAAAAGTTAGTAGTGCCAACCTAATTTAAATTTCACAGGATACTGTAATATATAATTTAAATGATCGCACGGTACGAACATAACCCCTTCAATATTATGCATATTATGGTAGATTAGTACATGTTTCCATTTAAACAGTTTTTATTTCGATTCGTTTATCGGGTAGCGTTTTTGTGGATTCCTCACAATGAATGAAATTGGGACCATAGGCGGGTGTTGGTTTTAGGGGTTAAACTATTCTTAATTTTAACTCCGTAAAGGGGCGTTTGCGAAAAAAATGATAGATAATTTTTTTTTATTTTGACGAGTTCTACTTGTGGTTAAATTTTCTACTAGGACTTCCATAACATCCTGTATATAAAATGTCATGAAGAATGGAATGGAAGTAAAAAGAATGTGAATGATAAACATTGTAAGACAAAGTCTATGCGACAAAGGACGAAAAGCAATGGAAAAAGAATGAAGAAGGAAAGACGCGAAATGAAAGGTGACCGGTGAACTTGAAAGTCAAATTTTAGACAGAACAGCACCGAAAGATTAAGGGTAAAGACAAAAAATGAAAGAGAAGAGAGGGAAGAAGAGGGAATACAGAAAAAACTAAGAGACTTAAAAAATAAATAATAAATATTTTTTTTCCCATGGATTAGGGCAAGAAGTAACAGAAACTAGGTTAAATTCCCCACGTTTTGTTGACCAGCAATTTAACCTAGTTTCTGTTACTTCTTGCCCTAATCCCTGGGAAAAAAAATAATTTAACAATAATAGGGTGATAGGAATATAACAATAAATAATAAAGTAAAACAAACAATAAATTAAAAGAGTAAAGGGTCGAAGGAACATTGGAGAAATATAAATAAAATGCAAAAAATAAACCGGCAGCAAAAGGAATAATACGAGGGGAGCTTTTTATATTATGTATGTATACCTAGCCATGAAGGAAAAGAGTTAGAAGAAAAGTAATATTTTATTTTTCGATATAAGATCCACAAAACGTCACAGATTTATTTCAACGTTTTTCCAATTAAAAAAAAAAAATTTACCTCCATCGCTTCTTTTAGGCTTTCATCCGAAGAAAAGCGACGTCGGCGCAACGACTTTTGTAATTTAGGAAAGAGATAAGGTCTGTAAGGTGGATCTTCCATCTCTATAGAGTTGCACTCGTTGATTACTTCTCGGACTTGGCGAGCTTAATGAACTCGGCAATTTTCAATTTGGCATTGCAACACGCTGACACCTTATTCATTCGTAAATCTTCCTTTAGAATTTTTAACACTGTGGCTTCTGATATCCCCACTTCAGCGGCAATGATTGAAATCCTTATTCTTCCATCTGCTAAGACCAATTCCTCAACTTTCTTGATGTTTTCCTTCAACAGGCCTTCCGCATCTTGGGTCTATACTGGAATTGATTCCCTACCCCCATCGAAATTTCTTAGACCAAAACTGAACCGTAAAATATGACGGCGCATCTTCCCCATACACGTTAATCATCCTCTAATGAATATCTTTGGATCCACTTCCTTCTTTCGTCAAGAGCTTGATCACGCTTCTATGTTCCAACTGAATTTCACTCATTTTTTGTTAGCTCAAGCATCATAAAAACAACAAGACACTTTGTATCTGCACCAAACTTGGTCAGTATATGCATTAAAATGTCACAGCTACTTGATAGCAAAAAATTGCGATCGTCCCTTGTTTTCTTCATGGCTTACGTAGATAATATAAAAATCTCCCCTCGTAAAAGGCTTGTTTAAAGTCTCTCTTTATTTATTTCTCCATTAGAATTACGTACAAGTGTTTTCCAAGACAAGAAACGTGTGTTTCATCTTCATGGAAATCTTTATTAAATTAACTCACCTTATTTTCATTTCAAACCCGCGTCGATTATGCTGTTTGAAGTTTCATAGAAAGTTGTAATTAATTCACTTTACGATTTATTTGAATTTTGGCACTAAATAAAATGAACGAAGGTATTTGTTATTACATAGTTATATGTTTGTGAGGATAAAAACAACCGAATACTGTAAAATATATTTCATAACTTAATAATGTCGGTATTGAAACTTCCTGTTATTTTGTACGTACTTTTAGACGTAATGTATACAACTATATAGGTAAGAGCTGGGAAAATTATATGTGGTAGCTATAAGCATAGAAAAGGTATTTGAAGAAAGATGTTGAACGTCGAAAACAAGTTATTGTTGCAATGTCAACGAGCTCCTGAATATGTAAGTAGCATTTCTTTCTAAGATGACACACATTTATTTATCAGAATTGATAAAAAAGCAGTAACCACAATGATTACATAATTTGTAATGCGGGTTACTTTATCGTATGTCTGTGGATAAATCAGCCGAGTTAAATATTGGTGGATATCCACACGCTTCCTGAATTCCGGAAGTGCGCTGTTGTCTGCTGTTTATTGTTTCATACCCAAATGAAAAAATCATATAAATAGGAATTTTTATTAATTGCTCGTTCCGTACTTTCAAAAATAAACACATAGCTCGAATCCAAAATACGTGTTACTAAGAACTGCAGTACGTCTGGCGCCAATTGCTTTGTAATTTAGACTGGGTGTTTTCGTCATACTTTTCTTACTTTTTAAATAATCCAAAAATTTGTGCAGACACAAACTGGTAAATATTTAAATTAATGCAAAAAAAATGTCTTGGAATTTTCAAGTCATGTCTGCATTCAGATCACAAGCATGCAATGCTTATTACGGATAAACAGTGACATTATTAAATGTAGATAGAAGAACGGCAGGGGCCTTCACAAGCTCTGGCTAGTGGGGGCACGGGGGCTTGGCTTCAGTGTATAGTCGGGTGGATGAGGCACCACCATAAAAACGTCCCCAATCTAATAATCTGCATGTCAAATGTCAGATGTCAGGTAACAAATTTGTCACTATCTACGCCATACGTTTTTTAATCCATGCCCCACTTGACGTCGTTTTTTGTTGAACGCACGATAGAATAGTAGATTGTTTTATGAGGAGCAAAAGTGAGTCTTTTCCGAATAAAACATGCTATTTTTTCTTTGAGCGCCGAAAAGCTGACAATTTCTTTGATTTGACTGACCATCAGCGGCGGAAAATGTAATTTCAAGGTTACTTTTACTGCCGCCAGCTGACTTTATGCGCCTCTAAACGACTTTGTCTGTCATGACAGTGAAATGGCCATTTGTCATTATTTATTAAATATTATTTTTCTTCAAACGTCATAAAAGCGTGATATTGTATACGTCAATAGGCAATGACAAATGGCCATTTGTCTGCCGCTCAACTGAAAAAGCATGTGCTTTGAAAAGTTTTGATGTCATTTAATTATATCATTGAGGTTAGCAAATTGTCAAATTTGTATTTCGTTGACGATTTTGCTTTTATGGCACCAACTTCAAAATTATAAAACAATTAATAATTAGATAATCAACAATAATTTCTGAATTTCATTAAACGGAAAAACAACAAATAACTCTGAAATTGGAAATTTTTATTTTATACTTTTTAGTTTTAGTTACTTTGGTTTTTTTGAAGTCGGTTTCCTTTTTTTTTTAAAGTTAATTATTTTACAATTTTAAGTGATGGGTAGACCTAGTAAGGACGCTTCAAATCCACGCGAGCGTGAAAATAGATTGTCTTTGTGGTTTCTATGGGATACAGCATGAGAAAATGTGGATTATGTTGAAAATAGAAAATTATTCTTTGTACGGTCAAAACTGCAAAAAATTGTAGATAGGCCTTCAATACCTTTCAAAGGAGGTATCACTCGACCCATAGTGCCATTTAAGTTTTGGGGCTAACAGCCCCCTCGCGAAGAGGGCGAAGCGCCGAAACTTGAAAAGAATCTGAAAAGATGTGCCCCTGGCAAATAAAATCGACCTGTTCAATCAGAGTTATCAATTCGGAGAAATCTGGACTGGGGAGTTTTAAATGAGACAGCCTGTATATTATAGACATAAATCGATTGGTGCAGAAAGCATCCAAGTACCATATCATGTATGCTAAAATTTGTGACTAATTGATAGTGCTTATATGCCAAGGGCATAGTAAAACACAATTGTAGATCAATTTTCCATAGTTTTTTCGTTTCCTGAAAAGTTTGCAAAATGACAATTTCTTTGATTTGACTGACCATCAGCGGCGGAAAATGTAATTTCAAGGTTACTTTTACTGCCGCCAGCTGACTTTATGCGCCTCTAAACGACTTTGTCTGTCATGACAGTGAAATGGCCATTTGTCATTATTTATTAAATATTATTTTTCTTCAAACGTCATAAAAGCGTGATATTGTATACGTCAATAGGCAATGACAAATGGCCATTTGTCTGCCGCTCAACTGAAAAAGCATGTGCTTTGAAAAGTTTTGATGTCATTTAATTATATCATTGAGGTTAGCAAATTGTCAAATTTGTATTTCGTTGACGATTTTCGACGTGTAAAGGAAAAATAGCATGTTTTATTTGGAGAAAAGTGGCTTTTTGTGGCGCATTTGTTTTTGCCACGAAAAGCCTTACTTTTGCTCCCAATAAAACAATCTACTATTTTCTTCAAACGTCAGAAAAACGTGACAGAGTATATATCAATAGGTAATGACAAATGGCCATTTCTCTGCCATGACTTTGTCTGCCGCTTGATTGACCATTTTTTTTGCCTAGGCTGACAATAGTATATTTTATTACAAGGCCAGAAACTGTCATTTTGCAAGTGCGAGCACAGTTTGTGGAGGCGAGGCGTTAACCGAGCACTTGCAAAACAGTTTCGGGCCGTGTGATAAACGACACTTTTTCGGCCGACAAAAGATTTTCATTGTTCACTTTTGTAGGTGGGCCTCATGTCTCATGGTGGCCCCCGTGTCTGAAAGAGCCCCCTCGGGCCCCCATGTTGCAAGGGCTTCCACAAGTCAAAAAAAGCCCTCATAGCGCATGGGGGCCTTCGTGTCTCAAGGAGCCTCCTTGGACCCTCCTGTCTCAAGGGCTCCACATTTCTAAAGGGGCCCTCCATGTCTTAAAGGGCTCTCTTGGGTCCCTTTGTACCAGGGGGCTTTGTTATTGTCGTTGCCCTATACCAAGGGCCTCCCCTGTAATCTTTTCGATGTTTTAATAGTAGTTATTCTGCTATTCGGGGCGGAGACAAATCCAACGAACATAAAAGCTTGCATTGAAAAATCCCCAGTTTCCATTTTCTAGCCTAGGCAGGCAAATATCGTTTTCAAGACGATTTGGACGATTGGAAAATAACTAAATTGAGACGGAGGCCGAAAAAGTATTTTCTTCCGCTAAATTGACCAATCGAGTGTTTTCAAAAGTTGGAAGAGGTCTGTCAAATCGGCAGCGTGTGTCAAATCAATTTTGACAGTATTAATGTTTCGGAAATACCATTGTTTATAATTTTAATATATTTAGAAAGAGTCGTGAACCGACTGCAACGAAATTTTGCACACTTACTTATTTTACCACGTAGGCGCTCACTAAGAAACGGTTTTTCAAAATTCCATTCCAAAGGGGGGTAACGGGTCGGGGGAGTCAATCTCTGGATCCACTGAACCGATTGCAATGAAATTTCGCGACTGCGAGAAAACATGTTTTTTACGGTCAACTGTGCACCAATGTCAACCGCTGTCACACTTGACAGGAAACATTACATGTGAATTGAATAATACACTAGCGAAAGAAATTAACGCATCACTTTTAAAATTTTAGTTTAAAGTAAAATACATTTTTATTTTGTTATTTGGACGAAACATTTGATATGTTCTAGGTGTAACTGAACATTTATCACCTAAAGAAAAGTAAATAATTAACTTTAAAAAAAAAGGAAACCGACTTCAAAAAAACCAAAGTACATAACTAAAACTAAAAAGTATAAAATAAAAATTTCCAATTTCAGAGTTATTTGTTGTTCCGGTTAATGTAATTATTTATTTTTCCGTTTAATGAAATTCAGAAATTATTGTTGATTATCTAATTATTAATTGTTTTATAATTTTTAAGTCGGTGCCAAGTAAAACATAAAATTATACATTTTAAAGTTATAATTCCCTGATAATTTCAGACTTCTTAATTCACGATTATGATTACTGAATTAAAGTTTTCAGAACACATTTGATACATTAGGTAAAAGCTATATATTCGTAGTAATAATTTTGCATGATTTAGGTTGGATTTACCGAGAGATGAATTATTGTTAGATTTGAAATAAATAAAAAAATATTTATTATGTAATTCCTATGAATTGTTTTTATAATTTTTTTCGTAGTAACTAATTTGTTATTGTAGGAAGGTGTATAATTTGCTTTTATGGCACCAACTTCAAAATTATAAAACAATTAATAATTAGATAATCAACAATAATTTCTGAATTTCATTAAACGGAAAAATAAATAATTACATTAACCGGAACAACAAATAACTCTGAAATTGGAAATTTTTATTTTATACTTTTTAGTTTTAGTTACTTTGGTTTTTTTGAAGTCGGTTTCCTTTTTTTTTTAAAGTTAATTATTTTACAATTTTAAGTGATGGGTAGACCTAGTAAGGACGCTTCAAATCCACGCGAGCGTGAAAATAGATTGTCTTTGTGGTTTCTATGGGATACAGCATGAGAAAATGTGGATTATGTTGAAAATAGAAAATTATTCTTTGTACGGTCAAAACTGCAAAAAATTGTAGATAGGCCTTCAATACCTTTCACATGAGGTATCACTCGACCCATAGTGCCATTTAAGTTTTGGGGCTAACAGCCCCCTCGCGAAGAGGGCGAAGCGCCGAAACTTGAAAAGAATCTGAAAAGATGTGCCCCTGGCAAATAAAATCGACCTGTTCAATCAGAGTTATCAATTCGGAGAAATCTGGACTGGGGAGTTTTAAATGAGACAGCCTGTATATTATAGACATAAATCGATTGGTGCAGAAAGCATCCAAGTACCATATCATGTATGCTAAAATTTGTGACTAATTGATAGTGCTTATATGCCAAGGGCATAGTAAAACACAATTGTAGATCAATTTTCCATAGTTTTTTCGTTTCCTGAAAAGTTTGCAAAATGTTATTTGGCTTGTTTTAACAATAAACGATTCAATTGAAATCGGCTCATAAACAAAGAAATTATATTTGAAGTCGGTTTCGGTAAGACACAATAAATCACGTCGTTGACCACTGTGTATTTATTCTCGGCTTGTCACTGGGGTTGGGTTGAGGCCATAAACCATTCATTTCGAGCAGGTAGCGTCATTCGAACACATTTCCATTTGATTTTGAGGAATTTCCTTCTATAACTTCGAAATCTTACGTCCAATACGAATTAAATTAAAATGGGAGCATCCTGAAGGTATATTGAATATAACGCAAGAAGAATAATTGAAATCGGTTCATAAACAAAGAAGTTATGCGCGCACAAGCATATCCAATCACCACATTTCCATCTGATTTTCAAGAGTTTCCTGCTATAACTCCGAAGTCTTACGTTCAATATGAATGAAATTAAAATGGGACCACCTTGGAGCCATACTCTACCCAACGCAAAAAGAATAATTGAAATCGGTTCATAAACAAAGAAGTTATGCCCGAACATACATAAAAAAAAACATATATACAGTCGAATAGAGAACCTCCTCCTTTTTTGAAGTCGGTTAAAAAAACAATAACACTACAAAAGAAAAAAAATCAGACGCATTACAACAAAACTTAAGATGGTGTTAAAAAAACTTAGTATTTAGTATTTTCTCCTCTTGCACGAATTAATGCTTCGCAGCGAGGACCTATACTAGAAATTAAGGTTCTAATTTCAGCCGGGTCAATACCATCCCAAATTTCTTGAAGTCTTTGACAAAACTCTTGTTGGTTAACAGGAGGACGATGAAGTGTGTTAAGCTGCCTCCCTATGTTGTCCCAGAAGTATTCAATTGGGTTAAGATCGGGACTTCTGGCTGGCCATTGCATCGTGCGTACATTGACTTCTGCAAGATACCCTTGCACAATTCGAGCAGTGTGTGGTTTAGCATTATCATGCATAAAAATGAAATTATCTCCTCCAAACGGCGCAAAATGACATGAGGTTCTAAAATGTTCTCACAATAAGATGCTGCCGTGAAGCTGCCTCTGGGTATTACCACCAATCCTGTGCGAGTCTCCAAAGTGATACCTCTCCAGACCATAACAGAGCCTCCGCCAAAATAAACAGTGGGAACAATGTTGCTCACCTGGCCGCGTATACACACTCATTCGCCTTTTACTTTTATGAAGACAAAATCTGCATTTGTCACTAAACATAACATTAGCCCAATCGGCTTCTAACCAATCATCGTATTTTCGACCAAATGTTAACCGAGCTCTACGATGCTCTGCCGCTAACTTTGGGCCTCTTGCAAGTACTCTGTGAGGTAAATTCAAACCACGGAGTCGTTTTCTAAAGGTAACACAAATTACTCGAACATTCTGAGTCTTTGCAAGCATATTTTACAGCGTTGGAGTTGTAATGAACCTCTCTCTTAAGGTTTGCATCATCAAAAAATGGTCTGGACACCATTTGTAGCTTGCTTTCTTCCTTGCCCTAGTCTTCTGGAATAAGCCTGAGTTTCTTGATATCGATTTTATACCCGGGAGACAGTGGATTGATTAATACCAAGACGTTGAGCAAATACAACGCTGACTATTACCTTCTTCTGCAAGAGTCACTACACGCGCAGCCTCTTCGACACTTAAATTGCGATTCCGACGTCTGTTAACATTCATACTTCTTTATTTTGTATTTTATGTATAGAAGTAACGCGAAAGAAGTTCTGAACCTGTACTCAAATCCAAATAATATTAAGTGCGTTTTTATTGTTATTGAGGGAAAAGCATGGGAAGGACAAAAAAACTATTGGTATAAAAACACCATACTTGATAAGCTTTTTCGATAGATACACAATTTTCTATAAAACAAGTACTTAATTTTGTGATATCGAATAAATCAGAAGTGATGCGTTAATTTGTTTCGTAAGTGTATAATGCCTCGCAGAATAACGAATTTCAGTCACAGAAGAATCGAGAAGACGGCTTTCGAATACGACTGAGGAAAAGCAGGGATTCGTACGAGAGAGGAACAGACTAAGCACCATCCAGATGCGGAACGCGGAACCAGCAGAAAGACGAGCAGCCAGGTTTCAGGATGCACGATTGCGAGCACGGTAGTCGCGTTCTGTAGAAACAGATTTGGTTTGTTTTCAACGGAATGAACACGAGAGGGTGAGGATGGCTAAAACACGTACCCAAAGAACAGCAGATCTGAATCTGCAATACAATCGCCTTGCATTCCTGTACAATCCAGCTGTTCAAGTCGCCATGTTGTCATTGGCCACTACCCAACACGAAGATCGTTTTCTTCAATTAATGACGGAGGTCCATTCGGATTCGCACCGTTTACCACAGAATACATTCAATGGACCTAACTTCTTAGCGTCGGCGTCTCGTCCCCCCCCATTACATCTCAACATCCTCGTCAGCGTCTGGACTCAAAATGAACGCAAAAACTGGGGCAATGAATGGCATGACATTCCTTTCTGACGAATCTAGACTCTGTTTGGGGGTCATGATGGTAGAGGGTAAGTCAGGGGACGACGAGGAGAACGGCGTCATCTCGAGTTTGCTGTTGAGCGTCACGTCCACCGTACCATCCGACTTATGGTTTGGGAAACTATTGCTTTTAGTAGCAATTCTCTTCTAATCGCAATCCGTGGCACAATGACATCCGCGCTTTATGTTAATGATGTGTTAAGACCCGTTGTTCTTCCTTATGTAAGGGGGATTGAAGATGGTGTTTTCCAGCAAGATAACGCCCGCCTTCATATTGCGCGAACCTCTATGAGGTTCTTAGAAGAAGATCATATACTCACCTTACCTTGGCCACCTGGGTGGCCAGATTTATCGCCCATCGAAATAATGTGAGATTGGATGGGTATTCATATTCAGAATTTGCCGCAGCCCCCGTCGACTTTAGATGAACTTCGTCATGCAGTTGAAGATGCTTGGAATACTGTACCCCTACAGTACATAAACAATCAGATTGATAGCATCCCTCGTCGACTGCAGGAGTGTATTTGCCTACGTGGCCGCACCACAAACTAGTAGTTTTTTTCAAAATTAGTTTTTCTTTTTGATTGATTCTGCTTATTTTACCTTATTTAAGCATTTGTACAAAATTTTGTTAATAAAAATTGTTTTTTTTCGGGGTGTTCGGATTTCACTTGCGGCCAGTATATAACTCTTGCTTCCAAATTAGATCATTTGATGCGGAAATTGTGACTGCCGAAAGTTCTTCACCGATTGTTTTGAAATTTTGTCATAATGTTGCATTCGAATACCTGCGTGGTTTTCTATACCTATAGGAACGGGAACGGGAGCGTGAACGGGAAAGAGTATGTATTATATGTGAAAACGAATACTTCATGAGCGAAGCCATGACGGGCCAACTAGTAGGTACATTATAATTAACACCTATGCATAGATTATATTGAGACGACGCGACGGCGCGACGGCACCGGAAGCGAATGATGTCATGATGATAAGCCTAGAAAATTCTGTCGCGGTGAACTCATACTATACCACGCTCGTACAAAAGAATTTTCTCATTCTTCGGGAATAATCGATTGCGCCGAAAGCATGATCTCATGATTCCCGGAATAGAAGGAATCGAGAACGCCAGGAGGGGTATAGGAAGGGATCAAACGACGGAGCAAGTTAGTCCATTGGTAGCATCGTGAACAAGTGGTCAGCGCGTATTATTGTGAAAGTTTGTACATAGTGAAAAGTTAGTCTTATTAATAAAAGTTAGTAGCTACGGTGTGCAACAGAATTTTCTTTAAATTCTCGAACCCGCCCGGCTCAGGCAACGTTACAATATTATGGTGTTTTATTAAGCAGTTTTACCATATTTAACAAAGCACACATGGAACTAGATTGTAAAATATGTTGGAGGTAATGATAGTGTCTATCAGGCAGATGAAAAGATGTTAAATGAGTAATCTATATATATATAAAAATGTTGTGTTGGTTTGTGTATGAGTCAAAAACTCGAAAAGTTCTGCATCGATTGAGCTCAAATTTTGACACAATATACAAACCGCTTTAAGGATGGTTCTTATCTATATCTCACGTCATTAACATACCCACGACTGCGAGATAACAGCTTTTTTAACGGTCAACTGTGTATCAATGACAGCCGCTGCAGCAAATAATGCCTCGCAAAATAATAAATTTGAGTCGTCGCACTCGCCACACAGAAGAATCGTGAAGACGGCTTTTAAATATGATTGAGGAAGAACAGGCATTCGTACCAAAGAGGAACAGACAAAGCACCATCCAGATGCGGAACGCGGAACCAGCAGAAAGACAAGCAGCCAGGCTTGAGGATGCACGATTGAAGCAACAGATTTGGTTCGTGTTCAACGGAATGAACGCGAGAGGGTGAGGTTAGCTGAAACACGTACCCAAAGAACAGCAGATCTGAATCTGCAATACAACGGTCTTGCATTCCGGTACAATCCAGCTGTTGATTATAGTTCAAGTCGCTATGTTGTCATTGGCCAGATGAGTCATGTCTGTACCTACTGCCAGGCTCTAAAGTTCAATAATGAAACGAAAGGGATGTTGCTTCAATTGCTTCAACTTGAAGCACCACCAGAGTCATTTAAAACTTGCTGGATCTACCGCTGAATCGAAGCATCTCCTATCGGACATCAGGAAATGCAACTCTTGCTTCCAAATTATTTCCATTTGGTGCGGAAATTGTGACTGCCGAAAGTTCTTCACCGATTGCTTTGAAATTTTGACATAATGTTGCATGCCTGCGTGGTTTTATACATCTACCTATATGAACGGGAACGGGAGCGTGAACGGGAAAGAGTAATTCCTATATGAAAACGAATACTTCATGAGCGAAGCCATGACGGACCAACTAGTACAATAATAATTTATTCAAAGTGTGAAACAAATCATTAAAAAAAAGTGTATGAGTTCACAATCCGTTAGTAATATACTGCGTTCCAACTTCAAAGGAGGTTGGAAAGTGACCAATTCCAGACCCCCAATTCCATTACTCACCTGATGTTGCCAAATAACCCAAATTTAAATTATTATTAAAAGTATGATTGGTAATAAAGGCAATCCTACGACTGTTGCTGCAGCCTTGCGATAACTCGTGAGCAGTTGACAAATACAAAATTACGATTACTAATTTGTGTAATAATAAAAATAAAAATCCTTTGACATTTATTTGAGAAACAATATCAATTGTTGCAGTGCTTACTAAGTACAATCATTTGACTGAAATTAAACGTTGCAATAATAATAGATCATGTTAATGAGATTTAATTATTAAATTTAGAATACCTAATTATGAATAATATAGTATACAAACTTCGGCAAAAGTACCATTCCTATGTCTCCAGAATTAGTCTTAGAATTAGTAATTAGCTACGCCTCTAGGTAAACTATAGTTCTCTCGACAGGAATGGAATACTTTCCGCCTCAGTATACTAAGCAATACTAATTTATTTATTACTCAGTATGTATTTCTATACCTTTATAAAAAAAACAGTCTCACATAAAATTTTAGAACTATTTACAGTAAGAAGGCAAGGCATTGAGTATCAACTTAGTTTCTCTCAGTTACAACAGGAGGTAATGGTACAAGTGGGAGAATATCTGGAATTAATAGCAACGTAAGGGTCCTCAGTAGGCCACACACAATAGAGAAACTTTACAACAAACGAAAACAAAAATTAAGTATGAAAGACAACTTTTTAATTAATGTTTCCATTATTTTGAAGAACATGGAATTTCATAAAACTTGTGTATGACGTTTTAGAAGTGACTTTTCGTGGCTCGTCTGTATTTGCCGCCGAAAAGTCTCACTTTTGCTCCTAATAAAACAATATACTATTTATTTTGCACCTGTCCATTATTACTTTATAATACCTTGACAACGGTAGCTATTAACAGCCTCATAATGAACATTATAGAGGGAGGGCATTATGGATCATAATGCCCGCTAATTAAAAAAAATAGTTGTTTAAATAAATTAGTTATTTAGAAAACATTTATTTATAAATTAAAATTTAAATATATCTAAGTCGAACTCCACAAACTTTAATAAGTATAAAATTACAAATGGAACATGTTTCGGCAGAACACTACTGCCATCATCAGCCCCAATTTAACAAGAGATTAATAAAAATCAGTGAAACCAGACAAGCGTCTTGTCGTGTTAACAATCATCCATTCGGAACCCGTGGTTCCCAAAATCAAACACCGTAAAGTCGTACTTTACATCCGCGAGTAAAAATCAAACAGCGTGAAGTCGTACTTTACATTTGGTCTTTCGAGCCGGATATTAAATCAATGAAACAAATTAAAGTTCCGTGAAGTCGTACTTTACAGTATCCTTTTGATATAACTTTCAGAAATGCTATCAATTGACTGAATGCTGCTATATAAATGTTTTCTTTAATAATTAATGTTGATTTCAGCTGTGAGTACTTAGTCCATAGACTATTTGCAGTATACTTTTCTGACTAAAATAATGTAAAATAACTAAAAATTGTTATTATTCATGAGTAAAACTTGCCAGTTCCTGAAAGTAACACATCAAAACTGTTTCATTTACGATATTAACTCTATTTTTAACTTTTCATTGCAAAAAATTTCATACTCCTTCTCGTATACGTGTTTAGACTTCACCGGCAGTAAATTTCCTTTGGCTTTTTCAGCCTGTAGTAATACATTTTGTGAAATCTTCATAATTATTGTAAGCACAACAGTTTTAAATTTACAGCACCAACAGTCACGTCAATTCACACAAAAATGCAGCGTGGTTTTCTAAAGTAAAGAACCCTTATCAACCTTTTAAATCTTTCCGTAGCAACTGCATCGAAGCTCACTATACAGAAAATAGTAAAAAAACATGCAAATTAAAATCGTTTTTTACTTTAAGAGGGGTGCAAAATAAAACGTTGAAGACACCACGGGTGTTATAATGATACGCCCTCGGTATACGTACTCCCCTCGGGCCAAAGGCTCTCGGGTGGCACACTGTCGTTCTTAGGGCGTTATCAACCTTATAACACCCTTGGTATCTTAATAACTATTTTAATGATCATTAAAGTACAATGATTATCATCAGATGTCATCTAGAAT
This sequence comes from Diaperis boleti, assembly GCA_963583935.1. Taxonomy (NCBI): domain Eukaryota; kingdom Metazoa; phylum Arthropoda; class Insecta; order Coleoptera; family Tenebrionidae; genus Diaperis; species Diaperis boleti. Next base: position 55,355,291 of record OY757242.1, on the reverse strand, counting down.
ATCAATAAATTGACAAAACAAACCAATTCACCTTGACATGTACTTATAATAAATGCCCCAATTCTACTGAGAGCTGAGTGCTTTGTGAGATTATCTCTATGTGCTACCGACAAGTCATTGACAGGAATAAGTTTACTAACATTATATTTTGCGAGCACACTTAAATTTAATGGACATGCAGGGGATAGTTTCTCTTTAATCTTGATCTCTAGCAACCGCCACGAGTTACAAAAATTTTCCGCTACTCTAATGCAATTTACCACTATTATATTGACGTTTTCCACGTTTCCCTCATCCAGAAAGTGTAAACGAACTGAAAGGCACGTGGAAATACACTTCAATACGTAGATAATTGATAACCTCGTTTATTGGTCATTTTACGATAAGCTTATTACGCTCGTGTATTAACTTTTATGTTAATCAAATTACAGTATCGACATATTCCATCATACGTGTTGCTTACATTATGATCATATTAAGTTGTCAATAAACAATATATTAACTTCTTTGGAAAGAACGTAACGTAGCTTTTTTGCTTTTCTGACTACAATAATGCAGTAGCATTAAAATACTGGATGTTGGTCAAACATGTACGGTTTATGCAACTGCGAATTTTTTTGCAAAGGTCAAATGTGGAATAGCTGGCCGAGAATAACTAACCCTTCAGTTTAAAATAACACTAAGCGCCATGTCGCATAGCTTTCGAAAAGGAAAATGCACTCAGCAATTTCAAAATAGAAGAGAAAACTTAATTTTGTTATTTGTTGTTGTTTTGTTGTCAGGAACACTTTTAATTATTTTTATCGACACTAAAGAAAAATATACTAAGTGACAAAACTAAGAAGCAGTAGTCCAACTAAACTAATTTTAATATTGGGGCTCGCCTGTGTACGCCGTCGAGCCGCATTCGCAACAAGGAATACATCTGAAAAATGTTACCATTCGATTGCATTCTCGAGCATTTCTCGAGTGTAGACGTGCATTCGCAGCGAATTTTATTGAGGGACGAATGGGTGGAGCACGAACGAAGGCTAGTCATAGCCTGTTGGTAAATATGAAAAGATCAAAGAAAAATGCGACGCACGAATGTTGGGAAACGTTGGAATGTGGACGTGTTGACAATAATTTCAGTCCTTCGCAACCATTCGTCGCAAAAGGTTGCGTCCTGCTCTTTGTTTTGCTCTTTGTGGAAAGTGGAAGGATTATTATGGATAATCAGTTAGCTATAGTCAGTGTTGCGTATATCATTGTGAATAGAGGTTTACTAAAAAAACTAGTAGAGAAAACAAAAAATTGTTTGGATAAGTAGAAATAAATATGATGGTATGAACTTACTATCCGACTTGAATGAGAAATTTTTTGAAAACTTGACCAGAATGTCACGGCAAGATTTTTCTATTCTTCTGGAAAGGATTGGCTGCTACATTGCGATTTTTGGCTACTGGAGACTCGTGTATAAATTTGCAATATACATTTAAATCTCAAGACAAGTAATTCCTTAAAAGCCTAATAATAAACCTGAAAGCACCTTTCTTCGAATGGTTGAAAATGGGCTGACCACCTCATTCGGCTTGCATAATTTATCCTTTCATGCAGCGTACCGCTGGCGCCGGATGGGTTGCCGAAAACAATCGTGAATGGGTGGAAATACTGCGAATGGTGCAAAAGCGGGTGATTCACATATTATTTATTTAAACAACACAATTTAAAAACAAAGCACAATTTATTTAACAACACAATGTTCGCCCAGTAGTTTCGACTTCGCGTCGTATTTGTGGGAAAGCGGCTTCTGGAACGTTCGCTCGTAGGATTACCACAGAAGGATATTGGTCGTAGGAGTTGGCAATGAATCATCACGAGTTTCTTCCAGAATAGACATAAACAAAAAAGACGTACACTCCTTGTGCTGGTTCTGTTTCCACATTATGAGGAAAATCTATTCGGCAGTATTTAATCGTACCTTTTCTTGGTTTTCTCGGGCAATAATCCGTTGCGGTGGTGTGCAGAATTATAATATCCAGTTCACTGCGTTTCTATAGAAAAAGAAGCACTACTCGAAACAATTTTGTAATAGGATTTTATTTTTATCTATTCCCAATTAGCGCCAGCATCATAAAACGAAAAATTAAATCCACAATCACGGAGATAATTTGACGAACGCACCTTCGTGCAATTTACAAACGTCACATGTAATTTGACATTTTCGGACAGGGAAATCAATCGCAAAAATGTTAATTTTAACGATATTTCAAACGAGTCGTGACAGTCGCTACGCTCGTGGCTCAATCGCGCGAGTTTTAAATATCCTTCAGCACGTGTTGTGGACTACGCTTTTCCTTCGACTACCACTCAACTGCAGAAAAAAGTACATGTAACTGTATTTTATTCTAGTCATAACAGATTCTAATATCTAAGAAATCACTTTTGTTGAATTATTTGATAAAAACCCACTTAATAATTGCGCTGTTAAAGTGTTCGGTACAATTAATTCTAATTCTTCAACCCCGTAAGAGGCTGTAACCTTCGCAGTCAATATTCAACGGTGTAGAACATGTCTTCTGGTATATAATAACTCTAAAATAAAAATTAAGTTTCTTTCTTTTATATTCATTACCATTATTACCAGTTTCAGTTCACCGACAATTTGGTGTATTATATTTAAATTCAGTAATAAGTTTGGGAATACGAATGCGTTGAGTGAAGCAAGACGAACAGGATTTACAAACGAATAGCGCAGAAAAACTTGTATTCTAAAATTATCTTTTGAATATCTGACACGCGCAGCATCCCTTCTTTCAATATTTAGGCTCCCTGCTTTACATGGAATCTCAGTCATCGCCCTTTTATACAAACTACTAATTGAGTTGTTATCTTACACAAAATAGCGGACACCGTTTGTCAACACACTAATTAACCGGCACGTGCGGCTCTTTACATAGTACATACCTTCACCCTCTACCCTACAGAAATCATACTGGGAAACACGTGCGGACCGTGATTTTTCTTTCAACCTCTTGAGCTACGCTAGAACATCGTCACCGTTTTTGGGGCTTCTTGTCATGTAATGTGCCATGTGACAGTTAAATTTGACTATTTTCCGTTCAGTGGAGGTGTGTACAAACAAACGTGCTCGAGTTATGTCGCAGATTAAATTAATTGTTGTTGAGGGAAATAGAGCAAAATTAAGCGACGTGTTGATGCATTTTTGTTATCAGTTCCAGTGAAATTGTTTTCGTTAGGGAAACCCGGAACCCTTTCGGTTTTTATTGTTTATCGCAGATGTTTGCAAATAGAGCATACTATCGATGTCAATACCGATATTTATCAACTGTGATGGTGTCAAAATGTTTGGCGAAAATCTTGATCTGCTCTAATAAATAATTGTAGACAGGGAAAATTTTGGTCACCTTTTCACCTGAACCCTAATGGAGATTTTCGAGTTCCCTGGCTTTCAGTTACTTCAGGTTTCAGGATCTCAGATATTTAGGTTGCCGCGTTTAATTTCTCAGCTTTAGAGTTGTTATATTTTAGATTTTCAAACTCCAACCAAATTTTGAAGTTTTTCAGGTCCTCAGATTTTCATTTTTTTTTTCAGTTTTCAAGTTTTAGGTTTTCAGAATTTTAAGTGGTTAGATTCTTAAGATTCCAGATTTAAGTTTAAGATTTTCAGGTTTGCAGGCTACTATGTATTGAGGTTGATGTTTCTAGATTGCCAGATTTTCAGACTTTTAGAATATAGAATTTTAGAATTTTGTCAGGTCCTCAGGTTCTAACAGTTTGAGCTTTTACGGGTTAAGATTTTAGATTTTTAATATGTAGTAATTCCTTTTCGAAGCACGTATTTTATGTTTAAAGGTCAGATGCGGTTTTATCTAACTTGCAAGCTCTTAAATTTAAAGGTTTTTAGGTTTCCAGGTAGTATGGTTTTTGGTTTTTAAGCTCTTAGATTTAACACAATATAAAACCGACATAGCAGTTTTAACAGAAAAGAAAAAAAAGGATGTGGAATGGAAAATACAGAAGAATATATATACTTTTAGAGTGGTGTAGTCAAAAAGCAAAGAGCTTAAGAGTAGCCTCAATACTAATCCATAAAAAATACAAAAACAGTTTACATAATAATTATGTAACTGCGATTTTATAACACAACATAATAAATCGAGCGAATAGCAATTACAGATTTTACCTAGTTACTATGTATAGTGCGACGACGGCGCGACGGCACCGGAAGCGGAACAATTATTGTACATATGGTAACGGCATTGATCTAGAACAGTCCACAGACCATGAAAACGTCTGGGAATGATTGTTCACATAAGATGCTCTTATCAGCCGAGAAGTTTCTGTCGCGCTATCGATATCGGAATCGCTCATTTTTCCTTCTAAAACAGAACTATGAACGATTCTATCAAAAAAATACATACATAGAAACCATGGAAAAACCACCCAATATTTTCAGCGTTGTCCGCGCCGATGAAATTGACAGTAATACAAAGTCGTACCAATAGAGGTAAAATCACCACCAGAGGGACTTGAATCGTGACTTAATGGAAACTGTAATAAGGGGGCATGAAACTCGAATAACTGTCAACCGTTGTCAAAATTTTCAACATAACGTAGATAAAATAAGAACTTCAATCAAATTTTGGATGACAGCAAAAATAAATAAATAAAACTGGCGACAAAAAATGCTTAATAAAGATGTGGTAAGATTTGCATTATTATTCTAAATAATATCTGGTTTTGAAAAAATAAAGGACACTTAATTTTGAGATTTGAATTAATTTGTTCCACGCCCTCTCCAGTAAACACATGCACGTTGTTTTAACGTGGAAAAGCCGTGTATGTGGTTGATAACACGTTTATGGTTGAAAATATCACGTTATACTTTGGTAATACCTTCAAAGTTATTTCAACGTATTTTACGTAACGTAAATTCAACGTTGATTTACAATAAAATAATGACTACGTATCTACAAATTATGACAGTTCAACGTTAAAAAATTACGTTATTTTTAAATATTATATATGACGCAATAAAGACGTTTAATCAATATTGTTAATCAACGAAAGGTACATAATGTTGATAAAATAGAAGTTATTTTCCACGTGCAGTTCTAACGTTTGTTTCTCGTGAAATTTTTACATTAAATACACGTGTTTTTCTAGTGTCATATAGACGTGTTTGTAGTCGTTTATTTTTCGTGAAATTCTTAGTACACGTGTTTTTCTAATCAAATAAAAAATAAAAATACCTAAGGAGTGAAAGAGTTCCAGCAAGGTATAAAAAATCATCATCATGGTGTAGCCCTATAGGTTTTTGGGTTTAAAAAGAGGTTTTTCAATTTACTTCCCTTTTTTTATTGTTGTATTTTACCTCAATTTACTTTTTTTATTAAAAACCATGTTAAAAAATATATATTTATTATTTAAATCATAACTTAAATCAAATTATATAAAATAGAAAAGAACGAATGGCGGTGAAGTCTAAATTATTATTTTTGTTAAATACACGTGTTTTTCTAGTCATTTATACTACAAATAAAGACGCATTTGAGGCGTGTTTTGGCGCCGTTTACTTTTCGTGAAATTTTCATGTTAAGTATGCGTGTTTTTCTAGGCAAATAAACACTAGAAAGAACGTATTCCATATCATATTAACTATTAGGCGTGTTTTGTGATCAAGTTTATAAGTCACTAAGGGGTTTCAAAGATAAAAATTATGATTTTAAAATATGTACATAATGTATAATAATCCTACTTAATGTATATTTTTTATTTGAATTACGATTAAAATCAAATATAGAAGCATAGAAAGGAATTAATGTGGGTAAAATATAAGTGATTTTTGAAAAGATTTTTCCAAATGGTAGAAATATGAGATCTTAAAAACTGCTGGTATAGCTCGCTTTTGCAAGGTGGAATAGAGCTCGCGTCGAAATTTCGAACTTATTTGCTGAAGTTTTCATTAACATCAGTAACTTTGTAGCTACTGACGAATAGATCTACTAAAATATATATATATATTTTTAACTTTGAAAAGTGTCTGCCGTGATGTTACAACCGCCATAACCGTCTGCCATTGTGATTTTTCAATAACAATAATAATGTAATTTAAAATATACAAACGGTAGCTTTACTGAAATACTTTTGAAAGTCGTCTGATTTTTGTACCTGTTTTGTACCTAAACCTACATTGACCGGGCTTAGTTAGTCCCCATTTTCATGAACAGTAAGCATAAGAGAGTCTTCTGACAAAATTGAGGGTTTACTGAAATATGTCATGTTTGTCTTTCACTGGCTCTTAGACGAGCGATTGGGATGACTTGAAATTACTGTCATCGGCGCGGACAACGATTTTCAGTTTCAATCTTCTCGCCGATTATTTATTATCAAAAATTTGTAGGAGTTTTATTCCAGATACTCCAATCGTGCAAAAAACGTTATAAGCATGTCAAACGGTAAGAGTTACCGTTCTCAGACAATAATTGGAGTCGTCGCTTCGCTCCTGTGAACAAATATAACCCCAAACGGTGGCTACAGTATTGCTAAATATGGAACGAAATAAAAAATTAATCAAAGTCTGACTTTAAACGACAAAATTTTCAAACTATGTGTTATTACATGTATTACATGTATAAAAAATTCGATATCATTCGAGACGACCGTCAACGACGTCTGCCGTTTGGGTTGTTTTGCTCAGCACGAGCCCTACACCCACGCTCACGCATTCCGGTGGGGGCGCCGGAAGACTTGCGATGTGGCGGAAGCGGGCAGTCTATCTATCTACTACCTATTTGGCTTGGCACCGATTTCAAACAGATCATTACCTATCAATTTATTATTTTTCAATTTTTGGAGTCGGTTCTCTTTTTTGTTTTTATAAAGTTTCTTTTTACAATTTTAAGTGATAAGTAGACCTAGTAAAGACGCTTCTCGAATAATGAGGAAACGACGGCAATTAAAAATATGAGGATTTTTCTCGATTTCCATCGGATCCCCTCATCAAATCCTAACTTGGTAACAATGGGACCACCTCAAGAGTATACCCTTTCAAATAAAAAAAAAATTCAAAATCGGTCCACAATAAAATTGACGAAGAAATCGGTGATTGCCTCGATTTCCATGGGATTCCCTGATCAGATCCTGACTTTTTGACAATGGGACCACCTCAAGAGTATACCCTTTCAAATAATAGAAGAATTTTATGAAGTCGGTTAATAAAGGAGCGAAAATTTGAGGATTTTTCTCGATTTCCATGGGATCCCTCGTCAGATCCTGACCTCGTGACAATGGGACCAATCAATGGGAAGTATACTCTTTCAAATAAAAAAAATATTTTACAAATCGGTCCACAATTGACGAAGAAATCAGTGAACATACATGAAGTCAGTTAATAAAAGAGAGCGAAAATTTGAGTATATTTCTCGACTTCCATGGGATCCCCTCATCAGATAAAATCTTATATGACACTCGCCTGTAATGGGAAATTATTGACTCGGCTTCTTTATGAATAGCAGCTCGCTTCGCTCGCTCATATATTATAAAGCTCAAACTGCCAAAAAATCAGAAATAACGCAGTTCCCAAGCAACACCAAAACAAGAAAAGTTCGAACGTTCCAAAACAAAGAATGCTGGCAGAAAACAAAACCAAGGAGCCAACTGCCAAACCAAAAACTCAGCCCTAGAGAGCTATAGAAAAAACATACGCCCAAATGTTGCTAAAAATCATGACCAAACTTGATCAACAAGAAAAGAGCAACACAATGATTCTTGACATGATTAGCAAACTAGAAAGCGCCAAAAATGCAGAATATATGAAGCAACTTCTTCTGCTCTCTTCGATTGCAGGGGCCTGATTTGGACAAATTTTGTTAAGTGGTCTTGGTAGACCATAATAAATTTATATGGGCCATCTGATTTCCGAAACACCAAAATGCCCTTTTTAGCAGACTTTTGTCACTTTTGACACGCAACACAAAGTTTTAAGTAAATCATGACAACTTCTTGGGTTATATCGGGTGTCTAAATAAAAATCTGGTTAAGATTGCCATGAAACAAAAGCGGCACGTCGTAGCTAATGTCAATGTTAAAATGTCAAAAATTGACGTTTGAGTTTTTTAATTATTGAAAAATGCCTTTTACACTTGAACAAAAAACATTCATTGAATGAAACTTATTTTCGGAGCAAGCGAAGAATTAATGAAAAACGGTCTTATTCCACTCATGACTGTTTAGAATATCAAACCTAAAAATCAGAGTAAAATTATTTAGTGAGACTGGATCCTTAACAAGAAAACCCGGAAATAGGCGGCCAACAAAAAGGACTGCACAGGTTCTTGATGAAGTTGAACAATGTATGGTGGAGGAACCTCGAACTTCCCTTCGCCGTCTATCTCAACAGGTCCATTTTTGTGTTGGGACGTGCCGGACCATTCTCAAAAAGGATTTAAATTTGTACCCATACCGCGTGACATCCGTGCCTGAACTCCTGCCACTGGATCTAAGACACATGTTCAATGTTTGTAACTTTTACCAAAGCAATCTTGACCAGATTTTTATTTAGACACCCGATATTTTTGTACTTCTTGTTCACTTCTTTTAGCATTCGTTTTCCACCGTGTCCGATTACCAAATGCGTTTTGTGCAGTATGTTAAAGATTTCCTAATTTTTTTACAAAATATGTTTCGAAAATAAATTTCAATCAATGAATGTTTTTGTTCAAGTGTAAAAGGCATTTTTCAATAATTAAAAAACTCAAACGTCAATTTTTGACATTTTTACATTGACATTAGCTACGACGTGCCGCTTTTGTTTCATGGCAATCTTAACCAGATTTTTATTTAGACACCGGATATAACCCAAGAAGTTGTCATGATTTACTTAAAACTTTGTGTTGCGTGTCAGAAGTGACAAAAGTCTGCTAAAAAGGGCATTTTGGTGTTTCGGAAATCAGATGGCCCATATAAATTTATTATGGTCTACCAAGACCACTTAACAAAATTTGTCCAAATCAGGCCCCTGCAATCGAAGAGAGCAGAAGAAGTTGCTTCATATATTCTGTATTTTTGGCGCTCCGTCCATTTTACAATCGGATAATCCACAAACTGGCCAAAAGGTTTACGATTCGTTAAACCCATGAAAAATAAAAATTAAAAGAATTAAAATTTAAATATTATATTCATCGACATTCTTCCCGTTTACAAAGCAATGTTTGGTTCGGTCAAAGTCGGGCTTGCATCTTCAGCTTATTAGGGCTGATCCTCCTTTCCCTGGAAAATCAGGTCGAGCAGTAGTCTCTTTGTAATAATTTGTTCTGGTCATGTGAGTCTCAAAAATTAGAGCCGCATCAACGTTACATTCCATAGGAACGTTTCTAATTCATGAGCTCATTGTATTAGCTCATTCGCATTCCAGACGAAGTATGTTAGCCATTTTTATTTCTTTTTGTTGGCAGCAGCTTTTCTGTTGCCGCTTTCTAGTTTGCTAATCATGTCAAGAATCATTGTATTGCTCTTTTCTTGTTGATCAAGTTTGGTCATGCTTTTTAGCAACATTTGGGCGTATGTTTTTTCTATAGCTTTCTATGGCTGAGTTTTTGGTTTGGCAGTTGGCTCTTTGGTTTAGTTTTCTGCCAGCATTGTTTTGGAACGTTGGAGCTTTTCTTGTTTTGGTGTTGCTTGGGAACTGCGTCATTTCTGATTTTTTGGCAGGGTGAGCTTTATAATATATGAGCGAGCGAAGCGAGCTGCTATTCATAAAGAAGCCGAGTCAATTATTTCTCATTACAAGATTTTATCAGATGAGGGGATCCCATGGAAATCGAGAAATATACTCAAATTTTCGCTCCCTTTTATTAACTAACTTCATGTATGTTCACCGATTTCTTCGTTAATTGGAGACCGATTTGTAAAATTATTTTTTTATTTGAAAGAGTGTACTTCCCATTGATTGGTCCCATTGTCACCAGGTCAGGATCTGATGAGGGATCCCATGGAAATCGAGAAAAATCCTCAAATTTTCGCTCCTTTATTAACCGACTTCATAAAATTCTTCTATTATTTGAAAGTGTATACTCTTGAGGTGGTCCCATTGTCAAGAAGTCAGGATCTGATCAGGGAATCCCATAGAAATCGAGGGAATCATCGATTTCTTCGTCAATTTTATTGTGGACCTATTTTGAAAATTCTTTTTTTATTTGAAAGGGTATACTCTTGAGGTGGTCCCATTGTCACCAAGTTAGAATTTGATGAGGGGATCCGATGGAAATCGAGAAAAATATAATATTTTTAATTGCCGTCGTTTCCTCATTATTCGAGAAGTCTCTTTACTAGGTATACTTATCACTTAAAATTGTAAAAAGAAACTTTATAAAAACAAAAAAGATAACCGACTCCAAAAATTGAAAAATAATTGATAGGTGATGATCTGTTTGAAATCGGTGCCAAGCCAAATAGGTAGTAGGTAGACTTCCGCCACATCGCAAGTCTTCCGGCGCGCCCACCGGAATGCGTGAGCGTGGGTAGGGGGCTCGTGCTGAGCAAACCAACCCAAACGACAGACGTCGTTGACGGTCGTCTCGAATGATATCGAATTTTTTATACATGTAATACATGTAATAATACAAAGTTTGAAAATTTTGTCGTTTAAAGTCAGTTTGATTAATTTTTTATTTCGTTCCATATTTAGCAATACTGTAGCCACCGTTTGGGGTTATATTTGTTCACATTTTGATCACTTTTTTCAAAACTCTATATACCCTAATTCGAATATTTTTACATTTTCAAACGCCAAGCTTGACTTCCAAAATGAAAAAGGATACATTCCTTTACAATGAAAACGTTAATTTGGTCCTTTCCAAGCTGAGTCAATAATGCCCCATTGTAGCCTAGTTTCATACAAGATTCTATGTTCCTTTTGTGTATGAAATGAAACTTAAACTTTTTAATTTTTCATTTCGTTCCATATTTACCAATACTGTAGTCACCGTTTGGTGTTATTTCTGTCCTCATTTTGATGACTTTTTCAAAAATTCTGTGATTTCAAAATTTTTATATTCAATATTCGCATAATTTCGAGAAGATCCAAATTTAAAAATTCCGTAATACCCTGATTCAAATCTTTTATATTTTCAAATGCTGAGCTTTTGAGGTTGCAAAACTCGAAAATAAGATTCCAGAATTTTAAAAAAAATGTAAATTAGAGTTTTAGGACAACAAAATTAAAAAGGACACATTCTTATTCAAATTTTTTCGTCGTCCTTTAGTTTGTATCGATTTTATAATTTATGAACGAGCGAAGCGAGCTATACTATTCATAAACACGAGGAGTCAATAATTTCCTATTACAGACGAGTTTCATACAAGATTTTATGTTCCGTTTCGTTCCATATTTAGCAATACTGTTGCTAAAATTGACGAGTTCTACCACCCCCTAAAATATTCGTATCCATTTTCATAACACCCTGTATAGATTTACGGTTACTAGATTTCACACGAGATATTATTGATGGCTATGGGTATTCTCACTGATAATAATTAATATGTAAATACATTGAATACCTAAACGTGGGTGAAATTTGCATCTACAATTTTCTGTGTAAAACATAAACACAACTATTTATTTCTGAAATTTTACAAAAATAAACATGTTAACCATTTGTTATTTTCGTAAATACACTGTTTTCCCTTTTTTTATATAGTAGATCTGTTAAACATTTTGTCATAATTTTATTTTTATCGTTTGGTTTTCTATCGTAGTGTGATGATACACTTACCGCGCCATTCAAATATAGCTTCGACCCTGAAACTAGACTGTTATTTATTAATTTACTTGTTTTAAATATTTTTCACACTGATATTTCTGGCGTGCCAATTTTCTGAATGATGCTACTACAATATTAGATCTACTAACTACGATACTTACCCTTATATGTTTAAACTACTGTGATAAAATGATTAATTAAGAAATTATATTTTTAAATTCTGCTATAGGTAAAGAGGAGGAGTTTTTCTGCATCACGAATGTACATTATATTCTGATAAAAAAATTCATTTATGAAAAATATGTTTTCATTTCTGACATGCATCGCAGAGGCTTCTGCAAAATTAATTTGTGTGTAGATGTTAAGAATAACAGAACGCTTCTCTTGTGTAAATTTCTATAAATAATAAAAGTTTAACATTAGGTCTTCAATGTTTACACATTATGTGCCATTCTCCACAATGTGGGTCAGAATAATCCAAGCTAATGAAAGAAAATTAAAACGATGTAGCGTTTCCTCACGAAAATGTAAACTTGTTACCACATTTTTTTTTTTCTAATTAACTGCCCCAATTTTCGGTAAGTACTTCGTGTAGGAGTGTAATGAAAACTAAAGCCTTCGCATTAACATTTCATAATTCTATGGGTGTTTGTTAATTGCTTCAACTTCTTTGTTGAGCGAAAGCTCAGAAGCGAACGCGTCCCCGACATAATTTAGAAGAATTCCCAAGAGACATTATGTAGGTCACGATTTCCCTCAAGTGTGGAATGAAACTATATAACCAAAACTAAATAAATACTTCTTTCAATTAAGTAATCTATACAAACCAGGATTTTTAGGATTTAAATGTTTGACGCAGATTCTTTTTGATTGTGAAGCTTATAGTCCAGATTTCCAAAAGTTTAGCATCATTTCCTGCACAAACACTGAACAGAGACAGGTTGTTAACATGGGCGTAAAAAAGTCACATTTTATGACGGCGAAAAGTACCGGTATATTTAAATATTCTCATAAAGAGGGAAGTTCAAGGTAGTTTACGTCTCCAATTTTAAATGTATTTTCGTTGTAAAATCTGGGGATGTGTATAAAATGACACCTAGGAAGAATAATGTGTCCATATTTTCCCCATCATTCCAGTTTATTTTCCTAGGTCTGTTAATGGCAGACAAAATTCGATGAAAACAATGACTCGCGATTTACGACAGATGTTCTCAATTAATATAAATTTTTGTCGCTTCCCGAAGCGTGAACCACCAGCAAAAATCGAGATGCTATTTTAAATACAGCATTCCATTTTGACAGTGGCTTGTAAAATATAAATGTCTGATCATATATAGCGACGCCAGTTTTATGAGAAATGTACACAGCGCGATAATAACAAAATATTCGAACATAAAGTTCACCAGAGTCTTAATCTAAATATTTTGCAAAAAACGTCCAAGAGAAATGGCCTCATCGACTAAACTATATTTCATTAGTAGGAAGCGCACCATTTGCACATCACCACATTCCTATCTCACTGCAGCAATACTAGTCTTTTAAAGAACGATTAATCAAAAGGAAGGGACCATTAATTTGTGTGTAGGTGTGAAATTTTAGAAGCGCCAACTATCTGGGTTAGAAACATAAAAATTCTACCGAATTATAGTTTACTGTCGCCAATATTGAATGATTTAGTAAAGAATCGTGTTTCTTTTAATTTTAGTTTGGTGGAGTGAAAATAGAACGCGTGTAAAACCAAAGCCAGAAATAATAAGTAGTAAGGAAATAAAAGAAAAATTTCGAATTTACAAAGAGGTGTGATTGTTATTTTCAACAGTAATTACATAAGTGGTTATAATTTTTTGATAATTTTAACTAGATTCACGAATTTTTGTTGCTATAGAAATCTCACGAGTGGACGAAGTCCACGAGTGGGATTTCTTAATAGTAACAAAAATGAGTGTTAATCTAGTTAAAATTATTAAAAAAATTATTACCACGAATGTAATTCAGCGTAATTATTTTTTAAACTAAGTCGCAAAATGTTAAACAAGGATGTAAGTATTTTTATTAAACAATTAGGAGTGTTTACAATTGTTGTAATTAATGGTGCAATTCTCGTACGTAATTGTAGACTTTCCTTGAGAGGAAGAGGACGAAACAGTGTCGCTTCATAAGTTGTTGATTAAAATTTTAGTGTGAATTGTTAATGTTTATATTGAGACAAATTAATAATTAAATACAATTAAATAACGTGAAAAAATTACCGCTGTAATTTGCTACTAGCAAATTGTCATATACAATATCCCAAGAATCAGGCATATTGTCGAAAATTTTCCCGACCTGTCTGGCACAAGTGTTTGTTGCACAGGGGCAACAAACACGCGTGCAGACAGGGAGGGAAGATTTTAAACAATATGCCTGACCGAGGGATATTTGTTCAGACAATCGCTCGAACAACATTCACAAAAAATTGAAACGTCAAGATCTCATAAATCATGTCATGAGTTGGTTGTCATGGTGGTCGACAATTTCCCTAGGGAGATTTTCGCCAAGCGGAAAATTGTCGCGAAATTCAAATTTGATTGGTCGATTTCAAAAAAACCTGACGTTTAGATTGGTCCGACATATCAGACAGGTGAGGGTAATTGTCAGTGTAATTTTGATGCTATTGGTCTATTTGAATTTTTTTCTCATTACGATTGGCTGATAGGACTATTTAAAAAATAATCGTTATTATACAGGGTGTTATTGAAATGCATGTCAAAAATAAAATCGGTAATTGGTCATGATGAGAGGAAGTCATTGTCAAATTTTTAAAATTTTGTTTAATAAAAGTCTTTTCGTTTTCGAGATAAAAATCATTAAAAATTTGGTCAAAATCTGCCGTCCGCTACTGCGTTAAAGGTGATTAAAAATGTACTCTCCTTTGCTTAGCAATAATAATAGAAGGGAAAATTGAATTTTTTGAAGTGTCACAGTTTGCCGTCATAATTGTTCTATCTACATGGAAGTCTATACAAATGCTGAGTTGACCGACCTGGTCTTGTCACAGCTTACGTCTTGTTTTATAGAAGGGCTTGGAACGTATTTTGGACGCTGAGCCAGATACTTTGGACCTTGTTGATGAGGAACATCCGAAAGTTGCAGGCATTCAAAACCTGAGCAGCTCCCTCGAAGAATAAGATTTTGTGAGTGGTTACTCCAAAGAAATGAAGAAGATCCTCGTGTTGTTGATAAAATCTTATCAACCGACGTGGCAACATTTACGCGAGATGCCTATTTTAATGCACACAATACTGATATCTGATGCGACGAAAACCCCCATGAAGTACGAGGGAGCCATTTTCAGGACCGATTTAGTGTCAACGTGTGGGCTGGGGTGGTTAGCAATAATTTGATATTTCCATCCATTTTGCCCCCTCGTTTAAGTGGCAAGTGCATTTGAATTTTTTAAATATGGAGCTAAGAAACTTATTAGAAGATGTACCTCTGATTACTCGACGTGATAGTATGTGGTATCTTCATAATGGAGCCCCTTCTCATCACGCTCGCGAGGTGCGGACCTGGCTTGAACAAAATTTTGACATTACACTTGTCAATCTTCAATTGACAATTTATTAACCATTGGTTGTCACTTTATGTTGCTAGGATTCAACTGCAAAAATGTAATTATTGTATCTATCTTGAAAATGCAATCGACAGTGGCGTGGACTATGCGTGGAAATGGTTAATTTATTCCCATCGTTTTAGACATAAAAAAAGGGCTGTTGGGGCTTTTTTGAACCTCTAGATGGCCTAGATTTTTATTGACATGCATTTCAATAACACCCTGTAGATATAAGATTGGTGTTTTTTTATCTTCATTTTTAGTTTTTTGGTTATTTTCAGTTTTTCAGGATTCGTACAACTTCTGAAGGTCTCGGGTTACCAACCGAAAGAATCGGGTCGGTTAGTCTCTTTGCCTGGAGACGATGGGCTCTCGATATCTGAAGCTGCAAGTCCAGACAGTGGCGTGCGGCTCTTGAAGTGGTGTGGTTGTGATTGGGGAGTTTATTTTCAGCCTTTGATCCTGTGGTAATTCCAAGGTGGTTTGATATTGGTCGAGGAGTGGGTTGGTTTCAATTTTCTTCTTATTTATCGTCTTGGTCTTCTTTTTCTTTGCCTTCTTGGTTGCCCAAAAAGTAATGTTCCACGTCGTTTGGTTTGCTGATGTTGCACTTGGGATACACTGTCACTGCACTTCCTTGGCTGCCTAAATCTAAAATATTGTCGAGGAATCAACTAGCTTGAAAATATATTGAAACTAATTTTTTCCTCATGCTTAGGGTAATTAATAGTAAAATATTTAGTAGAAGAGAACAGGTGAAGAGTTTGGAAAACGAAGAGAAAAAAAAAATTGCGTAAGTAAATGTGGAGAGGGAAAATTGGACAAATGGAGAACCAACAGAAGAGACTGGAAAACACTGAAAGGATCAAGATCGAACTAATTAATCATTTCAAGATAAATAGGAAAGCTTTTAAAATATAGGGCATTAAAACGAAGAAAAATGAAAAAATAAAGAGTTTAAGAGACAAGTCAGGCCAGTTGAAAACAAATAGGAGTAATAATTATTATAGTATACAGTAATATGGATTGGTTCAACAGAAATAATAGGTGAGAATTTGAAAAGGGAAGTATACAGGGTGTATATAAAACATTGGTCAAAAATTCAAGGGGAGACTCCTTGGGTTTTTCTAGGATTATTTTGTCCTTTGTTGATTTTTGATAGGCCGCTTCCTTTCGAAGATACAGTGTGATCACATTTTTTTTACAATAACAATATTTTATTACATAAATATTAGAAACATGCAAAGTTTTATAAATCTACAAAAATTGCTGAAAATGACCACCAGCTAGAATGCACGCGTCCAATCTTCTCCGCATGAACTGACGAACTCCAGAGTGGTTTCGTATACTATTACACCCAGCAATTATCCGATTTCTCAAATCTTCTACATCTTCTACTGGTGTGGTGTAATCTGATGATTTGAGATGTCCCCATAAGTAAAAATCTAAAGGGTTGAGATTTAGAGATCGAGCAGACCATAGATGAGGTCCACCTCGACCTATCCAGCGATCCCCACATGTTGCGGTTAAAAATTCACGTGCAACCACTAAAATGAGGTGGTGCCCCATCGTGCATAAATCACATAGCATTTCTTTTTTGTTGTTTGTTGTTCTAAATCTGTTCTAAAAAGTTCTGGTAGACTTCGCCGGTGAGTCTTTCAGGTAGAAATACTAGTTAATGAGAATTTTCATCGGCCCAAAAATGGTTATTGTGAAAAAAAGCTGTTGAGGATTTTGAACCAACTTGTGTAAAAGCCATTAACAAAATGCAATACATGGAGCAAAATCAGCAGGAAGAAGTGCCTGAACGCGTTGTATGTGGTATTTGTATTGGCCTTTCTGTTCATCTTTGTTGTTTAAATGTTCCTGCCTCATGAAGACGTTGATGAATTCTTTGGAAGATTTTTATGCTAGAAACATTACGGTTAGGAACGCATTTCCTGACGCATTTCCATTAGCCATTCCATACATAAAATGCCTGTCAGTCATTTTGGCGATTCGTGATGGAGAGATTTAGAAAACGTATTTAAATAAAATCCATGACGGTCTGACTTCATGGGCATTAGCATGCTCTGAATTAAAAAATTAGCCGGTTTTAGCAATCGAAATAATTAATAAAATACTTTATCTACAACTGATTAATAATTGACGTATTATACTTGTAACTATGAATACTTAACTAGGTCTATTAAACACAGGCAGCCAGGC
Organism: Diaperis boleti; assembly: GCA_963583935.1. Taxonomy (NCBI): domain Eukaryota; kingdom Metazoa; phylum Arthropoda; class Insecta; order Coleoptera; family Tenebrionidae; genus Diaperis; species Diaperis boleti. The sequence goes on along the minus strand of OY757242.1, from coordinate 55,337,726 downwards.
CCGGTTTTTAAGAATTATTATTAACTAGCCATGAAATAATGAATATTGACAACTGCTGAAATTTCTTCTCAACGTCCAGTTTTTCACAAGGTTTGTTTTATTCTTTCTTTATTTCTTTATCTAGAACTGATTTAATTTACGTATTATACATGTAACCTATGAATACTTGACTAGGTCTATTGAATACAGACAGTCAGGCTAGGTTTTTAAGAATTATTATTAACTGGCCATGAAATAATGAATATTGACATTTTTTCTCAACGTCAAGTTTTTAACAAGGTTTAATTTCTAATTTTGATTCTAAAAGTGCAGTTGTAGATAAAACGTCGTATTTCACTCGCATATAATGGTGGCTAGTATACACTCGAATGGTTAAAATCCTCGCCTGCGGCTCGTATTTTAATTTCCATTCTCGTGTATAATAGCCACCATTATATGCTCATTAAATAATGTACTATTAAAAATTTCAATTTTTTTGTTAAAAATACGAAATAGTCTTGGAGGACCCCAAGGAGTCGCCTCTTGCATTTTTGGCCAATGTTTAATATACACCCTGTATATACAATAAGACGTAGGAGCAACTAGAAGAAAGCCTAATAAAATATTAAAATAGGAAAAGCAAGTGGAAGTATATACGGAGATGATAATCAATTATTTAAAAGAAACGAAATATGTACTGGCTTTTGGACACCTTAAGGAAATACAAGTAATCCCAAAAGGTTGCTGAAGAAATGAAGTATTTGAGGAGAATAGATGGTAAAACAAAATATATAGAGCCAAGACATAAATTTAAAGAAGAACCAAGAATTTTTAGGTCGATTATGCTACTCCTAAGTTTTATTTGTGATCTCGAATTATTGAAACAGTATCTGGACGACCGAGCTTCTCCCGGTATATTTTTTTGTAAAATCGTTTTTCGGAAAATATATTTAGGGAATACTCTTAATAAGATGATCTTGATTGTCTTCAAAATGATTCAACGTAACTCTGGCTACATGTAGTCGACCATTATCTTGTTGGAAAAGGCGGTTGGGGAGCGTCCGAATGTAGGGTAGAACATGTGGTTCTACCACCCCCTCGATGTAACGCACGGCGGTTATATTGCCTGTGATGAAGATCAAAGGTGACCTACGTCCATAGGCAATAACTCTCGATGCCACAATTCGAACGGTGTGGTGCACAGAAAATTGAGGATCTCGTCTTTCACCGCTTAGCCTCTTCACCCTTACACGGCCATCATGCATACCCAAACAGAATCTAGATTCATCACTAAAAACAACCGTATTCCATTCTGGATCCCAATTTAGCCGTTCTTTGCACCACGCCAGACGATCACATCGATGTCCGGGAGTGAGAGGTAACAGAAATTGAGTATGGTATGAAAAAAGTACAAAACTTCTGATCCGGTCATAAACAGTTCGCATCCCAATAGGCCTTCTACGTTCTTCAAACCACTGGTCCGCAATAGCCCTTGTGGAAGTGAAACGGTCCCGTAGAGCCAAAAGTCTAAGACGGCGATAATCACGTTGTGTAGTTCTTCTGACACGTCCTGTACCTCTCGCTCTTCGTATACGGCCTTCCTGGTTCCATGCCCGACAACAAACTGCCACCATGTGTAAACTCCTTTGCGTCCTAGTAGATATTTCTCTAAAGTACAACCGAGCCACTCGCAAGCTCACTATTCCCCCTCTATCTAACTCGCAAAGATGGCGAAAATTTTGGCGTCTTCCAGCTCTAGGCATAATGAACAAAATAAAGAAGCTCCTCAAAATGTACTGCACAACGCCTAAATGAGAAATGTTGCTAGAAAAGACCATTAGCGTCTATTGGATTTCCTTTGGAAAGATACGATACCACAAAAACCAGTGGATCAATATGGCTGAAAAATTGATCATTTGTCATCTTAACTTAAACAAACATATTGCTAGAAAATTGCCGCAAAATATTCATTATTACTGGGTGTTCTTTTTTCTATGTCACTTAGTATATATATCACATACTCATCAAATAAAAAAAAAATTGTGGTGTGCCTCACCGCTGTAAATGAAACTTGCCAGGACGATGGTAGGAATCGAGCCTTTGAGACAAGGGCTCCCTTGAGACAGGGAGGACACCGTTGGGACAGGGGGGCGTACCATCCGAACCGCCGTAATACCTACTAGCACCTACTACGCTAGTGGTTTCATTCACACGTGTCCCCACTCTCATTCATCCCCGCCACCAAAGTGTTTGAAATTGTCAGCACGAGAGCGGATAGAAGGCTTTGAAAAAACTTTTTTTTTATTGTGTAAAATTGCGTTTTTACAAGAAATACAACCATATAGGTAGATTTAAAAGCAAAACTATAAATATATTCTAAATACAAAATTTCATCCAAATCGTTAGAGCCGTTTCCGAGATCCGCGAAATAAATTTATATACTCATACACATAAAATATATACAAGAATTTCTCGTTTAAATCTATATATATAAAAGAAAGTCGTGTTAGTTACACTATTTATAACTCAAGAACAGCTGAACCGATTTGGCTGAAAATTGGTGGGGGGGTAGCTTAGAGCCAGGAGCAGGACATAGGATACTTTTTATCGACATGGGGGCCCAGGGGGGCCCCTTAGGCTGGAAATATATTTCGGGTCGACCGATTTTTATGAATTTTTTTTTGTATATTTGGTAGGTATGAGAATAGATGGTAAGCTATTTTTCACATAAACATGGGGGCGCAGGGGGCCCCTTTGGGCGGGACCGATTTTTCGGGTCGACCGATTTTTATGAATTTTTTTTTTGAATACTTGGTAGGTATGAGAATAGGTGGTAAGCAATTTTTCACATAGACATGGTAGCCCAAAGGACCCCTTTGGGCTGGACCGATTTGTCGGGTCGACAGATTTTTGTGTTTTTTTTTTTTGGAATATTTGGTAGGTATGAGAATTGGTAGTAAACTATTTTTCATAGACATTTTTTGTATATTTGGTAGGTATGAGAATAGGTGGTAAGCAATTTTTCACATAGACATGGGGGCCCAGGGTGCCCCCTTGGGCTGGACCGATTTTTCGGGTCGACCGATTGTTATGATTTTTTTTTGTATATTTGATAGGTATGAGAATAGGTGGTAAGCAATTTTTCACATAGACATGAGGGCCCAGGGTGCCCCCTTGGGCTGGACCGATTCTTATGATTTTTTTTGTATATTTGATAGGTATGGGAACAGGTCGTAAAGTATTTTTCACATGGACATGGGGGCCCAGTGGGACCCTTGGGTTGGACCGATTTTTTGGCTCGACCGACTTAATAAGGGCTTTTATGATATTTGATTTGTTGGATTTGTCTTCGCCGCCAATAGCAGAATAACTGTTGAACCATGGACAGGGGGCTCAGGGGGAACCCTTGGGTTTATATCTCAAGAACGACTGGACCGATTTTTATGATCTTCGATTTGTTGGATTTGTCTCCGCCCCGAATAGCAGAATATTATTAAAACATGGACATGGGGGCCCAGGGGCCCCCTTGGGTTTATAACTGAAGAACGGCTGTACCGATTTTTATGATCTTCGTTTTGTTGGATTGGTCTCCGCCCCGAATAGCAGAATAACTATTATAACATGGACAGCGGGCTCAGGGGGCTGCCTTGGGTTTATAACTCAAGAGCGGCTCGATCAATTTTTATGATCTTTCATTTGTTGGATTTGCCTAGGCCCCGAATAGCAGAATTACTATTAAAACATCGGAAAAATTACAGGGGGCGGGGAGCTAAGTACAGGGCAACGACAATATCAAAGCCCCCCTGGTACAGGGCAACAATAAGAAGTAACGCCGGCCACCAAAATTTGTCGTACCGGGCTTTAAAAATGAAAATCGATTTTTAAGGAGTAAACTCCAAAGTTTCACTTCTGTTGCGCGTGGACTCCACACACAAATTTTTTGATGATATCTCGAGAATGGATTGACTGACTCTTTTCGAGGGCGAATAACTATTAAAACATCAGAAACATTAACAAAAAAAAATTCTCATACATTTTGTATAGAATCCGTATATAACGCCATCTTTGATACATGACAGAAACAAAAATAAACATGGCGTTGTATGCTGGTTCCGGTAATGCGAGTACATGGCGTTGTGGGCATTATCCTTTTATTAAAAAAATTAATTTAATTCAGCTAATAAGTTGCCACAACATTTATTTATTCTGAGGCGGTACATAGTTCGCCGGGTCAGCTAGTATATTATATATAGATAAGTACTTTTTATATTTTTTTAATAATTATAGTTGAACCTACCTGTCATTTTTCTGTAGAAACTTTCTGAATTGAATTGAATATATCCTTGGAATTTACACTTTTATCGATAAATTGTTTGTTGGTCTGAATTCTAGATTACGATTGCGGTTTGGGATCGAGCCACTATTTAGTTATTTTACCAATAATATTCCCATTAGCCTGTTTATAATCGCGTCATTCTGATCTTGAAATTGGTTAAATTGATTCGGAAAGTTTGACAGGATGTTGTGGTTCTGACCGTGACCTAGATGGGATATTTGCAATTTTCATTGTCTTTGTTTTTGTTTGATAATAATAACTAATTCCGTATAATTTGTTGAAAGGTCCTTGAGTATTCTGTCTGGAAGATTGATTGACAGTAGTAAGATATACAAAGGAGGACCCAGAATGAATGTACGAAATTTAAATACCTGTACAAACTTTTCAGAGGAATAATTACATACAAAGAAAGCCTGATTTTTACCAACCAAAATAACTTTTCTTGTCATAATTTGAGCCCAAAATACACAATTTGGCAACTGGCCTTAATACTGTATTATGTCTGTTATGGTTTTATGCTACGTATTTATTTGTTTTTAAGACTGAATACCTCGTAATATACAGAAGATTTGCTTTACAATTTATTTTAAACACTGGGAGCATATATAAATGACGTAATGACGAGTTAATCCGATATTCTTGAGGCAGCTGTAGAATCGTTATAATTATACTGGTAATAATATATTTCCCTTTTTTTGGCCTCGACTGTACACTTTTACGTTTTTTTAATCGAATTTTTTGTGTTACGCCAACCTGAAATTGAAATAATAGTTAAATCGGTTCTTTGGTTAGCATGTAGACAAACAACTCAATTTTACCGAGTTATAATTAGAAAATTTTTACCTTTTAGCCAATGTAATTAATGGCTGTTTTTGTTTTTCCTAACAATACTTCTATTGCGTTCTGAACGCTTTCAACAGATGCGTCTCGACTCAAGTACGCCAAAAATTGCCCAAGGAAGTTTCTGTCCACACTTCTACAGCTTATTTTACGTGGATCACCAGAAAACACTTGCTTAGATACATTTTCCTGCTGCAAAACAAGTGATCCAGCGTCAACTTGTTGCTTCGAGTTTTCAAAGTCGTTGGAACACTGTCAACATGAAATATCGCATAATAAGGAAACGTATCGGTATTTTGTGCAAATGTGCAGACAACAGTCTAGTGCATTGTGTTTATTTTCGAGGCAGACATAAACCAATAGCGTCTGAAAAAAAATTGTATCCGCGGTTAAATTTAGCCGCCACCGAGATTGACACTATGCAACATAAAACTTATTTATTGGTTATAAAAGACGGCGCAAAAGTTTACACACTTTAAACTGATATAGTTTATTGACTGTTGATATTATTTACGTGAAGGTTTCATTTCTAACGATAGATTTTACGAAGGTGAATTAATTCGAGAAGACGAGGACTTCCCTGCTTTCATTTCGAAATCAGTTTGTTACTCATTAATTTTGAATCGTTTTTCTGTTTGTTTTAATTTATCGGGGGATTTATGGAGCTGCGTTTTATTCGAGAATAAGAATAATAATTGAGAGGCGTTCAAACAAAACATTTTTCGGTTTATGTTAAGCGGTGAGTCTGGTTGAATCAAGTTTACGACGATCTTTTATTTGTTGCCCCAAAGAAGTGGTTCGTTGCAGACATAAAATGTCCTTTAAAAGTTATTAAATATGTGTCGGAAGCCTTAAGAATGGGTCCAATGAACAGTTTAAAATATGCGTATGTTAGAAAGCTAAAACCCATGTTCTGAGATGGAATGGCGCGACGATGCGTGTGTCGCTCCTTCAATCTGGTTGAAAATGAATGAGCTTTATGGTATGCTCTCTCAAGAATGGCCCATCAAAATGTTTCAATCCGGTTCTCTCTCCAAAATTACAAAACAGCTGGTCCGTATTACTCCAAGACAATTCGTACATACCTAATATATAATTTTTTGTTTATTCTATCTGCAATTCATTTCGGTATTCCAACACTTTAAACTAACACATTTCCAAGAAAATTGTAGATATGATGTAAACTAGGTATTATAGATTAGGATCTCTCAGCGTGCCAATAAATCTGGCAGGTTCAAGTTTGTCAGACACTAAAACAAATCTACAAATAAGAAGGAACGTTGTAAACTTGACTAACCTTCATTGTCAGCACGTTTTTGTTATTACAATATTACGCAAAATTTCATTTGCGAGATGTTATCGTCGAATACTTGCAATTGTTTGAAGTTTTCAGTGATCGTAAAATAAATTTAAACAAATGGTAACTGCAGTCGTTCGTATTGGCAGAGAAATTTTATATTAGTGGCGTTTCCATTTTTAGCTAGTAATGGGTTTGGTAAAATAAATAGAGACTGAAAGGAAAGTTGGGGTTATTGCGATGTACAGCTTCCCTGTGCGACGCTTTTATTGTGGATTTTTATTTTGGTCGGAAGTTTTATTAGCTGTTTCTTTTACTTACTTCCCGGCTATCTGCGGGTTGAAGGACATTTGAACGTTTTTTGCTGGGCTTGTGCTTATTGCTCCCGCCGCTTTATTAAATTGTTTTTTTTTGTGCAACTTTGATCAATTACTTGGTTTTAGCTTATTGTCATTTTTTACACGTATTTAATAATAACGTTTTTTCACTACCAGCTTCACAAAACATTATTATACAGGGTGACTGAGAAATAGATCGACAGCTTCATAGTAATAAACATAAAATAAAACAATTGGTGTTTTTTTTCCAATACCTCATAGGGGTAAAACCCACCAAGTCCTCCCCTGTATCGACGTCTAATTGTTCCAATTAAAAGTAAATAAATAAGTTTATAAAAATTCGAATAAAAAGTACTCGCAAGCCCGTACTCGTTGTTTTACATTTCGTGTGGTTCGTTCAAAAACATTGCGTTCTCGTAATTTTTGCATTCTTGCACGATGTTTATAGAGGCAGCATAAACAAATTTTTTCATCTAGCCTCACAGAAAAAAAGTCGCATTTGTGACGAGTGGCAAGGCGCTTCATCGTGCACATACCAAATTAATATTCCGTCAAATTGCTAAGGGAACATCTTCTAACAAAATATTTAACTGCTCGTTAACAAAATTGAGATATCCCTTGGCAATAAAGCGTTGTAGTAAGATAAACGGCCCAATAAATAATGGCCAACAATCCCTGTCGTTGGTGACGAATTTCTTGAATGGCATGCAGATTTTCATCACACCTGACAATAGTGTCAGCTAAATTAAAAACACCTTACCTTGTAAAACACGCTTTGTCTTTGAAAGGTACCGCACTCAAAATTTTCGTTGAAGGCTTACAATTAGTGAAGGTTTAATATCGCTAGTGAACGACTTTTCTTATTTTACAATGATGTCGTTGTCCAACGAATTTGAGGCTAGAATGCTGTCGTTAACGAACGTTAACCAACGACACCATTGAACCTGTGGTTCACATCGTTATAAACTTGATATAAAACATTTTGGCAACTAAATTGCCATTTTTTTACTTTTAAATCAATAAACTTTATTACTTGACGGTTTTGTAATAGGAGTACATAGTAGTTATACACCAACGTTGAGAAGCAATTTTTCTTAGCCGAGCTATTTTATTGTCAAGATGCGAAGCATCGCGGGCAGTAATAATGCGAAGCTATAAGACAAGGCTTCTCAACCGTGGTTTATATACTCCCCCTGTCCAGAAATAAGTGTCCGATTTCCAATTTTTTATTGTCCACTAATAAAGGTCCAATTAAAAAAAAATATATATATTTAGAAGAGAAAGTCAAAGGGCAAAAACAGCACAAAAATAATTATTTTTTGAAAAATATTTTTACAATTTTCTCGATTAATTTATTATTTAAAAATTAAAAATAATTTTAATGAAATAATTTATTAACTTTAATTGGGTACCGGAGTTTTAAATTTAACGTAAAAAAACCGTCTTAAACAAAATAGTATATTTTATTACAAGGCCAGAAAATGTCATTTTGCAAGTGCGAGCACAGTTTGTGGAGGCGAGGCGTAGCCGAGAGTTCACAAGTGCAAACACTTACAAAACAGTTTCGGGCCGTGTGATAAACGAAACTTTTTCGGCCGACAAAAGATTTTAATTGTTCACTTTTGTAGGGGGGAATCATGCCTCATGGGGGCCCACGTGTCTCAAAGAGCCCTCTTGGGCCTCCAGGTCGCAAGGGCCCCCACAAGTCTAAGGGGGCCCTCATAACGCATGGGGGCCCTCGTGTCTCAAAGAGCCCCCTTGGGCCCCCCTGTTTCAAGGGTTCCACATGTCGAAAGGGCTCCTTGGGCCCCCCCGTTCAAGGGGGTTTTGTTATTGTCGTTGCCCTATACCAAGGCCCCCCCCTGTAATTTTTCCGATGTTTTAATAGTAGTTATTCTGCTATTCGGGGCGGAGACAAATCCAACGAACATAAAAGCTGGCATTGAAAAACCCCTAGTTTCCATTTTCTAGCCTAGGCAGGCAGATATTGTTTTCAAGCCGATTTGGACGATTGGAAAATAACTAAATTGAGACGGAGGCCGAAAAAATCCTTTTTATTTATAAATAAGGCAAAAATGAAATTTGTTTGCAAATAAATTTACAACTTATTATAATAACTCTTAAGTTTGATTACTTGTCGAAAGTCAAGGCTTACTTTTCTTAAGTTTTCAAAAAATAGCAAATCGGATACTTATTTCTGGACAAAGAGAGTACTATTTTTTCACTACTAGCACATTTGTTTAAATTTTTTTCAAATGATAATCATGATAATACGAAAGGTTGGAACGAATTTAACTAAATATTCATGAAAGCAAGTAACATATGAAATTAAATCAATACCTGTCATTTCTATTTTTTGTTGCGATGTTGCTAACGTTGTTTAACATTTCGCGACAAATTTCAACTCCCCAGTTCTACATTGTTGAGCTGTCAGCGATCATTAATAATGATAGCAAATTAATGTCAAGTTAAAACATCAACTACGGCAGTAACCATGCTAACATTGTCAATGTTGTTTTTATTATCTACTAGTAGGAGAGAAAAATCCAATATTAGGTAAGGTACAGAAAAGCAATTTCTGAAGCATCAAACACGATATACAGAGTGTCTCCGAAATAACTACTTTAATTTTAACCAGTAGCATAGAACTCGCCGAGAGCAACAACATTTTTATCTACCACTTTTTCGAAATCTCTTTTTTTTAGCATTTTTGGAACCCTTCAAATTCACGAACCGCCTATGGATATTTATTTTAACTTGACCAACATACAGTGAATTGTTTTTGTCCGGAAAAGCCAATGTCCTTATCAAGTTTGTAAATTTTTTACACTCTCGGGTGCATCAGTTACCTACCGAGCGTGTTGGTGTATTTTACTTTCGCTTTTAAACGTATTATCGCCCGCTTTTTCTCGTGTGCCTAATTTCCATTAACGTTGTGCATTTTGTTTTGCAAAAAACCGCCAGTACCCGAAGGTTAGCAAATCGAATTTGGACAATTTTGAAAGAGCAACAATTAAATCCCTATCACGTACAGAAAGTCTAATTTTTACAGCCGGAGGATTCAATAATACACAATCATCTGAGAAGGTATTTTCAACTTAAATAATACGTATGGGCAGACGAAAATCCGCTACCGAAATTAACGTCAAAACTTCCACAAATTTTAACTCGATAACGACGGGGTTTAGGGCAACATTTTATTAAGAAAAATTGCTGACACTGATGAGTGCTACTACTCTGCAGTTATTTCTGGGACAAGCGGTATAATGATGTTTTCTGAAGCTAGTAGTAAATTTTTTTTTTACATTATGGATGCAGAACGACAACGAAGGTAAGAGCAACACAAATATTCCACATTTTCATATTCTGTTGTTTTATACCCACAATAGATTCTTCTTCAGAGAACTTAGAGATGCCAGTAGTAATCCATTTGATATCCCAAATAAATAGATAAAGTGTTTAGAAAGTTGCATCATTTTGAGTTACCAAAAATCTGTAGCAGTGCCAACCAGTTATAAGCAACTGCATCACAAGTGGAACTAATGCTATTGTTGCCAATTTTTTTGGAAGATTCATTAGATTTCCCACGACATTGATTGAGGACACAGGTGAAAAATGACTTTTTCCAAAAAAAAATATTTTCCTGGAATTATAGGAGTTGTAGACGGAACCCACATTGCACTTGTACCTCCAGTTTTTCGCAGAATTCAGCCAAGAGTTGTATTTTTTAACAAAGAAATTATTATTGTCTTAATTATCTTTATAAACATAAACACATGGTTGAAGGCACTGTTGCGACCTAAAATTGGCGTAACGTCTGTCAAGATTTGGAGTATGGGTTTAGGTCACAGAAAATACAATTGCGTCCCACAAATAATAATATTAAAATTAACAGTAAATACATGGACCTTAACAAAATTAAATTATAAAGGTGTCATTTTGGAATACTCGAGCGCGTCAGGTTTTCATACAGACTGTTCAGCTTGATGTCCTGGTCGTGTTGATCCATAATCTGACGATTATTTTGAGGGATTTTCTTAATCTGACGGTTTGATTTTTTTAAAATAGCATGCAAATAAAAATAATTTATTTCTTTTAATTATAATCCATATAAACACAAATCGTGCATTCAACAAAAAACGACGTCAAGTGGGCCATGGATTGGAAAACGTATGGCGTAGATGGTGACAAATTTTTACATGTCAGATTATTAGATTGTGGAGGTTTTGACGTTGGTGCCTCATCCACACGGACACTGAAGCCAAGCCCCCGTGCCCCCATTACAATATTTTTTCTACTTTGCCACTTTTTATACAGAATAATCAAATTTCACAATCCATTTAATTTCGCATCGGTTGGCCACGTTTGCGAGGTGCATTAACGGCGGCTATGAAAAAGATTTAATTTGAAACGTCAAGAAATGAAGTTCTGTGACTGTCGGATAAACGACCCAAAAAACTACAAGATTTTCTATAAAAATGATAATACCAAAATATTCTACACATTTTTACGAAGAGATTGAGGTACAAATGAACAGGATCCGTTTTCTAAATATTTTAAAACTTAACACAAAATCTGCACAAAAGTTTGACGTTTTGAGGTTGTGAAATTTCCCCATCCACAAAATGTTTAGAATCAAATCCCGCCGCACAAACAAGTTAACCCCCTTATCCGCAACATCACTGACCGGAGACACAAACACTCTCAAGTCATCACAATTATTATAGTGGCATCATAGTCTTTGGTAAGCGCCATCCGTGCACTTGTTTGTGTTACCAGCTTGACCACCACCATGCAACAAAATTGCGTGCTTCAAAAGTACGTGAAGGCACCCCCCCAAACAAGGGCCAACAATATAGTAATGCCAATTCCCATCAACAACTGTTGCTATTGTTCCCTCTGCCATCCACTTGGAGTTGACACCTTGATAGCGAAGTATTATAGGTTAGGATTGCCCTGGGATTGCCAAGTTTGCCAATATTAAAAATAGTAGATTATATTACAAGTGACAGAAATGCTTCATTGTCAGCAAGTGAGATCTTTGAATCATGAGTGCGATAGCACGAGTAATATACATCTCACGAGCTTACAATGTCATTTCGGTCACGTGTAAGATACGACGTTTTATGCCCGACGTGGAATTTCTTGTAAAAGTTGAAAATTAAAAAATTAATGAAAGTGTCAAAATGACGTTTCAAAAAATAATTCATGACTTACCATTGTTTAACCATAGTAATTCACCCCTTTTTATCATTATATCACTTGTGAGAGAAATACTTTATTATACAGTTACGGCCACGGAATTTTGGCCGTCACTTATCATTAATTGTCATAAGATGTAAGGCGACCCTTAGGTATGCGTAACCTAACTTTCTACTCTTTCAAAGACTTGTCATTTTGACACTGACTCACTCGCATGAAAACACTAACAGTGACACATTTTTATATTTCAATTTCAAAAAGTCAATCATAATGACAATAAAGCATGGACTACATCCATTTTCTTTTAATTGACATTAAAGTGACGGCTAAAATTCCATGGCCGTGACTGTACCTCCCTTTTGCGTGGCAAAAATAGTCATCTAGATGTTAGTCGGGTATAATAGTACATTATATTATAAGTGATAGAAATGCATCATTATTAGCGAGTGAGAATTTTGACCCACGAGTGCGCTTGCGCAGAAGTGGGGCACTTTTTACGAGCTTTATAATGATATTTAGATCACGTGTGATATACGACGTTTTATCTTACAGGTGCATTGTATAAAAATCCAAGAAATATTTATTCAAGTAATTATCCGCCTGTAACATTAGCATGGTTCTAATATCAGTTTTCGTAGTGACCTGTTATTGTTACAGTTATGAAATAAACAGTCTCGTTGTTTTTCACAGTTTTCACCGAAGTAATAAAAATTGACTTTCTACCGAAAGATATTCCAACTAGACGTGGAAGCCGCTGTTTCCAGTTTGATTCCGGTAAGGTCGAGACACATGGACGAGAAAGAGTATGATCTGTTCGTGAAGAGGAAGGCAAGTACTTACATTACATGTAATTATATTACAATTAATAATTACAATTTTTAATTACAACTGAGCTGTCAGATTTACTCACTTGTGATTATGATTTGATTTCTGTCACCGAAAACAATGGTATAAGGTACCTAAAAAAATACACCTGTAAGATAAAATATATATATATATATTTTTTTCAAATATATATATATTCAAGAATGTCACTCTCAAGTCGTCAGATTATTGAAATGCACACTTTGCAGCATGTAATTAACCCATCATAACTTAATCTGACCCGCTGGAATATTTCCAACTATTGATTTTGTTTACTATTCTGATCGGCTGCCCTACACGCGCGGTCCTATATAGAGGCCTTAGATATGGTGGAGGTACTCAACTCATATGTTAATCTGCCGTGGTTGAGAAAATCTCAAAATCCCCTATTGGGCTTTCCAACTATTACTGAAGTGTGGATGTACCTACCGTGCGATCATTTAAATTATAAATTAAAGTAGGCTGTGAAAGTTAAATTAGGTTGGCACTACTAACTTTTGACAATTTCATTTAAAATTCGAATGTCAAAGTGACTTTTCAAAAAAAACGGCAACAGAATGGTGAATGGAGTTAACAGCTGGATTGAAGATGCGGGAGAACACTTTGAACATTTGCTGTAATTCTCAATTATCCTTTTATTTTCATGAGAAACATAAACGTCACAATGTTTACGATAACCTCAAATTTTACTGTCAGTCTAAGCTGTCAGTCAATTTTGCAGGCTAGGCTATTGTATAATAAAAAGCCGCCTACTCTAATTTATAATTTAAATGATCGCACGGTACAAATAAATTAAAATAATAATAATAAAGAAAGCTTGTACATCGGAGAGTGGGTAGCCGATTTGAAAGTATGATATAATATAATATAATAAGCTTTATCTTTCGGAGCAAAAAGCGCCCATGCTCTTAGGACTTTGTAATTTGGAACGACTTTACAGAAAGAATCGCTAAATCATCGAGAAACATCAAGTTTTTGTGTTATGCGTTTCAAAATCAAAAGAACTTCGAAGTGCTAACTTTTTGAAAGCTCTTACATAATTAAAAAAAACCATTTGGAGAGATAGACAAAAAAAGCTGATGGAAATGAGACCAGATTACAGTATAACAACAAATAAGAGGAGAAATTGACAATTGTCAGTGAAAAGTACAAAAGGTATAAAAGGTTATTAATAAAGAGTTATGAGATAGACCTTTTTACTGGTCTAAAGCAAGTTTTGTATATAGGAAAAAATGACAAGAAGAATGAGAGTTATTTATTAGGCAAAGGCGTCTCACCTGTTATCCGCACTTACCTACTGCATTTTAAAACTCACAAGCAGGGATTACCACTGGCAAATATTTTACCAAAAACTCGCTTCCTGGAATCTGGAGTAAATATTTATATACTGACTCACCTCAACAGCTGAGAATACTTTATAGGTATTGCAGCTTTAAAGAAAGACGAAAATAGTTTATACAAATTAATTTATTTAGCATAAATATATCTATCTATGCATTTCACATGAATTTGTCGAATAATGTCTAGTTAAATTACAAAAAGACATTCAATATCACAGCCGTTATAGCACACACAATCTTATTAAATATTTGGTCTCTATCACCTAAACATCGGGGTTTTAAATATCAGCGAACGGATAGTCAACTTTCTCACAAATTCACTTACAGACTGAAAATAGGCAGTTATCGAAAGTTGAATATTGTTTCGCTTTCCAACATTGGCAACATGAATATAAGAAAGGGTATAAAAATTACGTCTACTTATTAATATAGCCAGCTTCTTAACCAAATCCGGGTCTCTACAAATAGGTCGTGATGCGACCGGTCTGTCCAGCTTTTCTCGCATTTTCGCTTTTGATATGTACAAGCATTGACCCCTGTTAGAAGTCTTTCTGCCAACACTTCCTCCCGAAACAAAAAGTTCGATAAAATCGCTGCCTTGGATCTCTTTCAGATTATTACTCATATTTAGTTCAAGGACCTCCATCCTCTCAATTGCACAGCACGTGTCCTTTCTCATAAAACTGAGAAATACGGAACGAAAATTAGATCATTTTCAACGAGCAGTTCCGACCTGCTCCTCCTTGTCCGATAGTCAGAGGGACGCTGTTGCCGTGAAGTTCTGTCTTCGTCTGAGAACTCGGGACTTGTACAGGTCGGACTTGTGGCAGACCACAACGGTGCCTCCCTGGTTGGCGTTCGGGACCACTTTGCCATTTGTGTTGCCGATTAATGTCCCGATCATTTTGGACACTGAGAATTTTCTGGTCTTCTGGGTGTTCTGCACAGAACGGCACTCATTGAGGACCGCATCGATCGCAGTGTAGATAGCAGGACTGTTTTCCGCCACTGAGACTTCGTGGAATTGAGAGTTGTGTTGAATGGCAAGAGTGCGTCCTTCCACTTCTTCCACCTGCAACAAGAAGCAAAACTATAAATAACCGTCATGCTCCAAAAATGCAATTTACAATGTTTACGCTCGTGGGTGTTGTTAGTTCAAAGCACGGGGGGCTTTTGTGGCCGTTTGTGCTCATGTGCTAATTTTATTTGGTGTCTAATCAAGGCCGGCACGTTCATATTCTGCGATGTCAATCAGGAGCTGGCAAATTGTAAACATTCTAATTCATTAATGGGAGGATGCTTCCGGACTAAAATTAGACAAGTCAAGGAGGAGGAGACGCATTTGTCGCGGAGATTCAATGGGAGATTTTCGTTTCTAATTAGTGGATTATGAAAGAACTTGGTGGTATTTCAAAGTGTCGAAACTTATTTGTTGACAGATTCCTAACTGATTTGTTTTCTGTGGATGGGGCCGAAAGTGTTGGGAAAGAAAGACTAGAATGTGGCTCGGAATAACGCTGGTGGTACGACGATGAAAGATATTCCATCAGAACAAAACCACGTGTAGAAGGAATGAGTTAAAGTTAAACAGAAGACAACTTTATTATTCAAGAAATTTCAAGAAATTGATGCGCAAGTAAGAAAATACAAGAAAAAACTTTGTGAGTCGGTTTATAGACATTATTCTCAAATTTTGGGTGAATAACATTGTAAATCGACACTCTGTATCCACGAGCTTTATTTTAGAGTAAAATTTGTTATAAAAACTTTTCATTTTTAAATGTCAGGTAAAATGTATTTTATTCAGGAGAATACAAACAAATGTAAACATACGTACATCCTGGAATAAATTGCATGGAATCAACCCAATCGATACTAACAAACGATAAATTGTCTACTTTATTTCAAATCCATTCGGTCTATCGTATTTAAAACACTTTCTATATCCATTTAGATCAATTAGTGTTTACATAGGAGTTACAAACGGAAAAGTTTGAAATTCCTATAAGAAATGTGTAAAGAATGTATTAGTTTAAATTTACATATCCCAGATTTAAAACTCGAATAGAATTTTTTTATTAGTCAGGGGAGGCCCTCGGGAAGAGCCGCGTACAGAGCCTAATGGCCTATTGTGAGTACTCCCCCCCTGATCGAAGTTCTATTGGCAAAGCTCAACAAACTGCCGATAAGGATGATGAGCCTACATCATCACTTCAGCCCCCAAGTGTTCTACCACGACCCATTTAGGGCTGGACAAGAGTAGATATTGTGCTCTGTGTGCTAACTACATAATCCATTAGTGCACATCTTATTCACTGAGTAGCCCCTCCCTAACATGTCTATTAATCTTCCATCGTTTTTTGTATAAACGAGATTTGACTGATCTCTTTGCATCAGTCCAGGTTTGGGTATGAACACAACCTCTACTTCCCTCCAGACCCGAGGTATGTAGCAGACTTTAAAGAGATGAATCAGTGGTAGAATGGGAATATCTAGTGATAAATTAAGAACCTGTGAAATGAGGAACTGAGGAACTGAAAATTTGAGGAATCTGTGAACCATTGAAACTGAAAAACTGTGAAAATAACACTTTTAAAGACTGAGGAGTTAAAAAATTGACATACCAAGAGCTACAGTTCTAAGGAAACTAGGAATATAAATACGTAGAGAATTTGAGAAACTGAAAAATTGGGAAATTTGTTGGAAAATCAGGGATTTTAGTCTTTAAAATTGGGAAATTTAGAAACTGAAAAACTACGAACGGCAGGAACGAAGAACCTGAGAAATGAAAACACTGACAAATTGAGAACTTAAAAAGTGAAAAATATGGATGCCAAGAATCTGAGATCGTGTTGCACATGTGTACAAGATTGCATATTTACGCGTAATGTTTACAAGGTTAAGAAACTTCCAGAGATTCTAGGGAGGTTTAGGAGTCTCTGGAGAAATTAAGGAACAAAACTGTGGGAAAGCTGGGATTATTCCAGATGAACGTAGAGATGAATATAAACTATTAAAAGATTGACTAAATCCTCATTTTCATAAGGCTCGGAACTGTCTAAGAAGATTTAAAAGACAGATATATATAGCGGTCAAGAACTTGAAATGTCTTCTAAGTATAAAATCCAAGGGGGTTCCAACTAGTTACAACATCCATTTCAACTGGTTTTTGACAAAACCATTTTTGTTTAAAACGTTTTCGATGTAAATCTGTCACGTAAGCGTAATGTATTCAGGCGCTTCCAAACAAATGTAAACACAGAACTTTCCAGGAATAAACAGAACCTAGACTAACAAACTTTAAATTAACTCCAGTCTTCTTCATCCCAGTTTAAATCGATTTTCTTTTAATATATGGCACTTAAAACCGCTCTCCTCCGGATCCACCTCAATAAAGTCGAAAACCATCAATTAACGTCGGCCTAAATTGCCCCACATCTTGCACAATCCCCTGTTTGTCTCCGTTTCAGGTTAATAAATAGTCCCTCATAATCCCAGTAAATATAAAAACAGTTTTGTAACTCCGGTTAATAACTGTCGCGATGCAGCACCAATGTCATTCGTGTTTATAAATAACAAAAGCTCCCCCGTGATATCAAACTAGATTTATTTAGTCTGGCGCCTCTTGTCTTCATCACAATAGAACAAAAGCCTCACCTGTCGAAGATGTTCCAGATCTGATTTGTTTCCCAGCAGGACAATGGGCATTTGAGTCCGGAGTTGAAGGACTCGCTGGAGGAGATCAGCGGCGTGCGTCATCGACGATCTGTTGGTGATGTCGTAGACCACAACACAAGCGTCGGCCCAATAGATGGCCTCTTCGGGGAATAGGGACAAGTCGCAACTGCAAACGTCGACGATTTCGACTTCTAAAGCGGAGTTGTTCACCGTCAAAACTTGGCGGTAGAGGAGATCTGCAAGAAAGCGGTGAGTTAGAGGGACAATGAACCTGAAAGTTGCGTTTTGTAAGGGATGATTCAATTGTTAAAATTGTTGAGATGAATGGAGGAGTGACTAAATTAGCTTTCTGACAGTTTTATTTCATAAAGTGTAATTATATTGCGACTTAAAGCTGAGACGCTCTTTAAGGTGGAACAACTTAACAGCTTTTATTGAAGTATTTTAGTATATTGTGTGTTTGAAATTTAATAGTAAACCCAAGTACCCATAATAAGTATTTAGACTTTTATTTAATTTCTGAGTTTGCAAAACTCACAGGTTTTCCCTTTAATTAAAATTGCCTTTCTACAGCTTCTTCCTGAAATAATAACAAATCGCAACTGCAAACATCCCCAATCTCAACTTCCAAAGCCGAACTGTGTCCGGATAAACTTCTCCCGTAAAACAAATCTGGAAGAAAAACGAGCAGTTTTAGGGACGATGAACCTGAAAACTTTTCAAGGTTTCGCATCGAGTGATTTAATTCCGCCTTGTTTCGAGAAACCCGGATATAAATTAAAATTCTAGTCGGTGTCGAACATGCGTCAATGTCTTGAATTTAATTACAGTCTTCTCGTAATGAGAAACGCATCTAGTAATTGGAGATGATGAGTCTAAGTGCAGGAAGTGTTGTGACATGGAAGGATGGTCCACGTGTTGAAATTATCAAAGTGATCAAAGCTGTAGTGTTTTCAACAGTGCAAAAATAATGCACACGTATATTTGCAGGAATTTACGGCTTCAAGTGTATTTTACAACTTTTGGGAAATGTATCGTAAAGACTTGTGTCAAGTTTTTATGTGTGCCTGGGCATGGGTTTCACATGGTGGGTTATTGTTTCTTAATTTTAGCAAAATTTTATTGTGGAGTTATGTAATATTAACACAAAAGTAGCCAAGACTCTTTTCCTTGATCCTCATGCCTTTTAAAATTTTGAATTTAAGTAAAACCTAGAAATTTCACTTTATAGTGATGGGCCAACAGATGTATGGATTACAGAGTGGTGTATTTTTGATAAGCCCATTTGCAGTGCAGATACGAACGCATATCGAACGCTACTTTCGCTTAGCGGTGATCATTGTTAATTTTTGTTTTTTTGGTTCACTGTCAATGTCAATGCTGTTTATGTTTGAACGCTCTATGAGTGTGTCGTAATATAACAAACTTTATAGGATCATCTGCATTTTAGTTCGTAAAGTAATTTTAGCTATGCTCTCAACTAGTACTTGCGGTTTTTGGTTTAGTGATGTGCCACTTCTGCCAAAGATGACAAAGTTTTTACAGAGAATAAATCTTCCATCGGCAGGATTACGACTTTGAGACACCGTTTAAAATTTGCTTGCTTTATCGGCCTATATTACAAGACAGGTAGCTTCGCTACTGCCGGGTAAACAGTCTTTGAAAGTTAATTGCAGTATTAAGCGGATAATGTATTCATCTTGAGTTTTACTCCGAAGAAGTAATTTAAGTTACGATCGTAATTCCTCCGGAATATAAATCGAAAATTTTATTAGTTGCGTCAAAATGTAATTGCAATACATATAAAAACTGTTTGCGCCACGTCTAATTTTAAATACAACTTTTGACTCCAAGATGCTTAAATATTGGTATGCACGAGTGGAGTTTTAAATTTTCGAAAATTTGGTGAGTGACTTAAAAATAGTTGCAGGATAGAATTATTATGAGTAGCGTTTGGCATCGTCCTCCGAAAGTCGCTTTAACTTAAAATGTTTGGTCTTCTCGGCTTAATTCCCGTATTTATCGTCGTTCGGTCGTTGCTGCTTCACCAATAAATCCAGCAAATCCATTGTTTCCTCAATAAGTAACATCAGGAAACATAAACGCGGTTTCGACAATCTGCTCGCGTCTCTATTAATAGTGCATCTTCTCGACCAGGGCCGACATCATCCTCAGCTATGCAGACACCATCGTCTGAATACCTAGTGGTATTTTAGACAAGGCGTCCCGTCTCTGTCTAAACAACAGTTGCATCATTGCAGCTGATCGCAAGAACCTGCCAAAGGACGAGTCCAATCAATGAACCGGGGTGACTAAGGTGTGTAGGATGGGAGCCTTCATCTCAAAGGTCGCTCAAATCTGGGGATTTCCGCGTATGGCGGATATTGTTTTCAGATTTGTGAGTTGAAAAAAAACTTGACAATCGGCGCTTCTTTCGGCCCACTAACGGTGGAAACTTGCGCTAGCTTATTATAGGTAGATAATGATGTTCCTGCGGAGACCAATAAACATTCCTGCGTTGTAGGACAGACGTGGAATGCTCTAATTTAAGCCCGAGCTGAGTTACATGCCAGAATATACGCTTAGGTCTCTTCTCTCTTTAAACCCCGTTCGTTTCAACAAATAAGACGACAACATCTATAAACAATATCACGTGTGAATCACGCTTATTTTTACAGGTAAAGCTAGCACCTCAGGTGTTCACCTTTTCACCAAGGTAACAGCTTTGTTTTGTTTCTACGGGAAAAAAGCCTTGGATTTAATTATCAACAGGAGGCCGATTTATTGGAGAAAATTCATGGAAAGTTTGAAGCTTAATATCGGAATGCAGTTGACGTTGCCTCTGGTTATTTGCAATCACGGGGGAGTAGATAAGACTGCGTTGGTAGAAAGGGAGCATCTTAATGGGTTAGTGGAGCAAACAACGATTATGTAAGACTAAATCGACTCTAGACTTCAACTTTGATTTGCGACCGCTTAGTTGACACTCAAACGGTAATTAACTTGACCCTCTGACCGTGTTTTGTGCTGAAACAGTTTCCACCTATTCCTGAAAAAGAATCTCTAAAACCAGTGGTGCCATTTCTCTTCTGTTAGTTAGAAGAACCGTGCCAATTTATACATTTTTGACCACCAAGACCCTCAGATGTAATCAAGCAGGTGTTGTTTGCAAACTAACACTCGAAAACAACTAAAATTGCACATTCTCAGTTGCTGCAGGAGTACAGCAAATATATTCGCCGAATTACTTGGCTCCTCCGCAGAATTGATATATTTTGACTGAAATCTAAAATTATGCGAACCTGGATCCAGTTCTTATAGAAACGGTTCAGCTTACACTCCAATACCCATAGACAAAACTGCAACACCTTAAATATTTTCTGCGCAATTACACTCCGTAAAAAAGCGAAAGATCAGAGGAAAAAATCACATTTGAAATAACAAAATTTTATAATTATACCAACTAACGTCATTCATTTTTGGACTGCCAAAATTTTTGCACACCGCTCTCCAGCCTAGCCGAAGTAAATATCTTTTCAATTACATTGTTTTCATACGCATAAAAATCCTATATCTAGGCGTGCACGTCTAAAAATAGAGCCGCAAAAAACGCGAATATCCCCCAATGGTGTGAATGAGTGAATTGAAGCTGTACGGATGACTTGGTTTGAGCTAAAATTGTCCGGTTGTGTTGGTGAAGTCGCGAATCATCGATAGTTGAAAGCTGAATAACATTGTTTTGGGGACGTCATCGTGACGCATGGACACTTGTTGGGATTCATAAAAGAAGGACAACGGCTCCTTAGATGGTGCAATTGTAGTTTTGTAGTAATGTAAGATTAATATGTTTAGGGAGCGGAGAATTATGTGTTGACAAAAGTGAAATTCAAACAGAAGTGAAAACAGAAACATGCAAAAGCACATCGCCCATAAATTGGGACAGGATAAACATACAGAAAAATTAGCAGCTTTGGAGACTTTGATGTTTACTGGGACAAATGACTGTGCTGTGCTAAATATTACCAAGTGAGGATTTGAAAAAATTATCTTAAAATAATTTAAGGGATCCGAAAGACCGCAAGTGAGCCTTTAATGTTAAATCCTCCACAATTTTTATAGTTGAGTAGGACCATTGACTATTCTACAAGACTTTCAGAATTATCTATGTTTTCCCAAACAGTTATTTTTTAGTATTCCTTTGGAATCCACAGGCCTCTTTGAATCTTTCAGGCCTTCTCAAGGTATTTTTCTGGATCCTCAAAATTCTCCGGCGTTTTTCAAATATTTTCTCTGTTTAACACTCCTTAGGATACCTCCAATCTTGTCACTGCGTTTCAGGAGCTTTCGGGGTTTCTCAAGTTTCCTCAATTTTTCAGGACTTTTCAGAAGGGTTACTAAGGGTTCATTTTTATTTTTTTTATTTTTTACAAATCTTCAGGATTTTCCAGGTTCTCTCAGAACCCTTTCACTGTTAGTCAGAATTATTTTTGCATTCTTTATTAATCTTGTGGATAGTATAAGTTTCCTTGTGACTATTCAAGTAAGTTTTCAAGGACTAGAATTCTTTAAAATCTTCCGATTTTTTTGGGGCTTTGGGTTCTTCAAAGTACGTTAAAAGGAGTCATGAGACCGTTCAGAATTCTTCAGAACTTATCCTCGGGAGTCGTTCAATAGTTTCAGGGGTCATCAAGACGATTTAGGACTTTTCACATAATGAATTCCTCAATTTTCCAAATTTTAGAGATGTTAAACTTCTAAGTTTGTAAATTTTCAGTTCCCGAAATTGATTGAACTGATTTTAAACAAACTTGACTCTTAAAATCCTTAATTCGGAAACTGTACATACTGAGTCGTGGAAATCCCGAATTTGTAAATTCTTATATAATGTAATTTTGAATTCCCAAATTTGGAAGTTTTACCTTTCACGTCTTGAATTAGTCAGTTTCTCAACTTTTTGATCATCGAAATTTTGACTTGCTGCATTCAAGCGTGAACATCCCGAATTTAGAAATTTTGTTTCGTTATAATCTTCAATTCCCAATTTTGGAAATTTTAACTTTACTTATTGAATTTGAATTTTCCAGATTTCAATTGCTTCAAATTTTGAATTCCTGCGTTTGGAAACGGCAGTAGAAATTCTGAATTTGTAAATTTCCAATTTCCGAATTTGGAGAATTTGGTGGTGATGGAGATTTTGAAGTCGTGCACTTTGAATCGATAAAATATTTGGAATTTTGAATCCTTTGAAAGGTTACAAATTTTAAATCACTTCATCAATCAATCATTAAATCACGAAATTGAAAATTGCAGATTCAGATCTGTGGAAATGTTGTGTAGAAATCTTTGATTTGATCCAATTTTGAATTCCCTATTTTAAAATTTTAATTCTTCACATTTTGAATTCCTGAATTTTATGTCTTAGAAGTCCCAAGTTTAGGAGGATTTCAGTCTTAAATATCTTGAATTCCCGCATTTGCAATATTTTGCATCGATGAAATTTTTGTTGAAAAGTTTTTTTAAGAAATTTGGCACGCGGATATAAAATGATCTGAAAGGAAACTAAGAATGACTTGAGCCACCAAAAACTAACAAACTGGATTTTTGGAAAAATTATTTGAAAAAAGACGTCCAATGTTTTCCGAAAACGTCTTAAATTGATTGATATTCTTGATATTATCCATTAGAATATTTAAACGAAACAGATATATTATCATGGAAACCCCATAAACTTGTTCAACAGGACATTGGCCAAATACAATTAGCATTTAATAACACTACCTAAAAATTTAACAAGGTTAGAAGCCCAAAATAAAGAGCGCCAGGGAGTACAGTCATATTCCTGTTTACTTCCTTGCATTCTTGTGTTTTGTAGCTCTGTTTTCTTTTAATGTTTGGACGAAATTGTGTGGGTTTAACGAGTCGTAATAAATATCCGTTCATAAATTTTTGTTTGTTTTATAATGACCCGTTAAAGCCACTAAACTCTGCGGAATAAAAATTTTAGCGCTAGCAAATAAAATCTGGCACATTTTTGGGCGCCTTTTACAGAATTCGTGGTTAAATTGTCTTTTGTCGCCAAAGCTGTGTTTGAAAAAATGTAATTTTTACTTCCTCAAATCGTTATTTAAATATTATTGTTCCATTTGGCTGTCTAAATATGATTGATGACCGTATTACCAAGTGGGCGTCAGAAAAGTATAGTGCAAAACACATGTTGATAGAGATATTTCACACTCGATTTGTACGTCACGCGTCGTGGCAATTCACTTTTAAAGATTTTTCACCCAATCCAATACTGTTCGTGTGGACGAATAAGGCGATACAAAAAATTCGTTTATGTGGTTTGTAATGTTTGTATTATCTATATAAATATTGAAAAAATATAAACTGATCAGAATCCTTGACTTTTAAAAATTAGTTCCGCATCTAAAAATAATCTGATAATTCCCTGCGCGGAATCCCAGTTGTCTATCATTGTCATTTACCTGTGTTGCTCCTGTACTCCCCGATGTACCTCCTGGTAAGATAGCGAACTGTTAGAGCTGCAACAAAGAATTCGATCAAAACCTCGAAGTTTCCTGAACCCAACAAAACATGAATCGACTGGACGATGTTATTTTTGGGCCGGCTCAACAAACATGATTCGATTCATGCCCAGAAAGACCATATTAAGTAATTGGGCCAAAATTTACTTACCAGATTTTCCAACGTTGGCTTTTCCAATCACCGCCAGTCGGATTTTTGGAACGCCGTTTTTATCTTCAGTTTTCATTTTCTGTAAAGAGGAAATGCGTTTATTACTGATTAATCATCAATGTGGTTGTTGCAATCAAACCGACAGGATCAACCTTTACGGTTTGTTTGTGAGCAGGATGCCAATGCGAATAAAACCAGTGAGGTTGGCTGAACCGGTAAATATTTATCAATTAAAGGCATCACGATGGAATAACACGAGTGAATTTGTTGGGCACACACCGATTTTCGATTAGGAAAATCACGCGGTAACTCCCTGAAAATTATCACCACGTTGATGGTGTCAGGAGTCCTCTGCGTCATTTTACCGACTACTTTATCTGAATTTTTTGACTGAATAATTAATCAAGTGATTGGCATTTTGAAGGTTGGAAGAGTTTCGAGAGGCACGCGTGTGTGATGTTCTAGAACAGTGATTGCTGTCTAGACTATTTGTCATTGTGTTTGTGATGCCGAATTTAACGTGTTTTTAAACCGTCATTTTTCGACTTCTTAGAATAGACCGAAGACTTTTCTTCTAATGCTTTTTTGAAATGTTTGTTTTGTAAATTATCGAGTCCTTTGATCTGAGTTTCACATAACTGTGCATCTGCATGTAGAGCTTGTGTAAATATTGTCGTGTTACTCAAGTTCATGGATCATTACGTTTTAGGAGTTTAAACTTAGGAGGGTTACGATAAAATGATTTTATTTTCTAAAAGTACCAATTAATACAATAGAGCATTTTTATTCAGCGACCTTTTGTGGGAGGAGACCGCAATCGAGCAAAGTTCAACTAAAGCCGACATTTCATCCTTAACTTATTTATGGGAAAGCTGCTTCCTGTCTAATCTCTATCAATTGATTTCCGCTTAAGCACCTCCGGCATTATTAATTTATTTAGAGCTCTAAACCTATTTGACAAGTGTTTCCACGTGTTTATTTTCCGAAACTTGAAAACCACTTCTCACAACACGCCAAACATCCACGGAATTTTTGTCGCATGCCTCAAGATTAATTCGTCTATCGTCGAGCGATTTTTTGGGTTTTTTAAAACCTGGACAACGGATCCGAGGAAATAAATCTTCTCGATTTTGAGGCGACAAACGGTCGTGCGTCGTGTCGCCCACATTCGGCGCCTGTTCGACACAGAAATAACCGGACTGGAATTCCAACACTTCATTCCTAGCTGCTATATCACAGCCCGTTACATGGACCGAACAAAAAGAGGACCACTGCTTGGAAGCGCTTCCATATGTGATTAACCCATTAGCTATGAAAACAAACGCCAGACTGACAGAAATAAGTGCAGACGATGCGGAAGTGCGAATCCCTGTTTTGGGCTCCGGGTCGGTTTTATTTTAACCGGTGTTCAAACTAATTTGTACACGCAGTTGTCCATTATTAAGAAATCAACCACATCTGATCCTGGTAAAATTAAGTGACGGCAGTCGAAGAGTTTTTATTAATAGTTTCTCCCACTAACGGCGCCACTGCTAAACCCTCATTTGGACCATGAAAGTGCAGACGGGGTGGTTAACCCCAGGATGTCCTTAGCAGCAACCCTAAACTCAATTACTCCGTACTCGGAGGCAACCGCCTCAAAGGACAACCGATGGCTACGTTTGAAAGAGTTTAACAGTATCAATTTGGAAAGTTTGCAAATTTGCAAATCAAGGGTCGGCTGTAAACTCGTTACTCAACTGACAGGATCCGGGAATGAAAGGGTGAAAGCTCCGGCTTTAGTTACATAAGCGTTGACTGTCTAGATCAACTTTTTATTTTTAGCTCTCTCCGACGAACTCAACAAGTTGATGATCCTTCCGTTACTGGAGATTCTTTGTTACCCACACCGCAGGCTCTTAATTTCAACAAGTGGGTGGTAAAAGCTATAGGTCAACACTTTTGACTCGTGCAGCATCATCATTTGCGTACAGTTTAGCTTCTGGTAGGCGGAAAAGATCACCAGCGCAATTTCAGTCATTACAATCAACGATAACGTCATTCGCTCACGGGAGCATTCAGTTCTGGAAAATTTCCCCTGTTATTAGAGCCTTCTCTTGTTAAATTGCGAACGGAATTTTAAATATTTGCTCGGAAATTGTGTTGACTATGACGGGGTTTAATTTTTAATTAGACGGGGATGATTAGAAATGATAACTGGGTCAGAATGTTCGTTTCGTTTATCAAGGTTTCAGGATGCTCAATTTGGTAATGGAAAGACGAAAGAGGGAAATTTTCCATTTTAAACTTTGATGTGAACTGTTTGTACTTTAAATGAAATTAGCCGACTGTCGTTATCATTTCCAGGCAGTTTTACTACTGAGAGGAACTTTCATTTTATTCAGCTTTTGCCATCAAACTGCCTACAAAAGGCTGGAACATTTTATTATTCTTAAAAATTATACAGCATCTGAAATACAAGACGTAGTCAATAGTAACCCGGATTGAATTTTTGTTCGAAAACAAAGTATTTTTTCAAAAAGTTGCTTTTGATGCACTAAAACTAAAATGGTAATTGCAATAAGATTAATATGAAAAGCTTTCGTGCTGCTTTCTTGGGAGAAATAGAAGAAAAAATATATATTTGGCAAAAAAATTTCAATGTTCTAAAAAATATTGTTTTGGCGCAGTCTTGCACAGATTGAAATTTGTGACACCCTGTATATTGAACATTGGCTTTTCGAACAATATATCCAAACAAATACTTCAGCTCATTCTTTGGTCTAGTCAAAACAGTTGTAAAAATTTTGACTTTGCCCGATGTCTCCAACAAAACTTTTCCGAACTTTAAAGTAAAAGTGTTATTTGCCTTACAAAGTGAGAAATTAGTTGACATTCCGAATATTACCACCAATATTTTGATTTAAAAAAAAAATTCTTTGACAACGGCTTTTATTTTTACACCGCAAGAACTCCAGAGATGCTTTCAAGACTTCCAACTTTTGTTTACAAACACACCAACTTTCTTTCTTAACAAATCTTCCGAGACTCACCTCAATGACCGCGGAGACGTAGCCCCAATTAACGGCACACAGCGGAATGGTCAATTAAAAAAACTAGTCCGTTCACCAAAGACTGTACACACTCGCACTAGACGCTCAACGTCGTGTTTGACGCTTCTAGACGCGTTTACTGAATGAACCGGCGTCGCGACGCTCTCGTATATATTAACTGTTGGTTGGCATGACAACGGGCAGCGTCCCCGCGCCTCTGGCATGTGCCAAGGATTCGACATATGCCCGAGATCTACCTCTTTTTGTGGCATTTAAAGGATTATCTCGCGGAATGCACATCCTTATATTGCAAACGATAGTTGTTCGGATTGTTTGGATGAGGGATGAGTGACGCTTTCGGGTTCTCGGTTTGTTGGAAAAATTGTTTTCTGGAAAGTGCGGGGTTTTTGAATTTTGTCAAATAAACACAGAGAAGCGTGGATCAAAGCTGTTCCTGAAAAGAGTCGGACTAGGAAGTATGTACTATTATTAAACTGTCGATGTGTATACTACTACAATGGGTTTCAGCATTTTAATTTTGGAGTTTCCCGAGTACTACTCATAACAGTGACGTTAGATTGTTTTTCGTCTGATTCATTCGCCACGTCCGTTTAGGGAATCGTTTCTAGAAAATGTCGTCAAATTATTAAATATTTTCACAGAATAATACTAAATTATAGTGACATTGGCATTCTATTTTAAAAATTAAATAGAAAGCACTAGTTTACACAGCGTGTGAAGTCAAAAATATTTTTATTTCAGTAATAATTGTTTAGTATTCTTCAGTTTTGATGAATGGCAGCGCAGCGACTCAACATTTCCTGACATACACGAACCAGAGTATAAAAACTCAATTTCAAACTGGTCGCCAAAATATACTTTGATGACTTCCTTTGACCTAGCCCAAGCATTTGACTGTGTCAGTCACTTAAACTAAATTTGTAAATTCCTTAATATAACTCTACCTTCTAGCTTTCCTCGTATTTGCCACGCATGATTTAGTCAAGGCATTTGTATAAAATAATATAAATCGATATTTTAAGATCTAGTTTGAAAAGAATAAACATTACAAGACTCATGGCACCAAATTTTCGGGATTTTTTTACTGGTTTTCTTTTTTACTCTGCGTTTCTGAAAAAAGATTAGAAGTCAACCGACACAAAACCTTTCACCAAAATTAGAGTAAATGCGCGGATAATACATTCAAAATTTAATTCGCTGGAGGTTTTAGAGAGAGATATAAATGATATAAAATTATATTATAAATGCCTTTTGGTAATTTTGATTTTTATATTGGAAGTCGATTATGCATTTATGTTTCATTATGATATACAGGGTCTTCATAAATGATTTATACATCCAGTAGACTCTGTACGTCAAAATTCTACATTTAACTAAGATTTAATTAAAAATTAAAATTTAAATATGTTTAAGTCGAACTCCACAAACTTTAATTAAAAATGATTGAATTGTTTGTTCTCTTTATAAAGATTATATTTTCTTCCACAGACAAGACAATTGTAATTTTTCAGTTAGCTATATAAAGACACATAAAATCGTTCTATTGTTGTACTATAGGGAACATAAAATTTTGGGATATCACAAAATGTCATTGTAATCATTGTACTGTTATTATAAAATTGACATCAATTTGAAGTAAACGTTTACCAAGTTTATAATAATAATAATTTATTGATAGAATGCCAGCCGTGTCTGAATTTAATGAAGATAAAATATGTAGTAACCTTTCGCCAGAGTGGTATGTCGTATGGCCAAATTTTGACGAATTTAATGTTCCGGTCAATTTTGGTTGTGAGGGGAACACTGACTTAGTGCAGTTTTAGGCCTGTAGGTGCACCCCCTTGGCCGGGGCAGCAGCCCCCTCAAAAATCTTAAATGGAACAGTGGGTTAAAAAGTTTATTTTTTGAAAGGTCCATTTTTTGACTTTTTGACTATGTTTTTTTTTCTACGATTAGTTGTTAAGAAAACGTCACTTTTGTGACAAAATTTGCTAGTTAAAAAAGTTAATCTTTTTCTGAAATATCAAGTATTTTCTGAAATAAAAACTGTTTCTTATTCATTGACATTGACAATTATTTAGTTTTAAAGTAAATCTGCATACGTTCGGATAAAAAAATGGTCAACTCAATTGCTGAAAAAGTTGAAATTATTTTTATTTACGGCTCCCAAAACAAATGTGCTAAACATATTCATAAACGACATTTCAACAAGATGGAGCTCCACCACATTATGCCTTAAACGTTCGCAATTGGCTTAACAAGCGATTGCCGACCCATTGGATTGGCAGACGTGACGCAATTGAGTTGCCAGCAAGATCACCAAGGCCAAAGGGGTGCACCTGCAGGTCTAAAACTAAACTAATTAAGTGTCCCCCTCAGATACAAAATTGACCGGTTTCAGCATTTTGCACATAACGTTTTTGTTTTCTACATATTTAGGGTGGATCGTTTTCAAAAAATCACCCTGTATAGCGAAATTGAAGGGACCGGGTACTTTTTTTACGTTATAAAGACTTTTCTTTATACAGAGAGCAAAAATAAATCAATATAATAACAATATAAACCAAACAGACGTTTGTTTTGCGTTTTTCGTTATATAGGAGTTCTCTATCGGGTGTCCCAACTAAAATTTGTACCCCCCAACAATTCCAATTTCGAAAGACTCAAGGGGGACCAAATTGTACCAAACTTAGAAAATCTTACAGCAGCTTATCTAAGCTTAAGTCTTAGATCTCACCCCTTTAGCCAGGAGAGCCACCCACTTAAAAAATTTAAATGGCATGGGGGGGTCGTGTGATACATCATTTTAAAGCTTATCCAATTCTCTATCCAGATCTTCTTCTATCGATTTGTTTCTACAAAAAAAAAACATGAATTTGTTATTTTCCAAATCAAGAGTATTTTATGTAGATTTGGAAAATAACAAATTCATGCTATTTTTTTTATAAACGAATCGATAAAAGTAGATTTGGATAGAGAATTAAATAAGCTTTAAAATGATGTATTACACGACCCCTCATGCCATTTCAATTTTTTAAGTGGGTGGCTACACAGGCTAAAGGGGTGAGATCTAAGACTTGAAAGTTTGGTACAATTTGGCCCCCTTTGATAACAAAATTGACCTGTTCGAGTGTTTTCTTCTAAGTGTTTCGAAATTGGAATTGTTGGGGGGGTACAAATTTTAGTTGGGACATTTTGTATATAGAGTTTACACTGTAGTTTTTTCCAACGAAAAAACGTTTTAATCCTGCGCCAATGGCCGAATAGGAGTACAAATAGACGAGGTACGAAGAAAGTTATTGATGGTATCGATCCTACTGGCCGTTTTTGGTGAATAAGTGGGCCTGGATTTCGGTGGATAGTCCGGGATACTCAGTTTTACATGTGGAGGAGAGGTTAACCAGTGCCGTTTATATTAGGATTCTTGAAAACGTGCTGCCCAATATAGTATATTATGATACGAGTTTTATAATAAGCAGGAGGAGGAGGAGTGCCTTAAAAAAGTAAGTGCGACAAAATGCCTTATAAACGAGTTATCATACAGTATTTTTTGTACTATGAAAGAAAATTAATTTGAAACGTCAATAAATGAGTTCTGAAGTTCTTTAATGTACGCCCCAGAAATACGGGTTTTGACGAAAATACGATGGGCAATGTGATACCTTCAGTCACGCGAGGTATACACTGACGAACGATATACCTTTCTGGTTCTAGAAAATCTCAAACTCCCCATCCACAAAATGTTTAGAATCAAATTCCGCCCCACAAACAAGTGGCGTCATCACTGACTGGAGACACAAACACTCGCAACAATTTCCTGACCCACGGTATCTCAATTTTATTATAGTGACCTCACAGTCTTTGACAAGTGCCATCAGTGCACTATTGCTCAATCCACACACCACATGGGGTAGCAGCATAAATTCAAGATCATAATATAAACGTCCTTGAGTGGCCAAGTCGCAATCCGGATATAAATCCAATAGAGAATATGGGATTATTAGTAAAAATTTAAAAGCTAAGTAAAGAACATTTCGAAACAAGGAAAAACTTTTCACTGCGATTACCGAAGCAATGATGAAGCAGAAAAGAAAACTAATTGGAGAGAAAGAACAGAGATCATATTAATAAAAAATGACAAAAATGATAAAGTAGAAGCGAAAGGAAGAACGGGGAGACGAGAAATTACAGATACAAATGAAACCAGCGAGACTCTAGAGGTTTTCCAATAAGAAGAAGAAGGGAGGGAGAAAATGGAGACGACGGCAAAGGAAAAAGGACAATGAAGCGGGAAGGAGAAAAATAAGGGGGAAAGTGGCGTGCCTAAATTTTAAGGGTTTAATTTGGTGTAGGTTAGTTTTAACAAGATAGATCTTTTTATAGTTATTAACGTCATGAGGCCGATAAGTGGCAAATAACAGACCAAATTGATTGTAGAGACTTTATAATTAATCGCGTATCGGCCGAATATCGTTCAGTACTTTTCATACTACCATCGGCAATTCCGACAAAAAACCGAATTGTTTAGCATCATTTTTAGACAATTCATAAATCAATTTTGAAAGTGTTGCTATAGAAACAATGATCAAAAACTTCCTCCTGTACTGTTAATTTATATAACAGCCGTGACTGTTATGAGTGAGTTTTCACTCAAGTTGACAGTTTTGATATAATGCAATAACAGGTAGGTGTTATGAAAAATATTTTTTCCAGTTTGGAAATATTTTATATTATTTCCGGAATTCGTTGTGGGTTTAATTCTCAGTATATTTAATAATGGAGCCACGGATAAGGGAGTTAACAAGAAAAGCAAATAAGACGATGGGGTGTGTATGAGGAATAATGGGGAGTGCTAAAGGAATAGGTTGAGAGTGAAAGCGGGGAAAAGAGCGGTTCGAAGTTCGAAGACAGGATAGAAGTAAGGAGAGAATTCAGGATGCGGAATGAGTGCTGGAAAGAAAAGAAGGTGAACGCAGGAGAGAACGAGAGGGACAAATATTACCAAATGAATGGGTACGCGAGGAAATAAATAGAGAAACTTTAATTTATTATTGATGTGAAACATCTACACGCGCGTTAGATTGGGGTAAAATGAAGACGTCTCAAAATTCAGGAAACGCAAAATTTAGGAGACGCTTGGTTTTGGCCTACGCCGTCTGCACCTACCGCTGTGTGCACGTTGTGAGTGAGCGAGTGAGTGAGTGAGTGAGTGAGTGAGTGAGTGAGTGAGTGAGTGAGTGAATGAGTGAGTGAATGAGTGTGTGAATGAGTGAGTGAGCGAGTCAGTGAGTGGTTTTGAGTGAGTGAGTGACTGAGTGGTTTTGAGTGAGTGAGAAAGTGAGTGAACGAGTCAGTGAGCGAGTGAACGAGTCAATGAGCGAGTGAGTGAGTGAGGGAGAGAGCGAGTGAGTGAGTGAGTGAGTGAGTGAGTGAATGAGCGACTGAGCGAGTGGGCGGGTCAGTGAGCGAGTGAGCGAGTGAGCGAGTGAGGAAGTCAGTAAGCGAGTGAATTCAGGAGACACAAAATTTAGGAGACGCTTGGTTTTGGCCTACGCCGTCTGCGCCTACCGCTGTGCGCACGAACTCTCAATTTCGATGTGGATGTCCCGTGACGGCTTAATTTTTTTTTTTTGGTTTACTTTTGAATTGTCATTATCTTCTGGAAACTTTTTCTCTTTAGTAGAATAACATATTTAGTTAAAGATTTATTGTAAATGAAATGTAGATTTCTAATTTAAGTCGTATTCTCAGTTATGTCCTATTAGAATCAATGATTTAAGAAAAACGTTCCATGTTTAAGTAAAATTTTCCTGACTATTAAAAACAGTTTCTTCATAATAGCTGATTGTCTGATGACCCAAACGACCCAATTCAATATCCTCTTAGATTTATGTATATATTATACATACATATTATGTATGTATGTATTTAACTAATTTAACGTAGCGAAATACATTATTGATGCAAACCCATCTTTCCAGAAGTTTTGTTCTCAAACTAATCGTGAATTTCCGGGCAATGGATGCATTGGTGTTATGATCATTTTTGTTTACACGTTTCCGCTGAATAACTTTGAGGTTTCCTTAACAAAGGCAGGGTAACCTACAATAAGCTACTAACCTGAATAATGCAGAAACTGCAACAATGTTTTGCACTTGAAATGATTGTATAAATAAGTATTTCTTCGGAAAGTGCCGTTAACTTACTATATTCATCACGTTTTGTACACCCCCAATAGTGTGAATATTCTATCAAAAATGCTAGTAGTTACTAAAGCAATTTGGCAACACTTCAAGGGGGCGTAGTACAACGTATACATACATTTACTAAACAAAAAAATAATTGCATTTATTAAGACGCAGATGTTTTGTTTTGCTCTTGCCTAAAATCTATCAAATTAATGCATGTGCATAACAGGTTTGAATTTATTTACAATCTGTTTTCGGTGATTCAGATTGGTATTCTCAACGTTATTTATTTTTTTATTTTGAATATAAATTTGAAAGTCATCAAACCACTTTTTTTAACTACAACAAAAATCCTATTCCTGGTTTAACAGGAAATGAACTGAACTTCCTGATTTAAAATAGGTTATTTGCAATAAAATGTTCTAAGGAAAACTTCATGAAAGGTGGAAAGGTGGGTTACGGTAGTAGATGGTAACATCTACGTCACGAGGACTCGGTGGGTCTCTCCGACCTCGACACTGAAAGGTACAAGAGATACTGATTATGTATGTAAAATACCCTAAGCCATATGTGTTATTTTAGAGCCAAATGCTCTTCCCACTTTCATAATAATATTATCCATTGCTGCAGGCAGTGCTTATCATCAAGTGAGCGGAAATACGCTTTTGTAGCATAAATAGCTGTTAAACAAAAGTTGAAAACAGCATAAATTAAGAAGATTGCCCTTTCCACAGACATGAATAAACGTTTTTGAACAGATTTTTATTTACCTACAATTTTGCAATGCAATAAAAAGTTTTTGTTGTTATTTGTGGTTGTCTTTGCATGTCTCAGATTTCAAAACGAAAGTAAGCAAATTGAGTATCATGAGACTAAAGTTACTAAAAGTATCCTACCTTGCACTTTTAGGTAAATCTGAAAAATAAATTACATTAACTTTTATGTTTTTTTTTACAGTATAAAGTATAGGTGGTCAAGCACCAGGAAAAAAAAATTCTTAAAATTGTATTTTGTATTCTATTTTCAGCAGGAGCAATTTGGTAAAAAATTTAGAAGCATATATATAAAATTAAGAATGAGAACGTCATTTACCTGTAGCAAATATTCATTACATAGTTTGGATCACGATGGTGGTTGTTTCTACGGAACTATTTAAATACTTGTTCATTTACTAATCTTTAGACTTGCAATACTTTCAGAGAGAAATATCTGACACTTAACACATATTGCATCAAAAATTCACAGGTTTATTTGCGGTCATGAATTTAATGTTTGTGTGGAAAGTATAAATAGTAAGCTTTACTTCTGTTGCCTGTGTAAACCAAAAAAAAACAGTAAGTTGTTATTTTTAGGTAACCTTACCTAATATTACTCGTTAAATTTTTTTCCGGATTTTATCTGAACATTGTATAATACGTCGTAATCTCCCCTCGTTAGCTCACATATTTGCTAAAAGCTGGTAGGTAAGGTGATTAGTAAGCTCATCGTTACGTATAATACAGATGATTCCAGAAGTGATCGCATCGAGTAAACGTCTTGGGCAGATAATATACTCCTAGTTCGGATTGATGATGCAATTCTCTAATAATTTAACCCATCTTACAATTATAAAACGGGATAAAGCAATATAATAATGGTGGATGCGCCGGTCTAAACTAGGAAATATGACAGATTGCTCAAGTGAGGCTGTTCTAATCGTAGTGCCTACTGAAACTATTGTTTTTAACATTCCAAAACTGTGTTCTCTATAAATAAATAATTAATTTGTTTAGTTCTGCAATTTTTTATTCCGCTGACCTAATTTTTTCTGTTTGAATTATATGGAAGTGAGCTATTTCACGTTAGTTCAACACTCTAGCGACAAATAAAAATCCCGTGAACGCACGGAATATCACGTGAAAAGTATTGAGTTAAGTCCTGTAATATTCTGAAAATCGAACTGTGCGTACCGGGAATGCGATCTATTTCTGGTTCATACTTACAAAAAATTAAAATAAGGAGGAAAGGAGAAGAGCACGCGTGTATTCCCTACTAATTTTACTTAGGAATTTAAATACATAATATAGGGGATTCTCAAAATTACTTTGAAGCCTTATTACATCGTTAAGAATTTTTAAGACTGTAGCGTCATTAATTTCCTCCCTATTGTGAATTTAGAGGAAATTAATTTTGATTACACTACAATGTTGTGTACAGAATTACCTATTAAAATTATGCAGTAAAGCTTTCAATCACCTGTATAAATTTATGTGACGCACTCACCACTGAGCATCCCGATTTAGATATATCGAACTAATAAATGTCAATTTCATCTTAAACAGAGGGTTGTAAAGATAGAAGAATACTGCATTAACGTTTGAATGAAAAAAGGTTAACGTATCGTACTTAACTTTTCCTGGGAAAACCGATAAAATACAGTTACACTGAACGATCCGTTTAACATTGGGAATTACACCACTATTGATAAATAGATATTTCAAAAATAGATAATGTAAAAATTTACAAAATGTATTAATTTACAAAATCACAATAAAAAATTAATAATTTGGGAAGGATGTCTATTTAATGATAAGATAATATTGTTTGCATCTTCAGC
Source organism: Diaperis boleti (assembly GCA_963583935.1). Lineage (NCBI taxonomy): Eukaryota > Metazoa > Arthropoda > Insecta > Coleoptera > Tenebrionidae > Diaperis > Diaperis boleti. The sequence continues at coordinate 55,301,319 of OY757242.1, read as the reverse complement.
GTAGTATGGAAAGAATAATTTGTCATTTATATTTAATTTATTTATTTCAAGGTCACATTGTGGACATTTTGTAAAACGCAATATAAAGAATTTATTTTATTGCAAACTACACAAACAATACACAAGTATTCAAGATGAAGTTCAGTTCCACATTGACAAACAGATGCAAACACAAACACATAAAGCAACAAATAAATCGAATGCTCTTATCGCTTATATCATCAAAACAAATCGATACTTTCTCTGCGAGGACGACTTCGAAAAGGTCAGCGTTAACAAAACATGGCAAAATAAACGGCATCGGCTAATTAACGTGGCAATTGAGTGAACAAAAACAGGCAATATTTATTTTTTATTCTTTGCTACCGGGATCCATCCTTGAAAACAAAAAAGTCAGAATTAAGTTAAAAATATTGTCCAGTCCATTGTCCCTGACAAATTCTGCCTATTCTTTTATTAAATTTCCCAAATAAACAGTGTTGTAGGTGAAAGAAAAATTGTTTGATATCTTGATATCGATGATACGAGCTGCGCTGCGAATAAACCAATCTCACAGGAAAACGGTGAAACAAAACACGACGAAGTGACCCAAAATAATCACAGAGAAATAAATACCAAACACTCCAGGTAAACAATTAGTTACCGATACATAGATGTTACGGAAATGACCCAGTGCTCTCAAAAATTGTAAATAATGAACAGGACCGTACTCAGCATAATTTCAATAAATTGAAGCATAGACGCAGGTGGATGAAATACGCACACAACTGGCAGAAATGAATAAAAATTGCACTGAAACAGCAAATAATAGAGCAAAAGATGAGAATCTAGAGACCTGCACGAGAAGCTGAAGCAAGAATTTTGATAATACATAACAGAAGAAGAAAATGAAACGGAACTGAACCTTAGAGAGAATAAAAGTCAAAGACCGAGAAAAGAGACAAACAGACCTGTAGAGATAGAACTGTCTTCATACACATTGAGCACAGAAATACTGAGAGCCAAACAATGGAAGCAGAAAATTGAAAAGAATTTTCAGAATGTAAATTTAAGAATTTTACATTTTAGATTGCAGATTACAGATTTGACATTTGACATTATAGATTCCAAATTGCGGGTTGTGGATTAACATTCCAGTTTTCCATTTTCGAATTTAGATTTCAGATTCAGAATGCACATTTCAGGGTTCCACTTTTAGATTCCAGATTACAGGTTTCGCATTCCAGATTTCACATTCCATATTCTACATTCTGGGTTACAGATGTATGATTTCAAATTTTAAATTTTACATCTAGAATGTATATTTCAGATTTCAGATTCCAAATTGCAGGTTGTGGATATAAAATTCCAGATTTCGAAATAGACTGCGCAGAGTTTAGATTTCATGCTTCCGATTTCAGACTTAAAATTCCAGATATTGTATTCTAGATTCCACATTCAACTTTGCTGCAGATTTTTGTTTCCAAATTTAAGTTTCGGACTCAGAATGTACATTTGAGGTTTCAGATTAAAAATTGCGTACACAATAACAGTCCAGATGTTGAATTAGACTGCAGGGATTAGATTTCATACTTTTGACTTCAGATTTTTAATTTCAGACTTTTTATTCTAGATTCCACCACATTCCACATTGTAGATTTCCATTTTCAAAATCAGATTTCAGATTCAGAATCCACAGTTCAGGGTTTCAGTTTTACATTTTATTATTGTATATTTTACGCTTTTTGCTTCAGATATTAAATGAAACGTTTCACTTTCCATATTCCACATTCTGAGCTATAGATGTACGATTTAAAATTTAAGATTTTAAATCCAGAATGTACATTTGAGGTTTCAGCTTCAAATTGCGGGTTGTGGATATAACATTCCAGATGTCGAATTAGACTGCAGGGGTTAGATTTCATGCTTCTGACTTGAGATTTTAAATTCCAGATTTTACATTCTAGATTCCACCACATTTCACATTGAAAATTTCCATTTTCAAATTTAGATTTCAGATTGAGAATGCACATTTCAGGGTTTAACTTTTACATTTTAAATTACAGATTACAGGTTTCGCGTTCTAGATTTCAGATTGCATGTTATATATTTTACGCTTTTGGCTTCAGATATTACATTCCACGTTTCACATTCCAGTTTGTTACAGATTACAGGTTACAGATATATGATTTCAAATTTGTAATTTTACATCTAGAATGTACATTTGAGATTTTAGATTCCAAATTGCAGGTTGTGGATATATAATTCGAGATTTCGAAATAGACAGCGCAGAGTTTAGATTTCATGCTTCCGACTTCAGATTTTATATTCTAGATTCCACATTCAACATTGCAGATTTTCCTTTCCAAATTTAGATCTCGGACTCAAAATGTACATTTGAGGTTTCAGATTCCAAATTGCGGGTTGTGTATATAACAGTCCAGATGTTGAATTAGACTGCTGGCTTAAATTCCATGTTGTTTATTTCAGATTTTAAATTCCAGATTTTACATTCTAGATTCCACCACATTCCACATTGCAGATTTCCATTTTCAAACTTAGATTTCAAATTCAGAATGCACATTTCAGGGTTTCACTTTTACATTTTAGATTGCAGATTACAGTTTTCACACTCCAGATTTCAGATTATAGGTTCTAGAATTCAGATTTAATATTGTCCACGTTTCACATTCCAGATTCCACCTTCTCCGTTACAGGTGTACGATTAAAATTTTAGATTTGCATTTAGAATATACATTTGACGTTTCAGGTTCCCAATTATTACGAGTTGTGGATATAACATTCCAGATTTCAAATTAGAAAAAAAAGCTTAGATTTCATGCTTCAGAATTTAGAGTTTAAATTAAACCTATTCTTTAGTTTAAATCTGTTGCAATTTCAGACTTACGAATTTTTTCTTCAAAAGTTGGCATTTTAATAAATTTTAAGAACTACATGCTTTTTTGGATTTGAAAGCTCATAATTCAAAAAGCAACCTCAATATTTGGATTTGGTTTAGGATGTCTTATTCAGCCATCATGTCTTCATCTCTGTTTCATATTGGAAAACTGTAAAAAACAAATTAATGTATTTTTTACGATTTTTGAAATCTAGAAATATCCAAATGGATACTATATCTTTATATTTCTTTCAAAAACTGTTTTTAGTAATTTTATGCCATTTTTATATATTTTAGAAAGGGGCGTAGATATTTCCGTCAGTAAAAATGAGGGGGTGAGGAATCTGCCGATATTTCACGAAATGTCATCAAAACGGGTGTCTACGCCCGTCCCACGACAGCTTTTCAATTAAAAATTATATTATTATTAATTAATAAATAAATAAATTATACTAGATGAAGATGGAAAATTTATAGGACGTAGGGCTTATTTTTCCCCTCCTAAACGGCTTGACCGATTTTGATGATTATTTTTTGAGTTTTTTTGAGTGGGTCCCTGGATGGTTCTTAGCTACAGTTGGACCCGGTAGGTGGCGCTGTTGTCGAGATCCAGAGTTTTATTAAATTTTCTGATCGATCTTGATGTTTTTTTTTTTGTATCCAGAAGTCATCGTGCATCAACACGTTCTACATTTGTTTATCTTGCGTTTGCATTCGATGCATCCGAAAATTCACCACCTAAAATTCCAGACAATTACAAAGGAAAGTCGGAAAATTCGGACAAACTGCAAAAAATAAATTTTTTTTATGGACTCGATCATAACTGACAATAGGAACGACATATTTGGTTTATCCTTTTTTTGTTTTGTTTGTTATGCTCCCGGGATGGAACTAACTCAATTGAATGTTTTCAAATGAAAAAAGAAATCTGGACGATCTGGAAAAACGCATTCCAGCCTAAATTAAAAATTTAAATAAAATTACATTTGTTTTTACTTTTGTATTGTTTCGCGATCTGTAAACACAAATTAATTTATTTATTATTTTTATTTATTTTATTTTTATTTATTTATAATTTATTTATTGAAAATTGAACAAGACAACGTCTGTCGGGTCAGTTAGTTATTATGTAAATATTTTTATTGCAAGGATAACTGAGTTAGGAGGTATGGAAAAGACATGAGAAAGAAGAAATAAATATGAAATGAAAGTATGTAGACTTCATAACAGTCGGGTTTTTCAGAAATACAATGAATTATGAATAAAGTGGTAAATGATAATAATTCTGGGGGAAATGATGTAAACAAAATTTTTATAAAACGTTGTAAAAAATTATTGGAACGCATCATCAAAAAGCAGGAAAGGGGAGACACCAGAAAGGTAGAGAAAATTGGTACTTGCAGTAGAGGAAAGCTATGACATGGAAAAATATTTCTATACAGTTTTTCTAAAAAGAAATTTTCAAATTGGGTGCTAAGTGTATCATGGAACCAATAATTATACAAGGTGTTATGGAAGTCCTAGCAGAAAATTTAACCACAACTAAAACTCGTCAAAATAAACATTTTTTTCTATTGACCACTTTGCTGAAATGCGCAATTTTTTTGAACATTTTTCAGACCCCTTATTTCAGCCTCCGCCAATGACTAGATGAACTTGAACGCATCAGGAAGTTTTTGTCGAACGAGGTAAACACCTTCTAACTTTTGTAGTTGTTAGTAAATTTTAATTATCAGTAGAGTGTCGCGCCGCTATGTTATGATGGCCTATGCTCGATTCTTAAGCAAATACTAAGAACTTATGCATTGCAACTTCCACGAAAATGTTTTTTTTCTATGGTAATACGGGGTAATGTTGGTGTTAGGTAATGTGAACGAAGCCAGTCGCTTGTCTGTGCATGAAACATTTTTCAAATTCAGAAATTCCAACGGAAAGTCTTTTTGTGAGAACACAGTGCAACGTTGATTGTGACAAACGAACCTACTTCAATATTATACATATTATGGTAGGTTAGTAGATATTTCCATTTAAACAGTTTTTATACCGATTCTTTTATCGGGTAAAGTTTTTGTGCATTCTATAGGCGGGTGTTGGTTTTAGGGGTCAAACTATTCTTAATTTTAAATCCGTAAGGGAGCGTTTGCGAAAAAAAAAATGTTTATTTTGATGAGTTTTGTGGTTAAATTTTCTGCTAGGACTTCCATAACACCCTGTATATCTTATTAAAGCGCCAAACAAATGTTCTACAACTTAGAATATCCTGGCAGCAATTGTTGCAGCAGAGCGCTTGAACATTCAATTTATAATTTAGATAGATTGCTATGCTAGAATGCACACCAATAAAGAAGATTTTAGTGACAGACCTTTTGCCTGCTTCTTTTATAAATTTAATAGGATCATTGTTTAGGGTAAGTGATACGTAATATATTAATACATATTGTTATTGTTTGGTTTAAGTTAAAATAGCATTCCAGATCCTTCAGATTAATTGGAATGATTCAGATTTAAATTTATTTTTATTCCTGACACTATACTTTCAACTTTCAATCACGACAAATTACTCGAAAACCCTGTATAGATCGGTAAATACAATCCTATTTTAAACCAGGGCCAATTTTGGCAGAGTTCTGCTCGAGTTGACTTATATTTTTAGCTCGAAATTGCATAGCTCTTAGTGTTTAGAATTGTAACCACTCTGAAAATAGTACGTTACCACAACATTTAATCACTAGGTGTTCATACTTTTTCATCCGATATTTATAAGTTCAGGCATTTAACCTCATCGCTGGATCGGTCGAATTTGTTTAAACGTAAAGTTCCACGGTTTGTTACTGTTGGTGATTCGCCGGTTGGGCAGACATGTGGCTTCTTCAAAATACGCAATTTCGTCTTTTTACGCTTTTGTAATGTGTGTGGATTCCGATACGACGAAACAAGGTCATGTTAATAACACAAAGTGACACGTATTTGAACGCGATGTAGACACGGAGTAAACATCCCCTTAAAACGAGATGCGAGGGATAAGAGTAAGATTACGCCCTGATTTCCACGCAGGTTGATCAACCAACCTTAAAAAACGCCCTACTTTCTAAGTAGGTTTATTAAAATATTAAAGCATTATTAATTTTTTAGGGGCTGGTGTCGTGTGACGACCTACAAAGAAGTTTTCGCGATATCGTATTATGTACTACCAATTACTCTCAAGATCGACTGGCAACCTCAAATGTCAGAAGGTTCTATTTATTTTAATAACGCAGTCCCACGATGGAAACATACCCTACATAAGATAATTTTACATAAGTAGGGCGCCGCTTCGTTATTTACGAATTATCATTGAAAAAAGTTGATTGATTTATTCTCATCAGTGACATATTTATGGTCGGCAAATTAGAATTCGCTGAAATACAGCTTGGTTGCAGTTTAATTTGTCCAAAAATAATTCGCATCCGTGCAAGTGTGACTTACATAAAAGAACTTTAATTGGAAGCGGGGTGCTAAACTTAACCACGTTTAAAGGCTTGTGGGACTTGAATAACAGATATTATACACTCTTTGTTGTGAAATACAACGATCTAAAGGTCAGCGCATAACGTCTTTGCGTAACCCTATCACCCTTCCACGTTTACCTAACAAATTCTTGCAGACAATAACGCTGGATAACGTGTCTCCTGGTAATAGAGTTTTTATCGACAGCACATTAATTCTTTTTTAATCACCAATAAATTTCCATTCGCATTGATCCGGACGGTGGACGTTTCCGAATATTGCTCTGAATTTTCCAATGCATCAAAAAATTTATGACTGGAGATAATTTATCGCGGCGTAAACAACTTAATTTGATACCACTCTGGTTATGATCAATAACAGTAGAAGATAATACGTTATTCAGGATTTGATTGAGCGGTATTAAATGTGCAGTAATCATGAGGTACAAAGTGTGGGTTCAAAGATATGTGGTGAAAATACAACACCAACTTTCGCTAAAAATTCTTGGAGCTTTCTAGTATGTCTCTACAAACGTCATGTTTCCTTTATGTTTATTCGTTATCCTCACTTTATCCGTCTTATCTATCACTTTCAATGTCTTGTTCTTGTCCATTCTTACAACATGTCAGAACTACTCTAGTTGATGTGGTAACAAGTCGCGTGGTCCCATTCCGCGCAAATACATGGTTCAGTTTTTTAGAATTGGAATTAATTAAGATAGGGAGCATGTGACGTCAATACGCCTCTAGATCCTGTAATTTTATTTGTTTAAGCTATTTTCATTGTAACTACCTGGGACCGACTCTGGGATTGTCCAAAGTAATTATATAAAAGAATAGGCCGGTCTCAGAGGAAAGCCTCTGCCCGCATTTTATTTTCAACGACACTCTTTCACTCGCGACTCCATCGTCCTGCAGCCTCCTCGACATCTCCACGAGAGCCGCCTTCCCCACCACATCTACGGAACATTCATTTAGACCCGAAAGCCCTCCTAGGGCCTTACATCAATCACAGGCGTGGATCCAGGGTTGGGATGGGTGGTTACTGAACTAATCTGTATTATATAGACGGATGTATACTTTTTTCATCGATTCCTAGATTACCGACCGACATGAGAACACGTGGAGAGAAGTGACGAGGAGAAAAGTGAAGAAAACAACAAATAAAAGAACATAGCAGAAAAGTAGTAAGAAAGAAAGGGGCTGAGGAGTGGAGAAATATACGGAGGAAGAAACGGTAACGACAATAACAAAGACCGCTGGCAATCAATAATACACGGTACAGTGTAGAGGGTTACGAACAGGAATGAGAAAAGATGAAGACAATGGAAAAATTTAAGAAGAAGATAAAGAAGAAAATAAACGAAAAAATGAGCTAGAAGAAAACCCAGAAGCATCCCAAAAAAAGCAAGAAAACAGTAAGATCACCAGAGTTAAGAAGAAGTGAAGAAGAAATGGGACTGAAAATGGAAGAGATGATGGATGACCTAAAACAAGTAAAAGAAGATAAAAGTGAAAACAGGAAAGAAAAACTGAAGACAGCTCAGGGAAGATATGCAATGAATGAAGGCAGAAATTAACGAACTAAAGAAAGCGATGAAAGAAAAAGAGAAGACGTTGAGAGAACAGAAAATCTTACTAGAAAAGAACATGATACTACTGAAGAACCGATTAAGACGAAAAAAAAAGACAAAGCATGAACAAAAAAGTTAAGAAGTGGGTTGAAGAAGTGAACATAACAGAAAGGGAGAAGACATGATAGTTGCTAAAATACAGACGTGAAAACACAAGCAGAATGTCATGAGAAATGACCTCGAAAAATTATAAACCCAGTTATCAAACAGTTACGTAATAGCCACATGCCTCCATTTTCATAAACACTGAAAACCTCCCTATTGTCTTCCGATTACATAACATGATTTACGTAAGAAGTTGTCAATTTCAGCAGTAAAAGCCTCTATTGATCTACAAGCTATTGTTCACTTAAAGCAGACATGCCGACCGAAACTGGAGTCAGGGTCGCCGGTGACCTGAGTGCCACATATTCTCTGCAATCAGTAAAAAGATATTTATAAAATGCTTTCACCACAAATAATCCATACAAATATTTTCATTACTGAAAATTACACGTGAAACGTCTTGCACGTGTTTCTTTGAGAGGATGCAATTACGGAAATAGCAAGTTTTCCTGATGACCTAAAACTGCTACTCATTAGACAATATAAATAATTTCTTGGAAAAGTTTTGTTTCCGCTTGGCGATTTTGATAAGTATTATTTTTAAGGATTCAATACATTCGTCTCAATTTATGTAAAAGTTTGAAGGCGATGTAAAAAATCAGAAAGGACACTTAAACAACTGGAGTGAATATAAAATCTAGAACGGCAAAAACTGACATTGAAATTTGTTGGAAGGCAATTATAATTTTGTTTTTGAATACAGTTAACTTTGAGAAGTTCATTGAAGGAACTTGGATGTGTTACTTTTTTTTGTAATTGCCAACGGAAAGTTGGATTGTTTTGTGAAGTCGTTTTATTCATGTTTAATCACAGCAGGGATTTGCGCTTGATTATAAATCAATATGAAAAAGGAGCAACGTTTTACAGCTTCAATTTCATGTAAACGTGTTTTTAAAGTTATGCCAGGTATGTGTTTACATTAGTATAAAAAGTTAACAGCACTTATTCAGTTTGGCACTTTTAACACTGAATTTTGGTTAACAGTAATATTTATTAAAAAAAAAAACGATTATTCAGATGGATCATAAATTACGGTTTAAAGACGATAGTTTAACTTTCCATGGTAAGGGTCATTAGAGTGTTTAGATTAAGTCGGTTATATCCGTATATTAATTTACACAGGATCAAGTAAATTTTAGTACTAGAATTAATCAAACCTGAACCTTTATTTTACAAGCATTTCACAATACTTTTCAGTGTAAATGTAATATTCAAATCATGCAATCATTTTAGACCGTGAGGAACTTTGGCGCATCCACTATTTTTATGCAAAATTAATTTAACTTCCTGGTGTTTCTTACAATGCTTGTAAGAAGGTGTAAATGAAAATGAAATAGAATGAAATCATCTTAGACTGTGAAGGGATAAAGTCCTCACACGCCTTGTAATTAATTTCAGACATTTTCGAAATTTGGCGCATCCACCATTCTGGTACTAAATTAATTTTGCTTTCTGGTGTTCCTTACAATATTTTCTGGTAAATGTAACACTCAAATAATGAAAACACATTAGAGTGTAATGAAATCAAGTCCTCAGACGTTTCTCGAAGTTTGGCGCATCCACAATTTTTATACAAAATTAATGTAGCTTTCGGGGGTTTCTTACAATGCTTTCCGGTGTAAATGTAACATTCAAACCATGAAATAGTCTTAGACTGTGAAAAGAGAAAGTCCTTAGACGCCTTGTAAATTATTTTAGAGATTCTCGAAATTGGGCTCGTCCACCATTTTAATACTGAATTCATTTAGGTTTCTGGTGTTTCTTACAATGCTTGCCAGTGCAAATGTAACATTTAAATCATGAAATAGTCTTAGACTATGAATAGAGAAAGTCCTTAGACGCCTTGTAACTTATTTTGGAGATTCTCGAAATTGGGCTCATCCACCATTTTAATACTAAATTCATTTTGCTTTCTGCCGTTTCTTACAACGCTTGTCGGTGTAAATGTAACATTCCAAACATGAAATGTACTTAAACTATCAAGAGATAAAGTCCTCAGACGCCTTCTAATTTATTTTAGATATTCTCGAAATTTGGCTCATCCACCATTTTGATATTAAATTAATTTAGCTTCCTGGTATTTCTTACAAATGCTTGTCAATGTAAATGTAAGATTCAAAACATGAAATTCTCTTAGACTGTGAAGAGGTTAAGTCCTTAGACGCCTTGTAATTTATTTTAGACTATCTAGAAATTTGACGCATCCACCATTTTTATACTAAATTAATGTAGCTTTTTGGCATTTCTTACAATGCTTGCCGGTGCAAATGTAACATTTAAATCATGAAATAGTCTTAGACTGTGAAGAGAAAAAGTCCTTAGACGCTCTGTAACTTATTTTGGAGATTCTCGAAATTGGGCTCATCCACCATTTTAATACTAAATTCATTTTGCTTTCTGCCGTTTCTTACAACGCTTGTCGGTGTAAATGTAACATTCCAAACATGAAATATTCTTAGACTATCAAGAGATAAAGTCCTCAGAAGCCTTCTAATTTATTTTAGATATTCTCGAAATTTGGCTCATCCACCATTTTGATATTAAATTAATTTAGCTTCCTGGTATTTCTTACAAATGCTTGTCAATGCAAATGTAAGATTCAAAACATGAAATTCTCTTAGACTGTGAAGAGAGAAAGTCCTTAGACGCCTTGTAACTTATTTTAGAGATTCTCGATATTGGGCTTACCCACCATTTTAAACTAAATTCATTTTGCTTTCTGCCGTTTCTTGCAACGCTTGTCGGTGTAAATGTAACATTCCAAACATGAAATGATCTTAGACTGTCAAGAGATAAAGTCCTCAGACGCCTTGTAATTTATTTTAGATATTTTCGAAATTTGGCGCATCCACCATTTTGATATTAAATAAATTTAGCTTCCAGGTGTTTCTTACAATGCTTGTCGGTGTAAATGGAAGATTCAAAACATGAAATTATCTTAGACTATGAAGAGATAAGTCCTTAGACGCCTTGTAATTTATTTTAGACTTTCTAGAAATTTGACGCATCCACCATTTTTATACTAAATTAATGTAGGTTTTTGGCGTTTCTTACAATGCTTGTCGGTGTAAATGTAACATTTAAATCATGAAATAGTCTTAGACTCTGAAGAGAAAAAGTCCTTAGACGCCTTGTAACTTATTTTAGAAATTCTCGAAATTGGGCTTATCCACCATTTTAATACTACATTCATTTAGCTTTCTGGTATTTCTTACAATGCTTGCCGGTGCAAATGTAACATTTAAATCATGAAATAGTCTTAGAATGTGAAGAGAGAAAGTCCTTAGACGCCTTGTAACTTATTTTAGAGATTCTCGAAATTGGGTTCATCCACCATTTTAATACTAAATTCATTTTGCTTTCTGCCGTTTCTTGTAACGCTTGTCTTTGTAAATGTAACATTCCAAACATGAAATGATCTTAGACTGTCAAGCGATAAAGTCCTCAGACGCGTTGTAATTTATTTTAGATATTCTCAAAATTTGGCGCATCCACCATTTTGATATTAAATTAATTTAGCTTCCTGGTGTTTTTTACAATGCTGGCCGCTGTAAATGTAACATTTAAATCATGAAATAGTCTTAGACTGTGAAGAGAGAAAGTCCTTAGACGCTTTGTAACTTATTTTAGAGATTCTCGAAATTGGGTTCATCCACCATTTTAATACTAAATTCATTTTGCTTTCTGCCGTTTCTTGTAACGCTTGTCTTTGTAAATGTAACATTCCAAACATGAAATGATCTTAGACTGTCAAGTGATAAAGTCCTCAGACGCCTTGTAATTTATTTTAGATATTCTCGAAATTTGGCGCATCCATCATTTCGATATTAAATTAATTTAGCTTCCTGGTGTTTTTTACAATGCTGGCCGCTGTAAATGTAACATTTAAATCATGAAATAGTCTTAGACTGTGAAGAGAGAAAGTCCTTAGACGCCTTGTAACTTATTTTAGAGATTCTCGAAATTGGGCTCATCCACCATTTTAAACTAAATTCATTTTGCTGTGAAGAGAGAAAGTCCTTAAATGCCTTGTAACTTATTTTTAGAGATTCTCGAAATTGGGCTCATCCACCATTTTAATACTAAATTCGAAATAAAATTATTTTAGAGTGAAGAGGTAAAGTCCTCAGACGCCTTGTAATTTATTTTAGATATTCTCGAAATTTGGCGCATCCACCATTTTGATATTAAATTAATGTAGCTTCCTGGTGTTTCTTACAATGCTTGTCGGTGTAAATGTAAGATTCAAAACATGAAATTATCTTAGACTGTGAAGAGGTGAAGTCCTCAGACGCCTTGTAATTTATTTTAGAGATTCTCGAAATTTGGCGCATCCACCGTTTTGATATTAAATTAATTTAGCTTCCTGGTGTTTCTTACAATGCTGGTCGCTGTAAATGTAACATTTAAATTAAGAAACAGTCTTAGACTGTGAAGAGAGAAAGTCCTTAGATGCCTTGTAACTTATTTTAGAGATTCTCGAAATTGGGCTCATTCACCATTTTAATACTAAATTCGAAATGAAATTATTTTAGACTGAAGAGGTAAAGTCCTCAGACGCCTCGTAATTTATTTTAGACATTCTCGAAATTTGGCGTATCCAACATTTTCAGACTAAATTAATGTAGCTTTCTGGCTTTTGTTACACTCCTTGCCGGTGACAATGTAACATATAAATCATGAAATCATCTTAGATTGTGAAGTCCATAGACGTCTTGTAACTTATCTTAGAGATTATCAAAATGGGGTCGTCCCACAATTTTGAAAAAAAGCTTTTCTAGAAACTACACGAAGAAATATTATACCCCAATTTTTTTGCTTATTCAAAATCATGCGTTTATTAGGTAAAAAAAAAATCCGCAATATTTGTCTTATTTAAATTTTCTGTGACATCAAGACGGGACGAAATTTACCAGACAAAATTCAAAGTTACTAAACGCGCGAACTAATTAGAAACGCACGAACCAATGAGAATGCTACCTCGAAATGACGTCACAAGCACTATTTTCTTACTACTGCACCAGAGCAAATTTTTATAAGTATCATAAAAATATTTAATGTGGTATTGTATTAATTTCTTTGTTCAGAAGTCTTAAATGCCGAATGTATGCTTATCTGACAGTAATGTAAGTAGATTCTCTACATAAATAAGATCTGGAACGATCCTAAGTTTCCGAGAAAACCATATTGTATGCAACACGTAAAAAAGTGGTATGGCACTTGACGTGCCTGCAATAAAGAATCACTTTTTATACTTTTTATATAAATAACTGTTGCTTCTGTTAGGTTACAATTATTGTGTTACTCATTCCATTATTCCGAATGGCCGCATTCGAAGGCGGCATAGAGTGGACGGAGAAGACGGGGGCGGCTAGCTTGGCGGTGCGGCGTGTTTTATAGAGGCATAGAGGCAAGTCATAAAATATAAAACTATATCGGCTACTTATGTAAGGCTAAAATTAGAATGATTTAGCTAAGAATTTGGCCTTGTTTTAATTCGCTGTTGAAATACGGAACCTGTTGAAAAACATCAAAATGTCAAATGAATATAAATATGTAGCATGAGACGTAAAGATCGGCACGCTAAAGGGTGGATTAACAATCAGAATCAGAAGAATTCTATGTTTATCTCTTTTTATATATTTTTTTTTGTCTTTTTGTCACTAGTTTATTTACTTCATTCCATTTTTCCACTGTTTGTCTTTGTTACTCTTGGTCGATTATGGAAATAATCAAGACAAATACGTCTTCTCCTTCGCATGCTTCCAGCGATACCAACCAATAACGCTGACGTGAAAAAACTTTCTAATATACCTTAAAATTACATAAAGCAGTCAATAAGTTCCTGTAGATAATATAAGTCTTCCTACCAACACCAAACTTTCTCTTTCAGTATGAACTTGAGCGTTTGCTGGCAACTTCTGACACTTCTTAACTCCTCACGAATCGACAGCCCCATTTTCATATTTCCGCCCCGAGTCCGTTCACCTTATATTCCTTTCTGAAAGTATTTCTTTCACGTCTAGTAACTTTCTTAAAAGTTGGTTGTCTTTCGTTTATTAAGATCTACAGGCGCTGGGTTATTTCCCACATCACACCAGGTAAAATTAAAATCACGGCTGGGATGTTTTAGCTATTATTGCGGCTGTTATTTCACCTAGAGGGATTTTCTTGGCGCTGCTAACGGACGATGAACCTTCCAATAAAACCCGAGAATTTAAAGCGGCCGCAGATTTGGGCTCACGCTGCTTAATCTGATAATTTTGCAAGAAACACGAAACGATTTCGTGTGTTTCCGGTGGTGTTCATCCGGGATGGGATTAGTTGAACTTCGGGTCCACACAGGGTCGGTGAACTAGGAGGTGCTAATGCTATAAATTAATTATAAAAATTATACGGCGCTGTCCAGTAATCTGAATAGGGAGCTTAAATATTTTATCACAAAGGAGTTAAGTCCTTTTGTGCACAGAGTTGTATAGAAATTGAAGGTATTGTTGTTGGGTCGCACAAAAAAAGAATTCGTTTCGGTGGAATAAAGGATGATTAGATATTAAAATATTTGACCATTACATATTTTATAGTATGTTGTTGAAAATATATAAATAATTATGAGACATTCTGTAAACAAGGCGAGTCATCCTAAATAAGTTGACTTAATTTAAAAACACCTACCACTCCTTTTCTTTGGTCCATTTCATACAGAAAAGTGGGATGCTTGTCAACAGATGATGACACAAAGCACTTTGTTAACCTACACAAAAATTGTATTTCAACCCGCGGCGGAACTGGAAATGACATCATAATAATAATATAACCAAAGTGGAGCAAGAAGGAAGGGATAAATTTAACGAAGATATGTTACCGACGTTTTATGAAAAACATTTCAGACGTACCTTTTACAAACCGACTAGAATAATATATAAACGGACTTTTTTATTATTCATGTGTGCTTATTAAGTAATTTTCTTCTTCATCAGCTCGATGCAACAGAAAATTGATCTAATGTCTACAATATTGATACAACCACCATTATATCTCTACATAAAGGTTGTAGATACGGAATTTTCCCTGATTGCTTTAAAGAGTGGAAAACTGCTTCTGTCTAGAAGAAGATTGACGACGCTGCTATCGACAAACTGCAGGTCAATTAGTATTAATTAATTCTGCATGTGCTAAATCTACTTCCCAGCTTTATTGCGTCTTATTGAATCCTCAGTGTTCGTAAGGATAAGCACGAGTATAATTGGGGAAAATGCCTCGAAATAAATTTAAACGTAATTTAAAATCACGTGCTTGTATTGCCTTAATTGAAAACTGATTTGGAGCTGAACGCGGTTTAAAGGATTAATTTGTAAATAAGAATTTATTATTGTTTGGGTTGTACCATTTTGTTAATTTAGCTCTGAAATGAATAACAAAATATATATTTGTTGTGTGTGACTTCGGATTGGTCACGTTAATCTCAACACGTAACGAAAAATGCATGTTGCGCATCCACCAAAATTAGTGCCCATCAAAGACTAATTGGTGATTGAAATATCAATCGTGGAGATCTGATTGGTTAGATGTAATTATATAACCAATTAATTACAATAATTAGCGAATAACTTCCTCCTTAAACTGGACTATTTAGGCGATCATGAGGATCTAATGATGACAATTAATGCATTCGGCATTTACACAGTAAACAGGTCCTAATGAAAAAGACAAATTCTCATAATATTACTATAGTTATTTTGGACATAAGTGCGCTGTTAAAAAATTTTTCATATGCGAGGGCGAATTTTTGAACCACGAGGTGCAGCCGAGTGTTGCAAATCAGCCCGAGTATTGAAAAACATTTTTTGTATTCGTTCACGCAAAATGAGAAAAACACAAATTAATATCAAATTTTGAGGTTAGGTTTATAAAAAGTTTATAAAAAAATATTTAGATATAGGGTGATGGACAAGAAACCTTTATTTTTCATCTTGTTTGGTTTTAACCCGATTTGAACGATAGTAATTCAAAATCCAATTTAAAATGTAGGTATACATCTATTATTATTAGTATGGTACGGTGCAATTCAAATTGGCGAAATACACTGGATTTCCTGAAAACTTTAGATGCACTTAACGTGCTCCACCAGACAACATTTCAGCAAATACGACACGAGAAATTGAATCAATTTGTGAATAACTGAAAAGTTTGCGGACGTTTCAAATAGTCCTAAAATCAGTATTGTATTTTTGTGGAAATGGATATCTCGTCTCGTACAATAAAGGCCTAATATCGGCCGAGATATTTATCCAAGGTGATGAAACTTACTACTCTTTTATAGCACTTCCGGGTTGGGGGAAGCGCCGAAACGGAAAGCAAAAGCTACCCTAGAAAACGGGAGATCAACAAGGAGATTGCGAGTTCAAGGAACGGTGTTGCATCTGTCGCTTAAATCCAATAATAAAACTTGCGGATATTATTTTGCTTTCGCAGCATAAAGTGCCATAGACACTCTTCCTTAAAAGTTTCTCGATAAAATACCACCAAAACGCCAGTTTATTAACTTACTAAATCACTCATCTCGTTGAAGGGTCAATAACATCTTTGCCGAAATTGAACTTAACGGATCTCAAACGAAAATACAGAAGATCGATGAAAAATTAATTGGCTCAAGAAAAATGTTGGACTGCAACTCGAATGTGTGGATTTATAAAGTTGGGTGTAATTCTGGAAGGAGGTTAATGTTTCTCTTCGCGTTATTAATCGGCAATCCCTACTTTACAGCCAAGGACTCGCATTTCGATGGAATTCGCAGACAGCTAATTAATAACGAGAATTTTCCCATTGACAGCAGAGCATTTCGTGCTGGTGATGGAAAAATGGCGGTTCTGTTAGTAACAACGTGTATCGTTTAAAAAGGGAAATGTTTCCACTGTAATGTAAGTCCGTCTGGGAATTGCGCTTTATAAATTGACTCGATTATTATACAACGTGGCATTTTGTATCACGACTACATTTTTCCGCGTAACCTTAAACACGTGGACTATAAAAACTGACAAGGATGAAATAAGAGTAAAATTGAAATCTTGCCCCAAAAGTGTTATTACATTATTTTTCCAATACTTTAGTAATTGGCAAGGATTGTCTATTCCAGATAATATAATTTTTATAATATATTAGTGAATAATATAATTTTGACATGACAATTCTTATTAATAAAATAAAGATTAGTAAGAATAAGAAACATAATTAAACAAAAATCGTATAAACCTTTAGCCTTTCAGCTCAACTATAAATTCCCTAACTACTTTTAATCAGTTTTCCCCTAAAACACCAAAAACAATTTTGATTACAACTACCAACGCACGTTTCGCCAACAATGTTGGCATCATCAGGGCAATGAGTAAACTGAGTTTGATGAGTTTATTCATCGCCCTGATGATGCCAACATTGTTGGCGAAACGTGCGTTGGCAGTTGTAATAAAAATTGTTTTTGGTGTTTTAGGGAAAAACTGATTAAAGGTAGTTATCTACCACCAAAAGTGATCCAGACAATTGTTTTGTTTATAAATTCCCTATTTTAGTTTATAATAAAATCACTGTTATAAATTTTGAAGTAAAAATACATAATATAAAATATGTAAGCGATTTTATGAAAAACCTATAAAGCCTAAGAATCCGGAGAAATCCAGAAGGGCTGGGAAATGGAAAAACTGAAAATAAAACAAATTTAGAAAATTTAAGCAACAGAAAAAAAAAGATAAAGCTGAGAATGCAGACAACGCAAAAGCCCATAAACATTAAGTGAAGAAATTAAGGTTGAGTTTAAAAATTCAAAGAGCCTTAAAAACTGAGATACTAAATTCCCCATCCAAACTTCACTCTCAAGGTTTGCGACTTGACTTTCCCAAAAGCAAGGCGAGCTGTTACCCTATTTTTGGTGCCCTTGAACCGTAAACATCTCAAGATGTCGCCTTCTTTGTTCTTACTTTTTGGTTGTTTAAACTGTTAAAAATAATAATGTTGTAAAATTTTTGGTTTGGCCAATCAGGGAAAGACAGTTTTTTTACGTGCGTGTTTAAGGTCGGCGGAGAAGTACTTTGAAGACTTACCTTCGTACCCCTATTCCCACGAAAAAGGTGTGGCTGCAGTACGGCGCTGTTATGTCAAGTAAACCTAGACAGATAGATAGATATATTAGGTGTTAAGGGGTGTGAGGTAATTGGCTCCCCTTACCCACACTTAGACCACACCGCGGGGCCATTGTGTCACCCCCTCGTGTCCCTCATTCCTGTCTCTCATCCAGCCATCCGACATAATCGAAAAAAGCCAGGATGGTTCCAGGTGAGGTTGTTACGTAGCAAAAATTGGTTTGATACCGCCCGAAATCTAGCTCGATGGAGATGGGCTGGGTCTATTGTTATTTATGCTATATCTTTATTACATTTTTTTTTCTACTTAAATTTACGCCACCAGTTTTTACCGCAGAAGAGGATGATTACGAAATTAAACTCTAGTTGAAAAACTGGAAACTTTAATAAAAACTTGAATTTAAATAAACATCTTTCTCGATTAACCGTGAAAATAAATTAAATGAAATAGTCAGTCAATAGGATCATTCATCAGCAAAATTTAGTTACACAAAACAAATAAAGGAAATAAGAAATTACTCATAAAACTAATATCTTAAATTAACAGACCGAATTGAATTTAAAGACGTCGGTTTATAGCTATAAATCGAGGCATAAATATAAGGTAAACAACTTATGTATCAGTCAAAACGACGGTTTGACGATCTAATTAATTTTATGTTACACGATAGAGTTGATGCTAAGTTATATACTGTACGATTATTATTACTTTAGATTATGACTTTAAATTATTAAGATTATTTTTACGCTAAATTATTGCTTTGGTCAATAACCACAAAAAAAAACGAAAGAAGAAAAGAAGAACAAGAAATAACGAAATAAGGTGTCTTATCTGGCCCTGGAACTCTGGTTTGGGGTTATGTGATGACTTCCAGAGGGAGACGACGACGATTCTCCAGCCCCTGGCACCAATAAATCCTTAATCGAATCGTCCACGCTGGAACTTTCAAGGAATACCGCAATACCACCCTCGAGAGCGTAGTTTCACTTAGGTGGTGAAGATTTTAGGGTTCACCCCGAGCCAGCACCCTAATGAAGAAGATTGCCCTTTAAGTACCCTGTTTAACGAAGAGAAACGCCCTTAACTCCAATGAGGGACATGGACGACTTCCAAAGAGACACGAAATGTGGACGCACCACGTGGACGACTTATTCGGTGGTTTTAATCCCCACAGGTCGAAAATGATTTACATGATCCGTCGATTTACAAATGTTTTCAACGAGACGAGAATCACTCACTTCGATGAAACGGATGAGTTAATCCTTTGCGGATAATTCAAACTTAATTGCAACTACCACCACGTTTCATCAACCACCGAATAATAATGTCTCTTTTTGACAGAAAACACCGGCCGGAAGAAGATCTATTAAAACCTGCGCAGCGACGATTGACGTACCGCTGCTTGACAGGTGTGAGGTTATCTAAATGTAAACAAAAGAAGTTCTTCATTATTTTCCGACAAAACACAAAGAAGTTTTTTTGGTAAAATGCTCTAGGATGCCCCAAACAGCAATCCCTTCACAGCGAGGTGATCCAAATCCAAAACAATTCATAAAACAACCGAAAAAAAAGTAACGAAATATGTGGGGTTAATGAAAAGATAAAATTATCTTCACAAGGTACACCTTAATTTGGCCTTTCTGGGCCATGTCCCAAAGCATAGACTTTCTGGTCGAGGCGAGAGCCGAACATTCCTGTAGGATATGTTCGACAGTCTCATCCTCCTCTAAACACCCCCTGCACGTTGGGTCGTTTACCACCCTCATCACGTGGAGGTGTTTATTTAGCCAGACAGGACTTGTTGGCTCTTTTAAAGCAAGGATTTTTGATAAAAATCTTGCTTTGTCTGCAGCCTGTTGTTTCCCATTTAACACAGTGTCTAGAATGGGTGTCAGTTTTGATCAGGTTTGAGAGGCAGCGGTTGGCCGGTCGGATGGGCGGTTCGATACATCCGGTGTTCCCGTCGCGCCTTGTCGAGCCAGCTCGTCCGCCCTCTCATTCCCGTCATTTCCGTCATGTCCCCGAACTCACCTTAGCTCAACGACATTGTTTAGTCCTATTGTCGACAGTGCCAGATGGCAGTCATGTTCCACTTGAGAGGTAATCCTGCCACTGGCTAGAGCCCGCAGATCTGCTCGACTGTCGCTGAAGAACCACATCGTTTTTTCACTGACATTGCATCCAGTGATTTCTGTGGCACCCCTTAGAATGGCCTCAATCTCCGTCTGAAAAATATTAGCACATTCCCCTAGGTCTGCGCTGAGATTACAGTTCAATTAGGGAATGTGAATTCTCGCTCCATCAGTGAAGATTGAAATGTCAAACTTCGGATGTTCTTTTGTATACGTATACACTGCATAGGATTTGTCATAAGCAGACTCTTTGCCACCAGACAATTGGTACCAGACAGAGGGTAATCCTGGTTGTTATTTTGCTCTTCAGGTGCTTTTTCCAAGACAGCTTATGATCCAGCATAACGCCCAGGTACTTCACATCCTGCGACAGTTTCAGCTTGACGCCGTTAAAGGAGGGCAACCTTAGTTGTCCCATCTTCCTTTTGTTCGTGAAGAGGACCAGCTCTGTCTTTTGTGGATTCACAGCTTCCTTCTTACACCATTTTTGTACCAGGCAGAGTGCTGTCTGCATAAGGTCGCATAGTACATTTTCGTACTTACCAGTAAGCAGTATGACCAGGTCATCTGGGTATCCGATCGTGTTGAATCCCACCTCGTTGAGTGTGCATAGAAGGTCGTCCACTACTATATCCCATAGCAAAGGGGAGAGAACTCCCACCTGAGGACAGCCCTTCTTAATCACCCCTCGAGTATTTGCGTCCGCAACACTCCAGCACCCGCTGAATCCAGTCACAGTCACATGTAAGCTATAAGGAGCGTGAGATATTGCGCCGAATAGGGATTTATGGGCCGGGTTTTTATGAGGGTTTGACTTCTGGATCAGCATGGGAATTGGCGGTTTCAGATCCGATCGGGCTACGCAAGTACCTTCTGCAGAAAACATTGCTATCGAAGACGTTGGATGACACGATGAAATCGGTTTGAGCTTTTGGGGAATGCGCTAGACCGAACACCCTAATAGAGCACAAGATTATTGTTAAATCAGAGCCAAAAGCAACGATTCTACCCCTGTTATCCAAATGGACGTCGCCGATCGTGGTGGTCCCGAAAAAGAATGGGTCCGTGCGGTTTTGTGTCGATTTTAGGAAACTTAATCACGCACCGGGACGCGTATCCGATGCCACACGTCACAAATATCAAATACCTGTCTTCCTTAGATGTGAAATCAGCATATTGGCAAGTCCCTCGCAGAAGATTCGATCCCTTTTACTGATTTCACTGTCCCACAGCGAGGTCTATTTGAATTCACCCGATTACCATTTGGTCTACAGAACGCACCAGCGAGATAGATGTGCCTGGTTGACCGCGTTATTACGCCAATTAGAGCCGTAGCGTCCGCGTATTTGGACGATATTGTAATCGCAACTCCTTCGTTTGAAAAGCAGATTTTCATGGGCGGGTCTGACGTGTTTAAACGATGTTTAAATATATGAACGGATTGAGGGTGGACCCCGAAAAGGTCGAGTCTATTTGGGTATAACGACTCGGACGAAACAAGCCGAAGTGCGTAAGTTGATTGATACTGCGTCCTGGTATCGACAATTTATCCGATTTCTCCACGTTAATAGCGCCTCTCTTCGAGTTACCTTTTATCGTGTAGACAGACGCTGTGCTCAACAATTTCCAGATGGTGAAAGAGTGGTAGTTTAGCGGTGCTATTCGCGGTGGAGAAGCTCAGTATCTGGACGGTATCCGTTTCACTGTAATATTATTCCTACTCCTTAGTCTGGCTGCATAACTTGAAGGATCCAATAAGTCGGTTGGCAGTACGCTCACAACAATTCGATTTTGAGGTAGTATACCAGAAAATTAAGTACAATGTTTTGCCAGAGATGCTATCACTAATGAATGTGGAGAAGTTCTCAATGTTGTAACCGAAGATCCTTGATACGCTAGAATGCGCGGTCTAGTCGAACAATGGCCTCTAAAGTTTCCGTTGTGGAGGCTCGAGAACGGTCGTCGGTGGTTTGTCAATTTTAGGATCCCTATATATATGTTGGACCTGGTTGGCTATACTGTGGGTTGGCCGATGAATGGACGTCATCATATCGGATTCCTACATCTTGTTAGAAGGATTTATAGGAGAGGTCATCAAGAAGGATCTTGGTGGTTCGTTAGGACTGGAGTTTTGGAGAAAAGATAAATGTCCTTTGCAATTTTCTTTTGAATGGTGGTAGAGGTCGATGTGACATTCTGGTTGGCACATTGTTTACAATATGCAAAAATCTTCTTTTTAAGTGATTTTGCCATTTCTTCCATTACGATCATAAAAAGTAATGGTCTCACCCTTATTTGTATCAAACTCTTTCGACATAAATTCTTAGCCTTTATAACATTGCTTCTCTTTTGATAAATCCTTTTATTGTCTGAATCAATTTGTGGGATATTTTTCCTTTTTCTAATACATTTTAGATCTCTGCACTTTATTTATTTATTTATTATATTTCCATGTTCAAAAATGTGGCGGTAAGTCTGTTTAGGTTATCATAACCTTATAAACCTAAGAATAATCTATCAAATTATCTCCTCCTTCATTTGTTGAAAATGGTTTGTTAAGATTAATCTGCTTTTTGTATAAAAATGTGGTTAGTTCAGAATAATTCTCACCGGAAGATTTTGAAAACAATTTCTCAATTACATAACTATGACAAAAACTAAAAGAGTTATTACATTATAGGAATTTCAATAGCAGTTGTGCAATCAAATACATTACCCCCCAATATTGATTAAACTGCATTAACAGTGATTATTATTTTTAACACTATCGTCGTAACTAAATACACTGATGCCCGCTCGCCGCGTTCAATGTATGGAAGCAGCATGTTTGTTTGCTGCCAAAACAGATTCGATAAGGCAGAAATTTTCATTGATAGTACCATTGAATATCAGTACTCTAACTACTATAACTAGAGTATTGATATTCAATGATAGTACTGATCTATACGTTTGGTTATTACAGTAGAAACTCGATTATCCGGAACAAACGCGTTTTCTAATTTTGCCGTTTTATCCGGAACTGGTGGTTTTTGCCCTCCGTTTTATTTATGTTTATCATTACAGTTGAGACGGAAATATGATTCCTCGCAATAATCGAGGACGAAATCATAAAGCTGTTGTTTTTATTGGAAATTGATCTTCTACGCATTAGGAGAATAAAATTTGTCAGGTTCAGATATTGGATTTTATGTTGTGTACAGTGCATATCATACTCTGAGTACAAAATACATAGTAGCTAGATCACAATGAACATTGCTCAGGAGAACATAAAAAGTAAGAAAACAGAATTTCCTTAGAGAAGAAATTGAAAGCTGTAAGGCTATTAGACAAAGGAGAATTCATACAATATACAGATATTTTTGAAACCCTTCGGATTATCCGGAATTTCGACTAACCGGAATGGGTTTGCCCCCCATTATTTCGGATAATCGAGTTTCTACTGTATTTATTTTCGACAAGAAAATTACGCTCGCGTCGTCGGTTCCTCAACCTTCAGCCCCCATCATAAACCAATATCCGTTCTTCTCAAAATTCCAGCGCCTAAACGGTAAAACTTCTCAACGTATGTTTCAAATTGTCCCTTAATTATACCTGCTTTCAATTTCGTTTTTAAAAACTATTCATTCCCTGACAAACACTAAACTCCTCTCCGGTCAAAGACACACTCAAACTTCGCGACACGACTCACAAAAGAGATTCATTGTTTTATTTTTAATCTTTTCGCTGGTCTTTTGACACCTTCACTTACTTCACAGCGTTTCACATTACCAGACATTACCAATATTTATTAATTTCGCTGATTCAAAGTAATAATTAAAGATCTTAATTTTTGTTTTCAACTTTAACAAACACATTTAAATTAATATTTGTAAGTACCTATCTACGTAAGTAAATATAGCTACCTACATTGAATTACAGATTTCTTTGCCGTTGGGTTAAAAGAGCTTTTGTAATTTTTTATAACATTAACACCATAATAGAATAGGGAATGTCAATTTTATTTTTAAATTTTAATTTAATAATAATTATATGAATTCTCAAAGAGCGATTGTTCATCTCTATTGCGAACTAGGCGGGCGAAATGGTCCTAAAACATTTTAACCACGAGAAAACGTCAAACTTTCAAGGTTGTTTGGGTAAAATTCGGGGTGCCAAATGTTAACAAGAGCTAACTTAGTTATTACCTTGTTTCGTAAAAATTATGAAAGAAATGGCAGCCTTACTAAATATTTCTATTGTTTCTGCTTTTAAATTCTATAACCATTCTATTTTATTTAAAATGTGATTCAAATAAAAAATGTACATATGTTTTATAACCCGCAACAAACAATTTATATACACAGTGACTTCTAAACTTGGCGCAAAAACTGTCCATATGCAATCTGTAAAAGACGCCAATGGAATGCGTTCCTTTGTAGTACATAAATGTCCTATATAATTATATGACTATATAAACACGTGAATAATTTATTGCAAAAATTTCACGAGAAATTAACGTCAGAACTGAACGTCAAAAATTACTTGTATTTTACCCACATTAATTCCTTTCTATGCTTCTATATTTGATTTTAATCGTAATTCAAATAAAAAATATAAATTAAGTAGGATTATTATATATTATGTATTTTTAAATCATCTTTTTTATATTTGAAACCCCTTAGTGACTTATAAACTTGACACTTATATGGAATACACGTGTATTTAATATTAAAATTTTACGAGAAATAATAGTCAAAAATAATAATTTAGACTTCACCGCCATTCGTTCTTTTCTATTTTATATAATTTGATTTAAGTTATGATTCAAATAATAAATATATATTTTTTAACATGATTTTTTATAAAGAAAAAGTAAATTGAGGTAAAGTAAAATACAATAATAAAAAAACTAAGGGAAGTAAATTGAAAAACCTCCTTTTAAACCCAAAAACCTATAGGGCTACACCATGATGATGATTTTTTATACCCTGCTGGAACTCTTTCACTCCTTGGTATTTTTATTTTTTATTTGATTAGAAAAACACGTGTACTCAATGTAAGAATTTCACGAAAAATAAACGACGAAAACACGCCTATATGACACTAGAAAAACACGTGTATTTAATGTAAAAATTTCACGAGAAACAAACATCAGAACTGCACGTGGAAAATAACTTATGTTTTATCAACATTATGTACCTTTCGTTGATTAACAATATTGATTAAACGTCTTTATTTCGTCATATATAACATTTAAAAATAACGTAATTTTTTAACGTTGAATTGTCGTAATTTGTAGATATGTAGTCATTATTTTATTGTAAATCAACGTTGAATTTACGTTACGTAAAATACGTTGAAATAACGTTGAAGGTATTACCAAAATATAACGTGATATTTTCAACCATAAACGTGTTATCAACCACATACACGGCTTTTCCACGTTAAAACAACGTGCATGTGTTTACTGGGGTCTGACCTAATTTCTTCAATGCCACGTCGTTTAGCAAAAGTAATTGTGGCCCGAGGAGGCCATACCCATTATTAAATGTTAACGTTTTTTATTTTTTTTTTTCATTTTTTGTCAATTGTTTTTTATGTTCGATTATTAAAAAAAAAAACATACTATAGTTTAAATTAATTTTTAACGAAATTTATTAAATTGGAGCTGATACAGTGAACTGGAGTAAAGGCAATATGTATGATCCAAGATATTATGGTGCTCGAATGTTTAAAAATTAGGATTATAAAGTTTCATCACAAATTTTTGAGGTGTCTCAAATTTTTTGGAGGTCAGTGTATTACTTTTTCACATTTCAGTTTCTCAACCATTCAAATTCTAAGATTTTCAGTTAAATACAGACTCATCAACGTCAATATGTTTTTAGAAAGAACCACAAATGTAGAAACACTGACCCAAGAACAACTACAAGAACAACTACACAGAATTGTAACACTGACTTTTGAAGCTGAAGGTCCACAATTTTCGAACGTTACGAAAATTAAGATCGCATGAGAGGAATAGTAAGGTACGTGGTGGGGGAACCGGCTGAGGAGAAGAGTGTGTCAGCAAACTATATGGTAGTTGTAAAAGCCGAAAGGGGAGACGACAAGATAGAGATAGAAATGACAGCAGTGATGCTAATAATTAATTACTAATTAATGACTCCACGCACAAGATTTTTTTCTGATTGGCTATGAGAATATGAGGACGTGACTAAAAGCGCAGTATGCACGTATCTCTTTGGCGTTTTTAACTGCCGAAATCCCCAGTAGGTAAAGACGGGAAAACGACAGTACCGAATTGGTTCTCCCAGTGGTAAAGACGTTAGTGTGATGTTCTGACGAGATATTGTGAGTCTGAGAGGGCTGGAGTAAAGTAGATAGTAATGACAGTTTTGTTCCTGAGCGGATTATGGAGAGGGTGATATTTATCCGTAAAAATCCCGTCAGATACCATGATATACTCCTGGATCCATCAAAGGGATGGTAGATTATGTGACTTTATGACACGGTATTCAAAATCGTTGAACTGTGGTGCCATGTCTGCATACACCGTTTGCGACAGCTCAATGTTACACGAACCTGACGCAGCCCGGTCAGTTTCATCTTTAACTTTTAAGCATGTTCCTTTTACATGTCAATATTTCAAGTCTTTATGCCTTCTCTTTCGGAATGGTTGATATAAATTGAATAACATAGTATAAAATGTCCATTAAGAATATATCGTGCGGTAAGCCTTGAAATTTGAACGTAGGTCCTCGGCGAATTGTTTCGTCTGCATGACATTTTTTCCATCGCTTACTCAGAATGGAAATTTAAAGAATAGCACGTTAAAAACATTGAACAAAAATAAAAACTGTGATTGACGTACGAGTTTCCCACAACTCATTAGACTCGTCCGTGCAATTAACGCAGCACGTGTATTTCGGGTTGCTGTAAACTCTAGTACTCTTAAGAGAACAACCCTCCGTTAAACGTGTTTCAGTTATTAATAAACAACAGCCACAATAATAATTATAAATTTGTTTCAGGCACATGTGGTTCCATTCTCTCAAATTCAATTGTTGATACAACACGTGCGTATCAATCAATTACTTGTGTGCATAAAATAACCGCAATAAACTGCACGTCCATTATTTTGCAACAATGTACAAATCTTGTAAACAGTGGCTGTGTCAGTGTATGTTTGAGACACCGTCGGATAAAATAAAATTCCGGATTTTTTGTAAATTAACTTGTCGTGCCGGCATCAGCGCGCGATATCGGCAAAGACAGGAGCAATTTAAACTCTCTGTTTTGTGTTGTATAAAAGTTATTTCCAATTAAATGAGCCCTTATTTATAAGCATCCAAGTTCAATAACATGTCCTCATTATTTGCTCACCAAAAAGGCAAAAACTTAAAGCATTGAACTTACATTTCATATGAAGTAAATTGGTTTAAATTATACGTTGTCGTGTGCTGGCTTTGGTACAGGTCGGTGGCTTTTGAAAAAACCTTCAAATTCTTCTGGAGACATATCGATCAAAAATTAGGAGATTGAACCTGAATTTTCAAGCAAATGCTTCACTATAAATGTCACACACGGGTATTATTACTATTACGTATTACCAACGTCACTTATACTTCTGTATTTGATAAATCGGCTCAGTTATTGCTGATGACATTTTAATTGTATTTAAATTTACAGATCGATTTAGTTAATTACATCCCCCTTTTATGTAGCCTTTAAATTTTTTAAAACAGACTGGCCGTATTCCACTCCGTATAAATTCGATTTACGAAACTTAACTGATGAGACGTGTAGAAGTTCCAAATCTAATTTTAGTTACTGTAATTAGGTTTAATAAAGTTATGAATAACCAGGTGCTGAAACTGTCTCGCTTGTGCCCTCAATGCAGTAATGCAAGTTACTTAAAAATAAGGTTGAATTCTCAAAAAGGACTCTAATGAATTTTTAACAAAATTTAAATAGATCCGACTTACGTTTGCAATAATTGTATTTCGGACGTGGAATCACTTTCAAAAACTTAAATAACTTTTGACGCCAAGTACACGCGATGAGAGTTTTGACCGGTTTCCAAATAATTACCGACACCATTAAAAACGGAAGCTGTAGGTGTAAACAGAAAAATACACTTTTAATGTCTGATAAACGTTTAACAGTGCATTATCGGCCCTCTAATGACGTACTAATTTACGTCTTGTACGAATGCATTTCTTTTGTAGCAAAATTATTTTTAGTAGAATTACAGGTTGTTTTGCTCCTTTCCTGATTGATAGTACAGACTGTTCAGCAAATAATATTACTGTTGGTAATAGATTGGGATAAAAGTGTAAATCATTTTTTGCCTTTAATTTGGCGTAACGTCAATTGTAAATGTGAGGTTATGTTTGTTTGGTCCAAATTTAAATATACCCATCGGTCAATGGCTGACATTTAAACATAGGGTTACCAATTTCGATATAAATTGTATTATCTCTGACTCAAACTTGATGTACCTGACGTAAATCCCTAGATCTGCTTTGATTTCAATACATTTCAAAACTGAAAAAAACTTCCAGCATTAATGATAAAATTTAATTCAGCATCTCATGACGCAGGTAATAAAGTTAAAAGAAACTAAAGAATAGGAAAGGAATAAAGACATTGATAAAGAAATATATCTAAAAAGAAAACAAAAATCCATATTTATACCAACATTAAATTTTTCCTTTTGAATTGTTGAAAATCTACTGTATGTAAAATGTAAAAATCTACTAACAAATATTTTGCAATTGGCAAATTATCAAAATAAAGCATTACCGATCAGTCGTCAGTCAACCCTTTTTCTAAGTACATTCACTTGTTATATTTTTAATGTGTAATAGAAATAGATAATAGTACTATGGTCTTACATTCAAGAACTTTTTTCATTCAAAAATAAATTTTAAAATAAAGATTTCATTTGGCACCAAAAAAAGTTTGACTTAAATAAAGAACGTTCGAGTTTACGGAAGTAGAAATAAAAAAATCAAAAGACATTTTTTTATGAGAATAATGTACAAATTAATAACGAATATTAAAAAAAGTATGAAAATGGAGTCTGTTTACAATGTTTCTGTCTGTAATATTATAAAGTATTTTTCTATGCCTATTACCGAAACTGACATTTTTGCTATTTATTTCTCTGTCCGAAAGTGTCAAATCAAATATGTGACGTTTGACAGCATACATGTAAAGTGTACTGAAGTGCATATGTCAAATTGCCTATACGTGATCGTTGATTTCGTTTTAACTCAAATGTCCCCGGATTGAGTTTACAAGAGGATTTTTTTTTATTTTTGACTTTACTTGTCCTGAAACCAGCAAATCTGTAATTAAAACTTCATTATTCTGACCGAGTTGAAAGAAACGTATATTTTTCTCTTGATTTTGGACTTGGTAATGATTAATTTTAATCTTAAAGTTTTCTTATCACGTAGGCAAGCTCGCTTTATTTTGACAACTTTGTGACAGCTTACTGTCGTAAACGTTTATAAAATGTTGACTTTGGAGCAGAGAATTTATTTGATTCAATGTTATGGCACAGAATAGAAAGTATACAGAAGCGTCACCAGCGGTGTTTTGTTTTAAGTTTCTTTGAAGTTGCACCGCCAAGACTGAGTGACCTTGAACGGGTTGTAAAGTGATTAGCTTGGTTGTCCCTCAATGCCGCACAGGTTTAAAGGTGGGACGGGTCCACCGCGCGAGCGTTAGAGATGGTTGGGTCCGTGCAAAACATCGAGAAATAAACAGTTGTCCGTGTGCTTGTAACCTAAAGGAAATGATCGCGTGTGCGCGTACCCTAGCCTGGTTGTCCCTACCATCTCGTTCTTGCTTTAGATGGTCTTTCTCTTGCGTCGCTTCTGTAATGTTATTATTCTGTGGTTATGGTACGGGTGAGCAAAGTGATCGTTCTGTTATTGAAAAGTTCAATGAGAAATTTCCGAATATTCAAGTTTCACGTATGGGGGCCCAAAAACTGCTAAATAAGTTTTTAACAACTGGATCTGTTAAAAATTTAAAGAAACAGAAGAAACTGTACGATGAAGACGACGCTCCTACCCTTTTGGTGTTGGAATCTGTGCAGGATCAACCAAAAACCTCACTAAGGAGGCGGTCACTCCAACTGGGCATTAGTAAGTCCCACAATCAAAGGATTTTGAAAGAGAAGAAATTTCACCCATACACACCGATATTTAATCATACATTGGAACCGGGGATGATGGATGCAAAACGATTATACATATTTTTGTTTGTGGATGGGAGATCAAATATCGAGAGACCGAAACTTATCGCAGAATAATGTTTTCTGATGAGGCAACATTTTCTACCAATGGGACAGTTGTCTCACAGCATGTAAGATATTGGAGCGATATTAATCGGCATTTCAGAATTTTAAAAGGTCGCCAGTATTTTGCCAAAGTAAATGTATGGTGTGTTGTTGCTTATCACGGGATAATAGGTCCATACCTTTTTGATAACAACGTTAATCAGCACACATATTTAGACATGTTAGAAAATTTTCTTAACGATGAACTTGATGCTTTAGAAATTAATTACCGGCGTACAATGTTTTTTCAGCAGGATGGTTCTCCTGCACATTATTCTCGCATTGTTACTGACTGGTTAAACATTAAATTTGGAGATCAGTGGATTGGAAGAAATGGTCCAGTATTGTGGCCTGCCAGAAGTCGATTTAACAATTTTGGATTTTTATTTGTGGGGACGTTTAAAACAAATTGTGTATAGTGATAACCTACCTAATATGTAAAGCTGAAGAATTAAAAAATCGAATAAGGGACGCGGTGGCATCATTGTCCATCGAAGAAATGTTTCAAGGAGTTTCGTTTTAGAGTAGAATTGTGCGCGAAATGGGTGGGGGGTTAATTGAATAATGATTGTTCTTGCTAAAAATTAGTTTTTTTATGTTAAAGGTGTTTCTTTGAGTTGTCATTTATTAAAAGTAATTTTTTCACAAACATTTTTGTTATTTAACTTGCGTAAACTCATTTGTCAACGTGACATCGTTGTCAAAAAAATAAAATCGCCAATGTGATGGGATTTAAGGAGGTTGGGGTGGGATAGTCCCAACCAAAAATTAATTGATATCTCAGTCGGAACTGTTTTGTAATTACTTATTGCAAATAATTGTTACATTTGCAATATAATTACTATTGTAATAAATGCATATCTGAACCAATTTCGATTATTATAAATCAACTACTTTATTTTATTTTATTATTTTAAGTTGATAAATTAACTTTTGGATGTTTTGTCCAAACTTAAAGAAAAAAAATATTATAAAGAAAAATGTATTAGAATTTACGATTTTTGCTAAATTATTGAAGTAAATAATTTAAAAAAAAATAGAAACATCTAAACTTTATAGTTCAATAATTAAAAAAATATAAAATTAATTGAAAATCGTATATTAGAATGAGAGAATTGAACAGTGTTCAAGCGGCAACGTTGCTTAGAATTGAAAAGTTGGCAGTATTCACTCTCTACATTATTGGAATGTGTCATTTTATTTCTGCGGCAATGAAATTAACCAAAAATGTCATTTAGAAATGATAATTGTTGTGTATTCAATTGCCAATGCGTGAGAAAGAAAAATCCCGAGCTGAAAAAGGTGATTATGAGCGTTCAGGTAAGGAGTTTTAAAAAGAAGGAAACATAACCTAAAATACGAATTCTTTAAAATTGAAGGTTGGGGCACGAAAAAGCAGTTAAAACCTGATACCTGTCCAACACAGAACCTACCACAATCATCATTCAGATGCAGTAATCTCAAAATGGAAAATCGTCAAGAACTGTCAAGTTTTGAAGTTTCAACTTTAATTCAAGGGAGTTCATACCGTCCGCGCCCGATTTTTTTCGTTAACTAAAAGCTTCCTAACTATCGGAAAAAAACATTAAAATTATCGGGAAATATCAATGTATAACATAGTTAATTTCTGTACTGCTGGCATTATTTGTTCATTAGTTACAATAAAAAATGTGCCATTCATATGTAGAGTTGACAGATTTTCCATAAGACTACATGTAACAGTTTTATTGCATTTACTGCTTAATAAGCTTCCTAATGATCTTGGATTTTTCACAGAAAATTGTGTAATGAAATAATCTATTGAAAAAAATATATTTTAGAATTTTTTCATTATTTTTGCCTAACGCCCCAACCTCCTTAAAGAGCAAATATTTTTTTTTATAAGTCCAAAATTAAGAGAAAAATGAACTTTTCTTTCTACTGAGTTAGAATACTGAAGTTTTAATTACAGATTTGCTGGTTTCAGGACAAGCAAAAAATCTTATTCGTTTGAGGTTTTGGCATAAAGTCAAAAATATTTTTTTTTCCTCTTGTAAACTTAATCCGGGGACATACTGTAGATTATAACGTAATGGAAGAAAATATACAAGATTAGACCTGTTATTGATACCTGTTTTGAGGCGTCTTGACTCCACAGCGTCCAAGAACTGTACGATTCTGTTTTGACCTTTTATTGAGGTTATATCTCTATCTTGAAATCAAATGGAAACGGGATTTCCAATCTCAAAAAAGTATAAACCAAAAGCAAATCAAAGCAAAAAAAAAGCACAACCAAAAAGGCAAACGAAGAGAAAGGTAAATATTTGTAGAAATAAGCGCAAATTAAACAGGTACACGAAGAGTATTACAGGAAAAGAAATAGAAAGGGTAGAAACAAAATTAAAAAACTGAATAAAACATGCTATCTCCCATAATGAGAAAAATGTCTTATGTACGATAAAATTTCAAATTCCAAATGATCTTAGCGTGCGTAGGTACTCAGTTGCTTGACTTTTTACAATAATCCACAATAGTTATTTTTGATACAATTGCGCTGTCAATGCATGAGTACAAAATGAGAAAAAACACGAATTAACATAAAATTTTGAGGTTAGGTTTGGCAGCTGTCAAATTAAATATATAAGCAGAAAAGTTAATATATTTAATCATAATTATATCACTTTCACAATTCATTATGTATTTCACAATACGAATACAAAAAGTACATTTAAAAGAAGTATAATTTTACAAGAAACGATTTTATACTAAATTCATGCCTTATATTTTAGTATTAGTTGATTGTGGATATATTGTAAGAATGTAATAATTCGCATGGACATTCACTTTTGACATGTACTTTTTGAATAGGGAGAGAGGGGGTTTGAATAACATTACGCTTGATCACGATGTGGGAGGGGATCTTGTTGCATATCACGTGTTCATTTTCATGCAACGACGCCGAAGAGTTATTTTCTACCACCACTCACTTACCAGTAAAACCAAAGAATAACATCCGATATGGTCTAGTGGCTAGGATACCTGGCTCTCACCCAGGAGGCTCGGGTTCGATTCCCGGTATCGGAAAACTTTTTTTATGTAATTCCAGTTTATTTTTCAAACGAAATGCAATTTTTGGCTCTTAACATCATTAAAATAATTGTCAAAAAGAACAAAGTAACAAAAACGCTATAAACGAATTTTCTTATTTTTCCATTACGTTTTGCTGAATTTATTTCTCTTACCATAATTTCCTTAATTTGACATTTATATGTATTATAGCCATTTGTAACACACAAGCACACAAATTAAAATCCTAGAACGGTTTATTATAAAAAAATAAATATAAACGGAGTATTTCAGTTATAAATTATAATAATAAAGAAGGTTGGAACGAAAATTCTACGCGTCTACCCTTGACTTCATAACGTACTTTCTTCTCCCATTCCCTTGCGCAGGCGCGTTACAATTTTTTTATTTTCACCTTTGTTGTTTAGTTATTTTCTTATTACTCGGATGTGAACTTGCCTTAATTTGATTTTCTTTTCTTTGGTCAGCCTGATATTTTGATAGAAGAAAATAAGGAAAAAGAAAAAAATCCAATGTAATCTTCACGTTTTCACCCCAGAGCTTAGTGCTATTATAAATGGATTAGCGACAATAAATTTTGTATTGAACAACAATCAATCAGGTCTATCAATGTGACTTGTAGTAGTTTTATACGTCTATTGATTGTAAATCTACATACTTTTTTATTTTACTATTTTGATATTTTAATACAATTGTTGATTAGATTTTTCGTTATTATGATATTCGCTTCTTTTAGCTATCTGATACTCCTATAATAATATTTTGATCTTTTGTTAAAATGAAGTTTTGATATTTTGTTCATTTTATATTTTCATGTTTTTTTTTTCATATTTATATTTAATTTTTCATTAATTCGATAATTCGATATTATGTATGTTCATTTTTATGTTTAACTAAATTGATGTTTGGTTAGTTTGTAAAATTTTACATTTCAAAAAATTTATTGTTATTTCGATAATTTCATGTTTTGTTATTGTTATTGGATATCTTTTCAGTCTGATATTTATGCCCTTTCGAAAATCTGAAATCTTTATATTATATTTTGTATTTCGTTGATTTCGTTAATTTCATGTTTGATTTTCTCTATTTCATAAATCTAATATTTTGATATACAATGCATTTTTCCACTATGGCTAAGTCAGCTAAGAATGAATGGGATACTCATCCTGATCTAAAATGGCGTACTCCTGCATTGTCTTTTTCTTACACAAAGCTCTATTTCGTTTCCCAAACATTTTAATATTTCATAACTTTTTTATTTTTGCTTAATTTTATATTTTGATAGTTCGTGTTTCATGTTTAGTTTTATAATTTTATTAATCTGATATTATGCAATTTTGTTAATTTTGTACATATTTAGTTGTGATATTTAGATATTTCCTTAATTTTACGTTTGTTAATTCGCAAGGTTGATATTGCGTTATCTTAGCTTTATAGGTTTGTCATCCACTTCATATTTTTCTTTCGTTGATGTAATATTTTGTGCATCTGAAATTTTAATAATGCATTTGAACCAGAAGAATGTTCTTAAATCCAGGTGGAGTAAATTTAAATTAAAATTTAAATATATCTAAGTCGAACTCCACAAACTTTAATAACTGTAAAATTACTAATGGAACATGTTTCGGCAGAACACTTCTGCCATCATCAGCCCTAATTTAACAAGAGATTAATGATACAATTGATGAATTACAAGAGGGGTTCTTACCTTAAAGAATATAAAAAATTATGACGTTGACGTAATTTTGAATTAAATTTGACGTTTTCAAAGGGTTACATGATTTTTAAAAGATTTCGTAAAAACAACATTTTATAAAATGTAAAAATTAAAAATGTATCAAAGAGAATCTGGTTTGTTTGTTTGTTTGAGTGGTGAAAAATTAAAATAGTGAATTAATAATGGGATTATTGAAGTTATTCTGTTCATTTAAACAAGATCTGTTTTCCAGTTTCAAGGCTTTCCTTATTTCCAAAGTCTCAAGAAAATCTAATTTCCCGCCTTTACTGCATTCATGAATCAATTTGGAATTTGATGGTGAAAAGAAAGAAAAGGTGTTGATGGTGGAGGATCAAGATCTGTGTTATAGATGTGCCTGAAATGTTCTTTAATACTATATTTTATTATATTTATAATATTTTGCGACCTGTCTGACCTATGTAGAATGACTCACAAGAAGAGCAGTTTAATTTGTATACACCTGATGATGATTTGTAATCTAATGGATCTTTATTTTTAATAAAAAATCTGGATAAGTTGTTATCTGTTTTAAATAAAACTTTAAAACCGTTTTTCTTAAGTATTTTAGAACATTTCTCTGAGACGGCCAAAGTATGTTAATGAATTTGAAAAGGAAATTGTTTGTGAAGGATTTTTAACCAAGTAGTGTGTGTATTTGAATTTGTTATAGTATCTATAGTATAATTTATTTATAGTTTTTAAAGAATATCCATTATTTGAATATTTATTCTTTGTCTCAATATATCAAAT
Organism: Diaperis boleti; assembly: GCA_963583935.1. Lineage (NCBI taxonomy): Eukaryota > Metazoa > Arthropoda > Insecta > Coleoptera > Tenebrionidae > Diaperis > Diaperis boleti. Next base: position 55,265,064 of record OY757242.1, on the reverse strand, counting down.
ATCATTATTTCTTTAATAGTTTCACGTTTTGCTGTTTCGCTAGTTTGATAATTTCCTCTTTCGTCAATCTGCTTTTGGCTATTTAGTTGAATGTCAAATTTTGTTACTGAAGTGAAAACTTCTTTACGCGTACCTCGTATAAATTCTTGCTTTGGAGTGAATAAAATTGAGTTGCCGTGCTAATTTGAGTGAAGACATAAAATTTCAGTAACTGTTACTTTATTTTGAAGTGTCATATTCAATCATTATACACATATGTTCTTGGTACGTCCATGGTGAAATTCTGCAAACCACAATCGGTCTAAGCAGTGTTCTTTAATTCGACACACTTAAAAATCATGAAAAAAAAACACTTAAATCCTCCCGTCTTGGGTTCATGACTACTTTCCTTTGAATCCTCACCACTGCCAATAAAAAGAAAATTATTTCGTATTACGATCGCTAAAGAAGTTTGGCGTCATTGACAAGAAAACAGGATTCAAGGAAAAACTAGAACCACCAGCCTTACGAACGTAAAGAACATTTCGTGAATTATGATATTTTGATACATATTTTGCTAATTCGTTAATTTTTAGGACAATGAAAGTCTAAGAAGTTAACAAAACGTATATTTTGCGGAACGATTTACAAACATGTGTAATGAGTGCGATGGCGGAAGTTCACACTGACGGCTGCTCGCCCACGCCGTTTATACAAGCGTTTCTGTACGCGGGTGCGTGAGAATTACTAGTTGGTTAATCTGATATTTTGATAATGCATTCATTTCATATTTTGATATATTTTGGTGTTTCGCTGTAAATGAATCCGATTTATGTTCCTCTTTACTTTATTCTGTTGTAATAGGTTCTGTTTGTTTTAATATTACTTTGGAAGGTGATGGGAGTAATACCTCTTGGACGTGTTTATATAGTATTCCCACTGTACTTACCGTAACATTAAGTTGTTCTATTATATTTCAGATATTTGTAGAAATAAAATATAATTATATAATTCGCTGATAGGGTAATAGGACGGTATTAACTAGACACCAATTTATCATTTCAGTGGGCGTCAAATACATAATTTAATAGTAACACGTTTTGTGGATTTATTGTTGATTCCTGCGAACCGGATATATCACAAATTTGCGTGGTAGTTAATAATAATAACTACCTTCATACTTTTTATTTATTTTAATTTTTAATTTTAATAATTTAAGGTTTAATCTTAGAATTAGTTATTTAATTGCTACTCTCTTTTTCGGTACAGTTTCCTTTTTGCTTTGAGAACTGTTTTAGTCCTCACTTTAATTTAGACATGATTTAAAAACCAACTAGATATTCCACATACCACTTTTTGTCGTTGGATTTTATGAATTATATTCATAAAAATCTAAAATAATTTCTAATAATTACTAACAAACTTTCCAAGCCCTTACTCAAGTAAGAACCTTCTGAGATCACAGACAGATAAATTCGGCATTCTAACCACCACCATTAAAACTGGCAGACATGTGGAGTACACGCCAAAATTTGTTAACAATTTTTTATCTAAAACATTTTTTCATAAAACGTACGGCTGGGACGGTGCTTCTACAGTACATCTTTCTGGATTGCCTGAATATTGATTTCCAAATATGTACTTAATATTACTACTGAAACCGACTAGACGATCGTAGATTAAACGTCCCTCTCCTCTAACGGCCATTTATAGTCCTGCATATATTTCTCCGTTCGTCCTTTGATTATAATCTCTTTAGACCTTAATGCATTCATTATCCAGTAACATATTTTCGAAAATAAACAGCCATTTATCATTGAGCGGATAACTGTCCATAAAACATTTTTTAAAACCATGCATTCCTACTCCATTATTCACTGCATCCTTCAAACTCTTTTTTTAATAAATCTTCGTCCGGAAAATAAACAAATATTTCCCCCGAACTTCTTACTTGGAAATAATCAGCCCACTTATTGAGGTATGGCGCTCCGCAAATAGCTCATTCAGAATTATGAAACGTCCAATTCTTGGCATTGATACAACAATAACGTAAAAACGATCTGCGGGCAAAAACCGTGCGAAAGGTATTCGAAACTTCATCAAGTTTTGCTGAAATTAGGTGTCACCATCTACGCAGCTCCCGCATTTATTATTTATTATTCCGATCCAACAATATCAGGCTCCACAGAAATAAATCCAGCAAATATAGGGGACACCGTCGGAGCCGTCAGTTTCCTTCGGTTGTGACACAAATTTATGGTAATCTCCTATATTTTATAAAATAAAATAACGCATTGACATTCAGAGTCGATAACTTCACCTGATATTGACAAGAGTATCGATGTACAGGCCGTTGACTTGGCTGAAATGCTCACCCTCAAAATACAATTTCGATTATTTATTTATGTACCGAAGAAGTTCTCAAAGCTGTATTCAACGAAAGCCAATTTCGTGGAAATTTATAGCTTTCATGACAGTCGTAACCATAAAACGATAGTAGTTTCTCTAAGTTTTTAGCTATTAGCGGCAATGTCCTTATCAAAACATTGGATTAATTTTAGGTACCAAAAGTGCCAATAATAATATGGACATCTGGCACATATCAAAATATTGACCATAAATAATAGCAGGAAAGTTTCATTGGGTAACGCTCGAGCGCATCCGTTTGGAGGTTGCTCAATTTTATATCCATTTCGCAAGGTGTGATAACATTTAAACACTCGTTTTAGCACAATTTATGGAAACATAATATCAGGTCTTCATAAATGATTGATGACTGATGAGAATTTTGACAAAAATATGACTGGTTATGTGAACTATTTATGAAAATCCTGTAAGTTAAAACGACAAAAATCCATGTTATCGTAATATTATGTAAGCACTGCTCCAAGGATTTTACAGAAACATTTTAAGAAAATTAATTTAAATTTTTATAATTATATGAAAAATTATACAAAGTAAATAGCAGCAATCTTCACCTGTAACACGTCCATAATTTATATTAAAAAATAAACCTCAGATGCACTTGTTTTATTTAATCTGTTACTCATACCTGTACATGAAAATTATTTATCCGTCTATTTATGTAAGATCACTGTAACATGCCAAGCATTTTTTGTCAAGGTTGTTTTTACATGTAAATAAGTTTACTCATTAAAAATTTTATTTTCGATTATTCTGGTGAAACAGCTGACAATTCAACTCCTCGAAATGCAGTAAACCCAAACGCTCTATAAATAGTGAAGTTAGCAACGAGTGTAAAAAGTGACTGTTTTTTGCACGCGACGGGAAAGTTGCCCTACAAGACCCAAAGCCAAGGTAAACAACACGTCAAGTGCCATACCCTCTTGCATTCCATCTAAGTACATGTAAATTTTGTTTTTCAGAGGCAACATTGTGTTTGAATCATTTATGAAGACCCGATATTATGTTTAATACAAATTAGGTAAGAATTTTATTATTTTCCATTCAAAAATATATGTTTATAATCATTAAGCACTTTATCAAGGTTGTCCGCCTACTACCTAATTTACTCCCCTTCAAGATCTTCAGGACATTTTAGGGTTCTTTAGGAGTTTTTGGGACAATTCCTCTGGATTTCTCAAATTTTCTCAGGAGACTTTAATATGCTGTAAGTATTTTCGAATTCCTCAGGATACTTCAGGATTTCTAAGAACGCTTCACGATCCTTTAGTATTCTTCAGAATTCTCTTCGCTACTGTTAAGGCATTTACAGAATTCTTCAAGATTTTGGAAGTGAAAACATCTTCAAGCGCGCATCGTATAAATGTTGTCATGCTCAATTGATTAAAAACATCCAATCTGATAGATATATCAGAGTGTCGTAGCTCTGTTTTGAACAGTGAGTCACTTGCAGATAGATGAAAAGAGGACGAAAAAACAATCTAATATATAAAAATTTCGTGTCACGGTGTTTGTGGTCGAACTCCTCCGAAACGGCTCGACCGATTTTAATGTTTTTTTTTTTTGTATATTTGGCAGGTATGAGAATAGGTGGAAAACTGTTTCACATGGACATGTGGGGCCAGGAGGCCCACTTGGGCTGGACCGATTTTTTGGCTCGACCGATTTTCATGATTTTTTTTTATATTTGGCAGGTATGAGAATAGGTGGTAAACGATATTTTGCATGGATATGATGGCTCAGGGGGGCCCCTTGGACTGGACAGATTGTCCGACTCTACCGATTTTTATGTTTTTTTTTTGTATATTTGTAGATATGAGAATAGGTGGTAAACTATTTTTCACATTATTAAAACATGGGCATGGGGCCAGGGGGGGCTCTTGGGTTTATAACTCAAGAACGGCTTTTATGATCTTTGATTTGTTGGATTTGTTTCCGTCCGGAATAACAGAATAACTATTAAAACATAAATAGGGGTGCCCAAGGGTCCCCCTGGGCCCCTGTGTTATTGATTCTGAGGCGGTACAAAGTTCTCCGGGTCAGCTAGTAATTCTATATAATATATTGCCAAATACAAAATGCAACCGCTCTAAACACTGTTCTTTACTTTGCCTCACTTCAAAATCATACCATATTAAACCCACACCAATGCCAGCAGAATTGTGTTACGATCGCCAAAGAACTTTTCACTTCAACTGTGTGGTCTTAAGCATACCCACAATGTTTTTTGTTCTTCAGGAGTCCTACAGGCTTCTGCAGTATTCTTTCACAATTCCTGCGAACTCTTCAGAACCCTTTAGGACCTGAAAACCTAACAAGCTCTAAATCGGGAAAGGAAAAACTTCAAAATTCAGATTATAAGAACATGAAAACTTGAGAGTCGAAGATCGAGTTAAATTTTCAGTTAAAGAAATTTAAGAATTCTATACAGGACTCCTACCTTTATAAGGAGCTGTCAGCATTTTTCAGAATACCATATGATTCTTGAGAGTTCTTTCGGGCTGTTCTTTAGGATTTCTCACAGTCTTCAGCACTGTTTACGTCTTGGGACTTCATCAAGATTCATTCGAGCTTTCAGTAGTTTTCGGAGTTCATCAGTATTTTCCTGACTCCCTTAGGATGCTCCATAATTCTTCATAATGAAGATATCTCCGGACATGTTAGAATTAGAATTCTCTACAAGATTCTCTAGGATTCTCAAGGTTTTCTCCTTTTAGACCTTTCAGGACTTTTCAGGATTCTAAAGATTTTTCATAATAATTGGGAAATCTAGTCGTTTAAAGAATTAGTAGGCTTTTCAAGCTCCTTCAGAACTCATTACTACTCTCGAGGATTTTTTAGAATTCTTCAGTCTTTTTAATAATTATCAGAATTTTTCAGGGCCCATAAGGACTTTTGGACGTTTTAAGGATACTTTACTTTATGAGGCTTTGGGACTCTTCAAGACATTTCAGGACGATTTAGGACCTTTAAGGTATTTACTTATTTTCAGAATTAGAATTCATAATACTTCCGAATTAGTCAGGCTGTCTTGGATTATTCAAGACTTTTTCGGGAGTCTTTTTGTCGAATGGATTCAAAAGTATTTAGGAGTTCAGAAGAAATTGGGAAAAACTACAGAATGAATATCAAGTTAGAGAACGCAAAACTGCGCAGAAATAGAGATATTTAAACTTAAATCAGGGATTAAAAATCAGGAATCTCCAATTAGAAAATAATTTATTATTGACAATCGAAAATCATAATAATTCACATTGCCTGAGGACCTCAAGCTCTAGGTTACAAAACCAAAACTGTTTGATGAATTTGACGTTTGTTGACTTCATTGACATTATTTCATGTTCAAAAAGTGGCGGGAACGTACGGGGGGTTATCACAATAATATTGTGAATTCACAATTTAGAGATTTACATTCGTGAAAATCAGGAAATAAAACTGAGCAACTTAAGACAGTTTTCGAATGTTATCAGTAAATATGGAGCTTTTGGGTCGTTAGGCAAGACACAATCAACACTAGTAGTAATTAGGTACATAATATTGGCTTTTTCGTGTTCGTAATAATATTAATGCATCAATGTGTACGTTACCGACATCATGTGAGAAAATAGTGGGGAATTTAGGAAAAGAATGAGTCACCCCAGCAGTTCTGATTGGGAAGAAAAATGTGGAGCATGGAGGTCAATTAAGACAAACGTGTGACATTTTTGGATCGTGGGAAAATTTGTGGTTAGTTGTACCGAAGAAAATACTAATTGGCATTTAATTCCTCCTTGATCCCCTCACATAGGTGGCATATCGGAATACGAAATACCAAATTCAAAAATTTTCGCAAAAAGTCTGTTATTGAAGCCTCTATAAACTCCCGCCCTATGACTCCACTATTCACGAGTCCCAAAGAATGACGCTCACTTATCCCCGGTCATTTTTTTATTGGTGAAGCACTAGCGAGTTCCGCTGAACCCGATACATATCACCAAAATCAACTTTTCGCGGTTAGACCAATTACAGAAAATCCAAAATAGTGGTGTTAAGCATTATACAAATAAGTTTTAAAACGGAGAGGTTGAGCTTCTTTGTTGCTATTTCTCATTCTATTAGGTTAAACAAAAAGTAATAGTCGCTGCAGAAATTTTTATTGTTTTCTACTTAATTTTATATCTTCAAATTTTTAACGCTCATATCGGCGTTGTGTTTATGGCAATTAAACTTGTTTTACTAACACCAGAAAGTGGAGCAAAACTCGAGAAAAAATATTTTGGTCGCCAAACGAAAAAACTAGGTCTGAATACAATATCAACAAGTATTGTAAGTAAATATTTAACTAAAGGAGAGCAGTCCCAAGAACATTTGGCCCATATTTCTAGCTTTTAATCCTCAACATTGCATGTGTCTAGATCAGTAATCGGGTTAACACGATTTGCATCACTTGCGGCTAACGTATCAACATCTCGACCATGCATGCAAATGTTTGGGGTCCCCAATAGTTATTGTTGTTTATACAACGAAAAATTCCGCCATGTCCATTTCTGTCAATCTGGAAATTTATTTACAATTTTATTTGGCGCCAAAAATCCGCATGCGTCTCATTTAAAATATAAAAACTTGTAGTATAATTTGTCTTACGTCATTTAGACTTGCTGACAATTTTATTTATAATATTGTAGTATATTTACTTCGGCTCCAGACAAAAACCATAAATAAGTGGCACGTGCGAAAAAAATCCAAATTAAAAATATGGCAAATTTGACATCCCGAGCGATTTTTTATTGATGTAATTCATCCGAGCGACTTGGAATTCAAAACGATTTGAGCAATTCTAAACAGACCGGCAACACTTAATAATATTAAGATAGGTCCGTGGTTATTTTTAATGCATCCTGCGGAAAGAAAGCTCTGTTTATTTTGGGTTCCGTTAAATTTTTTCACTCAATCATTAAGTTACTCTGTGTCAACACAGCCACGTTTTGATATTTAAACTGTGTACGTTTCAGAGAAGAATTTGAAACAACGCCACGAAGTGGTAGGTGGATCGGGGTTGTTAAGTCTGGTGGAACATTGACCTTTGGCAGAATTAAATGCTACAAGTTCAAGATTCAGGAAGTTTTCGCACTTCGTCTTGAAGAAAAAGCGGCGCTTGATGGAGTGTGAAATCGAGAGTTAGAAGTGCAGATATTTTTAGAGGGCATTGCGACTAAAATTTGTAAATAAAATTGTAATGTTTAAACGCAGGCTTCGTTTTAAGAGGACTACATTGTTGGACAAATCGTTTTCTTGTAAAGCGTGTGAAAATAGCAATAAAACAGTTGATATGAAGCTATAAAATTCCTCAGATGTCACAGGAAAATGTTTCACACTTAAAAACAAATTTTTATTATTAACATAAATTACAAGGAAATTCCGAAGTATAAAAAAATAGGCCAAACATGCGGGGTAAACAAAGTGCCGGAATTTATCTCTTCCAAAGGTGTGTCATTAATTTCATATTTAATTATCGACAAGAAACCTTCACCGAATAAGAATAAATAGAAAAAGGAGCAACTGCTGCTCCTTAAATATTTTTGGAGTTGACTCCTTAAGAATAGATTTTTAAAGCCCGGTACGACAAATTTATGCGTAGTTAAGCGAGCGTTAACAAAAGCGCCAACAAAAAGCGCTGTTTTGGATTTTTGTCGTTTCTTACTCATTATCTCGGAAAGTAGGCTTTAAATAAAAAAAATTTCTCTTGCGGCGTCGACTACTCGATCACCCTCTCTCGCGTCTTTCACCGTCTCACCCTAGGTTTTAAAGCGGGACATTCAAAAATGCCACTCTTAAAAGCCCAATTATTTTCAGAATTATCGAGAAATTTTCTAGGTTTAAATAGAAGAATAGAGAAATAGCATTCTGAGTTGTACTACATCTCGCGTGAGTTTAAATATTGTTCTTCAGAAACAATGTTATAATATATGGTATAAGTAATATCAGTATTGTTACGTACCAAAAATTGATTTGATACCGCCCAAAATCTAGCTCTTTATTACTTTTTTTTTCTTTACTTAAATGAACGCTTCCAGTTTTTACCGCAGAAAAGAATGGTTACGAAATTATTAAACTTTAGTTGAAAAACTGGAAAACTTTAATAAAAAAAACTTGAATTTAAATAAACATATTCCTCAATTAACAATGGAAATAAATTAAATGAAATAGTCAGTTAATAAGATAATTCATCAGCAAAGTTCAGTTACAAAAAAAAAACAAATAAGAATTTACTCATAAAACTAATATCTGAAATTAAACAGACCAAATTGAAATTAATATACGCTCAATTTATAGTTATAATTCGCCGAATAAAAATAGTGTAAACAATTTATGTATCAGTCAACGACGATTTGACTATCTAATTAGTTTTACGTTACTCTCTAAAGGTGATGCTAAGTTATATACTGTACGATTATTATTATTACTTTAAATTATTGCGGTGGTCAATAACCACAAAAAAAGAAGAACAAGAAATAACGAGATAAGAAGAAAACACTTATCTTGGATCTTATCCGGCCTTGGAACTTTGGTTTGGGGTGATGTGATGTCTTCCAGCGGAAGACGACGACGATTCTCCAGCCCCTGGCACCAATAAAATCCTCCTCAATCGTCCACGATGGAACTTAGTAATTTTCAACGAATACCACCCTCGATGACGTAGTCCCAATCCTGATCTTTAGTTAGTTGATGAAGATTATTGGGTACACCCCGAGCCAGCACCCTAATGAAGAAGATTCTCCTTTAAGTACCCTGTTTAACGAACAGAAAGGCCCTTACCTCCAATGAGGGACGTGGATGACTCCGTTGAGACAACGAAGACGTGGCACCGAACCACGGGAACGACTTATCCGGTGGGTTATGATCCCCGCAGGTTGAAAATGATTTCGTCGATTTACGATTGTTTCGAACGAGACGAAAATCACTCACTTCGATAAAACGGATGACTTAATCCCTTGCGGATAATTTACATTGAATTATATCTGCCACCAAATTTCACCACCCACCAAACAATAATGGCTCTTTTGACGGATACCGCCGGCCGGAAGAAGGCCTTTCAAACCTGCGCAAGCGTCGCGATGACGATAGACGTACCGCTGCTTGACAGTACTGACAGGTGTGAGGTTATGTAGATATAAACGAAAGAAGTTCTTCAATATTTTTCGACAGAAAACAAAGAAAGTATTAAGGGCAGGTATTACCCAGTCGAGGTTCCATTAATTTAGCCCCCTTGCGTTTTAGGCAGTGAGAAAAGTGTCGATCGAAGTGTCGACTACTTCCAGAACGAACGATCCAACCAGATAACACCAGCACAGCGAAGAATGAAGAAGAAAGACGGTAGCATTGAGAGTAACAATCCGTAATGTCGAGCACAATTACGGTTTACAGTAGAAATTAGTCCGAGCGAGAATAGAGTAAAATGTACCAAGAAAACAGCGGCTTAACTCAAGAGCGTGGTACGCCGAATACCATCTCCCTTTGGTGGTAAAATGCTCTAGGGTGCCCCAACCCAGCAATCCCTTCACAGCGAGGTGATTCATACCCAAAACAATTAATCAAACAACCGAAAAAAGTAAAGAAATACGTAAGGTTAATGAAAAGATAAAATTAACTTCACAGGCTTTAAATCAAAAAATTCTCTCTTGCGGCGTCAACTACTCGATCAACCTCTCTCGCGTGTTCCACCGTCTCACCCTAGGTTTTAAAGCGGGACATTCAAAAACGCCACTCTTAAAAGCCCAATTATTTTCAGAATTACATATCGAGAAATTTTCTAGGTTTAGATAGAAGAATAGACAAATAGCATTCTAAGTTGATATTTTTCTTCAGAAACAATGTTATAATATATGGTATAAGTAATATCAGTATTTATAAATAAATGTGAATAGAAGTATATATACATGATTTCAGTAGTATAACATTTGCGTTTATTTATCCCCTTTGTCTATTGTATATTCAAAGATAATTATTGCACTTAAAGAGTAAACTCCAGTCGCTCGTCGGAGCTGACACGCTCAACTACTTTTTTTGCAACGACGAAGTGATTAGATTACACCAACTATAAATTCAAAAATCAACTGTAGCGCATCTTATGTTGCATTAAAATGCGTTCCATTTAACGGTCCTTCTTATTAAATTCAAAATTATACTATAAACCACCTACAGTCCTTTTCCAACCAATTAGATTATCTTCTTAATAGTAGAAATGGAATGAATAAAGTGTTATAACAGCTATTTTTACACGAAATGGTACTGTTTCATGCACTAGACGTGAAGTTTGTTACACAACACGCCGCGTGCGTAAGAATTATTTCGCACGTGTAGCAAACAATTCTGTTTCTACAATCGCACAAAATTTAAAAATACCTAAACATTTCAAGTGATGGTTCTGACAATTATTTTAAATGACATTTGACAGTGTTCAAATTTTTGATACAATTTCGAGTGACCTCGAGGTGGTTCCAAACAGTACTAGATTGGGTAAAATCTCTTAAGTGTGAACCATCATTTCAGACTGAAATGCAGCGAATATTTCAAATATAGTGTTAGAAATACAAATTGATTTGAATTCCTACAATGTCCCACATAACCCATTGAGGTTATCGTCTAATTGATCTAAGACTGTCAAATTTCGCAAAAGCAGAAAATTTCAGTCAAGTTCAATGTGTCACACGTGTGGTTGAGAATGGCTTTTAAAATGGGTACCATGTGGTACCGACACGACGTCTGCATATTAAAGCATATGGCATTTTACTTCAAAGTCTGCAAGCATTTGAGAAATGAAAAAAACCGCCAAAAAATTAAAAACACAAAAATTTAAAAAATACACTATTGTTAACTGATACATAACATACATAACGTCCATACAGCAATTTGTAAGAAACTTGTCATGGTCAATTTCGTATTTGCACACCTTCTATGACTTATAACATCCGAGTACTGATTCAAAAACTTTTTTTCAGAGTTTGGGCGATCATTTCTCTGTTCATTTTCCAAATTTTAACTAAAATTCACAAGTAGTATCAGGAGTACCAACTTACTCACAGTGACGGAACCTGATCCTGAAAGCAACCCGTCCCCAATCATCATACAACCCCACTTTCTCCAAAGCATCAAGGCAATTAAGAATAATTTCTATACAACGTGTTTCAGAAATAAGTACATTAATTTTAACTGATAATAAAACTCGTCAAGAGCAACAACTTTTCTAAATATATATTTTTTGTAAAAGTTCTAGTTATCGAGTTAAAATTATTTAAAAATTTGTCACAAATTTTATTGCCCGCCACTGGAGACTAGACTATCTGGCCGACAATGATGATCAATTGATAACCGAAGCCTAGTAACGACAACATGGAGCAAATCTGACGCACAATGTCCAAATGTCTGTCCTAAATGTCAATAAATTGAGTGGCATTTCTCTCTAAGGTGTCCTCTCCAGCAAGCAGGTCTGAAGAATGAAAAATACAACAGAATGTCACTTTTCCCGTCATTACTTCGTTCAGGTGTTAAATATTGCCTGAATTTATTAGATATCTCCAGATTCTGTGTTGATATGTCCTGAGACAATACGCATGGTTGAGGTTTTGTGCTTCGTTTTGTGCCTCCGATTTTCAGGGTTATAAAGTTGTAAGGTAGCTAAGTCTAGTCTTCAATTATTCCAACAGTGTCCAGCAGTGCAGGGCCTGTGAGCAATTTATTACCATCTGCACCCTATATTGACCAAGATACCAACACGAAAGACCATGACAGTTGAGAAGTAAAAATGAAATCATTAGAATGTGTTTCAAATCGCCATGCATTAACATCATGCTGATGTACATACCAACACTACCATCAATGTGATTTTGCGCCATTAATGGATCCAGAGAGAGTGTCGTGATTATTGTTATGTTTTAGTAAATAAATTTGTAGGTATACCTAAATAAAGATTTTATTTTTAAAATTTGTTGCAAAGAAGACGAAAAATGCATTAAAGAAATCACCAAACAAATCAAAACTCACTAAACGAAATCCCTAACTAAATTGATCATAATAAATTTTCAAAGTGGCCACCATTATTTAGAATGCAGGCTTGAAGACGCCGACGAAATGATTCTTCCACCCTTTCTAACATTGCTCTGTTGTTGCGAATCATTGCAGCGGCATTTTCCACCCGTTCTTGCAAAATTTCAATGGTATCAATTGGGGCCGAGTATACCAAATCTTTCATGTGGCCCCACAAAAGAAGTCGCAGGGATTCAAGTCTGGCGATCGGGCAGGCCAAGCTATAGGACCATTACGTCCTATCCAGCGTTCAGGAAAATTGTTATTTAGCCAATCGCGTACAATGCGTGCATTGTGACATGGGGCACCATCGTGAAGATACCACATGCTTGCGCGAATTTCTAAAGGTAAATCTTCTATTAACTCAAACAATACGTTGTTCAAAAAATTTAAATATCCTTCCCCATTTAAGCGCGGTGGCATTATGTGAGGTCCAATGAGCCGTCCATTTATGATTCCCGCCCACACATTAAGAGAAAATTGATGTTGAAAATGATTTTCTCTAACGGCGTGAGGATTTTCGTCTGCCCAAATATGGGTGTTATGACTATTAAAGACACCTTCACGGGTAAATCCAGCCTCATCTGTTGTTAACAAAATAGATAAAAAGGTTTCCTGCATATTTATTCTGGCAAGCATCCACTCGCAAAATTGTAGTCTGCGAGGTAAATCTTCAGGTAGTAAGAACTGCACTTTTCGAACATGATAAGGATACAATTGTTGTTCTTTTAATATTCTCCAAATTGTAACATGTCCTACTCCGTGTTGCGCCGCCAGTCTTCTAGTGCTAATCCCAGGTCGAGCCTCAACACTATCTAAAACGTCTTCCTCGATATGTGCTACTCGATCAGGACGTTGTCTACCACGATCGTAAGCTGCAGCCTTAAAGCATCCGTGTTCCCGGAGATGCTGCATCACTCTCACAAATGTGCGAACATTCGGAATGCGACGATTTGGGAACCGTTCCCTGTAAATGCGTTGGGCTAAGGCTGCATTTCCGTCGCTTCTACCATAAGTGAACACAATATCCGCATATTCTTCATTTGAAAATGTAGGCATTGCACAAGATTAATAAGAACTAGTATTTAAATTTACACTTTTGACAAAGATGACAGAAAAATAATTTTCAAGTCATCTATTTGACAAAAAAGTAATGACTGGTTCTAAGCAACTTAACAAAAAAGAAATTATTTTGCCCATTGTTAGTGCTTGTGATTAGAACAATACATAGAAGACTCGTGAATTTATGGGAAGGAAAATTAAAAAAAAAATAGACAATTAGGAAAAAATGGTACAGAGAAAAAGTGTTTAACTTGACGAGTTTTATTATCAGTTAAAATTAATGTACTTATTTCTGAAACACGTTGTATACTCGGGTTTGGTCACCAAGTGACACATCCACAGTTTGGGAAAATCCGGGTACTGGTAGTACAAAACAATTCAAGTATCTCTGAGCGATGCAGACATAAATAGGGTCAAATGAGGTAATAGGGTGTATCAGGGAGCTCAAAATCTGAAAGGATCAGGTTCTCGAAATCTCTAAACCTAATTTCATAATTTTAATCTCAAAGTTAGAGGTGCTGAGGTCTCACAGTTGCCAAGGCTACCGTTTTCAAAATAATAAAGCCTGGAAGTTCTTAAATCTCAAGACTCAGAAGTCTCAAAGTTTTAATAAAATCTCGGTATAGCAAAGCTTACAGTCCTAGTCTTAAAATTTAATGTCATAACGGTTTCAAAGTTTCCAAATCGCGCAACGTCTCTTAAATTCTTAAAATCTCAGTGTTTCAAAGACTTTAATCTAGAATAATATAATCTAGAGACTATACCTATACATAGTGCCAATATTCCAAGTCTTAAACTCAATGGTTTATAATCGCATAGTTTCAAAGTTTGAACTCTCAAACTCTTTAAATCTCAAAGTTTCGAAATTATAACCTGTAAGTCTCAAAGTAGTTTTTTTTAAGTCCTAATAAATCTGTCACTGTTCCCAAAACTAAAAATCCAGGAGTTTTAGAATCTTAGTCCCAAAGTCGCCATATCGCAAAATCTTAAAATCTCAAAGCTTAAAAGCGTTTAATACCTTTAATGCCCACTTGCACCGGCTTCTCCTTAAATTTAAGTGACGTTAAGTTTGGCTTAATTTTAATTTCTCGTTGCACCGACCTTAAGTGACGGCTTAAAGTACCACTAAACTCGCTTACGCTAAGCGGTCAGTTGAGGGTAGTTTAAATCGGGTTTAGGTGAATAAAATCCTTTTTTCTGAATAACGTAACCTCAAATCTCTCTTGACTTTACGAGTGAAATTGAATTCATCAGTTCAGTGATTGATTAGGTGCTAGAAATTACATTTTAAATAAATATGGCCTTCTGTGACAGAGAAATTGGCGAATATATTTTTGAAGACGACGATTTAGAAGTGTTGGAATTCTTGGAGTTTGGTTTGCCTCGGCAAATTAATGAAAGGTCCAATTTCTTTGATACCTTGGATGAAGCGGCGTTTAGAAAGATATTTCGGCTATCTAGAGAATGTGTGTTAACTTTATTAACGAAAATTGAACATCGTTTGGAATACCCAACTGATAGGTAGGTAACACAGTTAGTATAGGTACCTAACCAAGGTGCTCATTTAATAACGGCCTCAAACCACATAATTATCTTTCAGTAACAACTGTGTATCGCCAATTAACAGTTTCTAGAATTGTGTTAAAAGTATCGGAGGCTCTAGCTTCTACATATGAGAAACACATAGTTATGCCAACAACTCGAGAAGAGATCCGAAAAACACAGCAAGATTTTTTTAGTACATCTTCTTTCCCTCAAGTAATTGGTGCTGTAGATTGCACTCACTGCAAAATTAAATCACCAGGTAAGCATCTCTTCAGTACATTAGATTTTATAATGTGACATCTATTTTGTTTTTCTTTTCATTTTAGGGGGGGAGGATGCAGAAGTATATCGAAATAGAAAGTCGTACTTTTCTATCAATATTCAGATGGTTTGTAATGCTAATTTAAAAATTATGAACGTAGTTGCAAGGTGGCCAGGATCAGTCCATGATTCAACAATTTTTAGCAATAGTGTCTTACGGGAGGAATTTGAACGAAATGTCTACCCAAATTGTATACTTCTGGGTAAGATATCATAGGGTACAGTTGAACATATTGATCAATCAAATTTTTTAGGTGACAGTGGTTATCCAAATAAAAGCTACCTCCTTACACCTCTCTTGAATCCTGCAACAGAACCTCAGCAACTTTATAATGAGAGCCACATCAGGACACGAAACGTCATAGAAAGATGTTTTGGAGTTATGAAGAGGAGATTTCCAGTCCTTGCATATGGATGTCGATTAAAAACAGATACGTTTTTGAGCATCATAGTGGCTGTAGCCATTTTGCATAATATAGCTGTAGATATGGCCGATGTTGCAGCACCTCCTGATTGCCTGATGAAATCAATGAGCATGTCCTGAATCAGTTAATAGAATCTGGTCGGATTCCCCATGTCCGTGTTGAAAATAATCAAGAGGCAGGTGCAGGCTCATTATATAGGACTAGACTAATTAATGAATATTTTGCTACACTATAGTGGTTTTTAAATGTGTATTATTATTTAGATTTGTTGTAATTTGTTAGTAACTTTGTCATTTAATTATGTAACATTAAGAAATATTGTATTATACTTTTAATTAACCTATTATATAGTGTAACATAAAGAACATTAAAATATAAAATAAAATTATTGTGGATTTTACATAATACAAAAATATATGAAATATAGTTACGAGTTACATATTAATTAATTTTTTTAATTGTTCTTTTTTTATTTCCAGGTCCAAAAGTAGATCTCCTTTTCAATTTGGAATTTTTCTGCATTCCGTTTTCTGATGGCCTCTTCTTCCTCTTGGTCTTTTTTATATTTTTGCTGCAAGTACTTAAATTCTGCCTGCAACATTTGGAGCGGGAAACTCGAGACTTCGGTTTTAATTGCTGCGAGATTTTCATAGCTCCTAGCCACAGTAGTTGTAGCACAGATGGATGGTCGCCGCCGATTGCTCCAGTCGTTAGTATTATTTTGAGTTCCTTCTTGTACTGTTGAACTGAGTTGAAGTGGTGTTCTTTGTGTAAGTTTTTTGCTTACTGGGGTTTTCAAGTTTGCAGCCTTATAATTTCCCCAGTCCACGTTAGAATCCTTAAGCAAAAGCATGTATGAAGTAAATAAAACAAATTTATAAATGCCTACCTCCTCAGTCTGCACTTGTGTATTCTCATTTTCTTGGTCCACATAATTTCTGTTTATGAGGCATTGATAGTTGTTAGTCAGGTAAAAAAATGTGCCGATTGTGGTGTTGATGCAGTCAGTTATCCGTGTGTTTTCCGATCAAAGTAATAATTAAATATAAAATTGTATATCGGGTGTCCCAACTAAAATTTGTACCCCCCAACAATTCCAAATTCGAAAGACTCAGAAGAAAACGCTCGAACAGGTCAATTTTGTTATCAATTGTACCGTACTCTCAAGTCTTAAATCTCACCCCTTGAGCCAGGGGAGCCACAATCTTAAAAAATTTAAATGGCATGGGGGGCCGTGTGATACATCATTTTAAAGCTTATTCAGTTCTCTATCCAAATATACTTTTATCGATTTATTTCTACAAAAAAAGCATGATTTTGTTATTTTCCAAATCAAGAGTATTCTATGTAGATTTGGAAAATAACAAATTCTTATGCTCTTTTTTGTAAAAACAAATCGAAAAATGTAGGTCTGGATAGAGAATTAAATAAGCTTTAAAATGATGTATCACACGACCTCCCATTCTATTTAAATTTTTGAAGGGGGTGGCTCCCCTGGCTAAAGGGGCGAGATCTAAGACTTGAAAGTTTGGTACAATTTAATCCCCCTTGATAACAAAATTGACCTGTTCGAGCGTTTTCTTCTGAGTCTTTCGAAATTGGAATTTTTGGGGGGTACAAATTTTAGTTAGGACACCCTCTATATAATTTAAAAAACATCAAGATGAGGAACACTCGGCGGCCGTCCCGTGCTTAAAAAATTCTTTCACGCCCCTGAAAAGTGTCTTTACAGAGTACTTACATCCAAATACATATAGAAATACAAGCGTTTTAATAGTCTCTTCTAAAATTTTGTCAAATGGAGTTAGCAAGTTAACACATTTCACCGACCATATAACGATTATGCACTCGTATGTCAATTTTACGCACTTGACAATCAAAATGTCAACTTTATATAGCGATTGTAGAAAAAAATCATTAATAGATTTGGTTTGTAAAAATACTAAAATCACATAAATTCACACCTTTTGTAAGAAAGCCTTTTCAAATATTCATTTATTTATTTATTAAAAATGAACTATATTTTTAGTAATTTATTAATAAACCAAGGCGCTATCATAAGAGCATGAAGTATGCACATGGCCTCCAAATACACCAAAATTAGTTTTAGATACTCTTAAATCTATTTATAAGAGGTTTTGTTTAAAAGTACCTACCATCAATGTAGTTTAACATTTTTGTGTTGTTTTAAATCAGACACGTAATAGTACAACTAAAATTTGATACAATAACTTTATTAACTAATTTGCAAAAATTGATTAATAAATAACAATAAAAAATATCGAAATATCTACCTAAGAAAACTAACACTACGAGTAGATCGAAAGGAATCTAGCTATATCTAGCTTATGAGATATAGCTGGTCACTAATACACAAAAAGACCAATTGGAAAAAAGAGAAAATTAAATTTTAACGAATGCTGCGTTTTTGGTTTCCTTTATTTATTTACTTAAATACTAAGCACAATTTACTTTCTACTTCTTATATTGCAGTATTTACATTATTTACACTATTTACAAATTACTAAACGCCCTCATCTATTTATTTACATATCACGCGCCACTCCGGTAACTGTACGACTGCACTGATTTTCTGTGACTGACTGGGGCTGATGCGACTGTCTGGCCAGCCTACAGCCACGTCATTCAGTAAATATATCGACTACATCTTTCTAGGTGACTCCAGATGTTTGTATCATCAGAGAGTAGGTATCATCCAGTTCAGAATAGTCCAGAAAATTATCTCGAGCAACTTGTGGTAGTGAGTCATTGATGACGTCATTTAGGGTGTTTACTTTACAACACATTCTAGCGGTCTCTTCTATTACGTCCACATCGTTGGTTCTTTCGGGTTGCAGCAGTACATCACACTCTTTACCTCTGTGAAACGGAAGACCCCTTCCAACGTGCGTCTGACTGTTCTCCAACCCAAACAGTTGAATTCACAAGCGATCTTCAGGGTTGCCAATGTTGTGATACCCTGGGAGAGGACGGTTCCCATAAGGTATCCCAAGCCCTTCGTCATCACTTCTTGGTTCCTGTCGGGTGTCTGCCAGGCGAAACACTTTTTTAACTTACTGTCTGTACAATAGGTATGAACAACACTTTAAATGTAAATATACCAGACTATAAGTCAAACCTTCGCATTTATGCCTAACGAAAAAAAAAATCCTTTTAGAGTAATGAAAAAGCACTGGAAGCCCAATTGTAAAGGAAAAAGCGGCCAAACGGTTGATCCGATTTGAGAATTTCTGGTCAAACCATAAATAATAGACAGACAAATTGACATTCTAACCAATAATCTATTTTTTTTTTTCGAAGACCAGTAACCAAATTTGTTAAATATTAAGAATTTGGAGAAACTTACACCGAAGATTTTATTGTAGTGCTAGCTTTCAATTGACAGTCAGTTGAATGCAAAAAGTAAGATCGATTATAACAAAAAGCATAATTGAATGCAAAAAAAAGAAGTCTCCAGAAAATATATTAATGACATTTTAGCCAGATACATTGCTGACACTACTCTCAGCTAAACGGCCAGGGTTCTACGTACTATAAAACCATGTAGAACATGTATAATTTTCTCTTCCTTTTCCATCTCTAAGCGTTGTCACGTAAATACTTACGCCTGTGTAAATGAGACAGAATACCTCTTTTTTTTTATAAAAGTGACCGCTAATAGGACCATTAATCTCGCGTGAAATTTTTTGCGGCTCTCGGATCTATGTGTAGAACCACAATATCAAGGTTCGTACAAAAATCCGGAAAATTTTGCGGAGCGCCCCTGTACGAAATGGTCTCGCGCGCCGTCTAAATTTCCAATACACACTTGTTTAAAGGTACTCTAAATCACCTGGTATATGCCATCCTGGAGAATTCATTCCGTCCTTACATCAAGAAATTTTTGACGGAAGATTTGAAGCCCGGAAGACTTCGTTGAAGCCGTACTATCGAAATGATTCAAGACCTGTCTGAAAATAATACCTCCAATGTGTATGTGAAACTGATAATAACAAAATGGTTTTGCAGCGCTTTAGCGACACTAATGAATATTATAAAAGACCTGGCGAAGGTCGTAGAAGAGTAATTTCTGAGAGAAACGATCATTTTGTTTGTTTGACTGTACACTGGACAATACATTCCACTCAAAAATCCTTCAGTATGAACTCATGAAAGCCCCTGACGTAAGTATTGCTGTACAAAATTCCTGCTCCTACCTCACTTCTCACCAGCGGTACATCGAGTTGCTAGATTATAATTTGCTAGAACCCATTCGGTATAGAAGCGGAAAATTCGATCAGTGTTTTATTATCTGACGAGTCCAGATTAATTCATACTCATCAGATAGATGTGCCCCTGTTTATAAACTACCAACTGGAGGGTGCATTTTTTTTTTTTCAAAAAACTCGAAAACGGATATATTTAGGGGGTAACTGATGGTATAGGCGGCTTTCTTGTGTCAATTTACATTAGATAGTGGTAGTTTAAAAGCGTTTTGACACAAAAAAAATTAAACAAGAAGAATGTTCTTAAATCCAAGTGGAGTAAATTTAAATTAAAATTTAAATATATCTATGTCGAACTCCACAAACTTTAATAACTGTAAGATTACTAATGGTACATGTTTCGGCAGAATACTTCTGCCATCATCAGCCCTAATTTAACAAGAGATTAATGATACAATTGATGAATTACAAGAGGGGTTCTTACCTTAAAGAATATAAAAAATTATGACATTGACGTAATTTTGAATTAAATTTGACGTTTTCAAAGGGTTACATGATTTTTAAAAGATTTCGTAAAAACAACATTTTATAAATGTAAAAATTAAAAATGGATCAAAGAGAATCTATAACAACACAGATCTTGATCCTCCACCATCAACACCTTCTTCTTTCGCCAATCATATATTAATAACAAAACATAGTTTTTCACCATCAAATTCCAAATTGATTCATAAATGCAATAAAGGCCGGAAATTAGATTTTCTCGAGACTTTGGAAATAAGGAAAGCCTTGAAACTGGAAAACAGATCTTGTTTAAATGAACAGAATAACTTCAATAATCCCATTATTAATTCACTATTTTAATTTTTCACTCAAACAAACTTACCAGATTCTCTTTGATCCATTTTTAATTTTTACATTTATAAAATGTTGTTTTTACGAAATCTTTTAAAAATCATGTAACCCTTTGAAAACGTCAAATTTAATTCAAAATTACGTCAATGTCATAATTTTTTATATTCTTTAAGGTAAGAACCCCTCTTGTAATTCATCAATTGTATCATTAATCTCTTGTTAAATTAGGGCTGATGATGGCAGAAGTATTCTGCCGAAACATGTACCATTAGTAATCTTACAGTTATTAAAGTTTGTGGAGTTCGACATAGATATATTTAAATTTTAACAAAAAAAATTGTTGCAATTTTCAAAATTTACCCTCTCGAGGTTCAAAAAATGTTTCTTTAATCCTCTCTTACTCCTAAACTATTCGACCTATCGCGACGTAGCATTCATAGCTTTTATTTGAAGATAACTTGATGTAAAGTTCGAATTTTCAGACCTTTGTAAGGAGAGGTCGCCGAATTTTTTAACAATTTTTCTCTTACTTCTGGTAAGGACAAGGCTCTGGACTCGGAATGCCGTAATTTTGAGATAGGACGTTTCTGAGGGCGCCAATCGAAAGAGGACGACAAAATCTATTTATGTTCGGGGCTACGTCGCAATAAGTCGAATAGTTGAGAAGTAAGAGATTAATTTTTGGCATTATGCGTTAATTGTTGGATAGAGCATAATTATTTAATTTCAGTTAAACAAAAAATAACAGTTTACAGCATACATGAATTACGAATAGCTACATCCCCCTCAAGTTAAACGAAAGCAACTTGCCCTTAACCACTACATCCTTGACTCCAATGATCCCCAATCAAGCGTAACAATATTGACCCAGAGACCTCCATATTTTCGGCCTAATTGACCCAAATATGCTGACCCTTTCCTTCAAACAATCCGACTTTTAATTACCTGAAACAAAGTAAGATATGTCAAGGTTACAACAACTCTTTTTCCCCAGAAGTATTAATTAACGCCAAATTAGGGCACTGGATATTAAATTTTTAGCGACAAATATTTAATTTGGCTTCGTGCAGTGGAAATTTTGTCGACCTACTGGTCTTTTTCGTATCATGGCCAAAGGAGACAAGATCGGCGTGTTTGGAAACAAAGAGATCCTGTTTTTGTTGGACGAGCTTCAACAATGGATCCTGGAGGACACATTTGAGGTGTCAATTCTGAATGGCTGATAGAGATATCGAGTCCAAATTTAGAAATGAGTGATATCTGAATTGTAAGAAGGCTATAGTTTCTTGTCCTTCTAACTAAAGATTTATTTCTTACGACATTGTGCTGCTGACTTAAAAGGTTTTGATTCGATTATTTTTTACTGTCATCCCACAAAATATATTACGTGTACCTAGGTTAAAGCTCATTCTTCACTTGAATGAATGAGAGTCCACTAAATTAACTTTAGTTGTTTTTTATACGGGCATCTAGACAGAATTATGAAATGTGACGATGATTTACGCACAATTTGAAATATGCTCGCGGCATTTAAGAGAACTAGGTTGAGGTTTGTCGGGAGTAATTTCTGCAAGTATTTTTAGAGAAGTGATACTTTATAAGCGGCCATCAATCAATCTGATTCCTACAATGAAAAATTTATAGTTTCGTAATTTACAACGGACCAGATCATACTTTCAACAAACACGCGTAGCCCAGTTTCTTAATTTTTCTGCTGTAGCGCGTTGTCGTGATTTTCTTTTCACGCCGGTTTGTTAACCTTTCGGGAAACAATAGCGACATCTCAAATATATGGCATTATCTTTTCCTTATTGCTTCTAATTCCGCTCCTGGAAGCACGACATTCGTTTAGGAAGACCCGGAAATGCGCGCAATAGTAAATAAATAATGCAGGTTATTTCCTGTATTCAGAGTCGGAACAATAGACTATTTTGGTCGCAATTCAGTCACAACAAACGTGTGTTTTTCATTTTTTTTATTAGTGAGTAGGTGAAGTAAACAACGTCTTAAACGTAGATTTTATTTGCCTTTATTTAATATGAAATAAATTCAAAATTTGCGACATCTTGTAAAAGCTCAGTACTTACAGTATGGTCAAAAGAAAATGGTGTCATAAGAATCCTTTTTTTTATTCTTTATTACCGGTTCAACAATTACAAATTGTTATTCACAGTATTTGTAATAAATTAAAAATAACAACATGAACGTGGCTGAGGAACACTTAACTACCTTTAGTTTGGCTAGCGAAGTTAGCTAGTGGTTCACATCTGGATATTCTGTTAAGTAGATGTCTTGTGGTAGGTTTCGCTTGAGTCGTGTATGGATATTTCGTTGTCCTATCTGATAATAAACGGCATTTGGGTTCTGGTGAAGTTTAAAGAAGAATTTGTTCGTAACATTCTGAATGTAATCCTGAATAGTTCCCATTCCAAGTTCAGTGTGAATTTGTTCATTGCGCATCAACCACGGTGCGTTGACTGCGATTCTAAGGATCTTGTTTTGGAATGACTGGAGGTATTGCTCCAAACTTCACACGCGTACATAAAGAGGGGCCGCAGTAATAATTTGTAAAGGAGTAGGTTGCATTCAATCTTTAAAGCAGATTTGCGGTTTAGCAGGAGATACAGTTGTTGCAATCTTAGATTGGCCTGTTGTAATTTGTAATTAATGTGGTACCTCCAAGTTAATCGGCTGTCTAAGAAAAACTAATTGACTGCTCGGTCTTTGGGATTCCAAGTTATTTCATTTCCATTTATGGTGATGTTACGATGCTCGGAAATTCTTTTGAGAGTGAAGATTTTGGCTTCGCACTTGGTGGGATTCAGTTTAATGTTCCATTCGTTGAACCACCTAGTCAGTGATTGGACACGTTTCTTGAAGGTCTTCGTGTTGTGCGATGATCGCTGTGCCGTCAGCGAACATGGCTAGGGTGGTGTTTTTTGTTGGTATGTCACTGATATATATATTAAATAGGACTGGCCCCAAAATGCTGCCTTGAGGAACTCCTGCCTGTATGCTCTTGATGTCAGACAATTCGTTGTTGATTTTTACAGCAAACTTTCTATCATCTAAAAATGAGAAGAGAATTCCTTGAAGGTATGGAGAGAAGTTGTACTTCAGTTGTACTTGTACTTCAAACCATCAGTCCAGACAGTGTCGAAAGCTTGAGCGATGTCCAGAAAAACTATAACAGTATATTGTTTACTTTCGTAGTCCCTTTCAATAATCTCAGTTAATCTAAGCAGCTGCTGCACTGTGTTGTGTTGTTTGGAAAGTGGGTAAAATGTTTAATTCTTCAAGTTCCTCGTGTAGTCTGGATTGGATGACCTTCTCGAAAATTTTTGATAAGGTGTTCAAAAGGCTAATTGGACGATAACTTTCTACGGCATGCTTGTTCCTGCTAGGTTTATGAAACATTAGAATGTGGGCCAGTTTCCAGTTATTCGGGAAATATGCTGCTTGTAGGCAGGCATTTAACAAAGAGGCGAGGAATGCTAGGAATTTTGTGGTTAGGTGTTTTAGGACTAAGTTTGGTATTTGGTCTGGACCAGGGGATTTTCTTGTTGGCAAAGATTGGATGATTGTTTTTAATTCTGCAGGCGAAGTTGATTTGAAATTAGTTGGCACAGGTATGTGACTTTCTACATAATTCTTTAC
Source organism: Diaperis boleti (assembly GCA_963583935.1). NCBI lineage: Eukaryota > Metazoa > Arthropoda > Insecta > Coleoptera > Tenebrionidae > Diaperis > Diaperis boleti. Next base: position 55,240,508 of record OY757242.1, on the reverse strand, counting down.
ACAGACATTGTGGATTGCGTTTGTTGACCGTGACGTAGTAAATACGTTTTCCAGATGATTGGCGAAAATTTTGCATTTGTCGGCGTCCGAATAAGATGTCTTATTACCAGTTTTAATAGGGGCTATGATTTGTGGTTCTTTTATTAGTTTCTTGGTCGTTTTCCACATTCCAGGATCGTTAGAGACTTGGGATTCAATGAGTCTGTTGTAGGACTTTATTCGATACGCATCTAATTCTCGCTTGACCCTGTGTGTTAGGTTATTCAGCAAAGTTTTTTGTTCTGGAGTCCTATATCTTTGATAGTTCCGCCTTGCTTTATTTTTAGCCTGAATTAATTTCACAATATATGGGGGTGTCTGGTAGTAACTAATTTTTGTAGTTTGATGTCGTTTTCTAGTCGCTTTTTCTATAGATGTTACGATTTTTGCCGTGAGTAGTTGAATTTCAACATCGATCTCGGTCTTGGATTTTACTTTTGGTGCTTGAATTGTTTCATCAACCGAAATTTTTGCCAGTCTATGATTCCTTTGATAAGTCGCTCAGGTGGATTTATCGGCACACGCGTATTTACAAACGAAAGCACTACCGGTAGGTGGTCTGAATCAAGTTCTGTGTGCACGTTCAGATAACTTTGCTTCGCGAAATTCTTGGCCACAATAATGTCTAGTAAAATCAGATGTGATGTTATACAAACGAATTCCATCTGGGTTATTGCAGCGACAGCCCCACAATGTATTTTTACAATTTAGATCGCCAATAACCAGTGTCGTTGAAGCATCGGAGAATATTTTTTCTATGTCTGATGTGTTAAGACGTTTGTTTGGTTGTTTGTATGTACTGTAAAGATTGATATGACTGCCTCTTTCGATTTCGAGTTGTATTCCTTGAACCTCAAGACTTTGACACGTCAGTTTAGGAAGTTCCTGATGGTTAATACCACGTTTTACCAAAACGGCTACTCCACCAGATGCGTGCTCGGTTTCTCTGTCGTTGCGATAGATGAGATATCCAGGAATTTTTAGTTGTTCATTTTGATTCAAATGTGTTTCAGAGATGCACGCAATTGATATTTGATGTCTTGATAAGAAATCTATTAATATATTACGTTGGCGCTTGACACCATTGGCATTCCAGTTTAAAATTGTGATGTTCTGAATGACGTTGATGTTATTAGTTGGAGCCATTGAAGAATCCAGGAAGTATATGATGAATACAAAAGTTTTTGATTTTTTTCATATATGGAGTAATGAGTTTGTACACAAAATTACAAATTTGGTCTAATAGGGATTCAGTTTGGGGTAAAGGAGGGAAAGAATTCTGGGATGTAGATTGTTGTGTGGTTCTGGCATATGTGTAATTGTTATTATAATGGGTTTGGGGATTGAAGGGTCGATTTATTGGGTTCGTAGACGTTACATTTCCGTTAGTCCTTTCATTCGAGTTCAGTTGTAATTTTTGTGACTGTCTGGTCGTACGATTATTAACGATTTCCATATAATGCTTACACCCTCTATAATTTGCAGGATGATGTTCCCCACAATTTACACAGGTTGGTGGTGTGCTTAACGTTTTGGTGCATTCTTTATGGGAATGATTTCCGGAGCATTTCACGCATCTTGTTTCCATATGACAGTAGTTGCGGGTGTGTCCAAATTTTTGGCAACGGTAACATTGTGGAATGTTATGACGATTTTTCCGTAGTACTAAAGAATTTGCAACAGTACTAAAAAAAATTGTATAATCCTGAAGAGCTCTAAAGTCTTAAGGAATCTGCAGGATTTAATTTACAGCTTAATAAAATATTATGAAAAAAATTGAAGATAAACATACCTACTAAGGCTTTTTAAATATAGGATAAATCTCTTCGCCATGTTTTCTTCCAAACCACCCCTGGTCTTTGCCAGTTCTTGAGTTCTGAAGTATACAGGGTGTCCCAACTAAAATTTGTACCCCCCAACAATTCCTCTTTCGAAAGTCTCAGAAGAAAACGCTCGAACAGGTCAATTTTGTTATCAAGGGGGACCTAATTGTACCAAACTTTCATGTCTTAGCTCTCACCCCTTTAGCCAGGGAAGCCACCCCCTTAAAAAAAATAGCATGGGGGGTCGGGGTCATTTTAAAGCTTATTCAATTCTCTATCCAGACCTACATTTATCGATTCCTATCTACAGAAAAAAAAACAAAACATGAAATCGATATTTTACAAATCTACATAAAATACTCAACTAAAATTTGTACCCCCCAACCATTTTAATTTCAAAACACTTAGAAGAAAACACTGGAACAGATCAATTTTGTTATCAAGGGGGGCTAAATTGCACTAAACTTTAAAGTCTTGGATCTCGCCCCTTTAGCCAGGGGAGCCACCCCCTTAAAAAATTTAAATAGCATGGGGAGTCGTGTGATACATCATTTTAAAGATTATTCAATTCTCTATCCAAACCTACTTTTATTCATTTGTTTCTACAAAAAAGAGCATAAAAATTTGTTATTTTCCAAATCTACATAAAATACTCTTGATTTGGAAAATAACAAATTCATGATTTTCACGACCCCCCATGCCATTTAAGTTTTTTAAGGGGGTGGCTCCCCTGGCTAAAGGGGTGAGATCTAAGAGTTGAAAGTTTGCTACAATTTGGTCCCCCTTGATAACAAAATTTACCTGTTCGAGCGTTTTCTTCTGAGTCTTTCGAAATTGGAATTGTTGGGGGGGGTACAAATTTTAGTTGAGTATTTTATGTAGATTTGAAAATATTGAATTCATGCTTTTTCTTTGTAGAAAGGAATCAATAAATGTAAGTTTGCATAGAGAATTGAATAGGCTTTAAAATAATGTATCACACGACCCCCATGCCATTTAAATTTTTTAAGGGGGTGGCTCCCCTGGCTCAAGAGGTGAGATCTAAGACTTGAAAGTTCCGTAGAATTAGGTCCCCCTTGATAACAAAATTGACCTGTTTCAGCGTTCTCTTCTGAGTCTTTCGTAATTGGAATTGTTGGGGGGTACAAATTTTAGTTGGAACACCCGATATAAAGACCCGACAGAATTTTCTACTTCATAAAAACATAACAAAAAAAAATGCAAATAATCTTCTTTAAATATCAGATTAAATCAGGATCCAAAGAGTTGTTAGAGAACCTGAATAGTCTTAATGAACACTGACGAATCCAGGAAAATCTTCAGCAATTCTGAAGAATTCTAAGTAATTCAATTATAATTATAATTATAAATATTATAAAATTAATTAATTGAATTATAATAGTATATTATTTATCTAGAACGAGAAGTGAAGTTTAAAGTACGAGCAAGTTGTTTACTTGCGGAATTGCTTGTGAGTACCTTTAAAAACACTTCTTCGTTCGAGGTAAATACAACGTTTTATTTCATACTGCAAGTTTAATGAACTAAGTCAAAATAAAAAGAAATGTTGTGTGTTTATCTCGCACAAATTATTCGTAATAATTAAATATGCGGGAACTAACATTTCCATAGTAACAAACGTTTGTCAAAAATGACAACGAAAAACTGGGTCACGGTGAACTGTTTTGGATATTTTATTCGATTATTCCGTTTACAATGGAGAAAATTGAGGTGTCTCAAGACATTGTAGATGAAGCAGATCACGTGAAGAACAATTTGATGCCACAAAAATCTCGGGAACAATGTAAGAAATGATTGACGTATAATTTTAAAGTACTAGGACTAGAAATTTTTCTTTAAAGTACTAGGACGTTAATGTTCCACTTTTGGTATCAAAAATAATCCGAAAAATGTCACTTTAGATACAAGTATGAAATAAAAATATTGAAGTGTTATGAAGAGTCTGAATGAGTCTTTGAAAGTGCTAGTGATCCAAAAAAATCCTGATGAGTTTAGAGTTAGAGGAATACTGAGGGGCACTGAATAGTTCCAAAAGTATCCTGATCAGAAATACTGAGAAATAATACTGAGGAAATCTGAGCGATTCGCCGTAACCATGAGGAATTCTTAGAAGTCCTGATTAATGTTGATGAACACTCATGAGTCATTTTAAGGTATTTAAGGAATCTTGATCACCCATAAAAAGTTTCCCTGATAAAAGAAAAATGTTCTGCTTAATATAAATCTTAATGAATAAAAATTAAAGAGACAAATTAATGTTGCTGTGGAATACTGAGAAATTCTGGAGGATTCAGGGAAACCTTGAGGAATTCTTAGTAATCCAAAGAAATCCTGGAGAATCCCATAGTGTAAGAATTAAGTGCTGACGAGTCCTGATACCACTAGAAGAATCTTGAAGAGTGCTAAAAAATCTGGCATATTCTTGAGGAACCTAAACAGTACTGAAGAGTTAGAAAAGTGTTGGATTGAATCCTGAAAAATCGTCACGTATCTAACAAAGAAATAGAATACCGCCCGAGGCTGCCTTGCAGGGTCAAACTGTCAAACTATCAAAGTGTTTAATATAAATATATGCATAATAAATTACCGCTTCGTTGGTCTACACAACGATAGTAAAAATTATAGAATTACGTCTTATTAAAGAAAAAGTAAATGAACAGGGGAGGGCGGAACAGGAAGACAAGAAAAGGCAGAAGAGAAGAGAAGTTAAAATAACTAAAACAACAGTAAGATCGCCAGAAGCAGATAAAAAAAATCACAGTGAAATGGAGAGGGAAAGAAAAATGTGATGAAGCAAAAAGGAAAACCAAAGGGAAAGAAACGGAGATATTATGTATAGATAATGACCGCACAAAGCAAGAAAAAGAGTTACAGAAGAAACTAAGAGGCATAGCGATGGAAGAATGGGGAGACGGGAAAGAAGTAAGAGTAAGAGACGATGGGAAAAAACAAGGGGGTAAGTAAGAAAGAAGGCAAAAAGAGTAGTGGGCAAACTAAAAAAGGCATCGGAAGAAGGGGCCAGGTGTTTTTTTTTTTTTTTGTGTCGGGACTAAGAAAAAAAAGAAGAAGATTTCTGGGACAATCTGAGACAATTCGAGAATGTGGGTTTAACCGAAACATGGACAGAGGAACAAAGCTGGGAAAAACAAAAAAAAAATGCTACCAAAAGAATTCAAGTGGGAATGTCAGGAAGAAGAATAACGGGGGCAAAAAAAAGGAATAAAAGAGAAAAATCGAAGAAGGGAGTAGAGATAGGATATGTGAAAACTATAGTGACAGTATATACCAAAGAGATGAAGACAACAAAAGCGAGGTAGAAGAAACTTTAAGAGACAACAAAGAAGAATGTACTGTAAGAAATACTTCTGGGGGGGATGCTTTTATCGGAAGAATCGGAGAAAGAGGAGCCAGGGATTGGGAAGAAGAGGGAGGGGATGAGAAAAGAGTATGGAATGGATAGAGGTAAAAAGGTGGGGAAGATTGAGAGAAAAACCGGTGATGGACTACGGAATAGTAAATGAAGAAGTATTATATAGAATAGGAAGAAGTCAGTCAGAGAAACCATTTGCCTATAGAATAGAATATAGGACGAGGGGGACAAGAGAAAAGAGGAGAAGAAAGACAAGAGAAAACACAAAAGTAGGTGATGATCAAAATATTGGACGAACAAAAAGTGAAAAAGAAGACTAGAAAAGGCAAGATTCGAAGAACAAGAAGTGGGAAATATGGAGAAAGAATTGAAGGAAATAACAATAAAAGGTACAGGAGCAAGAAAGAAAAATGAATGGTGAGACCAAGAATGTGAACAATGGAAAAATGAGAGCAGATAGCGATGAACGTAGATGCAAGGGTGGATAGAGAAACGACTAGGTACACAGTGAGAGAAGAATACAAAAAGAATACTCAACCTACTAAAATCGGAGAACAGAGCGGCCAAGTTCACAGACAGAATGGAAGGAAGGAGAGAATGCATGGTACGGAATGAGTGCTGGAGAGAAAAGAAGAAGAAAACGGGAGAGAACGAGAGGGAGAAGTATTACCAGACGAATGGGTAAAGAAAGAGGGAGACTGAGAGAATGAGGCATGTGGATAAATCGAAAGGGTCCAGTCCAGATACATCTGGAAGTACGAGAGCTGTATGATGAAGGAACGATGATGGCTAAGTTGAGGTGCGAAAATAAAGAGAGGAACAATAGGTATTGGTTGGATGAGGGAGGAAGAAGCTGTAGAGGATTGACCATATTTAAGATGAGAGAAAGATAAAGAAAGGAAAGATAGGAAATAATGAATGTAGATGGAAGAGAAATAAAATGGATGAAAAAGGAGGGAGAAGGCAGAAGAGGAAAGGGGAAGGGAGAAGAAATGAAGACGCGTTGTTTTGAAATTAATACAGAATGTAAATTATGTTATAGGTTATCTTATGTAATCACAGGAATCGGAAGGCAAGGGTAAATAAAGATGTAATACTACCTATTATAAAAATTATTATTGCGAAAATATTTCACGTCAAAAATTCAAAGAATTTTGAAAAATTCTGAAAAGTGTAAAGAAAGCTTAAGGAATTCTGAAGAAACCTAAAAGTTCTGAGAAATATTAAGAAATTGTGACGAATCCTAGAGTATCGAATCTTCATAAAACTGTAAGAAAAAAAAAACAAAAAATCAAATAAACCTACTTCTAAGAAACTGCAAGGGTCAACGCTGAGAAGCCCTCCAAGTACCCTAAAGACTCCTGATGTATCTTAAAAAGCCTGAGGAATTCCTAAGAGTACTGAAAATTTCCAAAAATGTGCTCATGAGCTCATCTTAAAGAATTCTTAGAAATTCTAATGATTCACTTGAAGAGTCCTGACCCTCACTTGTCGGTACCCAAAGAATGGTTAACAGTTTTAATGACTCCTAAAGTGCCTTGAAGAGTGTCAAGGTATTTTAGGGACTCTTAAACGAATTCTAAAAGGCTTTAAGTGTTTTTAAAAAGTATTGAATTATGGGAAGAATGTTAGGCTTATTAAACATTATCAAAGAAATTCCTGCAGTCTCTGTTGAAAGACTCTAGGATTAAATACGTACCTAAAAAATTTAAGTGAAAAATAGTATATTAAAGTATGAGTGGATAACAAGGTCTTTAAAACACGCGCGAGTTTTCGAGCACGACGGCGTAGCCGGGAGTGCTCGAAATAGAGCAAGTGTTTTAAAGACCAGTTATCCACGAATACTTTACGCTATTTTTTATTATACCAGCAATACTGGAAACAAATTAAGCACTAAAAACTTAGAAATATTTTTTGGCGTGATAAATCGAAATGGCGTAATAATATTGCCATTAGTTACGACAATTATTGTTTACGTTTTTCTCGCGTCCACGTCTGTCATTGCATTTAGTCGTGTCAGCAAAAATCGAGGAAAAATGAGTTAAAACGAGATTTCACCCGATATAGAAGCATTGGCCGAACAAGCGGAATCCAAAATACTACCATCGAAGTCAAAAGACCCATACCTGAAGGAATATGAAAAGTTTTCAAATTTGATGAAGTTATAATGATACCTATATTTCCTTGACAACCTTTAAAGCTCGCCGTGCTTTAATCGCCTGTATTCGCACGCTCAGGCGTGCTTTAAACGGCGATTCTGATGCAGGTATAATAAAAAAAAAATTGTACTCCCTATAGTTATAAACTTTATAAAGAAAAATCAAAAATACAAAAGTTTCCATTCGAAATTGAAGTCCAAATTGAGTCTCAACAATGTCTTAAAGTTGTCTGCAGAGCTGTAAAAAATTCTGACAGTCCTGAAAAGTCCTTAAGGAATCTGAATAGTCCTGATACAGCTTGAGATATCCTAAATAAGCTTGCAGAATGAATGCTGAACAAATTTCAAGAATCCTAAAATAGTATAATAAAATTATTTCGATACACTATTCGAGAGCAAATTTTTAAGCCCGAGGGGTAGGCCAAGTGTTGTAAATGTGCCCGAGCCCCTGAAAAGTTAGTGAATAACAAAAATTAACAATTAACATCAAATTTTGAGGTTAGCTTTGACAGCTTAACAAAACGAATACAAAACAATATTAATTAGAACAAATTAGGTTTCCCCTATTTTTTGTTAAAATGCATTGAAGCGAGTGTAGAATTTTACGCAGTCACGAATACGATAGCAAAGTTTTTAGAGAAAAAAAATGTTTTTACTTTCGGATTCTCCCATCCAAAAACAGATACCCTACAACAATCCTTGCTTCATAAAAACCGAACAATTCAACATTTCACCGTTTCAAACAGCATTATCCAAACGACATCTCTAAAACCAAGAATTAAGTCACGTGTCACCATTGAATGTGTTCTTTTATGTAACAATAATAATCAGATATGCTTGTTGTCTCTTCCTTCCCACGGATTCATAAATGGGCCATCCATGATTGTCATGCGATACATCTGATTTATCTTCATTGAAACGATCGTTTTCTGGAAACATCACCGGCACGCTCTGCAACCAATTTAGGTCAGTCGAATTTATTGCGCAAATTTGTGACACTCGTAATTCAAAGAGGAAACGCGATCATCCATTAATTGAATCGTTAAAGATACTCAAAAAGATACTTCCTGCTCTTTTGTTCAAGGACAGTGGTGGAGTCACGGAAAGGCTAAATGTGTTGGAAGATTTTTTTTTAAACGTCATGATTCAAAACTAGTTTGATTGTAATGCATATTATTTTGCAACTGGATTATTTTGTCTGTATAAGATCGTTTACACTCCTGCTAAACTAAATTAATTAATTTCAGATAATACATCCTGATTTTAGCATTTTAGCTGAATCACCCTGTATATAGCAGTTACGCAAAGTCCGCAAAGAGTTATTTTCCATCTGAAATGTTCATAAATATGAATAGAGAAACTGAGTACTTATTTTTCCACACTTAGCAAAAGCAATACCACAAGAAACTGTCTTTGAATTGAATTAACTTTGTTGACGTTGTTACGCCACAATAAGACGCAAGTTGCTCTAAAATTTACAACCTTTCAAAAAGTCTGATAGTAGTTCCGCCACTGCCCAATCGATCCAAGTTTCGGAAAAACCGGTTTTATTAGACGCTTATTGCGTGTTATAGTTCTAAACAAACAGCGATTAATCAAATAAAGCATTTTTATCGATTGGCACTTTCAAGAAAACCACCCATCTCACGTATTCCGGTGTAAAGAGGTCAAACTAATTCCGATAATGTGTTATGCAGTAATTCACTGATGAATATCGAAAAAATGATTTACACTTTACGCCCATACTTTGAACTGTCCGTGAAGTTTTATGCCTCCACTGTAATTATTATTATTACTGGTCGGTGTCTCTAATTATTCGCAAAAGGATAAACAAATAAGTGGCAGATCAAAGAGAGGACCTTCGTGTAGACCCTATTACCTGACAACTGTAAACACCGGGATCCTTGCGATTTCGCAGTTAAGGTCGTCTTACTTTGTGAGGAAAATTTTAAAATTTATTACGAATTTGATGTTGTTTTTGATACTTGACATTTTTGGAGGAATTTAATTTTGATGTATTTATCAGGATTAAACGTGGCGGTGAAAGTCCTTTATCTGAAATTCCACCAAAAAAATTAAAAATGGGACAGCGATAAATTTATAAATCCTGAGAAAAACTTGTATTTACACAGACGTGCTTTAACGACTAATCCTTTGAGAAAAAACTCTTTGAGTTAATAACAAATTGTCCCGATGGCATACTCACCTGAATATTTTTTAATATGTTGTGTCATCTCTACATTGTGTCACATTTTACCAACAAGAGCAGATAACATAATATGATGAATTACATTTTTTATTAGTGCAAATATTATAAAGAACAACCGTTTTATTGTGTTCTAAGTCAGAAAGCACAACTCACCCTTCACCCACCTTATAGTTGTGGCAACAAAATACACATATTTGAATTATATATACTGAAAATAAACATTAATACATACAGGGTGAAATCGAAATGTTTGTAAAAAAATTCTGGTAACACCTTGGGATGTGCAACCCCCTTGGTTTGGGTTTTCCACTCTGCCCCTGATGTATCGAGATAAAATTCTTTAAAGTTTGGCTATATAAGCGCCACTGGAAATTCGGTACAACGTAACAAGGAATTGCTTGCGACATATATTTATTTCATAAATAATAGACAAAGACGTCGGAGAATCGCCTCAGTTTTGTGCATGCCGAGACCGTGTGTCCTTCCTTTTCTTGAATATAAAAATGTACAAAAGACTGACTGATAGGATCTGTGCTTGGGTGCTATGTAATTTACAGGATTAGTACATCGCAATGGAGGTAAGTTTTTCCCCTGCTATGTTGTTGGCTTTCATACTCGAAAGAGTAATTTACCGTTTTATTGTAAATCTGGCATATTATTGTTATAAGAACTGCACAATTATAATGTTGAGGCAGGTAAGTCAAGTTCAATGTCAAGTGATAATTCAGTTTTATCGGTCGAGCTCGAGTTTTTTGTCATGTCAAGTTTTAAAATTGCTTCATGAGCGCCAGAACTAGGATAGTTTAAAGAGTTTATGCCCTATTAAAATTTTTGACTCAAATTTTCACAGATATGTTGTATTGGACCTTATGATGCACCAGTCAAAATTTTTATATATATTTCAATTTCACCCCGTATATCTTGTCAGAAAACGAATAATGTTTGACTCAATTCTGATTGATAACGACACGAATCAATACCCCAGACAGACGAGACGCCCGGCAATTTGGTAGACGAACACGTGTTTAATCACAAAAGTCGTTCGACATGAAAAATGAATACGAAAAACGTCGTATCCTTGTTTGAAAATTTGCTGTTAATAGACAAACAGAGCAGGACTCTAGTCCATTCCCAACACCATTTCACCATTCCATCTAAACAATTGTCACAAACTCGAACGAGAAAATTTGATTGTCACACATTTAGGTCTACAACAAACGCACAACTTTGCCTATTGTTTCAAAGCTTCACCGCTGTGTGAAATGTATTCCAATAGCTCTTGCCTGTACGGTCCTGTCATCGGAATTGCCGGTCTGGATAGACGCATTAGTTGGGGAAATTGTCACAAGTTAATGACCAGTAATAACATCTACCTATTTTATACAGGACTCCAGACATAGGATACAAATTACGACAAACGATAAAACCCCGAACATACGGATGGAATTTATTTTTTTTTTTTCGTATTTCACTGAAAGGAAATGCAGCCAAATTGAAGCAACGTTTATGTAAACAGTTGTAAGTAAATTTACAGGATGGCTAGTGGTGGGAAAATTACTAAACCCTTAAAAGACTGATATAAACAGTTATATTTCTTGTACATCCCTAAAAAGTTATAATAATTTAATTATGACAAAAATGACTTCTTAGACTAGTGCATGCGAAAGTAACATTGCTACGAAGCAACCTACTTGTCGAAATGGCCCGTGCATAATGTTTGCAGTCGTATAAAAAATAGTGTTCATAACTCGTTCAAAAGTGTAAATATAATAAAATTGCTCGCGTAATTTTTTAATCGGCTTGCCTCGTTCGTCAAACTTGACACTCGCATGATATATGTCTCACTTTCGACACTACTTACGAAAACTACCATTTCGTGACCACTTGTTAATTCGCGGTCATTCATACTTTAAATGTAAATATACCATACATAGTATAATTATGTCGAACATGTGTACCTCGCCTGGAACCATCCTGGCTTTTTTCGATTGTGTCGGATGGCTGGATGAGAGACAGGAATGAGGAACACGAGGGGGTGACACAATGGTCCCGCGGTGTGGTCTAAGTGTCGGTGAGGGGAGCCAAGGCCCTCACACCCCTCAACACCTAATCTATCTACATATATGTCGAACATTCGCATTTATAACTCGTTCCAAAGTCATCAGACAGCGCTGGCAGCACCCCTGTAAATACCTGTTTCCTTACGGTTCGGTATGCCTAAAACATGTGCGATCAAACAGCCGGAATTTCTGGTCAGTTATGCGTAAATAAACAAATAAAATGTGCAAAAAAATTTTCACGTGAAGCTTGGACATGGGGCCCAGCGCCATCTATACGTCAATAAAGATACTGTGGAAGGGAAAATGTGCGTACACAGGTTGTAGTACGAACTAAGTAGTGCCCGCCATGAAATTGTAATTATTATCCATCCCATAAACTTTCCATAGGTCAGTAAAAATCTGAGAACAACCAAAATTCGTAAATAATAAACACAGTAGTGACTTTCTAACCGATAATCCATTTTTTTGAAGACTAAAACGAAAAACAATGTGTAACATCGCTCTAAGGCTAGTTCAGGACGAGTTTTACCTGGAGTACCCGTCTCCGGCACGGATACTGTTTAAGGTGCGTTCAGACATGCAACCGAACCTTCTATCGTAATCCCGTTGCGTAACATCCCCTGTTTCGCGAGGAAGTTGCGGAGTGACATTTTGCAGTTCCATCGGTCGTAAACCGCAGGTATTGGGACCAGAGGTTTGCATGCCCGTCTAAACTGCGCAACAGGTGCTACTTATTGAAAAACATAAAGACTCACCTAGGCCAACGTACCATTTATAAAAATTGTTCGAAATGACGACAGCCCTGGGCATTTCGCAGATGCAGACCCCACTATTTTTTGGTGTTAATGACATAAACAAGATGTTTCATGTGGCCCCACACAAAAAATTACTTTTATCCGATCCACCTTTCGTGTAAATTTCGTGCATTTGTTGTCTTATGTTCCGAACGTCCGCGAATAAATTAGGCACTCAGAGAGTTCCATGGGTTTCACATAATATGATAATAGACATAATCATATCGGTCATATTTGAAAATAAAGGCATTTGAAAATTTTTAAGCGTGCACCGTCAACAGTCAAAGTAAAACTGAAAGTAATTCATTGACAGCCGTTCACCGCACTCGTTCCAGCTAAAAAGTCCTTCTCTGTTTAGGTCAAGAGATAAGAGTTTACTAATGGTTCTTCAATCATGCTTCAATCGCTTCTCGCGTAAATTTTAAAACCATATATCTTGGGGTTCTTTTAGTTAGAATTTTTTTTATATTTTTATTGTAGGTCTCCTTATATTAGAGACTGTCACAGATTTAAATAACTACTATACTTCGTGAATCATCCTGTATAGATTAAAAGATCTGTATCATCGTGTATTTAAACAAAATCAACTGTATTTAAAGTTTTATAACAACAAAATTGATTAACATTGTATTTTCCATTGAATATGTTTGTATAAAAGAAAATTCTTTCTGTAGGTAAGTTATCTCTAAAATGCCCTTCTGCCCTTCCGAGCTTCCCTTGCCAGTTTTTTTCCTCTAAATACCCATATGAAAACTGAAGTAATTTTTATGTAATTAATTAATAATTACCTCATCAAAAGTAAGAAAGAGCTCAACAAAACATAATATGATTTCTCAATACTCTGCATTCTCAGAAACGAATGAGTGTCCCAAATTACCTACCGTCTATTGGTAGAAACCAATAGAGTAGAAACTCGCTCATAGAAACGAGACAAATCGATGATCTCTGCTGAAAAATTAAAGAAACAAAGGAAAAGAAGTACAGGTAGTACATTCGAATAAAAAGAGAGTATATTTGCAGTACAACTATCATCCGGAGTACAGTTCATAAAATATAAGTACAAAACTCCCAAAAGGAGTACGTACTCCCATTACGGTTTTCAGTGCGTTTGTGTGCGGGTGTTCGTGAAATTGCTCCTAAGATGCCTGGCAATTTAAAACGAAAATCCGTAGGAAAATTGAAGAAACTCAAAACGAAATTAGAAGAGTCCCTAAACATCTCATCATGCACCAGTAAGCCCGAGTTATTGTCACTCTTATTATGCCCTGCATGGTTAAGACGTGACAAAATCACATTATCCAATTTTCATAGTCCTGCGTGACGTATGGATAAATGTAATCTAGAGAAAGTTTTTCACTTTATGCCCTGCGTGGTAGAAAAACTTTTCTCTTTTATTACAGGAGCTTATAATGTTATGCATCTTTTGCTCACTCCTGGTTTCTGAACATTTTTGGTAAGATATTTCTGTTCTTGTTCAGGCAGCAGCAGTGACAGCGCTGCTGACGAATCATTTTGCGTGTCGCCTCCCAGTCAAAACATAGCCATATCGGTTAGAGACAGCTCGGATGTCGAATTTGATAACAATTCAGCCTTTTATAATTTGCTATTAGGAACAGATCCGGACTGCAAAAAAATGGGGCCTTCGCTTAACGAGAATCTGGTATCATGTTGGAGTAGTTATCTGACGGTGGGTTTAGACAAAGCCGGAAGGGATAAATTATTGGCAAAATGGGTTGTACCGGAAAATTGTCCTGTTTTGAGCACTCCAAAATTAACTCCGGAATTGTTGAATTTGTTTAATGAAAACGAAACAAGACTCGACTCTTTTATGGCCAGATTCCAAAGTGAAATAGGCACCGGTCTCGCGGCACTAGACTCAGCGTTAAATTTATTACTTGATGAACCAAATCAGAAAAGTGAAGAACTTATCGCGTTGTTAGCAGATTTGGGAAAAATGTTCTGCAATGTTCATCACTTATTGTCGATTCATCGTAGATACCGGGCTCATCCCACATTGGACTCCTCAGTTCAAAAAACTGCGAGAGACTGTGTAATTGATTCTCTTCTTTTCGGTGCGGACTTTGCAGAAAAATGTAAATATGCTCAGGCAGTCAAGAAAACAAGTCATGAGCTCAAGGCAAAAACGACCTTTACCAAATCACGTCCGTCAACATCAGCCCAACATTCTTTAAACTCCGAGCGCCTTCTACGCAACACGAAATTCAAACAAAATCTCTATCCATCTCGAGAATCCAGTTCGCTTAAGAAGGAATACGTACGGCAAACCAACTTCCGGAAGCAAGAGGAACGAAAGATGGGGAGCAAGCATCGTCCTCATTAAAGGTACACTGTTTTGCTGGCAGACTACAACATTTTTGGAACGAGTGGTGTAAATTAACCCACGATTTTAATATTCTACAGTGCATTAAAGGCTATTGGATTCCTTTTAATGAGCCACCTATCCAAAATTATTTGGCGATACCACAATCATTTGCGAGGGCAGAAGTGGCTTTGTACAAAGAGGCCCTTCCTAATCTTTTAAAGATTGGTGCCATAAGTATATGTAGCCTGACAAACCCACAGTTTGTGTCAAACATTTTTCTAGTGCCAAAACCTAACGGCACATATAGATTTATATTAAACTTAAAGAACCTAAATAAATTTATATCACCACCTCATTTTAAAATGGATGTCTACCGAACTGTAAAAACATTAATTTTTCGTGGTTGTTTCATGGCATCACTAGACCTTAAAGATGCTTATTTTACTATATCAATATCTAAAGAATACCGAAGGTATCTTCGTTTTCTATTTTTGGATCAAATGTTTGAGTTTACCTGCTTACCTTTTGGTTTGTGCACAGCACCTTATAAATATATTTACTAAAATTATGAAACCGGTTATGAAAAAATTAAGATCCATGGGAGTTTTATCGTTAATTTACCTGGATGATCTGCTTGTTTTCGGTAATTCGGAACAAGAATGCAAGGATAACATCTTAAAATCAGTAAAACTTTTTTAATCAGTAGGTTTCTTAATCAACTTTGAAAAAAGTAATTTGCAACCCAGCACGTCATGCAAATATTTAGGCTTTGTTTTTAATACTATCGACTTAACTATATGCATCCCAGAGGAAAGAAGTAAACGTATTCAAGACGAAATTAATAATTTTCTAAAATTACCATTGCATTGCATTGCAAAATTAGATTATTTATTAGCCAAAATTCATGGTAACCTTATATCAATTTGCCCTACTGTGAAGTATGGTTGGATGTATACCAAGACTTTAGAAAGGCAGAAATACTTAGCTCTTAAACGGTATAATGGTGATTGTAACGGCCATCTTCAAATTATATCCACTATTAGAAAAGATCTGCAATGGTGGTTGAAATCTTTAAATTCATCAAAACAATCGTAACTACCTCCTTTGTTCGCTTTAGAAATTTATTGTGCTGGAGAAAGTTCAAGAGGGTTCTGGAGCCCTCGAGAGATACAGTATCACACTAACTATTTAGAACTATTGGCCTATATTAAAAAATATAAACTATATATGTATTTATATAAAACTATATTAAAATGTTTTGCATAATGTAAACAATATTGCAACATCCTTTTTGAGAATCGATAATAAAACAGCTATTGCTTATATTAACAAAATGGGAGGCATCAAACATACAACGTTATCAAATCTGTCACGCGAAATTTGGGAATGCAGAATGGATTTTTTGCATCCTATATTGAGTCACAACGTAATGAAAAAGCTGATTACGAGTCAAAGTTTAAGTCTATCGAAACTGAATACTCTCTTCCAAAAAAAAAAAAAAAATATAGATTTATTCGCCTCAAATCTGAACAACAAATGCGCTTATTGTGTTTCTTGAAAAAGGGATCCAGGTTCAGAGGCAGTGGATTCATTTACAATTAACTGGGAAAACTTTTTTTTTTTCTATGCATTCCCCCCATTTTCTTTAATATCGATAACAATAAAATTTTAGTAGAGTAGAGTGAAGGTATAGTTGTGGTACCAAAATGGAAGACACACATTCATGAAACTTTTAATATCAGAATTGGTTATTCTTCCGCCTGATAAATATCTATTGCTGTCCCTTTAGGTGCAGCCATCCTCTCTGGAAATCTCTTACCCTGGTTGCAGTAGTATTATCATCTCTTCAGAATCTCTTAGTTCTTAGTTCCAACACCATAAAACAGTATGACACAGCTTTAAAAAAAATGGTGGTCATTTGGAATATGTACTGGTAATTTAGATGTTTTCCGACTTACTATCAAATATGTTTTGGATTTTTTACAACAGAATTATAATTCTGGAGCTAGTTATGGAACTATCAACTCGTTAGATCAATTATAAACTAAATAAAAATAAATACTTATGATGAAAATATTATAAAACGTTTTATGAGGGGAATCTTTAAGCAAAGACCAGTATTTCCAAAATATTCTCAAACTTGGGATCCTCAGACGGTATTAAATTTCTTATCTCTGTGGCACCTTCTCGAAGACCTATCACTAGAGCAACCTACATTAAAATCTATTACCCTACTTTTTCTTTGTACAGTTCATAGATTGCAAACTTTAAGTAAGATTACAGTAAATAATATTTTAGTTTTCAATGACAGATTAGAAATTCTTGTTTTTGATATATTGAAAACTTCATCCCTTAGCTCAATTCAACCAAAACTAATTGTTCCTTTTTTCCCTGAAAAAATAGATATTTGCGTAGGATCAACTTTACAATTCTATATTTCAAAAAAAAAAAAAAAATGTTTTAAGGGGCAGAATCCAAAATTTATTTATCACTCATAAGCAGCCTTTTCGCGCTGCTACTTCTCAAACTCTTTCTAGGTGGATAAAACATGTATTAAATAAAAGCGGCATCGATGTTAAATTTTTTTTCTGGATACAGTATTCGACATGCAGCTTCCTCAGCATCCCATAGGTCTGGAATTAGCATAGACACTATTAGATCTAATGCAGGTTCGCCAAAGAAATCCAATACTTTTTTAAATTTTATAACAGACCTCGTTGATAATACTGTATTTGATAAAAGCGTTTTGAGCCTCCAACAAACTTAGTTACTATGTATTACCCTTTTTTACTTTTAATGTTTAAGAAATTTGTTAATCGACTATAATCATTTTCATTATTACCATAATTATAATCATAAAAAAAAAGTCTTTTTTGTATGATCATCGCTCATCTGCTTTCTTTCAACAACTACCAGGTGTTCTATGAGGACCGGACTTAGAAGTATAATTTAAGATTAAACGACTTACCTTGTAAGGAAGTTCAATCGTAATTATACGATTAGTCCGGTCCGAGATAGAACACCCCTCCCAGTCATCCCAGCCCTAGATTCGCGATACTTATTCCCTAAAAACCGTAATGGGAGTAAGTGGATCTGGGCTGAATCACGGTGTTGTTTTTTCTTCTTTAAACATACAGTGCACACACACGCACGGAAATGCGTTACTACCAGGTGTTCTATCTCGGACCGGACTAATCGTATAATTACGATTGAACTTCCTTACAAGGTAAGTCGTTTAATCTTAAATTATATTAAAAGTATAAAATGACTTTATACTTAAAAAAATAAAATGGTTCATATACGACGTATACCTGAAAAACCATCTCATGAATTTTTGTGCGGTCTCAATATACTAAACCCAATTTTTTTTTAACAACTTTCACATGCTGTCACTTCTAGGTGCACCGCGGGTGCGGCAACTGACGATATTCAAAATCGTACATCACCAAAACTATAATAGCATCCTCTTGCATGCGCCTATGATGTGTTACACATTATAGGTAGCTATAATTCCTGGATTAAATCTTCAAATTGAGCAACAATGAGTAAAGGCAATTTTAAAACGTCAGTGCATAACAGAGATTTTATTTTACAGGTACATACCTACTTTGATATTAACAGTAAATACGGGCTATTAGTGTGGTATAAATTAAAAAAAAAATCTAAAAGATTTGTCACTTTCGCGCCAACATTTGAACACACAACTTTGACATATCCTCTAACCTCGAAACTAAACAACAGATTATTTTGTTCATAATTTTATTTATTTATGGGCATGTGTTTGGCCTGTATGTTGGGCTTCTAACTGTAAGCCACTGTAATAAATAAACTCATCGAAAAAAGTTTGGGATATTGCTTAAGTTCACACTTAGGGCTTTATAAATGAAACATTAACCCTCCTATCATTTCTTGCAAAGTTTTTTATGTTAAATAGGTAAATATCAGCAGGTACCCGATTTAACGACAGGTATGTCCAAGAGGTATACTATCCATTTTTTGTTTTATAAACAATTGTCAATGTCAGAACGCAAGTAAAGACCAGGCTGTATCTTCCTAAAAATATGTCCTTCCGGACAGAGCTTTATTGAGGTTAGATGTCAAAGTGGTTGACGACTTATCATGAAATTGCATCGTGCATGAGTCACCACGACGGAATAAATGTCAGAATTTGACATTCAATGTGACCAACTAAAAATTACTGTTGCTTATACCAACATGGCCACATTTTGACAATTGTTTATAACTACTTTTAATCAGTTTTTCCCTAAAACACCAAAAACAATTTTATTATAACTGCCAACGCACGTTTCGCCAACAATGTTGGCATCATCAGGGCGATGAGTAAACTAGTTTAAGACCGCTTTTGTAAACCCTGACGAGCACTATGAGTACATGCGTATGCCTTTTGGGTTGGCCAACGCACCGGCAGTGTTCCAGAGAACTATGAACAAGGTTTTAGGACCACTGCGGTTTCATACTGCACTTACTTATATGGATGATATTGTTTTGCCCTCTACTGATTTCCAAAGTGGTCTAGGTGTCTTGAGGTCTGTCCTTGAGCTGTTACGTCAAGCTGGGCTGACGTTAAAGCTAAGCAAATGTTGTTTCTTCCAAAAAGAGATTGATTATTATCTGGGTTATGAAATTTGTGCAAATGGCATCCAACCTGGGAAACGGAAGACGCGGGCGGTCGCTGAATTTCCTCGACCTACTGATGTGCATAAACTGAGACAATTTCTCGGGCTTGCTGGGTACTTTCGGAAATTTGTCAAAGGATTCGCCGTCATCGCTTCGTGCCTGACTGCATTATTGCGCAAGGGCGTCAATTTTGTTTGGGGAGAACGAGAAGAAACAGCATTTCAGCAACTGAAAACCTTACTGACTGAGAGACCAATTTTTGCTATTTATGACCGACAAATGGACACTGAGTTACCCACAGATCCTTCTAAGGTTGGAGTTGGAGGCATTCCGATGCAACACCAAAATGATGGTTCGTTACGTCCCGTCATGTTCTTTAGTAGGCAGACCACGAAGGAAGAGCAGAGATACCATTCGTACAAGCTGGAAGCTCTCGCTGTTGTTTGCTATCTGAAATATTTCAGTGTGTATTTGTTGGGACCTTGTTTTAAGGTCCTAATAGATTGCAATGCCCTGCGGTCGACTCTGTCCAAGAGGGATTTGATACCAAGAATTGGCAGGTTGGTGGTTGTTAACGAGTTCAACTTCACCGTGGAGTACAGACCTGGGTGCAAGATGAGTCATGTTGATGCACTCAGTAGGAATTTTAACATTAATGAAGATGATTGGATCCTCGCAGCACAAAAACAAGACGTTAGATGCCAATATCTATTAGAAGCGGCGTGGAAGAGCAAAAGATTCAGAAGGAGTACCAACTCAAAGATTGCAGACTTCACAGGGTGACTGACTTGGGACTAAAGTGGGTTGTTCCACGGCAGGTACGCCGGCAACTGCTATCGTCACATCACGACGGTCTGGGACATTTGTCTGTGGATAAGACACTGTCGTCGCTGTCTAGGCACTACTGGTTTGCTGGTATGAGGCAGTATGTTTCCAAGTACATCAAAAGTTGCCTTGAATGCACGTACAACAAGGAAGCTGGTGGAAAACAACCTGGATTTTTGAACCCCATTCCCAAAACGCCGCAACCGTTTGACACACTGCATATCGATCACCTGGCGCCGTTCGTAAAGAGTAAGATGAAAAACTCCTATTTGTTGGTGGTAGTCGATTCTTTCACTAAGTTTGTCTTTCTGAAAGCGGTTTGTTCGTCAAAGGTAGCACCGGTTACTAGTTTCCTTCGGAGTCTTATTGAGACTTTTGGTGTTCCACGACGATTGATAGCCGATAGACATTCTTGTTTTACAAGTGATAAGTTCCGACAGTTTTGTGTTGACCATAACATCAAGTTAGTGCTGAACGCCACTGCAACACCACGTGCAAACGGCCAGGTCGAAAGGGTTAATCGCACTGTATTATCACAACTGACAACTAGTGTAGATGACGAAGTAAAATGGGACACCTATGTGCGTAGAGTACGTTGGGGTCTGAACACTACCCCGAACGCTACAAATGGGAAGACTCCGTTTGAGTTGTTCATGGGGTACACTCCCCGAGGTGTAAGTTGGTGACTGCATCATCACTAATGTTGTAGCCGGTAATAGTCATGACACTGATTTAGCCAGGACTCGTGCCGAAGTCGCAAAACGGATTGCCTCTGTGCAGTTGCATCAAAAAAAGAACTTTGATAAGCATCGTTGTAAACCTTCGGAATTTTAAGTGGGCGATCTGGTCTTAGTGCGAAAAACAAAGGGCTCAAATCGTGGAGAAAGTCGCAAGCTGATGCCTAAGTTTGTGGGCTACTTCTAGTGCTGAGAGCTCTGATGATGACTATAGTAGTTCTGGAAAGGAGCACTGTTTAAGCTCCCAATCGAACGTTCGCTGTTAAATTGAAGTAAGCTTTGGCTCTGCGAGTCATATCGAACGTTTGCTGTTAAATAAGGTGACCATTTATTATTGACGAGAAAGGAGTACATAGAGGGTGTCGCGCGGGGGGGTTAGTTAACGAACTCTGTATTTAAAGAGCATCTAAAGAGTTTTATAATAATAAAGTTAATTAAAATTGAATTTCTCCATTGAATGTATTTGTTTGGTAAGATTGTCAATTTTTTCCAACAGCTCAGTGCAAAAAGACTTCAACCCATCGCATATCCACCAAAATTTTTTCTTCCTCCCATTTTGCGATTTTTTCAACGTTGCAAAATAAATTTAATCTTCTTACTTCCTCGAAAATAATGTTATCATCTATTATATAAATATTTTCTTTGTTTAAAAATTCATCTGAACGAACGTCTCTCCAAAGTATCTCGTTATTTAAAATAGTCCATCCAAAATAATTTATTGTACTAATGTTAGCTGACCATTCTTCAATATATTTATGGCAAATTTTATAGAACATTTTAGTCTCTTTGAGAAACTTTGCTGTAACTCCAGGACAATTTTCTTCTAGTACCGATAATTTATTCCTCAAAATTAAAGGTATGAACTCCTGATCATATCTTTCATATATTTGATCTTTGAAATTCTTGAGTATCTGAATTACTTCAGCAGCAGACATTTTATCACGTTCTATTTTTTGCACTGTTAGTTGAAATATGACGCCTGGCTATGTACAAAATAAAGTAAGACTTCTGCTATTTCATCGTTAATTTTTTTGCAACACGAATAGTATAGCGACTGAAATAAAGATAAATAGAAGTTATAATTACCTCCACATCAATTATCATTGCACTCGAAGCCGTATTGATTGCATTAGATAAGATGTGTACATTGCAACCAATACCATATATATTTTTGTTCACCAAATTTTTAATTTTTGTGTGAACAATATTGATTCCCTTCCTTTTACATCCGCCAAAATTGGTTTGATATTATCTGCTGATAACGCTATGACCTTAGAATTCAAACTGTTCTCACAAATTACTCTAAATAAATGGTTCCACAAAATATCTGAAGTTTCTTTTACTGCTTCCAAATTTAAAATTTTCAATTTTACTCCATTTTTTATATCAAAATATGGAATTAATATTGGATTGAATTTGATTTTGTTATGGTTCGAAGCGTCGATTTATTCAAAACCGAAACAATAATTGTTTCGCACTTTGTTCGTGCACAAGAAAATTTTGGATTGTAAAATATTTTCATCAGTTTGCTGGTGCAGTCCATACTTCTAAAACTGTGATTATGAAAATAGTATAATAAGCAAGCGTGCCTGCAAATTGTACATTTTACTGTAGATTCGTCGTCTTTATTTTGAAGTATCAAAAAAGGAAGTTCTTTCTTTAGGTCATCATTAAAATGATTTTTTCGGCGTTTACTGTGAAAACTGAAGTAAGTAACTTTTTATGCAATTAAATAAATAATTACTTTATTCTTATTTACTGGAGGATAAATTTTTAAGAAACTGAGAAAGACCTGAACAAAACATAAAGACGATTACTCAGTACTCTGCGTTCCCAGAAACAAACGAGTGTCCAAAATATCTACCTATGTGTTTGACCTTGCTCATACAAACGAGGTCTGCCGAAAAAATAAACGACAAAAGGAAAAGGAGTATAGGTAGTACATTCGAATAAAAAGGGAGTACATTTGCAACACAACTATCCTCCGGAGTACAGCTCATAAAATATAAGTACAAAACTCCCAAAAGCAGTACGTTTGGTCAGCTTATGTTAAATTGAAGTTAGGTTTGGCTCTGGGAGTCGTATCAAACGTTCGCTGTTAAATTGAAGTTAGCTTTGGCTCTGAGAGTCATATCGAACGTTCGCTGTTAAATTGAAGTTCGTTTTGGCTCTGGGAGTAATAATTCTCGAGAACTGTTTTTCTCTCTGGGAGAGCTGTTTTTCTCTCTGGGAGAGTTGTTTTTTTCTCTGGGAGAGCTGTTTTTCTCTCTGGGAGAGTTGTTTTTCTCTCTGGGAGAGTTGTTTTCCTCTTTGTGAGGACTGTTGTCTCTTTGTGAGACGATTACCTTTTTCTGACGTCAGCGGTACCTAATTTCTATGTTGTCATCACGATCCAATTTGTTGTTGAGAGTGATACTTGGAGTTGTTTTTATGTTGTCCCTGGTTGGGGCCCCACTCGAGGACTAACTCTGTTCATGTACTTACGATTACAGGAACTTGGCGAGGAGCTCCTTCTATTTTCAGGTTTTGTCCTTGTTCTTTGGCGAGTACCTGTAGCTGGATTTCTGCCAACCGTTTTGGAAAATTTGGTTTTGCTTTTGGTGTCGGATTTATTATTAACTATAATCGGGTTTTTGGTTATGTACTTCCGTGTTCAAGACTGGGTCTTGCTGAATTTGTAATAATCGTTTGTTGTAGCAGAATGAAGACTAAAGTGTGAATTTCTCGGGACGCGAAACAGATGAGCGTGGCCGACTGTAAACAATTATTTTATGACGGCAAGAAAGTGCGCCACCAGGTTACGGCACAATGACAGTTGGCAACACAAATCACTAATCTGTGGTTGGCGACATTGGGATTTAGGCGCGCTGTCACTTGTCTTTTGAAGGGTGTGGTGTCATGTTCATAGAGTGCGAATAAAGATAATTATTATAGGACTGGGTCCTTTGTGATTTTATTTTATAGAAAATTTAATTTTTCCACATTGCCAAGTTCTTTGGAGATAGCATGAGATTCCTCGAGAGGTGAAAATGCCGATGGGAGTGTAAATTGTGATAAAGGGGGCGGTACAAGCGAGCATGAAGAATCGAAAGTTTGAATTAGAGGTTTGTATTTTCTGTTAGTCTAATGTAGTTTTATAAATATGTATATTTGCTTCAGATATTATCTGACATGGAGTTTGGGATAAGAGGCAAAATGCAGCTTTGGAATTCCAAAAAAATACATTTCTTTCAGGTACTGTAATGCTCATAGTGCCTTACAACACGCTTACAAATAGTCAGGAGCCCAACACATGCCCATAAATAAATAAAATAATCTGTTGTTTGATTTCGAGGTTAGAGTATATATCAAAATGGTGTGTTCAAATGTTGGCGCGAGTCACAAATCTTTTAGATTTTTTTTTAATTTACCCGAAGGAATCGGGAATACTCATACTTAAGAAACGCGCTAGTGACGAGAAAAAAAAATTAAAACTGAATTTCCCCATGTAAAATCGGGTTTGTTTAGATTCAATGCCCTGACCTACCTCAAGGTTCTACGTCATCACTAGTTGGGCGTGGTAAATGACGAAAAAATGTTACCGGTATCTGCTGCTTGACTGACGTCACTGTACCGCTACTACCATTTTGGTAATGGCGCGTAAAATGAGCTACAAAATAATACAACAATGGCGACTTGAAGATTTGGGAACTCCAGATAATTTATTTTTAAAAAATCCGCTATCTATACATTGAGTATAAGAATGCACATGCACAGGAACCCGTTGAATTACCTGTAAATACGTGTAATTTCTCGTTGTTAAGCAGTTTTTTGGACATAACCTCCAAATTTGAAAATTATTTCTGTCTTTTCAGATGATGGATATAATGAACGGCACCGCATATTTGAGGGAATTGGAGAAGTCCAACCAGTGCGAATTAACATTTCTGTTGAAGGCCCAAGTGAAAAATGTGGGTTTAGTTGACCAAGAAATCAAGGCTCTACGGTCAAAGACAGACACTGTGGAGTCTCTGCTTCAACACATTGTAAACAAAATTAAAAAACTGCTTGAGGACAAATTGGAGACCCTCAGTAATAATATGATCGAAATATCAGTTGGGTTGAGAAGTGGCCTAACTAAGAAAGCCGTTGAACCACAAATGGTCTTGAGGAATTTGATCAAGTCCAGCATGAGGAACATGGAATTTCAAATTTTTGACCAACATTACTTTGTGGTAATCAATGCACCAGTGGTTAGAGAATTAAAATTGCCCTTAGTTTTATATGCTCATTCTGTCCTGCAACCAAAATTGCATTGTCTGTTTACTGACCAGACTATGTGTGAGTATTCTTGGTACAGATCAGAAGATAAGGAAAACTGGGAGGCAGTTGGAAACAGTTATCGATATAAGATAAGTGAAGATGATATTGGTTACTATCTGAAGCATGTGTGTGTCCCTTGCAATAGCATACTTACGGGGCCAGCTGCAGAAATTATTTCTGACAGGAAAGTTGAGCTGTTGGGGGAATTACCAACTTGTCCATTTGAAGAAAGACACAAATCTACCTCAGCCAAGTTACAAGATAAATGGTTAGTTCTTTATAAAAATTGACACATGTAGTAACATGAAGTTTAGTTTCAGAATGGTTTCTTATAATGTGCTGTCCAACAGATATGCAGACACTAGTGATGCATTTCCATATTGCCCCCCTAATGTACTGGCGATAGATTATCGTAAACAGTTGATAGCAAAGGAGCTTAAAGGTATGTTTATTATTGTAACAAAGTACTGGGTGTCAAGAGTTTGTTAATATAGGGTGACTTTCCAAATGTGTCACCCCAAATTTTTTAATAATTCATTGTGAGTGCATTTTTTGCTATAAAGTCTGCAGCAGAAAAACAATTAGAGGTAAACGTACGGAATTGTCTCAACGTCGTCTCATAAGCGCCGAGTGCAAATTTCCATGTCGTTTTCACCTTCTTCATCCATGTTTGTGTTCCTCACTTTTTCCAAATTGTTTATGTTTTATATTCACTTTATAACTGCATGTCTTTTTACTAATAATTAATTCACCTTAACATGTTGTGGATTTGTTCTTCCGCATTTCCAAATGGTTGTTCTATGTTCACGGTATAACCTTGACAGTAATACAAAATCGTACCAATAGAGGTGAAATCGCCACCAGATGGACTTGGATCTCGACTTTATGGAAACTGTAATAAGGAGGCATGAAACTCGAATAACTGTCAAAATTGTCAAAATAACGTAAATAAAATAAGAACTTTAATCAAATTATCAGCTCTTTGATAAGATTTAATAAAATCAGTGTTCTATATTCATTCTGGGTGCTCTTTTCCTTTTAGACTGCCGTTCATCAGATGACAGCAAAAATAAATAAATAAAACTAACTAAAAAACCGATTGAGAACCGCTAGCATGATTGAAGAACCATTAGTAAAAAAACTCTTATCTCTTGGTCTAAACAGAAAAGGACTTTTTTGCTAGGACGAGTGGGGTGAACGGCTAGCAATTAATTATGAACTTTCATTTTTACTTTGGCTGTTGACGGTGCACACTAAATATTTTAAAATGCCTTTATTTTTAAATAGTGACCCATATGATTATGTCTATTATCATATATTATGTGACACCCATGGTAACTCTTTGAGTGGGTAATTTATTAGCGGACGTTCGGAACATAAGACAACAAAGGCACGAAATTTACCGAAAGGTGGATCGGAATAAGTAATTTTTTCGCGTGGGGCCACATCATGAAACATTTTGTTTATCTCATTAACACTGAAAAATAGGGGTATGCATGTGCGAAATGCCCAGGGCTGTCGTCATTTCGAACAATTTTTATAAATGGTACGTTGGCCTAAGTGAGTCTATGTTTTTCAATTGAAAGCAAAAGCGGTTTTTGTCAGTCGGAAAGTGTTCATCAGTAACGACCGAGATGTTTACAATAGTTTGTATCGTAAGTAGTAAGTTTTTTGTCCAAAATAAATCCAGCGACTATCAAAATGTTTTGACCGCATCGCTAGTTGTCATTAATTTTTCAACTTTACATTACACGTTTTTTAATACCGTCAAAATTTGAGGTTTAAATATCTACTATACCTCGTGAATCACCCTGTATATCAAATCATCGAAATGACAAAACGTCATATGAACAACATACATAGTAAAATATCTTATTAAATATCCAATGGGAGCGCTGAAATATGTATTACGTGATAAGAAAAATTGCAGAGGTTTCTTAATTCCCTTAAAAATTTGTTAAAGAAATCCTGACGCTGTGCTCTAATTTTTGTATGTAAAAACATTACTCAAGGTTACAACGCTGACATAATCTGCCTCCAAGAAGTGGACACCAGCATCTACACCTCCTACTACAGAGACGTCTTAAAAAAACAAGGCTACATGGGTTTCTACCATAGGAAAGGCGATAAAATTTCCGAAGGTTTGGCTTGTTTCTTCAACAAATCGCGCTTCAGGTTCATAATCAAATTTATTTGATCTGAAAGAAATTAACACTGATTTATAGGAAAATTGAGGACTACCAAATAATTTACAGCAGAGAGATTCAAGAGAAATTATTTGGTTATTTATCGAGCTTTGTAAAAAGCAATCCCGACTTGAGAGAGACTTTTATGAGACAAATGACCTCATTACACATTACCGTGTTAAAATTAAAGACGACAACCACAAGTAAAATCCACTACATAATTGTTGGGAACACGCATCTTTTTTATCACCCTGACCATGAATTGGTCAGAATAGTCCAAATTAATTTAGCGACAACGTTTCTCAACAACTTGAGCAAAAAATATTCTCAGGTAACAGCACTTTTGGGTATTTATTTATTTTTCTATTGATTTCTGTTTTTTAGAACGGTGATGCTGCTGTTATTCTGTGTGGTGATTTTAACAGCGTTCCGACGTCGAGTGTGTACGAGTACGTAACTACAGGGACAATAAGCAAGGAACATACAGTATTTCAAAATAGTAATAACTTCAGTTTGTGTTGTTTGGGTGATGTTATTTCTCTTTTACTTTTTAGGTCGAAATAGACCCAATTTTTTCCACAGATTTGGATTTGAAAGTGCCTGTGGAGTTCCACACTATACAAACTACACTAAGGAGTTTAAAGATTGTTTGGATTATATTTTTATAGAGAAAAATAAAATGAGGGTTAAAAAGATGGTACCATTGCCCACAGACGAGGAGCTGTCTAATTATGAAGGTTTACCAAATGAGGTCTATCCATCAGATCACATAGCTCTGGTTGTTGACTTAGAAATAGTTAGTTAATAAAGGTTGTGATAATTTAGTTTAATTTGTACATACATTATTATAATTATTTAAGACGAGTTTTTTTTTAAAATGAAGTATTTTTACATAATTGTGTTTCTGTCCTATTAAAACGAATGTTATTATATGTAAATAAATTTTGCTTGAGAAGAATCTGCTTTGATTAGAGTTTGATTTCGAAATGAGGTTCAATCAGGTTGCCGCTGAAGGCTCGGTTGAAATCCGTGCGAGAACAAACAATTTTTCTCTCGTCTCCGCTGCCGTCTAGCCACCGACATGGATGTAAAATTGGCCACAGCACTTTGATTAGCGAAAAATGGTGCGAACCGCAAAACATAATACATGAGAGAATTTTCTTCACTCTTGTTGAGTTTTTTATTTTATCAGATCACCAATAAAATATTTATAATATACAGGGTGATTCAAAAGGGTCGCACCACCGTTCGGCTGCTGATAGAGAACGTTAAGAGAAGCTCAAATTTAGTATTAAATTTTTTTCCACGATGCATGGTTTTCAAGATATAAGTGCTTAAAGTTGGCCCAAATAGGCAACGCTGTGCTTGCGCCCGCCCTTGCACCTTACAGGTCCACTTACTAATAATTTGAAACCATAGTGAAGCCACACAAATTCAAAATTGACAAATTTTTGCAAAAACGAGGTGAACTTGCATAGAATTTAAATAATACAGAAAACAGTCATTTTAAAATGTAATGCTTTAATAAAGTAGGTACAGAAAAATTTAAAATGAACTCAAAAACGATCAATAAAATTAAAATCAAACAATGAAACAACTAAAAATTAATCAGCTATAATAAATGTTCGAAACTTCGACCGTTTGCCTCAATACATTTGTGAAGCCTTCTTCTACTGCTTCCTTGAACATTTTGTAGCATCTGAGGCGATCTCTCACAGGTCTAAAAAAATGCGCAGGTTCCCCATCTAATTGTAGCCATACTGGGTTAAGTAAAACTATCAAGGGAAGATTATCTTGTAGCTCTTGAAAATCTCCTCTTAAGAAATTAAAGAAATTATGACCATTGAGACGATTTGGTAAAAAGTATGGGCCAATCAATTGGTCGCCGCACACATTGACGGAAAATCGATGTTGGAATCCTCATCGACGTATTACATGGGGGTTTTCTATTGCCCAATAATGATGATTATGCTTGTAAAATAGCTTCTTCAACTTTGGGCGTTCTAGCTGCGCTTGGCCTACCTACTGTTTCAGGATAGTATCAACTGAACCCGTTTCTCTCATCCGCTGATCAAATCTTTGAAAATTTTTTTTATTTGGAGGTGTACGTTCATGATAACGTTCAGCATAAGCCGCTGCAGCGTGTCGAAAGTTTCCCCTGCACTTTCCCAGAACAAAATACATATCACATTATTCGTTTACGTAAACACCACGAAAAACTTGACATTTAAAATCAAAATGTGACAAATTTTATTTTACCACAAATGACAGATTATACGGTAACCTAGTGCCAACAAATTTTTGATGCCCTGTTGCCGACCTTATTTCTTCAGAAAATGTTAATATTTCCAAAGCTTTTTTCTGCTTTATTGCTTAATAATTGTAATGTTTATTAACTAAGAAATCTTTATAATACGAGTATTTTATATCTCACTTAATTAAAACATACAATTACTTTATCTAATTATGAAAAAATGGACATCAAAATCGTATTCTTCAGGGGCTATTATTTACGTAAAGGTGGCTTACAGAAATTTTTTATTTGCATTTTTGGGAGCAACTAAATGGTTTCAAATACCACCCGAGTCATGGTGCGGTCCTTTTGGATCATACTGTATAATCGAAATGTAAAAAGTGCATGACAAATACCCTGCGATCATTGAAATTATAAAAATTAGAGTAGGCTGTGAAATTTAAATTTAGGTTGGCACTACTAACTGTTGACAATTTGGTTTAATATTTGAATGTCAAAGGTGTCAAAGTGATTTTAGAGAATTTCCAAAGTGCTTTTTCACGGTTTCCAGGTAGTGCCACACCTGTGAAACAGTCTTTTCATTAAAACTGCAACCCCTTTCGACCAGCGGATTCGGAATAGAGAATTTCCAAAGTGCTTTTTCACGATTTCCAGTAAATGATGTGCATCTATAATCTTAAATGTCATTTTGAGATTAATTGATTAACATTCCCAAACTAATAGCTATTTATTATACTAGTGTCTTATAAGGCAAATAAGTCACGAAAGAAATGTTTAGCCACGAGAGCTTGTTCGAGTGGCAAATTTTTCTTGAGTGACTTATTTGCTGGTAAGACACGTGTTTAATACATAGGTTTATCCAACACCACCTCCTGTTGTTACGGGGGCGGCGGTTACCCTTGGAGGTACCGGGACCGAAGTACACCACCGACGTCGAAGAGGGTTTGGTGATAGTGGAGCTCACACCTGGTGATGCCTCCTCGAAGATGTTATCCACAGGCCAGTAGGGGAATTGGGTCGTCGTTACTCTAGTCTCTCATTGTTGTCTTATTTGTCTTTTTCTTTACAAGAAAAGTCTCTCATTTTTCGTTTAATAGTATATTATTCAATGAGCGTGTAATGATGGCTATTACCCACGAAGATGAAACTTGCACCACGAGCGCTAGCGAGTGGTGTAATTATCTGAGTGGGTAATAGCCATTACACGCGAGTCGAATACTATACTTTATCTACAACTTTCAGGAAAATAACAATATGAATTTAATAATGTTTTATTAATTTTTATTATTATGGTAATTATAATTAATAGTAATATTAGTACAGTTACTAAAAGTTATAGGTGGATTTTCTTTACCCGTCAAATTATAGGTAGTACTTCCTGTGGTAGTTGTACTAGTAATGTTATTTACACTTTGCACGGTGCAATTATTCTTGTTAATTACTTCCACAATTTTTCTTCCTCGTTTTAACCTGTTATTTATGTTGTCGTCGATGTAACCTTCGGCAACTGCGGTTGATTTCCATCCCTCTAGTTTTTTCACGGTTGTGATGTCACCACCTCCGGTCACACAAATTGTTGCCGAAGATCGACGAAATGAATATAAAGTTCAGGATTTTTAAGTTTCAAAAACATAGCAATTTGTTTGCCCATAGCAGCTAACTTATTTATGCCAACTTTTTGAATGGTGCATTTACCATTCTGGTAATTTAAAAATAAACAGTCCGATGTGGCATGAGGTGGTCGCAGTGCAAGATATTTTCTACAAATTCCGTAAAATTCACCTGACACGGTAAACGATCTAGACGTCTTTGTTTTGGTGATAGGTATAGTGACTATAAGAGCTCCATTGTAATCTTTTATATCTTCAATTTTCATAGAATGCAATTCGTTAGTGCGACAGGCTCCTATTAAACCCATGATCAATGCTACCTGTACATACAAAACATTACAGTATGAGAAATTTTACAATTTCGTTTTCGATCACTTACTTTGGTCAGAAGAAATGGATGATCTGGTGCTTCTTTAAGAAATTTGTTTAGTTCCTCCGGTGTAAAAGTCTTGGCTTTTTTTGGTCGATGGCCTTCGGACTGGCGTTTTAGGAACTCTTGCAACTTCAAGTAATGTTCGATATGGATGTTATGCTGAATACTCAGGGTACTTTTAAGCATTGAGTTGAAAGACCATAGTGAGGACGACTTGTACTTCTTGGCTAATTCAGCAAAATACACAAGTAACACATTTTCAGAGAAAGAAGTCGTTTTTTGTCTTGACTGCCAATTCATAAAATTCTTATATGCGACATCATACTTCCTTTTTGATTTTGTGGGTAACAGATTCTCTGTTGTAGGTGTAGGTGTAGGTGTACTGCTACGTATTTCGTCTTCATCAGAAGTATTCGTATCACTCATCTTGTACGCGAAATAAACGGAAATAAAGATAGAATTCGCAAAATTCACCAAATTATTAATGTATGTGAAAACTAATGTCATCGTTATAGCAACACCGCACCACCTACTTGTGCCAAAATAAGGCATATGATTTAATTTTGACGTAACGATTGAGTAATATTATTCCATCGAATTGTCAATATTATTCAATTGACAATAGTAATAACTGTCATTACTTGCCAAAATCGGTTTAGTAATCCATAGATTATGCGATAGTTGTAGATAAACGTTTTTATTCGAACACCTCTTTCGAGGGCTGAATAGAACTGTCCTCCAACATTGCATTCCATTGCGCTGTTTGTCTGAGGTTTTAGGTCATGTGACCCCTTAACCTCTATCTTTTTCGCCGGCCAGCAATGATGTTACTGGCGGCAGAAGTGATAGGCCCCGTTTGCCAACTGTTGACGTCACCGGTAGGGTGACTTCCCCAGTCAGCGCCCAGAACTCGTTTGACAGTTTTGCTGTTTTCGGACTGGCGTCTCGAATGAAGGCAATGGGTGCCGACATAACGAGAACGCCGGATTCCTTTTTTGGGACATCGAACTCCTTCAGCAGCGGGAGCCCGGCCTCTCGGTGGAGTTGTTCGTTTCTGACGAACCATGGAGCGTCGAAAGCTTGGCGGAGGAATTTGTTCTGGAGGACCTGCAACTTACTCATGTTTGTCTTCGAGGGGGCGTGTGCCTAAGCCGCCGAAGCATATGTTAGAGTCGGACGAACGATTGTGCTGTAAATTAACAATTTGTTCTTTACCGACATCTTACTGCGCCTGCAGACCAGCGAGGAGAGCTTGCCTACTGCCATTTTCCCCTTACTCAGCGAGTATTCGAGGTGTTGGCGGAAGTCGAGCTTTTTGTCGATGATGACACCTAGGTATTTTGCCTGGTTGGCCCAGGGGATGACCCGGTCGAACATCTCGATTTCTCCCTCTGGTTGGACGAGTCGGCGCGTCACGAGGAGGGCTGTGCTCTTCTCGGGGTGAAGGCCGCGTACAGGGTTGGAGAGAGGACAGATCCCTGGGGGACGCCCGCTTCTATGTCGTGTGGACGGGACAGGGCATTTCCGATGCGGGCACAGAAGGACCTGTTTCGCAAAAAGGAATTAATTAGTTGAACCATTTCCAGAGGCACGCCGCACGAGTGGAGCTTGAAAACAAGTCCATCGTGCCAGACTGCGTCGAAGGCCTTGGCTACGTCGAGAAAAACAGCACCGGTCACTTGCTTTCGCTCGATCCCGGTGGCGGCGTATTCTACGACTCGGAGGAGTTGGTCGGTGGTGGAGTGTTTCGGACGGAATCCAAATTGTTCGTCTGGGAGGGTGTTGGTCATCTTGATGCAGTGGGTGAGTCTCTTCTGTATGACTCTTTCCGCCACTTTCCCCGCTGCTGAGAGCAGGCTGATTGGCCTGTGGTTCTGTGGGAATTTTGGATCCTTCCCGGGCTTCGGAATGAAAATCACCGTCGCGCGTTTCCATCTATCTGGAAAGTATCTGTGTTTGAGAATTGCATTGCAAATACAAACCAGGGCGTCGACGGCGCCTTCTGGCAGTTCTTTCAGCGTCCTGTTGCTGATGTTGTCCTGTCCTGGGGCTTTCTTCGGCTTCAGATGTTGGAGGATGTGTCGGATTTCGATTGGATTTGTGGGAGGGATCTCTGCTTCAGGGACTTCATCGATGATTTCCCGGACTTGTTCTTCCACTTCTTCAAGATGGTCGAAGTCAGCGTTCTGGAGATTGACTCTGCATTGCAGTTCCAGACTGTCAGCGAAAGTTTCGGCTTCGTCTTCGGCTTGGGGAAGTTGGGGCACCCTCTGTAGCTGGCCGTGTGAGGTCCACCACAGTTGGCGCACTTGGCGGGGGCGGAGCGGTCTTTGTTGCACTCCTCCGTTTTGTGTGCTGCGCCACATTTAACACAGCGGTGTCCTGCAGTGCAGAATTGCTGCGTGTGGTGGAACCTCTGGCAGCGATGGCATTGGTTGACTCCCTTCTTCTTCCGGGGTTCCTCCATTTTCACCGACACGCTGCACACGTGTCGGACTTTCTGGATGGCTTCCTTCTGGCCTTGTTCCAGTTCTACCAGCCAGAGTGGCAGCCGCTGTTCTCGCCGGTGCATCCCGCTTGTCTTGATGACCCTGATTCCTTGGGCCATTAGGTCGTCGTAGACCTCTTGGGCGGTGATTCCCGTGGGGACTCCTCGGATGACCACCCTCTCATTTTTGTCGTCTGGCAACGTGTAACTGTTATGTTCCACGTTGCGAGTCCTCAGGAGGCTGATGAGTTTCCTGAAATCATCAGCAGTAGAGGCGTAAATCCGAATGCCACCATCTGCGGTCGCAGTGACCCGATGGTGGTTGATACTCTTTGATCGCATTTCTGCGTCAATCCTGGTCCAGTGTCGGGAGTCCACTACGTTGATGGGAGGGATTCGTTCCTTCGCGAGACGTGTGTTCACTTCGAGAGTACGAGGCGAACTACTACTGGTCTTCCTTGTCCTCCAACCAGAAAATGACATGCCTTTATACCTGCGACCGGGTAAAACCCGATCGCAGCCGGCGTCCTGCTTCCTGATTGGCTGCAGCCTATGCAGCCCAAAATCTGACATTAATTATACTTAAATCTAATTAAAACTATACTTAATCTATAGCGCGAGCGCTTAACCATTAATCTAAACTAATCTAACCTAACCACTCGCGACCGCATGCGTGGAAACAGCGAAATCGCGAGAGCGTGCGCGATGGGCGTGACGGAGTGGGAGACAGTATAAAGTTAAAGTCTCGGCGGCTGGCGCCATTTCCACTCCGTCTACCGTCTGAACACACGCTCGCTTCCTGTTGCAATTTTCATGTTATGTCGCAACAGGACGCGTGGTGTTTTATATTAATCTATTCTAAACTTAAAATTACCACTATTACTACACTATCACTACACTAAACTACGAAAAATCTGACCGCGAAACACCGTCCTACAACACTGTAACAGTTCTTGAACCTTCATCAAAACCCAAAAAAAATTTGACGTTCAAAACTGTTGGCTTATGAGCTAGTTGCTATGACAAATTAGAAAACCGTTGAATTATTTTTTCATAAGTCACATGTGTCTTATAGACCTCATAATCCACTCAAAACCGGCGTTATTATGACTACATAATAAACAAGTGTTGGATAAAGTATTTTATCCACTTATCGTAAAGAAATCGCAAAAACTTTCTTTTCTGAGAGGGTTTTTCCTGGGAATTTTTAGACTCAAATCTGCGACAATCGCAGACGAGCTTTCTTTCAAAACTTATTTCAAAGCTTCTATAAACCAAAAAATATATTTTTTTTCTATTATTCAGCATAATATTTCTTAATCTCGTTCAACGTAGTTTATACTAATAATTGTTCATTAGATGTATTATAATCTGTTTCATTTTTTAACCGACTTCAAAAAAGGAGGAGGTTATCAATTCGTTTTTTTTTTTTAATGTTTGTTACCGCAGAACTCCGTCATTTATAAACTGATTTGTAAAATTCTTCTTTTATTTGAAAGAGTATACTTACTGATTGGTCCCATTGTCATCATTTTAGGATCTGATGAGGGGATCTCATGGAAATCGAGAAGAATCCTCAAATTTAATTTTTTTTATTTTGAAAGCTCATAAAAAATTGAAATAAAATATTGCGATTCGGGATCATGTCTTCGATTTAACTATAAACTTTTTGTACAACATTTAAAAAAGTAAAGATCAAGAAATGTTAAAAATATATATACAGGGTGGTTTTTTAAAGCGGTGACAAAATTTTACTGCTGATAGTCCCCCCAAATAATACTTCTGTAATATCAGTTTTTAGAAATGTTCCTTAACGTCCGAGAAAAAAAAATAGAAGTAACAAACATGTAGAGGAGCACTTGCACGTTGTGTAGGTCGGGCTATCACTAACCCTCGCGAGAGAAACTGACGAGTTGCAGAAACTTAATACATGATTAAGTGCAACGTAAGTTAAGTAGGTCAATGTACGCCAAACAACGAATCGGGATACTCCAATCTGAAGGACAAGTCGCTGCGGGTGCTAACTGTGGGATTTTCTTCAGCAGCATCCAAAATATATATAACCGTCGCAATATCTTTACAAAAGTTGTAGTGAAGTTTGCCGGTTGGGGTAGCGCTCTTGATAAAGACGGGGAGCGGCTCTAGCTGAACCTAAAGTTTCACCGTAGGCAAGCACTATGTCTGTCATTTCCACGTTCAAGAAAGGTTCCGCCATTATTCCGAAGCGTGACCTAGCGTGTCATACCTCTCTACTCGAAGGGCTACAGATCAATAAAATGACAGTAATAATTTCGGAACTCATTGAAATACGATACTAACAGCAGCAGAAGGCAGCATGAAAGAAATCTAATCACACGTACGTGCTTAATCTGTCTTTACTACATTCAGTACCTTTACGCATAAATGCCAGCGGTCTCCAATAGTGACTTGTAGGAATCGTTGTTTTAATAGACTGGAAAAGTCGTGACGTCAATGAGAGTGGGGACTTTTCCAAAAAAACGCACGTGT
Organism: Diaperis boleti; assembly: GCA_963583935.1. Classification (NCBI taxonomy): domain Eukaryota; kingdom Metazoa; phylum Arthropoda; class Insecta; order Coleoptera; family Tenebrionidae; genus Diaperis; species Diaperis boleti. The sequence continues at coordinate 55,203,790 of OY757242.1, read as the reverse complement.
CAACAGCTGGCTCGAAATAGTAAGGTTACCTGTCATTCGCTGTAATTTTTGTTCTCATGTACTTTACGTTTCGCCCAATTGTTGTTAGCTTTAACCTCCCTAGTTTGACCCACGTTGAACCATGACTTCAAAACGTGTTCTTAAACTTAGAAAATGAACGTCGATTTAAACCACTTTTACATAACCTCAAATGCTCAAAGCATGGAATGGAAAGGATGACTCATTGTTTGGAAAGGTTTTGGCTCCCCCACCAGTGCATTTACGTCACACTATTTGCCTCTATTAAGAAAAAAATAGTCGAGGTCTAATATAAGTCTAATCGATCACAGGTAAAATTTTGTCAGCTCTTTATAAAGCCTGTATATCTTTGCCAAGGAATTTTGAGAATTACTGCGGCAACTGATTGACCTCATGCCTGTTTTCGTATTTTTCTTGTTAGTATTTAGAGTTTTTTGACTTGAGAACGTCTCATATTACATATTTTCAAAAATTGGGCGAAACGAAATTTTGCCCTCATGTCCGCGGCAATTTCTCATATAGGTCTAACCTTTGCTTTTATGCCTCACCCAAAAGTTTTGCAGGTCAAAAAAAGGGAAGTAAGAGAGGGGACAAGAAAAGGGGCGGGAAAACTAAAAAAAGCATAAAACAACGACGAGGGCACTATTAAGGAATGTGGCGGGACTAAGAAACAAAAAAGATTTCTGGGACCATATGATAATAGGATTATCAGAAACATGGATAAGAGAACAAAGCTGAAAAAAAAGGAGGAATAATGATAATCGGGGTAAAAAAGGAACAGAGGAGAAAAATCAAAACAAGGGAGAAGAAGAATATACGTGGTGAGAAACACACATGTAGGCAATAGACTGATGAAGACAGCAAAGAAGAATGTATACCTCTGGGAGGAGGTTTCAACAGAAAAATCAGAGAAAGAGGAGCCAGGTATTGAAAGACAAGGCAAAAATGAATCGTGGTGCAAAGAATGTGAACAGTGAATAAATATAAGAGAATGGAAAAAGACAAGCGGCTTCCAAAAAAAAGCGGCTTCTAAAAGCGAAAAAAATATGAGAGAAGAAGAGGCCGAAGAAGGAGAGCGAAGAGTGTCGAGATAACGGTGAACGAGAGGAGAAATATTTCATGAGACTGCTAATAGAGCCGGAAAAAAGAAAGAACGAATACAGAAATAGAGATGAAAAGGAACCAAAAAGCACCAGAAGGAGAAGAAATCACGCCGGGTTGCACTATCTTAATCAACGCTTAGAGATAACAACGCCACAAAAACGTGGGTGAAAAAATTCTTGTACAGAAATAGAGATGAAAAGGAACCAAAAAGCACCAGAAGGAGAAGAAATCACGCCGGGTTGCACTATCTTAATCAACGCTTAGAGATAACAACGCCACAAAAACGTGGGTGAAAAAATTCTTGTAAGGTAGCGCCGAACTTGTTTCTTTTTTTTCTAGTCGGAATATTGGTCGAGGTGGCATCTTCACCACATTGTACTTCTAAATAAAGGGATAAAAGTTAGAAAAATCGTTCGGATTTAGTGGTGAAGATGTCCAATTAATTTTACTTGGAAGCTCTCTGCGGATCATATTTGTTAAGTGTTTAAACTCGGAAGAAAGGTAAGGAAAAATTCTTTATTGCGTGCAGACTTTGACCGTTTTTCTTTCAATCAGATAGGGAGCACCAGCAGTCACCACTAGAGATTGTTTTGCTTGTTTGTCGGTTGTATTGGTTCCACTCGTGGTCGACTAATCCACAGGGTGGCCCACTGGAAAGACAAGCTGGCGTGTTGTTCCCTGACCAAGGGTTTCTCTTTTGAGAAATTGAAGGAAAGCGTCAGCTCCAAAAACCGATAGAGAATCGTTAAAACTCAGCTCAAGATAAGTAATAGTACATTTTTTTTGTTAAGCATTCTATAGTAGTTTTTTTTGTTCGCGACATCTATTATTGTAAATTCAGCATAATATTTCTTAATCTCGTTCAACGTAATTTATACTAATTGTTCATTAGACGCATTATAATCTGTTTCATTTTTCTCTTTAGATATACATATAGTTTTATTTAACCATTTTGTTTAATTAACATTCTTCTAATTTAATATTGTATTAATCGTTTATAATCGCTGTTTTTTTAATCATTATATGACTTTGTGGGACACAACTGTATTTTTCTGTGACCTAGTCAATACCCCAATACATAAAGAAACCTTTCATTATTATTTATCTATTATCTTATATTAGAAACATTCAACAAATAGAATTCTTAGAGGGTTCGTCTTTCTTGTCCCCATTTCCATTAAATTGAATAACCACTAATTCGTACGTCACTACAGCACTAGCAATCTGTAAGGAAAACATTAAAATCAAGTTAGTAAAACATTAACTTACTTTTAGCAGTAGGTGTTTCGTAATGGGGAAAAACTTTTTCCCGGTAAAACTAACACTCTGATACTTTAAGGTTTCAATAAACCTTACAATCTAAAACAATGAATGGATAAAAGACCTGTGTGTGACAGTAGGTATGTACCAACCTCCCGATTGTAAACTTCGTCAGGAACTGATGACAGAATGTCAATAGGCTTCCTACTCTCATCGTGAATTAAACTTCCAAACAAACACAAACAAGTTACGCGTAAAAGTAAAAGAAACAACGAAATAAAATAATATATAGTTTCCAAACTGGTTGTTCCACGAAAATGCAAACTTTGAAATATTTGAAAAATAATAAAATAAAAGTTATTAAAAAAAGAGACAAGAATCAAGTAAGACATCTTATCATCTAGAAGAGAACATAAAATACACAACCGATTGTAGTCTTCGTTTATGGTGCCCCAAGTTTTTTCAGACCAGACCTTGAAAAAACTGTTAATTTTTGACAAACGAAGTTTCGACTACTTTCATATCTCTTAAACATCGAATTTTATAATTAACTTGTCGGAATCTTGCGGCGACTGCGCAACTGATTAGTATTATAAAGAGGTCTATGAAGGTCCACGAAAATGCCATCCTGGTGTTGACCATCTGAAAAATAATGCCCAGCCACGGGCTATAGTATGGCTTTATGACGTCGAAGATGACGGGGAACGACATGTTGACCATAAAGTGCTCAAAACCTTTGGAAAAGGAGTCTTTACACCGGACTGCCACACTGAGTTTGTTGGCCTGGATGACAACATGCTCCGCTGAAATAAATGTAAAAACAGCGATACAGAAAGACACGAAACGTTACCAGCTTCAAATAACAGGAATATTGATGCGATGACTTTGATTCTGTTGTTCAAATTTTTCGGCCACCCGTAAGAAAGCATTCCTTTATTGACCTCTTCCCACTTTGATATAATATCTTTCCAATCACTTGCCAGTTTCACAAAAAATATACAGGAGAGGGATCCACAGACGTAGAAAACGATGCCGTCTAAAGGTGTACATAGTATATTAGATACTGAGGCGGAAAGTATTCCATTCCTGTCGGGGGAACTACTTCTCGAGACATAGGAATGGTACTTTTGCCGAAGTTTGTATACTATTTTATTCACGATTAGGCATTCGAAATTTAATAATTAAATCTCATTACCTTGAACTTTAATTTTAGTCAAATGTTTGCACTTACATAGTGGATTTTTTGGAATTTGTACTATTACGCAATCACACTAAGGGTAATTTGTAATCTTGATTTTGTATATGTCAACTGCTCACGAGTTGCCGCGAGCTGCAGAAACAGTTTTAAAGTGATTGCCTTTATTACCAATCATACTTTTAATAATAATTTAAATTCGGGTTGCCTAGCAAAATCAGGTGAGTAATGGAATTGGAGGTCGGGAATTGGTAATTTTCCAACCTCCTTTGGAGTTGGAACGCAGTATATTACTGAACGATTATGAATAAAAAAATTACAGTTACTTCAACTTACTCATTTCAAACTGGTCGTAACCATAAATGTTCATGTGCCGTACATGTCCCAAAGCTACCAAGATTCCCCCTATGTAAGTTACAGTGGATGATAAAACTCGTAAAGAGAACCATTTCAACGGCTGTGGTCTGGCGTTCAATATTCCTTGAATGGGAAAGAACCCAAATATTTGAGCAATGACAAAAAGAAACCGTAACGATTTATGAATATTTTCTCCATCTGATAACATTTCCTCTTCCTTGTACCTTTTATAAATTAAGTAAAAATTGTACGATATCGGACACGCACATCAAAGAAACACAATTTAGTAGTGACTTTAATAAAAGCCTCCAAATCTGTTTACGCTTTTATGTAGAATGTGGAACTTTATTGAAAGCTGAAATGGATCATGCATCGACGTTATAATAGCTCCACATATTCATTTTCAAAGCTCAGGGTCCGACCCTTTTTTCAGTTGAAAGTAAACATCTATCGATAGCTTTATTCAGAAAATGTGTCTTTGTCATGACAAGTGTAATCAAAACATGTTTTGTGAATAAAAATGTATATGCTGCAACTACGAACGGTGGATATGTTTAGAACGCTGTCAGAACCAAGAAGCTCAGAGAAAATTGAATAAATTATTATTTATCAGTTTTTTAGGCAAAATATTGTTTTATATTTCTAAATACATTTTTCTTACTTACTGAAATTCTAAAACCACTTACACTAAACCACTAAATTTTAGAGATACATTGAAACAGGTCGTCTTATTTCTGCTCTGATTGATGGTAATCATGCCATTATGAAGACAATATGAGCTGATGAAGATTACTATCGATTTTATGTACTTCCTTCTTATAGCTAAATGTCCTCCCGTTTTGTTTTATCGGCCTTATACAATAACAATAACATAATGCAATATTAATTTATCTTTCAATATACCGGTTGTAATGAAAATATCTGCAAAAATATTTTTTTAAAACGCCGCCCCTGAACTACGGCAAAAATGAATACACGAATAGTCTGTAAACGCCGGAAAAACTGTAGTGATTGCAATTGCAGCATTACAACCTATCCAACTGTTTTCAATTTTTTTACTAAGCCACAGAGTCAGTATTTCGAAAAGTACAATTTCTGTATTTTCAAAAATCAGCGCTGTTTTTTTGCAACCAAAGCCATATGTTTAAAAACTTCACCCTAGTTTTCATTTTTACTCCCTATATATTTATTCCAGGTATATCCATGACACCCTGTATAATTTTTGATTCTGCCTCCCATTGGCTTGTGTCATTTTTGAAATGCTTCTTTTATTATTTTGCTTTATCGTGAATCTATCAGAAATAATTTTAAAAAGTTACGATCTTCGCCGCATCAAAATGTGATTTATAACAATACTAGCTGACCCGTCCCGGCTTCGCACGGTAATTTTATTTTATTAAGTATATTATTTACTACTTTAATAATTTAAAAAAACCGTTTCTTAGTGAGCGCCTACGTGCTAAAATAAGTAAGTGTGCAAAATTTCATTCCAATCGGTTCAGTGGATCTAGGGATTACCTCCCCCGCCCGGTTACCCCCCTGTGGAATGGAATTTTGAAAAACCTTTTCTTAGTGAGCTCATACGTGGTAAAAGAAGTAAGTGTGCAAAATTTCATTGCAATCGTTTTAGTAGATCTAGGGATTAACTCCCCCGCCCCGTTACCCCCCTTTGGAATGGAATTTTGAGAACCCGTTTCTTTGTGAGCTCATACGTGGTCAAAGAAGTGTGGAAAATTTCATTCCAATCGGTTTAGTAGATCTAGGAATTAACTCCTCCGCCCCGTTACCCCCCTTAGGGATGGAATTTGGAAAAACCGTTTCTTAGTGAGCTCATACGTGGTAAAAGAAGTAAGTGTGCAAAATTTCATTGCAATCGGTTTAGTAGATCTAGGGATTAACTCCCCCGCCCCGTTACCCCCCTTTGGAATGGAATTTTGAAAACCCGTTTCTTAGTGAGCTCATACGTGGTCAAAGAAGTAAGTGTGGAAAATTTCATTACAATCGGTTTAGTAGATCTAGGAATTAACTCCTCCGCCCCGTTACCCCCCTTAGGGATGGAATTTGGAAAAACCGTTTCTTAGTGAGCTCATACGTGGTAAAAGAAGTAAGTGTGCAAAATTTCATTGCAATGGGTTCAGTGGATACAGAGATTAACGGGGTGAGGGGTTTACCCCCCTTTGGAATGGAATTTTTTAAAACCGTTTCTTAGTGAGCGCCTACGTGGTAAAATAAGTAAGCGTGCAAAGTTTCATTGCAATCCCTTCGATGGAGCCGGAGATTTCGTGATGAGTCAATCAGTGAGTGGTATTTGGATTTTATATATATATATATATATATATATATATATATATATATGTTTTTGTACAAGTCGAGATCATTTTGTGACATTTTGTATACAAGCCGGGCTCCGTTTTAGCAAGGCGAGATCCGAAACGGACCTCAACTTGTTTCTACGTGTATATCGTGCCCAAAACGTTTAAAACAGTGTAAACAATGTTTCTGCCAATTTTAGCCCGGGTCTCATCTTGACCATTTTTATGAATTTTTATACAAATTTAGTTAGTAAACGTCTGCTGCAGAGGGCGCTGCAGTAGTATACACGGAGTTTATATATTATGCACAAAATGAGATCCAGTAGACATGGCAACGTCGACTGGTAGCCGATACAAAGCGCTGAACTGGAATATTCACTCATCGAATAACACTAATATATTTTGCAGAATAAAATTATGACTATAATTATTACCAGTTTAGAAAAAAAACAACCGTGTGCACAAAAAATTGACTGTTTAGCAACTACCCAATTTAAAGACGAAATTGTTATGTAAAATTATTGTAAGAATTTTATTATTATTAACACATAAATGGAAGCTATTTATTTGAAACAATAAAAAATACGTAAAGGCGCAGTTGGGGTCCGCGCCGTACATTTTGTCGTGAAAACGTCGCCGGGGACAAATTCTCACTTTGGATCCTAGTAAATCTTCGCAAGCTCTTTACAATGACACCTGAATTAACCTCCTAGCTAAACACATCTTCACGCTACACTAATTTATCTACAGATGACGTAAAAAAAAAATTCAGCACGACAGATATACGTACAGACATGCCCTACCCGTTGTGGGCTAAACCGTTGTTAACGAATTATTAAATAGTCTCGTAGTTATTAGCGATTAAAATCTGACAATATTTGTAACGCAAGAAAGTTTGACAGGTTATCACTGTATTTGGCGAGCGAATAGACGTCTTGATTTGATTTGATTTATTTATGGTTCAGATCTACAGTGGATATAGCACAAACACAGGCACAGTTACAAATAAAGTTCACGTCAAAATATTTTTCGGCTTTCGAAATTTCAACTTGCCAAATGGTCGTGTGAGACCGACGAATTTCAATATTTTGTTCTAAAGTTCTAAAGAGAAAATTGTTACTTACTTTTTCGCGAAAATTTCATTGTTTTCAAGGTGGTATTTCGTAAACGAAGAAATATAAAGAAAAATAGACAACGTAAATCAATTTCTGGGGTTCGAAAATATATAAAACGAGGCCAAAACAATAGTTCAAAAAAATACGCAAAGGCGCAGTGCGGGTCCGCGCCGTAGATTTTGATGTGAAAACGTCGTGGGGATAAAATTTAACTTTGGGTTCTAGTAAAACTTGAGGGGACCCAAGACAGCGGGACCCTTGAGACAAAAACCTACTACCCTAGTCGTTTCATTCACACGCGTCCCCACTATCACTACTAAAGTGTTTCACTTTGATTTCCGTTTCAGTTTTTCGGACTCGCTACAGCGCTAAAAAAAGTTTCAATTTCAAAAAGAACAAAAAAAAAGGTAAACAATTAACGAAAAAATCGCTGAACATACATAAAACTAACTAAGGAAAAATTTCTCTAGATTTACATGAGATCTCCTCATCAGCTCCTTGGTGGCAATGGGATCATCTCGACCCTTTCAAATATTCAAAATAGATCTGCAATTGACTAAGAGATCGGTGAACACACATAAAAGGAAAAAAAAAACATACATAAAGCCCAACATAGAACCTCCTCCTTTTTTGAAGTCGGTAAAAATTAGAAAATATTTGGTTTGGAAATGTCAAACAGCTCATTAGAGGACCTAAATAAATAAAATATGGTGTAATTTCGAGACGTTCAAATTTTGTATCCAATTTATGGTAAAGGCTTCTTTATCAAGTTACTTTTTAAGTCAGGTCAGGTCGGGTCAGGTAAGGTAAGGTAAGGTCAGGTCAGATCCTTTATTAAGTTACTTTTTAAGTCAGGTACTGTTCAAATTTACACAAGATCTCAAAAACAAAATAGTTAAAAATTTAAAACTGAGGTTTATAGGTTTTTAGGTTTAAATATATCGTTGTTTTATAACGCCTACTAGATGACCAGTCCCGGCTTCGCACGGTAATTTTTTTTTATTATTTAGTACTTTAATAATATTGAAAAACCATTTCTTAGTGAGCGCCTACATGGTAAAATAAGAAAGTGTTCATTGCAATCGGTTCAGTAAATTTAGAGATTAACCCCCTCACTCCGTTAATCCCCCTTAGGAATGGAATTTTTAAAAACTACTTCTTAGTGAGCGCCTACGTGGTAAACTAAGTAAGTGTGCAAAATTTCATTGCAATCGTTTGAGGAGATCCAAAGCTGAACCCCCCCTCACGCCGTTACCCCCCTCTGGAATGAATTTGAAAAAACCGTTTCTTAGTGAGCGCTTATGTGGTGGAATAAATAAGTGTGCAAAATTTCATTGCAATCGGTTCAGTGGATCCAGAGATTGACGGGGCGGAGGCCCCCGTTACCCCCTTTGGAATAGAATTTTGAACAACCGTGTTTTAGTGAGCGCCCACGTGATAAAATACGTAAGTGTGCAAAAATTTCATTGCAATCGGTTCAGTGGATCCAGACATTAACCCCCACCACCACCACCACCACGAAGTTACCCCCATTGGAATGTAATTTTGAAAAACCGTTTCTTATTGAGCGCCTAAGTGGTAAAATAAGTAAGTATGCAAAGTTTCATTGCAATCGGTTCAGTGGATCCAGAGATTTTCCACCCCCCAACCCGTTACCCCCCTTTGGAATTTAAAAAAAAACGTGTTAAAATACTTTTAAGAGATTTTAACATGTTACTGCTCAATTAAAATTCAAGGTCGTTTTCAATGTCTAACAATACCTCAAATTCTCAAATTAATAGAACATGCGTTTAATAATTCTCCTCCGCTTATTTCTGTTGAAATCAGGTTAAACTTTTGTTCGTACAAAAAAATAATACAAACAAGCGCTTTATAGACAATTTACTGTAACTTAAAATAGTTTGTGTGTAAAATATCGTTGAAATTTTAACCAAAAAGTCCTTAATCATCAAAAGAGTAAAAGAAATAAAAGTTCGGAACTGAAGCGTTTGGCTGAAATTTGGATTATTATTTATTTATTTATTTTAAAGACGTGTATTTATTCAAATATTATTTATAGTGGAACTGGTACATTTGCAGTAGCTCACAATGTCAATTGCAAATTTGTAGCCAATTTATTTATTACAAATGCGCCCCATGTGCCTACGAGTTTCTTTAACAATATTTTCCAAGTTAAAAACATTTCCGACTTTAAGAGGTTATCAGGGCTCTGAGAATCTGTAGAAATACGAAATATCTAGTTTTGTGTCTCTTACAATCATTATTTACAATATCCCCTTTTGTTCCTGCTGTTCTTGAGGATGTTATCTGCATTTCCTCATGCCATTTCAGTAATTTTTCGTAGGAAATATTGGGTCTATTAGATTATTATTTATATCACATGTGGCATCCCGTAAATAATTCCGGTAACATAAAGTTACAGGACAAAATTTTGAGGCCTGTCAGGGCAAATTATTTAACATCAAATTATTTGAAAGATTTAAATATTATTTTTGTATTTTGTAACCTCGAAATCTGATGTAAATTTGTAACTTTTTCTCATTTTGCGGGAACGAATACAAAAAACGCTGTTCAATACTCGTGTCGTGTCACTTTTAAGGGGCTCGGGCTCATTGCAGCCCTCGCCCCTGAAAAGTGTCATGACAGCGCATTCGTTTGAAATATACTATTGACGTGGAGATGTATTTTTAAAAGATTCAAAGGTACATAGGACCTCAGAAAGAAAGTGCTGTGATTTTTTCATCGAAATTCAACTTGCATAAAGAACAAAAATACGTTCCACGTGTTGTTTTACTAAACAAAACAATGGCAACGTCGCCGGACCTCACCTTATCTTATACGCCTTTAATTATACATTGTCGGATCTCGGGTTGTATTGCATTTATGACGGATCTGGTTTTGTTCGATCTTTATCACAAAATTCAAAGTGTGAAAAGGTTTCCCCTCTCTAGTAATTTGAACTCTAGATATCGCTTATAATGTTTTTATACAATATGTACTTGAAAAATCCTTTCCCTTCTGGTGGATCTCGGGTTGTCCAAGTTTTGTTCGGATCTCGACTTGATAGGAAAACGTATATATATATATATATATATATATATATATATATATATATATATATATATATATATAGATTGGTTCTTTTGTAGTATTGAAGATAAAGGAAAAAAGAAGAAATAAAATGCCACAAAGACACCAACAATAGAATAATTGCGATCAGACGCATCAGAGAACATGTATTTCTTTGATAATTTTTAAGAATAAATAATATAATCAATGCAAGATCTTAAAGGAAAAAGGATTTGTTACTCACTATTTTGGGCGCCATAAGATGCCAAAAACAGTATAGGTACTTAAAGATGTGCTTGTCCTATTAATAGAGTGTTAGTTTCGCTTATCTGTGGGCCTATAGGCCTTTTAATGGGGTCGTTCTTTCCAATTTGAGGAATTAGCCTATAGCATCTCGTAGACTATATAACATGAAGCTCTAAAACGTGTTCTGTTGTTTAATAAAGTTGTTTCGTGAGATAACAGAGCGTATCAAGAAGCGCAATTGTGATGTCATTTCGGGGGAGCCTTCTCATTGGTTCTCATTAGTCCGCGCATCTTGAATTTTGAATCTTGAATCTTTGAATTTTGTCTGGTGAATTTTTTCCCGTGTTGACGTCACATAAAGGTGCGCATTTCAAATAAGACAAATGTTTCGGATTTGTTTTACCTATTATAAACGCGTGATTTCGAATAAACAAAAAAATTGGGGAATAATATTTTTTCGTCTAATTTCTAGAAAATTGTGGAACGACCCCATTCACAAAGCTAGAATTTTCAGGAATGAAAGCTAATTCACTAAATACATTAAATCCAAATTCGTCAACAAATCGTCCTGTGCAAAAAAAAAAATTAACAATTTTACATGATTTGATTTTTCTGATATTTATTCAAAACATTCTGTGTAGCCCTTTGGCCAGAAATAAATTAATACTTTGTTGAAAAGCATTAAGTTTCCTATCTTGTGGCAACTTTAAAGTCGATTTTCTCGACTTGACGTCCGCTTAAAATTAATTACTTTATGCGATTTTCGCCGTTTCTCACCCGTTATCTCCAAATCTAAGCCCTAAATCAGTTGCCATTTATTGTGCTGCCTTTCATATTTTTGTCGCAAATAAACTAGAAACAATTATAAATGTAAAATGATGTAAAATTTCTAAATCTCGGGACCGCCGCCGCCGGGCGACGGACAGATTCTCGATCACCCTCGCTGTCTTCTCTGCGTCCCTCGCCCATCGTAATTGCATCTCAGACAGGTTTTTAAAAATGTTCGAAATTATGTGTACAATAGTGTACAATCTATTTAATATTTTTGATAATAAATAATTTTATGAATGACAATATTCAGACGGGCATTTCAATATTGGAAAAGAATCATTCTTAAATGCGTTTCTCTAGTACATTTATAATCATTGGAAACTTTGGAAGGAATAAGTACCTATATCAAAGTTATTATCCGTTTTTGAGTGAATAATTTCGATACAGCTCTGAAAATAACACTTCTTTTTTTCAATAATGGTTATCGATTAGTTGACTGGAGGATTCTTTGTGTGGCCCTTGGGCAAAAGCCTATACAAGTACTGTTATTTCTTCTACATGTCGTCACCCTCTGGAAACGGGTGGAAAGTTTGTTTAGTAGAGTTTGAATTGGCTGTAAAGCATTAAGCCAAATGTTCGAAAGACGATCTTCAGTTGGCGGTAATTTATTGAGAGATTAATATGCAGCTAAAACTCCTCGAAGATCGTTAATCTAAAATATATCTTTATTGGTTGTGTACAGCTGTATAACAAAATTATTATGGAGATTATTATTAAACGCAACAAATTATTCCCATAGTATTTAATTCGTTTGCCAGGTTACATAGTTGGCGCTGACTATGAGTTTATGTGAACAGGCCACAATTTTTTGCCTGGTGTCATTTAGTGTGAATTCACAAAACATGCGGCTGTAGAGTTCAGAAAAACCAAATTTTATCGAAGAGGTTTCACTGCACCCCGAAATGATAGGAGTATGAGCGTGTCGAACTGTCGCTTAATTAAATTAAAAGTTAGGTTAGATATAGATTCAGATGTCAAATTAATAATTGTCAGTTCGATGGCACGTTCACAGTTAAACATTATTCATCGCCAACTTCGACGCCAAATTTTAAAAAACACCCGTTATAATTCTAATGTATAATATTAGTAATAGAATCATAGTAGGTATTATTATCGCTATGTATTTAATAAGCAGTCATGGTTACCTAATACTCACTTGTTCGGTAAAAAGGTTGTCTCCCATAACCCATACTGTCAAGTATAATATGACGCTCGGTATAAAAGTCTTAATGTTCAGTACTTTTTGAAGTGTTCAGTAGATTAATGGGATGGAAATCTAAATGTTGAGTATTTTCAGACTTAAATGTTATTCGCAATGAAAAACTTTCGAGGATTTCAAGGACTGTTTCTCATGGACTACTATTTTGTCTTCCAATAAAGACCAACTAGTGATCGCCCGTCACTCGAAATTCGAGTGGTGTGTATTGGATTGGTAATCGAATCAATTAAAAAAAAGTGAATATTTACATAAATAGTGTTGACTGGTTACCATGTTACACATTACAATTTTGAAGTAAAACTTCTTTACGGACACTTGACTTGGGGAGTAAGCTGGTGAATGCCTGACGAGAGCGTTACGAAAAGTGTGATCGGGCGAAGCGAACGGAAGTTTTAATAATTAATTCATAGAAAAAATTAAAAAATAAATATCCCTCCAGATAGCCAGTGGTTCATGTTGGGTTAATGACGGTAAAGTTATAAATCTTTTTTATTAGTGTGTGAAGCAGTAGGTACCCGTAGGTACCCCTTGATGTTTTTTCTTTGAAGTAAGACTAAATCCTGTCAACATCCCGACATGTTGTACCGATGTGTACAAATCATGAATATTTTTCAAAGTGAGCTCTGTCCCTACTCTGAACATATTTTACTGCACATCAAGACGCGCAACAAAACTGGCCCAAGTTCTATATTGCTCCAGTTAATCAGCTTGTTACTTAAAACGATTCACGCTCATTTAAATCGATGACTATCGATGACTGTAATGGACCGCTTTTCCCCTAAAATGATTTGCAAATAATTAATGAACCTGTGAAATTTTTGAAAATGGAAAGTAATGTTCACAAAGAACTTGTCAATGTCTCATTTAAAAAAACAAGATGGTCGGCTGGTACTCACCTTCTTAGACGGGAACTTCTTCTTCTTGCCTTCTGCAGCTGAGCGGAGCTTTTTTTATAGAGACGCGGGAGGGGAGACGGTGACGTTGGCTAATGCGCGCGGCCTGTCGCAATGAGGTAGAGTGAGGGTCTTATCACTGTGTCCTCTTCCCAATGAGGCGACGGCGGCTCCGGGCATTACAGCAAGTCCGGGATTGCGGTATTTTTTTACTGGTCAACTTGATGCAAGAATCATCCCGGTACGACACAAGGAAGCATTTATTTTCGACAGATTACTGGTTCGTTGTTAAGGGTGAGGTCCGATGTGACAAGGGGCGGTGACTGGGGGTGGTCGTAGCGGCTCCGAGATTTTCATTCGCAGCGCGCACCGCAGTGAAAGAATTACTTTTTTTCGTGATGTTAACGGTTTGCATTTGGGCATAGGATGTGCGATCTTGGTCAAACAGTGAAACAGCGGCGGGCGAACTGACGAGATGGACCGGCCGTGACGGCGAACGCCGCTGGCTGTATTCGAATCTCGGAAAATTCAGTAACTGCGTTACAGTTACAGTATATTTTATCTATATATCTATATACCTCTATATATTAATACCTACTAGGAGTGCATTGTACTTGGTCTTTTTTTTAATAAATTTATTTTTTATTTAGTTATTTATTTTATTTATATACTGTGCAATCTGTAATATTATTGTTCTAATCGAATTCTACCGAACATGAATTTTGATACTGTGTATGAAGGAATAAAATACATAGAAGTTTTTACATATTTTACTATGCAAACATATATTTAAATACTGATGTATTTAAATACCGAACAGTTTATTACATGCCCTTATTACATAGTTTTTGAATAATGCATTTGTGTGACCAGCATTTTTAGAGGAAAGAATCTGAAGCAATGTTCTTGTGCCTGCCTCCTCATGGTTTGAAATTAATAAATTCTCCTGTAGGGAAATTTACTCCTATACTGGTAAATGTCGAAAAGATCATCGCTGTTACGAATTGGGAAGAAGACTGGAAAACATACCTAATGTGCCAAGAAGTCTTAAATGATTTGGGAGTTAAATTTGACGAGACCGTATTTAATAATTTCCATAATCTGACAATTGACAATTGACAATTGACAACCAATAAATAATATCTTTTCGATTCTTATTTTGTTTGATTTGTTTTATTTCTTAATTGTAATATGTTGTAATATTGTTTTTTTAATTCGTACTGAAAGAGAAGTGTTATTTTGAGAGCTGTCTCGAAATTATCCACCTAAAAAAGGCTAATAACTTTGATATACTTATTCCTTCCAAAGCTTCCAATTACTATAAATGTACTAGAGAAACGCATTTAAGAATGATTCTTTTCCAATATTTAAACGCCCGTCTGAATATTGTCATTCATAAAATTATTATCAAAAATATTAAAGAGAATGTACACATAATAATTTGGAACATTTTTAAAAACTTGCCTGAGATGCAATTGCGTTGGGCGAGGGACGCAGAGAAGAGAGAGGGGGTGATCGAGAATCTGTACGTACATTTATAATTGTTTCTAGTTTATAATTTTTTTGCATAGGACGATTTTTTGACGAATTCGGATTTAATGTAAGGCAGAGCAGAGCAGAGGCACAAGCTGCCTTGAGCACTAATCAGGTTACTTTGTTGCCTATTCATAGTTAATTGTGTTTAAGAAGAATTAGTATTTTTGAGTCATAGAATCTGCACATACAGGGTGACTGATAAAAAAACCTTTGACAGTGTATCTTGTTTATTATGAAGCCCATTTACACACAAAAGAAGGAAACAAGGACGTAGAGGGAATGATGATTTAAAAGTGAACACTCTGTATAAGGACAACTGAGAAATAGAATCATTGATTTTCATTAATTAAGAAGATGGTGCCAAATTTTGAATCAGTTCCGTTATTTACCCCACTTGAAACTGTATTAAAATCAGTTCATAGGACACAATGGCACCTGCGATCTAAAAAATATAATTTTTAAATTATTATTAATTTTTTTTTGTACCTACCTTTAAAATCGTAGTTTTAGTTACCCTAAACAATCCGTGACCTGTTAACGCGACAGAGTTATATTTCACTTGATACAAAAATCTCTGGATCTAAAAAACTCCAAGATATTTACCAGAAACAATTAACTTCAACGTACTTCAGTATTAACCGTGTTACCAATAATGTTAAGATAATACTGCGGCTTCTTGCTCTCAGAATTGATCGTCGCGGCATACAAATTTACACATAATATACGAACAATTACAAATGTAAAAGAGTAGACATAGTATATTTTGTCCAAAATGCCATTGCTTGGGGGTCGTCTACAAAAAACAATGAAACATTTGATAAAAACTTGGACGTTACCAGTACTGTAAGCTGTAATACAGTTGTACCAATATGATGAAAACATTGTTACCAAACGACATCAGAATAATGTTTGACATAGCATCATCCACAACTCTACACAAATTTACAATACGAGTGTAATCTTCTCGAACCGATTCCCAAGTACCCACATCCGCTTCCTGTAAAATTTGAGAATGTATTAAATTGTATTGACCACAAAGTTATTACCCGTATTTTAGTTAAATATTTGACTCGTAGCGTCACTTGTTTGAATCTAGACGTCAAGGGTAAACTTATCAAAATTATAAATAAGTCCATGAAGTTCCAAGTCACAGTGCTGAAGATGTTGGTGACCTAATAATAAAAGGACAATGTAAAGAACTTTAAACTAATATCACAACACCTGTGTAATTATTGCAAACGATATGTGATAGGGAACAACATCAAAAATTTGATCAAAACTATGCTGAAAATAAAACTGTAGCGACTGACCAAAAGTTTTCCCTGGTGGACTGTATTTAAACATAAAGGATGTAAACAAAGAGTACTCCACTAAAATACAAACATTTTTGTTTCATCTTAAAAGAAGTGTTAAAGGAACCTAAAGCCCCAGTCATGAGCACCACGGTTATCCTTTTTAATTTCTTTTGAAGATCAGAAGGGAATCCATAACGGATAGTCAGAATATGATCAAGTTGACACCACTCCTTCATTAATCTCGGCCATTTCGTTGCAACATCAAGAAATATAAGAATTGTCAGTACTGTTCCAATAAAAAATAAAAGGGTCACTACAAGGTTAATTTTAAGAATTTAACATTTTGAAATAAAAATTTAACCACCAGTTTCTCCAAAATCAACTATATCCAGGTTAATCATTTTTCTTATTTGAAAAACTATATTTAAAAGGCCCAGTTTACAGAAGAGGATAGAGTATAACGTGCGTTTTGTGTTCCATTTAAAACTTAAAGATCTGTAGTCATTGCCAGATATTCCAGATATTGGTAATATCCCAAAGTACTGTGCAAAGGTTAATATGAATTGGAGACAAGCGTGTGTTGAAGAAACTCGTTTCTCAAGTTTCATTGCGTTAATACTGTCGCAGGAACAAGGTTTCCACCAGGTGACGGATGGGGTCCGCGACTCCTCGGTGGTGAAAACGTTGCCGGAGACATCGACCGACGTCGAAGGGGGTTGTCGGTCAGAGCGGATGCTCGACCTGGTGCTCTGCGCCTCGACGTAGTGGTCCACCGGACCAGCAGGGTTTGGGGTCGACGAGTTGTTAAAGAGAAGACATCAGTTGGTTTTTGAATGCACTTTATTCAGACACAAGGTCCGAATAGAACTTCCCTTACAACCAGAAAGTGGCATGCCTTTATACCTGCGACGGGGTAAAACCCGATCGCAGGTGGCGTCCTGCTTTCTGATTGGCTGCAGTCTATTCTTGCTTAAAACTAACATTAAACGAACTTAAATCTACTTAAAACTAACATATTCTAACAGCGCGAGCGCTAATCTATACTATGATATTACTTACAACTAACCACTCGCGACCATACGCGTAAAAGACCGCGATCGCGAGAGCGCGCGATAGTGGGAGGGCCAAGCGGTAGACAGTATAAAGGTAAACCTTTAGCGGCTGGCGCCATTTACCGCTCGACTTCCGCTACTATCGCACGCTCGCTCCCTGTTGCAACTTCATGCTATGCCGCAACAGAAAGCGTGGTGTTTAAATCTAAACTTATTTAACTACTTAAAATTAAACACTACACTAACGAGAATCCGGTCGCGAATTCACTCCATACAACACACTCCCCCCTTCACCACGACCGGATTTGCGGGCGCTTCACTTTTCCCTCCGCCGGTCGGCGCGGTTCGCGCGGCGTCGCGAGTTTCTTCGCGGCTGGCCGTGAAGTCGTCCCTCCGTGTCAAGCTTCGGAGAAGGTGGAAGATGGAAGTAGAAGTGACGTCCGCGACGTCGTTCCCCGGGTTCCCAGAGGTGGATGGCCTTGGTAAATGATGCTCTGGAGTCCGCGGTTGTTCGCGGTTTTGGGGCGTGGCGAGCTAAGCTCGCGGGTTTGGCGGGCCCCTCCCGCCGTGGTTGGTCGTGGTCGGTTGGTTGGCTGGTGACGTGGGGCTGCTGGTCCGTCTCAGGAGGTTCGCAGGGGCCGTCCGGCGGTGTCTCGGTGGCTTCTGCTGATGAACTCCTGGGATGCGGTGTCGGCGATCTGAATCGCACTCGACTCAGCGGCTCGTCCCATGTCACCGTTCGTTTCGGAACGATGGTGGTCCTAATCGGTGGGAATCCCGGAGGCGTCGTGCACCAAGACGGCGGCGTCTTGAAACCAGGTGGTGGTCGTCTGACAGCCGCAGGTGTCGTTGTCGCACAAGATGAAACCTGCTGGATTAGCTGTCCAGGGTCGGCCAGGGATGTTATGGCTTCAACGTCCTCGAGGTCCTCTACACAGGGCGGTGGCTTCAGGATTGCGGATGCCTGTCCTGGCACCGCGGTGGAGGCGTCGTGGTGTCGTGGCTCCGGGATGTAGTCGGCCTCGTGGTGGACGTCTGCGGTGACCACGAACGTGTGGGCCACAGACTCGGCACCGGCGTCATCTTCGGTTTTCCTCTGGATGGCGGCGCAAGGAGTGGTGGCCTGCGTCGGGACGCTGACGTCCAGCGTAACGGTGGCGGGACTACACCTCGCCGGAAAATCGACGAACGCGCTGACCATCTCGGGCTCGTTGATTTTTTCTGGCTCGGGCTCTTGTGGGACGACTTCGTCTGGTGGTGGGACGATCTCCAGGTGCTCCGGGAGGTCGGTGAAGTCGGCTGGCGGCGGCGGGATGACTAACAAGTCCAGCACCTCGTCCACGGACATGTGTTCGAGGTAATCCCGCGGCTCGGCGGCGGTCGGCCAGATATCGCACAGCTCCTGCTGCGGATTCTGGACGGCGGCGACTTCCTCCGGTTCCGGAGCGATCGGGGTGTCGAATTCGGTGGTGGCCGCTGCTGGTGGTAATGCGGCGGCTTCGGGGACTCCGGGTACCTGGTACTCGCTACCGGGGACTACAGGGAGATAGGTCTCCACCTGCGAAGAAGTCCTCTTTGACCTGCGGTTCTGCCGCTTCTTCTTGCGCTTCTTGGGGGCGCCGCGGCCGACTCCTGGTTCGGCCGTCATGGCGCCGCAGAACTCTCGCTGCCGTGGTTTACCTCCTCGGCGCAGGTCACGGTCGGAAACCTCTTCGTTGGGCGACCCATCTTCGTTGTAGAGGTAGCCCATATCTCCGTCGTAGTCACAGCGGCCTTTTGTAGTGGTCCAGGGAGCGGGATTCTCGTCGGCGTACGGTTCGTGTTGTACACCGTACATGTCGTACTCGCCGTTGTACGCCCTTCTGAGCGCGTCGTAGACCCCTTCGACGTGCCTTTGGCCCTCCAGGAGTGGTTTAACTTCTCCTGGGACGAGGTCGATGGACCGGAGGATGTAGGTGACGCACGTTCTCTGGACTTCCTCGCCGCCGCCTTCCCGGCGGATGTAAAAGTCGACGTACCTGCGGAGGTCTTTGATGAATTCCTCGGGGTAGTCCCCGAAGGGAAACCACGGAACGCAAAAGGTCGGCGGGTCTCCAGGTCTCCAGGTCTCCAGGTTCTCGTAGGCGCACTCCTCCTCCGGATGTGACGCTTTGAGTGGCGGTACGTAGAGTTCCTTGTCGGACTCGCCGTCGTACGCCCTCTTCAGTATGACCCAGGCCTCCTGGACGTCGGTGTAACCCTCCATCTGTCGCCTCAGCCTATCTGGGATGTCGTCGATGAATCGAACGGCGATGGCGGCGTCCCTTTCCGGGTATGAGTTGTTCCACCTGAGGTAGTCTTCACATTCGTAGAAGAAGGTCCCGGGGTACGCCCCGAAGCGCAGGCGTGATGGTGGAAGACCCATAGGTTCCATCGTGCTTTTGTCGGGCCAGGTGGTACTTGGTGGTGTTGCTGATGTCTTCTGTTGTCGTATGGTCGCCCCCTACTGGTTGGTGTGGGCGGTCCTCCGTCGTAGCTGGTGCACCAGGTTGGTGCTGACTTCCTTCTCTCTCCTCTTCGACGCGGTTTTTAGTTTGGGGTTCCCCCAGGAGCCATTCTGGAGAAGTGCCCCACGTTGGGCGCCACGTGTCGCAGGAACAAGGTTTCCACCAGGTGACGGATGGGGTCCGCGACTCCTCGGTGGTGAAAACGTTGCCGGAGACATCGACCGACGTCGAAGGGGGTTGTCGGTCAGAGCGGATGCTCGACCTGGTGCTCTGCGCCTCGACGTAGTGGTCCACCGGACCAGCAGGGTTTGGGGTCGACGAGTTGTTAAAGAGAAGACATCAGTTGGTTTTTGAATGCACTTTATTCAGACACAAGGTCCGAATAGAACTTCCCTTACAACCAGAAAGTGGCATGCCTTTATACCTGCGACGGGGTAAAACCCGATCGCAGGTGGCGTCCTGCTTTCTGATTGGCTGCAGTCTATTCTTGCTTAAAACTAACATTAAACGAACTTAAATCTACTTAAAACTAACATATTCTAACAGCGCGAGCGCTAATCTATACTATGATATTACTTACAACTAACCACTCGCGACCATACGCGTAAAAGACCGCGATCGCGAGAGCGCGCGATAGTGGGAGGGCCAAGCGGTAGACAGTATAAAGGTAAACCTTTAGCGGCTGGCGCCATTTACCGCTCGACTTCCGCTACTATCGCACGCTCGCTCCCTGTTGCAACTTCATGCTATGCCGCAACAGAAAGCGTGGTGTTTAAATCTAAACTTATTTAACTACTTAAAATTAAACACTACACTAACGAGAATCCGGTCGCGAATTCACTCCATACAACAATACCAATCAGAAGAATGATCAAAGGATACAACTCCAAAGTAAGTCTGTCTAGTACATTAAATATTTAAAGAATAATTGTAACAGACAGGAGTGAATTTTAAAGAGAATGTTTTCAAAGAAAGAGATAATTTCCCACGAGGATATTATTAACGAGGAACGATTTACAAAAGATGTTACTGTTGCGAACTAAATTATAGAGTGTCGAACGCAATTGTGGTTTTCTTCACAATGCCTGGTTTATTTCATTCTTACGATGTCTGTCTCATTTGTTTTGTTTTTAAGTGTGTAAACGCCAAGTAAAAATACTAAATTGTCTCTGGAATATTTGAGGAGGTATTGAGGAAATCGAGAAAAACTGAATATGAAAACTAGTTAGATAATATGTTAATATTGTAACGTAGCCTGAGCCGGGCGGGTTCGAGGATTTAAAGAAATTTTCTGGCGCACACCGTATTTACAACTTTTATTAAAAAGACTACTAACTTTTCACAATGTACAGACTTTCACAATATCACGCGCTGATCACTTGCTCACGATGCTTCCAATAGACTGACTTGCTCCGTTGTTTGATCCCTCTTATACCGCTCCCTTCGTTCTCGATTTATTCTATTCCCGGAATCATGAGATCATGTTTCCGACGCAAAGAATTATTCTAGAATAATGAGATCAGTCTCTTGTACGAGCGTGGTACAGCATGAGATCACCGCCACAGAGTCTTCTAGAGCATCCCATGTGAACAGTTATTCCCAGACGTTCTCATGTGGACTATTCGAGATTAATTACGTTACCATACGTGGTGAGATCATCATGACATCATCCGCTTCCGGGCCGTCGCGCCGTCGTCTCACTGCCCCCCTTTTAAAGATTGTTCGTCCCGAACAATCTACTTCAATCTTGTTGATTTGTCCCGGAGTAGGGTGCCAAACGATCCAGGTGAACCACCTTCATCTTGGCTCGGGGATTGCGTTGAATCCGGTACACTACGTCGTTGATCCTCTTTACAACCGTGTACGGGCCTTCCCAACTGGGTTGTAACTTTGGGCAGCGACCTTTCTTTCGCCGAGGGTTGAACAGCCATACCAAGTCTCCATCACTGAATCCTGCCGAATTCACCCTCAGATCGTAACGCGTCTTCATCCGGTCGCTCGCCATGCGAATGTGACTGCGCGTTAGTTCATGTATACTGGACATGGCTTCCTGTAGTTCGTCTACGTAGTTTCCCACGTCCTTCCGCTCTTGTCCCGGTGATCCGTAAGCCAGATCGCATGGCAGACGCATTTCCCGTCCAAACAGGATCTTCGCCGGTGTCTGGTGGGTCGTCTCGTGAATTGCCGCTCTGTACGCCAGCAAAAACAAAGGTAGACGCCTGTCCCAGTCCCGCTGATGTTGATCGACCACCTTGGACAAGTGTTGTTCCATAGTTTTGTTGAAACGCTCGACCATTCCATCTGACTGAGGATGCAGGGGTGTCGTCCTTGTCTTCCGCACGCCCAATAGTTCGCAGACGCCCTGGAACACTCCAGATTCAAAGTTCCGCCCTTGGTCCGAGTGCATTTCCAGTGGAAGTCC
The DNA here is from genome assembly GCA_963583935.1 of Diaperis boleti. Classification (NCBI taxonomy): domain Eukaryota; kingdom Metazoa; phylum Arthropoda; class Insecta; order Coleoptera; family Tenebrionidae; genus Diaperis; species Diaperis boleti. Next base: position 55,181,380 of record OY757242.1, on the reverse strand, counting down.
GTAGCGGCAAATCCAATTTTCTACCAACGCCCTGGCAACCGTCACAGCTTCTTGATTGGGTAGGGCATAGGCTTCCGGCCACTTGCTAAAGTAGTCGATGACCACCATGATGTACTTGTTTCCCGAATCAGTGGTAGGAAACGGACCTGCCACGTCGAAGGCTATTCTCTCGAATGGTGCCCCAACGTTGTACTGCTTCATGGCTCCTCGACTACGCGTCTGTGGACCGTTGCTCGCCGCACAATTGTCACATTTTCGACACCAGCTCTCGACATCGTTTCGAACGTTCACCCAATAGAAGCGTTCACGGACTTTACCCATGGTCTTATTCACGCCCAGATGTGCGCCGGACACTCCACCGTGGATTTCTTGCAAGACCTCCTTCACGCGACACTTGGGCAAAACCAGTTGCATCGTCACCGACTTCCCGTCTGCACTCTCCCATGCTCGCTTCAGCAGGCCATTTTCCACCTTCAGTGAATCCCATTGGGCCCATAGTGCTTTTAGAGCAGGACTCTTGTCCGAAATGTCTTGCCATTGTGGTCTCTGATTTCCGTTCTCTTTGCTTTCCAAAATTGCACTAATGTCGCTATCCCCAAGTTGTTCTGCCCTCATCTCCGCCGTTGTCCACCCATCTTGAGGTTGCAGAACCAGTCTCTTTACGTCCTCGAATTCTTTGGATGCCTCTCTCCGACTGCAATGTTTGCAGTCACTCCGGCATGGCCTCCTAGAAAGTGCGTCCGCGTTCTGGTGTGATCTGCCTGGTCGGTGTTCGATTTCAAAATCATACTGTTGGAGCCTCTCCAACCATCTGGCTGTCTGTCCTTCTGGATCCTTGAGGCTTAACAGCCACCTCAACGCAGCATGATCCGTTCGAATTTTGAAGTGTTGACCGTACAGGTACTTGTGAAAATGTCCTACTGCATTTACGATCGCCAATAACTCCTTCCTCGTAACGCAGTAGTTTCTTTCCGGCTTAGAAAGCACCTTGCTATAGTATTCGATGACTTTTTCTTCGCCTTCCTGTACCTGCGAAAGGACTGCCCCGATACCATTGTTACTGGCGTCTGTATCCAGGACATACCGCCCCTTTACTCTCGGGTATGACAGAATAGGACCCGTGCACAGCGAGATCTTCAAAGTTCTAAACGCTGCTTCGCTCTCGTTATTCCAGATAAATGGAGTTTTGTCTTCCGTGAGTCTGTGCAGAGGCTTGGCAATGTCAGCAAACCCTTTGACAAATCTGCGATAGTAGGTACAGAGGCCCAAGAAGCTTCTCAGCTGGTGCTTGTCCCTTGGTCGTGGCCACTCGCGGACGGCCGCGATCTTGTCTGGGTCTGTTTGTACTCCGCTGGGCGAAACCACATGGCCCAAGAACTTCACTTCTGTCTGGAACAATCGGCATTTCTTGGGATTGAGCTGAAGGTTGGCATTCCGCAGGCGGCTGAAGATCTCTTCCAAATTTTTCAAATGTTCTTCGAAGGTTCTTCCAACTACCATGACGTCATCGAGGTACACCAAGCAGGTTTTCCATGTCAGCCCTAGCAGAACCAGTTCCATCAACCTTTCAAAAGTGGCTGGGGCGTTGCAGAGTCCAAATGGCATGACGTTAAACTGGTAGAGACCGCTTCCAGTCGAGAACGCCGTCTTCTCTTTGTCATCGGGGTGGATCTCAACTTGCCAGTAGCCGCTCTTCAAGTCCAGAGTTGAAAACCACTGCGATCCCGACAACATGCTTAGAGTGTCATCGATACGTGGCAACGGATAGCTGTCCTTCTTAGTTACATCATTCAGCCGTCTGTAGTCAACGCAAAAGCGAGTGGGGCCATCTTTCTTCGTTACCAAAACAACTGGTGACGACCACGGGCTTGAGGAGTCTTCAATTATTCCGTCTGCTTTCATTTTGTCCACCATCTGAGCCACCTCTTGGTGTTTTGCGAACGGAAGTCTTCTTGGCGGTTGTCGGATCGGAGCAACATCTCCTGTGTTGATTCTATGCTGCACCATGTTGGTTCTGCCGGTGCTTCGGTCTTCGGTAGCAAAGATGTCATTCTCCTTGCGGATAAATGCCATGGCCTTCTCTAATTGATGGTTCGTAAGGTGTTTCCAGTCTTCTAGGAAGAGCTTCTCCACACTCGTCCGCTGAGCCTCTTTTCTGTTACACTCAACAGGTTGTTCTTCGCAACGGACGACCCGTAGTACAGGATGGTATAGTCCGATCGTCTGCCCTTTCTGTAGTGTAACACGACTTTCACCTAAATTCGCTACACGGATAGGAATTCGTCCGTTAGCCTCAACGAGTGTTCTTGCTACCATGATTTGTGTTTTTTGTGTCACGTCCGGGATGGTGGTCACGTTCGGTTCTATTATTCCAGTCCGGTATCCCCCAGGGTCTTCTTCCAATTGTGCCAGCACGATCTGTTCCGAGTTCTTCTGTACACGGACCGTTTCGGAGACTATCACTTTCACTTCGTCGGCGGATGGTATCGCAGAGTGCAGGGAGATTTCTTCGTTACCAACTAGCAGCATGCGATTTTTGATGTCCAAGACGAATCCGAACTTCCTCATGATGTCAAGACCCAAGATGAAATCGTCCACTATATCAGCCACAATAACCTTGTGAACGAACTCGAAACTCCCCAACTCGAGCCTTGCCTCAACTTCTCCGAATACTCGTGCTGCTTCTCCCGTTGCTGTTTTTAGCACCAGGTCGCTCTCTGCCAATTGGAAATCTCCCAGCGGTTTGAAGATGTCGGGTCTTCCGATCGAGACGGTCGCTCCGGTGTCGACGGTCATAGAACAGCCAGCTCCGTTCATTCGACCCTCGAGCAACAGACTGTCGTTCCTTCTTCGTAACTGCGAGACGGAGATAACCCTAGGGGCTTTTGTGGGACCAGCTAGCACACGCCCCAAAGCGCTAGCTGGACTGGACTCCGGGTTCCTATGGGTCTGCTCCGGTGACCTCCTTAAACGGCAGTCTCCTCTTAGGTGGCCCACTTTCCCACAATTAAAGCATCTGGGCCTAGTGGTCGTGCTTCCGTGTCGAATTTCTTCCAACAAGGTTCTCATCATCTCGCTCATCCCTCTCAGTAAGTCGTTTCCATCCTTCGGGGGTTCCTCAGTGGTTACTGCTCGCAGACGGTGAGCCGCCGGACGACAGGCGTTTTTAGCCGCTTCGAACTCCAGGGCGTGCACGAGGGCGTCGGCGCATTTTTGATGTCTACCTAACCTCAACATTTGCTGCAGCTCACTGTCGCGGACCCCATCAATAAACGCGCTTGTTCCAAGTTGGTGGTGGAACTCGCTAGGGGCGCTTGGGTAGGCCAGATGTACCAGTCTCTCAACGTCCGCCGCAAACTTCTGCAGGCTTTCGCCATTCTTCTGAACTCGTGACTTCAGCTGCGACTGGTACACTTGGTTCAAGTGGAGGTCTCCATACCGCAGCTCGAGAGCGTTGACCACGGCGACGTAGTTCTTTTGTTCCCTCTCCGGGACGGTTTGCAGCAGCTGAAGAGCTTGTCCTCGCAAGGATAGCACCAGTGCAGTGGCTTTCTCTTCTTCACCCCAGTTGTTCATTTCCGCCGCTGCCTCGAATTGCCTCCTGTACATAAACCACGAGGTCTGGCCATCAAAAGTCGGAGGTTTTAGCCTTTGTGATGACGGCTCTGTCACGACTGACTGTCCGGTTGTCATCCTTTTCAGCTTTGTTTCCATTTCCTTGACTTTCTTTTCCAAATCTTCTTTTATCCCTTTTACGTCTTCTTTCATTTCCAGAACTTCTTCTTTTACAACTTCTTGAATTTCTAGAACTTTCCTTTCCACAACTTGAACCTTCTCTTCCACGTCTTTTTTAAAAGTGTTTTGTAAAATGTCAAGCTGTTCGAAAATCCTCTGCTGTTCCTCTTGTCGTCGATTTTCTTGTTCTTCTTTTTCTGCGTGGAGTTGTTTCAGAAGTTCCATCTGTTCTTGCTTTTCTTCTTGTCGCCTCTTTTCTTGCTCTTCTTTTTCTTCTTGTCGTCGCTTCTCTAGTTGTTCTAAAAGTGCCATTTGTTCTTTCCTTTCTTCTTGTCGTCCCTTTTCTTGTTCTTCTCTTTCTTCTTGTCGTCTCTTTTCTTGTTCTTCTCTTTCTTCTTGTCGTCTCTTTTCTTGTTCTTCTCTTTCTTCTTGTCGTCTCTTTTCTAATTGTTCTAGAAGTGCGGCCATTTGTCCTTGTAGAGCCTCCATAGTTTTACTTCTCGTGACTCTTCCAGAAGGTTGCTTTGACATGCGTCACGTACCGGTTGGTTCGATTTTTCTTCTTCTTTTTTTTTACGTCCGCTTCTTTAAATCCCACTTCTGACACCAATGTAACGTAGCCTGAGCCGGGCGGGTTCGAGGATTTAAAGAAATTTTCTGGCGCACACCGTATTTACAACTTTTATTAAAAAGACTACTAACTTTTCACAATGTACAGACTTTCACAATATCACGCGCTGATCACTTGCTCACGATGCTTCCAATAGACTGACTTGCTCCGTTGTTTGATCCCTCTTATACCGCTCCCTTCGTTCTCGATTTATTCTATTCCCGGAATCATGAGATCATGTTTCCGACGCAAAGAATTATTCTAGAATAATGAGATCAGTCTCTTGTACGAGCGTGGTACAGCATGAGATCACCGCCACAGAGTCTTCTAGAGCATCCCATGTGAACAGTTATTCCCAGACGTTCTCATGTGGACTATTCGAGATTAATTACGTTACCATACGTGGTGAGATCATCATGACATCATCCGCTTCCGGGCCGTCGCGCCGTCGTCTCAATATCAATTCCGCAACATCAAGATGTTAGATCATGAGCACTATGGGAATTGTGTAAGCTAGAGTGAAAAAAAAAAATGTCGGTTTTTGTTTGGATACCATTGTGGACCAATTTTTTTTATTATTGGAAGGTGGATTTATTTGACTTAAAAAAATATATAAAAATGCTCTCAAACAATGAAAAAATATAAACTTATACGTGAAGACTCCATCTAAAATTCTAAACAATTGCACCGCTCTTCCTCATTACTCACTGTTCTTCATTATATTCATCCATTCATCCTCTTCATTTTCTTTTTCATTCTCTTCCAGTATTTTCTTATAATAATAATCTAAGAGAGATCCTGCCACTTAATCTTAATATCACCTTCTTGTCGATCATAGTGCTTCTCAAGCAAGTCCGTAACATCCTTTAGCTTTTTTGGATTCATCTTATTTTTAAGTTCCAGTGTCTTCAACTTAAAAACACGTTCTCTTTTTTACCCCTCTTCACTAGCGGCATATATTTTGAATTTTGGTCTTCAAAATTAAAGAATTCGTTTGCAGTGAAGCAGATGGCAGTGTGATCTCGTTTCTGTATAGTTTCTGTGGTGATTCACGTTGAAGTCAGTATGCCAAAATGTGTATGATGTGGCAGTTCTTATTCTGGTCCCCACATTCATCAAAATTCAAAGAACGGAGGTACGTCAGAAGAGCTGAACCGACTTCAACAGAGCCACGTCCCGCCTGGTCTTTATTCCAGGTAAAAAATATGGGGTGTTAAATTCCAACGCAACAGAAAGAATAATAGCTTATTCGCCGTTTGAAAAATGCTTCGCCAATTATTATTGGAGTTTTTGACAGGGATGCATCTGCTGGATGTTAAAGCATGCGGTGTGCATAACAGAGTCTTCTTTTTTTGCTAGCTTCTAGAACGCTAAGAAACCCCCAAAATAGACCCGTAATACACAGACGAATCTTGGCTTGCCTACCCTGCAAGGCACTCGTTGGACAACGACCCTGAAGTTGGCAGCATCCTGCAGTGGTTGGCAACGCGCTGAACCTAGTTGGCCGTGGGTAAAGAAGAGTTGTGTCCCTTTTAGGGGGAGGTAGATAGAGGCATTACGCCCTGAACGTTCGAAGAAACAAGTTGTCATTAGTATTTTAGGGTGCTTTTTTATCTGATTTTATTCCACTATGAGTTTTCCTGTTTTTAAAGTTGAGTGTGTTTCATGTTTGTATAAATTGCATTGTCCGATGGAATTTAAATTAAAAATCGCGTGTGTCGTGCCGCCGGAAGTATTTACAGGTAACCTTTTCATTCTATCTATTTTTTATGTCCGATCCACCGTAAGGAGATGGCCCTGGAATTGACCGGCGATCGTTCCACGTCATACTAGAAATATTTAGATAAAATCTTTTCAATTTTACCGTTGTCCGGCCATCTTTCTCAGCGTCACTAATAAAACGGCCGCCATTGTGGAAGATTGTTTGTCAGATCTTGTTTATTTACTAGCTTTTGTTTAAATCATATCCACTATTGCTATTCAAACCTGGATAAATCGTTAAATAAATACTAGAATTCGTTCATTTAGTAAAGAAGCCGGATACGTCATAGCCATTAAGTGCGCGACAAACCAGTTTTCGTCTATTTGTCGACCTTGAGCACAGAATTGTCCGTGCATTGGCGTAGTTGGCGTAGTCGTTTTGGTAGTTTGCAGTCGTTTGTACACTTGTGCACGTGGTCTGTTCTATACGGTCTGTTCGTTCTTTGTTGCCTTTGTTGCAATTGCAGCGCCATTCTGTTTCGCAAGTGCAAGTGCTTATTTTACCAGTTTTGTGATTGTTTTTTTACATAAACTAAAATGAATAAAACGTGTACGCCACTGACTTTCAAACAGTATTGTCTTCTACGTCATCGTTTGGCTCCGCCCCAACTTCTTTACTAAATGAACGAGTTCTATTACAACCTAAAATGTTGTAACGTCCTGACAAATTTCTGATGTATGGGTGGTGACACAAAAAATACAGTTATGTCCCCAAAAGTCATATAATGAACAAATAATAAATAATTACAGAAACTTTCTTTACAACTAAACAATATTAAAATAACGTTCTGATGATTAAAATTAAATTGACTGGTAACAAGTTGGTTAAATAATTAAATCTATATGAATGTTGAAATGAAATGTAACGAATTAAAATTATGTATATTGTACTACTCTTAAAGGTTAAATTACATTGAAATACTGACGCGATATTAAAAAAAAATAGATGAAATGTTTAACAAATAAAATAAATTACTACCTATCTTCTGAGCCTTTCAACCGTTTTCTGCTGGCTTTGGAGCTGACGTGTTCTTACAAATACTTTTCGTGCGATCCTGGCAGTCAACCGTATGGATTTTCTGAGTCCACGTGTGGATTACGTCAGTCCAGGAAAAAATCACGAGTGGAAATACTCAGCAGCTATTCCAAATAAAGGTGATACAAGAAACAATTCTACGGTGAATGCTGGTGGATCTGCCTATTTGATTGAGAGAGAATAGTCAAAGTCTGCACGCAATAAAGTAGTTTTTCTTACCTCTTTTTCCTTCGAATCAACACCTAATCGATACATCCGCTAATGCGATTTAGTTATAAAATTGACTAAACATCTCAATCGTATAATCCGCACTAGGGTTCCGCTTTTTCTTTCATTGTCTGACGATCACTGGCCAACCTTCTAATGTTCGCGGTTTATTTCAGATTTTCAACGTTTGTTGACGTCATTGACATTTCATTTCATGTTCAAAGTCAAAAAGTGGCGCTAATGTAAGAATGGGTTATCACAACAAATTATTGGGTCGCGGTCGGTTTTAATACACGTTGCTATTTAAGAAAAAAAATCTAATGGGGTTAGATCTGGGGACCTAGCCGGCCATTCTTTTGGACCTCTTCTTCCTAGCCATCTTCTTGGGAACACTTTGTCCAAATAACGCCGCACATTAAGGGCGTTGTGTGGTGGAGCACCATCCTGTTGCAACCAGATATTATTATTTAGAAGTTCGTTTATTATTATTTTAATCAGAGAAAAACAGTTTGGACACAATTATTATGTATCTATTCAGAACTTGTAAACTTTTTATTGGTATCTCTATTGTTTTTTCTTAAATTCCAATAACATTAGACAGCTATGTTAATTTTTTTTAAATTTACCAAGTTGAACTATGGCGTCATTTTTATTCACTTTTCCCTTGTGTAACCTATTAAGTATTTGATAACGTTGAAATCAGAATAAAAAATTCTATGCGAATGTAAAATAAAAAATACAGGTTGCCATTAACTGTCAAAAAAACGAATGAAAAAAAAACACGTTCCTCGGATGTGCTTTAATTAACCTTTGTTTGGCACTGCGCGTGCGCGTAGTTGCGCCCCTCATGCGCAATGATGGGGAGGGAGAGAGCGGCCCACGCGTAGTCCGGGGGTTGTGTTTTTGTACAGATCAGTTAAGCAATAAATTCACTTAAGAGGGTTCTCCAGTGGCAGGTACATTTCTGCCGGTCGAAGTACATTTTTCCGCAATATCTTTTTTTTAATCTAAAAATTTCAAAAAATCGCTTTGTAGCTGCAAAGATCTATATTTTATCAACACGCCTACAAAATTTCAACGAAAAATCTTCAAAAATAAAAAAGTTACATTCAATGCCGCACATTTTTGTACATTTTTGCGCGCCGTTGAATATAACTTTTCTATTTTTGAAGATTTTTTGTTGAAATTTTGTGGGCGTATTGATAAAATATAGATCTTTGCAGCTACAGAGCGATTTTTTTGAAAATTGTAAATTAAAAAAATATATTGCGGGAAAATGTACTTCGACCGGCAGAAATCTACCTGCCACTGGAGAACCCTCTTAAGAACACAACGTAGTTTACTTTCCGCTGACTATACACATCATCAACATAAAATGGTCCTTCGAGCCGGATCAGCGGCTAAGGTTTAAGTGAATTCAACATCAACCCTGCGTGGTTACATCATCATCCCTGAGGGATTCATCATCAACCCCGAGTGGTTTCAACGCATCCAGCCTTCAAGATCAAATCGTCATCCCTGAGGGAATTCATCATCGACCCTGTGTGGTTTCAACGCATCTATCCTTCGTGGTTAAATCATCATTGCTGAAGCAATTCAACATCAACCCTGTGTGGATTCAACGAGACATTCTGCACGTGCGAGGCAAAATTCCGACCCCCAACGCAGAACACGTGGAAGTCCAACGTTGGAAGCATTTCGGAAACCAGTCATCGACGGAGTGGAAAAGGTCAGTTCTGTTTTTATCTAGGAGAGTTGCATTTTCTCATTGTCAAAAATGCCGGATCACGACGTATTCGCGGACAAATTTTTACTGTTAGTAGGGAATTTAAACGAGCAATATGAATTTATTAGCAAATATTCGAGTTCTACCGGTCGAATTCACGAAGTAAAACGTCGCCTACGAGATGTGGAGAGTCTACACGTTCAATTTAAAGAAATTGTAGCATATTATGCGTCAACGTCACTCGTTATATGGGATGAGCAAAACAATGAAAATGCCGAATACAAATTTCAGGAAATTCAAAATAAACTTTACGCGGTTTTGGGGTCATTTGACGAGATAATTGAGATAAATATAAACAGTTCTTCTTCCCGCTCTTCTGCATCAAATGTAAATCAAACAAATTCAGTACGGCTTTACAATAAACGCGTAGTTCACGTGGCTAAATTTCAAAAAACCACCGTTGTGACTTCATGCTTTTTTTTGTAAAAAGAATCACACAATTTTCACATGCAGCGACTTCCTTTCTCTAAGTATTGAAGATCGAGTGCAACAGATTAAAAAGTTGAAGAGATGTCTTAATTGTTTTAGAATTAATCATTTTGAGAAAGATTGTGTTAGTTCTAAATGTAAACTTTGCAACGAATCTCACCACACTTTATTATCGGGTGTCTAAATAAAAATGTGGTCAAGATTGCCATGAAACAAAAGCGGTTCACATTCGGCACGTCGTAGCCAAAATCTGTCAATGTTAAAGTGTCAAAAATTAAAGTTTCAGTTCTTTAATTATCGAAAAATGCCTTTTACACTTGAACAAAAGACATTCATGGTTGAAAGTTATTTCCGAAACGGGCGAAGAATAAATGGAGAATGGTCTTATTCCACTCATCACTGTTTAGAAGAATTTCAAACCCAGTTTCCAGAAATTTGCGGTAGATTACAAATCTTTTAATGAATGTGTCAATCGTAGTGTAAACTTATTTCGTGAGACTGGATCCTTAATAAGAAAACTCGGAATTGGACTTCCAACGAAAAGGACTGCACATGTTCTTGATGATATTGAACAAATTATGGCGGAGGAACCTCGAACTTCCCTTCGTCGTCTATCTCAACAGGTCCATAATTGTATTGAGACGTGCCGGACCATTTTCAAAAAGCATTTAGATTTGTACCCATACCCTGTGACATCCGTGCCTGAGCTCCTGCCACTGGATTCCCCTCAACGATTAACTTTTTGCCAGTGGCTTCAAAATACGCTAGCAAATGATGAAGCCACTTTAAATAAAACCTTTTTTATTGACGAAGCTCAGTTTTACAAAACAGGACATGTAGACTCGCAAAATATGCGAATTTGGTCTGCAGAACCCCCATATATTTGTCGAGACCTCTATGCATCCTGGACTGTGGGCAGCGATCAGCGGTAAGAGAGTAATAGGTCCAATCTTTTTTCAAGGTAAAGTAAAAAAAGTAACTAAAACATACTGATTATTTCAACTTCAGTAACATAAACGCGGTTCGTTACCAAACCGAAATCTTGCAGCCTTTCTTTGAAGCATTACATGATGATGAATTGCAAGAAGGGTATATGCAGCAGGATGGGGCAACAGCTCATTGGACAGTAGGATCAATTACTCTATAAAAATAATTTTATATAGAATATTTTGATGATAGGGTAATTAGCCGCAACACAAATACTCCATGGCCCTCAAATGCTCCAAAATGTCTTGAACGGATTTAGAAGAAGAGTTGTGCGTTGTCAAGAAGCAGAGGAAGGGCGTTTTGAACACCTTATTTAATAAAGAGTTCTTCGTTTGTATTTCATTTTTGATGTTTTGATTGTTGTTAATCGTTGAGGGGCATCCAGTGGCAGGAGTTCAGGCACGGATGTCACGCGGTATGGGTATAAATTTAAATTCTTTTTGAGAATGGTCCGGCACGCCTTAACACAAATATGGACCTGTTGAGATAGACGACGAAGGGAAGTTCGAGGTTCCTCCACCATAATTTGTTCAATATCATCAAGAACATGTGCAGTCCTTGTCGTTGGCCGTCCAATTCCGGGTTTTCTTGTTAAGGATCCAGTCTCACGAAATAAGTTTACACTACGATTGAGACATTCATTAAAAGATTTGTAATCTACCGCAAATTTCTGGAAACTGGGTTTGAAATTCTTCTAAACAGTGATGAGTGCAATAAGACCATTCTCCATTTATTCTTCGCCCGTTTCGGAAATAACTTTCAACCATGAATGTCTTTTGTTCAAGTGTAAAAGGCATTTTTTGATAATTAAAGAACTGAGGGCCCAATTTTAAGTTACCGAGATAAACCGAGGCGGCAGAGCAAAGTTGCGCCACCGATTTGCTTCGCTCTTATCCCACCTTGCTTCCTTGGTTACGACGCGATTTTATGTTCCAAAATACCTTGGACGCAGCGGCGGGATAACTTTGCCGCCGATGCTGTCATTTGTTTTGAAAAAACTTAGGTTAGATATGTGATCTGTCATCACCTATGTGAAAGTTGCTCATTCCTTTTGAGCGGTAAATTATGGAAAATACAAGGTACCGTGTTTAATCCATTTTATGAGTTATAAATATGCAATATATGCGTTACAGTGCGTCAAAAAAACGCGATGTAGAAGAAAAAATTCTTCAGTTTGTTGGGGAGCAGTGCTGAGGAGATACGAGAGGGCATCGACCCTAATAGGGCAAAAGGTATGTAACAAATGTTATTACTGCTGATTTTAATAATGTATTTTATAAACTTTACACATAATATTTCATTTGTGACATTATTCTCATCCACAATGATTGAGCAAATTTAACACAAATATAATAATAAATCATTTCAGTCCCAGTTCAAAATCGTCCACATCGCAGGCTGCAGACGAAATCTTTGACGTGACGTCCAACAAAGGAATTGACTTCAAAATATAGAAGCCACCCTCACCAGATTGGAGGCGACATTCAACAGTTTCTTCCAAAATTATCTGGACCTGAAGCAAAGAGAGGTAGAGCTGCTTGAACGACAGCAACCTACAACAAAAAAGAGAAAAAATGAGAATGCATAATTTTTGTTAATACATATTAAATATCTCAAGTTAAAAGTGGTTTTTTAGTATCGCCAATTTAGTAACTTTCTTGTATCAAAAGTCTCTAGTGGAACCACGGGGAGGCTGATGATCTGCCACCAGAGTGGAAAGGAAATATGGGGAATAAGGGTGGGTTCGACTTTAATGACAATAAAGTACTTAATTAGCAAATTACATTTTTTAATGATTATTTAATTAATTTTACGTACCCAACATACTTATTTGGAAATTCAGTTTCATGTTGTGTGATTCCAAACCTGTAGAACGCTTCTTTTACTTTGTTGTAGTCTCCAGCTCCTGGAAAACAAATAAATTGGGGCGAACGAATGATTGATACCTTCGTTACTTCCCTGATAGCATGACAAGTCGACGATTATGAAATCCTTCGACTACTGACCATGTGTTCCCGTGGCATAAACTGGTGTGGCATAATATTGAAGTGCTACATACAGTTTTTGCATAGGTGTTAAATGCCGACGCCGTCCTTTTCTTGTATTTCTTGTTAGATCTCCCGAAATGAGGTTATATACAAACAAAAATACTCTTCGATCTAACCGGGTTCGTTGAAAAAGCAATCTCTCCGAAATTTCATCGATTGTAAAGGGCACATGATGTAAAATTTGTTGGCCACCACCATCACTGGAGGATTCACTTGAATCGGCAAAAATTACAGCACAAAAATGACAACTCCCGCCATGTCGTCGAGGTTAGAATGCAGGATGCAACACAAATGCAAACCGTTATGTCAGCTCGATGCGGCGACGCAAACCGGGGTGGCAAATCGAGGACTTAACTTGAACTTAAAATTGGGTTCTGTCAATTTACGTAGGTGGCAACCGTTTGCGCCGGCGGCAGTGACAACTTAAAATCGACCCCTGAAACTTTAATTTTTGACACTTTAACATTGACAGATTTTGGCTACCACAGATTTTGGCTACGACGTGCCAAATGTGAACCGCTTTTGTTTCATGGCAATCTTGACCACATTTTTATTTAGACACCCGATACATTATTCAGCCCCTGTCACTGACCAGCAGCCTATTACCGAAAACATAACTGCAGAAACTGAAATTGCACAATGCAATTTTGTGAATTCATCAAATGTTTTATTGTCGACGGCATTTATTCAGGTTCAGGGTCCAGACGGGAAAACAAAAGACTGTCGGGTTCTATTGGACAATGGTAGCCAGTCTCACTTAATCACCAAAGGCCTGTGCGAATTTTTGAATTTGAAACTAAATCCAACAAATATAACACTTTTAGGTATAAATGGGCAGTCATCTATAAACAATGCCACAACAGTTAAAATCAAAAGTAAAGCCTCTTATTTTGAGACGGAAATTAAATGCCTAGTAGTGTCAAAGATTACAGAACTTTTACCGTCACATCAATTTAATATTCGAGATTTTCAATTACCCCCAAATGTTATTTTAGCGGACCCATTTGTCAACCAAACGAAACCAATTGATTTATTGCTAGGAGCCGAAATCTTTCTTGACCTTTTATTACATGGCAAAATCGTTTTGGGCAAAAACAAGCCAACTCTTCAAAATTTGCTTTTAAAAAAAAGAGAACCGACTTCAAAAAGTGAAAAATAATTGAATACATGTATTATTACATGTACTACCCAATGACCTGTCTGAAGTCGGTGCCAAGCCAAATGGGTACAGCAACTGGGGATTGACAATCGAGACAATTATCCATTAGCACATGAAACCATTATAAACTGCATGTATGTTGCCGACGCTCTTTTTGGTGCGGAATCAATTGACAAATTACTCAAAATTAAGAACGAACTTGAAACAGTCCTTTCAAAGGGCGGTTTCAAACTAAGTAAGTGGCGCTCCAATTGTCTCGAGGTTCTTGACGATGCTTCAAAAACACACTGCACCATAATCGATAAACAAGCAGATAAAAAGACGCTTGGCATTTCTTGGGACAATGAGGAGGATATTTTTTCTTATAAAACATTCAATTTTTCCTTGCCAAATAAAACTACAAAACGCGCAGTCATGAGTTCTATTGCCCAATTGTTCGATCCAATTGGTCTTCTCATTCCGGTTGTTACCAAGGCAAAAATAATAATGCAGCGCCTTTGGTTGGAACAAATCAATTGTGATGATGAAATTCCAGAATCAATCAACAAGGTATGGACATCATTTGTTCATGAATTATCTGACTTAGACAAACTTCAATTTCCTAGAGGTGTGATTTGTCAAGATCCCATTAGAGTTGAACTTCATGGTTTTTGTGATAGTTCCGAAAAAGCATACGGAAGCTGCATTTTTGTCAGATCAATTGACACTCAGTTAAATATACATGTTCAATTGTTAGCGGCTAAGTCTCGTGTAAGCCCTCTCAAAACTTTGATTATTCCTCGCCTCTAACTCTGTGGAGCTGTTCTCTTGGCTCGATTGATGAATAAAGTCGCGAAAATTCTGAACATTCTTCCAGAACACTGCTGGTACTGGTGCGATTCTCAAGTGGTATTGGCATGGTTAGCAGTTGAACCTCAAAATTGGAAAACGTTTATTGCAAACAGAACCTGTGAAATTCACCATTTAACACAGGTTTCTCATTGGGGTCACGTAAAGGGTACTGAAAATCCTGCGGACTTAATTACCCGTGGCGCTTCTCCCAAGGAGGTTGCCAAACGCGCTATATGGTTTACCGGACCCAGTTGGTTGCACGACTTCTCTACAAAATTTTGTGAAACTAATGGTACAAAGCGAAGCATTTTCCCAAGAAATTGCCCAGCTTAAAGAACGGAAATGCGTTGGCGGTTCACTTTTGCCCTTAAATCCTTTTTTAGACGAAAACAACCTGCTCAGGGTGGGGGGTAGATTAAACAATGCTTTAATTTCTTATGAGAAAAAGCACCCCATTATATTACCTAAACATTTTGTAACAGAATTGCTTATTGAAGAAACTCATTGTCAACAGTTACATGCGGGCCAAACTGGTACACTTGCTCATATAAGACAAACGTTTTGGCCAATTTCGGGCAGGAACCAGGTTCGTAAGGTTATTCGTAGATGTATTAGCTGTTATAAATTGAAACCACAACCATATAGCCAAATAATGGGTAACTTACCAAATGAAAGAATTACACCGGCTCGCCCTTTTTTGAAAATAGGTGTCGATTTCGGTGGCCCTCTTTATGTGAAGGAGGGTAGAGGAAGGGGAAGAAGAACTGTGAAAGCGTATATAGGTTTATTTGTTTGCTTATGTACTAAAGCTGTCCATTTGGAGTTAGTGGGCGACCTCACTACAGATTCTTTTTTAAATGCATTGAAGCGAATTATGTCCCGCTGGGGAATTGTTAATTTTATCGTAAGCGATAACGCTACAAATTTTACGGACACTGATCGGGAATTTCGTCAATGTTTACAGCAACCGGAATTACAAAAAAAAAACTAAAACTACATGATATTAAAAACAAGAAGAATGTCCTTAAATCCAAGTTGAGTAAATTTAAATTAAAATTTAAATATATCTATGTCGAACTCCACAAACTTTAATAACTGAAGGATTACTAATGGTACATGTTTCGGCAGAATGCTTCTGCCATCATCAGCCCTAATTTAACAAGAGATTAATGATACAATTGATGAATTACAAGAGGGGTTCTTACCTTAAAGAATATAAAAATTATGACATTGACGTAATTTTGAATTAAATTTGACGTTTTCAAAGGGTTACATGATTTTTAAAAGATTTCGTAAAAACAACATTTTATAAATGTAAAAATTAAAAATGGATCAAAGAGAATCTGGTAAGTTTGTTTGAGTGAAAAATTAAAATAGTGAATTAATAATGGGATTATTGAAGTTATTCTGTTCATTTAAACAAGATCTGTTTTCCAGTTTCAAGGCTTTCCTTATTTCCAAAGTCTCGAGAAAATCTAATTTCCGGCCTTTATTGCATTTATGAATCAATTTGGAATTTGATGGTGAAAAACTATGTTTCGTTATTAATATATGATTGGCGAAAGAAGAAGGTGTTGATGGTGGAGGATCAAGATCTGTGTTGTTATAGATGTGCCTGAAATGTTCTTTAATACGGTCTGATATTTTGCGACCTGTCTGACCTATGTAGAATGACTCACAAGTAGAGCAGCTTAATTTGTATACACCTGATGATGATTTGTAATCTAATGGATCTTTATTTTTAATAAAAAATCTGGATAAGTTGTTATCTGTTTTAAATGAAACTTTAAAACCGTTTTTCTTAAGTATTTTAGAACATTTCTCTGAGACGACGCCAAAATATGTTAATGAATTTGAAAAGGAAATTGTTTCTGAAGGATTTTTAACCAAGTAGTGTGTGTACTTGAATTTGTTACAGTATCTATAGTATAATTTATTTATAGTTTTTAAAGAATATCCATTATTTGAAGCGATTTGTTTAATGTTATTAAGTTCTGTTTGAAAAGATGAATCTGATAGTGGTATAGAAAATAATCGGTGGAAAAAGGAATGAAAAGCTGCAAATTTATGGGAAACAGGGTGACAAGAGTCAAAAGGTATTACGCAATCTGTGATACTAGGTTTTCTATAAATGTCAAATTCAAAACTATTATTATTTCTAGTGATTAACAAGTCTAAAAAGGGGATTTGGGAATTGATTTCAATTTCAGGCTTAGCAATGGGCTCTAATTTGTCACCTCTTTTAGCAGAAATATTCATGAATAACTTGGAAGATCAGTTTTTAACTTCTTCACCTTTTAAAGATCATTTTCTCTTTTGGTACAGATATGTAGATGACATAATTGTTTTATTCAAAGGATCTGATTCTGAACTTGATAACGCACTCAGCAACTTAAATTCTTTAAACCAATCCATTAAATTCACCGTTGAAATTGAAATCAATTCCCAAATCCCCTTTTTAGACTTGTTAATCACTAGAAATAATAATAGTTTTGAATTTGACATTTATAGAAAACCTAGTATCACAGATTGCGTAATACCTTTTGACTCTTGTCACCCTGTTTCCCATAAATTTGCAGCTTTTCATTCCTTTTTCCACCGATTATTTTCTATACCACTATCAGATTCATCTTTTCAAACAGAACTTAATAACATTAAACAAATCGCTTCAAATAATGGATATTCTTTAAAAACTATAAATAAATTATACTATAGATACTGTAACAAATTCAAGTACACACACTACTTGGTTAAAAATCCTTCAGAAACAATTTCCTTTTCAAATTCATTAACATATTTTGGCGTCGTCTCAGAGAAATGTTCTAAAATACTTAAGAAAAACGGTTTTAAAGTTTCATTTAAAACAGATAACAACTTATCCAGATTTTTTATTAAAAATAAAGATCCATTAGATTACAAATCATCATCAGGTGTATACAAATTAAGCTGCTCTACTTGTGAGTCATTCTACATAGGTCAGACAGGTCGCAAAATATCAGACCGTATTAAAGAACATTTCAGGCACATCTATAACAACACAGATCTTGATCCTCCACCATCAACACCTTCTTCTTTCGTCAATCATATATTAATAACGAAACATAGTTTTTCACCATCAAATTCCAAATTGATTCATAAATGCAATAAAGGCCGGAAATTAGATTTTCTCGAGACTTTGGAAATAAGGAAAGCCTTGAAACTGGAAAACAGATCTTGTTTAAATGAACAGAATAACTTCAATAATCCCATTATTAATTCACTATTTTAATTTTTCACTCAAACAAACTTACCAGATTCTCTTTGATCCATTTTTAATTTTTACATTTATAAAATGTTGTTTTTACGAAATCTTTTAAAAATCATGTAACCCTTTGAAAACGTCAAATTTAATTCAAAATTACGTCAATGTCATAATTTTTATATTCTTTAAGGTAAGAACCCCTCTTGTAATTCATCAATTGTATCATTAATCTCTTGTTAAATTAGGGCTGATGATGGCAGAAGCATTCTGCCGAAACATGTACCATTAGTAATCCTTCAGTTATTAAAGTTTGTGGAGTTCGACATAGATATATTTAAATTTTAATTTACATGATATTAATTGGAAATTCATTCCCCCTCGCTCTCCTCATTTCGCGGGCCTGGCGGAAGCAGGTATTAAATCGGTTAAAACTCATATTAAACGCGTGATCGGGGAAAATCATTTGACGTATGAGGAAATGTATTCTCTTTTACTAAGGATAGAGGCTGTCCTGAATTCACGTCCCTGTCCAACGACGTCAACGACCTCACTGCCCTCACTCCGGGGCATTTTCTCATCGGTCATGAGATCACGGCACCTGTGGAAGCGGATCACACCGAGGTCGCTATCAACCGGTTATCTCGTTGGGAACTTGTTGAGGCCTGTCGCCAACATTTTTGGAAACGCTGTTCAACAGAATATCTTAACACATTGCAGTCGAGGTCAAAATGGCAAACTGCCTCTTCTAAGGTTCCTGAGGTTGGCACCATGGTTTTAATAAAGGAGGACAATTTACCCCCTTTACAATGGCGACTAGGACGTATCGTGGAGTTGCATCCAGGGAAGGACAAATTTGTTAGGGTGGTGACTGTGAAGTGTCAAAGTGGAGTTTTCAAACGCTCAATAACTAAATTATGCGCACTGCCGATTGAAACCTAAGAGTTCAAACTTCGAATGGACGATAGTGAAGAACTTATTTGTTTTTTTTTTGTGTATACTTTTAAGCTTATTTAGTCTTATATTTATTTTTGCTTGTTTTTTTTTTCCTTTCTTTTTTTTGTAAATGTTTTTTTTGTTTGTTGTCTTTTTTTTTGTAAATGTTTTTGTTTGTTTGTTGAACCATGTTTCACCTGATTCAAGGTGGGGGGTATATGTTTGGCACTGCGCGTGCGCATAGTTGCGCCCCTCATGCGCAATGATGGGGAGGGAGAGAGCGGCCCACGCGTAGTCCGGGGGTTGTGTTTTTGTACAGATCAGTTAAGCAATAAATTCACTTAAGAACACAACGTAGTTTACTGTCCGCTGACTATACATATCATCAACAACCTTACCACATGCTTTTTAAGTTTTATTTCTAGTGCAAATGCTAACGGAGTTAAACTTAATTTCCACACTGTATATAAAATTCCGGTGTGCGTGTGTTCGTAATTCTTTTCCTCCTAAACGACTTGACCGATTTTTATGAAATTTTGTGTGTGTGTTTGAGTGGATCCCTGGATGGTTCTTAGCTCCAGTTGGACCCGGTAGGTGGCGCTGTTGTCGCGATCTAGCATTTTTCTTTTAATTTTCCGAACGATTTTGATGATTTTTTTTTTTGTACTTATGGGATCACCTGGATGGTTCTTAGCCACAGTTGGACCCGATAGGTGGCGCTACTGTCGAGATTGATGATGAGTTTTTGTATTTATGGAGTCACCTGGATGGTTCTTAGCGAAATCGAGTACTGTTAGATAAAAATGTCATAGTGACCATCAGGTCAAATCGGATGAGATGTGATTTACTTAATTTTTTGGGGTGTGGCAATGCGCGCTTGTATAATATAAAAATAATAGAATACATAAATACGACACATTTTTTTATTTCACCATAAATTACTATTCAGTTTACAGTACCTAATAAGTGATTCTGGTAACAGCTACTTAGCTACTTTATCCAAACAAAGAAATAGAATTGGTGCCCATTTCAAATTCATAATTCTTCAATGTAACCAAATTTAATCATTTCTTGTAGTGTAATTGTTCCAACACCGATCAAAATGCATGCTTTCTCCAGCGTTCAAAGAATATGTATCAAATTGTATCAAAGCAAGTTCATAAGTAACCATAACCCCAGTAAACTGAAAATTATCGTAAGAATCGATACCGATACAAAATATCTCAATACCGTTATCAGCAACCCCTTTGTTATCTTGAAGAAATTGTTGGCTGATATCACAATTTCATTTCGATTGACTTGCTCAATCAAGCGTTCGAGCTGAAAGTAGCCAATATAGTAAGATACTGTTAACACAGTTACATCATACTTTGCTGGTAAAACATGATGACGGTAAAGAGAACAGTAAAGGTAGAAGCTTTTTATTTTCAACACTCACAGCGGCACCGTATAGAGTTACTCCTATTAATTTCAATGCCAAAAGTGTGAAAGATACTATATAGTATATTTTCCTTAAAGGGCTATTCAGACGTTTCATGCTACCAAATAGTTGTGTTATCAGAAAATACAAGTTGGTGGCATAGGATAGTATTAAAATCGATGAAAGCTTCTTGTTTAGTAAACTGACTAGAGTGTACAGCTCGTAATGTTCTTGTCGCATTTCTTCCCACAGTTCTTGTTTTCTGGTCTAGTGATTAGACGCTTATTATGAAATAAGTGATTTTATGGTATATTGAAACACTAGTTTTGTAAAACTTATATTAATTGTAAGACACGAGTTCAGGTTTGCAGCACGACTGCCGTAGGCAGGAGTGCTGTAAAGTACGAGTGCTCTTAAGTTTTACAAAACGAGTTTTTCATATTATTTTTTCTAATTTGCATATTAATTAAAATCAATTTTGGTAATTATTTAGCGAATTTCACACTGAGATTTCGACATTTCGTTCAGTGCAGGGTTCAGTGTATATTACCAAAATAATGGCTTATTAACGCACTCAAAATGCATGCGTTAATAGCTTTGTTAACCAGCAAATTAGAAAAAAAAATTACCTTATTATCGACCAAGAGTTCTACTTTTGTTACAAATTGTTTGATTCTCATTGCCAGAGCTGTACTAAGTAACATTATAAAGACATCTACAAACGTCCAAGCAAAGGCACTTCTAACTGTTAACATGTGAATGAATACTGCCTTCCATGGAGCATACTCTAAGAAATCCTGAAATATTGGAAAAAATCGATATACATAATGTTGTCTAAACTTGTCTTCAGTAAAGCCACATTTAGTAGTTATTTCTGAAATTAGACAAAACTGCACCAAGACATTTTCAACTAGAACCAAGAAGGTTAATGAATAAATGATGAACTAACTTTATTTTACCTGCAGCTATAGTAATATAAATCATTGTAATGATATTAATTTTTCTTCTCAAGTTATTTTTTAAACCAAAATTCCCCGTTAGTATTTCAACACGACTCCACTTATTTATTAAGCGTGGCCAATCTCGTGCGAATTTAATGAACAAGATGTTACATAGTACTCCAGATGAGTAAAAAGATAAATTTGCTGCAACATTCCATCTGAGACGAACTAAAATTATTTTTTGGACTTACTGGTTAGTCTCGCAGATGCCGGTAGATACAGTATTTTGTACAATTCGACGGCAAAAAATAAAATAAAACATGTCAGCCAAGTAAAGGAATAGATAAGTTTAAGGGAGAACCAAGAAAATCGTAAATTTTCACTCTGAGGGTTGTAGATTCCAGAAACAGGAAAGTATCCCCAAATTTGTAACAGAAACAAGGGAAATTTCATTGAAGACTGAATTTTGACATGCGGTTTTATTGCTACGAACTTCATTTTGTTGAGACGAAAAAGTGTGTGAATCCTTTGAAATTTGAAATTTATTTATATAGCGTAGAAATAAAACAACTTGTTTGTTTTAGTAGAAATTTATTAATAAAATATATGTTTAATGGAGTGTAAGTTGGAAGAAAACATGATTACATTAAAAATAGTTCACTGTTTTGAAGTACTAAATGCCAATAAACACTCCGAAAACATTGATGGTAAATATTATCGGCTTCAATTAATCTTAATTACACTGAAAGAAATCGTGACATGTAATTCAAACGAACACTTTGGTATAGGTGAATTTTAAAGCAGGACTATTAACTTTGTTAGAAGTAATAATGATTGATTACAGCGTACTGACCAATTCCTGTAGAGGTTAAATTTGTTGGCCCTATAAAAAGTTCTGTTTAATCTAAAATATGGATAGTACGAGTAAAAAATTAAAAATGCTCTAATGTATTTTCCAGTGGCGGCTCGTGGTTCGTGGTTCATTTTACAGGAGGATCATTTCGAATTTTAGCTGTATGTTTATAAGGAAAAAATAATGCGTTTAAAAAATATAAATTTAACAGTCTATTATTTTACTTAAAATGTATCGATTTTTTGTTACCTTTTCGTTAAAATCTGCTATAGATTTCCTATACGCAGCACGTCCAATTGTGATCCAATATCTTATTGTAGCATAATAATTCATGTGCTCTGATGCCGAAAAGGAGTGTTTTTTTATTTTTCCTTTCAAATGTTTCAAGTCTGTGACTCCGTTCTTACACCACAGCGAATCACTTGCATTTGAAAAAATCAAACACACGAAACAGTAAAAGGCATTTGTCACTTTACATCTACAAATCCAATACGACAAATATGCCCTTACGAAAATTACGGTGAACTTCTTATTTTTGTCCTTGCTTGTCTGTCATTTCTGGGAGTGGACGACCATTTGTTTTAAGCTCCAACCATTTCTCAAAACTTAAATTGTGATTACGATTAGTTTCGAGTTCTTTTATTGTTTGAACTACCGACATGATGAAAGTTGAAACACTAGTAGCTAGTCAGCTGACTGATCTAAAGAAGAACACAATCCCACCTCCTACAACAATCTGTTAGTCGGACGTCCGACTTTCTATCTTTGTCTCAAGCATGCATTACGTCGCTTACAATAAAGCACATGATTCGATTCTACAATGAGACACTCTGTTGACCGTAAGTAACAGCGGATATTACCCGTTACGGCTTCGCGGGGTATTTCAGCGTTAAATTAAAATTATTAATAATAGAGATAGAACTCCTGGAATTAGAAGTTTATCATCGGACATTTCCTATTCTTTTTGAATTTTTGTCCGATTTTCGCTATTACTTATAGTTTTTGTGTTATTGCCAAAAAATTAAACCTCCTTTTTTTTAGTTTTTTGTTAATAACAATAATTGTAATTTTTATTTGCGGAACAAACAAAAAAGTCTTTCTCAGAATAAAATCCCGAATTGGATGAGCTATATCGCTCATATTTTTCGGATCCTTGTAACTATTTTTCGCAGGTTTAGGACAGGTTACAGGACAGCACGAAACAAAATGATCGATGGAGCTAACGAGAGTGTTATTAGAACTAATTAAACTTTTTCTTAATGGCAATAACACAACTCTGTACACCCAACCAAAATTATCAGTATCCTGTAAAAAACGATCCTTATTTTCTACACTACATGTTTTGTTAACTGTAATACTAATAAGGTTTTATTAGCCTTACAATATACATAATATACATATGTATGTAATTAACCGAAATTGTTATTGGAAAGCAATCTAGATATATTATTTACCAAAAATAGAATTTATTTGAAGGGTAATGTATTCTTCGTGTTTTAATTATATTTTATTATTATATTTATTTTATTTATGCTTACTCTATTTACCATCATTACAATCTCTTTTTATTTACTAATTTTTGCACTTACCTACATATTTTATACACATTTTATACAGTGTGATCAATTGATTTTTTTTTGTCGTATTTTGAAAATGACGTAGTAGTTAGCCACAGACTAAAATACTAATAATAATAAGTTCGCAACACTAACATCTTTTGTAAATCGTTCCTCGTTAATATCCTCGTGGAAAATTATCTATTTCTTTGTAAACATTCTCTTGAGAATTTATTATTCCTGTCTGTTACAATTATTTTCTAAATAATGTACTAGACAGACTTCCCTTGGTGTTGCATCCTTTGATCATTCTTCTGATCGGTATCCTTAACGCAATGAAACTTTTGGGACAAATAAATAAATAAATAAAGTTTATTTGCAGCAACATATAGTACAAACAATATAGACATACATGAAGCAAAATACATAACAAACATACAAAATACATAACGCTGCAAAAGGGCACAAAGTCAGTTGAAACACTGTTTTTCATTCGAGCCCAGGATAGAATTATTATTGGCTTATTGACCATCTAGTATTTTGTTTTTTTTTTACTTTAACATGAAAAGAATTAAAGTCACAGCGTTTAAGCTCCTCACTGAGATCATTATATATTTTTGGACATAATTGTCATATACCTTTATCCTACTATTATTCTTCTATTCACTTTTCAATCATCCTCATTCATGTCTTCTCCGTCCTTGTTTCCTTCTGCCTTTTTCCATTCCTTCTCTAAATCTATATTCTTCTTACTTTTACCGCCTTCTTGTTTTGTTAAAGTTTCTCTTCAATCATGTTTACATTTCTTTCTTCATCTGGACTTACTTTCTGACCTTCATGCCATTCTTAGTTTCTTCTATAACTGTCGATTTATCCGTTTATTATGGCTTCTTTTTTGTTTAGTGTCTACAGTTTATTTTTTGTTTAGTGTCTTTTTTAAAATTGTCTTACTATTAGTTTTATTTGTTCCTTTTCTTCGGGAGTTTATTTGATTAATTTAGTATTTATTCAGTCACTAAATTATTTTCAGTTGTTTATACTTTTTTACGACTTTCTGTATATTTGGTATATTTTTTTATGTATATTTTTTATATCCTGCTGGTTCCATAGCTTTCTTATTTTTCTATAGTAACTCATGGTATCTTTTCTCATTTTATTTCATTACATTTTCCATTCTTAATTTTTATTATATATGTACATGTATGTATTTTTTAATTTTTTGTTTTTCGATGCTTTCTTTCTTCTTTAGACCTCATTATTTATTCTTCATTTTAATTAATTTCTGATAGTTTTATAATTTCATTTAATAACATTTAATTTCAATCAACCCCTGCTTTTTATGACTACTTTTTCATTTATATTTTTCATTGTTCATCGATCATTCCACGTTTTTTCGTGGAAAATTTCGGCTTTGAATTTTATTTTTCACTAGTTGGTACCCGGCGCGCGTTGCTACGCCCAAAAAATCAAGTAAAATACATCTGACCGGTGCAACGAACAGGTAAACCACGATGGATAAACACTGAACCGAACCGAATATTATTTGATTTGTGGTAAGAATTTCATATCGAACCGTTGACCGATGTAGGAGCCTATTCGGAACATATAAACAGCCAAACGTACAAATATAAAACACATAATTTTTTAATGAACAGTATTTTATTTATTTTTTCCTTATTATTCTAAAGCAGTAGGGTAAACAATATTTTTGGTTTTCCCATTTGGCGAATACATAAATAAGTTTTTCGGTGTTCCCTCTTTGACCATGTGAGAAACATCGACTTCCCAAATTGAGCCCAGGAACACTCAGTGACTGTCCTTGGGCTTTGTTGACGTTAATTGCCAAAGCAAGGCCTGCTGGAAATTGAAGCAGTTTGAAACCGAAAGGCAAATCGAATCATTGGTATGCATAGGATGAGCATTATATTTGGATGGTCGTTTCAATGGACACTATGTTGTTGAAGTGTTTCAGCAGCTTTTGATGTGAAATTTCTTAACCGCATTTGCTCCAGATGACTTTCACGTTGGTCGGGTGTCTCACCTGTCCTATTGGCTTTCATTTGCCTCGATTTTTTGGTTGCTTTTCTAACAGATGGTTTTCCTTTTTTGGCATTTTAAAGTATTTTCTGAAGTAGTAAGCAAACGTAAGACATCCAAAATATTCGGCGCGAGTGGCTGCACACCAAAAATGAAGTAAAACTATTTTTTTAGTGAACAGCAAATTAGTGTTATAAAATTATTTGGTTAGCGTTACCTGCCTTTTAGGACTTAAAGTTGCGCCCACTTCTAAAGCAGTCCTGGACACACCCACAATGAATTTTGGCACTTTTCCCTCGATTTCACCTCACTGTTCCTCCCTGCTTTTGAAGAAAACTGATGAGTGACATTTTATATCTAAAACTGTCACTGTGACATTTTTCTCTGACAGTTTTCAATTTCGCCTGGTTTTAACTTTAAATATTTTTTTTACCAAAAAGGGGTGACACATTGGGGTCGTGACCCCCCCTATTTTACTCCCAATTGCGAATATTATTTGTGGTCAAAATTTCATGAGGATCTGTTTACTGGTTTAGGCGTGCATAAGATACGAACAAACAAACAAATATTGATTTTTATATATTAGATTTTTAAATTCCTCATTTATTCTTCTTTCTCCTATGTCTGATTGGTAATTTAACGTTTTTGGTTCCCGGTTTAATTTCACTTTCCATGCTCTTTATTTCTCTCCGATTTTTTATCTTGTTATTGCTATTCGCTTTCGTTCCGCCTTCGTTCCGATTTTTTTCCATTCATTATTTTTTTTTGTCCTCAGTTAGTTTTTTAGGTTCTACATTTTTCGTTTCATATCTATATTTTTATTTTCTCCATTATTTGCTGCTTGCTCTTCAATTCTTACTTCTCCCTCAGTAACCATTCTTACATTTCTGATATTTTATCTTTCGTTCATCCGATCCTCATTTACCGTTATTAGTTTCTTGTCTCCCATTCCTTATTTTCTATTTCTTTTTTTCCCTGAAACCATACTATTTATCCTCCAATTCTTATTTCATTTTCTTTTTTCCTAAATGTTTTTTTTTTTCGTTTCTTATTCTTCGTTCATAGTTCTTTGTTTGAAATCATATTTATCTATATGTATTTGTTCGCTCTTAGATAATAATTAGATAAAGTTAGATAAATGATAATAATAATGTTGATCGCATTTTTATTTCTATTTGTTTTTTATCTCTTTTACACATTGTTTCTCTCTCCCTCTCTCTTTCTTTTATCTTTCCCATTTCCGCTGTCTCAGTTCCACTCTCTATTTTTATTTATCCGTCCTTTAACAAGACTCGACTATTATCAGTTTTACAGGATAAAGATTATTAATAATTTACGCGCTCGAGAAATTCAATTTAAATTGACAAAACCTACACTGAAAATAAAAGAAAAAGAAAAGAATTCTAGAAACTAAGTAGGTATACAGACCTAGACAATTAGTAGATAAAAAACGTTGAAAATTAGCAGAAAAACTACAAAATAATATAAAAAAAATAACTAAAAAAAAATTCTTATCGAAGCTATTGTTACACATTTACACTCATTCCGCCCACGTTACAAAAACAAATTTGAAACTAAACCCCTGCTCTTTTCAAACATGTTCACGACCATGTAAACAAACATTGTATTAACATCCACTTCATGCCACCATTAAATAATAATTAACTATGTATGTATGTTACTTAAATCGATCAATACCAATAAAAACATGTCTATAAAATCCGATCGTGTTGATGTTGACTCAAAATGTTCAATGACAACCCAATCGTTCACAGTAAATAAGAAACGCCGATTTTCCAACCTCTAATGATAACTTAGGTAATACGCGTTTATCTACTATCTAAACTAGAGTGACAAACTCATTTCAAGCAGCATATTACGTGTGGCCAGAACCTTATTTCTTCACAATGCAAATTGAGCCAATAGTAAAACTCTATAATAAAGACGACACAATGAAAATAACGAGCAGCCAACTCATTTTACCCAACAGAAAACATCAAGAAAAGAATAATTTGCACAAGACGTTTAGCACGATGATGGTGGTGGCACAAGTATTTGGATATTTGCCTACACAGGGAGTGTTAGGGCCAGATTTTAGATCTCTTCATTTCACGTGGATATCTGCAAGAGTGTTATATTCAATTTTGACTATTTTGGGAGCGATGTTTGTTTTCGTCGTTCAACTGCATAAAATTTTTGTGAAGGGCTTCGATTTGATGGAAGCCAATCGATGTTTCTTTCACTTTTTCGGACTGCTCGGCGGAATTTTGTTTCTGAAACTGGCGAAAAATTGGCCGAGCTTTATGAAATATTGGAGCGGTATTGAACACACCATGTCCAGCTACGGGTGGCCTGCTGGACTTAGGAGAAGGATAAACACTTTATTGGCGGTTTTTATGACGCTGGCGTTGGGTAAGTTCACTGTTTTCTGTGTCTTACTTAAGGACCCTCTACACTCTCGCCGAGTCAGGGCGAGAACGAAAGTGTGGACACCGTTCTCGGGTATTCGTCCGAACATCCTGCTGGATGCTGCGTAGGCTCAGATCACGGAACCTCTGAACATTAATGAATATTATAAAAAAGGGGCTGAAATTAAGCCATTCCAAATATAGGAGTCGGATACCTTTACAAAACCAATAACATTAAACCTGAATAGTATATAGAAGGGTTTTTCAGTTTCAATTAATTTTTCATTTCCGGTACAGGGGATTTGTAAAAACACCAAACGTCCAAATATGAATTGGTGTGATTTAACCTCTCTATGTTATCTTGTATATCATTGTGCTGTTTTATTAAGTGAACTCACTAGTGGTTAACATAGTGTGTTGTGAAAACTGAAATTAAAAATTAAATTGTAAAATTATGTAGAGTTGGTCGGCTGTCATCTTATTGGAAATTCTCGTGCCACCGTTCTCGGACGAAAGTGTAGAGCAACAGTTACATAATTTAGTAACACCAAATCTATGGACAAAAAATTATTTTGGCCACTTCTAAACTTTCTAGTTTTAGGAGAGTATCTGCTGAGTCAATTAAGTAAACTTCTCCTGGCAATTCACTGTAAGGAGACTACTTCGGAAGCTGTGACGTATTTCCTAAGCACCATGTCATTCTCACACTTGTTTTCCCTCGTAAATTACAATGCCTTCATGGGAATTCTAGTCCAACTAATAAATCTACAGCTGGTTTTTATTTGGACGTTTAATGATGTCTTCGTCATGATCATCAGCAGTGCTGTAGCCCAAAGGTTTTCTCAGATAGCGGATAGGATCCAGGCGATTTCTGCAAAAAAAGTAAGTTCCAGGATAGTTTAAATCTTTCTGAATTGAATCTAAACTAAAAAAAAAATATGTAAGGTTGACGTTGAAACAACTTGGAAAACCCTAAGAGAAGACTACACCAGACTTTGCAAACTCTGCAGAAGAGTCGACGAAGAAGTTTCTTACATTGTCTTAATAACCTTCGCTTCGGATTTATTCTTCATTTTGGTGCAATTATTTAACAGTTTGAAACGCATGAGAAGCGACTTGGAGCGCATATATTTTTACTGGTCTTTTGGTCTACTCATTGTACGGACCATTTGTTTGTGTCTCTATGGCGCTAAGGTTAACGACGAAAGCACAAGACCGATGCTGATTTTAAATTCTGTTCCGTCTAGTGTCTACAACTCGGAGGTTGGAAGTGTTTATTAGCTGCAAGAATATTTCACCTCTGTTCTAGATTCAACGCTTCATTCAGCAAATTGGAATGACTGAAGTAGCTCTTACTGGTAAAAACTTCTTTAGTATTACCAGAGGCTTGATTCTAAGCGTAATGAATATGTTTAAATTTGCAATAAATATTATTTTCTTCATTTTAGATTGCTGGAGCGATTGTAACGTATGAGTTGGTTTTGATTCAGTTTAACGACACTTTGCTGAAAAGTGAACCTGAACGGGAAGGCCCTTGTCCAATTTTTGTTTAAAAATAAGTCTATTTATTATAGAGTTCTAAGAAAAGAAAGCACACTCGAATGCAATCTGAACCCACAAGCTATAATGGTTAAATTATTTTTAAAGAAATATACAGGACGACCCAGAACTAGCGCCCCCGAGAAAACTGGAGAAATGGCCCTGATGCACAGATAAGTATTCTTAAAGACAAAAATTGGTTAGCTTAAACGGTATTGAAGAAAAGAACATTTTAATTTGACCAATCAGAGGGTTTTAGACCATCCAGGTACAGTTATGTTCATTAATGTGTTATACAGCTAGTTTAGATGTATGTGCATCGGATTTAAAAAAAAATAAAACATCACCATAGTAAAAAAAATGACAAATTGACACTTTGTGTCAATTTAATTGAAAGAGCACATATTATTGCATATTTAGATGATGGATTATCCATTAGAGAAGTTGCAAACATTATGCAGACAAGTAAAAACATCATTTTAAAAGTCAAAAAACGATGAGAAATTGACGGAACTTGGAATAGAAGAAGTCTACGGGTAGGCCAATTTGTTCCGTGAAAATTGGAATAAAGTAATTTTTACCAATGAAAAGAGTTTTCAGTCAACATTTAAATACAAGATTTGACTGAATAGACCCTCAAAGACAGGCAGAATTTTTTAATTTTTTTTTATTATACCTGCATCAGAATCGCCGTTTAAAGCACGCCTGAGCGTGCGAATACAGGCGATTAAAGCACGGCGAGCTTTAAAGGTTGTCAAGGAAATATAGGTATCATTATAACTTCATCAAATTTGAAAACTTTTCATATTCCTTCAGGTATGGGTCTTTTGACTTCGATGGTAGTATTTTGGATTCCGCATGTTCGGCCAATGCTTCTATATCGGGTGAAATCTCGTTTTAACTCATTTTTCCTCGATTTTTGCTGACACGACTAAATGCAATGACAGACGTGGACGCGAGAAAAACGTAAACAATAATTGTCGTAACTAATGGCAATATTATTACGCCATTTCGATTTATCACGACAAAAAATATTTCTAAGTTTTTAGTGCTTAATTTGTTTCCAGTATTGCTGGTATAATAAAAAATAACGTAAAGTACTCGTGGATAACTGGTCTTTAAAACACTTGCTCTATTTCTACTACTACTACTACGCCGTCCTTGCTCGAAAACTCGCGCGTGTTTTAAAGACCTTGTTATCCACTCATACTTTAATATACTATTTTTAAACGACGCATCCACCATTTTTCGCCCTTTCTTAAATATTCTCCTATAAACTTCCGAGTGTCTATATCTGTTCAAATGTGACATTGTACTAAGGAAAACAATGCCCAAATTCGACAAATTTCAGCCCTCCAAGAAAGGCTGCATTTTTCCATTTTTTTTCCAGTGGCGCATCCACCATTTTTCACCCTTTCTTCAATCTTCCTCTATAGACTTCCGAGTGTCTTTTTCTCTTCAATTATGAGATTGTAATGATGAAAAAAATGCCCAAACTTCACAGAATATACCCTCAAAGGCAGGCTGAATTTTTACATTTTTTTTAAGCGACGCATCCACCATTTTTCACCCTTTCTTATAAATATTCTCCTATAGACTTCCGGGTGTCTATATCTGTTCAAATGTGACAATGTAATGATGAAAACAATGCCCAAATTCTACAAATTTCAGCCCTCAAAGTAAGGCTGAATTTTAACATTTTTTTTTTTTCAAGTGGCGCATCTACCATTTTTCACCCTTTCTTCAATCTTCCTCTATAGACTTCCGAGTGTCTTTTCCTCTTCAATTGTGAGATTGTAATGAAGAAAAACCAAAAACCCTCAAAGGCAGGCTGAATTTTTTACAATTTTTTTTTAAGCGACGCATTCACCCTTTCTTATAAATATTCTCCTATAGACTTCCGGGTGTCTATATCTGCTCAAATGTGACAATGTAACAATGCCCAAATTCTACAAATTTCAGCCCTCAAAGTAAGGCTGAATTTTTACAATTTTTTTTTTCAAGTGGCGCATCTACCATTTTTCACCCTTTCTTCAATCTTCCTCTACAGACTTCCGAGTGTCTTTTTTTCTTCAATTGTGAGATTGTAATGATGAAAAAAATTCCCAAATTTCACAGAATACACCCTCAAAGGCAGGCTGAATTTTTTACAATTCTTTTTTTAAGCCACGCAACCACCATTTTTCACCCTTTTTTAGTGCTTAATTTGTTTCCAGTATTGCTGGTATAATAAAAAATAACGTAAAGTACTCGTGGATAACTGGTCTTTAAAACACTTGCTCTATTTCTACTACTACTACTACGCCGTCGTGCTCGAAAACTCGCGCGTGTTTTAAAGACCTTGTTATCCACTCATACTTTAATATACTATTTTTAAACGACGCATCCACCATTTTTCGCCCTTTCTTAAATATTCTCCTATAAACTTCCGAGTGTCTATATCTGTTCAAATGTGACATTGTACTAAGGAAAACAATGCCCAAATTCGACAAATTTCAGCCCTCCAAGAAAGGCTGCATTTTTCCATTTTTTTTCCAGTGGCGCATCCACCATTTTTCACCCTTTCTTCAATCTTCCTCTATAGACTTCCGAGTGTCTTTTTCTCTTCAATTATGAGATTGTAATGATGAAAAAAATGCCCAAACTTCACAGAATATACCCTCAAAGGCAGGCTGAATTTTTACATTTTTTTTAAGCGACGCATCCACCATTTTTCACCCTTTCTTATAAATATTCTCCTATAGACTTCCGGGTGTCTATATCTGTTCAAATGTGACAATGTAACAATGCCCAAATTCTACAAATTTCAGCCCTCAAAGTAAGGCTGAATTTTTACAATTTTTTTTTTCAAGTGGCGCATCTACCATTTTTCACCCTTTCTTCAATCTTCCTCTACAGACTTCCGAGTGTCTTTTTCTCTTCAATTGTGAGATTGTAATGATGCAAAAATGCACAAATTTCACAGAATACACCCTCAAAGGCAGTCTGAATTTTTTACAATTTCTTTTTTAAGCGACGCATCCACCATTTTTTATCCTTTCTTATAAATATTCTCCTATAGACTTCCGGGTGTCTATATCTGTTCAAATGTGACAATGTAATGATGAAAACAATGCCCAAATTCTACAAATTTCAGCACTCAAAGTAAGGCTGAATTTTAACAATTTTTTTTTTTTTCAAGTGGCGCATCTACCATTTTTCACCCTTTCTTCAATCTTCCTCTATAGACTTCCGAGTGTCTTTTCCTCTTCAATTGTGAGATTGTAATGAAGAAAAACCAAAAACCCTCAAAGGCAGGCTGAATTTTTTACAATTTTTTTTTAAGCGACGCATTCACCCTTTCTTATAAATATTCTCCTATAGACTTCCGGGTGTCTATATCTGCTCAAATGTGACAATGTAACAATGCCCAAATTCTACAAATTTCAGCCCTCAAAGTAAGGCTGAATTTTTACAATTTTTTTTTTCAAGTGGCGCATCTACCATTTTTCACCCTTTCTTCAATCTTCCTCTACAGACTTCCGAGTGTCTTTTTTTCTTCAATTGTGAGATTGTAATAATGAAAAAAATTCCCAAATTTCACAGAATACACCCTCAAAGGCAGGCTGAATTTTTTACAATTCTTTTTTTAAGCCACGCAACCACCATTTTTCACCCTTTTTTAAATATACAGTAAAAGCTTTCATAAGCGGACACTCACGGTCCTAATTTTTTTGTCCGTTTATGGGAGATGTCCGGTTAAAGGAAAGGGCTTCGTGATGTTTAATAAATTTGATATAATTTTTTTACATTTATTTTAAATAGAACACTTATATTATGGAATATATGAACTTTGAATAATACTGTATTGGTTTTAAGACACTTAGGTACTATGTATTACAAAGAAATATGTAAGGCGCCGAGCTAGACTTGAAAAAAATTGGAAAATGGTTGACTGTTGTATTTTTCCCTTTTTTCTTCTTGCACATCATGGCTTTGTAAATGAATTTACAATTTTTTTTATATATTCAAATGCCATAAAATCATTTCTATTTTTTACAAATTTCTTTAAATTTTCAACACAAATTAAAGCTTCACTACAAGAATTAATTTTACATATTTAAATCAATAAAACCAACCTTTTTGCGAGAGCTCGGGCTCTTTCTTTCTATAAAACGTTGACCACTTACATTTTCTGTTTTAACAAAAGCATTTTCTTTTTCGGGGCCATTTAAACGCAAATTAATAATTCTTAACACAACGAACGATATCCGTCCTCGTTCATTTGAGAATAAGAACTGAAATTCAACGAAACTTGAGAGGAAAATTGTCGTGTTATTTGTTTATATTCTTTAAAAATATGGGTTTTCTCAGAACGTTGCGTTCCTTTACACTAATTTAAAAATAAAAGATCCGATTTCATTCTGTTTATGTCCGGTTATTAGAGCTTCGTATCAAAATCGGGTGTCCGCGTCCGGCTAAGGGAGCGTCCGGTTATTAGAAAGTGTTTTATATACAAATATATAGGAATGAATTCGGTTCCAAGAAATTTGTCCGGTTATTAGAGATGTCCGCTTATTGGAGCTGTCCGCAACCAGAGCTTTCACTGTACTCCTATAGACTTCCGGGTGTCTATATCTGTTCAAATGTGACATTGTACTGAGGAAAACAATGCCCAAATTCGACAAATTTCAGCCCTCCAAGAAAGGCTGCATTTTTCCTTTTTTTTTTTCAAGTGGCGCATCCATTTTTCACCCTTTCTTAAATCTTCCTCTATAGTCTTCCGAGTGTCTTTTTCTCTTCAATTGTGAGATTGTAATGATGAAAAAATGCCCAAATTTCACAGAATACACCCTCAAAGGCAGGCTGAATTTTTTACAATTTCTTTTTTAAGTGACGCATCCACCATTTTTTATCCTTTCTTATAAATAATCTCGTATAGACTTCCGAGTGTCTATATCTGTTCAAATGTGACATTGTACTGAGGAAAACAATGCCCAAATTCGACAAATGTCAGCCCTCCAACAAAGGCTGCATTTTTCTTTTTTTTTTTTCAAGTGGCGCAACCACCATTTTTCACCCTTTCTTCAATCTTCCTCTATAGACTTCCGAGTGTCTTTTTCTCTTCAATTGTGAGAATGTAATGATAAAAAAATGCCCAAATTTCACAAAACACCCTCAAAGGCAGGCTGAATTTTTTACATTTTTTTTAAGCGACGCATCCACCATTTTTCACCCTTTCTTCACAAAATATTTGATGAGCAATATGTTATCACCGGCGATAGAACAGGAAGATTTTTTATAAATTGTTGAGCATGGATGAGTATGCCCGGAGTTGGGATGTGTTGGGATATTGAAGAGAATGCCATAAAATCTCGAAATATTTTAGAAAATGTTATGTTGCCGTCAGTAAGACAACACTTTTTCGAAATAGTAGTTTATTATACGAGTTCCTGTGTAAATTGGACGCTTTATGCCACAAGGGGTTTATGAAAGCACGAGTGAAACGAATGCTTTTGTGAACCCCGAGTGGCGTAAAGCGTTCAATCTACACAGGAACGACTGTAATACAACGTTTTATCGTTCGACACAACCCCGAAAAGCTTTTAAATTGCTTAAAATCCATAAAAGTACTGTGATGTTTATCTGTCATTTTCATTATTTCATGACAGAGGGTGTTTACACAAGCGAAAATTTGGAAATTCTGACAGTGTCGAACGATAAATAATTTTATATTTCATCATAACTGCCTTATTCATACCACAGGCCTAGTTAATCGATGATGGTTTGTTGATAATAATATTGAGGTACTGGTTTGGCCTTCCAAAAGCCCAAATATAAACATTATTGAAACAACAAAATAGAAACGAGTTGTTAAATGAAATTAATTTAACAACAAATTTATATGCGTCAATACCTCATAGATTGCAAGAAATTTTGGAAAGAAATGGGGCTATGACCAAATATTAACTAAAAGATTGTTTTAAGTTGTGTTAAAAGCGAGGTTAAAAGTTATGTATTTAATTTCTAATTAAATGTTTTTGTTCTGTCATTTTGAAAATATTCATTTAGATAGAGCATTGCTATGCAACAATCTTTGTACAACATTTTTTTGAACTCGATGAAATCACGGGTAAGTTCACACACAACAAATTCTGTACAACACTTTTTTGAACGTAACTGTATATTTCTCATAATTTCTGTTGCTAGGTTTTATACCTATTATACTCAAAGCCTATTTTTATTTGTTAATGATCCAGTCAACAAAATCTTTTCAAAACGTTAGTGTCAAAATCAAATTTGATTACATTCATGGAGGTATAATCTAGGAGGAGAAAACATGGCCACACTATTAGCCATAGCACTGCTTCTTTTGAAGCCGAATAAGAACGGATAGTGTTGTTGTTTTTCCCCAAACGTCCCCCAGTAGCGTAGCATAATAAACTGTACTTTAGGTTTCTTCGGCATATAAGATTAAAAATAAAATCTTAAGCCAGATCTCTCTATCTCAATCATTTGCAGGCCTGGAAAACGTATTTACAAATAATCCAGTGCTCAGTTAAATTTTTAATTTGATTTTGAGGTTATGTGGTTTCCCCTTCTATTTTAGTTTCATGATTACATCACTCTAACCACTCAAACACAATGTTCTTTAAACATGTATTCTGTCGCTGATTATATGGAAATGTTCATTATTTACGGGGAATGTGGACGAAATGATACCAGACAGAAAGGAAGTTGGTGGTGCTGACAGGCTGTACGTACTGTTGAAAACGAAGAGGCTATTTTCGATGTTTTTGAAGACGGGACCAGAAGTATCAGAGATACAGCTCAAAAATTGAATATTTCTAGATTTCTATCCATCGAGTATTAAAGACTGAACAAAAATATCCCTTCCACTATACGCTTGGGCAACATTTACAACCAGACGATTACCCTTCTAGACGAGAATTTTGTACCTATAGGTATCCAAATTTTTTTTTCTCGGGTTTTGTTTTCGGACGAATCGATTTTCGGAAGGCAAGGATGTTACAATGCTCGTAATTGGCACATCTGGGCGGATTAAAATCCACACGCTCTTTTTGAAATAGCATTACTGGAACGATTTTCAATAAATTTGTGGGCAGGTCTATTAGAAAAACGTGTGGTATGTCATCGATCGAGGAATCATCACCTAACCATAAGCTCTTACCACAATTACCCCTCAAATGATTACAAACTCTTTGGGTTGAGCCTTTTGCGGCGAGCACAGTTATGTTTAGAGATGAATTTTGGACATTTTGAACACTTGCTCTGATCGCTTTTGACAATATTCTTTTTCTGTTATGATGAATTTGTACATACCCTTTCCTCTTGTTTTTGTAGTGGTGGATAAGTTCGTGTACTTTAAATAAAAACGGTTCTTTCCAGAACCCCCACTTGTTGTTTTATTGAAATAAATAACACTAAAAATAATGTGACATCTAAATTGACATCTACCTTAACCTACATGTTGGCACTTTGGTGTGGATGTCACTCCGATCCGATAGTACGACAACCTAGCAACAGATTTATGTTATATCAACACCTGGACCTCCCTTTCTGGGATTGGTGAGTTTATTAAAAAGCCCAACAGCGTTATTTTGTAAGCCCAAAATTTGCTTTTGTTTGCATTTTTGGGATCCATATTGTCGTCGGCATTTGTCAGTTTTCTCAGAGGCGCGAGTTATGGAACATCCTGTATATCTGCAATAAGTGCAAGTCATTGAGGAAATATAATTAATTAATAATACTTTTTGTAGTAGAAAATACCCCTAAGTTCGTAACATAAATTTTGAATGGCATGTTTTTTTAATTTCGCTTTTGATAATAATTATCAAAATCTGGATTCTATTCCTTGGTAAACATTAATAAATACCACAAGTTTAGTGTTTAGAGATTTATTGAAACTTTTTGTGAATATAGTTTGTTACTTCGTCGAACTGTTCTTGATCAGTGCCCTCTAACCCCAGCACTACAAAATGGATATTAACTGGAACTTTATTAACATTAGTTAAAATGGTAAAAGTAAAACTAACCATTGACTTGTCCACAATAGCTATAGAATTTTTGAATTTAATCTCAAATCTGTATCTTTAGTGGAAAATATTGAAAACAACCATACCAGTAATTGAGGATCTTGCTTGTAAAGACAGGTAAAATTAGGCTCTTGATTTTATTATGTAAGAGTGGAGAGATAAGAATAATAAAAGGAACAATCTTCAAAAATGATAAAATGAGATATGTAATAACATTATAACACAGAGCGATCGAAAACAAAATTTGTTAATATTGGTCACGTTCGACAAGTAGCTTGTCGTATTTTAATAGAATTATTTATGAAATGTCAAAATTAACACAGTCAACTTGTCATTTAATGGCTTTTTGTACATGGCTAACTCTAACGAATTTTGTTTTCGATCTCACTGTACAAAAACGCATCTACGGATAGACCATGTTTTACAGTTTTGGATTACGTCCCATTCAGAATAGACTAAAATAATCAATAATAAGTCGGACAACAGACCTGTACAAATAGTACACAGGGTGTTTTTGAACCTATCATTCCTTCACCAGGTAATCTACACGACCATTAAAACGATTTTCTGTAATTTCAATTAATTTCTTTCGCATAAAAATGACGTTAAATGTCAGTGTCAACAAAAACTATGGGCGCAATACAAATAAAGGTGTTTATTGACTCTACCTTGTTTGAGTTGGTAAAACCGTAGATTTTAAAAGGTCTAAAAATGTTAAGCGAACTCCTTAATTTGAATTATAATCTTGTTCACAAAAAAAAACATAAAACACAAAATGACCTATACCATAAAACACGGACAGTCTGTAAAACATTAAAATTTAAACAAACTAAACATCAAAAATTCTTCTGCCTAAAACTCTTTCTATAGCAAAAACACTGATGATTAACTAATGAAGCAGAAACCAGAAAATATGAACTAAGCAACGAAAACATCTGTAACTTAGGTGCTAGAAACTAGAGAATTTGAAACCAAAGTACTACAAACAAGAACAATAAGGAACTAACGAGCTAGAACATAGCCAACATTTAATATACTAATAAACTATAAATTTAAAAGAACTACGCACTGAGAAACAAATAGTCCAGACATAACAATAATAAATAAATTAAAGAACTAGAAGCTAGAACACTAGATATCGTTCTAACTTAACAATATAAATTCGTAGAAATTTAAAAAAAAAATCGCAGTTATCAATAACTGAAGGACGAGGAAGAAGAAACTAAAAATACAGGTATGGAGGGTTCTAAGGCAGCATTGAAGCGATGAGCACCAGGGTACATCCAACAGCCGAAGTGCGGAACTCATCAACATTTTGACGTGAAAGCGACTTACGAAGCTAGTTAACTTTTTCAAAGCGTCAGTTTCACCCTTTCTTGTGTTTTACAGACTCAGTGGCATGGTTCCAAAAGTGATTCCCAGAACAACGTGAAAGCCGATAAATCTATTAATTTTGGTCTGTTTAATTGAGGGAATACATTTTCACATTATATTAGACTAAACTATAAACTATACTTCACTTGCTTCTGTTTTAACGTGACGACACGTTTCAATGAATATACTGTAGTAACAGTATTTATTTCTCTATTTAGTACAGTTGATGAAACCATATAAATACTTACACAATTTTTTTAATTGTATTTTTACTGCTCCCATACAGGTCTTCAAAAATGATTCAGACGTCCAGCAGGCTTTGAATGTCAAAATTCTCCATCTAACTACACGTAAATTTAATTATACACAGGCAACATGATCATTCATGAACACCCGATTTAAAAGATCATCTTTATTGCACAATGCATTTGTAAGTTGAATTGGGGGTTGATTTTGATTTAGAGAGGTTTAAAGGTCTGGTCGAATTGGTTTTAGAATTTGTATGTTGCTCGAAGGACTATGTTTTGATTTCGATCGAAACACTCGGGACCTTATGCACTTGTATATTTCGAATAATTTCAGATAGTTCTTGAACGTTTCTTCTCCCGGTGGTTTCTACTTAATTTGAATAACCGAGTCTTGGTTTTAGATTGAATTTTTGTTTGAATAGAATGAATGCGAGTTCGTTTTCGATTCGTATGAATGATTGGTTTCGACTTGTATTTGAATTTTGAACGAGAATTGAATTGAATTTGAGTTCGTTTTCGACTCGTTGGTTTGAATGATTGAATGCGACTGTTTTGAGTGAAAGATTCGTTTCGACTCGTATGAGTTACGATCGTGAGCGGTGCCAGTCAGGTAAACGGTTTTACGACCTTTTGGTTTTTCCCAAACTGGCAGACGCGACGGCCGCTGCAAATATTTATCAACAGCATTAAAAAAAATTGTTTTATCAGTCGATGTTATGAGGAATATATAAATGTACACTGCTTAAAAAAAAAAACACCGGACAGTTGGTACTTCATTAGAAATTTATTTGTGGAGCAAATTTTCTTATAATATTCGCAGTCGACCTTGAAAATAAATAAGGAAATGCATTGGTGGTTGCCGCATTTCTACTTAAATTAATTTGATTGATTTTGCCGTCGTAATCAATTCTCTACATTCTTCCAATATCACATATTCTAAACATTATTTTTACTGGAAGTAGTTTTACATTCAATGAAGAATTTTACTTCGGTTTGGAAGACTTTTAGAAACGTTTCTTATTTTAACCACAGGGCATTCCGACAGAAGTGTGTGTTGGGTTGCCTATCGATTGGAACCCATTTAGATTATTACGCATGTGTTGACGTAT
This sequence comes from Diaperis boleti, assembly GCA_963583935.1. NCBI lineage: Eukaryota > Metazoa > Arthropoda > Insecta > Coleoptera > Tenebrionidae > Diaperis > Diaperis boleti. Next base: position 55,141,096 of record OY757242.1, on the reverse strand, counting down.
TGTGAAATAGCTCATTACATTGCGTTCCAAACAAACCAACGCAGCGTTCCATTGTGCTTCGTTCGCTTTTGTGAATTTTCATTTCACTACATTTTGATTATATAATTATTTTATATCAAGGTAAGTGCATATGGGAAATACACACTTGCCAGAAAAATTATGTCTGTAACTAAGATAAGGTTATATTATTTTGACATATAAATACAGGCTCTTCATAAATGATTCATACATCGAGTAGACTTTAAACGTCAAAATTATCGATCTAACTACATGTATTTTTTTGTTTTTAGAGACGAAATGAATGATTTATGAAAACCCGATATTTGATTATTGAGAAAATAACATTGATCGTTTTGTTACTAGGGGATCGAAAATGGTGATGTGCTTTGCTTGTAGACACTACAGTGAAAAGCAGGAATGCACATTTTTTACTTTTCCCAAGGATCCCAATGAACTGGCCAAATGGCTAAAGCATATTAGGTAATAAAAAATGTATAGCACATATCTACGAATAGAGCCGATTGCAATTTAGGATTCAATTCGTTTTCATAAACTAAATCAATAAATCTACGATATGAAAGTTAGTCGGTAAACTTATATTTTTTTAATGAGCGCACCGGGTGTTCAATCGGATTTGTGCACAGACCTTGAAAAAAGCTTGGACCTGTACTTTACGTAAATCTAATCTTTATGTTAAATAGGCGAATAGATCGGCTACCCGGAAAGTACTCACGAATTTGTAGTTGCCACTTTGTAAACAGAGATAAGACTAATGGCCCAACGCTGTTTGGTTTCGACGCGGTGCCACGTTTTTCCGTGGCAGATTTTAAGGGCATCATTAAACAGTAAGTGTCGATTTGAAAGTTTTCTAATTATATAAAAATATGTATTTCCAGGAAAATGCAAAACATTATAAATGGGTCAGGCGGCCTTGATTCAGAACCGTCTAGATTAACGGCATATCTGCCAAAACCATCGGTGCCATCTAGACGACAAGATGGCAGCATTCCGCAGTGTCAGGGTCCGGTGAAGGCAAGTAGAGTGATTAAGGGTAGGCCAGATTTTTCAGACAATTCAATCAATCAAACGAATTTTGGCAGATCGATATCACTAAAAATTACGTCTTTTATTATTTTATACAGATCCCCACAGCTCACTTGGTCGTTAACGACCTATTAAGTTTTTTTTTATTATTGCGGATATCCTAAAAGGTTTTTTAACATATAAGACGGTGGATAACTGAAAATTTTTACTTGAGCTTGATACGTTGAGAAAGTTGACCCGACAGTATTGTGAACTCAAGAGATATATCGTACGGCGGTGGAGTTTCGAAGGACATAAAAAACTTGTCGAACGTGTGCAGGTCTGAGATGGTGTGCAGGCCCGTCTTCTTGGATAATTGTTTTGTTATAATTTTGATCGGATTTGCAATTTACATCTATACTTTAAGTTGAATGTCGCCCAAATTGAGACTTACTAAAACAACGTTCAATAGCACTGCATAAATCGAAAGTGTTATTAGCAGAATCGAGCACGTCTTTTACTGAAACCTTAAATTTTCTGAATACTTCCCTCTCGGCACGCGTATAAACCGGTGCGGTTCGCCTTTAACAAGTTTTTTATATTCCTCGAAACTCCACCTCCGTACGATATATCTCTTGAGTTTACAATACATTTAATCGATATGTGTGAATAAAGTTATCTGATTTTATTGCTATACGACGCTGTCGGCGTTAATTATTATTAATATAGAACGTTCAATACAGTTCTTCAAGTTCCTACTTCTAGTTTCTCTTCATGGTCTCAATTTCAATTTTTAGGTTTCTAGATTTCAAGATTTTTAAATTCCTCAAGTTTCAAGGCTCAACGCTCCTCATGTCCCTCATTCTTTCAGTTTGTTCAGATTACTCTAGTTCTCAAGTTAAGATTCCTGGTTTCCTAAGATCTCAGGTTTTCCAAAATTTCAAGTTCCAATTGTCAGGTCAGCTTACAAGTTATAAGTTCTCAGGTTTTTTAAAATCTCAAGCTAAACAATGCAATACCCACATTAGATTAGATTGAAAAGCAATAGAAACAAAAACAATTTTTCAAAATTATTTTGAAAAAATCATAATAGGTCTGTGGTCAAAGGAGGTAGTGCGACGCCGGCCCATGCCAGAGAAGGGAACCCTCGTAGAGACGTCGAGAGCGCTGCATGGGCGATGGGGTCTCGTGTGAGAGTTGTTGAAATAAAATGCAGACATGGGCTTTAACTGTCTATTTTTGTTGCCGAAATAGCTCTCTTCTCCGCTGAAACGGACCTATTACTTTGGAAAATACTGAGTCGGTCCCAGGTACTGAGAAGTGTTAAATAAGGGTCGAGAGGCGTATTGGCGCCAGGCAGGCGACCTGACCAGTATTTACGTCACAATCTCCCTATCTTAATTAATTCCTATTCTATGAAGCTAAAACTACGTATTTGTGCGGAATGGGACCATGCGACGGGTAACCCTATAAAATTCAGAAAAAAATAGATAGGTCTCTTATACCGATGCGTCTCACAACGTTCAAATTTTCGACTCGCCTCCCCTAATGTTACGAATTTGTTACATACTTAAAAAAACTAATTTGAATAATCTTGTTGTTGCTTCGTTTGTAAATTGTTTTTTATTCTTCTGCAACTTTTTGTAGACGTCTGTTTTAATTCACCATTCTTCTATAATAATTAACACGTTTTTAAAGATGTGAAGTAGACCATATTAGAACTTATAGTTTCAGTTCATAATATTAAAAACATCTCGTTTCAGGATACCCTGTTACAATCTGAAGAGCTTCAAACCAAAAGGAAACCACCCCAAAAGAACTACGCCAACAAGAGAAAGAAAGTCGAGGACGTAGAACCGTCTTTGACTGACCTTCAGAAAGCTTACAACATCATGAAGATGGTCTGCAGTAACATCAAACCTTCTGACGAATTTTCCTCTTTTGGTGACATGGTCGGCCACAAGATCCGGAACTTAAAATCTACCGAACTTAGAAATCTGGCGCAAGTTCAAATTAACAAGATTTTATATGAATTGTGTTCCTCATGTGATAACGTTTCCGAGAATGATCAGTCAGCAACTTCTTCAAACAGTGAGGAGACTGTGGCAACATCAGAGGCCCCAACGGTTGAAGTCAGAATTAAAGTGGAAGACAGTGCATAGCAGTGCCTGCACTAAAGTCGAGGTGTCTTTTAGAAAAGTGTTATTTACAAATGTGATTTGTGATTTAAGATAGAATATGTAATTATTTATGTATTTACTTTTAAAATAAATTATTTATTGAAAAAATGACACAATATCAATATTAATATCGGGTCTTCATAAAACAGACTTTACATAATAGTTAGATGGGGGATTTTGACGTCCACAGCCTACTGGATGTATGAACCATTTATGATGAGCCTGTATATTAAAGTAATTTAATTGCTTGAGGCTTAAAGAAGTGTTTAAATATGTAAAAATGCTAAGTGTACCAAAAGCAATCTAATATAGTAGTTATCGATAAATATGGATTTATTACAAAAATATTAAGCATATCGCAGGTGATATTTGATGAGGAAAAAAAAAGCGAAACCGTGCTACGGTTTCAAATGGATGTGTAGACATACATTTATTAACTGCCGTCACTCATCAGTATTATGTGTAGTCGTACTAGTACTTGTGACTACGAGCTATTTGTGCGACGAATCCCTAAAGTCCCCTATGTCTATTTAGGGACTTTACGAATCGAATCCCTTACAAGAAGCGCCAACCTTGGAGAGAAAATGCGAGGTCTCTGTTTTTACAAATGCATGATTATGACTGTTAAGAGATGGCGCGCAATGTCATCTTTCGTTCTTTCGTTCCCATGCAAATACAGAATTACCTAAACATTTATCTAAAAATTAAAGTAGGAACGACACTGCATATAGTATACTATGACAATACTTATATGTAATAGTTTAACAATAAAATATTATTTTTGAGTTTGAATCACAGTTCTCAATAATGTAGTCTGATTCATTATGTATTCAGATTCTTCATCTTTGAGTCATTTAATTATCTTTTATTAGTTTTAGCCAAGGCTACATGTTACGAGCATATCCGCCAATTTAAAAAATGCACAATAGAAGGTGGATCAGCAAAATAATCCTCAACGTTAATTTGGATTGACAAGCTTCTATCTTAGTTACAAATTACCAGGCTCCCCAAATTTGCACAAACTAACACACCATAGTTTACAGACAGCTGGCCGAACTGAGACTCGAATTTGAGAGTAAGCTTGAGTTTGAGTTTTATGATTTATAAAGATGCATATTGTACAGGGTCATTGAGATACCTGCAATATATTTAGGGGGTAATACAGAAACATTGGGTGAATCTGCAATTTCTATGTATAGTACGGGCCAACATAATGTAACACCCAATAAAACGGAGTCTATTGCCCACAATTATTTAACAATGGAGGACTAAACCCATCCATAAATTTCCGAGACCAAAGTGTGGCTCACACAGACGTTGCCGCTTCCTTTTGATTTACAACCCTGAACCGTTCTCATTGTGCATCTAAATTGCGGCAATGGGCCCCGGTTTATGGGGTGTCAGATTATTGTGCCTCGCACTATAACAATACGTCTCCATTTTAGAGAAAAAGTACTTGAGATTCTTGAGAATATTTAGCGGCCACAGCACGAGAATCTAGCGACCTCCGTCGAAAAAAAATTTTAAAAACACTGTTTTGTCAGTCTATTCGCGTCGGTTTCAATGAGAGTTATTTTTCGAAAATATAGAAATAATAGTACTTCTGTAAACTGCACAAAAGTGACTCAGTGGCTTAATCAAAATTTTTAAAATAGTTGGATATCGGAATGGTGTAATTGCATGGCTCCGCTTCGTCAACGTTTTTGATTAGGTGGGAAATAGCAATATATCCTGTTGTGATGTGCAGTATTGTACTTTGTAATGGGTAAGTACTATGCTTTATTGAAATAATCGCCGCTTAATTATAATTAATAATAATTCTCAATAATAAAAAAATATATCAAAAATTTGGTCCAAATTAGCCGACAAGTCAGTGACTTCAGTGACTAAATTGGACTTAGATACAAACAATAAATGCTTTTCACAAAGAAAATCTTAATATAATACTAATAGAAAAATTGTATTGGAACAACACGAAAATGGTCTAGAAACATAACGTTAGTTCCTGATGGTATGGTGTTTCCAATTAAAAAAAAAAAAAAAAAAACTGGTGGCCCAATTTAACAAGCAGTCCAATATACCCTACCTTCCCCTTCTAGTACGAAGTCATAAAAAATCATAAAATATAGCACTCTATTTATATATCTCGCTTTACTCTAAACAGAAAAAGTAAACTTACCGTAAGCTCAGCACTGCAAACCATAACTCAAACCTGTATACATAATGGATCCAACATAATGAGGCAGAAAATAGTGTGCATTGTTTTCAACAGTGATAATAACAGACTTCCTTATCTGATTTGCAGACAATTTAAACACAAACACACAAGAAGAAATTTTTGTTTTCAGACCACAACCTACTTTTAATTGATTACCTGACAGTGTAAGTAAATTGTTCTTTTAGGAGCGACGAGTTTGGACGTGAACATTGACAACAACGAAGTTAATTGACACGTAATCAAAAGTTCGATTTACTTGTGTGTATCTACTAAAATGTTAAATAATTTGGTCTTGATGTATAAACTATATAAGAGTGTTTTGTAAACTGATGAAGCACTTGAGCACTACGTAATTACCTAAATGTATTTTATTTTCAGAGCTTTCAGAGAAAATTATTTCTGGATTGGCAAATAAAGCGAAATAAAATAATGTAGATAGGTCTCCTGTTAAAGACAGTAACATTATAAATTTTCAATTATGAGTTTCCGGGAAGGTCAAGAAGGAGCGCCGAGGACAATTCATGACCAAGTCCTTTTATGCTTTTAAACTTTCTAATTAATTATGTGGAGTGATATCAATCTGACATCTTCATTGTACACTCTTTTGAATTAAAGAAAATTGTAAGGAAAAAGGAATGTGTAAACATTTTTCATATCATATACATATTTTACAAATTATAGGCACAACGGCGATTGATGTTTAGTTTTGGCAAATAGTTGATTTTATTCTCATTCTTTTGAGTTGGCTAGTCGGTCTATAATTATTAGGCTCTAGTGTCTGCTAACTGATCTAATTAATAATAATCATGTAAAATTAAATGAATTTTATCACAGCTAGATTTGTTAAATAGAGCTTTCATTTTGAAATATACCACTATATAATATAGGCGGTGTGCACATTTTAAATTCCGCACGTTTTACAGCGCCTCCAACGACCTTTCTGGCATTTTTAGTGGTAAAACAAATAAACGTAATATTAATTTGTCTAAATTCTTAAGTATCATTAATCAAAAACAAAATGGCTGTGCAACAAATTATAAAAGGCTGATCTCTGATTGTGATATATTAGAAGTTTGTACAAAATCTAAATGCAAATTTTATCCAAATCTTGTGTCTTTCTTTCTCATACGATTTGTTCGGAAAGGTGTAAAATTTCACTGACGGTTATATATTATTATAGTATTTATTAGGACTTTTAGTACAGCCAACCACACAACAACCGATTCTCGATGAAGCATTTTCTCGCACTGCAGACATTTGTCGAATTGAAGAAATCTGTCGAATCTGTTAATTCGGTTCGTATCCATGGTTCTTACCGTAAATTACGTACCACTAAAAATTACAGAGATGCCGCGTGGTGACGCTGAGGTAAAATGTGCACACCGCCTATACTAAGCAACATAATTATTATTATGTGTGCGTTGCTTCAAATTACAAATACTTTTTGAAATTTTTGTCACCGATCAAAAACCACCAAAATACCAAATGTTCTTTTTCTTTCCAATTATATTGTCTCTTGTTTGTCTTCCTTTTTTAAATGCTGCTTGTTCATCTATCGTATGCTTCATATCCATTTCTTGTTTTTTTTTTGTCTTTATATTGCAATTTGTTTGATTGCACTTTTTATGAAATGTCTAGAGGTATCTTTTTAGTATTACATGTCTCTGAATATTTACTTTATTTACCTCCTTCCTTCTTCTCTATTTATTTCGTCTTGCCTATTATGTTGAATTTATTGATTTTTCACCATTCTGCTTCATCTTCTTTTTTTTTTAACTTCATGTTGAATGTATTCACCAGTTTGTAAAAGTTGTGCTAGTACCTTAATGTCTTATTTTAACCTTAATCAAAGAGACACAATATCGTGCTTTTTAAACAACCTGCATAAGTTTTTGTAAGTTTAATATTTTTTCATTCCTTATTTGCGGTTTTCATCCATTTTTTTAATTCAATCTTGCAGGACCTGCATTAGGGCAGCCACACACATTCAGTTTGAACTGTTCAGTTCAACTGTAAAGTTTAACCTATACGTGTATGGGTATTTCAGTCTCAGTTCAGCTCAACTGCACAGTTAAACTGAGATGAATAAAATTTCAATTTTTTCAACCGAATCGTTCAATTGATCATTACGTGTGTGGGGGTTCAACTGTACAGTTCTCAATTTGTATCAATCAGTTTACGCTATTTCGATTTTTCACTTTTTTTTGCAAAATTACACAAAGTAAACCGAGCGGCCAAATCGTTCTGCTCTCTCAAATCCATTGTAAGAACTAAAGGATTGAACTGCACTATAATGTGAAACTGAACGTGTGTGGCAGCCCTTAAGAAACCATAAAATTGCAAATGGACACACAGTTGTTCAAGTGAATGCTGAATGATGAAGACAGTGAGAATGATTGACGATCAATTATCATTATTACAGGTGAATGAAAAGTTGCTGAACTAGGCAATATTGTTCAGAAACAATCTTTTGTGATTACTCATTATTTGGACATTTTATCAAACATCCCCAGGTCTTGGCGAAGTGTCCCTCATATTAATATTGTCATCATTAGGTGCCACACGCCATAATGTTGTGATATAAAGAGGTAGTGACAACAAAATAAATACGTCAATTTACAACTACTGCAATTATTATATTAATTAATTACGCAATCCAGGCTGTTATTTATTAACATTAATATTAATATTATACTTCGAATTTGCAGATGAAGTAGATGCAAGGCCACATTCCTTTATTGACAATGAAATAGAAATGTCTTTACTAGTAGGAACCTTCCTCGTGATTCGAATCACGAATTCAAGGATTTTGGTCATCTAATGTATAACAACAATTTGATGAAATAGCAGCAGTTGGGACTTCTTAAAATATAACATTAATAAATTAATTTAAACAAGAAACCTATCGAATAATTCAGTATAGTACAAAATATTTCATATTTGAGATGAGAGTCGATAAGATTAAATCATTATGTATACACACCAATACTTTGTAATATTAGTATTTAGAATAATTAATAATACTACAAACACAAATTAATTATAATTTCAAAGTAATTACTTAACAAATGAAAGTAAAGAACAACTTTTTTAACAAAAAAATCAAACCAAAATTAAAAATCTAATGATTATGTTACCATTTGCCATTTAAATAATTATGTACTTTCATAGATCGTCATTTTTATAATTTATTGTTAACTCAATCAGTGGATGAATATTATATCAGCTACTTAGTAGTGGTGACAAAAACTCAAGGCCTTTTTTACTTTAGATTTCCTCTTTGTCTATCTGAAATCACTTTTACCCTGCTATAGATCACTTGTTTTAGGACACAAAAGATTTTATAGTTAGACACTGTTAGAAATTTCAAATTTTCGCTTGTGCAAACACTCTCGGTCATGCAATAATAAAACGTCAGATAAACGTCACACTATTTTTATGCATTTTAAGCAATTTAAAGACTTGGCCAGTTTGTGTCGAACTATAAAACGTTGTATTACACTCGTTCCTGTGTAAATTTGATCCTTTGATTGGGAAAGCACCCAATTTACACAGGAACTCGTATAATAAATAACTATTATATTTGAAAATGCTTTATAAATTTGATATTTATATTAAATTTAATATACAGGGTGTTAAAAATTAACGAAAAAAAGTGAAACATAACAGAATAAGCCAGAAATAGCAAGAAAAAAAACAATAAAAATATAAAAAAAAAGAAATTAATAAAAAAGAAAATTAAAAAATCGTGTTACAAACCAAAATGCAATGCTTTTTTATGCAAAAATACAATTGGTAATTACGTTTATCGAGATCTAAAAAAAGTTTAATTTCACGAAAAATCACGTTTTAACAGGGAATTTTAATTTTTGTTTCTAATGTTTACCACCTTACAACTTTTCACCTACGTTAAGTTTGTATATTTTTAAAGCATATTATTCGTACTTGGGAAATCCTTTTTTGCGTGGCATGTTTTTTTCCGTTAATTTTGGAACAGCCTGTATAATAAAAAAACTTAATTCATTATCACAGGATGATTGACAAAAAACCTAGATATTTTTTCTTGTTGCCCATTTTTGACAGATGACAGTCAACATACTCACATACAATAGTATATGTATTTCGATACGAGTGCTCTGTCATACACTTTCAGGGGCGAGGGCGAATTTTTGCAGCACGGGCGTTAGCCGAATTAAATACATAATGCTATAATATTCATGTACAGCTTTGGTCACATAAATCCCGTACAACCTCATTTTGACATCACGACAAATTTTTCCAAAAATGTTCGTTTTTTAAACACCCTGTATGTTGGTTTGTCGTCCACTTGATATTTTGTCATTTCGTTGATTTGATATTTCGTAAATCTGAAATTTTGATAATTCACTAATTCGTTTCATTAATTTGATATTTTATCAACTTGATATAATAATACAATTACATATTTTAATTTGACGTCGTTGTGTTGTTTCGCTAATTTTATATTTCTTTGATGTGATTTTTTTAATGCGATGTTGTAGCATTAATATTATAGTATTAATTAAATTAATAGGTGTATTATATTATAATCTATTTTATCTTACAGGTGTAGATACCTTATTCCATTGTTTTCGGTGACAGAAATCAAATCTTAATCACAAGAGAGATAAAGCTGTCAGTTCTACTCACAAGTGAGTAAATCTGACAGCTTTATCAGTTGTAATTAAAAATTGTAATTATTAATTGTAATGTAATTACATGTAATGTAATTCTCTGCCTTCCACTTCACGAACAGATCATACTCTTTCTCGTACATGTGTCTCGACCTTACCGGAAGCAAACTGGAAACAGCGGCTTCCACGTCTAGTTGGAATATCTTTCGGTAGAAAGGCAATTTTTAACACTTTAGTGAAAATTGTGAAAAACAACGAGACTATAACAATAACAGGTCACTACGGAAACTGATATTAGAATCATGCTAATGTTACAGGCGGGATATTTACTTGAATAAATATTTCTTGGATTTTTATACAATGCACCTGTAAGATAAAACGTCGTATATCACATGTGATCGAAATGTCATTATAAAGCTCGTGAGAAGTGCCCCACTCGTGCGCAAGCGCACTCGTGGGTCAAAATTCTCACTCGCTAATAATGATGCATTTCTATCATTTATAATATAATGTACTATTATGCCCTACCAACGTCTAGATGACTTATTATTCCACGCAAATGGAACGTATAATAATGTAGCACTTTAGTCACAAGTCATATAATGTTAAAATTGGTGAATTACTATGGTTACACAATGGTAAGACAGAAAGTTGTATCTAGAAAGCGTCGATAATGTCTGGGACACTATCTTAGAGGTAATGTTCAAACCAGAGAATAGATGTTTTATTCTTTTCTTCATTGGTCAAAATAAAGGTATGTATTCATATTTCAAAAAAACATTCTCTATAATAATTAATAAAAAATATACAGTGCAATTTTGACAGTGACGACTATTAGTTTAAATCGGGTTAAAAATAAGCAAGATATAGCATAATTGGTTTTTTATGAGTCACCCTTATGTCATATCACTTGGGAAAGGGGGATTTACAATCTTATTATTTTTCCTTACAAAGAAAGGGTGGTGGTGTTAAATCCTCGAACATGTGCTTATGTACCTAATACTTGAATGCTCCCTTTCGATAATACTTTTCATATTTCGTTAACTTCATGTTATTTGTCATTTCGTTGATGTTTTAATCTAACTCATTAATTTATTTAAAATGACTTTTCCTTAATTTGGCATTTCCTCAATTTGATATTTAATTTGAATATTTCATCAATTCGGTTATTTACTATTCTTCTGAATTGCACTCCTCGAGTTCCTGAAATTGGCATTTAATGAATTTTATATAAATGTGTTACCAACTCTTTAATTTCACGTTTTGCTATTTTGTTAAATTTGAACAGGAAGTTAACAAAAAGTATATTGAGCGGAACGATTTACAAATATCTGTTATGAGTGCGATGGCGGCTGTTCACACACTAACGACTGCTCGCCCACGCAGTTTATTGATGAATTTGCATTGATACGTTAATTTACTGTTTTTTGTTTTGCTAATTTGACATTTGGTACATCATCAACTTGATATTTTTCCATTTCGTTCATTTAATATTTCCTTAATTTTACTTTTTTTATCTTTCCTTAATAAAATTTTATATTTTACTGTTTCGTTAATTTTATTTTTTTCTCAATTTTTTATTTCGTTAGTTCATTAATTTAATATTTTGTTAATTTTACTTTTTCATATTTCGTTAATTTTGATATTTCTCTGTTGATTCAAACAACGTTAGGTTTATATCTGGTTAAAATAATTCTTCATGACATTGACGTTTTGACATTACGCTAATTTCATGTTTTGATATTTAGCTAATATATGTTTTACTTGTCCATATATTTCATATAACTTTATTGCCTCAATAAGTTAGTTCGCTATTTCGTTAAATTCGGAATGAAGTTATTGTGGTATCCAATTTGATATTTTGATATTTAGGTAATTGGTATTTCGTTAATGTAAAAAAATATCTTTGTACCATAGTTTGTTAGTGGCTCCTAAAGAATAGTTTCATTTGAATTCATTAAAGTCAAACAATAAATTATAAAACACCCTATAGCTGTATATTGGTTTGTCGTCCTCTTGATATTTTCCCATTTCATTGATTTGATATTTCGTAAATCTGAAATTTTGATAATTCACTAATTCATTTCATTAATTTGATATTTAATCAACTTGATATATATATATATATATATATATATATATATATATATATATATATATATATATATATATATATATATATATATATATATATATATATATATATATATATATATATACGTCTTCCTATCAAGTCGAGATCCGAACAAAACTTGGACAACCCGAGATCCACCAGAAGGGAAAGGATTTTTCAAGTACATATTGTATAAAAACATTATAAGCGATATCTAGAGTTCAAATAACTAGAGAGGGGAAACTTTTTCACACTTTGAATTTTGTGATAAAGGTCGAACAAAACCAGATCCGTCATAAATGCAATACAACCCGAGATCCGACAATGTATAATTAAAGGCGTATAAGATAAGGTGAGGTCCGGCGACGTTGCCATTGTTTTGTTTAGTAAAACAACACGTGGAACGTATTTTTGTTCTTTATGCAAGTTGAATTTCGATGAAAAAATCACAGCACTTCCTTTCTGAGGTCCTATGTACCTTTCAATCTTTTAAAAATACATTTCCATGTCAATAGTATATTTCAAACGAGTGCGCTGTCATGACACTTTTCAGGGGCGAGGGTGAATTTTTGCAGCCCGAGCCCCTGAAAAGTGACAGGACACGAGTATTGAACAGCGTTTTTTGTATTTGTTCCCGCAAAATGAGAAAAAGTTACAAATTTACATCAGATCTTGAGGTTAGGTTGATAGCTGCCAAATTAAATACATAGGATGTAATATTTATGTATGTTGTTATGTATTTCATTAAGCATTATGTGTTTCACAAAACGAATACAAAATAGTATATTTCATACGAGTGCGCTGTCATTACACTTTTTAGGGTCGAGGGCGAATTTTTGAAGCCCGAGGCGAATGCCGAGGGCCGCAATGATCCCGAGCCCCTGAAAAGTGACAGGGCACGAGTTTTGAACAGTGTTTTTTGTATTCGTTCCTGCGAAATGAGAAAAAGTACAAATTTACATCAGATTTTGAGGTTAGGTTGACAACTGCCAAATTAAATACATATGATGCAATATTTATGTATGTTGCTATGTATTTCATTACGCATTATGTGTTTCACAAAACGAATACAAAAATAATATTTTAATCTTGCAAATAATTTGATGTTAAATAGTTTGCCCTGACATTCCTCAATATTTTGTCCTGTAACTTTGTTACCGGAATTATTTACGGGTTGCCACATGTGATATAAATAATAATCATTCTAAGACTGTAATAGACGCAATATTTCGTACGAAAAATTACTGAAATGGCATGAGGAAATGCAGAAATAACATCCTCAAGAACAGCAGGAACAAAAGGGGATATTGTAAATAATGTAAGAGGCACAAGATATTTCGTATTTCTGCAGATTCTCAGAGCCCTGATAACCTCTTAAAATCGGAAAAGTTTTTAACTTGGAAAATATTGTCAAAGAAACACGTAGGCACATGGGGCGCATTTGTAATAAATAAATTGGCTACGAATTTGCAATTGACATTATAAGCTATTGCAAATGTCCCAGTTCCACTATAAATAATATTTGAATAAATACACGTCTTTAAAATAAATAAATAAATAATAATCCAAATTTCAGCCAAACGCTTCAGTTCCGAATTTTTATTTCTTTTAATCTTTTGATGATTAAGGACTTTTTGGTTAAACTTTCAACGATATTTTACACACAAACTATTTTAAGTTACAGTAAATTGTCTATAAAGCGCTTGTTTGTATAATTTTTTTGTACGAACAAAAGTTTAACTTGATTTCAGCAGAAATAAGCGGAGGAGAATTATTATACGCATGTTCTATTAATTTGAGAATTTGAGGTATGGTTAGACATTGAAAACGACCTTGAATTTTAATTGAGCAATAACATGTTAAAATGTCTTAAAAGTATTTTAACACGATTTTTTTTAAATTCCAAAGGGGGAAACGGGGTGGGGGTGGAGAATCTCTGGATCCACTGAACCGATTGCAATGAAACTTTGCACACTTACTTATTATACCACTTAGGTGCTCAATAAGAAAGGTTTTTCAAAATTACATTCCAATGGGGGGTAACTTCGTGGTGACGGTGGTGGTGGGGGTTAATGTCTGCATCCACTGAACCGATTGCAATGAAATTTTTGCATACTTACGTATTTTATCACGTGGGCGCTCACTAAGACACGGTTTTTCAAAATTCTATTCCAAAGGGGGTAACGGGGCTCTCCGCCCCGTCAATCTCTGGATCCACTGAACCGATTGCAATGAAATTTTGCACACTTACTTATTTCACCACATAAGCGCTCACTAAGAAACGGTTTTTCAAAATTCATTCCAGAGGGGAGTAACGGCGTGAGGGGGGGTTAAGCTTTGGATCCCCTCAAACGATTGCAATGAAATTTTGCACACTTACTTATTTTACCACGTAGGCGCTCACTAAGAAGTGGTCTTTCAAAATTCCACTCCTAAGCGGGATTACGAGGTGAGGGGGTTAATTTCTAGATCTACTGAACCCATTGCAATGAAATTTTACACACTTACTCAGTTTACCACGTAGGCGTTCACTAAGAAGTAGTTTTCAAAATTCCATTCCTAAGGGGGATTAACGGGGTGAGGGGGTTAATCTCCAAATCTACTGAACCGATTGCAATGAACACTTACTTATTTTACCATGTAGGCGCTCACTAAGAAATGGTTTTTCAATATTATTAAAGTACTAAATAAAAATAAAAAATTACCGTGCGAAGCCGGGACTGGTCATCTAGTAGGCATTATAAAACAACGATATATTTAAACCTAAAAACCTGTAAACCTCAGTTTTAAATTTTTAACAATTTTGTTTTTGAGATCTTGTGTAAATTTGAACAGTACCTGACTTAAAAAGTAACTTAATAAAGGACCTGACCTGACCTTACCTTACCTTATCTGACCTGACCTGACCTGACCTGACCTGACCTGACCCGACCTAAAAAGTAACTTAATAAAGAAGCCTTTACCATAAATTGGATACAAAATTTGAACATCTCGAAATTACACCATATTTTATTTATTTAGGTCCTCTAATGAGCTATTTGACATTTCCAAACCAAATATTTTCTAATTTTTACCGACTACAAAAATGGAGGGGTTCTATGTTCGGCTTTATGTATGTTTTTTTCCTTTTATGTATGTTCACCGATCTTTTAGTCAATTGTAGATCTATTTTGAATATTTAAAAGGGTCGAGATGATCCCATTGTCACCAAGTCAGGAGCTGATGAGAAGATCTCATGAAAATCTAGGGAAATCCTCAAATTTTTCCTTCGTTTTATGTATGTACCGTTTTTTTACCGACTTCAAAAAAGGAGGAGGATCTATGTTCGCTTGTATGTATGTTTTTTTTCCCTTTTATGTATATTCACCGATATCTCCTTTAATTGTGGACCGATTTTGAAAATTCTTCTTTTATTTGAAAGTGTATGCTCCGGAGGTAGTCCCACTGTCAGCAAGTCCGGATCTGATGAGGGGATCCCATGGAAATCGAGGGAAATTCTCAAATTTTTCCTTTTATGTATGTTCACCGATTTCTTCGTCATTTGTGGATCGATTTTGAAAATTCTTCTTTTATTGGAAAGGGTATACTTCGGAGGTAGTCCCATTGTCAGCAAGTCCGGACCTGAGGAGGGGATCGCATGGGAATCGGGCGAAATCCTAACATTTTATAATTATTATGAACTCTCTCAAATGCAGTCGTTTAATAATTATGCAGGTCTTTGCGTCTGGGAGTCATCATTGCCTTAGATTTTTCAGGTTGTAATATTAATTCATCATTGTTTCAGTATTTTTGGTTCTAATTTTTTATCGTTTGCGTCTTTTATCTTCATGTTCAACCAGCCGTGGTTTCCTCATTCGAGCAGCGTCCTTACTAGGTCCACCCATCACTTAAAATTGTAAAATAATTAGCTTTTTTAAAAAAAAGAAACCGACTTCAAAAAGCGAGAAATAAGTCAGTACATGTATTATTACTTGTGCTACCTACTGATCTGGTTGAAGTCGATGCCAAGCCAAAAAAAAAAGGTAATAGATAGATAGGCTGTCCGCTCCCGTCACATCGCAACTCCCACCGCGCGCGCGCCGGAATGCGTGAGCGTGGGTGGGGGGCTCGCGCTGAGCAAAACATCCCAAACGGGCAGACATGTGCGGGGCAGACGTCGTTGATGGCCTGATATTGAATTTTTAATGCGCTATAACGTTGTTGATATATTTGTATAATGACAATAGGTTATAAATTTGTTAACCTCTTTGGCTTGGCACCGATTTCAAACAGATCAGTAGGTAGCACATGTAATAATACATGTACTGACTTATTTCTAGCTTTTTAAAGTCGGTTTCTTTTTTATAAAAAAGCTAATTATTTTGTTCTTTTTGAAATTGAAACTTTTTTTAGCGCTGTAGTGAGTCCGAAAAACTGAAACGGAAATAAAAGTGAAACACTTTAGTAGTGATAGTGGGGACGCGTGTGAATGAAACGGCTAGGGTAGTAGGTTTATGCCTCAAGGGTCCCGCTGTCTTGGGTCCCCTCAAGTTTTACTAGAATCCAAAGTGAAATCTTATCCCCACGACGTTTTCACATCAAAATCTACGGCGCGGACCCGCACTGCGCCTTTACGTATTTTTTTGAACTATTGATTTTGGCCTCGTTTTATATATTTTCGAACCCCAGAAATTGATTTGCGTTGTCTATTTTTCTTTATCTTTCTTCGTTTACGAAATACCACCTTGAATGAAATTTTCGCGAAAAAGTAAGTAACAATTTTCTCTTTAGAACTTTAGAACAAAATATTGAAACTCGTCGGTCTCACACGACCATTTGGCAAGTTGAAATTTCGAAATTTTGAAAGCCGAAAAAATATTTTGACGTGATCTGTATTTGTAACTGTGCCTGTGTTTGTGCTATATCCACTGTAGATCTGAACCATAAATAAATCAAATCAAATCAAGACGTCTATTCGCTCGCCAAATACAGTGATAACCCGTCAAACTTTCTTGCGTTACAAATATCGTCAGATTTTAATCACTAATAACTACGAGACTATTTAATAATTCGTTAACAACGGTTTAGCCCACAACGGGTAGGGCATGTATGTACGTATATCTGTCGTGCTGAATTTGTCATCTGTAGATAAATTAGTGTAGCGTGAAAATGTGTTTAGCTAGGAGGTTAATTCAGGTGTCATTGTAAAGAGCTTGCGAAGCTTTACTAGGACAAAAAAGTGAGAATTTGTCCCCGGCGATGTTTTCACGACAAAATCTACGGCGCGGACCCCAACTGCGCCTTTACGTATTTTTTATTGTTTCAGATAAATAGCTTCCATTTATGTGTCAATAATAATAAAATTCTTACAATAATTACCTAACAATTTTGTCTTTAAATTGGGAAGTTGCTAAACAGTCAATTTTTTGTGCATACGGTTGTATTTTTTCTAAACTGGTAATAATTATAGTCATAATTTTATTCTGCAAAATATATTAGTGTTATTCGAAGAGTGAATATTACAGTTCAGCGCGTTGTATTGTGATTTAATTCTACTTAATCTTTGTTCGGCTACCAGTCGACGTTGCCATGTCTACTGGATCTCATTTTGTGCATAATATATAAACTCCGTGTATACTACTGCAGCGCCCTCTGCAGCAGACGTTTACTAACTAAATTTGTATAAAAATTCATAAAAATGGTCAAAATGAGATCCGGGCTAAAATTGGCAGAAACATTGTTTACACTGTTTTAAACGTTTTGGGCACGATATACACGTAGAAACAAGTTGAGGTCCGTTTCGGATCTCGCCTTGCTAAAACGGAGCCCGGCTTGTATACAAAATCTCACAAAATGATCTCGACTTGTACAAAAACATATATATATATATATATATATATATATATATATATATATATATATATATATATATATATATATATATATATATATATATATATATATATAATACAACTTTTAATTTCACGTCGTTGTGTTGTTTCGCTATAGTTTAATTTTCTTTGATGTGATTTTTGTTAATCCAATGTTTTGGTGTGTATAATTACTTCAGTATTGAATTTCTTTTCGTCATTCTGATATTTCGTTCATTTGATAAATCATTATGTGCTATTCCGTTAATTTGTTATCTTGCAATTTCGTTAAATTTGAAAATTTTGTTATTATATTATTTCCTTTGGTCAATCGTGATATTTTGACCTTTCATATATTTCCATTTCGTCAAATTTAATATTTCATTTCATTAGCTATTTCCTGTGTTAATGTGCCGTTAATCTGATATTTTGTCATTTCGTTAATTTGATTTTGGTTTTTCGTTTATTTGATATTCTACCAATTTCTCTGATTTAATATGTATTTCGTGAATATGAAATTTTTATTTTCTTATTACGTTAAATTGATATTTTTTGTACTGATTTTGGGATTTCATATTTCTTTAATTTCATGTTATCTGTTATCACGGTAAATTAATATTGCTTTGAATTTGATAATTTAATGTTTTGTTATTTTGCTAATTTGCTAACTGCGAACTATTTCGTTAGTATCTTTAATATTTCATCAGTATAGAATATTTTGCAATTTCGTGAATGATATTTTGCTAATTTAATTTTAATATGGACAATTTCGTTAATTTTGCTGATTTGCAATTTGGTCAGTTTAGTGCCATTCAAAATCTAATATTTTATTAATTTGATTATTTTATTCATATATATTCTAATCTGCATCAAAGTAGGCTGTGAAAGTATAAACACAACATACCAACATGATTTCAAAATTCCAACGCCACCCAGGATGTAGATTAATAATGAACAGAATATAGATGTTTCGACCAATAACCAGCTCCATTTTGTAAACACTCTGTCATGCAATAATAAAATGTCAGATAAACGTCACAATATTTTTATGGATTTTAAGCAATTTAAAGACTTGCTGGGGTTGTGATGAATTATAAAACGTTGTACTACACTCGTTCTTGTGTAAATTGAACGGTTTCCGGCACTCGGGGCTCAAAAAAAGCACTCGTTCCACTCGTGCTTTTTTAAACCTCTCGTCATTTTGGTAAATGTCGAGTCGCTTAGTTTTTCTACAATTTTAATTACAGTTCGAGCTCCCGAAAGTACCATTTTTCTAATTTGCTGTTGTAACAAATCTATTAACGCATTAATTTTGAGTGTGTTAATAAACCATTAACGCACCCAAAATCTAGAATTTTTGTTTCCATTGATAACACACACTGAACCCTGCACTGAACGAGACGATTTTGAGATTATGGTTCCAAGTCATGTCAAGTAACTTTAGGTACAGAAAAATCAAAATTTAATAAAATTCTCTAAATTACCAAAATTGATTTATTTGTAAAAAATGAAGTTAATATGTAAATTAGAAAAAAATTACATAAAAAACTCGTTTTGTAAAACTTAAAAGCACTCGTTCTTTACAGGCACTCCTGCCTACGGCAGTTGTGCTGTAAACCTGAACTCGTGTCTTAATATAAGTTTTACACAACTAGTGTTTCAATATACTAATTATGTACAACACTCAAATGGACTTGTGTGACCACGAGTGCCTACGGGTCGGGAAATTAAAACGTGACAATTGTGGTTACTAAGTCAGCTTTCGTGTTACAAAATTGATAATTTAGGAGCTCTCGTGTAATTACGAGTGATTAATATTTGTTTAATTTAATTAATTGGTTAATTAATATTAATCACAAAATAATTTCACAAAAACATGTTCACACTGCTACAGCAGAAAGTGTAGAGCACATATGAATGTTTTATCTGCAAATATTTTTTATGCCTTCCTTTATATTTCTTTCAGGATAGTGTAACTCGTCCAGAAACAAAGTTCTGGTCTATAGTATTTGCATAACTTCAAACACGGTATAAATTTGTAAAGTAAATTTGATTCGTTTAAGTAAGATTTAAAAAATAATTTCAAAAAATTACTCAACGTAAAATATTCGGACCACTGCTAAATTTAATGTTATTATTTTTGCATTTGCAAATATTGTTTACCCAATAAACCATCAAAATGCAAAATCGAAAATCATAGCAACTGCAATTCGTTGATTGCGTATTCCATACTACTTTTATCGTTAGGGGGATGGCCACTTACCAGCTATAAGTATGTACACACCCACAACTATCTACCAAAAAATCCGTGCATTCAATTCAAATGACCTCTTGATAGACAAACAACGTGTGCCATAAAAGGGAATGTAAGCCGAGGTGATTTCAACGCACGATGATGCCAGAAGCTTCCACATCTCTGACTCAACTCTTCGATGTACTTAGTAAGAAATAAGAAGTGCAACTGCAAACCAAACGTCATAAATAAACAAAGCAATGCCAAGACCGTTCGCCACGAGGTGACCGCTAGAAACGCAGAGATTGGTCAGAGGGAATAGCAGGAGAGTAAGGTGGGCTGGGGGCCACACCATGAATCAACTTCGCCAAGTGCAGTCCGCGATTCCTTGACGACGAAGCAAACCCTCCGGAAAGGCCGAAATTGGACTGGTGGTTTTAAATTCGGTGACATGTTCGAAAAAAAGTTGTGATTTGTGCTGTGATCTCAAAAATAGTGACATGTGGAAGTTTGTGATTTTTAGTTTTTTGACCACTAATGTGATATGTCAGGGGTAAGAATTCGGCTATCCGAACAGGTTTCAAATGTTATTAATAGCTAAATACCGTTTTTGAAGTGTGTACCTAAACTTTGCGGTGATGTCATCGAATTCGGCAAAACGTCCAAAGTTCGTTTTAAATCAAATAAAACTCTGCAAGGTCGGGGGCAGAGAAAAAATGTAAACTCTCAGGTTCCAGTATTCCATTCAATGGACTTTTTTAATTCGACCTTACTCACATTTTGCGGTTATTTCATATTTCTTAAGAATACGTAAAATTCCAACAATGCAAATAGATTCTACAAATTTAAATCACGTTTCGCTAATTATTTGTGGGAATTATCTAACGGGATTGTCGCATTGTATATGTATAAACTTCAAGGATTATTAGTATCGCTTTTATTGTTATTCCGTACATGCAAACAGAAGGTTGTAGTGCCCGACGTATATGATCTTTACATTGGTAATTACACGAAATGTTCGTGATTGTATTTTAGTGCCATGTCGCTATGTACTTCCTTAATTGTTACAATCACACAAAAAATATTGAAGACACCTTGTATATGTGTGTTGTTGTTATAATTTCTTTTCTCAATCCTGTATTGCCTTGTTTGGTTATGCCCACTTCAACGCAAGTGAAAATTGTTTTCCCGCGATCATTGTGAACTCCAGTTTCACTTTCCTTATTTGTCACACATCGCAGTGATGTAAAAACTGCGTGAGCGAAATCCTTAAGCCCACATGCTCTTGGTATGTGAACAAAGAACCTCTTGAATAAATATTTGAATAAAATAAGATCTGGTTATCCTGACATTTGAAAAAAAAAGGTTCCGGTGAATTTTGATTTACAACTTTTTGTGGTGATGATTAAGAAGCTTTTAGGACGTCAATTATCGGCCAAGGCGCTAAAAGTATACGAATCATCATATTTATAAATAACACTAAAGGTACAATTAGACCAAATTATCTCAGTTAAAAAATCTCATTGTAACAGTTATTATCGTTCGTTGAACCAAATGGGAGGAAATTCGCAATAAATCTATAAGATAAACACACGAAATTCTTTATGGTAATGACTAACTCCTATTGTGAGAGTCACACCTACAAACAAACAACACTTTTAATGAACCGAATTCTCACAAATGTGAAAGTTATTTCACTGCATGACCTGCAATACAATTTCCATTTTTCCTAATTCCACACATTACTTAACAGGTGATACAGTAAAACGTTACTTGCAAATTCTTGAATTTCCGGAACCCGATTTGGTGCAGGCATTAATCCGATACTTTCTCCTATAATTAATTTATAATTTATTGATAGGACTACATGTAGAAAGTGGCGGGTGACAATTCAGTACCTTAGAAGCATATGGATCCATGTGCATAATAGGAAATTTCCAATAAACAATTAGTTTGTATTTATTATTGTATTATTCTAGGACAATACGGATTTGGTTCTTTAAAAAAAGTCACGGATTGTTATTGTCAATTTATACACACTCGATTTTTTTAGATAACATAATAATGTATTTAATAAAATAGATTCGCATATTTAACTCAGTTTTGATAAAAAGTGGAGTTGGATCCATATGCTTCTGAGGTACTGAATTTTATTTATAATTTTGACTAAAAGCAGAAGAAAACCGAAATGACCTTTTGGGCTATCAATCAAGCATTAAATGATTATGAGTACAGGTCCGTTGTGAAAGAACTGGAAGAGAAACTCGTCCAATGGATTCGACCAATTTTTAAGCCAAAAAACATGCTGTGGAATGAGTTAATTCATTATGTATTACCAGATCAGGGACAATCACTATTCTTGACTTGTGGTTTGTTCGGTTTTTATTCATCGCCTTACTGTAAATCTTTACTTTGTATTTCCACCTTTACATTATTCGGTTCTTCCTGTCCCGGCAACATAAAGAAATAGCAATTTCAGAATGCTATAGATTATATAAATATAAATAAAGCAAAAGTAATAAAGGGTTGGTAGTTGAAATTAGACGCTTGAATTTTTCCAAATAATCAATACAATAAGCATAGCAACGTTGCATTTGTAGTTCTACCAAATAGATCATGTGTCAGACTTTATTTGTTAACATATTAAAATTTATGTATTTTTCTACGAATTGTAACAAATTAATTGAGATTAAAATAAAATATGTCCACAGAAATTTGAGACAGTAAACAGACGTCGTAAATATTGAAATTCCATATTTGTTTTATCATCTTACATCTAAAAGTTATTACGAAACTAGTAATTGTTCTAACGGGCATAATGGGGAAATAGATTGGTTAGACAGATAACAATTCATTATCGTTCATTGTGTTCACCAAATGTTAAATAATTAGACAGTAACATTTCAAGTTCCGGCTGCGTAATCGAAATTGTAATGTGCAAATAATATCCATTCAATAATAGTGATAGTGAAGGGATTTTTTTAAGGTTGCAAATTATTTTAGCAATACCTAATACCAGTATATTGTGTTTTTAATATTATCTACTTTCTATCACTTGATATGGATATAAGAGATTCCCTTTCATTCTATTAAGAAATATGTAATCAATACGAGCTGCTCTACTAATGGAATTAATTAAATCTTTACATTGAACTGTACTGTTGTAATCTAGATTTCTTTTATATGATCAATGTCGGAGCTTCCACATTTTCTCTAGGTTATCAATTTTTTTAATTCGTACTTTTTTGAAGTAAATGTTTCCGGCCAGTTAGTAAATGCAAGACCGTAAAAATTATGTTCGATCTCAAAAAAGACCTCTGAAACTTCAATAAACTTGAAAATTTTAGTGTTTTCAATGACCTCAAAAATTGACTCCTTGGAAAAAAACTAGTTCTCTTTTGTTGCTGTTTTTATTAATTTAGGAAATAATCGTCTTTTCTAAACCATTTGGTTCGTCATTATGAAGAATTTACTGGACTCTACTTTATTCCCAATGGTTGAATAAGATTCAGAACCTAAAAGCTTGAAGGTAAAATGGCGCGAAAGAACAATTAAAAAGTGAAAATGAACATTAAACCAATGAGTAGGAATGTAAAATCAAAAAATGGTAATAGGACTTCAAGGACTAAAAAAAAACAAAATTTGAAAATCAAAGCCCTTAGAACCTTAAAACGATCCTGAAACCTGAGAAATCACGAAGCTGAATTCGTCGGAAACCTGAAAATCTGAAAGACCGAGTAAGTGAAAACCTGAAAATTTTAAACCTGAGAATTCATGAAAGCGCAAAGCAACAGTAAAAATAATTTCTTAGATCAGCACGTAATTTTTCTAAAATATGAGATACATTATTATGAAGCCTTAAAGTTGAAAAATACTCAAAACAACAAACTATAATAAATAGAATAGCATTAAGCAAAATCATAATTTAGGTTGAAAGATACAGTACATTTAATTTTAAAGCAGCAAATTAAACAGTTAGTTTGTTGGCACAAATTAGTTCAAAATGAGAATCTATTTCTTCATAAAAGTACTTCTTCAAAACCTTCCCCTTAGGTACTGCCTTACGGCTTGAAAACGTAGAGGCATACTTTTAGTTCAATTGTAAAATAAATTTTGGGGTAAGTTCCCCATTCCTCTACAAACAAAATTTTCTAGTTGATTTAGCCCTCAATGGCATTTTGCGTTGCCGAATTTGGGACACGTTGGGGTTCCAAACATGATCGATCGGATTTAAGTCAGGGATCCGTGCTGACCACTTCAGTCGTTTCAGTATTTACTTTCATTAGATGAGACTTTGCACCATTCTGACCATTTGCGCTCAGGCCTTATCGCGCATAAAAATGTAATCTTAGTAAGATATATCGTCAAACTGTTAAACGAGCTTCTAGCAGTCCAACCAACTCTGTGCGTCCATTACATGAAATACCGCTCCAAACCATAACGGAGCCTCCACCAAATTGGACTTAATGTACCCTTCAGTTGGTCGTCTATAAATAGGGGCACGTTTACCTGACTAGTATAAGAAAAAACTGGACGCGTCAGATAATAAAACCTTGAACGAATTTTCCGCTTTTATTCCGAATGGTAAATTGTAATCTGGCAACCCAATGTTCCCTGGCGAGAAGTTAGGCAGGAGCAGGAACAGGGATTTAGAGTTCAGTCTGAAGCATTTTTGATTGCAATGTCTTGTCCGCGATGCAGTCAAATGAAGATGATCGTTTCTGTTAAACTGCTAGCTTTAAATTGTTTTTTTAATTATCCAAAAAAAGCAACAAACCGGGAACTCTTTTTTATTATTCGAATGAATAATTTTATGTTATTTCGTAATGTAGTCTAAGAGCCGGCACCGACGGTATGGATTTCTTATGGACAAGATACACGTACAATTTTGTATGTGACTAAGTATAAACATAGACCTAAATGGAGTTAATGTTTATATTCAAATATTTTTCGTTTTTAACGTTTTTCTTTATTTTTATATATTACATTGTACATATTAAATTCTACATTTAGACGTTAATTTCATTAATGTCCTCCATAACTTCTTAAAACAATCAAACGCGTATATATTCAATAGGAGATCGATACCGTCGGCTCTCGGACTGATAGTTTCGTCACAGATAAAAACTTTATAAAGCACTGTGGTAACGTGTTATCAGCAGAGGTATATTATTTATTCATCCAGTAGTTAATGCCACTTTGCCACGTTGCTCACACCAGTAGCAGATTTATGAACTTCCAAAAAATGTTTAGATGGTCCTTTAGATAGCTGCGTAATCTGAATAAAATTTTAATTTGCATTAGATACCTGAGACGGTAAAAACAAGTTCTATAACTTTCCATTCCTTTTCCACTTCACTCATTTTTTTAATATTGCACTTTATTACATTATTAAACCATGCGTGAAAGGGACGGTGACATTTGCATCTGATTTTTAAGTTATCCAACATATTTGATTAATCACAATATAAAAATTATTAGGAGTATTATTTTAGAATTATTAAATTAAAGAATTATAAATTACTTATTATGTAGGTATTATAAAAGATATACTGACATATTATTAAAATCAAATAATGTGCTGTGCTGAAAATGACCTCTAGAGCGTATGAAACGTCGACTGTTTTCAGTTTTAAAGAAAATTATATATTGACCATATTTCTTCACGCACTCGCTCAAAAATATCTGACATTTCAAGAACTGTTCTTGCCGCATTTTCAACCCACATTTAAATTTCTTTCAACCAAAAAAAATCACATGGATTTAAATCTGGAGATTATTATTATCTAACCACTCTAACACCATTTGGAGCTGAGCTGAACTCGGTCTTCTAAGAACTACATTTGTTCTCTTATGTTCAGAGGAACGTTCTCTAATAATTCCTCGAGTTCATTGTTAAAAAATTCTAAACATTGTGTTAACCGCTGTAAAGGAAGTGCCACAGATATAGTCATGTAGAAAAAATAAACAAGTGCAAAATAAAAGAAACTGCTTATTGAGAATATTGCGTCGGCACTCTTTTTTTGTTGTCGGTCGAACTTTGTACAGCACGTGTATAAGTCGGAGAGCAGGTTTTGTATTTTGCTATATCACTATATCTGTGGCGCTTTCTTTAGTAAAATATGTACACTTGGTTTCGAAACTTTCGCGTACACCTATTTTTTGCTGTATTAAATCAGGGTTGTAATTAATCATCTGACATTTGATCTTTTGAAAAGTCATAATGCTTCGACTGACGGAGCAAGATAAAGTTTTGACTCTTTCTAAATTAGAAGATGGTTGGTCATAAGAAGGGTTGCTACTCATTATATACTCGATAAAGGCACTGTTCTACGAGTAAAGAAGACGTGGGAACCAGAAGGGTTGATGACTAGAAGACCATAATCGGGAAGACCCAAAGTTTCAAACGCGGTGCATGATAGAGCCCTTTTGGATAATTTAAGGTAAAACTCTTTCAATACGGCCAAACAAGCAGTTTTTGAGACCAACCTTTTTGAATCGTAGGTAACAGCTTACCGTCGTAACCCCATAGAAAATGTTTGGGATTTAATTGTCAAGAAAATTTATAAAAGAAACATTAGAATTGCAAATACTGAAGAATTGTGGGAACTATTCAAAATGCGTGGGAAGAATTGAGCGAAGACCAAAATGATTGGCGAAACCTCATAGGATCTATGCCCAGAAGATTGAATGCGGTGCTAGAGGCTAATGGGGCCATGACAAAATATTAAAACCTTTTTTAATATATTTGTATTTATTTTTATGTTCGTTTTAATTAAATTTCTGTTACCTTCTTTCTGTTTGCCAGATACAGCTACAATAAATCTTCCTTACCTTCTATAACAAACACTAATTACTGCCGAATTATTAGTCTTGTAAACGTCGTTAGTTTTTATGTTTAATTATTATGTATAAACTAATATAATGGATCGGTCCCTCAGGACACAAATTCCTAATTACCTGTCTTTTTTTATTATCTGCAGAAGACAGTCTGTCAGTGTCATCATAACCTAAATTCATAATGTGGCATTCACAAAACTAAATATTGGTAAAACCTTTGCTACTTGATTTTGACGGTGTACGCGAAAGTTTTGAAAGCAAGTGTACTTGTGGTAAATATCTCATCTAAATTAATTTAACTCCCGAGCCGCAATACCGTTCCCAGGGGTTTCACGGTAGGTCATAATCATATCGGTCATGTCGCTATTTGAAAACAAAAGCATTTTAAGAAAATTTAGTCCGTGAAGTAGCCAAAATAACACTGAAAGTTATTAATTGGCGGTCGTTCTACCTTCTTCAATCGTGCTAGCGGTTCTCAATCGGTTTTCGCGTTTTCTTTACAGTTAGAATTTTTTCTAGGTCTCCTCCTTATATTTTTCTATATAATTTCCCAATTGCTGTTTTAAAAACTTGTTATTTGTCTCCAATGGAAATTCTTTTATTATTGTTTACTATATTTTAGTTTTTCTATCCTTTCTGTTTTTCTTCCTTTTCGTCTTAATCGGGTATCTCTTTTTGTTTTCTGGGTCTGTATGTTTTATTATCACTTTATCTTAGTCAATTTTACCATAGCGTCCCTCCTCTCTTTTTTAATTCGTTAGTATGTAAAATGAGTCTGTCATTTCTTTATCATGTAGAGTTAATTCTTTATATTTGTTGTGTTTTGGATTTTTTTGTCTTTTCCCCTTTAAAATGTATTCTAATTTTACCTTTTTATCACTTTAATTCTCCGTTTTCTCCTCTTTGAAAGCATCTTTGTTCTTTTTCTTAGAAATTCATACCTACATTCCGAGGATGAAAACAAATGTTATGAAAATCAAACTTGTAGATGTTTTATGATTTTTTTTTATTTTCGTAGTTTTTTCATTTTTATATTATACTGTCATTTTGTCATTGTTTCGCAAATCTATTGTAAGAATTTGATTTTGTTTCGCTAAGGTCTTCTTTATTTATATTTTTTATTTTTTAGTTTTACTGTCTGTATTATTTTTGTATTCCAATATTCCGTTAATTTTGTGCTTTTATATGATTTTTTCGTAACTCTACATGTTTTTTGTGGCATAAAGCCTATTTTAAATTAGGACTATTTTCTAGTTTCTTTCTTTTTTTTTTTTTCGTTGTTAGTATGCCGTTTCTATTTTCCCTGGCATTTCTTGTAGAAGTTGATCTTCTTTAATTTAGATTTTTATATTTTATTTATTTTCTCTTAACCATACTTTTTCACTTTTTCCTCTAAAACACCAAAAATAATTTTTATTATAATTACCGACGCACGGTTCGCCAACAATGTTAACATTTTGTCTGTTTGTAATATTTTCCTTCAATCTAATCTCATTTTCACTACATTTCCATTGTTTATCATAATTAACCAATTTTTGTTTGGTTTAATTTTTCATTCTTCCTTCCTACTTCTTTCTTTTCTCGGCAAGTCTTTTCTTCTAACGTTTCTTTTTCAGCTGTGTGAGCTCTTGGTGGTACATATATGTTCTTTGATCTGATTTTATTATTTTTGTTATGTACTCTTTTTTGTATTATGTGTCTTTTGGATCCTCTTAAGTATTTTGATCTACTTCTCGGTTCTTTTTTTTATTTTCATGTCTCTTCACTGTCCATTTTTCACGACTGTATTATAATTCTAAATAGATGTCAAATAATGCAGAGTGTTCCACCTAAGATTTTAAAGTTATACACGGGTCTTCATAAATGAATTAAAAAATTATTCATACAACTAGTTGGCTTTGCACGTCAAAAACCCTATAAGAAAAAAAGTTTTTGTCCTGTACTGTTCTCTCGTTTACACATAACTTATTGGTAGATTCAACGACTTGTAATTTAATAGTAATAATAATAGTGACCCTAAAAATAAAATTCAGTTCTTGAAGTATTTTTCTTAGTAACAACTTTCTCCCTGAAATGGTCATAGTGATTTCATAGTGATACATTGTTGATTTTCTTTATATGAATCATGACAACATTTTTAGTAATGTTTCCGCACACCGCAACGTTTTTTCGCACAACCTTATATTGTAGACCCGACTAAATATTCAACCCACTGCTAACTTTTGGTAATGTGTAGGTTTTACAAGGTTGTCGGGCCTAGAGCCGTCCGCCCCAACAGCGAATACCACGTCGCCGTCTCTGTACAACAAACATCGGAACCCACGACAATCAGAGCAGTACTCCAAGGTATTTCCCCTAACGGGTCCATCTACTCCAGCGAAGATCGCGTGGAAGTCCAGCCTTACACATCCAGGATATGCAGACTCGAAGTTGGCGACGTGGAATACACAGATTACAAATTAGTGGTGTCTGGAAAAGGTGGAGCCGAGTTCTATTCCGATTATCCGATAGAATTCCTGGATAAAAGTTACTCGGTTTTTATACAAACGGATCGGGCTGTATATAAACCGGGAACGAAGATACTGTTTCGGGCTGTGGTGCTCAATGCCCACTTGAAACCTGCGGCTGAGGTCCGAAATGAGCTTCTCCACATTTTTATCACAGTTAGTAACAGTCTTCAGTTGGAATTAATTTATTAATGAGTTTGTGTAGGACGGTGAAGGAAACAGAGTGAAAGAATGGAGGCAAATTCAGGCTCTCCGAGGTGTTTTTACAGGGGAGATAAATTTGAGCGAAAGTCCGGTTCTGGGCAACTGGAATATTTCCGTGACAGTGCACGGACAGACCTTCAGCAAGTCAGTCGAAGTCGCCGAATATATTATGCCGAAATTCATGGTCACTATTCAGGCCCCAAAACATCTGACTTTTAGGGAGAACATTTTGAACGTCAATGTGCAAACACAGTACGCAAAATAGCGACAAGGCTAGAAGTTGCGGTCTCAAATAATATTGTATAGGTCTTTCAAAATTTCAGTTTTCACTTATAATGGCCACTTCCTACGTAGGCCGCCCCACTCTTCGCGCAAATTGGGTTACCCATGAGGTTTTGGAATACCTATGCGCTATTCAAATTGCAATTTTAGAGACCTGCAATTCTAGCTTTATTATATTCTCGATCTCACGAACATAATTTTAGATACATCTACGGCAAAAAAGTAAAAGGAGAAGCCACCATCACAGTTTACCCCACAATCTTTTCCGGTGTAATCCAACCAATTTTCCAAAATCCCATTCGGAAAGTAGTACCCATCGAAGGTTCGGCCACGGTCCAATTCGACATTGAGAAAGAACTAAAACTCAGTGACGAATATGAGAGACTTGTTATGGTAGATGTGGCGGTTGAAGAAGCATCCACAGGCCGCCGCCAAAACAACTCAGTCGAAGTTCACTTACATAAATACGACTATAAAATTGATTTAATCAAAACTGCGGACTATTTCAAGCCCGGTTTGAAATACACTGCTTATGTAAGATTTTTTTGATTGATGCCTCATTGACTAAACCGACGTTGTAGGTGAAAGTTTCAAATAATGATGGAACCCCGTTGAAAGCAGACCGACAGGAAATCACGGTACGACATGGGTACTCACGAGTCGATGAAGTATATGTTGTAGAAAAGCATAAATTGGACCGAAACGGGATTGTAAAATTGGAGTATTACACCCCAGCGAACGTCACCAATACTTCAGCTCTCAGGATAGAGGTACGATGATGATATTCTTGGCCACTTTCTTCGAAGGCTTTTTTCAGGCTGAGTACCAAGATCTTAAAGAGAGAATATCTCCTATACCGGCTGCAGTCTCATACAGTAACACTTTCCTCCAGGTCTCTCTAGAAACTGAAAGACCTATCGTAAACTTAGACGTTGAAGTCCTAGTCAATTGTACCGAACCACTGAAATATATTAGTTACGTGCTGTTAGGTAGAGGCGATGTTCTCAACGCCAACACCTTCCAAGTGGACAATCGGCATGAATACCGTTTTCATTTCACCGCGACACGTGCCATGGTACCCATAGCTCATTTAATAGTGTCCTACGTGCGCCAAGATGGGGAGTTCATTGGGGATGCTCTCGACATTGAAATAGACGGACTCTTGCAAAACTTTGTAAGGATCACAAATTAATACAGTACACATCTTATATTTCGTGATGGTTGTAGATGGAAGTTCAAATAAATTCAGTGGAGACTTTACCCAATATGGATATAGACGTCACTATAAGGACCCAACCGAACTCATATGTAGGACTTATGGCAGTCGACCAAAATGCTGTTCATTTACGAACTGGTTTCGACATAACCCACAATGATGTTGCCGAAGAACTGAAGAGGTACGATGTTGCCCAGCAGTCGCCCTACTCTTTGATAATGCAGGATGCGAAGTACCATTTCTTCTGGAAGCCCGGAGCAGCTAATCCACATAGTGCCATCTATGTAAGTACCTCACTATCTAATCATTTTGACTGAATTTTAATTACAGAACTCTGGGGCTGACCTTCTGACCAACTCCCATGTATATCGACACCAACCAACGCGTAAGTTGCATATCTTTCCAGGATTGCGATTAAAATTTAATTTGTAGTGGAAGACATATACCTACGACCAGTCTTTTATGGAACTAGTACAGTGAAACCGGACAGAGGCTTTGGACTTCCTCTTCACACAGTTACTAGGCCACCTCTGGCAGGACCCTACGCTTTCAGTAGAATTCCCAAACCGGTGTGGAACAAACCCAAAGTCTACCTTACTGACGAGATAGCAGACACTTGGTTGTTTACCAATTTTTCTTCTGGTTACGAAGGAAAAAGTTCAATTCGGCGCAAAGTGCCCAGCTCTCTGAACACTTGGGTGGTTACCGGCTTCTCCTTAGATCCCATCCATGGGCTCGGGTTGAGTACAACTCCGAAGAAAGTTAAGGTTTCCAAGAGCTTTGTTGTCTCTTTGGACTTACCTTACTCGGTCCAACGTGGAGAAATTTTAGCCGTTCCCGTGGTGGTGTACAACCACATGGACAAAGATGTTGTAGCGGAGGTTACTCTGCATAATCCGGAACACAAGTTTGACTTTTCCGAGGTATCCAACAGCGTTAACTCCACTAGAAGTAAGATCACCTCTTTCAGTGCCCCAAAATACCAATATTGTTTCAGAAATAGAGTTGTATAAGAGAAAAAAGGTCACAGTTAAGAGGAACAGTGGCACATCGGTCTCCTTCATGATCAGCCCCCAAAAAGAAGATCTAATTGAAATAAAAGTTACCGCAAATAGTCCGATGAATCAAGATGTGGCTATTAAGAATCTTCGTGTTACTGTAAGACATGGGGGTGATAACGTCTTTTGGTCTAATTTAAATATTTTTAGGCTGAAGGAGAGACGGAGTACTACACCAAAACAGTTTTGGTTGATTTACGGAACACTCAAAACTACAAGAATAGAATCAACTTTACCTTACCGGCCAACGCAGTGAGCGGCTCCGAAAAAATTGAGGTCTCCGCAATTGGAGATCTTCTTGGGCCCACAATGGTCAATCTCGAAAACTTAATAAGGCTCCCAACTGGGTGTGGAGAGCAGAACACCATACATATACTTCCGAATGTGATAGTTCTCCAATATTTGCGATCGACAAGGCAGATGACCCCGGCTATTCAAAACGAAGCTGTCGACCTTCTGGAAAAAGGATATCAACAGGAGTTGAGTTTTAAGAGGAGTGATGGCTCGTTCAGCGCTTTCGGTAATCGCGATGAGACTGGTAGCATTTGGTTGACTGCAAAAGCGGCCATGGCACTCAAACAAGCCAAAGGTCATATTTACGTCGAAGACAAGATCATAGAAATCTGTTTGGAATGGTTGGCAAACAATCAAGGCCGAAATGGTAGTTTTGTTGAAATGGGACCAATAATATACGAGGAGTTGCAAAGTCGTGAGAAGAACAGTCTTGCACTTACCGCATTCACACTTTTGAGTTTCATTGAAAATCAGGTAGGTACTTCTTGTAAGATTTCAAGACACTTAATTGTTGATTGCAGAGATACGCCTCCACTTATTCCAACACCATCAATAAGGGACTAGATTACATTGCCAGGTATATTGGCGATGAAGACTCCACCTACACCATAGCTCTTTGCAGCTATGTCCTCCAACTGAGTAAACACCCTTCAAAACAGAGCGCTTTCAACCTCCTAGACGCCCGTGCTAGAACCAACAAAGACCGCAAATGGTGGTCCAAAGACGCTCCAAGTAACGAAACGAAAAACCCCTGGGCAAAACTGCCAAGATCCATCGATATAGAAACATCAGCTTATGGTTTGCTGACGTTCCTGGAAGCAAACTACTTAGAAGATGCCATACCGGTTTTGAATTG
Organism: Diaperis boleti; assembly: GCA_963583935.1. Lineage (NCBI taxonomy): Eukaryota > Metazoa > Arthropoda > Insecta > Coleoptera > Tenebrionidae > Diaperis > Diaperis boleti. Next base: position 55,107,571 of record OY757242.1, on the reverse strand, counting down.
GCTATTAGACCAACAGAACAATCTGGGTGGATTTGCATCTTCTCAGGACACCAGCACAGGCTTATTCGCTCTGTACAAATTGGTGATGAAGTTGTCAGGCAATCTCAATATGCAAGTGGAGATTACTTACGGAAAGGATCAACTGCACAACTTTAATGTCAACACGAACAACGCCATGATTGTGCAGAAATTGGAGTTGCCGAAGACTTCGCGCGATGTTAACATTACCGCCCAAGGTCGGGGTTTAGCGTTGGTGAGGGTGGGGTACCAGTATAATATGAATGTAACTGGACCCTGGCCTATGTTTACTCTGGATCCCCAAGTAGATAAGAATTCGAACAAAGACCATCTGCAGATATCTATCTGTACTGGGTAAGTTGGTTATGGGAGTAATCCATTAGGTGATATATTTGGTTGTGTAGTTTTGTTAGCCGCAATTTGAGCGAAAGTCCCATCAGCAACATGGCAGTGATGGAAGTCAACCTCCCTTCCGGTTTCACCGCCGATATTGATTCTCTACCAAGTCTACAGGTGTCTCAAAACGTACAGAAAGTAGAAACCAAAAATTCCCTAACAAAAGTGGTCCTCTACTTCAACAACATCACTAGCTTGGGAGAATATTGTCCCACGATTTCAGCATTCCGGACCCACAAAGTCGCCAAACAGAAACCAGTAGCGGTGGTCATTTATGATTACTACGACAGTTGTAAGTTTAAGAAAAAAATTTAATAGTTCGGTTCTTGATTATAATATTGTAGCTAAACGAGCGCGACTATTCTACAGAGGAAGGACTTCCACCCTCTGTGATATTTGTGAAAATGAAGATTGTGGTGATGTGTGCGCAGCTGAGGCTAATAAGCAGATTGCCGATGGTCACACTGGGGAAAGTACGAGTGGGGGACCCTACCTTCGTTTTAGTGGTTTAAGTCTTGTAGTTGCCTTCCTTGGTGTTCTTTTGCACTAATGTGTTTAAGAACCTAATTGTACATATTGTGATCAAACTGGGTTGGTGGGGATGGTAAAATGCGGAATTTCCAGGGGGATGTCCTGTTGTGGGAATTCTGCAATTTTTTGTGGTATGTGAGGTGAATCATTTTGTATTGAGAAACGTGGTTTTACGATGTGAACGACTAAAAGTGCTGACAAATTATGTTGAACTTTTAATTATTGCAAAAGTGATTAATTTATTTGCGATTTTTTCTAACATATTTCATTCTTTATTTGAATTACCTAATTATTTTTTCTTTTTCATTGTTTCTTCATTTTGGTCTTTCCTGTATCATTCTATGAATCTTAATTTCCGTGATATTGCTGTAATGCATTACGCCTCTCTCTAATTTAATTTCAATATTTCATTTGATTTCTTGTATTTTCTATTTTTTGGCTTTTCCACACCATATTATGCATGTATGAAAGGTACAGTTTACCTTTACAGTTAATCACAATTGGGTTTTGTAAATAGAGCTGAGGGGTGTCACCGGGAGGTTTTCCCATCTTCAGCGGTGGGGTCTAGGTTTAAGACGTGACACCCTTACCCTCGAGGTATCTGACATAACTTGCGTCTGCTCGGTTTCTTTTTCATTGTAACTCCCTTTCTGTATGTCCTGATTTTATTTAAGCTTATTGCAAATTCCTTCTTATCTTAAATCATTCATACATACCTATCTTCACCTAATTTTGTTGTTGTTTTCTTCATTATTTTCTTTACTACTAGATCTTTTTATATAAAAAAAATGTTAGTATGTTCTACATCAATGCATATAAAATGATTCACCTTTTACAAATAAAACAGATTTACTAAGCAGTGTATTGAGGGAAGATGAAAAAGGTACATTTCTTGCTATTGTCAATTTCATAGAAACCAATACGTACCTGAGCTCTTACGGACGCATCTAAAATATATTTAAAATAGACACGCGCATAACTTAATGATGAAAGAGTCCTACAAAGGCCGAACAATTCTTTATACTTTGACTGTGATCGTTCTAATCCAGAAGCAAAATTAAAAATCTTTGCAAATTTAATCAAAAGTTCCATAGAGGTTTTGTCGCATGCGTTAAAAGAGATCTTATGAATCGAGTTATTTTTACCGAGACACTATAAAAGAATGATATAAAATCAAAAATCACACATTGGAAACACTGAGTTTTTGGTGCATTTGCAGTCTAATAAATTTGGAGGTTAGGTACTTTTCGATTCGTTAATAAATTCGTTTCTGACACTATCCAAGTTGGCAGGAATGAAAATCAAAATCAGGGTCTCCAATATAAAATTTCAATATTGTAATTAACTTAACAGGAAAAAATCATTCATGTATAGTGGTCCAGTATTAGAATAGGGTAAGTGTAATCAACATAAAAGCATAAGTAAATAAAAAATGGATTTTTGTGAGACTCTAGTCACGGTCGAGTCCTTAATTCAAGTAACAGAAAAATCTCAAAAACCCAATAGAAACAAAAGTTACTAACACTACTAGTCACGTCTCAGTAACCCTTTTGTTGTAAACATTAACGAAAGGTAGACAAAAACGAATTCGCAACGTTGTGCCTTTTATTTTACAAAAACTAGTCTTTGGATGTGAAAAGAACACTAATTTCATAATAAAACTTCACAACTACTGAAAACGTTGTTTTATTTCACTCAGCTGCCCTCCTGTCATTCCAGGCCTTGACGATTTTGTTCTTCAACTTAACTATAAACTTTTCCTTGTCCTTAACCGTCAAAATCAGTCGTTTTGTGGTAATATTATGCAAAGGTCCGAAAGCCAACGCCACTACTGTACACGCTAAACAAATTACATTGTAAGGCATGCTAAAATCGGGAGTGGGGAGTGTGATGACCATGCTTTCCGTTCGCACTTGGACTAAATACCCGCTTCTTGAAGCGTTAAAGCTATCAGCTATTGTGGAACCATCTTGTGGTAAACCGGTGAAGTTGCGAGCCAAAGGCAAGTTTGCAGAAACGATCGCGGAGCCTATGTAGAAGCCGTGGTTCGCGTCTGGCGGATATTCTTGCCATTTAAGAAACACGTAATCGAAATCTACTGATACTGATGTTACGGAACGGGGGGGCAATCTAAGAAGGATTTCCAAATGGTAAGGGCGCTCCCGTTGACGGCCTGGAATGTACCTCATCCGACTGGGTTCCGTCTTGACGCCATTGACCATGACTTTAAGAGTATGAAGGTATATAGGCACATACCATGGAATGTTTTGAAGGACCACAACATCCAAGAGGCCCCAATGATTATTGTAAATTTTTGTCACAATACCCCCTCTTTCCTGGCCATAACCAGTAATATACTGGTTGGCGTGAATCGCAGGGGGCGAGTTTAAAAGGACACTCTCTTTCCCTATAAAGTTCGCGTTGAGGCTCATAGCGTAGGGTTTTACAACATATTTAGCAAAAGTATTAACATGGCCTCCACGAATGGAAGTGATGTACTCATCAGGACCTGGTATTAATTGAAATGGAACACTGACATTACTGGTGGTATCCACAAAAATGGTGCTGCTATCCGCCAAGGGACAGTTCCCCATCAACCCATGACCGAATAACTTTCTAAAGGACCAGTTTTTCGTCCCCAAAATTAAATAATCGTAAACTAGAGAAACTGACTGTTGTACTTCAAGAGATGTGAGTTCACATGTGCTGTCGCGACAAACTGGGCGCATGTGGATTGCGACTGAATGATAACGGGTATTGTGAATGTAACCTGAATTGAGTAATGAAGCTAAACCACTTTTTGCTTCGCATGGGAGTAGCTTCTTCCAGGGGGTTATATTCTCTGTGCACACAATTTCACGTGGGAGGCTGGAGTACCTGTAAAATTATTATGTATAGAATTTCGTTACTTATAAAACATTTTATGATTCATACATCAAGTTGTCTGTGGTTAACAAAATTTTTGTGTATTTTGACATTCAAAGCCTACTTGATGTATGCATCATATATGAACACACCTTGTATTTTAATAAATGATATTAACAACATGTTGTCTTTATCCTCTACATTTCACATACCTGACAAAGCTTGAATTTACTGCAGCACTAGAAAATGCACCTCTAGGTTGAAATGTGTACTCAGGACTCACGCTGTTGACCTTGTCTATAAAATTAAAGCTTGCACATAGCAGCCCTGACAACGAACTTGCTAATTCCTTCCAATTCTTATCCACATTTTTCGTATCATCCTTGAACCAAGCCCATACTTCGGCCCCTGGCGCCGCATCCACAATCGGGTACCCCCAGGTTTCATACCGCCAGAGACCCCCAGTCAGACTAACGTGCAATTCTTGTACATTATAACGAGCTATTATCTCACCAAGTGCTCGTGGAAAAATATGAGTGTGTTGAACTAAAATTTTAATTTGAAGTTTAATTACTAATAATAAAACGACGCTTACAAGTTTCCTCTGGATTCGTGTCCCATATTGTCGCAAATTGGAAATGAACGTATAAATGATTACTGTATAGGGGTTTTATGAATAATTCTTCCGAAAAGCGGTCCGATTTTGAGGTTAGAACTGACAACGGCAAAATTGTCAGGAACGCAAGAAATGTGGAAGCAAACATTTTCGGATTTTACATGTCCTACGCATCAGCCGTTACTACTGTTTTTCACAAACTTTTTATTATCACAAATACATATTTTTTATTTTTTACGGGTTTCCACTTTTTGACATTTGGATCTATTTGGGTTTTCACAAGGGTTTTCACCTGTTTTAAATTTTACACACATTTTAAAACCGCCAGATGTCAGCACAGCCGCCATAGGCGGGGCGATTGGTTTTTAAACAACAAAAATGTCGAACTGTCGCCTGTCATTTTCAAAATAATACTGATTATATAATACCAGTTAATACATAATAAATTGAGCCAATAGCAATTACAGATTTTACATAGTTACCATGTATAAATAACCGATTAAATCCTTGATGACGTGGTATAATCATAGTAACAATTTTTTTATAATTGTTAATAAACGTCAGAAAAAAAAGAGTGGAATTATAAAAAAAACTAAAATACGATTTTAAATTTTTATTGGCTTTTGCAGTATTTCTGATGTGAATCTTATGACAATGCATTACGTCTGTTGATTCTTTGGTAATTTAGAAAATAAATAAATAAATAAATAAAAACAACAGAAGCAGGTTGCAAGAACCGGACACCATAATTAATTTGCACTATTGAAAATTAGAACTTATTTTACGACTGAAAATCCAATGAAGCTTCCAGAAAAAAAAGTTATCCAATTTTAAAGACTGCGAAGTTTCTTCGGTGAATACTTACAAATCTACAACAGATAACAGACTCTCAGCAATCATTGGGGCTTCTGCTACATGTCCCCCATAAAGATAGTTGTGATAGATATAACGCACAAATCACAAAGTTTTTGGGATTGGTGTTTTTTTTTTTGGTTTAAAGTTTTTTTTGTTGTCGCGTTTTACGAAAACGTTTTAAAAAAATCTAATCTAATTTAATCTAATTGCATATTTCCAAATATTGAGATATCCCCAAAATAAACCATGCAATGGAGGACTTCGAGTTGCCTATCCGGCAAGTTGCTCCGAAGTTGGCAACATTCAGCAGTGGTTGGAAGCGCGATGAATCTGGCGTGGTTAAAAGGACGGTTGGCATCCCGGCTAGATAGTGGAAGGAGGACCGGCGTCATTTTTTAGATATTCATTCAAACTTTAACGTTAAAAACATCAAGTCGTAACTTACGCTTAATTCTTTGTTTTTATCTGATTTTATTCCACTATGAGTTCTCCTGTTTTTAAAGTTGAATGTGCTCTATGTTTAAATTGCATTGTCGAAATTTCACGTTACCAGAAGGATCGGTTAATTTAAATTAACAATGGTGTGTGCGGTGCCGCCCGACGTATTTACAGGTAACCTTTATTCTATCTATTTCTTTTTGTCACACTCAACATAATGAGGTGGCCCTGAAATTGACCGGCGTTTGTCCCATACTAGAAACTCCTAGATAACAAGCTTTTCGGATTTTACCCTTGTCCGGTCGCCTTTTTGTCAGCGTCACTAATAAGATGGTCGCCAGAAAATAAAAACTATTAGCCACCCCTTTGTTGTTCGGTCCACTACTGCTATTGAAACCTGGATAAATCATTGAATAACTACCTGTCTTTCGTTATAAGGCCGACAGCAGCTTGCGGTCATTTAAAAAGCTATTTTGTCTCTGTTGACTTGAATTAACTAACACTGAGTAAGAACTGAAGACTAAAGGGCACCAAACGGCAATGCGCCACGCCGAATGTCGGGGTCCTGAAAAGTGCCCTATCGTTATGTTGTATTGTGCCCCCTTGCGATTTCCGATCTCGTCGTTCGCTTGTAACTGACATCTAGCTATATTCGACACGGGGAAGCCAAATTTCGTTATTTAGTGTTGTTTGCTTGTGCATGTTGGTAGCTAAATTGTTAATTATTGAAATCATGGAAATTGTCACTTATAATACGATAAGTAGTCAAAGTTATGTCGACAATTTCTAAGATGTTACGAATGTCATTGCAATTGCTTAAAATGCGACGAGTGCTTGCACGAGTCGCATTGGCAATTGCAATGAACATGAGTGGAACCATCTTAGAAACTGTCGACTCAACTTTGACTACGAATCGTATTCGAAGGACTATTCAGTGAATCAAACCATTTTTCTTAAAAGTACTAGTACAATTATCGGCGGCAATTTGTACTTGTGCCGCAATTCATTTTGATTTGCCAAAAATTTAAAATTCTACGGCTGCTATTGGTCGAATGTCACAGTTTGACAGGTGAACTGAATAGTCAGTTGTTACTCGTTATTATTGTTAAAATCATCAAATTTGCATTGTTACCAACTTATACGAACACTAAAAATTTGTTAACCACAGTACGAGATCACAAAACTCAAATGCACAAAATGACTAAATCTTAATAAACATTTAAAACCATAATTTTTGTGTTATCAATTTACGCTCCACTCCTGATTAGCTCTCGCCATGTATCCAAAGAATCTATGGTTTGTTTCGTTTGGGTAAGTTTGAATGTCCCGCAATTGCTTGTCTTGTCAAAAAAATAACACAACGTAGGGTTCTGCTTTTTCTTTCATTGTCTGACGATCACTGGCCAACCTTGTTTGTTTTTTTCGTATCAGACTTCACTATTTGCTATGGTCATATATTCCTATTTGATAAAACACAAACCTCTTGTTGTGACAACCAAGTCAACTTGGATAGGACTAGAAGTGTATCAAAAATCGCTTTCTGGCATCAGCGACGCAATACCATTTAACCTTTTCTTTTTAGAGGAAAATTATTGTTCAAATGCCATTTCATCCTATACGTCCAATCCCTTAATATTGTTGGGAAGGGAGAACCTGGAATCCAGCCTGGAGTGTCGCTGCGTTTTGTGTTATGTTGGAAACATATTGTTATATCACAAACTTTACATCAGTAAAGTAATTTGCCAAAAATAAATTGAGCGTCATACCATATTGGCAGTTGTCCTTACAGCTAATTTCAGTTGTTGTAGAACTTTAACAACCTTGTCTCACTTAAATCTTTGCTGTAGTCGATTCACCATCAGATATATAAACAATATTGCCAATCGGTCTCGTGTCATATAATATGCATTCATAGTTAAATAACTTATCATGGCCTATCACAGTCTGGAATATGCACACTCTTGATATAAACCAAGGTGGCATTTCATTGTATCGGTGTGATGTAAATTGCTGTAATCATCGAAAAGCTCCAAGTGGTGAATTATTAATCTATTAATTGTATTAATGCATGTTATTCTCAAGAGATAAAATTGTCAAACTGAATAAATTTATTGAAAATTGTAAGATGGAATTTGTTGGTTGTAAATTGTTATTAAAGCTATATCGTTATGTGTGCGTTTCATTGAAATCTGTCCGACTTTAGGTGAGCTCACACTTTGTGTTTGAACCTGGCTTCTTGCCAATTTGTTTACACAACGTAACTAATTTCTCTTATTTTTATACGATCACGTGGTCAAAATTTGAATTTTTCGCGTTTTTCTAAATTGTTTTTATGGCGGGATATTCAGATAATCACAGTATGAACAAAAATACTTTTATCTTCGTCCAATTATTTGACAACAAACAGTCTGCAGTGTGCGGTAGGTTTTTAAATGTGTAAACTATTCTTGTAGGACATTTTCCTGCAATTTATGGTTAATAGCATCAAAAGCTGTTATCTCAAAATGTGCAAACTATATGTATATGGAACAAATAAATACTCAACCGACGATAACATTTTTGTCCAAAACAATACCCTTAGTAATATTAAAGGAAAATTCCAGACTATGAACATTTAATACATCAACAAATTAACAAACACAAATTACTTTTTATTATTACGCAAGAACTGAGATTAGATTTTGCTGTAATTTTATATATTATGTATTATGTAGAAATTTCGTTGCAAAATTAGGGAAACATGTGTGTACAAACTAAACACATAATGCAGTAATAATTTAACACAATCTACCCAAACGTTTACACATTTTTATCTTTTTTTTTAATACCTGTTAAATTTACATAATATTTTATGAGTCAACATGAATTTAAACGGTATCTTATTTGAATTTAGAATCGAAGACCTCCTTTATAAATGATAACTAGTTTTATATTGAAATTCTGAGTTGTTTTATCACACATTTTAATTTCTTGTTTTTGTATTTCTCTGTACTTATCCTTTTTTAATAAAATTCGTTTGGCACTACAGCATTTTCAACAACTGGAAAAAAGGAGGAAATAGTTCTTAGTTTTAACTGTCAAGACTGACAATCAGTTGTCAACATATGACAAAAAAGACGGTTAGATACGTTCTAAATCAGTCAATCTCGGTTTGAAAATTTAATATGAAATGGACAAAAAACATAGGGACCATAAAAAGAAAACCAAACACAGAAAATCTGGTGTGTTTTCCAACTGCCTGAGTTGTATATCAAAGAATATCGAAGATGAAGATGAAATTTGTAATAAAGCCCATAGCCTTCATTCCACTCGATTCATCAGAAGACATGATGCTTTTAAGACGTTTTCCTCAGAGAGTTCTACATTTGCGCTCCTTCGGCCAGAACTGCAATCAAATGGCATGTCACCAAACAACGCCTTACTTTCACAAGTTTACATCCAAAAATTAGCAAACCCTCCGGAAGAAAAAACACCAGTGGACCCAAATTTGGAAATGGAAAGAATACAGAAAGACCAGTTAATTAAATCAATCCTGGGAAAATATTTAGCAGTGAAGCGCGAAGAAATGCTAAAAGAGAAACCAAACGCAACAGTCGATAAACGTCAAAGTCTCACAACTGCAACATCAAAAAACGACTGTCTAGGTCTGCGATGCTGCACAAGTGAGAGTTCTGAAACTCTAGTATTAGAAAACGACAATATTGGTAAAAACCAACAAGCAGAAAGTCCAAGACCACAAGTAAATTTCCCAACAAGATGTAAAAGTGCCCCCACTAACTGTCTAGCTCATGATAGTCTTGCAGACATTTGTTGTAAAATGAACAAATTCAAACAGCAGGAGAACGCGTCTGACAGCTACGTCACTTGTTGTAGTGAAGAAAATATTGGCGACACTCAAACGAACAAGAAGAAGTTGGAATTAACTTTTCAGTCTTCCGAGGAAGTTCCGTGTTTTGAAGACAACTCAACAATGTTGTTACGGTATGAAATAAGTTGCGAAAAATCCATTGCAACAAGAGGTATTTCAGGAGCTGATGTAGTAAGTTTTGTGACTGCACATATGATTGAGTCAGTGGGTTTTTCTAGTTTCAAGAAGCCAGAGATGAGGATTATGAGTGTCTAAAACATACTTTCAAAACGAATCTCCGTTCCCCTGAAGTATATCTGAATTCGTTTGGTAAAGAGGAAATCGAAGAAGTTACCAGTTCCAGTTCATCGCTTAAATGGAAATTAATTATTTCTCATCACGGACACGGAGGTAGATAATTATCCACGGTACGATAAATCATGCTAACGTTTATGATTTCAGATATCCGGTAATCAGCGAATAAATCCTTTTATTTGATTAATAAATTTGAAGATCGACAGATCTTGTGACTCGTTCGTTGTGTTCCATTTCAGTGTAATCGGATTTTTTTAAGGGTGGCAACATTTGGGTTGTTAGTACAAAGTTGTAGTCCAGCTCTTCGTTAAATATGAAGAAATGATTTGTCACTGTGGGTACATACATGCGTAAAAGTTGTACCAAGAAAAAGATCAGGACGGCAAGTAGAAGAGTACCGTATATTATAGTGAAGACTAAATTATCTGGATCATAAGTACCTGCAAGCAGAAATTTACATCAAGTGACTAGTACTATGTTCAATTACTGTAGCAGTATTCATCATAGCGATTCGGAGTACCACAATTAAGATTTCCGTCACACTCAAATAGTTTACTCATGCAGAATACGTGACCATCGAAAAGACAATATGTCTCGTTTAATTCGCAATTTCCATAGTCTCTAACTTCTGAAAAACGAACAATTTATTGTCTGGACTTTAGTGTTAAAATTTCATTACCTCTAGCAGTTGTTGTGGTCAGCTTAATTGTTCCAGAAAAGTTGGAAAAATGTATGTTGATCAAAAAGTTTTTACTAAAGGCTAAATATGGAAACATTTGATATTTAGATGCATTTCTGACACTAGCACCGCTAAAGTCTATAATCTCTCCAAGGTCAGATTTCTAAAAGATACTCTCGAAGTTGAAATCTAAACAGTAAGAAACTCACCAAATTGAATCCGCCATTAATCGTGCTGTTGGTTTCGTAATTGAAGAGCTCTGCCACAAAGGCTGTTAAACATTTATTTTGACAATTAGTTTGAAAACGTGGACCTACGACCAAAACCGAGCAGCTCCTTACTAGTGAGTTAACAGAACGAAGTAAAATAATTCGTGCATCCGTTAGTCCTGCTCCGTAAGTTAGATGAATGCTTGTGGAATAATTATCCTTACATACATCGCTTATGTCTAAAATCACAATACTTAGTTCTATAAACTTGGAAAGAGATTTGGCCGAGATACCCAGTGTTAGTTGATCTGAGTGCTTACAATATACTGTTAGTAAAAAAGGGTTGAGTAAAATCAGTATTGGTATGAATCTATTCATGTCTTTAGTTAAAAATGACAATATAACGTCAGTTTGACTCATAAATTTTTTGATAAGATTCAAAAAGAATTGAGTAAATTAAAGATCAATTTAATCTCAGAGTTGTAAAGGTTGTCTTGTTTTACGAAAACTAGGAACTTTGTGTGTCGTTAAAAACGAATATAAACCTCTGAATCAACGATGGCCGAGGTCGTATGTGGTTTACAAGCAAGTGGAAAACGAGCTAACGACGTTCAAAGGACAACTCAAGAGTTATCCTGCTATGTAACTTTATCTGGGTACTGTTACAATTTGATTTTTGCCGCGCATTTACCACCCGGGTTCAGGAACGAATCGGCATTAGAGATAACCGGCATATACAAAAAACACGATAAGTTTTGCAGTGCCGCGTGACAAAACCGACATTCTCTCTTTTTCGTTCGACATTTGACGAAGTAACATTTCAACGTAAATTTTGCTCCTGGACAAGGAGATAATCGTTGGATGTGAGTTATTTCAATAACAAATCGTTTTAGCGGATAATTCGTTAAGTGTTGAGATTTCGGAAAGAGGTAAGAAAAACTACTTTATTGCGTGCAGACCTTGACTATTCTCTTTCAATCAAATAGGCAGATTCACCAGCACTTACTAGGATCTTTTGTACCACCTCAAGGAATAATAGCTGTGAAATTATTTCCTGGACGCACTGAGTGTATTCCACGTGGAAACAGGTGTAATTTCCCAGGAATTGCCGAATCACAGACTCGTAGGATTCGCCAGAAAGCAGTATAGTAAGGTGTCAGGACAGCTCCAAAACCGGCAGGAAGGCGTAATAATTTCAGAAGATAAGTAATAGTTAATTTATCATTATATTTTTATTTTTTTCATGTTTTATCAATTCATCTAGTTTTTTTCTTATATTAGCGTGCATTTAAAAATTGTAAACTTCGATAATCATTTTACTGTAATTTAACCTTTAAGTAGTGCATTAGTCATAATTTAACCGTCATATTTCAATTTTCACCACGTATTTTATTATTGTTTAAATGTAGAAAGTTCTTCTACTTAATTTAATTGTTCATTATATGATTTTTGAGGACTTAGCTGTATTTTTTGTGTCACCATCCACATTTCACAATTTTGTTAGGGCGTTACAACAATTTAGGTTGTAATAGTACCGAAGGAGAAATAGTCACCGGAAATACAGGTAACCTCTTTATATTTATATTTCTGCCAAACCTGTCATAAAGACATACAAGTTAATGTAATCTGCAAACGATTATTTTTCTGTTCATATATGAAATTCTTAGCTAAATCATTCCAATTTTACCGTTTGTTCCAACCATGCGTTCTGGTGGCGTCAGGTCATAAACGTATGGCCACCATTCTTTACTTGTTTATTCGTACCATTCCGGACATGGAATCTTGGCCACTACTGACGTTTAACTGAGAAGAATGTGTGAAATGGTCTTTATTATTGATAACCTTACATTTGACTCGATCTGTCGTTACGGTCATTAATAGCTGTCAGTTCTTGATCTTCTTGACGACAAAACGAGATGCGTGATGGTGTATGGATTTTAATATGATAATGAGTCAAACATAGCATTAACAGGAAACCTAGAGGTAATGTTTTAATAAATTTGTACAAATTAATTTCGAATAAATTAACACCACAAAGGGCCAGTTTCACCAACATCGATTAACTTTAATTGATAAATAACTGCATAGATACGTTTGTTAAAACTATAGCAACAATTGTTCGTAACAGATGATTAAGTTTAACGGAGGTTGGTAAAATCAGCCCTAAAACATTTTCTAAAATTCGAAGAACAACACAAATAGTTTGTCATGGCCCCATTAATCTCTAGCGCCTCAACTGCTTGGGCATAGAGCGGCATAGATTTCTATTGTAGTCTTGCGGTAATGTATTCCATGCTTTAGTAATTGCAGTCAAGAGCTCATCCCTGTTATGAAAGACTAACCGTTGTCGTTTTCAATTTGACAAGTAAAAAAAATTATTCTTGGTGTCAATAAAAATTGGTTTTCACTTTTTTTTTTTTAGAAATGTCAGAAAAATGTTGGATTCCATGTCCGGAACTGTACTCCTATTTCATAAACCACAATGAACATGTTGTAATAACAAGTCAATTTTGACAGAACCAGAAATTTCTCAAAAATGATCCTTCCGGCACTATCGACGCAAATTTACAAACTAAACGGTTTCATGTACTCGCGACTCCATTTAGTCCTTTACAGGAACTAATCATTGGTTAAGTACCATTTAAGTTTTTTTTTTAGAAAATAATTATTGTTTAAAAAGCCATTTCGTCCTTTTTGGGGAAATTATTGTTTCTCTCTCTCCTATAGGGCACACCAAAGCTATTTCAGTTTCTGTGGCTACTTTGGCTACTTAAATCGATCAAGATTTGTGTAAAGTTGTTACCCATGCAAGCAGACGTAGTTTGAGCTATTAGAAAAACATTGTTAGTAAATAGTTAGAAAAAAAAAAGAAAAATACAAAAACACTAAACCGGAGATAAAAAGCTATCTCCAACCAATCTCAATCCATATATCCATATACCAAGTCTAGTAACCGAAGGACCACCTGGACAGGGAGGCCAGGACAATAAAAACCAGTTGAGCTTGGGATAAAGAATCGTAATATATTTATATTCAACTACGTACAAAAAAATTATTATCCGCGCCGTATGGTGAGCGATCCGTTGAATGCAGAGTAGAGGTCCTTGGAGGAGGTGTCGATCTCTGGTCTTCACTCCACCAGGTCTGTTGATGTCTTTGATCTCGCTGGGCAGTTTGTTGGCGTGATAACTCAGTTCGCGGTCGACTCGCTTCTCTCCGACCCTCCCCAAGGTCCACGTAATTGTCGTTGGGGCACGTGATTCTACCCCACTTACTTCGTTGTTGGCAAGAAGGGGCGGAAGGGATTTAAATGAATACGAAATAATGTTCTTTCTGTGCTTAGAACTTTCTCTCATTTGTTCGTTCATAAATATTGTTGATCGCTGTGGTTTCTGTTATAATGGATATTGTTTTCTATGTCATAGTTCTGTGTCATGGGTAAACGTTTTAGGGCCGGTTCTACAATGTCGAATTACTACTAGATAAGTTAACTCTGTCAGGTTGACAAAAACGAGTATCACAATGAGTTAGCGGTTGGTAATACTGGTCGTTCGTTTTCATCAAATAAAGTATCTTCAAATATTTCGAAAACATCCTCCATATTTGTTAAATGAACGTTAATTGCAACAAAAACACTTTACCCTATAGTTACGAGATAAACTGTGTTTGTACAACCAATCTTTTGACGAATCTAGAGGTTAACCTGCAACCCTCAGTTTAACCCAACATTGTACAACCGGCCCTTAGAGATTCAAATGTTAGCGAGTTCTCCCAGATTTACAACGTCCAACTGATACCGAGGTTGTTGATACAGAGTGATGAAGAAGGACTGTTTAAGTTGGTATTACTTTTAAGATACTTTTTTTGTTCGGCTATTTGTAACACTGCAACCGGATACACATATTTGACATAACGTCAACTGAGAGAAAATTGTGGGTTGAATAGAAAGATGAATAGAAATTCTATTAAATTAAATGAAGCAGAAATTAAACTTGAAATACAGAATGATAATCACACCAAAGTTAATGCTCAAAATGCCCCCACAAACTGCTGCTCATTCAGTCTAATTTCACAACGTTTTAATTTCAAATTTGAAATGTCAGTAAGTTGTGAATGACGGCTTTCAGTGTCAAGACGTCAACAACCGGAAGTTACAATTCTACCATTTAAAAATGAAATTCAGTATTACCAACTTAAACAATCCTTCTTGATCACGCTGTACTTTGTTGATACTTGGCTTGGATTTGTAAGTTTTTCCCGAAAATATAAAAATACATGGACAATCACAAATTTTACATTAGTAAAGTAATTTGCCAAAAATAAACTGAACGTCATACATATTGCCAGTTGTCCGGACGACAGCGTATTTCAGTTGTTGTAGAAGTTTAATAAGCTTGTCCGTAGACCAAGGGGTCATTTAATTTTATCTGTTTGATGTGAATTGGAGAACTAAGTTGTCAACCAAATTTGTTGGCTGTAAATTGTTATTAAATTGTCAAACCGTTGCCAACCAAACGACAAAGTCACTAGAACTTGTTAACCACAGTGCACAATTTCAAGAGTCAAATCAACAAAATTGTTAAAACCGATAAACATTTAGAACCATAATTTTGTGTTATCGATTTATGTTTTGCCTCCTAATTACTCACGTCATGTATCCAAAGAACCGGGGGTTAGCCTTTGTCTTGGGTAGGTTCAAATTTCCCGCCACTGCTTTGTAAAAAAAAAACAATCCGCTTTTCCTTGTCAGATGACCACTGGCCAACTTTTTAATTTCGCGGTTTGTTTCAAATTTTTGAATTTGAATTTGAATTCAATAATGTTCATGGGATGAGGTAATTGTCTTAAATGTCTGTCTATCAAGTCCTAGACATTTGCTATTGTTGGTAAGTCCAGAAATCTGGGACGCCAAAGTAAAATATGGACATTATTTTGATCAAAAACATAATTATCTAGTTATTATTGCCAAATGAGGACTTGCGTAAGTAGTCTTCTTCAAAAAATTCTCTTGGAAACATTTAAACTGCCTGGAATAAACACTCCAGCGTGTATACTGCCCCATATCATTACACCAAGAGTTAAGCCAGTATAGCGTCGTGGAACAAAACACAAATTGTTTCTTTAGCTTCTAAGGTGTCCGGACATCAGAGTGCCACAAGTAAAACCTAAACTCATCACTGAAGAGGATATTGTTCCATTCATTTTGTGAGTGATACCATCAGCTTCCTTTCTTATTTCCAGGTCCTCAAGCAGCCTTCTCTGGAGCCCCGATTTACTTCCAGTTATTTCTATAACTCACGTTGCTCCAGCTATCTCTCAAGCAACCTCAAACTCTTCCTTCTTTCTTCGTGCCCAATTTCGTATTTCTTCTTAACCTACATATTGATTTATTTATTTCTTACAAATCTTCGTATCTCACTTCTGCCACCAATGTTGCGTTTCTGAGTTCCATTATTTATTTACACACTATGTACAAAGTGTTTTCGACTTTTTTTATATTACAATATTTACATTATTCACAAAATTTACAAATCACGTAAACTGGATAGATAAAGGCAACTGTTGGCCGATGCAACTGGTCCCCCAATATATATATCGGCTCCAACCTTCTAGGCACCTCTAGATAGTTCCATTGATAAAATTATCTAGTTCTCGCGATACAGATAGAATTTCGATGTGTATCGAATACTCCAGAAGATGATGTCACACTATCTCGATCAGGTTGTTAGCAATGAGTCATTGATGACGTCATGCTCTCGATGTGTACATAATACTCCATAAGATGTCACACTATCTCGAACACGCCGCAGCAATGACTCATTAAGGGTCCACGTCCGTTCCAGAACAAACTAATAATAAAGGAAATGAAAGGAGAGTTAAGATCTTTTGGTCATGTGCGCCGGGCGTCGTATATCTAGCGGTAGACTAGGCGAGTGAAAATGTGAAAGATGACGATATTAGGAAAGCTGCAGAGCTTTGAGCTTACATCGAAAGGTGGTAGAGAGGCATGCTACTAGTAAGGAAGCAAACACATTGATACAAGTTAATACTTTAATTTCTAATTTGTAACAATGTGTAAATCAGTTAAAAACTGAACACTGAAAGTCCTTAAAAATATCAGTTTTGGACACGCGACTGGAAGACACGTGTGTTCTTTTACTCTGTAACACATATCCATTGTGTTATAAATTCATAGTAAAATGATCATCGGTAGCATGTGATTTTTTATCTTTTCTTGCACCAATAAAATGGCAGTACATAATGCAATTTTATTAAACCTCGTCTTCTGAGGAGTTTCTACAAGTCCCATTCCACTTGGCATGTGAATTACATTTTTTACAAACTCAGACGAAGAGCTCTTTGCAAACCTTTTAAATGTTAGTTTTTTACCAATACCTCAATCAACGCTTGTGAAATAAAAGGAACATCTCCTGTCTGTGATTTTTTCTTCGTATCTTATATGTATTTTATATGTAACCGTGATAAAATGGCAATATACTGCCTTGAGTCAGTATTTTTTATCCTTGAGGACAACTCATCAAAGGATATAATATCCTGCACACAACATTGCACAATAATTTTAATACTGACTACTGACTCATTAAATCAATCGTTGTTTTTATCCGATTGATACAAACTTTGTATCATAAGCATTGTCCGAAATTAACTAAACAAATAAGTAAGTACTTTGGTGTAATTAATATTAAGTAGCTAGTTTATAAGTTGGTAGTGTAAAAATTATATAACTAACTTTACCTAATAAATTATTAAGAGTGTTATTCAAACAATCTACTAAAAACGGTTTACTTTATTTAAAATTTATCTTTACAATCCATCAGTCGGTTGAACATACAAATAATTAAATGCACCTTTAGCAAATTTGCCGCCATTATCTTCAAATTTGAGGTGATTGACATAGCAGAGAAACGCACCTTTTTGTTGAAATTTGTTTTTTGGCTCCAGTTAGTTGTTTTATAATAAGTATAATTTTATAAGGACTATAATTAAAACGTTCAAGA
This sequence comes from Diaperis boleti, assembly GCA_963583935.1. NCBI lineage: Eukaryota > Metazoa > Arthropoda > Insecta > Coleoptera > Tenebrionidae > Diaperis > Diaperis boleti. The sequence goes on along the minus strand of OY757242.1, from coordinate 55,089,783 downwards.
ACCTTAAAGTGTACATTCAATAATACAGCAGTTGATTTAAAACGTCCGGTATAATTAATTGATTATGAAAAAGTGTTCCCCACAGAAAGCGCCCTCTTTTACCGGCCGCGCCAACTTCACCCTTGAAGTTAAAAACTAGCAGCGCCGTGCCCGTCAGTGCGATTTTGTCGGTAGTGAGTGTATCATGGCTTCGCACAATGGCAAGAATTTCATTAAATAAATTTTACGTCAAAAATCGTGCAAAAGGAACCAAAACATCAAAATTCAAAGCTTGCATCACTTACACCAAGTGTTTATAGGTAAGATAAGTGCAAATCGACATCTCTCGTGAACTTAGCCAAATTGTGCATTTAAGGACTTCCTTCCTGTTGTCCAAAGATCCGAACTCGTGGTGCATTTTAATTAATTCGCTCGTGGTTTTGTGTTTTCCGAGTTTGGTTACACCCAAATGCCCGAAATTTTGGGCCCATGTTTTCGTTGTTCTAGAAACGCAGGGAACACCCCTCATGCTGTCAGATATTTTTGTTCCATGACATGCAAGTCGTTAATTTAGCACTTTGTCCGTAAATTAATTGGCTGGAAGTGTCAGGGAACCTGTTAATTAAGGTAGATTAGGGTTTGCTGCATTCGGTTTCATAAGGTGTAGCGGTTTCATAGTGCCCAATGTGATCAAGACCTGGGGGTAAGTCTTGTGAACACTGACTTCTACTAAGTGCAAAACTGTGATTGCAGTGAATATTTTTCTACAGAATTGTGATGGGCACAAATGGTTCCAGGTGTGGAAACATTACTGGTTATAAATTTTTGTTTACTCTCATACTCTTACTGCTTGTTGTAAAAGTTGAATAGTGTTAACTGATCACTATTGTAGTATATGAATGTTCGTTGAAGACTCGTCAAATTGTAGCAGTAGTATCCCAACATGCTGCAAAAACTGAGGCTGACATAACCTAATCTTTTCGTGGAGCTCATCCAACCAACTACCTCATGGCTCCTGCACCACCAAGAAATGAATATCATTAGAACAAAAAGGAATACTAATTTATGTACCTGGGGTAAGAAAACAGTTAAACCAAATTAAACTTAAATTACAAAGTGGAGATGAGCATTGAAGGATTCTCACCACCATTTTGTCACCTGCAAGTTTTTGTAGATTGGTTGGTTGTGTTGCAAGAAAAAAAGTTCACATAATTATATTATGCAGGTACAAAAAACAACACTTTGTTAGAGGGACAGCTATATGTACATGTAGTGTCTCGGTATCAATTATTCTTTATGAAGTAGCAGTGGATAACCTGCTGACCTATGATTGGCAAAGTGGTGTAGTCATGAGGTCTGTTACGTTTTTGGGTGGGTGAGCCCCCATAGATGTCACTACTACTAAAATAATTATACAGGGTCTTTTTAAACAATTCATACATCCAGTAGGCTTTGAATGTCATAATTCTTCATCTAACCACATGTAAATTTAGTTTCCACAGGCTACATGATGAAGATTCAATATAAATATTCTATCTTCTATTGTTTTTCCTTGTCTCAGTAGACACAACAGTTACAAATGTTATATTCCTTGTTACATAAGTTGTCTCATGAAGAATTACTTTTTTCTGATAAATACACAGTAATGAATGTACTAAAAATAATACAGGTAGAATAAGATACAACAATTGTAAAGAATATACTGGCAAAATTATGGAATTTAAATGTCAAGTTAATTTGCAAGATGTCTGCTATTATTGGCGTCCTAGAGGTTTATTCAAAATTTCCCAACAATGGCCCATGAATTTTCAACTAATGCAGGTGCAAGCAAACAAAAGAGAACTGCTGGAAAATTCGTGAATATTTGTTGTAGCTTCACCAAAACATTTTTTGTTGTCGGTGAATGGATATATGAAGTGACAGATAATATGTTTAACAGTTTGCTATGATTCACAGAAAACGTGTAATTTATATACTAGTTTTCTATTAGTGGAGTTTCAGACTACAGCTGGAATTTCTGATGGTCTTTCACCGATAAGAATACCCTGTATACTAATCTTGATAAAAGTGTAGTTGTTGTTATAGCGTGTGTTTATAAATGATTCATTCATCAAGTAGCCTTTGGTTAACAAAAATCCTCTATATTTCTTTCGTTCAAAGCCTACTTGATGTATGAATCATAAACACCTTATATGCACTATGGATATACATACTATTTTATTTGTAGTACATAACAACAATCTAACAAAATAATTCATATTCTAAGACAGAAAGTAGCATGCTTGTTCACATGTAGACGTTTGATTTCCATAGACGCCCTTGATGAAGAATTTGGGCTGTCAAAAATCAAAAGTTAGATATCTCGAATTTAAAATCCCAATGTGGGTTAAGGAGCAAATGTGATATGTATGTTGGGTTGTCGCTTGAATTTTGTCAGGGGCCGCATCTCAGATGAATCAAGCTGTAGATATTTTTTTGACATCGACTTTTTGGTCCATCAATATCCGTAATAATGTTTTAGGTCTAGGGATTGGCGTGAAGTTTGGGTAGGGTAGATTTCTTCTCAATACTTTTATCCATTGACTTCTATTCTCAACAGTTCATCTTCTCTTCTGTTGCTGCTCTAAATCCCTCTTATACAGGGTTTCATAAATTATTCATACATCTAAGAAGCTGTGTACGTTAAAATTCTCCATCTAGTTGCATCTAAATTTTGTTTTCCAGAGGCAATATGATGTGTGAATCTTTCTTCTTCGTCTCTGATATATCTAGCATGTTAATGTGCAGTTCTCAAATTCTTGTGACGGTTCATTTTATTTACCATTTATGCTTATAATATTCCATGTTGCAAATTTAAATATCGTTTTCCCATTATGGTTTTTCATGTCCATTTTCTTTGTTTTTTATCTCTGTTTTGTTCTTATATCAGTTTTTTGATAATCTGTGAATTGGTTTATTTTTCTCCTTGCACTTCTCCAATTCTTCGGCGTCCTTATTCCAGATTCAAGTGTCCCCATCGATTTTTATTTTCTGATGACCAACAAATTAGCCTTGTTAAGTTTAAGAATGATTTCAGCCTTAGCCATAACTTTAATTTCGACCACTGTATCTCTTTGTACGGTAATTTTTCCGATAAGTGTCCACTATACCCGCACGTATGCGTGTTTTGTACCTTTCTTGTGATTTTTAAATGGAAGAATGTGGTGATAGCGTTCATAGCGGGGAATCACATTCTTCCATTTAAACTCATAACCTCATAAAGTACAAAAAATGCTCAACAGCATGTGGGGATATAATAATACTGTTTTAATATAATCATACATACTCTTTTTGAACGTCGTCTGCGCTGATTGACGGGTAAGAAGTCTATCAAAAATTAAATGACAACTTTTTAAAGTCCAAGTATCTACCTCATTGTAAACTACAATAATTATGGTTCAAACGTACAATAAACAATTTACAGTTAGTAATTAAGATTTTTAACATCATTTAACATGTTCAACGTCAGAGGCCTTGGTCAGCATTAACGATTATGTGGAGGTTGGGATATTTTTTAAAGTCGCTGAATTTCTCTTGTTTTACGAATGAACATAAATTTAATCATGATTACAAATATTTATTAATTTGAGGAAGTAAAAGCTTTCTTAGTGATGCATCATCGGGGTCAGACAAATCTACATTATCTATAAATTTATTGTACCCGCTTATGGTTTCAACATTATTATCTGTGTTTTACACCTGCATATGAAGACATTATATGAACGACAGACAAAGATTATAATATTTTTAGAGGACCTGGTAGCAACAATGAAATTATTAAAATTTAAATATATCTAAGTCGAACTCCACAAACTTTAATAACTGTAAAATTACTAATGGAACATGTTTCGGCAGAACACTTCTGCCATCATCAGCCCTTAAAGAATATAAAAAAATTATGACATTGACGTAATTTTGAATTTATAATTTTTGTAATTTTTTTTTTATATTCTTTAAGGGCTGATGATGGCAGAAGTGTTCTGCCGAAACATGTTCCATTAGTAATTTTACAGTTATTAAAGTTTGTGGAGTTCGACTTAGATATATTTAAATTTTAATTTAAATTTACTCCTCCTGGATTTAGAACATTCTTCTGATTTAATGAAATTATTTTTAGCTTTTGTTATTTTAGGCAATAATTTACACACTTTACTTTCATCATCACCTGAGTATGTACTAAAACAATGGAAAAAAATATTTGTATATTGTTTACATTATATGTAGTAAAAATATGGGAAGAATACCATTGGAAACGTAACTATACACATATGTGTACGTTTATGATTTCGTGTAAAGTAGAAAAATTGTCCTTGAGGTGGTTTTAGACAGTGCACTTTCAACACATATTTATTCCACTTTGAGTTATTTTGTCCCATAAACAAAAGGATATTCCCAGGGTATATATTTAGTGTTATCATTAAGGTTTATGATCAACGCCAAAGTTTACAGATTTCATTGTCAACAACATGACTCGCTGTCTGTCTGACGGTTTTACAAATTCTTAAAAGATAGAAAGTGAAGCAGTAAAGAAAGATATGTCTTAATTTGTAAAAATTACAGACGGACGAAGTTATAGAAGACTTCTTGGGGGAGTCTTATTAGTTGCGATCCAATTTCGTGTTTATCGTGAACCCGTTCCATTTTGCCTTCTTGCTTAATAAACTTTTCACACGAAATAAACATGTTAATTGGCAACCCGCAGGGTTTGCAACCCTCTGCCGGCTGGAGAAGCTGCCAACGCAAACACCCTTTGATGTTTCGATTTATCTTGAAACAGCAACAAACAACAGCAATTTCAGATACTTTGCACGTTGGGGGTTCAATACAAATCTAACTTTCGTTACTGTGTATCATCCAAAAAGAGATTTTTGTTCCACCACTATTTTTTTTATAAGAATTGGTTAGCCTACTAAGGTTGAGTTCATACACAAAAAAACTGCGTCAAGAGATATAAAATATTCAAAGAACATTTCTGACCCCGCGTTCAATATAAATAATGAATTAATATTGAATTATTCTCTGGGGGAAAGACGGCATAATACTTTTGAGGCATATTCGAAGCGTAACAATTTATAGTTTTGGACCCATCATCGCTACTAAAGGCTGAACAGACTGGAGAAAAATATTTGTTTTTGTACTATCTAAATTTTGCAGGGATCCTTCTTAGTGTGCAAAGTTATCAGTAATAATTGCAGTAGTATAGAAAGAGAAGTTTCTTCAATTCATTGAACTGAACTTTTTATCAAAATATTTACAGATTATGCTCCTCTCACCTAATATTTCAAATAAAAACTAATTACAAATTAATGTTTAACGTCAGGGTTTTACCAGCTACCAGAAAATAATTGATATTTATACTGTTTCCCGCTCTAGTAAAGATCTTCAAACTCAACAGATTCATTTTATGTCCCCAATTATTCGCGTAGATCTCTGACTGAGTATCACCATCAATGATGCATGACTGGCCGGATCTGGATCCGATTGATTTATCAATATTGTTAGTGGTGGATCTTCTACAAATCTGGTAAACGAGGACGTTGACATCTTCAGATTACCTTGCGAGTTTGAAGGTCTGTACTTTGATGACTGGCAGTTTAAAAAATCATGGTAAAAACATACATAATTCAATTATCGCTGATTATCTGGAGATCTATTATTCATATGGTAAACTGTTGTTACAGTTTTATTTCAGCCCTCGAATAATTTTATATTTTGTAATTTTTAAAAAATTTAATTCAAGGATTTTAACTTTGCTCTTGGGTTTCTCAAACATTATGCAGCTGTCTCAGAAAAGGAAAAACGGAAACATCTGTAACTAAGTTATTTGTCATTCGATTTTTTAATCACTAAAAAACCAGTCTATGGCTATAAACGGATAAGAAAAGATCCCGATGTATTATATTTTCAGAATAAAGCATTAGTGAAGTTGCTGATTATACAGGGTGTCTCACATAAGGTTAGCTTCCTTCAACATGAAGGATCTATTTTATTTCTTTTGACTACTTTGTTTTTATTGCAGTATTGTCTTCATTTCTTTTGTCATTTGTTGTTTATCTGTTATTTTTCTGTTGTTTTTGTCGATTCTACTTTGTCTGTTGTCCATTTCTCCTTGTACTTGATCTTTTGTCTTTCATTTTTTCTTGCCGACTATCTTTTTCTCTGTTTTGTTTTTCCTCTGTTATATCTTCTATTATTTTTATTTTTTTTTTTTGGTTTCTTTTGATTGAAGTTTTTTCAATGTTGTCCTTTTCTTTCCTATCGATTTTTATGCTTTTTGTATTCGTCCTTTGATTTCTGATAATTATTTTTAATCGACCCATTTTTTCTAAATCAGCTTGTTTATGAAATGTTTTGTTTCAAATGACAATATGGATTACCTAAGTATTATTTCCTTATCATAATTTGCATTTAGACGTTCAAAAATGAATTTGGTAAGCACTTTTTCAATCCCTTCTGAGAGCGCATTTTTGCTGATTCTGAATTCAAAGTAAATTTGACTTTACGTAACACCGGTAAAAAGGTGTTCACTATAACTAACAATAATTTATACATACACGCGTGTTGATTTTTTATTACATTAGAAGTAAATGTCTACCAAATGTATAGTACACACATGAATTATGAAGAACAAAATAGTAGAAATTGTTGCAACCTCAGTCTGCAGAATTCGGTTGTTAAAGTTAGTAAATTAGTTAGTAAATGATTCATAGATCCAGTGCTCTTTGAACGTCAAAATTTAAAACCCACAACTTGCATGTCGTTATTTCGACGCATTTAAAAAGTAAAATTCGCGCCACCGGTCACTAGATTACAATAGTGTGGATCCGCGAAGATAGACAAAAAGTTTCCAGCTGTTATAATTACACCCAGTGCAAACTTTATGTGTAACATTAAAAACTCAGTGTCCAGTTTACTGAGGGAACTCGATGATCTTATCAGAAAGAATCTTTTGTAGCGAATAATTGAATTAACAGTAATCATTTACCTTGGTAAAATAAATTTACAACTTACTAAATAGTCGCTAATTAAGTATCTCCGCAGGTGTGTTCGGAGGCTGTGAATATGATGGCTACGGCTGTCCAGAAAAACAGCCTCAAAGGACTCTCGAACGGCAACGGACTAGTCCACCAGTCTCTCAACGGGTTCGGCAATGTGGAAGAAGTGTGCGCCCCAGTAGACGAAGTATGTGCCCCAGTCGAGGACCGCTGTGAAGGGGCTGCTCACGAGCCCCCCAGTGATAGTGCGGCCGAGGAGCCGGAGATAGACATCATGATAAACAACGTGGTGTGCAGTTTCAGTGTACGGTGCCACTTGAACTTGCGCGAGATCGCTTTGAACGGTATCAACGTGGAGTATCGCAAGGAGAACGGCAAGATCACGATGAAGTTGCGGCGACCCTACACGACCGCCAGCATCTGGTCTTCGGGGAAAATCACATGCACGGGTGCGACCAGCGAGCTACAAGCGAAGGTGGCGGCTCGGAGGTTCGCACGATGTCTGCAAAAACTAGGGTTTAAGGTCCGATTTAACAACTATAGGGTAGTCAATGTGCTGGGCACGTGTTCGATGCCTTTCGCTATCAAGATCAATTCGTTCTCTGAAAGGCATAAAGAGGCAGAGTAAGTATGATGTGTTTTGCGGTGAGCTGATGGGCATTCGGGAGTCCGGGAAGGCTATGAGCAACTAAGTTATCGATTGCTTGCTTCATCAAGATGCATAGTGAGATGGCACTGTGTAGAGCTACATTTTGTTCACTGTCTAGTACATTTTGGCTTCCTCATGTGGTTCAAAGTGGCTTTGCTCAGCCACACGTATTATAGCGAAAGTTTGAATATTTGGTCTGCTGGGTCTGGCCACTTTGACTGCAATGTAGATGCACAACGACCAGTTCATCAGCATCCTAGAGGCTACAATATTTTAACCTGGAACTGTTCCCTTTGCGTCTGCGTCCCCTATACAACCTACTCACTTACAGCTTCTGTTGACAAATTGGCAGAAATTACCTATATCTAGTGATATTTCACATGATATAACGCTTTTAAATGTTCCAAACGTTAAAAGCACTATAAATTTTAACACTGTGGTGATGTGTTGCAGACAATTAACGGTTTTATCCATTTGAATGATGTACAGTTATTATTGAAATTATTAGCCTTCCCAACAGGAAAAAAAAACAAATGTCATTTATGTGTCAACCAAGGTAGGCATGTTCATCATATGTATAATGTTGATAATCAATCATGTCTTTAGATCCATAGCTACTCATATTTTAATACATGTTGTTAATACAGTCATTACTCTTACCGTGTAAGGCTGATGATTATTATTTTTTAAGGCATTAATTACTGATGTGTTAAACGATGATTTTGACTATTGAACTACCTTTTGCAGTTTATACAGGGTGACTGACCTTTAACTCATCACTAATTTAATTTAATTTTTGACAGATGACAGTCATATCTTTTATTCATTCCTGCAGAGAATAGTTTTTGAAATATAGAGGCAAAGTAAAATGTATTTTAATCGAAAAATTATCTTTCGAAAATTGCCTCTATGCTGTCCCAGATATTATCGACCTCTTCTAGAAACAACCATCGTTCGGTAAAATATAATCCGGTCATTTGTTATCTATTAAAAAACGATTCAACTTTTCATAATTTAGACGCAATATCCAATTCGCTGTTGAGTGGAACGTTCACAACTCTCACTCATGGTAAACAAAGCGCCATCGATATAGTGATATATGTATATAAAATAAACAAGTGCAAAATAAAAAAACCTGCCTTTCGAGAATAATGCGTCTGCACTTTTTGTTTGTTGTCGGCCGAACTTTTGTATAGCACGTGTACAAGTCGGAGAATAGGTTTTTTATTTTGCACTTGTTTATTTTCTGTATATCACTATATCTGTGGCGCTTTATTTAACCTGTCACGTCTTGTGTTTATTCAGGTGAACGCTATAGAAAATCCCCAGTATCCTTTGTAAAATGGAATCGTTTTAGTTTCTTTTCTTACTTTTTTGTTTCAGTGATTTCAATGTTTTCTATTTGATGTTGAATCTCATCTATATATTATACTTTTCCTTTCAAGCTTCTTCTTTGTTTTCCTTCCATGTATTTTGTACTTAATTCTTGTTTTAAATACCTTTTCTAGCCCTTGGATTTATTTTTATGCATTTCTTTTTCAATCGTATTTGCAGTTTAATTACTGTATTTATTTTTTTATTGCTCATGTAGACAAACAGTATCTTTGCAACCTCGGTTACGGTTGCAAAGTAACGATTTGCCCATTTATTAATTTGGGTGCGCAAAGTTTATTTGTCGCACGCAAATTATTCTTTGCACTCAAATTCAGATAAACAAACTACTGAAAACTGAATTTGCCCCTGGAGTCCAATTTTATATTGGGATTTATTCCGCATTCGCAATAAAAAATAGTATGTCCAACTCGTGCGGCGTTGTCGATTGCCCCCTCAAGCGAATGAGCGCACTCACTTCGTTCGTGCGCTCAACTTCGCTTTCGTGGGCAATCGACAACTTGCCGCACTAGTTGCACAATATACTATTTCCGTATTCTTTTCAATTGACTCACTAGTGCGCAAGAGTTCTTTATTTATTTATTTCTTATCGCTGAAATACTTTATAATTTTAGTTTTTTGAGTGGGCGCTAAGATGAAGGACTCAACTAGCAGTTCGCAAATAGGTTAATTATTATTTTATCATATTGTAAAACTGGTTTTGTTTGTTGGAATGGTGAAAAATTTAGTTTCATACACTCGGTTTTTAAGTTCATTTTAACATAATGCATAATATTTCTCATGTCTTGAAGAGCAACCAGATCATCAATTTTGACCTGTTAGATAAGCAACATACATAATAAAATGTGTTACGAGGATTTTCACAATTTTATAGTAATTGGAGTAAAACAAGCCTGCATTATTTTCCAACATAAAATGATACAAATGATATGGAAGTACCTCATTTTCAACACATTTCTTAATTTAACACTTTGACTTGAGCGAATTAAAAATAAAATTCAGAATAAAGGAAGCGGGAAAATATAGAAAAAGAAAAAGGAAGAATGAAAAATGAATGTTGATAAAGCAAGCGCCATTGATATAGTGATATAGGAAAAATAAACGAGTGCAAAATAAAAAACCTGCTTATGCGTAGGCATTTTTTGATTAAAATTTAAATATATCTAAGTCGAACTCCACAAACTTTAATAAGTGTAAAATTACAAATGGAACATATTTCGGCAGAACACTACTGGCATCATCAGTCCTTAAAAAATATAAAAAATTATGACGTTGACGTAATTTTGAATTAAATTTTAATTACTCCACTTGGATTTATCGACATTCTTCTGGTTCATTCTTTGATTGTTGGCGGTCGATCGGACGAATAGAAAATAGAAAATCAAAAAGAAAATATGAAGGAAGAATGATAAAATGAGGGTTGAAAGGATGAGGAATAAAATTTGAACCAACGAACTATAAAAAACGACGAAACGGAAAATGAAGAACGACGGCCTAATGAAATAAATAAAAAGACAACATAACACATGGCAAAAAAATAAAGAACGGAAGATAAAGGATAAATAGCAAAACATGAAGAATAAAAAATGAAGGATGAAGGACGAGTAAGGAAAAAACGAAAAAGGAAGAATCACAAAATAATCATGCACCAGGACGAAGATGGAATTAAATAAAAATTTATAAATAACTGAAAACAAAGCTAATAGGAAGACCGAAAGTTGAAGAACCAAGGTGCCAAATATAACGTATAAATTACATAGAAGAAAAATAAAAGAACGAATCAAAAAACAAAGATGAAAAAGGAAGAGAAAAATGAAAAAAACAAAAGGGTTTTGAGGTCCCCTGAGCTTATTTGTTTATTAGCTTTGTCTATGTGGAATACTGGGAGAAATATTCAGATATCTTTCTTAGAGATATTTGCGACAGATTTTGATCAAAAAATTTCAAAACATTTGATATGAATGAATTTGAAGAGCAATATTACAGAATTTGTACGTCTTGTTCCCAAATGTACCATCGAAACCAGTGAATACTGGGACAGAAAATTTTTGGGTTTATTAATTTGATCTATTGACAGGTGTGAATAAACGTAAATTGACATTGTTTTCATTGTTGAACTAGTGATCGAGTGGAATAAATATACATAGAAGTCCCGAAAAAAAATGACATATTAAAAGAATGATGCAAATTCAGCATTCTAATCGGAATGGATTCCGTGCGTGCATCAACGTGCTCTTTCCAGATCACCAGTTTCTTACTCAGCGCTACATCAACGCGGTGACTGTAATGGACGGTGTGCGCCGAAAAGAAAATGCAAATAATCAAACCTGTGAATTTTTTTAGGTTTTATTTAATACCGCTCGATTCATGTACAACAATTAAATAACGGGTGTTTTTTAAAATTTGGCGTCGAAGTTGGCCATGAATGTTTAACTGTGAACGTGCCATCGAAGTGACAATTATTAATTTGACATCTGAGTATATCTAACCTTACTTTTAGTTAATTAAGCGACAGTTCAACACATTCATACTACTACCTTTTAGGGGTGCAGTGGAACCTTTTCGATAAAATTAGGTTTTTCTGAACTCCAGATCCGCATGTTTTGTGAATTCACATTACCGTCTAAATGAAACCAGGCAAAAAAATGGCCTGTTCACATAAACTCATAGTCAGCGCCAACTATGTATGACGCCAATTTAAAAAACACCCGTTATAATATAGATGTGTGATTCAGATGAACTTTAATCAAAGAGCGCTTTGGAAACTAAAATAATTGTCATTCTTGGAACGTCTTAACTAAAGACCAGGCAGTAAGGATCATTTTCATGTGAAATGAACTGTCTTTAGTTCAGACGTTTCCATAGCAACCGGCACTTGCGACCAGTCGCAAATCAACATGAAATCGGGCTGTTAATCATTTGCCACGCTAATTGATATTTTTACAGAGATAACGCAAGAGAATAAGATAAAATATTGTATGTAGTGTCAAAATACAACTTAAAAGTTGCAGCCAACCCGGACCCATCAAAATCTCCACTACCTTGTGCTTTGATATGTTTTCTATGTTTGTTTTTTTTCAGTTATGAGCCCGAACTGCATCCTGGCGTCACGTACAAACTACTAAACCCCAAAGCCACCTTAAAAATATTCTCAACGGGCAGTGTTACAGTTACAGGTAATTTTAATCATTACACATTCATGCTTAATTGCGTTTATTTGTAAGTTATGATAAAAGTTATTTGTGTAAACTTTGAGGTTGAGGCCACGTCAGTTCATAAATTATTGATAGTTTTAATGTTTCCACATGTGGCTAAAAATCAATCAATAAAATAGTGTGGTTATTCCATTCAAACTTGAATGTGTCGATTCTCGTTATCATATTGCCATTATTTCATGCCATTACATTCAAATTAGGGTTTTATTAATTCATTGAGTTTATTCATAAGGTTAAGTACTGTTACGTAAAGTAGGAAGTGCGAGTATGAAAATGAGTTTGAGGATTACGTTGATGTGTAGACGGGGATATCTTTTTATCTAATCAACCTTTAGTTTGTTTTTAAATAGGTGTCATAGTTAGTACTAAAAATTGCAGTGTGCATGCCGGTTTTACATGTTTTTCAAGTCGTGAAGTATGGAAAAACAAATGCTATGATACTAAATTACATTTTCATCAGAAATGTGAGTAATCTATTATTCACTAGTTTCAATATTTTTCACGCTCCTGCATTGTAGATAGAGTGTGTTTCCATTCTTGGATGACTGTGTCGTGATCTCTAGATGGTAACTGTATCGGTAAACTGGCTATTTGATTTAGTCACGCTATGAAAGCATTATGTCTTTCATTAAAAATCGATATAAAATTGATGTTGTGTAGAAAACGGATTGCCCCAGAAAAGTCTACTAAATATAATGTTAACCCTTCTTAGTCAGAATAGTGACTCATCAGTCATCAGGGTGTAACTAAAAGAACTGTGAATTTACTAATCTTCCAGCTAGTCCTTTGTCAATTGGGTATCTAGTCGTAACATAACAGTGATTCCCCGTTATAGTAAAAGCCACAGATATAGTGATCCAGAGAAAATAAAAAACCTGCTTTCGGACAAGTTTTATACAAAGGTTCCCGAGTGCCACAGGGAGAGTGCCGACGCATTATTCTCAATAAGCAGGTTTTTTTTTTTATTTAGCAGTTGTTTATTTTGTCTGAATCATTGATTCTTGGTGCGATCTTTCAACTTTCGTGCAAGTCCTACATTTTACACGGAATATGCTTGGGGTGACTCAACGTAAAACTATCGAATACCGCGCAGATGCCAAAGAATAAAAAGTGTGCCCTCCATCTATTCATTACATTGACATAACTGAAATATTTTCAAATATCCCCTCGTTTCACAATTATTAATGCATTAATGAATATTCATGGGAGACTGCTTCATCTTTATTTCGTTCTATATTTAGACAGCAAATAATTATTTCTTTTGTAGATTCGGAGCACGTAAACCAAAAGCTGCAATCCAATAAATGTTTTTTAATATATCACCACGATATAAACTCACGTAACCGCACTGTTTTTATTTAATGAAAAAATTAGTTTTATCGAAAAACATTACCTGCATTACCTTTAAGTGCAGGCAGGTATCATACGTAACCTTATTAGAATGAGTGCCTTTAGCAATTAGACCAGTGCATGCACTAATTGGCCATCGACATACGAACCCTCTAACGACAAAGCTTTGTTAACGAAACCCCTTTTGTAGTAATTGATTATTCAAGAGCACTTTTTCCAGAAAAAGAAGAGTAAATTTAAAATATTGATTGAGTGTATGGTGTGGGTAGGACAAAGGATCTGTAGTCTCAGTTTACCAATTTCTTGTTATTGGAGTATTTTGCGGAGATGGTAGAATTATGTATTTCTAAACCTGTGTAGGATTGGTCATTACTTGTGCAAGTGAATAGTCTTTGGATCTGGTTGGATGGGTAAACTTGGCAGCTGTTTGCGAATAAATCAGAATTTGGTATTTGACGTTGGGGAGTGCGTTTACAAAACAACTTTTAATATTATTATTTATTTTAATATTATGTATTACGTCCTACTTTTTATGCTGCTTTCTTTATTAGCGTTAGTACTGTTTTACGACCAACGTTGTCTAGTTTGGGAGGTTTCACTGTACATCTATTTGCTTCAACTTTGTTTTAACAACCTCAGAAGCTTTCAATAATTATCAGTAAGGAAACGCTTCAAACACAAACAAAATTCCTTTCCTTTGTTGTTGTTTACTAGTCAATTTGACAACGCGTGATTTTTTTTCTGGGAAATCAACTCTTTTCCACAATTCGAACAGGAGCAAATTTTGTAATGTAATTGCGAAACTTCTTTTTCTGTGTAAGATATTTTACGACCAGAAACGAATAAACGGAAACTATTTATAGGAAATTGGAATGCGCACCTCTCTTCACACTGGCGTTATCATAGAAAGGATATTTAGTCTAGCATAATGTGGCCAAAACACATTCACCGTTTCAGGTGGGATGATCAGACACACACATCTGGCCAGTGGTTTTTCAACCGTTATTTCGCAAATTCACGGTTGTTTGAATTTTTTTAGCAATTTTATATTACTCAGACTCAGTTTCTCAAGCTAAAATGCCCAAATCTTTCACTCCCTAGCTTTTCTAATTCGCAAGTTTCTCAGTTGGCCTTCCTTTCATTTATTCCCAGTTTCTTACCTTATTTCTTCTTTACATAATCTTTTTTTTTGTTTGTTTTTTAATTACTTCCTAGATTATTTGTTTCGGTTGTTACTTCTAGTTTCTGCATATTTTTTGGATCCTTTTGTATTTTTTGTCTTTGTTCGCAAGGCGCTCTTTGCTCTTTTTCTCTTTATATTATATTCTCTGTTTGCTCTATTGGTTGCATTTTCTCTCATACGTCGATTGCTCCCTTTACTTTGATTGTCCTTTATTTCTTTGGATTTTTTTGTTCTCCTTACTTTGTTTGATTTATTTACCTTGTTTTTCTCCGTTGTTTTGTTTTCCCTGATTTACTGTTTGATTTCTTTGCATTGATAGATCTCTTTTGTACTTTGTATCTTCTTTGACTTAATCGCTCGCTTTCCTACTCTGTCTCCTTTTCAGTATCTTTTTAGGGTCTGTTTGCTGTATCTTTTTTTTTTGTTCGGTCTTTCTATTCCTTTGATTTTCCCCCATTCTCCCTCTTCTCTCTGCTCTTTTTGTTCGTTTTAATTTTCTTTGCTTCTTTTCTCCTGTTTGTTCCATTTGCCATAAGGTTTCTTTGTATTGTTCGTCATATTGCCCCTTTTGTATCTCACTTCTTTATTCAATTTTTTGTTTCCTTTGCTTTCTTTACTCTAGTTGATTTTTCA
Organism: Diaperis boleti; assembly: GCA_963583935.1. Lineage (NCBI taxonomy): Eukaryota > Metazoa > Arthropoda > Insecta > Coleoptera > Tenebrionidae > Diaperis > Diaperis boleti. The sequence goes on along the minus strand of OY757242.1, from coordinate 55,074,348 downwards.
TATTATTGTCTTTCTGTCCTCTTTGACTTATTTGCTCGCTTTATTTTCCTACTCTGTCTTTCCTTCTGTATCTTTTGGTTTGTTTTGTTGTCTTTCTTTTTTCGCTCTTTCTATTCCTTTGATTTTCTCCCTCTTCTCTCTGCTGCTCTTTTTGCTCGTTTTCATTTTCTTTGCTTCTTTTTCTGTTTGTTCTCTTTACTATTTGGTTTCCGTTATTTTTGTTTTTTTATATCTTCTTTTTCGTTCCTTTGATCCCATTGCTTTTTTTCCTGTCTTTGTTAACATTGATTTTTCGCTCGTTTTATTTTTTTTTGGATATCTTTTGCTTCCTTCTGCTTTTTTTACTATTTTAATTTTTTATTTGTTCTCTTTTCTTTTTATATTTGCTTTCTTTGTGTTGTTTGTTTTCTTTGCTTTCTTGCTTCTCCTTGCACATTCCGCTTTCATTTTACTCCATTACTTTCCTCTCTTGTTTTTACTTTATTTCTGTTTGTACATACCACTGCTGTTGCTCATTTTGCCCTTTACTGCCTTTGTTTTTTTTTGCATTCCTTTTTCATTTTGATCTTTCTGATCTCTCGGCTATCTATCATTGTCTTCTTCTGTCCTTTTTGCTCTTTTTGCACCATTTCTAACCTTGCTTTCCTTGCAAAACTATATTTGTAGAGTTTATAGTTATTTTGTTTTGTATGTTACAAAGAAAGCAAAAACTGAATTCTCGAAGTTGGCCGTGCACAAAAAGTCGCTTATGTATTAAATTTCATGTTGATCCTGTTAAATTGGACATTTAAAAAATAATTGTATTGAACTATGACAAACTGTTTTTCATGCATGGTCAACTTTGACTAATTTCGTTTTAGATCTCTCTTTAAAAAGAAAAAGAAAATAAATAGAGAAGGAAATTAATATTACAATAATGTAGAAAAAATATGTATAGAAAAAGCGGAAATGAGGAAGCTTACAGTGCCTTAATATTAAAAAAAAGAACATCAGGTTCACAGCTGCGGAAATTAACAAAGATGTCAAATACAGTGGTCATTACGAATAAACAAATTTATAAAAAGAAATGTTATGAAGTAGATAACGAAAATAATAAACGACAAAGAAAGTACCCGATACCAAGAGAAATAAATAAAGACAAAAGAACAAAAACTTATCTCAGTTTGGCAGAAAAATAAGATGGAGATGCACCTTTTACGTCAAAATGTAGGAACACAGAGGAAAAATAAATAAGTACACAACAGTAAGATAGAACATACAGAGAGATTTAGAACTAAATTAGTCAAAGTTGGCCACGTACGAAACGCTTGTCGTAGTTTAACAGAAATATTTATTAGATGTCAAGTTGACCGTTTTAAATTTGATATTTGATAAATAATTCTAGCAAACTACGACAAATGGCTTCTTGTGCATGGCCAACTTTGATCAATTTAGTTTTCGATCTATGTATTATAAATTCGGAATTGTGGAAAGCAGAATAAAGTGGGACAAAAGTATATAAATTTAGTAATACATAATTCCGAAATATAAATTGTTTATTGGTTTAAAGCGACTAGAATAGTCGATACATTCAAAGGAAAGAGATTAAGAAATAGTTATTTATGCAATAAGTGTAAAAAGAAACTGGAAATGATTCTACGAGGTCGTTTAGGACACGTCAAGTGCCAAAAATACTTTTTACGCACGTCACATACAACATTTTTTAAGATCGTGCTAGAACTCAATTTTCTGAAGAATACACTCTCATCACTGTTACTAAAATTACATTCAGCATTTACCATCGAAACAGACTGACAAAAAGAAATGGTCACATTATCAGTTTAAAATAAATTTTAAATTCGAGACAAAAAAGATTATAAGTTTATATATGTAATTTAATACCAGTTAAATGAAACAATATAAGAGCAATAAAATGACGAATTAGAAACCATTGATATTTTAGAAAAAAAAAAAAATGAAAACGGTATACATATATCTTATTAAATTAACATTTTAAGTAGTCATTTGTTTTACATTGATAAATTTAAGAATTATTAAGAAAATTCCTTAATCAGGTTTTTATTTTAGAATATTAGACAGTAAATCTAAACGTTACGAAAAGCAAATTAAAAATTTAGTGCTCATTAAATACTAAACGACCCAAAACGTATTCTTTTGTATTTGTTCTATTTAAATTTAATCAGTGACCAATTAATAGCTTGATTAAGTCAAAAGTCCGTCTATAAACCGGGTTTGAATTTATACAAAGCGTTTAATTAATTGTGAAATTATTTTCGAAACAGTTGGTAAAGCGAGAAAGATCAAACCTTAAATTATTAACACCACGTTTATTTTCCCTTTAGTTATTGGGCCGTATTTTGTATGATTTTAAATTGAAATTAATACATTTAATTATTTGATTCAATGAACTTTAATTGGCACGAACGTTGTAACATATTTTCGGCAAACATATTTTCGTACATCATGGTCATGGATTAAATCGAAAAGTATTGTTTTAAAACAATCAATTACTTACTAATCGCTGTTAATTTTATCAGCGTCATTTTATAATTTACATATCAGAACTACTACCTGTATGTCTGCGAATGTTACAGCTGTTTTTTATCTTTCCAAACGTCACTGATTGGCAATATTAACATACCTTGAGAAAGCCAAGTTGCGAGATCATCTTTTGTTGATCCATTTTATAATGTTTATTTTCGTTATATAAAAAGTGAGATTCTGTTACGTTTTATGAGTATCGATTTTTTTTTTAATAAATAATCATGGATTTTTTAATGATTTTAGTTTCAAATCGTGAAAATACTGCTATTTCATCAGTGGGGAAAAATCTGCCTACAAACACATCTACAGGTCAAAACCTTTCCAATGATGTATATATTGTTTAGGTGTGTTGAATGAAAATATCTTAAAAGTGTACCAATATGTTATGTGTTTGCGTATTAACATATAGATAATATAGATAATACGTGATTTTGGCTGCGACTTCACTGATTACAATCTTATTTTCGTGAGAATCAGGATTTCTGAAGTGTCATTAATATGTACATTATCTTATTACATGAGGTTCCGTAAAGATAATTGTGTGAATTTTTTCAATTAAAAATAAACCAATGTTTTTATCTCAAAATGAGTGTTACGTTATTATTCGGATTTGAGAATGACCCAGTGAACGAAAAACACATTGAATTTGCTTTTAAATTTTGAAACTGTTTGTACCTTAGTAATTAACAGTGTTCTCCCCCAGGATACCGTAAAAAATATATTTTCAATTTTTTTTCTTGCGCTCTACGACGCTATCCGCACTCCATATCGAGTTCCAAGTCTCCTCAGATGTTACTTGCACCTTGCATTCTTAAAATTTCAAGTTCTTGATTTCATCAGGTTCCTTAATTTCTCAGGCTTCTCAAATTTTTCTTAGTCCTCAAATGCCTCAGATTACCTAACATCTTAGGTTGCTACAATTATCAGAATAGGTTTCTCAAGTCTTCAGGTCAATTTTCTGAAGTTATTTAAGTGCCTACGTCATGTTCTTAGTTTCCTCCAATTCTCAAGTAATGTTGCTCAAAGTCTTAAGGTTCTCAAGTTCTCAGATTTTCCAAATTTCATAGTTCTCCAATTCTCAAGTTAGGTTTCTCAGATTTCCAGCTTTTGAATATGTTGCAAATTTGTGGATTTAATTAAAAAAAAAAACAAATTTATAAAATCTAAACATTAAGATTCGAAATCCTTAAGGTGTATTTCGTTTCCTTTGTATGTTTGTTTATTCACTCTTTTTAGCCTCTTTAATCTCATTGGTATCTGGTACCTCCTGTCTAGTTTTTTTTAGTATTTTGTCCTTTTAGTCACTTTGGCCTCTTTAGTTTCCTTGGTCTTTTCGATTTGTTTGATCTCCATAGTGTTTAATTGTCTTTTTGACATTTTATAACTTTACTTTCTTTGGTCTTTATAGTTTCTCCTCTTTATTGTCTTTGATCTGTGAGGCCTCCTTAGTCTCTCTTTAGGTTTTTTTGCCTTTTTTATATTTATGATCTTTTTTATGCCTTTTGTCTTTCTGGTATTTTTGTTCGTTCACGTTTGCTTGGTCTACTTTTACTTTTTAGTTTGTATGGTTATTTTAGTGATTATACTATACTCAGTATTTTCATAACTTAATTTTTTTCCGACTTTTGATTTATTTGCTCTCGTTGCTTTATATGGTCTTTTTAGTTTTTTTTTTACCTTTTTAAGTCCCATATCATTGTTCTTTTGTCCTTTTGTCTCGTTGATCTCTTTGTTTTTTTCCTTATTCGTCTCTTTGGTCTCTCTTGCCTTTTTTGTCTACGTTTTTCAATATCTTAACAAAAAAATTCAAAGGCCCTAGTATTCCGGTATGTGCGTAATATTTTATACAGAATCTGAAATAGACTAATAATGAGCGCGGACAGCGTCGTTAGACAAAAAGGGTGGATGGACTCTTGTAAGTAATATTTGAGCAAATTAAAAAAAATGATACGAAATAATCAGAAATAGAATAATGAGCGTGGACATAGTTGTGACTTTTTAAAACTGGAAAATGCCAGTTGTAGTCTGGAAAGTCAGAGAATTTTAATTTGTGAATAAAACGTGGAAAACTGAATAAACATTAAGATTCGAAATCCCTATGGTGTATTTTGTCTCTTTGGTCTCTCTGGTCCCTCTTGTCTTTCTTGTTATCTTGTCTCTTTTAGGTTTTTTTATTTTTACTATTTTATTTACTATACTTCGTTTTGTCTCTTTAGCCACTTTGGCCTCTTTAATTTATTTGGTGTTTTTGTTTTGTTTGATCTTCTTGTCTTTTATATTGTCTTGTTAGTAACTTTGCTCTCTTTGGTCTTTATGGTTTCTCCTCTTTAGTCTCTTTGGTATGTGAGGCCTCCTTAGTGTCTTTATTATGTTTTTATAACTTCTGTCTCTTTAGTCCATTTAATCGTCTTTGGCCTTTTTAGTTTGTATGTTTATTCTAGTCGTTTTACTATATTCAGCATTTTATAACTTTAATCTTTTTGGACTTTTTTAATCCCATATTATTGTTCTATTTGGTTTCACTGGTCCTTGTCATCGTCTTTGTAACCTCAATAGTCTCTTTAAGTGTCTTTGCATGTTATCTCTTTTTCGACGGGTATTTTCGCAAAGTAGACTCGGACTTTTTTGTCTTATTCGTCTCTTTGGTTTCTCTTGCCTTTTTTAGTCTCTTTACTTATAGCCTGATTTCATGTTGAAGTGCCGGTTGCTATGGAAACGTCTTAACTAAAGACCAGGCTGTAAGGCTCAATTTCATGTGAAATGAAACATGGAATTGATCTTTACTGCCTGGTCTGTAGATAAGACGTAAGACCCGTCGCATGAAATCAGGATGTTAATCTTTTTGGTTCCTTTTGTTTCGTTCGTCTATGTTGAATTATTTCTCTATTTTGTCTTTTTGTTGTTCTTTTTGCAAGTTTACTTGGTCTCCTTTGTTTTTTTGGTCTCTTTCCGCTTTTTCGTGTCTTTGGTCCCTGTGGTCTCTTCTGTGCTTTGTTTCTTTAATCTTTTTGGTCACTTTACTCCCTTTAGTCCCTCTGAAGGTTAACCTCTTTAGTCTTTAGTAATTTTTCTACTATTAAATTACATTAACAGTAGTGATAATTTTGAATGTATGTATGTATGACGGCTAGGGACAAGTTCTCCCAATGAAATATTCGAAACAACGTCTTCAATGTTATGATGATAAATAATTAATGCATATTTATTAAGTTTAGTTAATTGAGGCTCAAAAAAGGAAATAAACAGGTATAAACAAAAAATTTTTGGCCAGTAACAATTTATTGTAAATGTTTTATTCAATATGGACCTTGTACAGAAAAAACTGCTGTACAATTTTGTTTGTATACATTTTTTGCTCCCACTAATTTTCGAGATAATCGCCGCAAAAAAAAAAACTTGGGTGGACTGATTTTTGTCTTCGGGCTGAGAACTATACTAGGCAAAAACTTCATGATCAATTTTATGCAGAATTTAATGGAGAACATAATAAGTCGTCGGAGTTACCGTTTACGAGAAAAATGCAGAAAAGCTTCACGAGGTCGCGCTTGGGGGATGAAGCTCTCCCGAAGAGGGATGGAACTTTTCGGATCTTTATTTGGGTACCTGCTGGGAGTTCATAACCAAAATTGAAAATCTTTATAAATTATTTCCTTTCGTAGTTTTGTAGTTTTGGACTATATTGTGAATAAAAATTTGTAGCTTTTATCACGCACAGAATTGTAGATGTTTTTTCGACATTTTATGTGGTGATTTTTTTCTTTGCAGCACCCAGCGTTGCTGACGTCCAAGCTGCCATCGAATACATATTTCCTCTGGTCTACGAATTTCGTAAAGAGCGTACTCCCGAGGAGATAGCGCAGTTAGCTTTGAAAAAAGCCCGCCAAATGGGCCGCAGTCCTAACACCTTCGCAGAAGAAGATTACGCAGATGACGATGACGATAGCTCTTGGGACTAGAGTGATAGTGATGGTGTTCTTTAGAAATAATTTATTTGACTTTTTCTCGATTTCTCCGTTTTCGTGCTTACTTGACTTTGGAATATTTGGATTGTCCATAATTCTGGCAGGTTTTATAATGGCCAAGCAATTTTTAGATAGTTAGTTGTAACGCACGTTGTTGTTTTATCATGACTGCGGACTATCCAGATAATTCTAAGATACGATACAAATAATCGACTGTTTTTCACACTCATGTATAAATTATAAAGTATCATGTATCTGGTATCATTAATAATTTATTTCATACAATTAGTTAGAGCTGTAGGACTAATTGACTGATTGAACTACTCTTAGAGTACGAGTGGCAATAAATGCTAAAGTGACCCACGATATTTTAGATCCACAGCTTGTAGAGTAATGTTCATATAGAAATAAGGCCTAGCATTGTCAATTTGTATGTCATACTGCCGGTTTTGCACTGAATTTTTTGTGTGTTTTGTAGCCGCCGTTTTTCTACGTTCCCGTTTTATTAATATTTTAGTCAATTCGTCTGTGGGTTACTTTTTTGTTAAATCTTTTTTAAAACCATTTCATTAAATAGTAAAATTACGGCCTACAATTTCTTTCACTTTTCACCTTCACCGACCTATGGTATGAGTGGTTTCTTAATTATGTAAAAGTAGTAATATTATATTTGATGTATCCAGATTATAAAACACTCGTACTGTAAATTGTGTCGTCAAAATAAATGTGATTCAAAATAACCACACTTTGTGTAAGATTGACTGTAAAAGCAATTAGGAACTCCCTGAGCCTTATTAATAGTAATAAAATGATAACTAATAAAGACAGATCTGTAATTTCATAAAAACTTTCGTTTTTTGGTTTAATCAAAAGTGTGAGTCAGATGATTTTTAGGACGTCCATGTATTTGTTCCTTCAACAATTGTCAGATATGTGTAATGTTAATGTATACCAAATCAATAATTTAGTAGTAAATGGATCATTTGATCATGTTCTAGATATTAATTGCTTTTCTAAGTTGAAGCTTGTTCTGATAGCGTGTATTATAATTTTTATGCGTATCTACTGTATTCTGAATGTAGATTTAATAAAGTTTTCTCATTTTGTTCAGTGTTTGTTTTACTGCTACTACATGTGTAACTTTTTCTACTAAATGTTTATTTTGATTATGAACATAAAGATGCATTCTTGCCATTGACCTAATAAATCTGTCTAGGAGTCATATGCTTGAATTTATTTTGACACGGCGGCAATGTGCAATGAGCGGAAACTAAACTTGTGGAGCTGCAATAAATAGAAACACTAAAAAATGTATGAATATTTATTTTAGCAGGTGCAGTGTACACTTGCTGATTAAACTACTCTGAAGACCTACTTCTGGAGATTTATGGCATACTGAAATATTTAGAATGTCTGAGTTGATATTGAAGTAAACATTTAGGTATTTTAAAATTAAAAACTATATTTATTTTCATGGACAGATTATTCAACACTTCTAAATTTTAAGCTATTTAATTTTGATTAACTAATTGAAACGCAATTATTGTTTTAAATAAATGCATTGTAAATTTATAATTCATCAATATGCATTTTATAAAAAAATGGTTTATGACAGATCCTCTGTTAAAAAAGTTATTTGCAATTTTGTGGTAGAACCAGAGAGTAGGTAAACAATAGAGGAACCATACAATGATGAAAGTCGTGTCACGAAAATGATTTTCACTCCCAGATGGCGTAACGAATTTTATCCGATTTTGTCGCCTCCTGCCATCTGTTAATCACAATTATAACTGTTTTTTACTCAGCGCCTTCTGGTGGTCGGAAACATAAGCCTAGCGGTTATAATGTTTGTGTTCAGATATGTGTAAACACAGGGGTTCCGATAACAAAACGATTGTTGCCACAAAAGAACGAATGGCTTTCTAGAATTACGTTGCGCTGCAGGTCCAGATATAAACAATAACAAAAATTATACGACCACAAGTAAGCAACTGAACTTTTTAAAGACTTGGACCTGCATTTTTTAAGGTACTTTTAGACGGTCAGTTCAGTTTTCCGTTCAGTTTCAGCGCACTAGTATCGAAATATATTATGTATTATTGAACATTTACTACTTTTACCGAACGTTTATTCCTTTTTTATTGCTCATGCAGAAAAATAGTATCTTTGCAACCTTTGTTCCGGTTGAAAATGTACGAATAAATTGTTAGATTTTATATTAAAAACAATAAGTATAATTAATAGTACAACGTGACCCGACAAATCAAATATCAATCGAAATGCTCCGTCGGGCGTCAGTGTCGTACTGCTCCTGCAGCAGCGGAACGAGTCGACCCGTGGGCGTACTGCTGACCAAGCTTTCCAGGATCTGGATTGCGTACAAAAAGTAACTGTTTGTCCATTTTATAACAAATTCAGATAAACAAACTGCTGAAATTAAATATAGTATATTGTGCAACTACAATCGACAACGCCGCACGAGTTGCACATACTATTTTTTATTGTGAATGCGGAATAAATGCCAGTATAAAATTGGGGTTCAGGAGCGAAGACCCGTTAGGGTCAATGGGCAAATTCAGTTTTAATATTTCGATTGTGTTTTTTTTGTCCAATTTCTTTCAACGTTATTTTTTATTTAATTTCAGCAGTTTGTTTATCTGAATCTGCGTGTGCAAGAAGTAAACTTGTCGCACCCAAACAACCGTTTGGTGTCAAATGGGCAAACAGTTACTTTTCAACCTTAACAAAGTTTGCACAGATACTATTTTTTCGCCTGAGTAATAAAAAACAAACGTTAGAGCGAACCCACGTTGGTCTACACTTGCCATGCCGTCTGTAGCCCGCATAAGACTGATAAGACTCCCCAAATCAATAGTCCAAGCAAATTAGACTTTTTAGAAGAAATATATTTTCCCTTTTAAGCCTCAATCAACTAAACTCAATAAATATGCATTAATAATAATTATTATCATATCATTGAAGAAGTTGTTTGGGAATATTTCATTCGAACTCCTCCGAAACGGCTCGACCGATTTTTATGATTTTTTTTTTATATATCGGGTGTCCCAGAGGTGTGTGGACCATCAATTACGCCTTTATTTTGAAAGATATCAAAACGGGGTTTTTTAAAATTATTAGAAATCATATACAGAGTGTCCTAGTATTAGTAATATACCAAAGTTATGTTTTTTTTAAATGGAATGCCCTGTATATTAGTTGGTGAATTGAAATAGCAGTTAATGGCAGCAGAAATAGCAAAATGATATAAGGTACTACAGGTTTATTATGGATGGTTCTTGTGTTATGAAGAATTTTAGGTCAAAATTAGTGTTTTTTTAAAAAAATGCAGAGACCATTCCAACAGAGATAACTGAATACTTTTCTGTCAATAATTTTTTATATATATTTCTATTCAGGGCGTACGATTTCGCAAAATCTATAATAACTTTTTTTTCTTCAAATGGAACACCCTATATTCCATTATACCACCAAATAGCATTTTTAATAATCTTTCTGTCAATATATAGTTAGTTAATGTTAGTACTTTAGATAATGTTTGCAAAAAACGTAGAGAACTTTCCCAAATTGATGAAATCGTGTATTAAGATCAGATCGCCTTGGACTTGTTTTTTAGAGGAAATAATACCGTCAACTTAACACGTTGAGCCCCGGTATGAGAAACAAAAATTCGTTCCATTTGATATTCAAAAGAGTTTTATAATAACAAAATTAATTAAGATTGTATTTTTCCATTGAATGTATTTGTTTGATCTCCCACTAATGGCCAATGAAAATTTTGCTCGGGAAATTGTACATTTTACTGTAGATTCGTCGTATTTATGTGGAAGTATCAAAAAAGGAAATTCTTTCTTTAAGATTGTCATTTAGTGAGAGACAAATTTCTTCCTACGTTTAAGTGAGATAAAATCTTGAATGTTGGCTGCGAGATGCTGCAGCCTCGTTCAGAATAGAAGAACTAAAATGTCTGGGTCGGATTTGGTTTGTGGTATTACAGTGTCCTTTTGCTTTTGGGGACAAACGAACAACCCATGTTATTTGGAAAATTTAAAAATGAATATTGATGACCTGGGTGTCCATATTTCTTTACAATAGGGACTTTCGCCGTAATAAAGGGGTCCACTCGTGATTTACTCATAGGTCTCTGACAGAAGGTTCTCTTGCGGCATGTACATTCCTGCCGGTCTTTTTTGTTTCTGAACATTGTCGCTTGAAATTTTGATAGATCTTTGCCGCTAGAGAGCGATTTTTTGAAATTTTGAAATTTGAAAAAAAGATTGCGGAAAAATGTATTGCATTGACCGCACGGAGAACGGGGTACAGTTAATTAAAACTTCTCGTTCACTGGAATCATAATTGTTCTGATTTTTGACATGTGCAATTAAAACAGCGTGGGGATGATTCACTGTGTGTGGAGACAAGTCGTTGCAGATTTCATTCCGATTCATTAGCGACGTGTTCAATATTAACATTATTAACAATAATAACAACAATGAATTATTAATAATTAACAAATTCATAATTAACAATTATGTTTGATTTGAGGAATATGTCCTGTGAATTTTTAGCAAAATTGATTGAATTGTATTATAGATTATTTCATTCATCATCGTTTACAACCCATCTGGGACTTTTAAATTTTTTGATTGTAGTGATAATTCGATAATCCGATAATAATAAATATGTTTTTATTGTTTATTTAATCAAAACTAAACCGGTGAAATTCAATGAAAGTCAAGTCCGCAATCAAAACTAAATTGATTTTTGGCGTGTGCAAGTGAAACCGCGCGGGAATAATTTACTGTTTGTGCAAGCAAGTCGTTGCAGATTTCATTTCGATTCATTAGCGGCGTGTTCAATATTAATAATTAACAACAATAATTAATTATTAATAATTATAAATTAATGAAATTTATTGAATAATTTTCAGTGCGGATTACAACAAAGATCAACTTCAACTTTGCTTGCATATTACAAAAGAAATATTTTTTTAAGTGTGCCTCTCCCTACTCCAAAATAGGTTCAAAGTCGAAAAATTCTAACTTTTATCGGTTCTTCGTTTATTACTATAAAACTATGTGTCCTCCGTAAAAAATTAAAGCTGATAAAATTTCCTACAAAAATAACCCCTTAAAAAGGTACTGGGTTGAATCGTTCTCGAGATATGTGCCGATGAGAATTTAGTCCAAGCAAATTAGACTTATTAGAAGAAATAATTTATAAAGTTTAGAAAATTTGGTTGTGAACTCCCAGTAGGCATCCAAATATAAATCCGAAGAGTTCCCACTCCAGCGGGGGAGCTTCATCCACTTTTGCCCAAAAAACCGCTCCCGAACGTGACGTCATGAAGCCTTTCTGCCTTTTTCTCGTAAACGGTAACTCCGATGACAAAAGGTTATAAGACTTATGTTCTACATTAAATTCTGCATAAAATTGGTCTCATGAAGTTGCCTATCTCCCGCCCACCATCCCACCAAATTTTATTTCTGTCCGACCTTTTGCGATCAAAAACACAAAAGCCCCCCATTGCCTGGACTAATATGAAACTGACTGAAGTAACTTTTTATGTAATTAAATAAAGTGGCGGATAAATTTTCAAGGAACTGTTGTTGAACTCTTGTATCGAACATAAATGCGAAACTGAGAGATACGAAGGCGCTGAACGGACATGAATGGAAAAATAACTAAACGATTTTTTTTTCTGGCAATTCCGACTTTTTTCTGGCAATTCCGATTTTTTTCTGGCAATTCTGACTTTTTTCTGCCAATTCTGACTTTTTTCTGGCAATTCCGACTTTTTTCTGTCAATTCCGACTTTTTTCTGGCAATTGCGACAGGGGTGCTGTTTTGTTGCCCAAACTTAAAAGATTAAATACTGTCTACATTTTGACTATCACGTACAGGGAAATATGACCTTCTTGGAGTATGTTTCTTTAAGTGGTCGAGCGCGTAGCGTGAGGCACCAATTTGAATGATCCACAGTAAAACAAATTTTTACAGACGGTAACTTCCGTGGATCACTGAAATTGGTGCGTTTATCATTCATACAATCATAAAATAAGAGATACTTTCCACATTTCGAGTTTCACGTAAAGGGAAATATGACCTTCTTGGAGTATGTTTTTTTAAGTGGTCGAGCGTGTAGCGCGAGGCGCCAATTTCAGTGATCCACGGAAATTATCGTCTGTAAAAATTTGTTTTTTCGTGGATTATTGAAATTTGTGCCCCGCGTTACGCGATGGACCCCTTAAAGAAACATACTCCAAATATGCTAGACTTCGCCCCTTAATAAAGTAATTATTTATTTATTATTATTTATATGTGGACAAAAATGTGGACAGCATTTCATATTTTAAGTTTGGGTAACAAAACAGTGTCATCGTCCTACCCCTGTCGCAATTGCCAGAAAAAAGTCGGAATTGCCAAAAAAAAAGTGAGAATTGTCAGAAAAAAGTCAGAATTGCCAGAAAAAAGTCGGAATTGCCAGAAAAAAAATCGTTTACAGTTATTTTTCCATTCATGTCCGTTCAGCGCCTTCGTAGAGAGAGCTCAACTAAACACACAAAACAAAATTTATGATTACTTAGCACTCTGCGTTCCGAGAAATGAATGAGCGTCTCAAATTAGGTACCGCCATGCCTATATGCGTTTGAACCTTGCTAGTAGAAACGACACAGATCGAACATGCCTGCCGAAAAATTAAAGACCCAAAGAAAAAGGAGTACAGGTAGTACATTCAAATAAAAGGGAAGTACATTTGCAGTTCATTTCCTCCGGAGTACAGGTCATAAAATAAAAGTACAAAACTTCTAAAAGTAGTACGTGTGGTCAGCTTTATTTGTTATTAAAAATGCTGTAAAAATTAGACTGTACAAAAAATTATCGTACCACGAGCATATTTATGTTAGTCCCCCGGACGGCTACCTTCCGTTCTCCATTGAAATAACATGAAAGCAATGGCATATAATCGTGTACTCGCCGTCCTACACTGCTCGAAAACCGTGGCATCGCGTTGATGCAACCCGGGGCTCAATGTGTTAACAAAAAAAAAAATTCAACAACGTAATAAAATCAAGATACATTTTGGAATTAAGCAGTAATTGAGAAGTAGGTACACATTTTTCGGCTACAACTGACAACATTAAAAGTTATCGAAATGCATATCAGATTACTTTCTTTGCGTAGACCACGTAATCAATTGTAATCAATTGTATTGCTCAATCTAAATCATCGCTTATGTTTCTCACTCAAAGAGAGCAGCATGTGCTGAACGACTTTTACATTACACGCTTAAAGGTGGCTGATGGTTCCTCTATTCTATTAAATCCTCTTGGGTAGAACTAACCGATATTGCCAAAAACTAATTTGGTGCTGAAGCGCTTCCTCACTGGGCATTTTATTTTTTGACATTAATTCGATACTAATGAATTTAATATACTGTGATAACCAGCGAGCACATAATACAAAATAGAGGCGCCTTGCGCGGGTCGCATAGACGGGCGGCCTGAAGCCAGGTCCCCCTCTCTTGTTGGTCCCAATCGCCTCCCAGAGCATAAGACTTAACGCATACAAAATTAGGCTATACATTGCGGCATAACTACTTCAGAAATTATAACGCCTACCACAGTCTACTATTCACTACTAAATTTCGAAAACTTGGGAAGAAAAAGCGCGCAAATAATATGCAACTGAAAGCAAAACTGTAATGGACAAACCAATGCAAAGGACCAACAAGAGTGGGGATAAAACGGCTTCACTCGGCGTTAACTCCAAGGCGCCTCTATTATTATTTTGTGCTCGCTGGTGATAACCCCCAGGTACGTTCCCGCCACTTTTTGAACGTGAAATGACAATGACGTCAACAAACGTCAAATTTGAATATTTGAAACAAACCGCGAAATGAAATGTGGATTTTGGATTTCTCAGCATCCTTATAAAGTTCAAATATTACGGGAATTACAACCCCAGATTACTGCAGTTAACAGTATATGGTTTGTTTTTTTGGTCAACTGAAATACCAATAAGTATAATTCCAAGCTTTCTAACATATAGACAACCAATAATACGTGATGATCGTAATGGTGTAAACATAGACAATTTATTTAATTTACAAAGGGCTCTTCAATTAATGTTCCTCTGAATCACTCGGCATAATAATAATTATTGTGTTGATTTACCTTTAATAAAAATAAAGCTTTGTTATCAACAGTGAAACATTGATAAATCTACACAATAATTATGTGATGGGAGAAAATAGGACAGTCCTTGACTTTACATTGGCTTCACGAAATTGTGGACCTTAACTCGACACCTCTATAGGCAGCAAGTTAGTAAACTCTTAGTAGCTTTGTAAAATTGTTACGTTTAATAGCAACACCCATGGGGAACTCAACATCTCTACAGGCCAATAAGACCGTCCCCGACTTCTCATTGGCTTCACGAAATTGTGGGCTTTATGAAGTCACTTCTAAAAGGGACCCGACGCTTCTAAAGCCCAATAAGACAGTTCTTCACTTATTAGTAGTTTACGAAGTTGTGACATTTAAAGATGATACCTGTGAGTGACGTGATGTCGTCATAGGTCAAAATAACAGTCCTATAATACCTCTCATTGGATTCGCAACGCTATGGGTTTCTACAAGTGACCTCCCAAAAAAGACTCCACGCTTCTATATACCAAAATAACACAGTTCTCAACCCCTTATCGACTTTAACTTTAAAAAGAAATTTTTGCTCTTTTTTTATTAATGATCAGTACACAGGGTGACCGACGGAAAGCCTTTTACACTCTATTTTGCTTATTCTTAAACCGATTTTAATGAATGATCCATTAAATAAAATGGTTGTTGATACAGTTCATTACCAGGTATCTACTTAAAAAATAATTTGGCGGTCAATATTTAGGTGAACTTGTTTTACAAATTGAAATATAGACAAAGGATATTTGTTTTTTAGAAAGATAACGACTTATTCCTATTTAAAGGTCTCTTGTGAACACATGTCGGTTGGCTGATTCGACGGTCTTTGATATACTTAATTTCAAACGGGGATATTGTCTGTCAGTTCCCAAGTTTTTACCACTAGTTAAAGGAAATCTTCTTATATAACTTGTCCTTGCAGTAGGTCAAGTAACAAAAGAAAAAAAAAATGATTTTCAAGGTTACCTTAAAAATAGGACGTTAATGGTGAGATATTTAAAGAACTAAATAAATAAATATATACAGCGTAATGTGAAAAATAAAAATGTTGTCATCTGTCAAAAATTGGCGGCAAAAAAACTTCAAAAACAATTCAAATTAGAGTGTTATTATCTGGTTTGATATATTATCATCATTCGTTCAAATTCTTTATCAGACATGTTGTAAACTGTAATTAATTAATCAAGTTTCCTTCGATAACAAGATTTCTGTGAATTCGGACGAATTTTCACGTTAAAACCCTCTTGATATAGGAATCATTTATAAACACCCACTTTTTTGGGTCAGAATTTAACAGATGTGTAAAAAAAAGTAAAACTTCACGGCTCCAAAAAAGCGGCCATACAAACGCCTTTTTGGTAATCATCGTCTAAAAAAAATTACGACCAAATTTTTGAATTGTTTTGTGATCATAGCTTAAAAAACGTCGTGTGCAACTCGGCCAAAAGTTTTTCTTTGGCCTTATCTGCATTGTGTCCAGCAGATGCGTCCAAAAAAGCTAACTTTTACGGCCTAGGTACACAAATTACTATTTCGTTTCTGTTTTCTAAATTCTTCTATTTTTATTACATGTTTGTTTTGTTTGTAAGGGTCTAGTTTCCGTCAGGGTCTGTTCATGATGTGTGTATCTTCATTGTTTCTTTTCAATTGCATTGAATTTTTTGTCTTAATCCTTTTTTGGTTTTCATTTCCTTGCTGTAATTACTCTGTTTTTTATTGCCATTTCAAAAAGCGTAGAAATTGAGAAATAAGAAAGAACTGTAGAAGTTTTTTACTTAAAAGTCTAATGCACGAAAGAAATAAACATCTAAGGAATTGCCGAACAAAAAAAAAATAACACAATAAGAAATCGAAAATGTAAAAGAAAACTAAGAAACAACTGAAGAACTGGGAAAATTTGAGAATTTTTAGGCACTTGAGAAAGCTAGAAAGAAAACAAAAGAAGTAAATGTCTTAGGAAAATCTAAACTTCTTGTGTAACTGAGGGAGATCAACTTTTTAACCAGTTTTTCCCCTAAAACTAATTTTTTTCTTATTTTTTTATTAAAATTACCCACGCTCGTTTCGCCAACAATGTTGGCATCAATGATGACTATACTTCGGGTAATTTTAATAAAAAAAAATTTTGTGTTTTAGGGGAAAAACTGATTAAAAATTAGGTATCTACCACCAAAAGTGATCGAGACAATTGTTGTTAACTGGGGGAACCAACAAAATTGGAATATTGAGAAACCAGAGGCACTCGAAGCAGAGAATCTGAGAGCGCAATAAATGGAAAAATTTACAAATTGACTGTTGAAAAAATCCTGTTCGGATATAAGTAGGCCCCTATAGAAATCTGTATTATTTAGTTATTTAGTATTAAAATAAATAAATAAAAATAAGATAAAAATATTTATTAACTTTTAGGAAAACATACACGTTATAAAGGCAAGTCTTACAATGGACAATGTTAAAATTGGAATGTTAAAAATTCATTAAATGTATAAAAAACATTTTTTGTTAATAAATTTCTGATGCGTTTTTTATATTGCACAGTATTAAAATTTTTGACATTCGTTGGTAAAACATTATAAAATTTCGCACAATAGTATATTGTGCAACTAGTGCGGCAGGTTGTCGATTGCCCACGAAAGCGAAGTTGAGCGCACGAACGAAGTGAGCAATCGACAACGCCGCACGAGTTGGACATACTATTTTTTATTGCGAATGCGGAATAAATCCCAACATAAAATTGGAGTCCAGGGGCAAATTCAGTTTTCAGTAGTCTCTTTATCTGAATTTGCGTGTGCAAAGAATAATTTGCGTGCGCAAAGTAAACATTGCGCACCCAAATTATCAAATCGGCAAACCGTTACTTTACAACCGTAACCAAGGTTGCAAAGATACTATTTGTCTACATGAGCAATAAAATAGAAATTTGCTGCATTCCGCGATTTTTCAAAACGTAGGAAATCATTATGGAGTAGGTGTCTATGACGTGTACTGTACTCATGTTGTAGTAACTCAAAAGAAAATGTTCTTGTAATTAGATACAATCTTTTAGGTTGAGAAATCCCAAATTTGACCATGTTTTTAAGTCCCCGTTGAAGTACGAAACCTGTAATTCACAAAGGAGAAATTGGGATTGCCTACCCGACCTGGGGCGTGTGTTCAATTTAAAAATCGAAAATCACTTTACAAAACTGTGAGGGGTTGAAGCAGATTCCAAAAACCACGTGTCGCGTGTTTGAGTCAGGTAATCTCTTTGTATTAATATTTCTGTCAAATCTATCGTAAGTACACGTCAATGTAATTGGAAAACGATTCTGTTCATATAGACATTTTCAGCTAAATGATTCAAATTTTACCGTTTGTTCCGACCATGTGTTCTGGTAGCGTCAGGTCATAAACGTCACCGTTATCGCTTTATATTTGATTTCGTGCCTCTATAAAACTTGCTTGTTTATTCGTACCAGATTATTTACTAGATTTTGTTTCAAAGCCATTTACGAAAATATCTTAAATATTGCCTTCTAGTTTCATTTCTTTTACAGTAATTTTTAAATTTCAAAATCATTACGAGTTACGAGTTCCATGTACTCACGTGTAATTTAGTAGTGTAGAAAGTAGTTTGTTTGAATCTATTTTAAATGCTCTTTGTAATTTGTAATTTGAAACAAAAGTATTCTATAATTTTCACAGATAACTAAATTTTAAATTTGGAAAAATTGATTAATAATTTCAACCGTTGTCCTACCAAAGGAGAAATTTGCAATTGCATTAGATTTTAACCTATCTTTATCTGTTTATAGTAGTTAGGACCAACAACCAAACGAAACTAAACAATAACACTAAACCGGGGGTAAATAGCTACGCCTAACTAAGTTTAAGTGGGCACATTTATTTAGGTACTATTGTTATGTATCGGGTTTGCATGTAGGCAAAATTGCCATTCTTATGATTTCTTTCTTTTGTATGATAAAGTCTTGTTCCCGAGGTTGCGGTAATTTGAGGCTTTGAGACACTGCGTACTCCCTGTTTTTAATTTGGCTAACAATATTGTTTTCTGATGCTTGATTGCCACACAGACAATGAAGTCTACAAGATAGGGTGGTTAACTTGGGCTTTTTAGGTATTCCCTTCAAAAAATGTACAAGGAAACATATCATCATTTCACGTGGTCCGTTTGTATGTGAGAACATTTCAGTTGTTGTGGAACTTTAACAAACTTGTTTCACTTCAAATTTGCTTCAGAAACCTCGCTTTGGTCGATTCACCAGATCAATATAAATGTCTCTGTCATATACGCATTCATGTCAGTTTCGAATATGCACACTCTGGTTGTAACGCTGGTATTGTAAGGTTGGTTGCATAACACTCAACTCTATTTCAACTTGTTCTTAGATAATTTGTAAAAGTTAAAATAATTTTAAAAATCATGTAACCTTTTCAAACCGTCAAATTTAATACTTTCAAAATAACGTCATACATAATTTTAAACATTTTTTAAGGTAAGAACCCCTCTGTAATTCATCAATTTATTATTAATCTCTTGTAAAATTAGGGCTGATGATGGGACTAGTTTTCTCTCGAAACATGTTCCAATTGTAATTTTACGTTTCTTAAACTTTGTAGAGTTCGACTTGAATATAAATGTATTTAAATTTTAAGTTAAATTATTGGTTAAAAATTAAGAATTTTTACAACCAGATTTAATTATATGACGTACGTGTAGATCTCAAAACGCTCAAAATATTGTTATTGTTGTTATCAATTTTATTATAGAGCAAATACAGTGACTGTGCAAAGCTTACTAAAGTAATGTCAAGTAAAATTAATAAAGTTCCTTTGAAGCGTTCCATTTCCAATGGATAAAATAAACGGCACATTTTTTATATCTTATAATGTACAGACATAGACCTAATTTAATGAAATTGCCTTTAAAATGTAGGTTTTAATGTCTAAAACAAAATAATACGAGGGTGCTGATCCGACTCAATCGCAACCCCTTGCTACCCCTATTTAAAGAAAAACCATGGGGTTGCGGCTGAGTTTGATCAGCACCCTAGTATTATTTTGCTTTAGAGTATGGATGTTATTTATATATCTACATATACATACAAAAATTCTGCTAATAAAAAAATAGTATTTATCCGCAAACTTCACAAAAGTGACAACTTATGTGCCTCCATTGACAAGGTAAAAGTGTGATTTTATGTGATTAGCCTCATAAAGTAGCCAACAGGTGTTATTTTATGTGCTTAATCACATAAAATAAGTGACACTTGTACCTTGTCAATGAATTCTTTCAAATTCTTACTAAATTGTTGTTTTCTAATTTATTGAAAGTGAACTAGCGAGGTAGTGGATGGGGACGCGTGTAAATGAAACGACTAGCTCCTCCTTGTTTTATTTACAGGCGCCCCTGACCAAGGGGGCTACTGACCAAGGGGGGCCGAACCCGGGTGCTCATGACCAAGGGGGCTCCCGGTTAGGGTGCTCCCGGACAAGGGGGCTCCCGACCAAGGGGGCTCTCGACCAAGGGGGCTCCCGACCAAGGAGGCTCCCGGCCAGGGGGCTCCCGACCAAGGGGGCCCCCGACCAAGGGGGCTCCCGGACAGGGGGCTCCCGACCAAGGGGGCTCCCGACCAAGGGTGCTCCCGACCAAGGGTGCTCCCGACCAAGGGGGCTCCCGATCAAGGGAGGACTGGACCAAGGGGGCTCCCGACCAAAGGGGCTCCCGACCAAGGGGGCTCCTGACCAAGGGGGCTTCTGAGTAAGGTTTGCGGATAAAATAGTATATATCATTCAGAGCATAAGGCGCTTTATGTGCTTCGCCTGGACTTAACCGACTCACTTCGTTCGTCGGTCAAGAGTCCAGGCTCAGCACATAAAGCCTAACTTATGCTCTTAATAATATAATCTACTATTATTTCATACTTGTATCTAAAGTGACATTTTTCGGATTATTTTTGATACCAAAAGTAGAACATTAACGTCCTAGTACTTTAAAGAAAAATTTTAAAGTCCTAGTACTTTAAAATTATACGTCAATCATTTCTTACATTGTTCCCGAGATTTTTGTGGCATCAAATTGTTCTTCACGTGATCTGCTTCATCTACAATGTCTTGACACACCTCAATTTTCTCCATTTTAAACGGAATAATCTATTAAAATATCCAAAACCATTCACCGTGACCCAGTTTTTTCGTTGTCATTTTTGACAAACGTTTGTTACTATGGGAATGTTAATTCCCGCATATTTAATTATTACGAATAAGGTGTGCGAGATAAACACACAACATTTCTTTTTATTTTGACTCAGTTGATTAAACTCGGCTAGGCGCCTCGGCCGTAAACAACTTGCTCGTACTTTAAACTTCACTTCTCGTTCTAGATAAATAATATACTATTATAAAAAAAAAACTAAAGTAATCTAAAGGTAAAAGTCAATTTTAAACTCATAAAATATTTATATAATGTTTAAACTTACATATATGTATTTAAAAATGCAAGGTTGATCTATTGTGGAAAATTAAGAATCCTCCAAAACAAAATTGTTAAACTGCATGTAGCTAATACTTAGAGTTATCAGGGACAGTATAAATAACAAAATTACTTGCACGAAGGTTCATAGTACTTACCGATCAACATCACAATTTGAGGCTACTTTGTAAACAAAAAGGAAAAATCCTTTATAAATTTCTAACTTGAGAAGGTAAAAGTAAATTCGTCTAACATTCAAGAGTATTTTATTTATGTTACTGATACATTATAACAAAAAACATTTTCTTAGATAATACGCCAGTTCTGAAAACAAAAAATTAACATTATTAAAATAATAAAACGGATTACTTACTTCAGGTTCGGCTTGATTTAGGCAATGCAGAAAATTATATGATTTCTCACACTTAATCCCTTCTTCTGCTTTCTTTCCACAATCCTCTAAGTGCGGAACTGTAACATCTTTGATTGCTTCGTGAATGTTTTCTTTTATGTAATCAGTTTGTACGACTTCGTCTTCGTTCATCTAGAACATTAACGTTGTTTGAAGTGGACATTTCATTTTATTATTATTTTACCCATTTGCCTTCCAAAAAGACACATTTGATGTAGCACTAAAAAACAATTTGTTTATAAGTGCAAAGTAAGTATATTTTTTACCATCATTTCCGGAGTTTTCTTCTCAAGATCAAAAGCTTTAAAGTCCTCTGAAAATCGAAATGAATTCATGCAGCACTAGCAATAAAACTATCCATACCTTCGGAAAGTCCCTGCTTTAGCATACAGTCATCGTGTAGCTTTGAAACCAATGTCTGGAGCTCTGGAGGAAATTCAATCTAGATTAATTAATATTTGTTCAATTAGTACGGATTTTAAACAGTATTTATTTGCTCACTCTTTCCGCCGAGACGAACTCGCAGAATATAACTAGGACAAGCGATTTGAAGAACATTTTCGGAATCTGTTTCACGTTTTTTACATTGGAGCAAATAAATATCTTGCAATTTATAGCTTTTGTTGTTGCCCCCACTAAGTGCATTATTTCCAACGTTATGTACATAACTAATTGTTTTGCTTTGTTGACAGCGTTCTAAGAAGCAATTGATGCATCTCGCAATACCGAATAAGATGGAAAGATTGTAAGAATTATTTACATAAGTATAGGTTTGAATTTAAATAAAAATCATGAACTCTGTGTGAATAATTATTATGATTTCTAGACGAATTCCTTAAGAAATTTGTCATTGGGATAAATAAAAAACAGTATCAGCTGTATAATAGCAAATTAATGCCTAATACTTTTGGATGTGATTAACGCAAAATATCGCAGTAAAAAAAATGCAGAAAAATGGGTAATTTCTAAATAAAAATAAAGGAAACTGCTTGCATACTGGTTAACATAATTACTGTAATAAAGGTGACCTGTAAAAAAAGTTCGATCGTGAAAAATAAAATTTATCCGAATCGTATACCTACCGGGTGTTATGGAAATGCATTGACAAGTTCTACAACCCCCAAAATATTTATATCCATTTCCATAACACAGAGTACAGAAGAAGTTCCCTCTATACTTCACACTTCTTCCGCTTGTTGGAAGATCTATTAAATCTATTTACATCTGCCCAGTGGATCAACAAATTACCTGTTTTCCCACAATTATCTAATTCCGGTACCACTATGTACGTATATGTAAGCCTAATTGCATCGTGAACATTTTTCTTGATAAAATCTTATTGTACTACTTAATTTTAATTCATGTAGAATTTGTAAACACAGCTTAAAAGTGGGATTTTACCGTACTCATTAAGTGCATTTGGTCTTAACCTTTAGGATTATTAGGTAGTACTAAACATGTGTCTAAACAGAATGTGTTAATGCAAAATAATTTTTGGTCACAATGTTCCGTTTTCATATAATATTACATACAATTTCCAGTTATATGTTTCATTATTATTCAAATCTCAGGTTTTACATTTCATCGTTCTGATTTTATGTTTCATATTTCATTCTTCACATTTCATATTACATAGCGTTTTCACAGTTCATGTTTCATGTTTCTTCTCATTTGGCATTTCGCCTTTCATATTTCACGTCGTAGATATCTAGATCTTTTAATATTGCACTTTGACATATAAATTATTTGGGGTTGTGCCGAACTATAAAACGTTGTATTACACTCGTTCCTGTATAAATTGGGGGCTTACCGGCACTCGGGGCTTAAAAAAACACTCGTTTCATTCGTGCTTTTTTAAAACCCTAGTACTATTCTTCTTTTCGGAGGATTTAAATAAAAGCTTTTTTTAAAAAATATTTTTTTACTATTAATTTATTTTTTAGTTTTCGCTGGACATGTTTCTAGAGCCAACCCTGAGTGCAGCGGCCATCAGAAAGCAAGAAAATTAATCTGCCGTCTTGGAGCTGTGGCCATCTTGAATTTAGTGTGGTGTCAGTAACTTTATCGTTTTCTACTCTACAACCCCTTTCATTTCATACTCATAATATTAAGGGGGTTGAAAAGGAACTGCACTCTTCCATCTTCAAATTTCAGCTCAATCGGATGTCAAGAAGTGGTTCTAATTCAGCTTGCAAGATTCGACCTAAACAAACAAACTAACAAACATACATTGCAAGTTAAATACATAAAAGCTTTTAATAAAAGGGATATAAGAGACCTAATATACTAAAAATAATAAACGACTAGAAATGAAATCTAAATCTAAAACAAATAAGCAACAAAAAAACATACTAAAAAGAAAGAAATTACAAAGACCAATGCGATCAAAAAAACTAGAAAGATAAAAAAAATTAAAGATACTGAAAACACTAAACCGACTACAATAACCGTACAAACAATAGTGTAGCGTTTCTGGGTTCCATTTATTTAGTTATTTAAACACTATGTACAAATTATTTATACTTTTAATATTACACCATTTTACATTATTTACACTATTTAATACTTCACTTCTCGTATTATTTATTTACACATCACGCGGCACTCCGAATAGATAAAAGCAACTGTCCGACTCGACCCACTGATCTTCGACTCCGATGCGACTGGTGCACTGATACGACTGACTCCCGCTGGAACGTCCTCTAATAAATATGCCGGCGCCTAAACTTTTCTAGAGGCTCCTGTTTCATGGCGCTCTCGATGTGTACCGGATATTCCAAAGGATGATGCCATCTCGGTTCCTCGTCCGATACAATATAAAACACCAAACAAACGAAAAAAAAAAACAGAGTGTGGATTAAAAAGAGAGTAAGGGATAAAAAAGTTAACAGATACTAAAGACACCAAAGAGATAACACAAAGGAAAGAAAGTGAAGAGACAACAGAGAGTAACGAGGCAAAAAGAGAAATGAGATGAAAGAACCAAACGAGACCAAAAAAAAAATTAGAGAGACATAAGATTAAAAATGTAATGTGAGCAACGGCACCCAAGAGACCAAAAAGAACAAAGAGATCATAGAGTGGAACAAAACAATAAGACCAGACAAAGACAAGACAAAAAAACACAACACAGAATAAAGAGACTAAATATACCATCAATAAGAGAGCTTAAGCGACTGGAGCTGCCATAGACACTAAAGAGGTCAAAAACCAATAAAGACGGGGTAATAAGAGACCATCTAGGTTGCAAAGACGACCACAAGGACTAGAAGTAAACTAAAAAGGCCAACAGGCGCTCATAGTCTAAAAATTAAGTTGATACCTTGATTTGCATACATTATTAAATTTACATTTTATGCTCTATTTCTGTTCTGAAATTTGATCTTTCGTGTTTTATGTGTTATTATACTTATTTCATCTTGTATCGGGTCTTCATAAATGATTCATACGTCATGTTACCTTGGACAACAAAATTTACATACGTTAAGTGGAAAATTTTGAGGGATGTATGAATTATTTATGAAGACCCTGTATATTTCTTTATTTGTTATGGGCTTCATATTTCATGTTTCGCATTTTGAATTTCACGTTTCATATTACTTACTGTACTGCGGAATTTGCATGTATTGTTTTTGCATATTTCACTTTTCACTATTATATGCTATGATTATTTAAATCTTATACTTCGTTTTCCTACATTTTATATTATGTATAGTATTGCTTTTCCTATTTACATCTCATATTTCTTTAGAAGAGTTCAGAATGCCTCAAGATATTTTAGGACCTTTGGCACTTTTCAGAATTTTTTAGAATACATAATAACAGCAGGGTCGGATTATCGCGACACTACTGTATTAAGTGGTTTCTTGTATTGATTATGAAGTTAAAAGATCACAGTAATAATTTATTTATTATTTTCAAAATCTACTTTATTTCATTTCTCAGATTAGTCCAGTAAATCTAGGTTCGATAAGCCCGTTTCCAGGAAAAAATTCCGGAAGTTTTTTTCTAAACGGTTCTATATATTTTTTTGGTCGCTGAATCCGAATTTGAGGTTTGCTCCCTCGCCAAAGGTGAGCTAACTTCAGGAAATGCAAGAAACTTCAAAAATTTCGGACTGTTTCCAGTTTTTTGCTTATAACTCGAAAACGAGGCGTTCTAGCTAAAAGACCATTCCATACAAAATTAAAGTAGATAAAATTTCCTACGAGAATATGGTATTAGATTTGTTTCCCTCCTTAACGGGACGACCGCTAGAGCGTTCTGAATATAGACCATTTTTTCGTTTTGTCAGTTAGTCGACCAAAGGAAACTTTCCTTCAGTTAAATATTTACGTGAATGTTTGAGCTTTATGTGCATAACATGTCTCAAGAATGCTTCATTTGTGAAGGATCCTTGTTAGATGGATCAGAGAGGACTGTATAAAACAAAAGGCGTTGCAGTCTTTCATTGAGGTTAGTAAAAGAGGTAACGATGGAAACCAAGTTTTATTCAAAAGGAGCACAGAACTTGAGGTCCACGAAAAATGTAGAAAGCAGTACACCAAACAAAAGTCGATTGCTGCTTATATTAAGAGGAGTAAAGAGGATGGTACTGCGCCTTTATTACGTTCAAATACCATTTAGTTTTCATTCAGAACGCATTGCTTTTTGTGTGGTGAGGAAGTTCCCCCAGATATGGAACCAAACAAATGAAAAAGCCAGCAAAGAAACGTAATCCTGTTTTCCACATTTTCCACAAAGAGCGAAAAAGTGGTCTATATTCAGAGCGCTCTAGCGGCCGTCCCATTAACGATAGAAACAAACATAATACCACATTCTTGTAGGAAATTTTGTCTAGTTTAATTTTGTTTATAGTGGTATTTTCGTAAAAACGCCTCGTTTTCGAGTTATAAGCAAAAGACTGGAAATAGTCCGAAATTTTTTAAGTTTCTTGCATTTCCTGAAGTTAGCTCACCTCTGGCTAGGGGGCAAAGCTCAAATTCGGATTTAGCGACTCAAAAAACATATATAACCGTTGAGAAAAAAACTTCCGGAATTTTTTCCTGGGAAAAAACTAGATTTACTGGACTATTACTTGTGTCTGATTCACGATGAAGGCCCAAAAGAGTCCCATAACAAGAAAAAAAAAAACGTGAAACCCCAAAAGAATATTTTTTAGGCGATGATTACGAAAAAGGTGATTTTGTGGCCTCTTTTGGAGCCGTAAAGATTTACTTTTTTGTACGCATCTGTCAAACTCTGCTTTTTTTGGACTGATTTGTCAAACTCCACTTTCTTGGGACTGATCTGTCAGAATTTGACAGATGTGTACAAAAAAAGTAAAACTTTACAGCTTCAAAAAAGAGGCCATACAAACACATAAAAAAATTATGACCAAATTCTTGAATTCTTTTGTGATCATCGCCTAAAAAACGTTGTGTGCACTTCGGCCAAAAGTGCTTTTTGGCCCTATATGCGTTGTGTCCTCGGCTGACTCCTCGGCCACAAACAGCAGATGCGTCCAAAAAAGCTAATGTTTACGGCCTAGGTACACAAATTACTAAATTTTTGTTTGACAGCCTATTAATTAATTTTTTTGAAGTAAAACTTCTTTAGGGACACTTGACTTGGGGAGTAAGCTGGTGAATGCCTGACGAGAGCGTTACGAAAAGTGTGATCGGGCGAAGCGAACGGAAGTAATTAATTCATAGAAAAAATGTTTGCCTTAGCGGGATTCGAACCCGCGCTTCTAGGTTCTAAATTCACTCTTACTCAGCCATTTGCGTGTGTCAGTTTTGTATGCAATTGCGCTACTTATCTTAATCGCTGCACATGATTGCCGACTTTTCGCTAACGACAAACTGGAACATGCATTATCCAATACTGCAGACGGTATTAATTGAGGACTCTCTAGCTCCATTTATAAACTTACATAAATTAAGAGCACTTTCACAATGGAGAACTGAAGTTTTACTTCAGTCGTGTGGTCCAAAGCACACTCGTATTTTTTTTTTAATTAGTATAAAGGCGTTCTGCCGAGATTCCTGGTTTGGTCTGCTTGAGGTTTTTATTTCCATTTTCCTTCTTAGTCTATAATTATCTATGATGCATGGTTATTCAGTTTCTTTAGTTTATTCAACTTCAATCTTGATTTTAATTAAAGAACACAAGAATTTCTCGAGGTTTGGTTCGTATATGGTCCCTTTTAATTTCCTTCTCATTCACTGTTGGTTTTCTTTTTTTTGTGTAGAACTTCCGTTACGCATTGAATCAAAATTTCTTAATTTGTTGTGATGAACGTATTTGTTTATTTAAATTACTTTAACGTCATTTTTCTTTAAAGTACCATTACGGACATGGAATCTTGGCCACTACTAACGTTTAACTGACAAGAATGTCAGTCATTAATAGCTGTCAGTTCTTGATCCTTTTGACGACAAAATGAGATGCGTGATGGTGTATGGATTTTAATTTGATAATGAGTCAAACATAGCATTAACACGAAACCTAGAGGTAATGTTTTAATAAATTTGTGCAAATTAATTTCGAATAAACTAACAGCACTAAAACATTTTCTAAAATTCAAAGAACAACACTAATAGTTTGTCATGGCCCCATGAGACTGTAGCGCATCAACCGCTTGGGCATAGAACGGCATAGATTTCTGTGGTAGTCTTGCGGTAATGTATTCCACGCTTCGGTAATTGCAGTCAAAAGCTCATCCCTGTTATCAAAGACTAACCGTTGCCTTTTTCAATTTGACAAGTAAAACTTCAAATTGATTTAAAAAAATAAATCATTTATTGGTGGCAATAAAGATTGGTTTACATACTTTTATTGAGAAATGTCAGAAAAATGTTGGCCAAGATTCCATGTACATGAAACTGTACATGAAACTTGGGGAGTAAAGGCTGGTTTTCACTTGTACTACCGTGCTCGTGTCATGCTCGTGTCGTGTTCATGTCACCAGAATCGCCTATGCGCAGTTTTACATAAGATTACATTAGAAAACCGCATTAGCGTTTTCACCAGACCTACCGTGTCGCTACTGTGCTCCTACCATGTCATAACCGTCTGCCATCAATCGCTTGTAGAGGCGATTCGCGACAGACAACAGGCGCACGACACGGCATGATAGGCACACGGTCTGTCTAATGAAAACGGCAGTCAGGGCGCCCACGAGGCGCTTTACGACCGCCGATGAACCGCCACAGGAGGTTCGGCTGTCACCGCTCGCTGACGGAAGCAGCCGAAGAATGAGCTTACGGTATGAGCATGATATGAGCGCGGTATGGACACGGTAGTATAGTGAAAATGGAATGCGAAATGACACGACATGAACACGACATGGGCATGACACGAGCGCGGTAGTACAAGTGAAAACCAGCCTTAAATCGATGAATGCTTTAGGAAATTTGGGAGACCCTACGATATAGGTACGTCGAATTTCGACGAATAAATTCCAAATGGAATTGCATTTATTAGGTTTAATTTAAGTCAAATTTAATGTGAAAAACAAAAGTTGCGTAACAAAAGATGCAAGCTATACTATTTGTTGGGTAGCGGACATGTGCAAGCCAAAACTTCAACGTCTATAAAATCAAGTCTCCGCTGGAAAATCCTATTATGTTTGCTGACATTTGCTTAACCAGCTATTAGACACATTATCCGTGAATATAATGATTACCACACCTGAGGTAGCTCCTCAGGTCGTTGTTTGAATACAACTTGGGCAGTCAGCGATTTGTTGCTCAACAACTGAATCTGAGCCGATCAGCGGTTCGACGGGTGTACCAGCGATTTGAGGAGACTGCTTCCTTCAATCGGAGACCAGGAACAGGTAGATTTCGGTGTACATCGGCAAGAGATGGTCGCTTCATTGCATCAACATGATTAATGAACCGTAGACTTAATCCTGTTCAAATGCAACAGCAGCTCCATGGTGTCCGAAGGGTGGCTGTTAGTGAGTGGAGAGTGAGGCGAAGACTGCTGGAGACGAATCTGATACCTCGAAGACCTGCAACTGGTCCAAAGCTGACTGCAGCTCATCGACAAGCACGGCTTCGTTTTACACGGGAGTATCTGAATTGACGAGACCAAATGTCTCAACGGCAACGATGGAAAAGGGCGAGTGTACCGGCGACCCAAAGAACGATTTGCACAATTGCTTCATTGAGGAAAACGTCAGTTATAGCGGTAGTTTGTGCATGATCTAGGGTGCGATATCTGTGGAAGGACGAACTGAACCTGTTTTCATCGTTGGGACAGGTGGTGGTAATAGAAGAAATTTAGCAGCTGTAAGGTATGTGGAAGAGATTTTGGCAGCCTATGTGGTGCCCTATGTTGGGTTAGTGGTCGCCCCCTTCATGTTTATCCATCACAAAGCCACACACTACCAGAATGACCTGGCGAAAGTAAAACTTCAAGTTTTAGAGTGGCCAGCATATATCTCCGATCTAAACACCTGTGGGACGAGCTCCAGAAAAGAGTTCGAGCCATAGTTCCTGTTGGTACGTCCATCCCAGAATTAATGGTTGCGGTGGAAGAGGAGTGGCATAACATTCCACAAGAAACAATTGAAATCTTGATTAGATCAATGCCCAAACGAATGCAAGCCGTTCTCAGAGCGAGGGGAGGTGACACGCGATAGTAAAATTAAATAATTGTTACAACAATTTTGTTTAATTTCTTCAAACCTAAATTTTTCACCTGATGATTTGTTCAATGAACTGTATTTCAAGGCGCTACACTTGAAAGGACATAAGCAATTATCAGACAATGTAGGCTCATTGAAAACGTTAATAAACAGTCTTTCAAACGACATATTGTTTTTTTGAATCTGAATTCTGGCAACTGAAAAAGATTCATTCAAACTCAAAAGTGTGAGGTGAGCCGATTTCTTTGCTCGCAAGTTTATGTAAAATGTGAATTGCAAATCAAACGAAAGCTGACCCCTATAACTTCACACTCCCATGATATGTCCCATGATATGTCAATAAAATGATTTATTTTGTATTTTCATTAAAACTATTACTTTAATTAATCCTACAACGGCTAGGTAAATTACACGTGTTCTTGAAACTAATGGGGAGGCTGATTAATAAATTAATACACGTGTACTTAAGTAATTATTACTTTGATGTATCTTTTCAAAAATCCGATGCCATAACTATACTCAGGCAACTTTAATTACTTTTGCTTAATTAACACAAAACTGTATTTATTGGAAATAGCGTGCCTCAATTAATTATGTAGAATTTATCGTAAATGCAACTAATGGGGATAATAGGGGTCTATAAATTGCAGAACCGATTTATTTGAGTTTAATTAAACTTCGCATATCAAAATGTTGTCTAAACTCTTCTTCATGGTTTTGTTGTGCGAGGTTCTTCTGGCGAAGAAGGTAAGAATTAAATACACATATAAACAATTGTTTTGCTAATAACATAATCAAAAATATAGATCGTCTTTCCACCAGAACTTCAAAGCATAGCGGCCAACCTACACGCGGGTTGTCTTCAAAAACAGAAACTAACTGAAGGTATGGTTGTGGTTTGGTGGTTAAAATTAAACACAACTTTTTATTGATTTTTCAGAGGATTTTAAGGCTTTTGATCTCGAAAAGAAAACACCCAAAATGATGGTAAAAAAACATTTTATCTTACAGGTGTAGTTTTTTAGGTACCTTATACCATGGTTTTCGGTGACAGAAATCAAATTTTAATCACAAGAGAGATAAAGCTGTCAGTGTCAGTTCTACTCACAAGTGAGTAAATCTGACAGCTGTCAGTTGTAATTAAAAATTGTAATTATTAATTGTAATGTAATTACATGCGATGTAATGTAATTCTCTGCCTTCCACTTCACGAACAGATCAAACTCTTTCTCGTACATGTGTCTCGACCTTACCGGAAGCAAACTGGAAACAGCGGCTTCCACGTCTATCTTTCGGTAGAAAGTCAATTTTTATTACTTTAGTGAAAATTGTGAAAAACAACGATACTGTTTATTTCATAACTATAACAATCACAGGTTACTACGGAAACTGATATTAGAACCATGCTAATGTTACAGGCGGATATTTACTTGAATAAATATTTCTGGGATTTTTATACAGTGCACCTGTAAGATAAAACGTCGTATATAACACGTGATCGAAATGTCATTATAAAGCTCGTGAGAAGTGTCCCACTCGTGCGCAAGCGCACTCGTGGGTCAAAATTCTCACTCGCTAATAATGATGCATTTCTATCACTTATAATATAATGTACTATTATTTTCTAATGCACAATTAATAAAGGTTTAATTTTTTAGTGCTATGTGAAGTGCGTTCTTCAGGAATTCAGATGGGTATGTAATGTCATAATATCTTTTCACTGTATAGTATAGTATATTTTTATTATTATTAATTGAAATAGGAAATTATTTCATAAATATATACACGCTAACGTCTGTCAAATTTTAAATGCAACAAATAATTCATACCTAATTCTGCTTTGCGAATTTGTTAATTAATTTGAAAACTATATATAATACTCAAACATTTTTTTTTATATTAAAAATAAATAATTAAATTTTCAGTTACTTATTGCCTATTGCCTATTTAAAATTTCACGGGCGTTAGCGAATAAAATGAAAGTTTTTTATGTTATGCCGCCTTCTGAAAGTTCATATAAGTACATACCGTTTTATATACATTGTAGATAAATGAAGATGAAGTCGTGCAATACGATTTTATCAAGGAAAACATTCACCCTGTACTCAAAGACGCTACACTACCGTACTTAGAAAAATGTGGAAAACAAGGTATTTTTTGTTTGCTTTACTACTTATATTATGTTGTTAAAACATATTATTTTTTAAGCTAAAGGAAAACAATGTGAGAAAACTTATAATTTCTTCCACTGCATGAATAAAGCTGAGCCTGAAGTAAGTACATTTATAAATAAATACTATATTAATTATTATTTCTTAGAACTGGGTGCTTATGTGAAGAATTCTGATCCTATTATAATAATTGTACTTTTACAAATCTACAAATTGTCATATTTATCATGTTATTAGATTTCTCACAATCTTAGGAACTGAGTGTAATATATTTATAAGCTGTAGAATATATTGTACAAGATGTTACAGAATGATTTTCATCAAGTCGCCTGTGCATTTGCCATGCAAAATAAAAAATGCCGCTTGACGAAAATAGTTATACTTTTTATATAACCTCAAAAATCAAGATACACTTCAAATGTTATGTTATCAAAAGTAATGATGAGTTATCGAGGAACAATTCGATGAAGTATTTCTGCCGCCGTGTTTTCCGGGCCTGGTGAGGTTTCCCGTGTCAATAAAGAGCACCACGGCGGGATTTAGTTGAGCACCCCTCGCAGATGACCCCAGCGCCTCCAATTGATCATCGTAAAGTACATGGGGTGCTTAGAGGAAGACGAGACTATCGAGACTATCTATAAAAAAGGGTTGTTCATAAAACTGAATTCGTTTTATTTGTCGTTGAAATGATACATATCTTATACAATATTTATTAACTTCCTTTAAACTTTTGGTTCCGCAAGTTTCTTCTGCAAAACTCTTTCTCGGCAGCTGTACAATGCCTTAAAATCATCATCAGGATTTTTTTTACTCCAACGTATTACATCATACTCAAGGTTGTCAGGATTTTCTACAATTCAAAATATTGTAGCAACACTGTTTGCTGACACCTTTTAAAAATTAGGAAACAAATACCTATAGGGTATTTTTGCTGTTCACTGTAGCTTATAGTTGATATAACCGATGTTCATATAAGCGAGCCGATACTGTATAATTCTGTAATTCTGGATTTGCTGATTTGATAATTTTCTGTTCACTAAAAAATAGTCAAAAAAGGAAAATCATCTGTTGGAAAATCAACAAAAAAATCGAGGTAAATGAAAACCAATAGGGCAGCTGAAACAGCCGACCAATGTGAAAGTCGTCTGGAGGAAATGCGGTTAAGAGATTTCTTATCAAAAGCTGCTGAAACACCTGAATAACATAGCATACGACTCGAAAATGATCAAATCAGAGCTTCAACTTTAAGAGCTGCTGAAACACCTAAACAACATAGCGTCCATTGAAACGACCATCCTCAGTGGAAAATGTAAGGGGAAGATGTGCTCATCCCACCCATACCAATTTGTCTTTCGATTCTTTCGATTTCAGTGCGCCTTGCTTTTGCAATTAGCATCAACAAAGCCCAAGGACCATCAATTACGCCCTTATTTTGAAACATATCAAAACGCGGTTTTCGCGGGACGATAGCCACACGATACCTTCACAATTTAAAATTATTAGAAATCATATACAAAGTGTCCCAGTATTAGTAATATACCAAAGTTATGTTTTATTAAATGGAATGCCCCATAATGCTACTGAATGGAAGGAGGAGTTAATGATGAGCAAAATGATATAAGGTACTACAGGTTTATTATGGATGGTTCTTGAGTTATGAAGAATTTTAGGTCAAAATTAGCGCTTTTTTAAAAAATTGCAGAGACCATTCGAACAGAGATAACTGAATACTTTTCTGTCGATAATTTTTTATAGACCCAAACTTTAATACACACAGATTGAAAGTCATCTAAATTGATATTTCTATACAGCGTGTACGATTTCGCAAATTGTATAATAACTTTTTTCTTTCAAATGGAATACACTATATTCCATTATACCACCAAATAGCATTTTTAATAAGCTTTTTTTCAATGTATGGTTTGCCTCGGCAAATGTTAGTATTTTAGGTAATTTTTACAAAAAACCTTGAAAGTTTCCCGAAATTGATGAAATCGTGTATTAAGATCAGAAGAAAGCGCTCAAACAGGTCAATTTTGTTATCAAGGGAGACAAAATTGTACCAAACTTTCAAGTCTTAGATCTCACACCTTTAGCCAGGGGAGCCACCCCTTTAAAAAATTTAAATGGCATGGGGGGTCGTGTAATACATCATTTTAAAGCTTATTCAATTTTCTATCCAAATTTACTTTTATCGATTCGTTTATACAAAAAGAAAGTATAAATTCGTTCTTTTTCAAATCTGCTGATCAATCAAGAGTATTTTATGTAGATTTGGAAAATAACAAATTCATACTTTTTTTTGTAGAAACCAATCGATAAAAGTAGGCCTGGATAGAGAATTGAATAAGCTTTAAAATGATGTATCGCACGACCCCCATGCCATTTAATTTTTTTAAGGACGTGGCTCCCCTGGCTAAAGGGGTGAGATACAAGACTTGAAAGTTTGGTACAATTTGGTCCCCCTTGATAACAAAATTGACCTGTTTGAGCGTTTTCTTGTGAGTCTTTCGAAATTGGAATTGTTGGGGGGTACAAATTTTAGTTGGGACACCCGGTATGTAATCCCATTGTATAGCAAAATGTTTATAAAAGTTCTCTCGATATTGCAATTTTTAAATTGACAGCTGTAGAAAAATTATAATACGTGATTAGTTTTATATCCTCTTGAGGTATTCTGTATTGATACACTCCATAGCAATTCGGTATTTTTTTACAATTTGGATTTGCTTTTCACAAAAATAAAAGTTCTAAAAGTAAAAAAGTAAACAATATTATTCATAATATAACAGTTATATTGTAAAATTGAAGATACAAATGCTGTTCCATCTAAATATACAAATGCTAAAAATAAATTCATTTTCTGTACCTGGAACGTAGTCATTTCATTTGTTTAATATTAATTTGTAATGCCACATTTCTCAAATCGTCTAATCCACTTAAATATCCATTATGAATCACTATGTGTTAAGAAACACGAGCATATCCTTTAGATAATTAAGGTTGTTTCCGGTTATATAATACTGGAAACATCGTAAGATTAATCAGTGTTTACGTTACTTGATGTTTATATAATGAATATTCAAAACGTTAAGGTCTTAATGAAACCTCAGTGCATAAATCATCTTGATACGATGTGATATAATATCACGTGAATAGCTTCTAAACCGCAATGACCAGCAGTTTGTTAATTTTAATGTTTACCATATTTATATTGGTAAAAATTTAAGCTAGCTGAACTACTAATGGAAAATGGGATAATTAATTTAGATTAGAATTTAGCAATAGACCGTATAGTTTTGTGACAGCAATCAATAGAGTATGTACTCTAAAAAAAAAAAAACATACAACCGAATTGATAACCTCCTCCTTTTTTGAAGTCGGTTAAAAAGAAAAGAAAAGGGACCAAACGATAAAACACTTCAAGAGGAAAAGTGGACACTTGTAACATTAAATGCCTTACAAAAAGCCAGAGATATAATGATTCAGCGCAAATAAAAAACTGCAAAATAAAAAACCTGGTTATCGAGAATAATGCGTCGGCACTCTCTGTGTAGCAGTCGGCAACCTTTGTATAGCACGCGTCATGTCGGAGAGCAGTTTTTTTTTATTTGAGATGAATATCTGTAGCGTTTACTATAACTATATGATTGTGTGATAGTTTGTTTATATGTAACGAGTGAGCAACAAAATTCGTGATCGTAGAAGCCTCTGAATCCAAAATTTTGAGTCGATTCTTGATCGATACGATTGTGTAAAAAGTCATCGAGTAATTTGAATTGACGATTAATGTAAACAGTAAAGTAAAAGAACCGATATACGTTTAGCCAACTGCGATCACGAATTTTGTTGCTCACTCGTTATAAGGAAGAATCGTATCTAGATTAAAGCAAGATGTATGATAAACCCATTCATAATTGATTCATACATCATGTTGCCTTTGGAAAACAAAATTGACATTCTGGATATATGAATCATTTATGAAGAGTTTGTCTAAATGCATTAAATTTTTGAAGAAATTCAATTCCATAGTTCTCTGGATTTTTAAATATTAAAATAACTTTTTTGCAAGTAGCATTTAACTTTTTTCATTCTACTAAAGAACTAAAGTACAATAATTTAATTTTTGCTTTTTGTTCCCACGTGTCTCCGTAAAATGCCACTTATAGCCTTAATCGTTAAATCAATTTGAACGGTTAATGGAAAAAAATCAGACACGCAGCCAATTACGGACATATAATATATTTTTGTACATGATTAAATCAATGTGTCGCTTTGGCCAAATCGGTCAACAATCGATCTATGGCCACATCACCCACAGTCTGCCGAAAAATCAGTTCTTCCAACCCTCTTCTAGTCACTGCTTGGACCGCCGGCAACGTCAGTAGCAGTTTTCCGAAACGTCCTTTGTGTGAACTTTGCCTCTGACTGCAATATTCGTGCAACATAACGTGCGTTTGATCTTGTAACAATTCCACGTGAGTTGGTTCGCAGAGACCTCTACATTCCGACTTGAATAACACCAAAGCTTTGAGACAGGCGTGCTCTGTGTGATCCACTCGAAGAAGAGTTAATCGCGTTATGATTTCTCTGAGACGTCTGGCGTCTTCTTCCAGGGCTGCGTGTCTCGAAGTCGGGGCTATGGCGTTGGTCACTAGAAGAGCTGCAAACAATACTCTTAAAAATTGAAGGAAAAGTTAGAAAAAATTACTTTCATCCACAGGGAACGCCCACTGTGCTGCTGTTAGAACGAAGAGTTCGCTCCAACTTTCTTCAAGTAGGACTGACTGATCGCGATATGACAGTTGGAGGAATGATGGGATACTTTTTGCCCATTTGATGGCCAAAAATAGCATCTTGGCTGCTGATTCGTAGACGTTTTCGGCTGGAAAAAGGTTTAAACAAGGAATGTCTAGAGGTCTTAGAGTTGGCTTGCAAGGTTCGTTCATTAAGGGTAGTTCTAGGCTGGGTTTATTGTCCTCGGGGGTGTCTTCTATGGGACCTTTGTCTCTGTCTCTGGCTGCTTCCTCAGAACTTGTTACTTCGTCTTCTTTCAGGGGACTTCTACACGACAGGTTCATCATAGACGGATATGACGCTGGTTTATTGTAAAATCCTAAAACAAATCACTTTATTAAATCTAAATTATTTTAGTGTTGGTTTTAGCTTGGTAATAAATTTTTCCACAGTGTAATGAATTGAAGTTTTTTATCTCTGTTACACAGTAAACTGAAAAGATGGGTATCATAATGGGTGTTCAACTGAAAATTTATTTGGCCATGATGCACATTATTTTTGACATAATTACACTTTAGGTCATTAGGTGCACTGAAGAATATTATTGAAAATGTAATTATAAACATTATTCACTTAATGACGTAAAGTGCACTTATGGCAGAAAAAATTTCACCATGGCCTCCTCCAAATATATTTTCAATTGAACACAATTTACAATCGTCTAGACATAATAATAATTATTATTATCTAGTGTCTCGACAAATCCAATATTTTCATGTTCTTGAACAATAAACACAGTAAAAATAAATGTTTAGTTTAGTTTAGTTTACAAAACTAGTTATTAATATGATGAGTTATGATGAGTCGCAATGTTTGCCGAAAGAGTGTTAACGACTTAATTTGCAAGTCATACCTACGATGCGGAATTTTGATAACATGTATTTGTAATATTTGTATGTACTTAATTTACGACAACAATATCGTCTATGAAGAATGATAATCTCTTATCTACCACTTTTTCTAAAATTGAGGTTCTTATGTTTAATTAAAAACACTTTGTATTGTCTGAAATTAGGCGGGATTTTTGTGAAGTAAAAACTTCTATAGGTACTGTTCCAATTTTAAAATCCGCGCGCCATCTGGACATTTGCGCAAAAGGTCGTCAGGTCATATCTACAAAAACAGAACATTTCTGATTACGACGGTCCGATCTTTCTTTTCATTGCAACCTGTGACACGGGACAGATATCACCGCCGCGTTGTAGGTTTCTAATAGCATGAGTCTAAAAACAAATCGTTTAATACCGATTTAAGGGTGGCAGATATCACAATAATTGTAAGTGGTAAATAGCCGGATTGTTTTTCGTGCAACGTTATACTGTGCAGGCTTTAACTGTTTCCCCAATCAATTTAAGCAACAGCATTCACCAGAGATCTTTCTTCATTGTTGTCTGATTTCCTCTCGCCGTTCCCATCGGCTGCGTTTGCATTGGTTATCCCCATGTTATCCCGTTGGATTGCAGGATAACGGGGACCAAAGTAGTTTGGTTTGGTGAGTTGAGGCTTTACAGCTCCATCCATCCAGCCAGTGTCGTATTAAGATAAACAGATAGTTCTCATTTTTTATGTGACTATTTCATTCATAGTTGTTTGAACTCAACGTCACTCAACAGTGAATACTAAATTTCAACTGGAAAAATTAATCTAATAAAAATTTTACTAGACCGTATGCTCCAATGAAATCGCGAAGCTAGAGAGTTTTTAAGTGGCAAAATTTTCGTCATAACAACGTAATAAACAATATTCTTGAAAGTCAAAAAATTGTTTAAAATGGTTGAACCGAAACGTTTCAGCGACAAATCCAGTGATGCAGTGTCCCAGAATGTGCCCCAAAATACTGTTAAAACAAGAAACTCCATTTGGCAACAGTTAATTTTGCAATAAAAGAAAGTACGAACTTCTCGCAAACACGCCAGTAAAAGAAATTGTTGAAATGTTAGAAGAAAAAAAAACGGTGAAGACTATAAAGAGGCTTGCGTAAAATTCATTTGGAAGACCACTGCCAAATTGGTGAAAGATAAATATTTTTCCGAGTATCAAGTAAGAATTAATCCATTCACAGATATTCTGTTTGCGAATGCTCGACGTGCTAGAGATGCCAAAAGAAAAAATCTGCAAGAACGTGCGGACAAGAGAAAACAGAGTTCTCAAGCGTTATCAGCAGAAGAGATTAATGCAATGGCAATTGTTTGGAATGAGGAAGAGCCCGACGGTTTGCAGAGAAAATGTTTCCACATATGTGCATTTGAACTTGCTTGGAGAGAAAATGAAGCAGCTTACTGCAAGAACCACTTCTTCAAAGATAAAGTCAACAACGAAGGTGACTGGACTGGCAGAGTACAATCCTATATTTTCCAAGACGGCACAGGGAGGATCGTAAAATTTAACAAATAGTAAATGGTTGATTGAAAATAAAGAAAATGAAAATCTCTGTCCCATTCGGTTATTGAAAAAACTATTGAGCAAACGTGGTGAAAATATAAAAACTGACAAATTATTTCTAACTGTCAACCAAAACTGGAAACGTGGGAAATGGTATAAGGATGTGCCAGTTGGCAAAAATATGTTATCCAAGTGGACTAGGCAGTCTGCGGAAAGAATTGGCCTCTCAACAAAAAAACTAAAAATTACCAACTACTCACTGTGCTTCAGCAGTGTCCACCCTAGCAAAGAAAAGCATTGGCTAAGAACAATTTTATTAATAAAAATCACCGGACATGCACATTCTCAGTCTATCAAAACTTATTTGCAATTTGATAGTGAACATCATTTCAACTTAGTAAACAACCTCAGCAATGGGAGTCAAATTGAAGCGGGACTTTCATCTACTAAACTTTCTAGTAAAAATAATGAAAACAATAAAAATCAGATTATTTACAATAATTGTACTTTTCATATAGTAAACAAATAACTTATTTTTTGTTTCATTCATGAAATAGTCTTCGGAATATCATTCGTGATAAAATTTTCCGATTGATTTACTCGAGGTTGTTGCCAACTTCTCTCGTGACATTGGTCAAAAATAATAACAATGTCAAAAAGAAAATTTTGACTAGAAAATTTTACCACATAATTATTATGATATTATATATGAACATTCTTTATTAGTTTTTTTTGTTCACACTATCTATTGCGTTAAAATTTGTTATCTCTACATAAATTAATTCTGTACAATTCATCAACTTCATTCATTCACCACTTACATTTAGAGTTTTGTTAAATTTTTATCAATTTATTATTGTTAAAATTCGGACAACAGGATGGGTGAGGTTATGCACTAAGTCCACTATATGTCGTCGGATACCTTTTGGTACATAGAATCTGTTCCGCACAGACGTTTCATGTCAATTTTTTTGAAGTTTTCCAGTTCTTGGTATTGGTCTTGTGCATGGGTTTTTTCGTGTACATCCTTTCTGAAGCTCAGTGAGAGGAGCTTGTGTATTGCCGA
The DNA here is from genome assembly GCA_963583935.1 of Diaperis boleti. Taxonomy (NCBI): domain Eukaryota; kingdom Metazoa; phylum Arthropoda; class Insecta; order Coleoptera; family Tenebrionidae; genus Diaperis; species Diaperis boleti. The sequence continues at coordinate 55,033,691 of OY757242.1, read as the reverse complement.
TAATAATTTATCGTTACCAGGAACCGTTGATGTTCTGGGGTGATGACTTTTTTTGGGGCACTTTTTTTGGGACAGGTTCTATGTCAACTTTAGATACTTTTACTGTATTCGTCTACATTGTTGGATGCCTCTAGTATATCATCGATATAGACATACACAAAATCTAAGCCCTGCAGAACTTGATTGAACAATCTTTGAAGTGTTTGCGCTACGTTGCGCAATCCAAATGACATTCGCTGGAACTCAAATAGGCCAAAAGAGTAATGGCTGTTTTAAGTCGGTCAGCAGGGTTTACAGGTATCTGGAAATCTACTCTGACCAAATCAATGGGAAAAAAAATTCTTACCCCTTAGATTGTAACTGAATAAGGTTGAATAAAACCAGATTCTATAATTTACCTGAATTTCTTTTTTGCTATTTTGTAATTCTTTGGGGCTAGCTAGCCTGCTGGGTTTGGAGTGCACGGGCGATACAGTGGTTTGGATGGTGTGGTCTATGTTTTGGTTCGCGCACTTTCGTTGTAGGTCGAACAATGTCTGGGTACTTTCGCAGTAACTGTTGGTAGCACTGTTCGACGTTCTCAAATATAGCGCGGATACTGACATAGTGTGATTGAGATTGTGGTTTGTACTCGCGTTCCACTTTTGCTCCTTGAGCGGTTCCTATTACCTTCCTCGTGCCTTGTCTCGGTCGTCTACTCAAAATTTGTTCCATCCTCTCAAGGATTTTTACCATCACGTTGGAATTTGGTTGATCCTTTTTGGTAGGATTTTGGGTGTTTCGGCCTCTTGTATGTTGTATGAACAGCTCCCTCAAGGCGTCTTTGTTGACATACGTTGCCTCAACAGCTGAGAAGGCTTCCTACTCCCTAGTTCTAGGCCTAAAATTAGTTGCTTTAATTTCTGGGTTTGGTATAAAGAGGTTTTTTGCAACACCACCTTCTTCAGCGACGTTTTCGACCTCCGGAGAAAGAACCGGCTTCATGTGGTAGAACTTGGTTTCCTCCTTCGTGAGTTTCGGACTTTCTGTCATTGCGTTCCGCGTTTACCCCTTTAGAGATTTTGGGCTTCATGTTACTTTTCAGACATGAGCTAATTTTTTGTTTCTTACTCACCCAATTGTTTCTTTTTCTTACGTCTGCGTCAGCACTTTTCTTTGTTGGGGTGTCTGAATTAAATACGCGATTTTGACAAAAAGATCAACCGCGTCCCCGAGGAAAAAGAGATTTTAATTTAAGCGTTTTCTGTGGCAAAATATTTTGGCGCGACATATGTGTGTATTAATGTTTACTGTTATTGTTATTTTGACACTTGTTTCTGAAAACTTGCATTTTATGTACTTTTTTAAGAAATGAATAAATATTATTAAATATTATTATTATTACTTTACCAAATTTTCAGTTTTTTGACTATGTAAAAACAGGCCATTTAAAAAAAATTGGTGGATCTACATCAGTAGATCAGTAGCATAATCTTTACTTGTCGTGTCTGTACAGTACACAGATTAAAAGAAGAGCGGTTTAAAGGATGTAAATAATGTAAAACGCGTGCCCTTATTCCAACAAAACGCTGCGGTAATTCTAGCCCACCTCTTAACCAAATTGGCAAATTCATCCATCGCAACGTTCTATAGTAAGCGCCAGAGATATAGTGATATAGGGAAAATAAACAAGTGCAAAATAAAAAAACCTGCTCTCCGATTTGTACACGTGCTATTCAAAGTTCCGCCAACAACAATCAAAGAATGCCGATGCATGATTCTCGATAAGCAGCTTTTTTAATTTTGCACTCGTTTATTTTCCTGATAGCACTATATCCCCGCTTTCTTTTGTCATTCAGTAACTCAGATTGTTAATTCGTGTCTCGTAACGACAGATTTATGTCTTTTAATTTGGACAACTGGAGCACCTGTGACGGTTTGCTACCGTTTTCTTTATTGCATAAAATATATAATGCAGTGGTGTGGCCAGTTTTTTTCACCTATACACTGACATAATTACCTTAAGACCCCACATAGTCGGCTTTTTTTAAATCTTTTCTTCTTCTGTTAACTTTACCCGTCATTCGCATTTTTTTCACGTTTGATTAAAATTACATTAATTTATAGTAACTAATTTTTATCTAATACGCAATACAAGCTGTTATGTTAATTCATTAGATTTACCTTTTAACAGTTTTTATGAGGTGACTGAAATCGGAACTGTTGTGATATAGAACCTGAAGAGTTGTTGTATGGAACCGCTATTGCTACTGCATATGCCAGCTTATGTGGTTTCTCACAACACTAAATTGTCAACTGGTAGTACAGCCCTCGATACAGTCTGCCATGTCTAGTGCCTTAGGTAGTATCAGCAATCTTGCTGACAGTCAGAATGGTGATTCAGAATCGAGTCAACATTCTGAGGCTGAATCCGAAGTAAGTCAAGTCGAAAACTATAATCTTGACTCCGAATTCGACTCTGATAATGATTTTGAATAAGTGAAATCAGTAACTGGTCCTTTAACAGTAAAAACATTCCAAAGCGTCGACACTGACAGGACTAGTACATACTTAAAAGTAAGACCAAAGAACTCAGCCTAATGTAAAAATACTATTCTACACTCGTTTATTTTTTTTATATTACTATATCCCTGGCGCTTTCTTTATCACAAGTATTTTAACTCGCAGTAGCAAGAATTAACACGTTTTTACTTGTGAACCATACTATATACGAGTTTAAAACTTTTTATCGTTCGACACTGTCAGAATTTTCAAATTTTCGCTTGTGTAAACACTTGTGCTTTTATAAACCCCTTGTGGGATCAAGCGTCCAATTTACACAGGAACTCGTATAATAATCTACTATTTTGTTATTTCAAATCTTAAAATTAGTTTTCTGGTTTCAAAATTTTATCTATTTTCAATGAACGTATGTTTTATTAAGAGTTGACCCGAATATCTCTGATTTGTTTCAAGTTAATTGAATTGGTTCGAATTTATTTGAATTAGTTCGAATTATTTGAATTAGTTCGAATTATTTGAATTAGTTCGAATTATTTGAATTAGTTCGAATTATTTGAATTAGTACGAATTATTTGAATTAGACCAAATTATTTTGAGCTGAATTGAATTGGTACACCCATTTTTCATGTTGTTAACCCCTCGGGATTTGTTGCATAGAAATGAAATTTCTTTGGACACCATATGTTTTCTCTGACGAATCTACATTTACTCTAAATGAAGAAGTGAAGCGTCAGAATTGTAAATATTGGCCTGCCAAAAATCCTCACTGGATGCGCGAAAATCACACCCAACGTCCATCAGAAAGAGTAAATGTTTGGACAGGCATAGTCAATTATCACGTACTAGGTCCTATTTTTATTGATGGCAATCTTACTGGAGAAAAATACCCACATTTTCTAAGGGACGAACTTGTCCCAGCCTTAGCAGCTTTATATCCAAAACCTAAAAATCGGGACACATTATGGCTTCAGCAAGATGGAGCACCAGCTCATTATGCCCTTTGTGTTTGACAATATTTAAATGAAGTTTTCCCAAATTGATGGATTGAGAGGAGAAGATTCATTGAATGGCCAGCCAGATCTCTTGATTTAACTTCGCTCGATTTCTTCCTTTGGGGTTATTTAAATAGTAAAGTTTTCAAAACAAAACCCAACAATTTAAACGATTTGAAAGACCGTATCCGAACGGAAATTAGAAATATTACACCTAAAACTTTACACAATGTTAAAGAAGAGTTTTATTTTAGATTAGAAGTTTGCCAACAAGTCAACACTTTGAACATTTGCTACGTTAGTAATGAACTTTAAGTTTTTATGTTTAACGTATGGAACTTCACACCAAACTAACGGCCTAATCGTCGAATGGATGTCCACACCTTGTCTTTTACTGCTGTTAAAAATCTTGGGAGGTTTCAATCGGTCAATGAGCTAGGACGGCCACTTTTGGGTAAGTTAACACACTCCACCCCATTTTCGCAATCTTTTATGGTTTGATAAATAGTTGACAAACTGATGTTTTTATTCCGAAAAATATTTATAATATCGCGTTTTGGCACACTTCCAACTAGGTTGTAAATACAGTTTCGCAAATCGATTTTATACACCATGATTGATAAGCAATTTGACATAACTGACATTAACACAATTAAGCAGACTCACTTGATTTCGATGGCCCATATGTGTACTTGATGTGATTTATTTTATTTCGAATAATTTAAATTTAAAATTTTTTCCGAAAACTTTCATTCCAACGTTACTCTTATTAACTTTTTTTGCCGTTTTTGTGAAGTTTACTATTCCTTGGTTAGGCAAAATGTCATTGTTTCAAAAACTACTGCAGATAAATTTATCATGTAGGGTTTATTACAAAGGTTGCTAAGAGTACCTACTACCCAAAACTAAAACAAAAATTTTGGCATTCTATTAAAAAAAAATGTCTGTGACGTCATAGCTCAAAAATGAATGACGTGATTAACAACATGAAGCAACTTAAAACAAGCATTATGAAAAACAAAAATTGTCTTGTTTTAACGTTTTCGAAAAATGTTATTAGTTTTGAAATGATTTATTTCACGAGATGCTATAGTCGAATTCGTCAAATTCAATTGCGGGGGACGACCCCATTAATGGTTGCCAAAATAGTGCTTCTCGTTGAAAAACAAAAATTTTACAATTATAAAAATAATCTTTTTTTTTACTTACCAAGCGTTCCAGGTACCAATCCCGACGGTTTTGGAAAAGCTCCCAACATTCCCGGATAAATATAGTTCTGATGGAAATAGTGACTAGCAATGGAGGATGAACCACTTATCGAGGTTTCTAAGACTGGAGGATGAAGTGGAAGAGTTGAGAAGACCGAAGTGTGGAGTCCTCGCAACCTGCTGCCAAAGCTCAAGGGATACTGATGCAGACTTGATTGTGCAGAACGGGGTGCCCTTTCATGTTGTACTGCTGTAATTTTTTTTATTTACTTAATAATCAAGTCTAATTTAGGGTGCAAAATGAATAAAAGCTTCAATTATCGATGGTTAGAGTGTGTTAACTAAATGGGACGAGGGAATTGCAGGGTGAAATAAATATTGACCTCGGTGCTAAGAGAGACAGTGACGGACCCTCGTTTGTTTACGTTGGGTTAAATATAGCGCAGAAAAATGTATTAAGTATCAATTATTGTTTTATACACTTTACACTTTTGATTCAGCACCGCACATTTGAAATAATTTGTAAGACCACACAATACTCTGATACGGTATAATTCGTATTGAACTCAATGAATTTGTCAATATTCGAAAAATTAAAATATGTACTATAATTTTGGAAATCAATGCAATAACATGTTACGAGTGTCAAAGATGATTGATGCGTGCGTATGATTTTTTATAGATAAAGTCGCATTTTGGAGTCATTAGTGTCTGACGATTTGGCTGGCAAAGTATACGGCAACGTGTCTGAAGGCATGGGAACAAGCACCTGCAGTTTGTAACCAAACACGTTGTCCTATTGTCATGTCATGGTCGACACTGGGCTTGTGGAACCCCCGGTAATGATGATTACACAAGTGTTGAATATTTTATGTACTGACTTCTGGCTTTAGCGTTCGAGTGGTCGGGGGGTTTACGAGCCACGGCTTAGTTAATTACTATCTAAATGCCGCGTTTTCCTCTTCGTCACGATACGTCCGTCGTGTAGAACGCGAGCAGAGGTTTGCCAATAACGAGGACTGTTATATCGTAATGGTTTCTTATTCCGTCTTTAATTTTTTTAACAATAAGAGCATACCATCTCTTTTCATGTTGACTTGGAGGCATTTCTTGAAGCGACACGCTTGACACTGGTTCCTTCTCGTGACGTCCACGATACAACGTCCGTTTTCCTTGCACACGTATTCTAAATTTCTGAAGAGGGTGATGTTATTACTAACGTTTTGATAAGAAGTAGGGGAGACATACCGTCGTATGCTCCTTTTGAAAAATCCTCTACAACCGTCGCAACTTGCCACCCCGTAGTGCTTTCCTGAAGCTTTGTCGCCGCATACTCTGCATAACGACTCGTTTTTGTTGTTGGAGATGCTGTCGTCCATCTAGAAGAACATTTCGCATTAATTTTTTATTCACTTTTTTTAATTAACTGTTAATTAGTTAATTTTTAATTAATTTTTAATTAGTTAGTTAGTTAGTTTTTAATTAGTTAATTAGTTAATTAGTAATTAATTAATTAAGTAATACGGAGTCTTCATAAATGATACATCCAGTAGTCTTCGAATGTCAAGATGCTAACCATATACATAAAATTAGTTTTCGGGCAACATGATGAATTATTTATGAAAACCCGATATTATGTATAGTACCTATACCAAAAACAAAATTAGTCCTAATTGGCCATGCACGCTTGTCGTAGTTTAACGGAACTATTTATTAAATCTTAATTTGACAGTGTTAAATCTGACATTTACAACAAACAGATTTTCGTGCATTGCCAACTTTGATTAATATTGTTTTCGATCTCTATGTACAACTGAACATGAATAAACTGAAGGCCGTGTATTTGTTATAAATTTTTTGTGGGGTTAAGAATCAGTTCATTAACGTACAGAACACCAAAAACATGAATAAGAAAAATAATCATTTTGTAGTATTTGTGAAACTATTTTAATTAGTTTTTTTTATATATATAATTTACTTCCTGTATTTAATTTTTTATTTTTATTATTCGTCACAAACGTTTTCGGCCACGTGGGCCATCCTCAGGTGACACCTCAAAGTTTACACTTGCAGCATTAAACTGATTAAACTGTACATCTAAAAATCTAACATATACAATATAAAAGAGATCAGAGAAAATACGTTAACTTTTGACAGTGACAGGTTGAATTAAACATCATGTTTTAATCAGTTTAATGCTGCAAGTGTAAACTTTGAGGTGTCACCTGAGGATGGCCCACGTGGCCGAAAACGTTTGTGACGAATAATAAAAATAAAAAATTAAATACAGGAAGTAAATTATATATATAAAAAAAAAACTAACAAAAAGACCTGTAGGGCTACACCATGATTTATTTTAATTAGCTTTTCGTCAATTAAAAAGAGGAATAGAACCATCATAAAGCTACTTTGCACAAACATTTGGTTTGACCTTAATTGCCAAATTTTTACTGCTTGTTATCAAATTCGGCACAGGTAAGGACTATACATAACAACAAAATACATGAAGAAATACAAAACAAAAGATGTGAAAAAAATAGAAACAAAACATAAAAAACAAAAATTATGGACGAATACTGGAGGAAAAAGGTGTACTACATATTTTCACTCACTCAAAGCTGTAATTAAAGGTTTCAACAGGAAATTCTGGCCTCATTTATTATAGGACACACTATCAGGTTGCGAGTGGTACCAAAATAATAGAAGTATTTAATTTAAAATGTAACTGCAAGTGACTAAGGGCCGATTTCACCAACCTCAGTTAAACTTAATCATCAGTTAGGATCAATTGTTGCTATAGTTTTAAAAACGTATCTATGCAGTTATTTATCAGTTAAAGTTAATCTGTGTTGGTGAAACCGGCCCTAAAGAAGTTAAAAGACATGCAAATTTAAGTATGCCATTTTTAATGCCATTAAAATAGTATTTTTTCGGCGTCACTGTAAATAAATTATTGGTGAAAAATAACGAACTGAGGATGGAAAAAAAAGAAGAAAATAGATGCATATGAAAATTAAAAAAAAAAAGGATGTTAATAAAAAGTGAAGTATTAATGTAGATCAACGAACGATAAAAACAAGAAACGAAGAATGAAGAATAAAAGCCGAATGATACAAGATGATACAATAATAAAATATGAAGGAAAAGGATGATAATAAAAAACGAAATGAGAAAAAGACAACATACAAAATAATAAAAAAATAAAATCAAAGGATGGATAAAGAAAAATGCATATTAAAAAACAAAGGATAAAAAAATTTAAAGTAAAAAATATTTTTAAAAACAAGCTGTTATTTAAATGCTCTGAAGAGAAGAAATAAACTTTGAAATACATAAATCAAATATAAAAGCTTGTCGCGAGAATTTATATTATCTTGAAAATAATTGTAAAAGTAAAAGTTGTATTTTTCTATAAAAGAAATTTACACACAAAAATCTCGCGCCAAGCTTTTATATCATATGCAATTATATGATGTAACAAAATTATGGGTTTGCTTTGGTTTGATTTATTTCAAAGTTTATTTTCTTCTTTTCAGAGCATTTAAATAAAAGCTCTTTTTTATATTTTTTTACTCTTAATTTTTTTCCAACATTTTAGTTTTTGCTGTGGCCATTTTGAACTTAAGGGGGTTGAAAAGAAAATGTAATCCGCAATTTTTTAGCATTGGCTATATTGAATTTAGTGTTATATTATTAACTTCATCGTTTTATACTCTTCAAGCCCTTTCATTAATGGGGTTGACTAAAAATACATCATCCGCCATCTTGTGGCGTCGGCCATTTTGAAAGCATTACAATATTGAATTGTCACCGGATCTAAAGGCGTATACAAAATTTCAGCTCAATCGGATGTCAATAAGTGATTCTAATTTAGCTTGGAAGATTTGACCCATCACACATAACAAGGCAAATTAAATAAAAGCTTATAAAAAATAATAAAAATGAATGAGAAAGGATGTAGAAATAATAAAATGGAAAAAGTACAAACAAGTAATAAACCGAAAAGAAGGAAGTGTGAAAAAGAGAAATGAAAGGAGAAAACGAAAAATTTTCTAATAGAAGAATAATGATGCGACTCTGTTATAGAAAGCGAAAAACGTAAAATGAAGAATACGTGGCGAATAATTAGAATACGTAGCCGGGAGTGCTCGAAATAGAGCAAGTGTTTTAAAGACCAGTTATCCACGAATACTTTACGCTATTTTTTATTATACCAGCAATACTGGAAACAAATTAAGCACTAAAAACTTAGAAATATTTTTTTCTCATGATAAATCGAAATGGCGTAATAATATTGCCATTAGTTACGACAATTATTGTTTACGTTTTTCTCGCGTCCACGTCTGTCATTGCATTTAGTCGTGTCAGCAAAAATCGAGGAAAAATGAGTTAAAACGAGATTTCACCCGATATAGAAGCATTGGCCGAACAAGCGGAATCCAAAATACTACCATCAAAGTCAAAAGACCCATACCTGAAGGAATATGAAAAGTTTTCAAATTTAATGAAGTTATAATGATACCTATATTTCCTTGACAACCTTTAAAGCTCGCCGTGCTTTAATCGCCTGTATTCGCACGCTCAGGCGTGCTTTAAACGGCGATTCTGATGCAGGTATAATAAAAAATAATTTATAGATGATCAAAAATAAAAAAGACAATATAAGATGTGAAGGGAGAACAATAAGGTGCGAAACATAGGGCATAAAGACTGACCACAACAAAAAAGTGGGTCTTTACGCGAATTCAAACGAAGTAGGTAAAGTAACATCTAAAACTCCACCAATAAATAATAGATACGCCGAAGGAAGTAGAAACTGTGATGATTGAAATTGAATGATCAAGAAATTACAAATAAGTGAAGAACAAAAAGAATATACAGGGTGTAACAGAAATAGGTATCAAAATTTTAACTAGTAACAAAAAATGAAAAAATACCCGTCAAATAAAAGGAAACTGTGACAATGTCCGCCATGAATTATTTCAAATAAAATTGCAAAATTCTTTTTATAATTTGTAGGGAAACAAAATGGCTAAAAAATGCTTCTATAGGAAAATGAGCGGCGAGGCGAGGCAAGCGGGGGGCAAAAATTGTTTGTTGTAACAAAGCCATTAACGCACCCATTTGGAGTGCGTTAATAAGCCATTAACGCACCCAAAATCTAGAATTCCTTTTTCTTTTGGTAACACACGGTGAACCCTGCACTGAACGAAATCTCAGTGTAATTTTGAGATTGTGGTTCCATGTCAAGTATGTCAGGTACAAAAAAATCAAAATTTAACAAAATTCCCTAAATTAACAAAATTGATTTTATTTGGAAAAAAATTAAATTAATATGCAAATTAGATAAAATAATAACATGAAAAACTCGTTTTGTAAAACTTAGAGCACTCGTTCTTTACAGGCACTCCTGCCTACTCTCAATAACTCTCACACAGTCAAACTGTCAAACTCTTAAATCATCCAGCTTTTCAATGCTTCAGCTCGTGAACTCTCAACCCGTCAAACTGTCAATCTATCAAACTATCTACTCTCAAACTCTGCAACTGTAAATCTTTTAAACTTTTCCGGCTCCCACAATGTGTCCAAATCCAAAGAGTTGAATAAAGTTATATAGTTCTTAAGAAATAAAGAGTTTAATAGTTTCGACAGTTTGACAGTTTCACAGTTTGAGAATTGAAGATCTAAGGCGAAGGAAACTTGGATACTTTGACTAGTTGTCAGTTTAACACTTTATGGGTTTGGGAGCTGAAGACTTTCAGAATATGGGAGCTGAAAGTTCGACAGTTTGAAAGTTTCGGAGCTTCAGAACTAAATGTTTATGTAGTTCGAGAGTTTGACAGTATAGCAGGTTGGCAGATTAATACTTTAAATATTTGGGAGTTCGACAGTTTAAGAGTTTCAGATTTGGCGAATATGGAAATGTATGAGAATATAATTTGAAAGTTGACGCATTGTAAGAATGCCAGGTTGACACTTTGACAGTTTGGCAGCTTGACAATTTAACAGTTTGGGAATTGAAGAGCTGATGGGAGGGAAAGTTGGATAGTTCGACAAGTTGTCAGTTTAACAGAGTTTAAGAATATGGAAGCTGAAAGAGCTGAAGCTGAAATAATTATTTTTTACTTTTAAAAAGTTGCCATTTGAAAATTTTACTAGGGACCATCAAGTGTGTTATTTTCTACTAATTACATCATCTACATATTGATAAATTACAGAGGAAAATAAGAAAAACGTTTTTCGATTATCTCAAATTGGATAAGGGGAGTTTATGAAACGCCCCAATTTTTCGATCTGTTCCACACATAACTTATCCATTGGGATGATGTTTTATTTGCATTTCAGTCCGGTTTGAAATGGAACACTAATAATATAAAAATTTACAAACAAATCGTATATTTAAAAAAAAAGTCATCTAAGTAGGTACTATACGAATTAAAATAGTGTATACAGGGCACGGGGCTTACAACCAATCGTTTACTGTTGTTACCATGAAGCTGTGGTTAAAGCTTGTCGGTCTATTTCTCAGTCACCCTGTATTCTTTCATATTTATGGATAGATTCATATAAAATTTAAATTGTAGGTAAAATAAGCTATGAAGACTAAATTGGACCTGTTTTTTTTTTATTTAAAAAGGCAATTCTGTCGCCTCTTTCTGATGCTTAAAACTATGTAATTCTACAATTCGACAATAATTATGGATTCGATTTATTAGATTTCATAACTAATAAACCACCTTAATTAATTTCACCCTCAAAACTAGGCCACCGTCCAAACCACCCATCATTTATTAACCTCACAGAAAAGCTCGTAAAGTTCGACACCTTTCACAAAAAACGCGTAATTTTTATCCACGTTATTCCTCTAATAATTGTCATTAAATTATTGACCGGCATTTCTATTTTAGTATTCACACAATGGCGGTGGTCAGACCACGTAAATAATTGATGACTGTCTTCCACTACCAGCTTATTTTTAATGCGTCGGGCCGCCATCATACCGCTTGCAATGGCCAGTTACCGTCGATCTGGATGCTTTACTATCATTTTGAATTTTTGATGTGAGAACTGATGCACCTGACCAACACAATTCCGATCCTGATTTCGACGTAAGCGTCAACACCGGCTTAAAATTGGGTTCCTTCTAGGGTGCATCCGATATTTTGTTACAATTTTAACATGAATGTGGAGAAAGAAAATAATCATTACTTTTTCATTTTTTAATGAGGAGATATTGAAGTATTGGGGCCTATGCCCAAAATTTATAATTCTTAGAATTAAAATACTAATATTAATTCATAATATATAAAAATTTCATATTCAATTATGAATAAATGAAATAAACCTAAAATGTTGCATATTTCATTCATATGCACCAACTATTTGATAATAAACAGAGCAAAGGAAAATACAGTATAAGCTCTCTATTAAACACAAAAAAATGGCAGAGGTTACCGATTTCTGAAACATCTTGTATACATAATATGTAGTTGAAGAAAACTTTTCCAAATGTAACAATAAATTCATATTATGTATTTAATTAATGAAAACCAAATTCTACTATAAAGAACTTCGATCTTTGTATATAAATAAACAAATAGAAATAAAAAGAAACTTTAATATACATGAAGTGAATGCAGTAATAATACTTAAAAATTTATTATTATTATTCATGAACCAACAACATCCACTAAATTTCTAATGAGTCGCGGTAGTTGGAGAACTAACGTATCTGATACAGGTAGAGGGTTGAAGTCGACTTAACACCTGTACATTCTCGCGGCATGACCCCCCTGTTTTCATTCCGAACCACTAATTATATAATGCGAGTACAAATTAGACAATATGTTACTGTATGCCAGATTGCTTCTGGTAGCCACGAACCATTCAACCCCAACAGCGTCACTTTTATGAATCAATGCTAGAAAGAGAGAAACATACGCGGCTCCGTACATGTAACAGAGACAGACATGTCAGTTGACATTTAACAATTCGTAACATATGAGTGCAAGGGGAGTTAATTACGGGGTGTGAATGTTTTGATATAGGCATAATGTACGGTTTTATATCTAAAGTAGAAATCATTTATCAAGTTCGGCCTTTCACGATGTTCACTTGCGGAAAAAGTTTTTTAACGTGAGTTTAATACCGGAAGTGTAAAGAAGTTCGGACTGAAAACAACATTATTCAGAGCGCCCATATGTGGCACGAAATGCACTTATAATTTCCTCACAACTTACTATTTTCCTTACGTCGCTGTAATAATACAGATCGAAGCGGAGAGATCAAAATTAATAAGCTCGTAATAAGAAAGTACATTTCTACACAATTACACGTCACTGTACATGCAGCACGGTTAATAATTATTAAAAATGCATAAATCTCTAATTTAAAAGAAAACTTGAGAGTCACGACTAAATAATTATTTTTTCATGTTGTCAGTTCAATCCACCCATTGATTGATTTCATTCATAACGGATTATCAAAGACAAATTTGAATTTATAATCGGTGATCTCGAGGGTGAAAAAAAAGCTACTCATCACATAGGTATGCCTTTTTTGCCAGCTGCTGTCCTTGGGGTGCATACACTTATTGCAAAAATGATATGATGTAAATTTTCGACTATAACTTCTCATGCCAGTGAAAAAATATAACCATAAAGATCTTATTTAGGTATAAAAATTTCTCTCTTACAGAAAACGTCATAAAGAAGAGGTAGGCGGTCTCATTTACACAGTCGTAAGTATTAACGCCTATAAAATGATGAAAGAAAAGAAAATGATTAAACTTCTGTTGAAGTGAGTAAAACCCTGGCCGTTTGGCTGAGAGCAATGACCAGCTGTGATATATCTGACTGAAATGTCATTAATATATTGTCTGGATTTAAGTATGTTTTTTGTTATAAACGATCTTACTTTTTACAATTTAACTGATGTGTTAGTTACTTTGGATAATCCGGTTTTAACCATACCGAACCGCAAGAACAAAATGTCTGTCTGATGACTCTAGAACGAGAATCCAAGGTTTGACCTATGCTATGATACATTTGCATTTATAGTACCTATACTGTTCATACTTAATGAGTCATTGCCGCTTACATGAGAGCAAAATTTCGTGACAGCGATGCACTCAAAACATTTTGATAGTCGCTGGATTTATTTTGGGCAAAAACTTTCTACTTACAATACAGACTATTGTAAACATCTCGGTCTTTACTAATAAACCCTTTCCGACTGACAAAAACTACTTCTGCTTTCAATGGAAAAACATAAAGACATCTAGGTTAACGTACCATTTCGCAGATGCATACCCCACTATCTTTCGGTGTTAATGGCATAAACAAAATGTTTCATGTGGCCCCACACGAAAAAATTACTTTTTCCGATCACTTATTATTTTACACACTCAGAGAGTTCCCACGGGTTTCACAAAATATGATAATAGACATAATCATATCGGTCACTATTTGAAAATAAAGGCATTTTAAAATATTTAGTGTGCGCTGTCAGCAGTCAAAGTAAAACTGAAAGTAATTAATTGGCAATCGTTCTCCGCATTCGTTCCAGCAAAAAAGTCCTTTTTTGTTTATGCCAAGAGATAAGAGTTTATTTACTGATGGTTTTTTAATCATGCTAGCGGTTCTCAATCGGTTTTCGCGTAAATTTTAAAACCATATATCTAGTTTTTTTTTACAGTTAGAATTTTTTTTATATTTTGCTAGATTTCCTCATTTCCTCTTGGTATAATAAAATTGTAATTAATAATTTTGTTAAAAAAATTATTTCACGAATATTTAGAACAGGGTAGACATACACTGTGTATTATCCCGATAAAATAAAAAAGCTTTTCGTGGAGATCAATTTTGCAAAGTAAGTCGACGAAAAAACGGTCGAGCGCATGCGTTTCTTACAAACGCTGCCTTAACGGTAAGAAATATTATGAATGCTACAGAAAATTTAAAAAGGCTTATAAGAAAGTACGCGACGACATAATACCTATATGTTAAGCTTAATGCACAAATTGATAAAATATGATTATTCCTATGTGAAAACGAACACATGCTGCTTGAGAGAAGCCAGCTACTATAGTTCGTTCCAATAAAAATTTCGTGACGGTCGAAATCTTTCATTTTTCTCGGCCTAGCTCTCATTATGTGTCACATATTATCCACGGTTCCTAATGTACTCAATGACGCGCCTGGATATGTTTTTAATGAGCTGATCGATATTCTCCTGAAGTATCTATCTCATTCCATGTTTCCTCTAGGTGATGGCTCAGCCCTTCCAGAGTGTGTTAGAAATGCAATATGTGGTCTAGCATTGTCTTGCTGAAAAATGATCGTTTTCATTCAGCATGGGTACGACAACCGGTCTTGAAATTTTGTCAATATAGCAACGGCAATTTAAAGGTGGCTTGTACCGTTGAGATTATATTGATCAATGTTACGCCACTATGGCCCCGAACATAACTCGAAAACACGCCTCTCGTAACGGAAACGCTTTACCATCATCCGGCGATCCTTTCTCCCCAAATAAAAACAGGATTCATAAAAATAAAAAAAATACAAAGATCGAGTAATAACAAAAAACAAATAACAAATAGTGCTTAAAGTCATGATAGTGACAAATCCAGTTCCGGGGATACAAAAGGGGAAGAAAAAGTCGGAATACTAAAATCAGATAGATGAGTTAATGTACATGTTTAAAGTAGTAGTAAATTGTAAAAGAAATTAACCAGAGCCAAAGTGAACATCAACAAAAAATTGAAGGAGATGCGAAAGGAAAATAAAGCATTATGAAAAGAAAATAAACTAATGAAAAAGGAAATCATTGATATGAGACAAGAGTAGAGAGATTAGAGAAAAGACGAATAAAAAACAACATAATAATTTCAGGACTAGACATAGAAACGAATAACGAAATGGACCTAAAGTTTAGTATAGAAAATTTCATATTACTAATATAGGAACGGAAGTATAAATAAAAAAGGCAAAAAGTAGGAAAAAGAATATGCAAAATAACACTGAATGACACAGCAGGTAAATAAATTAGAATAAAAAACAAGGTATGTAATTGGAAAACTAAAAAAATTGCGTCTGAGAAAAGAAGGAAAGGAAAACACTAATACTGGAATACCAAAATATAATAATAATAGATGGGCAAGAATACAGATAGAAAAATGAGGATGAGAAACTAACAAAGCACGAAAGAAGCAATGGGACATCTAAGGCAAAAAAACAACAAAGATTCAAAATGGAGGAAGAATGGCGGTGACTATAGATCAAAGAAAACGGACAAGAAAGAAAAAAATTATAAAATGGATGAAGAGATTAGAGGAAAGAGCAGAAAGGAGAAAAATAAAAAAATAATAGGCCAATGGAACAAGGAAAAGAAGAACTAGTGGAAGAGATGATCAAACAAAATATAAAAAAATTAGGAATTATAGAAACAAAGAAGAAAGGAAAACCTATTACATAAGAATACAAAGAATAGTGACCCAGGCAACACATCCTAATCTAATAGACGTCGAAACACTGTCAACACCGTCTATAAGCCGTCTTTGTCTAAAATTAAACTAAATATAGACGTCTATGGTAGGTAGATGATCTTTAAACCCTCTACAATATAAATGTCGAATATACGTCTATTATAGATTTAGAGTCCAACTTCAGATATTTTTATACATATATTATATGTATAAACTTCTACATTATATTTTTGTAGAAAAAAGATATCTATTTATATATCCAGGCGAAGCACATAAAACCACTCATTCTCTGAATAATATATAGAAGTACTATTTTATCCGCAAACGTTTTCAGATAAATAAATTAGACAACAATAATTTATAGTATGAATTTGAAAGATTAAGATCAAGCTAAATCGTAATACATAATATAAATGTTTTCGTGGTTAGGATGTCAACAAAAACAAAATTAAGTTGAAAAAACTGTAAAAGTCATATTTTTTGTAGGGGTAGATATTTTTTTAAATATGTAATTCCAAAAAGAAACCGACGATCATGTTAGATTCCGAACTAGAAATGCACGCCACCCGAAGTTCTTGAAGCAGCAAAAGCATCGAAATTTATGTTACCATCCATCATCATTAATACATAAATAATATGATTTCACTGAAAAGTTTAATTATTGTTTTTTATGTGATAATGCATATAAAGTAGGCAAAAGTTGCTATTTTATCTGCAATAAGATAAAGTGACACTTTTAACTTGTCAATGACGACACGTAAGGAAAGTTGTCACGGATAAATATTATTACAATAATTACTAAAATATGCTCAAATTTCACGAATCCAATTGCAAAGAAATTTAACGGTTTATGGATGTATTTTTCAAGCGTAAGCGTAAGTGACCTCGTTGTAGGTGCATTTCTTTGTCGGACCCTAGACAAACCACCCAATACCGTGCGGAACTAAGATCACGTGATTTTTTCACCCGCCACATGTTCGACACCAGACTCGACACCCTCTCGACACTTCGAATCTTCGTTAGAAAAGATTGTGTTAGTACAGGGAGACCGCGGTACAGGGCCAACTTATGAGAAATCATTAGCATACAGCTATTTGGTAAGGTTTGATGAGATAACTTCCAAATTAATTTTACCAATTATTTATGATTTTAGAAAAGCCGTCTAAGTTCAATTGGTGGGTGGACTATTGTTCGTCAAGCCGTGATGAATATACTAAAAAATGTGATTACGAACAAATTTGCGACGAAGTTTAATTGGGCCGGCCATAACGGCAAAAGACCATTCAAGGATACAAATTTAACGCAACTGATAAATCGTGAGGTTAAATACATTACAATACAAATAGGGTACTTAATTAACTAATTTCAGAATCTGTATTTTTCGTCAACGGGAAACAAACCCTCGGACCTAAATGACGTAGACCAAGGCCATTCAAGACACAATGGCTGAAGTTATCAACTCAGCGGTATTATAGTGCCAATAAGGGTGGCTGTTAAATGAATTGTATTTGGTATTCAATATACATATATATACATGTTTAATTCATTTTATTTTTGCATTATTTCATTTCCTGTAATGATTAGACTAAAAATAGATCATATTTCTACGTCTATAATACGAAATTTTATATTCGCTTTAGCTGAAAATTGTACGTCTATATTTCGTCGAATTTGTACGAAATATTTACGTCTATCACTGTACGTCTATATTTAATCGAAGTTGGATGAAATATTTACGTCTATCTGGCGGACATTTGGACGTCGATAAACAGTCTATAATAGATCATCCTTAGACGTCTAGTCTAGTCGAAATTTTAACATCTATTAGACTAGATGTGTTGCTTGAGGAATGTATTGGATATGATTGGAATACAGAGAAAGAACAAGGGCTGGGGTAGGGCTAATAATTGTCTCAAATAGACTAAAGTATGTTATAGAGGAAGAATAAGTAGATGAAAATATGTGGACCAAGAAAATAAACAACAGATTTTTTTAAAGAACTACAAAACCAAATAGACAAAAGAGTAGGAAACATAATATAATGGGAGATTTTTGTAGGTAAGCAGGCCACATAACATCTTTGTCCTTGGTTAGTAGCGATACCACCCTGCCGAGCTGAAAGTGCAAAATAGAAAGGAATACAGGCTGTTTCCTAAAAAACGCCGCAAGTCATAACTACCTCATTTATCGTCCGATATTAATGAACAAAAAAGCGGAAGAACTTATTTTACAAATACTACAAAATCAATCTGATATTGATTTTTTTAATCTCATATTCAACATCTGACGATGATCTACTTTTTTTTTAAATGGTCATCTGTTTTTTTTAATCTAATCTTGAAGGGCCTTTTTTTCTTAATCTAATGATGTAACGGAAGACATAATTTCGTGCACAATAAAAAAAAGAAAAAATAATCAACAGTATTTGTGAATTATGTATGAAATTTTCAAGAGGGCTGTGAGGAAACAAGCAAAAGCACACAACCTGACAAATGCCATTCAACCGTCAACGTTTTTTTTAGAGAGTGGTCATAAGCAATCTTGAACTTGTGTTTCTTAAGAATGGTATGTACTGTTCGATGTGATACGTCAATATTCTTATATTCTTATTCAATCTCCCTAGTCGAAATTCGAGGATTCTCTTCTGTACTAAAAAGAACACCCAACTCAACTGTCAGAAAATTGACAGAACTGACTGTCAGAATTGACTGACAGAAAAGCTGTTCTCGCTTAGGCTTTTAAAATGCATACTGTCGTAAATTTTGTGCCAGTCTTCCGAATTTACTGATTGCTATTTTTATTGCATTGGACATAAGCATCAAACATAATTATAAGTAAACTGATTAGAGTGCATCTTGTTTAAAATGAATAGAAATGTTGAAATGAAATGTCGCAGGTGAAAATTTCAACACTGACGTTTGAATGACTTTTGCAGCCTTGTGTGACTTGATTGTGTGCCATGGCACACTTGAAAATTTAGTATGAAACTCGGTATGATCGTAATAAATATTTCATTACTTTTCTAATAATTATGCATCGAATGTTAAATACATCGATGGATTAAGAAAATAAATCTCCATCATTGTAAAACAAAAAAATGTGGGTGGCCAGTTAAAAAAAAAGTTGACTATCGATTGATACTGAAGATGACATTAAAAAAACCAAAGCTCTGACACTCTAATAGTACTTATATAGCCATTCTGTTTGCTTTTTATTCGTTGAAATCGAACAATAAATAAAGGAGTTGAGTGAGGCGTTCTTTAGGAAACAGCCTGTATATATGAGGAGACAAAACCGTTGCAACAAAAGCTAACTAGCCGGTTGATTTGACAGACGACGAGAGAATTGATACACATGCGCAATGTGAGAATGTGTTAAGATTACCTTCTCCTGACCTTGTTGCCCTCTGGATGCATCCACAAACTTCGTGCTACCGATTGCCCACATGATGTAAACTTTGTATCACTCTCATCAAACACGCCTAAAGAAGTTTAAATTCCATAATGGGTTATTGTGGGGCGAACCGTTCTGATACCTGATGTCTTAATGTATGCGACAAACTTTTGACCAGGCTCCTGTACTCCCGAATATTCCACGCTATTGCATTAGGGAATTTTCGAACAGCGAAGGCATTCGATACAACATCTCATGAGCTGATCTTGTCGTACTATACTCTGGTAAGATACATCCAACAACTATGATGTCACTCTGGTTCTCGATAACATCCTAAAAGGACCGAATTCGGACAGAGTTGATATCATTGAGAAGAGGAGTATTTCAAGGAGATTCCTTGCCTATTCTGTTTTGCATCTCACTGTTGCGGCTGTGCGTAGCCCTGCACAGTGCCGGGGTTATAGCTGTGGTACACCCGGTGACCGGAAGCATAAAATCACGCACATTTTCTAGATGGACGATCTCAAATAGTCATTGAGCATAATACAGGAATACGTCACAAAATATTCTGTGAAAATCCAGAAAGCAGTCATTCTCATGGTTTTGAGGAGTGACTTATGTACGATTTGGACCTGACCCATAAGGAACCTGGTGAAAGTCAGAATCACGGGGACCTCATTCTGGTCAATACGTTAAAAAAGGGGAGATTTAAGATTTAAATGGAAGAGTTGGATGCAACAACAGAGGAAGGGAAGCATTCATGGGAAAGGAAGGTGAGGAGACGGTAAACAAGAATGATTGAAATGTCTATAGAAAACAATTTAGTTATAACAAAAATTAAATTCACAAAAGTTAAAAAGTAGAAAAAATAAAAAGTCATAAGCTAAGAGACTGGAAGTACCAAAGGAAATATGTATCAACAAACATGAAATTAGACATGAAACCGAAAGATGACGGAAATAACAGAAATATAGAGGAAAAATGGGAACGTCTCAAGAAAACAGCGGAAGAAATCTGTAGTAAAACCAAAATAACAAACGACAGCATGAAGAAAACAGAATAATGGCCAGAAAAAATACGCGGGATAGTAAAGAACAAAAGAAAAAAACAAATGGAGAAAATTCTTATTGACAAGAAGACCACGAAGTATATTATAAGAGGAAAGAAACCAACATGGCAATTAACGATGAAAGAAAATGAGGACAAATTATGTACAGAGAAAATCAAAAACTTTTCTATTACACTAAAACTAGTCAGACTATACAAAACCCCGACGTACAAATAGAAACAGACGAAGATGACAAACAAAGCGTAGAACTAATATCAGAAAAAGAATACTAACCACGACATACTAAAGAGACAAAGCACGTACCAAAAGACCAATATATAAGTGGGGCGACAGAAAGGACAGGAGCACACAGGACACCATATTTACATTAAGACAAGTGAGCGAGAAAATAATCAACAAGGGCAAGGAAATACACAATCATGTGGTTCATAGATCTTGAAAAGGCGTGTGACAGAGGATGCATGGAAGGTGTTGAAGAATACAGGAGTAGACAAAAAACAGTAAAGGTAATACAGTAACATATATGTAGAAGAATAACACGAATATAGAAAGGACAAACAATGAAGAGTCGAAATAATTTGTTACAAATCAAGGTGTCAGCATGCTAAGCCCGCTTTTGTTTTCAGCAGTAATAAACAACGCAATGAAGGCAGCAAAGAGAAAGATGAGAAAATTAACACTGGGTTATTGGCAAACAAAACTTACAGCATAACCTCGAAGTACTCGAAGAAGAATTATCAAAGATTAACATGAAGATCAATATTACCAAAAACCAAAAACAATTTCTAACGCAAAGAAAACTTACGAAATAAGACTGAAAGGGAACAAATTGAGCAACTAGAGCGCTTGAAATACCAAGGAGAAGTTATAGAGGAAGGCGACAGTGAAATATATGAAAGAATGCGACAACTAGGAAGCATTCTCAATACAATGAAAACGACATATTTAGGAAACAGATAAAAGTTCTCAAAAAATTGTAAAAAAAGTCAGTCTTATAAATAATATGTAATTTATGAGACATTAGAAATGGGATTCCTGAAAAAAATTGAAAGCAAGAAACAGAGGGACAGCATAAGGAATAAAATATTTAGACAAAACCTACTGATAGAGAAGATGAACGAGAAAATTATAGATGGACAACAAGACTAACAAAACAAGAAAAAAAAAGAAAAGGAAGACCAAAAGTCGATGTCGATAAATCGACGAAATCAAAAAAGAATGCCATACTTGCCAGAATCGGCAAGTACAATACAAAAAAAACACCAACTTCAGTAAAAATAGCTGGAAAGAACATGAGATAAGATATTGAAAGATGTCTGTGTACCCATACTCGACTTTGGAAAGAATGCG
This sequence comes from Diaperis boleti, assembly GCA_963583935.1. Classification (NCBI taxonomy): domain Eukaryota; kingdom Metazoa; phylum Arthropoda; class Insecta; order Coleoptera; family Tenebrionidae; genus Diaperis; species Diaperis boleti. The sequence goes on along the minus strand of OY757242.1, from coordinate 55,011,689 downwards.
GAACAAATCAACTGATTGAAATATAAAATCTAAAGTGGTTCGGGCACTTAATTTTTATGAATAAAGGAAAGCTAACTAAAAATTACAGAAAAACAACAAAGCAAAAAAACCTTGAATAACCAAACAGCAGACATACTAAATGGTATAAAAAACTTTTGATTAATCTAATCTCCCGCATCGTTGCGTATTATCCCAGCGCCTCCACCAAATTCACATTTACCACTAATTGTAAATATTTATATGCAAACATAGTTTTTAACTTTCCGGCAGGTGTGATGTTTTATTATTTTTTTTTAGAGAATATTTATTACTACCCATTCTAAGGTAACAAAACATTATAATATATTAATATTTGTAAAGATAGGTATTTAGCAATTATCTTCAATGAAAGCTTCTCATATATGATTCACACATCCAGTACACTTTGAACGGACTTTAACATACATATTATATCTTTCTCAAAAATAGTTTAAAGAATAATGATCCATAATTTTGAAGTCCAAAAAATATACAAGCTGAATATTTGTTTTTTACACCTACATAAATATCATGTGATCGACAAAATTGTTCATCAAAGATACCTACCTACCTTTGGAAACCAAATGTAAAAACTCCCTGTGTCGTTTTTTATTACATGTGCACGTACATCACAAATTTTTAAGCTTAGGATACAAGACCTTGAATTGAAATATCGCTCTCCCTACGTTTTTTAAAACAGCTGATTTCCATAGACGCCCTAATAAGCAGGAAACATATTTCTTGACCCTATATATTTCAAGGTTTAATTCCATTGGATCATTTAAATTATAAATTAGAGTAGGCTGTGAAATTTAAATTGGGTTTGCACTACTATAACTTTTAACAATTTGATTTAAAATTTGAATGCGACTTCAAAAAACGGCGACATAATGGTGAATGGAAGTATTTTATAGAACGCTGTGTTAAAGGTTTTTCGAAATGCTTACCCTAATTTTCCTTCAGATTATCAAAAATTAGTCCAACAAATTTATAAATGTGTTGCAAGATTTCGTGATGTTAGTGTGGTGTAGCGGAGCAATTTCCGCCTCGAAGATCAGAGTTGACATTTATTCATTTTCCCGTATCTCAAAAACACCGTATTTAAAAATAACCCGCACAATCTTAAAGAACTGCAAGAGGCAATTTTTAATGCATGCAACACTATATAACCTTTCAGATGTTGGAAAATGCATTTGAGTTAAAAATTGCATTGAAGCTGGGGGAAAACCCTCTGAACCATTACTGCAATTCTCAATAAACCTACATTATTTGTTAGTGTTTTATTTTCTTTAAATTAAAACAATTTAACATGAGAAACATAAACGTGACAATGTTTACCATAACCTCAAATTTTACTGTCAGTCAATTTGAAAGCTGGGTCATTGCATAAAAAAACGCCTACTCTAATTAATAATTTAAATTATCTCATGGTATGTTATTGAATGAATAAAAGAATTTCATGTCCAACTTTTTATTTAACAAATAACGCAAAAATAAAAGAAGTGTAAATTTTAACGTTCTAGAAGTATTGCGGATCAAAGAAAGAACAGATTGGTGTTTCTTATTTTGAAACATTGTCAATCTTTCTATAGTTTATATTATAAGTCAGAGTAAAAATATATCTTATCAAAGTACCAAAACTTCTTGTTCAATACTCGTGCGTTGTCACTTTTTAGGGGGAAGTGCGACTTTCTGAAGCACGAGGCGCAGGCCGAGTGTTGCAAGTGAGTCCGACTTGTATCGAAATATACTATTGTGCTCTACTCGGTAATTCCTTTAATTATTTATTATTATATGTCTGCTAATAGATCTAATAACAAAGAAATATCAAATCTATAACCATATGAATAAAAAATTTGCGCATAAATATTTAATAAAGAAAGAAAACATTAACATACATAAACCCCTTTTAAATAAATCATGAAAGGCGTCGATAATATACCGAATGAAATGAGATATTTGTTTAATTTCTTCTTAATAATAATTTAATATTAAATAAGTAGACAACTTAAAAATCTTTTATCTGAATCCTGCATTTTTTATTTGATGTAAGAAGTGCTTCCACACAATCCTATCTGACCCTTTTTAAACATACTTCAACAGTAGCTATTTTATTCAGCTGCCACATGCAGTAAAATTTCGATCACAAATCAACATGAACTCACAAGGCCCCGTCGATCCCAGAAATTTAAAATACTACTCACAAAATGAGTCATCAAGATTAAAAGTTTGAGTTGGCAACAATACAATCATAACTTACATTCCCCTGTCAGGAAAGAAAATACATAGAAAAAAAAAGATTTTTTTTATTAAGTTATTGTTTGAATGTTAATAAATTCTGGCGGCGCCCATAAATACAATTTACATCAAGATTGTCAGCCGGTGACAGCAAACAAACATAACCTTGCATTCACAAATGCGATTCCGTCCATTTAAAGGCAAAAATTAATCTACACCAACTGGAACATTAATTGTATATATGTAATAATAATTAATTAAAGCAAAAGTAGATGGTATTCAACCAAATAATTATTATTATTCTTATAGCTAACTGATTTTCACAATTCGCAGTAGACTCTAAGAAATTACTTATATATATATAGGTATGGGATTTTTTTTTTCCTTTGGCCTTAAAGCTGCAAACGAGAGCTTTATTCAGCCACAACCAATGCTACTAACCCTAACCTTTCCTCGGAACCTATAGAAGAATTTCCGCTACGCCGGGATAGACACAGGGAAATACACTCTTCTCGCCCAGGGGTCTATCTGGGCATTTTAAAAACACACAACAGGCCCACGGGACCAACATATAAGGAACAATTGGACTTCTCCCTACACCCTAATTTGACAACTTTGAACATACTGATATAGAACCTTGTACACTTTCAAATCGTATGTGTTCATCAGAGTATCGATTTTTTGGGGAAACTGTATCCCCAAGGTCTGAAGTTTTGTAATTAATACCCCTATATTGTGTCTAAACCTTTCACACCCAAAGAAAAGGTGATTTAAGTCTCCAAGTTCATTACAGGCACACCTGGGAGAGTTTACTACTCCGATACGATGCAAATGAGCGGGCGCACAGCTGTGACTTGTTAGTAGTCTCAACATGGTCGCTACGAATGGTCTAGCTTGTCCAGCCAAAAACTGTACCATTGGCTTCCTCTCCGACATGCAATATGGATTTGTAGACGTGGCGCAAAACCCTGCCCATTCTTTTTTCCCGTTATCGTCAATTTCACCCTGTAATACCCTAATCGTATCCTGGAAAGTATCGAGTTCCAGCGGCATCCCATCCTGTGCCGCATCTTTTGCTAGTTTGTCAGCTTGCTCGTTACCATATATTCCACAATGTCCTTTTACCCAAACCAACCTTACAGGCTGCAACTCTTTATTTATTAAGGCGCTCAACCCTACTATCTCTATTAGTAGGTGGTGTTCCAGGTAGTAAGGGTCCCCCTGGAGGGCCCGTAATACTGCCTGAGAGTCAGAAATTATGACCGCATTGTTGATTTTGTTTCTATAAACCCACCTTAATGCCTCCAAGATCGCTAAGGCTTCGGCCGTGAAAATTGATGAATTCGGTGTTAAACGATAACATATTTGGCTTGCCGGCGTTTGAGCTACAAAGACTGCACACCCAACCCCATTCTCTGATTTTGACCCATCGGTATAGATGGATGTGATCTCCGTTCCACATGCCAATAGAGCGGATCGTAACACCGTTTGGTTAAAGGATGGATTGTCCCCATACCGTGGTATCCGTATACTCATTGGCTCTAGTAACTCATCATACGACTTAGTAAACACCGGAATAGTCGGGAATGTTGCCATTTTGTTGTTTTGAGTGGTTGTCTCAAGGAACGCTTGGATCAGAGGCGGAATCGGTTTTACGGACCAATATTCATGCGTCAGGATGTGACTTGCCAGATTTGCTATTTGAGCAAGCAACTCTAGATTGCTGAAAGCTTTCCAACGTATTATTAACCTTACCGCCACACGCCTCCGGCGTAGGGCTAATGGCAGTTCTCCAGCTTCCTTCAATGCAATCGCATTTGGTGTCGATCTTAAAAGTCCCAGAGCTGTTCTAAGGGCGGTCGCCTGAATACTATCGAGCTTTTTGAGCCGGCTTTTGCTTGCTGCACCATAAAAGATCGAGCCATAATCTAACACTGATCGTATGTATGCCTTGTAAAAAAGGAGACAAACAGATTGGGACGCTCCCCAGTGATGTTTACTAACCGCCTTCAGTAAGTTTAGACCACGCCCACATTTTTTGAGCACGTGCTCTATTTGTTTCTGCCACAGCAGTCCACGATCTATGTACACACCCAAGTATCTGTGCTCACGCACTACCGGTATAATGAGTTCAGAAAATTTTAGTTCTGTACCTATCGGATCTCTGCTTCTTTGAAAAAACATGATTGCAGACTCAAATCAAAACCATTGTGCCAACACCATTCCCTAAGGCAGTAAACCATGTACCTCAACGTTCTAACGCATTAATAATATTAAATAATGTTAAATAATAAAGGACTTAAAATTGAACCTTGCGGAACACCTTCAGACGTTACTTGAGGACCATGCAGGAAATTGTCACTATCTCTGATAAAGACTTTCCGGTTCAAATACAACGCCGTTATGGCATTCGCCATTGGAACCGCTATTCCTGTCTGTATCATTTTGGTGTTAAGCAGGTTTAGTTTGACTGCATTATATGCGTTCCTGAGATCAAGAAACAGACAGGCCATGACTTTTTTCTCCGTCAGAGCGACCTGAGCATCCCCTACTATATGCGCGAGTGCTTCGTTCGTGCCTTTACCTCGTCGAAATCCGATTTGCCGCTTTGGTAAGTGGGCACTTTGTTCTAAGGCATGTTCCACACGTCTCTTTATTAATCGCTCGAATGTTTTGAAAATGCACGATAGCAGAGAAATTGGTCTGTATGATTCAGGATCATTTTGCGGTTTTCCAGGTTTTAAAAATAAACAAATGACTACCTCTTTGAGTTTTTGCGAATACTGGCTATCCACCCACCAAGAGTTAAAGATTTCTAACATGTACAGCTTTATCGACTCCGGCAATTCATTAAGCATAGTGTATGTGATCCTGTCAAACCCAGGCGATGTCGTTTTGTGTACCTTTAATGCATACATTAGCTCGGTTCTCTGAAATGCTGGTATAGAATTTTGCTGACGGGTTCTCGATGCTGACATGCAGTCCATCTGTACTGACGGAGGAGCTAACTTATCCACTATTTGGTCGATTAACTCCGGAGTTAGCGTCTTCTGCGTCTGCCCTCCTTTGTTGGAAAAACCCTTTGCAAATTTCCAAATTTCCCCTATTGGTGCGTTTTTGTCCAATATCTTCACGTAATTTTTCCATTTCTGCCTTGCCTTCTTCTTGAAAATTCTTTTACATCTCGCATCGGTTCGCTTTCCGGAGTCATTCCACTTCTGTATACTCTTAGTGCCTCTTTTCGCGTCTTGACCACATTGGTACACTCTTCATCCCACCATATGGGATTTTTCATGTTTGACTTTCTTTGCTGGATTTTTGGAATCGCTCCATCCGCAGCCGCGCTTATCAACTCTACAAGATGAGTAATTTTTTGGTCAGGGGTCTCCTGCAGTTCTGGCTGAAACAGATCTACTGACAGTCTCTGAAACTCGCCCCAGTTGGCCTTGGATTCTCTCCACCTCAAATAGGGTTTTCTTAACGTTGTGTCGTATCTCTCATTAATCTTAGTCAATATTGGGTAGTGGTCAGATCCCATGGAATCCACCAAAACATTCCAATTCACTCTTGTTGCCAGTTGTTCACTCGCAAGCGTTATATCCGGTGCGGTTTCCCGCTGACCTGCGTATGGAATTCTAGTAGGGCGTCCGGTATTTAATACCACCAGCTCTGATTCTCCTGTCAAAACGTCCACAAATGTCGCACCTTCTCTGCTGTCATTCTCGTATCCCCACAGCGAATATTGCAAGTTAAAATCTCCGCCAATCACCACGTTTCCACTGATTTTTTGGAAAAATGTCACCCAGTCTTGCTGTGATACTGTCACGCTTGGCGGTTTGTACACAGAAATCACTGTCAGATCTAAAGCCAATATTTTAACTCCTACTGCTTCTATTGGGCTGTTAATAAACCTCAGCTCTCTGTATACTAGTTTGTGCGAAATGAGAATGCCCACTCCGCCCTTACCATCATGACCTCTATCTTCCCGAACAAAGTTATAAGTGGGAAATTTGATCTGTATCTGTGGTTTTAACCACGTTTCCGAAAGAAGGACTACGTCTGTACGGTTCTCTTTTAAATAATTAATCAAACTACCCTTGTTACTAATTATGGAACGAGCGTTCCACTGAAGAATGTTAATTGAATGATTGAGTTCCTTGAACATAATTTTTATCAATCAATTCTCCTATTACTTTCTTAATATTTCCTTCCAAATTCTGTACTCCGTCGCTTGTATCACTTTCAAAAAATTTACGCATAAAGTCTAGGACGCCTTTTTGAAGCGCCGCCTTCAATCGCTCTAATTCAGAGCTTGCATTGTTATTCCCTGTAATTGGCGGCCCTGCAAACCTCTGTTCACTGGGTGCAACAATTAAGGTTTCTCTGCTTATTTCTATCTTTTTCCGCTTGTTTGGATTCAACGGATTATTATGCTGAACTTGGCGCGATCTCTGCACCTCGCATACCGTAAACTTAGATTTAGGCGTAGTCTGCAACGACGGAAAGCCTCCTCCCGAGGCAATCCTACTTACTTGGAATGGGCTAGGCCCCGCTGCCTGCGCTGGATTCTGCATGGTAGTGAGCAGATTTGCAAAAGACGGTTGCTCGGTCAATTGTTTGGCTTCATTGAACCCAATGTTACGTTCTACCATGATCCTCTTAATTGAGGCCTGTTTTTTGTAATAGGGGCAAGCTTTGGCAGTTGAATTGTGCTCATTACTTTTGCAATAAATGCAGTATTTATTTGAAAAATCACAAGTCAGTTCACTTTCGTGTTCTGACCCACAAACCTTACAGCGCTCTTTGCCTTTACACTGCCTTGCGGTGTGCCCATAGCGTAGGCATTTTAGGCATTGGATCACTCGTGGTACATATAATTCTGTTGGACATCTTATAAAATTAATTACTACATAGTCTGGTATTTCCAGCCCTGCAAAAGTGACTATAATCGATTGTCTTGGTATCTTCTCTTTTTTTCCTTCAACTTCAATAATCCGCATGATGCGCTCGACTTTCAAAACCGGTACCCCCGATTCAATGATAGACAGTAATTCCTCTTCGCTAATTTTAGTATCAATATGACGAATGACAGCCTTTTTTTCTGTCAAGTGCTGAGGAATATATGCAATAAGACCATTTTCCACAAAAACTTTGTCCGCCACTAGAGCGTTAGCGACCGCCGCCGATTTGAGGACAATCTTTATGCGATTCCTCCCCACTGCCGCGATCTCCACTATCTCTTGCCGATACGAAGGTAAATTTTTAAGAATGCCTCCCAATTTCATTGGGTGCACCCTGCCGATGTTCAACTCCAAATGTTCTACATACAATACGAACGGACCCTTATCGTTAACCCTGTATCTGATATCGGTTCGGTACTTTTTTTGTTTATCGTTAGTGTCATCATGCAACTTTTCATTTTTGTCACCCTTCCCATTTACACCATTTTCATCACGGTCATCCGTCGCATCTGTATCCATAACTTTAAATTCATCTTTATCTCTAACCAATTTTAAAACTAAACCTCCACCTGCACCACCTTTCCCTCCGCCATCACCCATGACGAGGGTTAGGAGAGTCAGTCAATTTTTCAATAATCAATGGGCTCTTGGGTTTATTGACAACCCCGCAATTACAATTAATTATTAATAAACCGACTGAATCTTTCGAGTCCCCGAAAAAACCAACTTATCTTATCGCCTGCTGTCGCAAGAAACACGTCCACTTCGCTTGCACGCTGAAATCGGACTATAGGTATGGGATAAATCTAATATATAAAATTCTCGTGTCACAGTGTTTGTAATTAAACTCCTCCGAAATGACTCGACCGATTTTCGTGAATCTTTGTGTGCATATCGGTTGGGTGTGCGAATCGGACAACATCTATTTTTCATCCCCCTAAATGTTAACACCCCAAATTTTTGTTTTCTTTTTTTGATAAATTTTATTTTTTTATTTTTTTATTATGTGGCATTAAAAAATACATACAACCCTAAATTTTCACTTTTCTATCACCAACCCCTGCTTTTTAATAGTAATTTTTTTTTTGTACATTTGGCAGGTATGAGAATAGGTGGTAAACTATTTTTAACATGGATATAGGGGCCCAGGGGGGGCCCTTGGGCTGGACCGGTTTTTCGACTTGACCGATTTTGATGATTTTTTTTTGTATATTTGGCAAGTATGAGAATAGGTGGTAAACTATTTTTCACATGGATATGGGGGTTCAAGGAAGCCCCTTAGGCTGGACCGATTTTTTGGTTCGACAGATTTTGATAATTTTCTTTTTGTATATTTGGTAGGTATGAAAATAGATGGTAAACTATTTTTCACATGGATATGGGGGCCCAGGGTGCCCTATTGGGCTGGTCCGATTTTTATGTTTTTTTTAGCAGAATAACTATTAAAATATGGATATGGGGCCAGGGGGGCCCTTGGGTTTATTACTCGAAAACGGCTGGACCAATTTTCATGGTTTTTGATTTGTTGGATTTGTCTCCGCCCCGAATAGCAGAATATCTATTAAAACATGGACATGGGGGCCCAGGGGGGGCCTTGGGCCCCTGTGTTATTGATTCTAAGGCGATACAAAGTTCGCCGGGTCAGCTAGTTTAAATATATAATTTACATAAAATCCAAGAAAATAAAATGGATCAAAAGTTAAAAAGCATTTCTGCAGCCATTCAAAAATTAATTTAAATATTTCAGTATGAATATGAAGGCCACACATAACACTTTGATATTAGGACCCTTATTTTTTAAAAACATAAATTTGAAACTTTTAGCAAGTATGTACAGGGTGTTACTTAATACGCTAACTCGTAGAAGCTTAAGAAATGTTATTCTGCAGTTTTTTCTGAAAAATTTCAAATTTCAATTTTTTGCAATTTTTTCGTAAAACACTACAAGACAACATGGTCTAACATCCATAATTTCATATATTTTTTAGTGCAAATTTATTTTCTATCTTTCTGTTGGTCCATTTAAAACCAACGGCATTTTTAAACCAGACGTTTTAGAAAATAAAAAACCTTCCCAATACATTTCTCTTATCGTTGATATTCATAATCTCTGAGATTGCCGTTTACTTATGAAACATCCTGTATAGTTATCAAATTTCTTAAATATTTATCATACTTCCTTTAAGATACAAGAACTCTTTTATAAATTGCACCCTGTATGACTTTGATCTAAAAAACTGTAGGGAACTTAAATACAACCCAATGAAAAAGGAAATGAACACGTAAATATTAAAATAAAAATGTTAGAATGAAACAAAGAAAGGTGGAACAAAGATCGTGCAATAAAATTGGCAGGCAATAAAATAATCATAAAAATTCAGAAGAAATATCAGAAACATTTTTTGATAAAAATCATGCCCTTATCTAATGGGTGTAAATGCGAATAAAGAATCATAAGTTAATTGGAACTACACAATGTTCAGAGGCTCCTGATAATAGATGGTGAAAGCAAGGAATTATTATATAATAATAAATTAAAGCAGTAGTAAATTCCATATATAGGGTCTTCGTAAATGATTGAAACATCCAGTAGGCTTTGTATGTCAGGAAGCTCCATCTAACCACATGAAAATTTTGCTTTCCGTAGGTAACATGAGCTACGAATCAAACTTCAAATCGTATAAATGACTTAAATATATAAAAATGGCATCAATAAAACCAATTAAAATATTGAAACACTAAAAAATTACGTTTGCCCGGTTCAAAAATGAATTCGATGCCACTTACTTTGTGTCTTGTGTAATTGAAGTGCATTAGCCAATAATACTACTTATGTGACCACCTGTATTCCCACACACTCACTCAATTAAAGAACCTAGTAATGCCCTAATAAAAGTAATATCTAAATAAATTAACTGCGCAGGTAAATTTACAAGAAATAAATATTGACATAACGTTTCCTTTTAATAAATGATAACTACCAGCAATATCAGCATAAAAAATAACGACACATTAATTTTTAATTTTGGCGTAAATGAATAAACAACTGAAATATTAAACGCAAAAATCTTACATCTAAAACTCACGTTTTTATCCTCGACGCGTTTCTTCCACACAATCACATCCGACCCTTCTGGAGTCGACTTCCACAATAGCTATTTTCTTTTCAGCCGCCACATGCAGTAAAATTCCGACCACAAAACAACCTGAACTAACAACCCGCCCCCATATCCCAGAGGGTTAAAAGGCCGGCGATCAGTGGTAGCTCGGTCGAGTTGAAAATGTTTCATTGGCGCTCGTAATGAGGGTGCTTACTCGTGATTGGTCGTGCTTTGGCTTTGTTCACCCTTTCGACCTGTCACTGAACATTGCTTTTTTTGCGTCTTTCGACAACACGAACCCGTACTTATGATATGTATTATAGATAAGACTGGAAAAGCTCAACTTTTATTATTGATGGCGGTAATTTGTCATTATTGAGTTATATAGCTTGGCTCCTTGATGATGGGCGTTTTAGGAGTTATTGGGTCTTTTGGGGTAATGATGCGAGTTTGGGGTTCTAACGACTTTGCTCTGCGTTTAAAGAAAACCGTAGTAGATATCTTTTTAAACCTTTATTTTTCATTGTTATACTCGCCAAGTCGTGAGTAAAATCATTGAGTTTTGACAATATTTTATTTTCAATATTACTATACCTTGAGGGTAACGGTGTGGTGGTCTTTTATAAGCTTATCAAGACAACAATAATGACATTTCAAACCTTACTCAAATTACTAATATTTCGACATAATGTCTACAACTCTTACCTAACTAATTTCAAAGTGCCGTTTTCATGCAAATATGCCTTATTTAAATTATATCCTCACTTGTTTCTCAAATTGGTAGATATTAATTTTTGTTAAATTTATTTATTATCTATATATTTAATCGGTGGGACCAAATGAATCGACTGGGATCAAATAAACACTGTTTTATATGATCCCAGTCGATTCATTTGGTCCCACCGATTAAATATATAGATAATAAATAAATTTAACAAAAATTAATATCTACCAATTTGAGAAACAAGTGAGGATATAATTTATAACTGCACCGATTTTTATAATCGTTTTTTTAAATGAAAGACATTGATTAAATACACCAGTAGATTACTTGTTATTTTCAAAAATTTCACAGGTTCATTGATTATTTGCATTTTATTTTCGGCGAAAAGCAGTCCATTATAGTCACCGATTTAAATGAGTGTGGGTTCTCTCAGTAAGAAGCTGGCGAACTGGATGTTGTATTATGTATGCGCATGTCTGGATAAAGAGGCGCGTTGTCATTGTGCATCTGGACCACAGTCAGTTCTGAATCAGTTGTTAGAGCGCCGCTGAAAAGAAAGCTCTAATAAAATTGATCATCACTCCCCGCTCCCCAATAACTATTAATAATTACACTCGGATTAGAATGCCGAATTTGCATCATTCTTTTAATAAGTTAGTATTCCATTTCATTTCGGGACTTTTATTTTTACATTGATTCGATTACCAATCCAATACATACCACTCGACTTTCGACTGACTGACGATCACTAGTATCATTAAATTTTGTATGTTTCTCACCTGTCACATGGGCCATTTTGAATATTATCTCGAGATTCTGAATTAGCTTTAAAAACAACTCATAGAATCGCAAAAAAGAATAAACCAAAGAATCGTCTTAATTGTCACAGAATGGACAATGGTGGATTTTACACACCGGACTACATAAGTTTTCTAATAGTATCTGTATCTTTTTTATACCTACGACGTAACCTATTTTACTTCGGTTATAAAGCCAATACGCAGTACTGTAGAGGAAGGACGAAATCTACGAATAAATATTTTTTAAGTAACTCATGAATTAACTTTATAAATTAAAACTAATGCCAAATGCCGCTGTACTATCGAGTCTTCAAAAAATTATTCATACATCACGTTATCTGAGCAAAACAAAATTTACATGTAGTTATCTTCATTTTCATAAACAACGATTTAACAAGGAAAGAAAGAGACATAAAGAAAAAGATAAGAGCTATAACGAAGAGTGAAAGGGAAGAAGGAAAGACGAATAAGCTATAGAAGCGGGGATGGATTGACGACACCGGGCGAATGGAAAAGTTTTAAAGGAAAAAGGAAAACCCGAGGAAAAAAAGAATAGGAAGTAAAACGAAATAAGCAAGAAAAGAAAACAATAGGAAGAATAAGTGGAAAGTAGCGGGGATTAGAATTAAAGGTGAAGATATTTGGAAGTATATAAGTGAATTCGACATAATTGAAATGGTAGAAACGTGGGTAGATGGAAAAGAATGGAAGAAGATATAAGAGAGAATCCCGAGAGACTACGTATGGAAATGTTAAACAGCAGAAAGGAAGAATAAGAAAGAAAGAGACATCGTTACAGGATCAAGGAAAGAAATTGAAGAAAAACTAATGGCGAAACAAGAAGTACAGGAAACTGGAATAATAGACAGAAATCTGAAACTAGGAACAAAAAAAAGTTAAAATAATCACAATATACACTAAGAAATAAATAAGCTTTCGGAATTACGACGATTATAAAAAAAAGTATAAAACATAAATAACCGAAATAAGAAAATATGAGAGAGAAATTGCGAAATAACAAAGACATTATCAAATTACGAAATTACGAAATACCGAATCAACGAAATGTGTAATAACGAAATAAACTTACCAAAAGTTTTGGACAGCCAAATTTGAATGGGAAGAGAAATTACCAGATTATTTAAGAAATCAATGGGATGATTTTGCAAAAATGCTCGTATTATCAAAAACAGCACAAGTATTCGACCCATTTTGAGTAATTGCAGCAGTTGTGGAAACAGCAAAAATTATACTTGAAAAGTTATAGACAGCCAAATTAAAATGGGAAGAAAAAATATTATTTAGGAAACCAATGGGATAATTTTGTAAAAACGCTAGTATTACAGCACAATTATTTGACTCATTGGGATTAATTGCACCAGCTGTTGCAAGGGCCAAAATTAGAATGGGAACAAAAATTACCAGATTACTTAAGAAATCAATGGGATAATTTTGTAACAATTCTCGTATTATCACAAACAGCACAAGTGTTATTCGACCCTGTGAAATTAACTGCACCAGTTGTTGTAACCATTAGACAACATATATTTGTCGTTAATCGAGTGTCCAAAATTGAAACACTCACCAAAATTGAAAATTGGACGCACGTGCCATCAAATTCTAATCCCGCCGACATTATTTCTCGAGGTTGTAACCCTAAACAAATTATTGATAATAACTTATGGATAAATGCTCCATCATTTCTGTGGCAAAACGAAACAGAATATTCGGATAGTTGCCAAGAAATCATAAATCTTTCCAAAATGAAAGAACGACGTCGAATATTATGCACAATGGCAATAATTAATAACGGATCCTCAGAAGTAAAATATGCATCCTTTAGAAAATTAATTAACGTTATTGCCTTCTTATTCATCACCAAGTTATAAAGTCAGACCGGTTTCAAAATTTTATTAGTGATTATGCTACGAACAATGTTAATTGGCATTTTATGCCCACTCGTTCCCCAAATGTGGGCGGTATTGGGGAAGTAGGCATCAAATCAATGAAATTTAATTATAAAAGAGTAATAGGCCAATCACTGTTTACCTATGAAGGTAAACTATACTGAGTAATTTACCCTCATCGTTTTTTTCTAATGAACCGTACATCAAAATGTATTGAATTTTATTGTGAGAACAATGGTATAGAGTTGTCTGGGCAAAAGTTGGCACATCTTAGGGTTATTATCGCGATTTGAAGTTTGAAGAGAGAAGTTTGAAGAAAAATTATCCAAATTATTATAGGAGAGAGAGGATAAGTGGTACTAAATGGGAACTGGGAGGCGGATTCAGGGGAATTTACGTACTTGGGGCCGAGAAACTGTTAGAAATAGAAATACAGTAGAGTCTCGATATAGTGAACTAATTGATGAACGGCTATGTTACTCCAAAGAGGTTGTTCACTATATAGAGGGCATATAATATGTAAGAATACACAAAAGTCAGATGTACTTATAGTGGGTTTACTACGTTAACAACTTAACATTTTGAGCTATGACTATAAAGTACAACTATTAATTAAATAAATTTAAAAAAAAAACAATTTTTTATAAAAATTATTGTATGTATTTGAATTTGGGGCATATTTGTTAAAGAGAGGCTTGAAAGTTTAGTCGTTTTGCAAGTAGAATTGTGTTGCTCGAAGGACCGTTGATTTGAATTTGTAGTAACACTTGCGGACTTAATAAACTTGTATATTAACGAATATTTGGTGATTGATAGTTTAGTTTAGTTTTAGTTTAGTAATGATTTTGCGTCTGTTGAAGAGAGACTGTTGTCGGATTAAGACTTGGATTTAGGCAGTGGACGCGCGTGAGTGCCGCCAGTTAGGTAAGGGTTTTACGACCCTTTGGGTTTCCTAACTGGCCGACGCGACGGCCGCTGCAAATATTTCTCAACAATTATTGTAATATGTAGGTACCTACGTAATAATTAATATTAATAGAAAATAAAATTAGTCAGTAAATTTAAAGAAATCAGTTAACTTAGTTTTTTTTCCATTTTTTCAAAATCTTATGCCTTTAATTCTTTATTGAAGTTATTGTCGATTTAGCAACCCTATATTTCTTACAGCTGAACTATAGAATAAACCAGAATAAACACAATGTGTATGGTGTCATCACGTTTAGGGGAAGTTCCTATATACGTGTTGTGCAATAATTCACTCCAGCGAGGCACAATTTGTTCACTATTCAGAGGTTAATGTTAATATTTTTGTGTTCACTGCAGTGGATAGTTCACTATATAGTATGTTCACTATATCGAGACTCTACTGTAGTTGGAGAAACAATAAAAAACAACAAGACACGAGAAAAAAATAATCACCAAAACAACAACGGAAGAAGAAAGCACTAAAGGACAGAAATACGCATTGAAAGAGAAGAAGCAAAACAAAAAAGTAACGAAACAAGAATGACAGAACTCGAAAGAAGAATACAGAACGAGATGTCAACAAAGTAAATAGAAGTAGAAGTAGGAGAAAGAATTGGTAGAAACAGATGGGACAAAGGATGTAAAAACTAGCTAGAAAGCAAATGAGGAAATGGAAAAATGGGAAGGGAGCTAGAAAAAAATACCGGGCGTAGCTAAAGAAATACAAAGACCCTTGTGAGGAAAAGAAGGAAGAAAAGAAGAGAAAAGAAAAAGAGGGAAGATCAATCAACACAGAAGAAGAAGTATGGAAATACATAAAAGAGGACAGATAGAAGAATGGAGAGAATACTTCAAACAATTACTAAATTAAGAAACGGGAAGAAGACAGAAAAGAGTAGAAACAAGAGAACGAAAGAAAGATAATATAAAAATTAAATGATTAATGGGGTAATAAGAAAAACGAAGAATGGAAAAAAAGAGAGGAAGCCTGGATGTTTGCAACAGAAGAAATAATAGAGATAATTAGGAGAATAAAAAACGAGCTCTGGAAAGGCGAAGGATTTCCAAGTCAATGGAGGATGGGTCCAGTGTATCCGATACACAAAAAAAGGAAATGAGAAAAGGTGGAAGAACTACTGAAAAGTACAAGTTTACTGAGTACGGCATACAAGAAGAACTGAAGGAAAAAAAGTGTTACCAGATAAAGAAGCGGGCTTCAGAAAAGAAGGAAGCACCATCGACAACGTGTACATCTTGAAACACATAGATAAAAAACTCGAAAGGAAAGGGGAAAGGTGTGCGTTGTTTGTAGACCTGAAGTAAATAGAATAAACGAACACCTCGTGAACAGAATAGAGGAAATCTACCTAGAAACGGAGAACAGCGTGAAAGTATAAACGGAAAAATGAGCGGAAGATTCTGCAAGACGCAAGGGGTAATCAAGGTTGACCACTCAGCTCTAATCTATTCGCGGCATACATAAGCGATCTGGAAGAAAAATTAAGACTAGCGCAGACATGGGGAGTGTTGGTAGGAAATACGAAAGTGCACTCGCTGGCAAATGCAGATGATAGATAAGATACTTGAAAACAAAAATTATGATTTCTCAGAAAGGAGGCAAAAGAAAGAAAGAGGAACGGAAGTGGAAAAAAAAGACATAGAAAGAAAGAACGGAATCTAAGATCTTATAAGAGTGTTGGAAAGAGATAAAGAGATAAAATCGAGTACGCAGTAGAGGAAATAGAGAGTCGAAGAAATAATGGAACAAATGTACTGAAATGGTAGAGAAGAACCGAGATGTACAGAAGCAGGAAAGGAGAACAAGGATAAAAGAGTCAAGGTATAATAAGAAGTATAGTACACTAATTACAGAGCACCTGCCCGCATACCTGAGAAGGAAGATCCAGAAGAACTATAAGAGAGTAATCACAAGGTTTAAATGTAGGATCGAAGAAAGGGAAAGCAACTACTAGAAAGAGGGAGACGAGAGAGTGTGCAGATTGTGCAGGGAAGGAGCAGAAACGATAGAGCACATGATGAAAGAATGTGATGAGATGAGAGAGGAGAGAGAAGACTGGAAACTGCTGTTAGGAGAAGAAGGGAAAGGACTAAGCTGTATTAAAGGAGTATTAAACAGAAGAAAGAACACAGAGAAAAGGACAGAAGGAACAGAAAGAAATTAAAATCAATTTAGCTATTGTTTTATGTTAGTTTTATTTACTTAATAATTATTATTGTATGGGAAAAAATTAAATTCTTTTCAAAACTGGAAGGAAAGAAAATAAATCTTTTTTATTATTTTATTTTAAGCAAACCTAAAAAATATGCGTTTTAGCTTTATTATTCGATTTTGTATTTTTTGCCTGCTGGTTTAAAAACGAAATGTAGGAAATTTGTAATAAAATTTAATAATAATTATGTCAGGTGTTTGTTCGAGCTCCCAATTCGAGATGCTTAATTAAGAAATAAAATAGATAGAAATTTCTCAGTAATGTTTTTAAAGATTTGTAACTATTTAATTTTTTATATTCTTTAGGGACTGATGATGGCAGAAGTGTTCTGCCGAAACATGTTCCATTTGTAATTTTACGCTCATTAAAGTTTGTGGAGTTCGACTTAGATATATTTAAATTTTTACTTAATTTTTGTAATCTATTTATATAATTTTAAGGAAACATAAAAATATACCTAAAAGTCACAAGATTTTGCAGACTGCAACTAATATAAGAAACTTAAGAAAACTACTAAACTGTGTAGCAATGTTGCAATATTTATATTTTATAGATACCTACAAAGACAGTTAGTTAGAACAGTACAACGCGTCAAATCCCAGAACCCTCAAGTTATTGCTCTCTGCGTGAATAGAAACCTCAGTGCCAATGTACAATACAAGTGACACAAAAGTGTCTGCAAACATGCTCTGCGACGTGTCAGTTTCACGTAATACTGTTTTTGATGCTCTCAAAGTCCTCGCCGCTCATACAAACTATTTAGACCAAGATCTCTGTATTTATTTTTTATGATGTGAAGACAAGAGATTAAAAATGGTAAAATGGCAATAGTTTACTGCGCTCAGTTTGATTTCAGGGATACCGATTTGAATATTTCCTAGGGGTGCGATCTGGAAGTGTCAGAGTGGCGTATAAGAACACGTGGCACCGTTCACATACCGAGTGGATGTCAACACTTCACCGCTATTATGTTAAACGTGGAAACCTTTTATCGGAAATCAATTAAAAGCAATTCGTGGTCGCGGTTTCGCGCCCAAGATCAGAACAGATAAGAAGAACAAGAGCGTGGGTACCGACAGCTGAAAACTTAACGATTTTTAAAGAGGGAAGGACGAACATTTTTAAGTCAAGTATGGACACGTTTAAATTGAAATGAAGTTTTTTAATATCTATAAATTAACTGTATTATAAATATATTACAATACCTGTTACATATTAATTTCTGTATCTAATAAATTGGGAGTAATAGAAACAATTTTCTACAGTGATTTTTTAATTTTGTACATTTTTATTAAGTGTTTTGGCATATTTTTTCTAGTATTATGGACTCCCTCTCTCCTATAAGTTCGATTGTTGTTCTTCCTTCTTTATTTTCTGTCTTATCCTTGTGATTGTGTTCCCAATCGTCCTAAGTCTCTCATAATTATTACATTTCTTTTTTCTGTCTCACTTATGGTCTTTTCTAACATTTGTTTTGCCTTGATCATTTCTTTACTGTATACTGTGACTATTTTAACTTTTTTTTTGTTGCGAGTTTCAGATTTTTCTTACTGATTGATATCTGCATACGTAGTATGTTGGCATTCTCTCTTCTATCTTCTTCCTTTTCCCTTGTTCGCTGTTTTCTTCACTTGTCTAAGTTTTATTTATTTTATTTTCATCAATTTTCTGCTCGTCACTTCATTCCACGTGTGCTCGTGACGGTCGGTAATCGAGGAATCTAGAACTACAAATAAAAGAACGAGGTATATTTTTTCAAGAATAGTGGCACTGCTCAGACGACAAAAAAATCCAAGGATAACAGTGCTAGTTCCATTCATTTCGACCTTATCTTCTAGTTCTTTACTGAGTATTTAAAACTTTTAGAGAACTCAGAAGAGAACCTAGTACAATTTAGATCTACCAGACAGAACTCAAAAAGATAAACTGAAAGTGAATATAAAAAGCAAAAATTATGGGAATATCAGGCAAAAATAGGAAACACAATACAGATCAAAGGTACTTTAAAACAGAGTCACTTTTAAAACATGCAGTCATCAAACACAGGTAAAATCAAAAGTCATGTTGTTTGTAGATATCTTTAACATTATGAAGATAATATTCTTTGATAGAAAGGAAATGCCAAAAACAATACAGAGAGATACAAGTAAGAATTTTATGTATGTATTTAATCCTGAAGGCTAACAAACATAATTCAAGATTAAAGGATCAGACCCTAGTAGATGACGATTGTGGTTCCAGCAAGACGGTGCACACCCATAGTTTGCAGTTCCTGTTTGCCATTATTTGAACAATTGGTTTCCTAAAAGGTGGATTGGGAGACGAGGGCCTATAGAGTTGTCTGCAAGGTCTCCAGGGGCCCGTTTCATAAAAATTACTAGTGTACGAGTAACAAGTTACAAGTAAATAGACTAGTAGCGACAAGTTCATAAAAATTGTGTTTCATAAAATTATATTGTTTACTAGTCGTACAAGTTAAGTAGCGACAAGTAAATAGTGATGTTTACAAGTAAATGTAGTCGTAGTAGGTTTGTAATTATGGCATTTACTGTGGCTTGAACTCAAAGATGAATGACAAAAATTTGAATAAAATCAGCTTCCTTCAAGCAATTAGCGATAAACAAGAAATTTTGTTTGGGGCGCAACAGCGGTGTGTCTTAGGTATAGCTTCCAATTTGAAGAACTGGAAATATGTGAGGAACACGGTGTGGCCAAAGAGAGCATTGGTAAGTCATTTACTTCGTAAGACACAATGTTAGAATAAAGCAAAATATTGCAGGAAAAGAAAGACAACTAGAAAAACCGGAACTGGCGGTAAAATTATGCAATTGACCGAGGTAGATGAAGAAGTGCTTGAAATACTGGGAACTGATTCGCCAAGTGTTAGTGGAATTGCGGTGACTGATACTTTGGAGGAAACGAATGAGCTATTGTTTGAAGCAGAGTAGTCGCAAGAAGAAATAGATGAAGTACAAGAAGAAACTCAGACAGAATCTTTAGAGGCGACAGGGGAAAAATCGAAAACAGACCCAACCTTTCAAAGAAAAGAAAATTAAATACAATGTCAAATTATTAAATATTATTATTTATTACATCATGTTTTTGTAGAACAATCAATGGCGGCAGAAGACGATAATCTGGCCATATTAAAAAAGAATTAATGTAATAGCAGTTTAATTAATACAAGTATTATCTTAAATGGTCCACAATTGCTTGCAGTCATCACTGCATTGCTCATTCTCACTTCATCTTCAGCATCCCTTGTAATGTTCGCTCCAAAACGGGGCTAGGTGCTAGGAGGCACGGAAATTTTTCTTTTAATATTCCAAGCGCCTGTTCTATCACTCGTCTTGTTTATTTGTGCCTACGCATAAATTAAATTTCGGCATTATCATTTATAGTGGAGTAACTAGCCACTATCCTATAACTAATGATGTAGCCATTCCGGATAGGTCGCCATCCTGCTTCCATTCTTGCCTATAAAGTGGAATTCCTTAGAACTCTAGCGTCGTGGACGCTTCCCGGACAATTAGCATTAACAAAATAAATTTTGAAGTCTTGTTCACAAACAGCCATCACGTTTATCGAATGATTGCCATGCCGGTCCACAAACGCTTCCTCCCGCACAAATGGTGCGTGTGTGGGTATAAGAATTCCATCCACTGCACCAATTACCATCGGGAGTTCTGCAAGTTGAACTCCCTTACTACGTTTCTAGTAGCTATAATCCTTCTAGTTTTATGGAACTCAGTCGAAACCGTTAATTGAATTCAAAAATACTTTCAACGTTAAAATTAATGCGATGGAAATCATTTTGAAGATTTGATATGAAATCAAATTTAGTGTTCAATGCTACAGTTAACAAATGCTTTTTTTTTCTTTAATTACTAACTTATAGACTAGGTCATTAAAAAAATAATTATGTGGTTGAAAATACAATTAAAAGACCTTTCAAACGAAATGCTACTCAACCCCTATTCCTGTCAGGGGTATGGGGTTACACCAAGCGTGCCTACTATTGCATCAAAACATGTCCCCCTCGAGATAAAAATTGACCGGTTTTTAGATTTTGCTCAAATTTCTTTTCCTAAAAAGTTATTGAGGGTGACTCGTTTCGATTGAAACGGCCTGTAGTCCAAGAAAATTAGACTTTTTGGAAAAAATAATTTATATCTCTCACCCAACGCTCATAAATGACGTTGGAAAATGAATATAGTTTCAGAGCGAAAACAACCCACGTTTTTTGCGGCGATTATCTCGAAAACCATTAGTGGGAGCAAAAAATGTATAGAAACAAAATTGTAGAGCAGTTATTTTTGTATAAGGTCCATATTGAATACATTTGCAATAAATTGTTATTGGTCAAAAAACAAGGGTGGACTAATTTTTGCCTTCACACTGAAAACTATACTCATTTTCCAACGGCATTTATAAGCGTTGGGTGGGAGTTAGGCGAAAACTTCATGAGATCAATTTTATGCAGAGTTGAATGGAGAACATAAGTCCGATAACATTTTTTCGAGGGAGTAACTGTTTACTGAAAAAATTTAATGAATTTATTCCATACTTTTGCCGCTCAATTTATATAAAATACTAGCTGATCCGGCAAACTTTGTACCGCCTCAGAATCAATAGATGTTGTGGCAACTTATTAACTGAATTAAATTCATTTTTTTTATAAAAGGATAATGCACACAACGCCATCTACTGGCATTACCGGAACCAGCATACAACACCATGTTCATTTTTGTTTCTGTGATGTATCAAAGATGGCGTTATATACGGATTCCATACAAAATGTTTGAGAAAAATTTTTTCTTTCATTTTTATGATGTTTTAATAGTTATTCGCCCTCGAAAAAAGTCAGTCAATCCATTTTCGAGATATCATAAAAAAATGTGTGTGGAGTCCATGTGCAACAGAAGTGAAATTTTGTAGTTTACTCCTTAAAATCGATTTTCATTTTTAAACCCTGGTAAGAAAAATTTTGGTGGCCGGCGTTATTTGTTATTGTTGCCCTGTACTAAGGGGGCAAAAATGTCGAACTGAACATACATAACTTTTGTCACCATTTTATTGACACTTACGAATTTAAAACCTACCAAGAAACATGCGTATCGCCTTGCCTATAGTTTTTTCTTATTGTATGCTACATTATTGAAGATGGAAGCGCAAATACAACTATGTAATAATGTTTTAAATAAAACATTGTTTTGTTGATTTCTACGTCAAGAAAGTAGCTCCACCTATACAGCCATGCTACAAATTCGCCGTGTACAGTCCGCCGGGAAATTAAATTCCCGGCACATTTAGAAACCTGCAAAACCGTCGATACCTACTTTAGTTGAATTAATAAATTAATAATACATTTTTACTTTTTAAAAATGATTTAAATTAATTAATTAGAATTAAATTAGACGTCAAATAAATCCCAGCAACAGTTTTTTATTTTCTGACTTTTTTGATTAGTGTAAGTTTTAGGTAAGTACCTACATTAGTTTCGTACAATCTCAAATAACCAATTATTAAGTTCACGATTATTATATAATATATTAAGGTGCGTTCCATTCACGAGATATAGAAGTTTTATTTACATGAATTTAGTATGTACTTCTTCTTGCACTGTAACCTGTGCTATTCGTATTTCATTTCTCATTCTATCTACATAAATGTAGGAAAATTGTATTCTCTGTGCTTTATCCTATTTATCTACGTTGTTGGTCTTCATTCCTCGTATAACTTTTCCATTCCCTCATTTGTTCTTTTCTCCGTATAGTTCTTTCATTATCTCCCGCTCCCATCTCTTTAGAACTTCATATCAATCTGATGTTTTCAGTACGCACTTACAATGCCTCACTTCCATACGAGTCGTATAAATTGTGCCAAAGTTCTTAGCCTACCTCGTATACCGTCTGGTCCTTCTTTTTATACCGTGTCCAGAAATTTCGTGGGGTGATTCTGCACCCACAACAATAAAAATATATAATGATATGTTCCGAAGGTCTTGTATATTGGGCATATCCCTGCTTTCTTCCATTCTTTCGGAATTGTTTTTTTCTCATATTCGTCTAATTGTAAGCTCGTATGATGTATGTATTTGTTTTTCCTGCATTCAACGATGGAATAATGTTGAAATAATAGTACATTATTTAATGAGCATATAATGGTGGCTATTATACACGAGAATGGAAATTAAAATACGAGCCAAAGGCGAGTATTTTAACCATTTGAGTGTATAATAGCCCATTATATGCGAGTAAAATACGACGTTTTATCTACAACTGTACTTTTACGTTGTCATTTATAAATTATTTATTTCAAACAATCAAACTACAACAGATTATAATCAAAACATCAGATAATAATGTAACTATTAAAAAGAAATAATTTAAGTATCACATTATTTCGTTTACTTACATATAATTTTTTAATTTTTTATTGAAATTGAAGGTACCTGAACAGTGTTCAAATTTAAAAGGTACACCACAAATATCAAACGAAACATCACAAGCTACTGAACTAGACGGTATATTTCCTAAATCTTGAAAAGGAGATAACACATGAGATCCAGTAGCCTCCTGAAAACCTAGAGAATTTTCATTTTCCAAAGTGTCTTTATTTAGAACTTGGCTTGTCAGTGTTGAGCTTGGTGTTGAAACTTCAGTTGATTGGTATATGGCACTTCTTGAGGCACAACTGACTTATTGAGAACGTAATTGTGCTGAAAAATTTTTCTAGCTGTTTTGATTTTATTATTAAGACTTTCGTCAATGTACCCTTCCGCAACTTGGGTAGATTTCTATCCCCCGTGGCGCTTTAGATCTGTGATGTCAAATCCACCATCTACTAATAATGTAGCAGAGGACCTTCTAAAGCAGTGACCTGTATAATCACTTGAATTTGGCAATTTCAAGAATGCTGCTACAGTTTTAGGCATTGCAGCTAATTTGTTTTTTCCAATTCTTTGAACCGTGCATTTACCATTCTGATAATTTAAGAAAAAAGGAGTTGAGGGAGAAGGTGATTTTTATTTGCGTAATTTTACATATCTTTTGCAGATGCTATAAAAACTGTCTGTTACTACAAATTTTCTGCTCACTTTAGTTTTCGTATTAAGAATAGAAACATGAAATGCTTTGTCCAAATCTTGCACATCTTGTTCTTCAAGCAAATATAATTCTTGTGAACGGCAAGCCCCCATAACCCCCATAATCATTGCAACCTAAAAAAAAATATAATTCTGCATTTTGTGTCGCTGAGGTGATGAGACCTACCAACCTTTACATCCAGGTATGCCACATCAGGGGCTTCTGCAACAAATTTATTGATCTCGTCATAAGACAAAGTGCGGGCTTTTTTTGGCTTGTAGTTTTCTCCTTTGCGTTTTAAGAAAGATTTTAGCTTTAGATAAACTTCAATATTCAAGTTTTGATTTATGTTCAAACTGCTTCTCTACATAGAATAATATGTCCACAATGTAGAGGATTTGTACTTTTGTGCTAACTCCGAAAAGTATGCGAGCAATACCCGCTCAGAAAAAGAACTAATGTTCTTTGAAGATCTCCATTTCATAAAGTTATTGTAAGCAATTTCATAGCTTTTTTTAAGATTCTTGTGGAAATAAATTTTTTGCAGTTATGTCCACAAGTTCTGCAATTTCTGGTGGTGTACAGCTGTCACTCATGTTTCTCAATACCGTAAAAAAGATTCTGAAAATAATTGCCCAAATTGTTGAATAAATCTTGCAAAATAAACAAATAAATAATCAATATTAAAACAAACCTTGTGAAAAACTTGACGTTGAGGAGAAATTTCAACAGTTGTCAATATTCATTATTTCATGGCGAGTTAATAATAATTCTTAAAAACCGAGCTTGGTTGTTTGTGTTTAATAGACCTAGTTAAGTATTCATAGTTACAAATATAATACGTCAATTATTAATCAGTTGTAGAAAAAAATTTATAACTAACAGACTACAACTATTTTACTAAACTACATTTACTACCGCTTTTAATTTATTTTCGCCCATGTCTCACCTATTCCCCTGTGGGGTCGTGAAGGTGCAGTGTCGAATTGTTTGCAGTCTTGCGGGTTTTTTATTTTAGTAACAATATTATACACTATATACAGGTTCAGCCTCGTCACAGAAAAGAGATATATATTCGTATTCTTTTTCCGCGAGGGTAGCACTCCTGGATTGGGGGGATCGCGCCTGCGCCGTCGCGGTTTTGTCGCGTTAGAAGATGTCTGTGTTACCGGCGATTACAGGTCGCTACAGTACCCCCTCTCCAGTGAGCTGCGAACGAAATGAAAATATGTAATGGGTATATATATAATCCATTTTTTTTTATAAACAATTGTCAATGTCAAAATGCAATTAAAGACCAGGTTGTATCATCTAAAAATATGTCCTTTCGGACCGAGCTGTATAGCCGACAGTATTATTAAGGTTATTTTCACCATGTTAAACAACGGAATAAATGTCAGAATTTGACATTCAATGTGACCAACCAAAAATTACTGTTGTTTATACCAACATGACCACATTTTGACAATTGCTTATAAAAAAAAATGGATAATACAACACAATATACAAACATTGCACCTAGATATCATATTAGAAAGTTAATAATAAACGGTTTTCACTAGGTCTGCGTATCTCGATGGAAATCTTACACTTCTCCCCGAACGAGTTGTGATTGGGATGTCGTGATTTTGTGGTGATTTTGGTGGTGCGGTTGGCACCGGGGTTGGCAACACATTTTCTACCGTTCGGTGTGGTGGGTCTGGCGTTGACTGTTGTGACCTTGGCTCGTCTTCCGATATTTCTAGGTGGGCAGTTTTCAGGCGGTCGATTGATACGTTTTCTTTGCGCCCTTTGTACAAAATGGTGAAGTATTTGTCTCCGGCTTGCAGCACCTTGAAGGGGCCTTCGTACGGGTTCTGCAGTGGTTTTCTGACATGGTCGACTCGGACGAATACAAATTTGCTCTCTTGTAGATTCCTTGGAACGTACACGGTTGGTTTTGAGTGGGGTTGCGTTTTTGAGTAGTAAATGCGCCGCATCTTCTCTTTAATTCTGCTTGCGAATTCTGATGTCGCCTTGGGTGAGGGGAAAGGTTCTTCAGGCTGAGTGACCAGATCGGCGGGGAGTCTAAGTGTAGTTCCAAACACTAGTTCTGCTGGGGATACTTCGATGTCAGATTTGATGTCTGTCCGTAGGCCAAGGAGCACCAGGGGTAATGCTTGTGTCCAGGAGTTGTCCAGGCATCGTAGGGCTTCTTTGAGTCGACGGTGGAACCTTTCAACCAATCCATTGCTTTGTGGGTGGTAGGATGTGGTCCGTATTCTGGTTACTCCCAATAGCTGTCGAAGTTGCGAGAATAGTGCCGATTGGAACTGTGTACCCCGGTCCGTGGTGATGACTTCTGGGACCCCAAATCTAGAGATCCAATGGTCACAAAAGCTTTGAGCACAAGTTTCTGCAGTGATGTCAGACAGTGGTATTGCTTCTGGCCATCTAGAAAACCGGTCGATTATTGTAAGGAGGTATTGTTTACCTTCTGAGTAGGTTAAGGGTCCCACAATATCCATGTGTATATGTTGGAAACGAGCGTCGGGTTCTAGGAATGTCCCGATTGGAGCATGTGTGTGTCGATGGACCTTTGATCGTTGGCATGCCAAGCAGGTTCGAACCCAAGTTGCGGTGTCTTTTCTCATGCTTGGCCAAAAATACTTCCTGGATACTTGTTTGACAGTGTTTTTTACGCCTGGATGTGCTAGATTGTGGAGCGTCTTCACGACCTTTTGACGAAAAGCTGGTGGTATGTAAAGGCGGTTTCCATGGGACGATTCGTACCATAAGGGTGTACCTTCTGTCGCTGTTGGAAGTTCGATGAACCGAAATTTTCCCATGGTCTTCAACCTTTTTAGATCTTCGTCTTCCTGCTGTGCTTTGGCGACGTCTTCTAGGGACACGTCGCTTTTTTCAACGGCCTGTATTCTCGACAAGATGTCCGCAGTAGTGTTTTGTGCCCCTTCAACATATTGGATATCGGTCGAGAATTGCGAGATGAGGTCTAGGTGGCGGCTTTGGCGTGGGCTACACTTGTCCACTTTTTTCTTAAAAACGAAGATCAACGGTTTGTGGTCTGTGTAGATGGTGAACTCTCGCCCTTCTAGGAAGTGTTTAAAGTGAAGGATACTCTTATAGATGGCGAGCAACTCTCTGTCATAGGTGCTGTATTTCCTTTCCGCAGATGACAGTTTTGTGGAAAAGAATGCCATTGGTTTCGGAGCATTTTCCTCCCATTGGTGTAAGACTGCACCCACTGCGGTATCCGAGGCGTCGGTTGACAGAGTTAACTTGTATCGTGGGTTTGGGTACGTTAGCGTTGTTGCGTTTGTGAGGTCTTGTTTGGTTTTCTGGAATGCTTCCAACGCTTGTTCTGTGGGTGTGATTTTTACGTTTCTTCTTGCACATCCGTTGAGCAGTGCGTTTAAGGGACTTTGAGTGTGGGCTGCTTGAGGTAGCCAGCGACGGTAGTAGTTTACCATTCCTAAAAAACGTTGTAATTCCTTCGACGTTTGAGGGAACTGGACTTTGTTGATAGCCTCTGCCTTGCTGGGTAATGGTTGGATGCCGTCAGTGGTGATTTTCACTCCCAGGAATTCCAATTCTTGGACACCGAAGGTGCATTTTCTTGGGTTAATGATTATCCCGTGCTGGCTCAATCGGCTAAAGACTGTGTCGACGTGCTGCAGATGTTCTTCTAGCGTCGTGGAAGCGATCAAAATGTCGTCGATGTAGGCGTAAACGCAGTCTAATCCTTGGAGGATTTGATCTAAGAACCTCTGAAATGTCTGGGCTGCGTTTCGAAGACCGTACGGCATCCTGATAAATTCAAAGAGACCAAAAGGTGTGGTGATGGCCGTCTTTGGTTGGTCAGCGCGGCTGACGGGTATCTGCAGGTAAGCTTTGATTAGATCAAGGCGTGTGAAAATTGTCTTACCGCGTAGGTTATTCGCGAAGTCCTGTATATGTGGAATCGGATACCTATCCGGTGTTGTGATTGCGTTGAGACTGCGATAATCTCCGCATGGCCTCCAAGTCCCGTCGTTTTTCTTCACCATGTGGAGCGGACTGGCCCAAGGTGATGACGATGGTCGTACTATGCCATCTTTTTGCATTTGCGTGAATTCGGCTTTGGCGTCTTTTAGTTTATCGGGCGCGAGGCGTCTTGGCTTTGAATGAACCGGGGGGCCTCTTGTTTCGATGTGGTGCTCGATGTCGGTTTTGGGTTTTGCCGGAACTGTCGTTGGTCGAAGAACGTCGGGATATTTGCGCAGGAGCTGTTGGAAGGGTTCGTCGGCGTTCTCGAAGATGGCGCGAATTCCGAACTGGTCAGTCTTTTTACACCTCGCGCGTGCCGTTTGCGTCTTGTTGCCTACGAATATTTTTTTCGCCCTCAAGTCTACGACTAGCCCGAAGTTGCCGATAAAGTCCGCGCCTAAAATTGGGTCCGTCACATTAGCCACTAAAAATGTCCATTCGAAGATTTGTCCTAACCCAAGGTCAATTTTTAAGATACGCTGTCCGTACACTTTAATATCACTTCCGTTGGCAGAACGTAGGTGGAATCGCGTACCGAAATTGTCTGTGGCACAACGTTTATTGTCTTTGAATTTGGCGGGGACGATACTTAAGTCGGCGCCGGTATCGACCAAAAAATGTATTTTCGACCGAACGTCTGGTACAAAAAGACGGCGCGACCAAGTGTTGGGAACAGAATTTGCCCCTATTTCTGCTCCGCATCCCCGTTTTTTGTGCCACTGAAGTTGCACGGTCTGACGCACTTCTTTGCTTCTGCGCCGAATTTATGGTGATACCAGCAATGTTCAAATTCCTTTTTTCTATGTTGCGCGCTTTTGCTTCTGTCGCGCTTAACAAAGCTTCTGTGGGGGTTATGCTTACCCTGATTGTCCAGCCGTCTGATCAGCGCGCTTATTTGTTCGGTCAGACTGTTGATGGCGTCGTTTGTTGTGTCCCTTGAGGTACTTGCCGAGGGCTCATCTTTTCTTGAGGGGCTGCGCCCGCGGCCGTGTACTGCGGAAATAGTTACGGTTGGCGTCGTCTCCAAGATTTTGTCCGCGATGTCTGCAAGCGCTGTTAGCTGTACTGTTTCTCCCACCGATACAAGCACTGGCTGGATATTGGCTGGCATTTGCTGCAGGAACAGTTCCTTGAGGGTGTTCTCGTTAACCGGCTTGGAGTCTCCTTCTCCCACGAGGGATTTCATGTGACGTAGTAATTGTGACGGCTTCCTACTCCCTAATTCCAGTCCCGACAGGAGTTGTCTTACTTTTTGTGTCTCTGATAAGGACAAACGTCTGATGATTGCCTCCTTCAACCTCGTGTAAGGGGTTGTGTCCTCCGGTTTTGTGGATACGATCACGTCCGCAATCTCGTGGGCTACCTCTGGGGATAGGACTGCAAGCACATGGTTGAATTTTGTTCTTTCCACTGTTACTCCTGCGAGGGAAAATTTGGCCTCCACTAACGAGAACCACAGCTCGGGTTTGGAAGTCCAAAACGGCGGCAAAGTACCAACGGACGCGGAGATTTGTCCCTCTTTGGTTTGTTGTTTCTCTGTTTCTGGTGGTGGTTGTTGTTCTCCTGTGGGTGGTTGCTTTTCTCCCGCTTCTGTCATGGTGGCGGGTACTTGGCGCTTGTTGTACACTCTTGTTCACGACGACCACGTGCTGCTTCTTCTTTTTAACGTCGGGGTCACCAATTGTGGGGTCGTGAAGGTGCAGTGTCGAATTGTTTGCAGTCTTGCGGGTTTTTTATTTTAGTAACAATATTATACACTATATACAGGTTCAGCCTCGTCACAGAAAAGAGATATATATTCGTATTCTTTTTCCGCGAGGGTAGCACTCCTGGATTGGGGGGATCGCGCCTGCGCCGTCGCGGTTTTGTCGCGTTAGAAGATGTCTGTGTTACCGGCGATTACAGGTCGCTACACCCCTTTCTTCTTCATTATCTTCTAAGTTTTTTTGTATTCCTATCTTTATACTTTTAAAGAATGTTACAGCATTTATTTATGTTATTTCTGCGTGGAATTTCTCCTCTTCTTACAACGTTATACAAGATCTTCATAAATGATTCATCCAGTACGCTTTACACGTAAAAATTTTACATCTAACTACATATAAAATTTGCACAGGCAACATGATGTATAAATCATTTATGAACTACCGATGTATGTATGAATTCTGTACCTTTTTATTTTACCAATTTTATTATTTCCTTGAGCTTCCTTCACAAAACTGTGTCTTACATTCCATAATATTGTCCTTTTTATTATCGATCTACTTTTACCTGGGCCCATCGTTTAGATTTTTTTGTCATTTCTTTATATCTAACGTTTCCAAAATTCTCTTTTTTACATCTTGTTTTCGTCACCTTCTTTCTATCCTCCACAGAAATAAAACGAAAGTGGTTATATGTATCGTATAAATACTTGATGCACCTTAGTTAAATTAATTAATTAGTTAGTTAAATGTATGACTTTTATGTGACCCGTATTCGCAAATTCCCGTACAGTAAGACAAATTTTAATCATTTTTTAGGTAATAACTGAAGTTTTAAAATGGAAACCGATGTTCTCAAAATTTCTTTTGGACCCTATGAATCCCACGGCGTCATCCGGCACAAAATTCAAAAATTGAACGCACTGATGCAGCGACTACTCGTATTGGGCTATGCAGTTGAAGCTACTCCAAGTAAACGTCTTAATTCTGTTATTGTTTACTACAAAGGCAAAGAAATATTTCGGTGCGACATTCGTTATTTAAAGTTCGACTTAACATTTGACGAGGACCCAGTCGCGCAAAATGCTGTCAACAGCATAGAAGAGACTGTGAACGCTTTCAATAATCAAGATAATTTTAGTAGTTCTACAGACTCCAATGATAGTGAATTGTAGAAAAGCCAAATAAAATTATAAAGCGTTCATATTTATGTGTTCAGTCAGATTTAGAAGAGCGTGTGGGTAAGCAACACAACTGGCACTTGGAAATAAAACTATATAAAAATATATAACAAACAAATTTATTTGCATTATTCACAGAATTTCAGCAATAATCAACACATATTACCCAATTATTGCTTATATAAATTAATTGGCTTTAAATACAATACTGAACACAAAATTCCTAAACTCTAATGCAAAAATATAATGAGAATTTGATTTGAATTGGCGTTCTTGGAGCATTTAATTGCATCAGTCTTAGTAGGAAGATCTAAATTCTTCATCTTACAATATCCCATGTAATTGTGTCCACCTCTGTGCACAATTTCATTGTTACAAGTGCATCAACTTTGTTGTTTTTGGCACCTAGGCATGTACCAGCTGCTATATTATAAATAGCTGATTGATTCTGCAAAACAAACATGTAAAAACAATGCAAGTATGTAGTGAGAATCTTACAGCTCCTTTGTGCTTCCACTCTTGATCACCCCCCATCTCATGACATTTGTACAGAAATGGATGTGGTCTGCTGGCTTGCAGACAAAGCAACTGCGCCAAAACCAACTCGCTCTTGTCTGTTTCATACCACAACTGGTTCTTTGTCCTAACACAAGTTTTTAGCTTTAACCTACTGCCTTTAGATTTTACATCTTTAGCTGCTTGGATGCATAGAGAGCTGTTGGATAATCTAATTTGATACTGGTCAACATAGTTTCTTTTCCTGGAGTGCCATGGCTGAAATTTGTCACTTTCTAGAGCTGACCACTTCTTTTTGAGACGCTCGTCGTTATCAGTCGGTAGTGTCAATTCCGGATAGACGTTCTTTAAATACCAATCAAAGTCGTGACATTTCAGTTCTTTTCTTAGTTGAAGTCGGGAAGAAATATCACCGTAGTTTACCGATTTGGCGTCGGTGCGTTGGTTCAGAAAGTATTCCTAAAATTGGGAAAATTTGTGATTGTTGCAACATGGGTGAAATTCGTACTTTGTAAGCATCCATCCACACATTTGCAACCCTGAGAGAATTGTGCAACATAGTGTCTTCTCCATCTGGGGACCCATATGGGCGTCTTTGTCTGAAAATGTGACCGACCCTACTGCATGGAATCAGCTCTAGTCGTCCTCCACACATCCATATCTATAACAAACAAAAAAGTAATTGTGCGTGTCAGCTCCGACGCGCGACTGGAGTTTACTCTTTAAGTGCGATTGTCTTTGAAATTAAAAGGCAAAGGCGGTAAATAAACCCATCTCTTATAATACTAAAAGCATGTATATACTTTACATTTCCTTCACTATTGATACAATCTTTGATACAATCTTGAACATTAATTTCATCAATACTATCGGCATTACTAAATTCTGTAACAATCGGTTTGTGGTAATTAAAATTCAATACGTGGACGTCTGAAGATACGTGAATTTTTTTTCATCACTTGAACTAGTTTCTTTCATATCTTACAATATTTTATACCTTTATTCACTTCACTGTATATAAATATCAATAGATATAAATAAAAGAAAGGGATTAAGGAGTGGAGAAGTATACGGAGGTAGAAACTACCGCGACAATAACAAAGAACGCCGGCAACCAACAATACAGGAGACATAACGCTTTTTCTTAAGAGCGTTCATTACCAGACGCCATCTTGGATAATTTGTTTCTTCGAATAAATCGATTACCATATTGATTTATCGATTTTTAAAAACGCGGAAAGTTAGAATCTTGGACCGATGCGTTTACGAAAGTCCAAAATTTTTTGTTTCTAAAAAAAATTGAAAAAAAAATCGTTAATTGACAGAAAATCTTTGTTTAGGGAAGTTTCGAACGTTGCTACGACTTATTAAAAACGTTCCGTGTAAAAAAACAAATCATTTTCGCAAGTACTAAGCACATGAATGGAAAAATTTGTTTTAATAATTTTCTAAGCGGTTGGTGTCGCCATCTATAGCAGATTGAGGGTTTTGAACAATTTGGCAACAAAGCTCTTGGTCCTACGGCTCGCACAACGCACTGTTTTGTGCTCAGTAGAGCGGCAACCAGCGCTCGTAGAGGATGTACTTGTCTTGTAGATCGATGATCGATAAATAAAGACCAACATCGATTGAAATTTCAGGGCAATTTTAGAATGAAAGAAGAAGTTATTACCCACATAGTTAATTTTTCAAAAACCAATTCAAGGGTCCTTTTGAATTACGTCAGAATTTTAAAAATCGTGTATTTTTGTTTTATGGGTTGGGAGAAAACGAATCAAATTAGAGCAAAAATTCACAGGAATTCAATAAATTATAACAGTAACTGCGTATAGCTGCGTATTAGCTTTATGATGAATTGTTATTGAGTTGCCTATTATGGAAATAGGTATTTCCCAAGACATACTTTTACATTGATTTTTTTTCTGGAGATCAGTTCATGATATCAAAAGGGCCATTTTAATAACGAATTAGATACAAAGAAACGCCGAACACACATAATAATTTTGGCAGTTCTTAAAAAAATACTTCTTGGTTGTCAAAGAGACCGCCGGAGCCTTTCAGTATGGCGTTTAAAACCAAAATAAAAAAATTAATAATGCCAGTTATAAGAGCACAGAACCTGAGAACAGTCTTGACTGCAGTAGGCTTTTAGTGTTTTCAAGTGTTGTTACTTTTGACTAATTGTTAGTGTAAAAACTAGACCTTTCGTCATATTGACTCCAACAGACTTTGCGTTTTTTGTATTCTTAGTTTTGATTATTGTTATAGTGTTAATAGTATTGTTAGTGATAGTTTTTTGTGATATGGGGGGTGTGTGTAAAAGACGCGATAGTGGTAAGGGTAACAGAACTTTATCGGGGAAAAGAAAAAACCGGCGATTGGCCCAATTGAGGTGGGTATTGAGAATTTTTTTTAGATTTGTGCACGGATAAGTGTAGAATCGATATACAGACCGTTTCAATCGAAACGAGCCACCCTCAATAACACGTCAATTTTTATCTCGAG
The DNA here is from genome assembly GCA_963583935.1 of Diaperis boleti. Classification (NCBI taxonomy): domain Eukaryota; kingdom Metazoa; phylum Arthropoda; class Insecta; order Coleoptera; family Tenebrionidae; genus Diaperis; species Diaperis boleti. The sequence continues at coordinate 54,977,724 of OY757242.1, read as the reverse complement.
GGGGACATGTTTTGATGCAATAGTAAGCAGGCTTGGTGCAACCCTGACAGGAGCAACCTCGATTTTTTAAATAGGGAATAGGGGTCGAGTAACATGTCGTTTGAAAGGTCTTTTAATTGTCTTTTCGGCCACATAATTATTTTTTTATTTGCATAGTCTATAAGTTAGTAATTAAAAATGAAACATTTTTTTACGGATTTGTTTTGTATTTAGGAATGCCTGCAATTAACGATAAAAAGCTTGCAATAAACATTATTAGACAATTTATTATTGATCTGAATAATGCTGTAATCAAATTTGTCGCCATCCATACTCATTTATACCAATCCTTAACAATAAGTACCTAAATAAATAAACTGAAAACAAAATAGTCGTGTTAATTTCCTGAGCGATAAAGCAACTGTAGCATTGAACACTAAATTTGATTTTTTTTTTGTATATTTGGTAGGTATGAGAATAGGTGGTAAACTATTTTTCACATAGACATGGGGGCCCAGGGGCCCCTCTTGGGCTGGACCGATTCTTATGATTTTTTTTGTATATTTGATAGGTATGGGAATAGGTCGGTAAGTATTTTTCAAATGGATATGGGGGCCCAGGGGGCCCCCTTGGGCTGGACCGATTTTTTGGCTCGACCGACTTTTATGAAGTATTTTTTTTTTTATATTTGGTAGGTATGGGAATAAGTCGTAAAGTATTCGCCCCGAATAGCAGAATAACTATTAATAAATGGGCATGGGGGCTCAAGGGCCTCCTTTGGTTTATAACCCAAGAACGGCTGGACCGATCTTTAATTTGTTGGATTTGCCTCCGCTCCGAATAAAAAAAGTGAATTCAGCTAATAAGTTAACACAACATTTATTGATTCTGAGGCGATACAAAGTTCGCCGGGTCAGCTAGTTTTTTATATAATTGTATACCTGTTTTTTTATTATTTGGACTCCAAAAGGAATTCTATATGAAGTGGTAGTTTTATTTGACTGTATAAAATGTACAAAATAACCAACATTTGCAATTTTTAGATTAATTTTGACGAAGAATTCTGGAAAGAACAAATGTACCCGCATTTAAGGATTTTTTATTTTAATTGTTTTTTACCTGAGTTGTTAGATCCAAGGCAGAAGCGAGGAAAAACAATAAGAAACCCCCCAAGGAATGAGGAATTAACTTTTGAAATTATTAGACAATACTAAATACATAGTTATTATTATTGTTTTCAAAATGTTTTATATAATATAAAAATTTTTATATTATATACGACGATAAAATTGATGATTATCTATCGTTTCGAGTGACTTTAACGTCTCGGCTAACGCGTCCACGTTATTAAATAATAAATATATACCACATAAATAACTATTACCTTTTGCCACGACGTTTTACCATGACAATAATACAAAATTTATTTTATGCATGAAATTATCTAGCTGAATTGATTATTATTTACTTTACCTCTACGACAAAGTTAATTTTTGTAAACTCAATTTTGTTGCTCTACTTTCGGTGTCACGTTTTTGTTACGTTGACAGGTTGGCAGTTTTACTTGCAAAATTTCCGGGGAACAAAATTTCTTTCAAAAGTAAATTTGATCCGGTAGAACAATAGCCTCTCGTGTAATTACATAGGTACGATTAATTTTAAGCATTTGGCAGAACCCTTATTGGTCAGAAAATACAATGTTTCTAGAAAACTATATTTTGTTCGATTAAAAGTTAGGGCTAACTTTTTTCACTGTCAAACTTAATTCAATTCAATAAATCATTTGAAATTATGATTATTTTAAAATTATGTTCCATTCCTAACAGTGCACACCGCTTTGCGATTTTCAAACTTCCGTCTCTCAGTCGTTCAATGATATAAAAGCAAGCGCTACAAGCTATGTTGTCAGATCGTTTTAAGAGTACGAACAAGCTCAGCACTCCCACTATTTAGTCTCTCTCTTCGACGCACGCTTGTGGGATGCAACGCAAGCTGCATTCGTGTCTACACGTAGTACAGATGGACACACCGACAGCATTAGGGCATGTGGTTTCTACAGAGACGGAAGACGAATGTTTGTTTACATTTGAAAACTTGACCGACTAGAGAACGCTCTTAACGCGTGAACTTTTAATGCTCGATTTTACTCCCCATCAATTTGTCGTCCCGGGCTTTAAAAATCGATTCTTAAGGAGTAAACTCCAAAAATGCTATACTTTATTATAGATAAAGTAACTTACCCTAAAAGAAATTTCCAAATTCTCTCCACCCCATATATTCATACCAGCATCATATTCACCCAAGTCAGTAAAATATTTCCTGTTCATTGCAAAGAGCCCCCCAGCCATGGTTGGTGACTTAATTGGTTTAATAAAGTCTATCTTATTTGCCAAAGTGCCTAAACAGTACAAATGAGTACCAACTAGAGATAAGTGAAAAAGTTACCTTTGGGTAAATTCTCCCATTTGAAATGCAGACCCCAATTGAACCCTCCCCTTACCAATGGACTTGAAGAATACGCAAATGTGTCAGCATTAATTATATCAATAACAGGCATCACAACATTTGTATGGTTTGCTTTGATCCTTTCAAGCAGTGGCTCTATCCACCCCTTGTTTACTTCGACATGACTGTCCAAGAATACAATCACCTTAAAGAATATCATTAATTTAGGTGTTAAGTTAACAAGACATTGGACCTTACTTCACCTTCGCTTCTTCTGGCTCCAAAGAGTCTTGCCCTAATCAGACCTTCCCTCCTTTCAGTTTTGTATAATTTTACTTTATTATCAAAAGTGGTCTTGATGTAAGATTGTAGATCCTCATGTAGATTCCCTAAGTCACTATAGTCATCCACCAATAGAACTTCTTTGAGTAGAGATTCTGGAGTTCTATCTATGATAGAATGCACAGTTCTTAGTAAAGTGTGATAGTGCTCATTATAGAAACAAATTATAATTGAAGCTGTTGGCAAATCTGAGGAGTAAGTAATGTTTCTGCACCTAAAACCCACAATAATATAATTTCCAATAGTACACACGAATGAATTTTTACAATTGGTTTCTGGTATCTGGTATTTCTCGATGATAGCTAAGCTGATCACCTATCAGTACATTGTAAGCATGTCTCCTGTACCCTTCCTCTTTTTTCCTTTGATCCTCCACAGTTCTTACCAACCCCAATTCATCGAGTTCTGTAAAGATAAATTAGTGCATTATATACAATTTACTTAGTGCCTTACCACTATTATTAGATTTTTTATACACAGGTTGTAACGACTTTATTGTCTTATCACTGTTACTGAAGCCTTTCTTCTTGACCCTATAAAATCTAGATTCTTTCACATCCTGCGATATGAGATTATTGGAGGCAGACAAACTTTTGGAAGACGGTATTGCCATTATGGTGGTATTTGGTTCATTGTTAGTTAATGTGATATATAAATATAGTGAGATTACCCAGGTTACGGAAGCAAAACAGATTCCATATAAAAATGATTTGTTGAGGCTGACCATTATTATAATTTCTTGGGGATTAAATTAGAGTAGTTATAGTATAAAATTTAAAACTCATTAGAAAATTGTTTAGAAACTATATAGAAACTTTGTTCATCTTAAATTTCGAGGCTGACAGACACTGACAGCTTCGAATCTAACCTCACTTTTGTGTTTGTGTTTAAAATATTTGGGTGCAGGTTTGCCAATATTGCCACCACTCTGTCTCTAGTTGTTGGAGGACTTTAAATCGATTTTCAAAAATTAGTACAAAATACTATTCATTTTGTGAAGTACATAATGAAGAAAGTAGTATATAACTAGATATATAGGCTTTTCCGCTTATGTATTTAATTCGACAGCTGTCAAATCTAGCCTAAAAATTTTGCTCATTTTGCATGAACCAACGATGTCTTATCGGGTAAGATATCGTTGGCATGAACGAATACAAAAAGGTTTTGTTCAATACTCGTGCGCTGTCACTTTTCAGGGCCTCGAGGTCATTTGCAACACTCGGCCAACGCCTCGTGCTTCAAAAATTTCCCACGCGCCTGAAAAGTGACAGCACACGAGTATTGAACTAAATTTTTTTTGTATACGTTCACGAAAAATGAGAAATGTCAAATTAAATACATGAACGGAAAAGCTTATATATTTAGTTATGTACTTATATTATATATTTTACAAAACGAATACAAAAAAATATTTTTAACTGTAGAAAAGGACAAAAAATAAAAAGCATTATTTTGTATAATTTATTATACATATAATTTATTAATATTTATATATTTTTTTTTGCAGCCGAATAATTTATTGTTTTCCAAATCTGACATCTTTTCAATCTTTTTTTACTTTATACGTGACTATTTACTGGTATGACTGTATATTTTATTAAAGTTATATAAATATTTTATTAATCTTACATTGCCCCATCTGACTTCATTGAAATACGTCAAATCAAACGTAAAAACCATTGCTGTTGGATCAATCATCACTGCACTCTGACCTAAAATAATCAAGGGAATTCTACAAAAATTTCTATTTATCTTTCAAGATTAAATAGTCACCTGTTGTTATAATTTCTATGGTCTGTAGACTACATGGTAATAACAATGAAGAAAGGGACAAGAATCATAATAATTAGTAAGATCAGACAACACAAATAGAACATACTGTAGCGTTAACGGGTTCACAAACTATTTATTTAAACAAAATATTTACAGTTTATATATTTTTCAACAACACTTTTCAGTTATAACGGCAGGGTTATTTATTTAAAAAATTCGCAGAAATCGCACAGATTGTGTCTAAATTCTGACTAACGCAGACGGTGGTTTCGGGTCGTATTTGTAGGGAAGCAGCTTCTCGAACCTTCGCTCGTAGGATTACCTACTCCAGAACGATCTCGGTCGTATGAGTTGGCAATGAAATAATTCTGTAGGAATGTAACATTGCCCTCTCCTTAACGTTCCGTTTCTGCATCCAGATGTGCCATAAAAGTAGTAGTCGACAGTGTTCCACTTCGTTAACCTTTTTGGGTTGTAGCAATACACTACTATTTCACCTCCCGTGAAAGGGAAGACCACCTCCAACTACTTCTGACTATCCTCCAATCCAAGCAACCGAAACCACAGGGGATCTGCGGGATTGCTAATTTCTTGACACCCTGGAAGAGGATGGTTCTCTTAATATACATAAGATATTTGGTAGGTAGCCTTCTTGATTCCTACCGACATAATAGCCCCCAACTTGTGGGTTTTGCTTTCGAAGCTCATGCCAAGTACACACCAAATCAACAGATACACTCTTTCACACATCGGCAACTGTCGCAGCTTCAACCCACTAGTCCATGGCTACAGCGATGTACCTACTTATTTCCGTTATCTGTCTGGGGAAACGGATCAGCACAGTTTATACGCATATTATATTGGCGCATAGGAGCCTTACGAGGTTTTTGTGGACCGTTACATGTGGCACACTTCTTGCTCCACTCCTTAACATCCCCTTGCAGTTAATCCAGTAAAACCTTTTCCGCAGCTTCCCAAGATTCTTCGACGTACCCAAGTGTCTGACGCTCAAGTTTTTCCAGCACACGCTTCAAGACTCTTAAACGATAGTTGAGTCCCACGTTGGATTATAGTTTTCATTCTTCCATTTGAGCACCAATAGCAAATCAGGATCGTTCTCTTGGTCTTCCCGAATCTTTTCAGAGCCCAAACGTTCAATAACTCTCGTCCTTCGAACAGCGAGTCTGCAGTTTTCTAGACACGGTTTTGGTGATAGCGCATGGGAGTCAAACTTTCGCAATTTTCTTCAGTAGAAGTATTTGTAGAAGTGCTCCACGGACTTCACAACTGCCAATAGTTCTCGTCTAGTAACGCCATAATTTTGTTCTGGCTTGGACAAGGTTTTGCTGAAGTAATCAATGACACACTCTCACTCCTCCAGTATTAACACAACGTTGCTGGCATCTGTGTCTAACACAAACTCTCCTTGTGGCAACGGATAAAAGTTTCTTTGCAAACTTTGTCCCATTGGAACCTTTCTTCGCCCTCAGTAAGGCTAGTCGACGGTTTAGCAATATTGGCGAATCGTGGCACATACCGTCGATAAGTGCGCAAGTCGTGTTGGTTTGTAGACGTTGGTCATTCCTTCACAGTCTTGATCTTCTGCGCGTCGACGGCTATACCCTGACCTGAAACTACATGCCCTATATATTGCATTTCTTTCTTTCGAAGACGTTGAAACAATGCTGGCCTTTTTCGTCATGTTGTGTAGTTGACGATAGTCAACACAGAATCTAGTTAATTACTTGAACAACCGGCGAGACCCAGCATGGACTATTCGACGGTTCAGTAACTCCTTCTTCATTCATTTCCTAAATGATGTTGTCCGCCTTTTCCTTCTTGGCAAGAGGTAATCTTCTAGCAGGCTTTCGGACCAGTAGCGCATCCCGGTATCGAAAATGTCTTGATAACGGCTTACGATTACTTTAAGCCGCTTCCACTGGTTGTCTCCCAGTTCCCTCGACGATGTCTGGCTGATGATGGATGATAGGAGAACAATACGTGAATATAGTACTTTTCTTCTGTGACAGATCGTACAGAAGTTTACATTCATCACTCTTATTGGTACTACACCAAACGTACGCAAGAAAATTTTGCTCAGTACCAATCTTGGCCCAATCTCATTGACATTACATCTAGATTGATCATCCACCTGAACTTCCAGAACCATTTCACTTCGTTCTGATATTGACGTGTTTTCAGCCATAACCATACGAACGGCTTCCTCATTAGTTCAGTGTAATAAGACCTCTTCTTATTTATTTTCCGTCCGAAATCAAATCCGCAGCCCAAAATGTCCATTCCTATATTACCTCATCCTGGATATTCGCTATCAGCACCTAAAAAAATACAGAAAGCCATCCACGAATACATTTGATGTTTTAAATCGCCTTTATTTGTTTCAAACTCCAAAGCGCAAGCTAAAACATCAACCAATTTTGCCGGGCGAGCTGATATCAATGATTGTCTTCTGTTGTCAACCAGTTGTCGCCTATTTTAAGCTGTCGTAAATTGTTCTAGAAGCTTCTCTTCGATCTAATGAATTTTCTCTTCCACTTTTCCAGTGTTCAAGAAGTTTGTGTTCGAGATTGGTAGAATTTTCAAGAAGCTGTCCTTGTTTTAAAAGTATCTGATGAACGGAACAGTTACAATAAAGTTTTGATGAAAAATATTGATGGATTGTCTTGTCTTTGTACAGATCTCAGTCATAACGGCCCGGTTATTTCGTATTTGCTTCTGGATCGTTATCTCGTAGAATTACTCCAGAACGATCTTGGTCGTATGAGTTGGCAATGAAATCATCACGTTTTTTTGTACACAGAACCAAAAATTGTTTCAGACAAAAAAGTTATTCAATGTTAAAGGTGTAAAAAATCAGAGACCAGAAAACCATTTTAGCGACATTTTAAACTGAAGAATCTGGGAGATTGAGAAACCTTAAATTGCTCCGTCCCTCATGTTCTCATGCCTCTCATCGTCCTCAGTCGCTTAAGTTTTTCGGTTTCTCTAGCTTCCCAAATCCTCGGGTCTCTCAGTTACTTTTCTCGATGTTTCAGATTTGTAAGTTCTTCTAAATCATCGGTGCCTATTTATCCTCAGAAGTCAGTACAATAGTGGAGGAAGACATTGTGACGAAAATAAAATTAAAAGAAAAACATCATAGAAAACAGGAAATTATGGGAATAAATGAGCAATAAATTACAATAAGAAATAGGGATCGATCTAGAGAGCAAAAACTCTACGGGATACTAGTATCTGGTAAATGACGGTTTATTGACCAAATAAAAACGATGAAAACATGGTTGAAGAACTTGCATGTTTAACGTCTTTTTCTTAAGTTTTTAGTTACAGGAACTTAGCTGTGTTTATTTGATAGTTAATTGTCATACTAATATCCAATAATGCCACCAGTTAATAGAAGGTAGCCGAATTGTCAAGATGGGGCCGGTTTTTCGTTCCGCGAAATTGTTAGACGTTTAGAAAGAAATACTGCAACTATCATCAAACTTCTTGCTGTTAGAGATCGATATAGAACTTTCAAGTCAAGAGGAAAAACTTTTCTAGCAAAAATTGACAACAAGATCAACAAATGCGTTCAGTACATCGTGGCATTCGTATCAGATCAAGATTGATACTGCCTCTTATTGCTCAACATTGCGCTAGAAGACCAGAATGGTGCAATGAACGAGAAAACTGGGATGAGGAATGGAACAATCATCTTTACAGACGAGTCTCGGTTTTGTTTATGGGTCCACGACGGTCGTAGAAGAGTAAGAAAGACGTCGACGTGGAGAACGCCGATTTTTAACATTTGCTCTATAATGGAGTATTTCTCTCACAAGTGATATAATGATAAAAAGGGGTCAATTACTATGGTTACACAATGGTAAGACACGACTTATTTTTTGAAACGTCATTTTGACACTCATTAATTTTTTGATTTTGAACTTTTACAAGAAATTACACGTCGGGCATAAAACGTCGTATCTTACACGTGACCGAAATGACATTGTAAGCTCGTGAGATGTGTATCACTCGTGTTATCGCACTCGTGATTCAAAGATCTCACTCGCTGACAATGACGCATTTCTGTCACTTGTAATATAATCTACTATTATTATCACTTGGGATGCGCTGTAATAATTATTTATTTTTTCTTCAAGCGAAACAAAATATTTATATTTTGGTATTTAACGCACTATTTAGAACGACATCATTGTGTTACTAGTACAATAATGAACTTCATTATTTTACTAGTAAAATAATATGACAGAAATAATCACTGCCAACATAGAAAATTGTACTACCAAAAGTTCAAGTTATAAAGCATTCCGATTGAGTTATAAACATCAAGGTACGCCCCCATGCCCCAAAGGCCCCCCTTAAGGCCTACGCCCATTGCCTCCAGGGGAGCCCCGGCCATTTGTCTTAAGGGCCCCCCGCGGCCCCCTGTCTCAAGGGCCCCCCTCGGCCCTCCTGTATCATGGGGCCCTTCGCCCCCCGGTCTCAAAAGGGCCCCCTTTGGAGGCCTCCTTGTTTTAGTTACCGTAACATTTGTATCAGAAAATAATGAAATAAACTCGATTCCTCCCATGGCAAGTTTCACTTTCAGTCGTGTGCCTTATAATTTTTTTTTATAAATTGAGGGTATAGAGCGAGAACCCGATGCAAGTGCAAGCTAGATAGTTTCCCAATAAATCAGTTTAAAGTTGAGGGTTTTCGCTCTATACCCTCGAAATGTTTCTTCGAAAGTTTTTGTTAAAACTGCTTAAAGAAAAAATTGTATATATTGTGACGTTCTGGAAGAATCGCGGCGGGATGATTCCATCGTAGACTTGACGGTCGAGGAGGATCGCGACCGCAATTCTAGAAAGCCGCTTCCCACTTTAAATACGATGCGACAGCGGCCGTCCAACTAGTCAGTCGAGTCGAGTCGATGTCAAAGTCTGAGTAAAATACTGAGCGACATAATCCGTGTGACTGTTAAAATAAATAATTGTGCCGTTATAACTGTGATCTGTAAATAGTCTAGTGTACATAGTTCGTTCAAATAAATGGTTTTGTGAACCCGTAAACGCTACAATATCACTCGGAGAAGAAAGCTTTTTTGAATTTCGTACACTTTACATTGCCTCGGCTGTATAATCTTTGCTCAATTCAAAAATCAATGCTTTCTTCTCCTAGTAATAATGTACTCCTAATATACTATTAGTTTTACATCAAATAAATTGAAATAATACTTTAAAATATCTATTTTTATATAGAAAAATAATTTGCTTGTTATTCCTAATCTCGGACTAAAAAGAAATCCAGCTTATAAGAATTGAAAACAGACAGAAGGAACATTAAAGAACTAACGAGCACCATTTTTAACAATCAATTAAAAGACTAGGTATACAAAATACATTTTTTATTAAAATATTAACACTAACTAAACTAATCGAATAAAGTTAGGTACATGGTATATTGTATGTAGCTATTATTACAACTAGGGGAATATGAATAGTATATTTCCCGAGGTTGGCTATAGTTACATCCCGAGGGTGAAACCCGAGGGATCTATAGACAAGCAAGGGAAATGTATTCATATTCCCCGTGTTATAATATATAGTTCTTTTCTGATTGAAACAATATTGTTGTGAAAATTTTCGCGTTCTGTTATAAATAAAATAAGTGAAATGTCAATTTACGTGCTAACACAAACGGCGAAAGCCCGTGAATGTTTGGTTCCGGCGAAATCTAAAGCTGCTTACACTAAAGTGAGTGTATGAAGAATTTCAAGAGTGGAGAAGAGAAAATTTGGTGAACGGTGTCGGCGAAAATATTTTCCTAGCGTTTTTTTGTTATTTTTGACGTATATTATATCGGGTGTGTCCCAACTAAAATTTGTACCCCCCAACAATTCCAATTTCGAAAGACTCAGAAGAAAACGCTCGAACAGGTCAATTTTGTTATCAAGCGGGACCTAAGTGTACCAAACTTTCTAGTCTTATATCTCACCATTTGAGCCAGGGGAGCCACCCTCTTAAAAAAATTAAATGGCATGGGGGTCATGTGATACATCATTTTAAAGGTTATTAAATTCTTTATTCAGATCTACTTTTATCGATTTGTTTCTACAAAAAAAGCAAGAGTATTTTATGTAGATTTGGAAAATAACAAATTCTTATGCTCTTTTTTGTAGAAACGAATAGATAATAGTAGGTTTGAATTAGAGAACTGAATAAGCTTAAAATGATGTATCACACGATCCCCCATGGTACTTAAATTTTTTAAGGAGGTGGCTGCCCTGGCTAAAGGGGTGAGATCTAAGACATGAAAGTTTGGTACAATTTGGTTCCCCTTGATAACAAAATTGACCTGTTCGAGCGTTTTTTCTGAGTCTTTCGAAATTGGAATTGTTGGGGGGTACAAATTATAGTTGGGACACCCTGTATTATATATTCTATCCGTAGTCGCAGAAATATTCAACAAACACGTTGTGGCCAAAATTATCGATGCTAAGGATGTTAAAATGTTCGATGAAGAAGGATTTGTGAAGAATAAAAATAAAGGATACGTTCCTAAAAATTCAGAGGTGTGTCCCGAGAACAGCTCAAAAAATTCTTGCGACAAGCTCCTAATGAAATTTTTTTGATGTATAAGGTACAAATTGATTGTGATTCTCCTCTGTTAGAATAGATTGTTACATCCGTAATTTTAAAGGTCGCTTTAATTATGGAAATCTTTGGCTCCTGCGGAACGATCAAATTGGTGAATATGTTTCAAAGACGAAGAATGATGTAAATAGGAAATTTACAATTATTGATGAAAAAGATCTGGGTGCTGCTCGTTTGGTGAGAGAATATTCGGCGTTGCGTCCGCAAGGTGTTCTTGTAGGTTCTTCCTCGGGTTCTTCGTGGCTTATCGAAATAAGAAGTGTACTCTTCAACCGGTCGGCAAAAATACCTTCGGAAAAATTCCGAGTAAGGTTGCTGAATAATTGGGTTTGGATAATCCGAAGGCGTATACAGGAGATTGTGGAAGACGAACATCCGCGAATTTGGTGGCCGATGCGGGAGTCTCAATCACTACACTGAAGAAAGGTGGTTGGAAAAGTTTGTCTGTTGCAGAAGGCTATCTGGCTGGCAGTATGTTGCAGAAAAATGAGGTAGCAAAGATGATAGCTGGTGTGGAGGGAGAGCCATGTGCAGCATCTGTTACGGTTCCCGGTGTGTCGATGATGGCATCGTATGTAGCACAGTCATCACAATTCTTTGGTGACAGTTTTTGGAAAATCGTTCAAGACTACAACTGAACTGAATGCTTTTAGTGAGAAAACGGCAGTCTCATCGACGAATTGCGAACAAGATTCTTCATCGTTTGTATCTGGTTGTAATCGCTTTAGCGGAAGGTTTGAGAATTGCAATTTTGGTTCTGAAAAGTAGTGTTACAAATGTAAAGACTTTGTTAGTTTATTTGTTGCTTTAATTAAAAAATACAACATTTCGTGTTATTTTTGTTGCTTCAATTAAAAAATATAACGTTTTTATAGTGAAATATGACGTTTCATATTTCCCTTGGGACAATACGAGCGTTTCATATTTCCCTTGGGAAATATTAGTGTGTTATGACATATCGTAACCAAGGCAGTACTATTCAATATTGTTTCAATCAGAAAAAAAATTTACATCTTTATTTATAAAATTCTGGGGTGGGTGTGTTCGTAATTCTTTCTCTTCCGTCATCCGGAAAATTGGAAAATTCCGGGAAAAAATGCTTTGCGGGCAACTTTTCCAATCTTTCTTTCCGTAAAAACCTTACCTGGACCGCTACGAATATTAAAAAAAATCCAAATTGGTCCAGCCGTTCTCAAGTGATGCAGACACCAACGAATCTATACATTTAATAAAACTGAAATGCTGTTATAAAAAATAAAAATTGGAGAATTAACTCACGATTCGAACGATGGATATGTGTAGTTCTTTTTTTATTTTGTTCGTTATGGTACTACAAAAATCTTCAGAAAAATAAAATTGGAGACAATGACAAACGAAAGTCGGAAAATTCAAACAAAGTGAAAAAATCAAAATATGTATTTGTATACACTCTCGATAATAACTGACCATAGGAACAACATATTTGGTTGATTCTTTTTTGTTTTGATCGTTATGCTTCAAAGAATGGAAATAATTTAATTAATTTTTTTCAATTAAAAAACAAGATCGGGAAGATCTGGAGAAAAATCTAGAAAAGCGCATTCCAGCCCAACTTATAGCGACGACCAAGGGACCGGAAATTTTGAGTCGTTATGGCCGGACGTCATTGTAAGCAACCTGCATATTTGCATAAACACATCACTTGAGAACGGCTAGACCGATTTGGCAATTTTTTTTAATATTCGGAATAGTCCAGATATGGTATTTACGGCAATTAAAATTGGAAAAGCTGCCCGAAAAATTGGAAAGTTTGGGAAACACAAAGTGCTTTTTCTATGGGATTTTTGTGTGTACTCAAAACCATAAGTCAGGATTCGAACGATGGATATGTGTATTTCTTTTTTTTGTTTCGTTCGTTATGGTCCTGGAAAAGTTTTCAGGAAAATAAAATTACAAAGGAAGTCGAAAAATTCTTAGAAAGTGCGAAAAACAAGTTTTTTTATGCACTCTCGATCATAACTGATGATAGGAACGACATAATTATTTGGTTGATTCTGTTTTTCGCTATATGCTCCCGGGATAGAAATAACACGATTGAATGTTTTCACTTTAAACGATCTGGAAAACGCATTCCAGCATTAAATTAAAATTAAATTACATTTGTTTTTACTTTTGTGTTGTTTCGCAATCTGTCCAAAACGTATTTATTAAAATTTGGACAGGGCAGCGGGTCAGCTAGTGGATTATAAAATTTTACAATGAAATACAACAATGAACACATAATGTACTCTTTAAATAAATAATTTATGAAATTTTAGTTTATATCTCTTCTTCTAAAACTAGACGGAATTCTAATTTTACGGATAAAAAAGTGCCAGGTTTGTTGCTTTTTTCTGGTAATAATTAAGAAAAATTTTAATTCAGAGCTAAAACTTTGTCGAATGAACATGACTACAGTAGCGTGTTTATTTCCACAAAATGGAAACTATAAATTGTCTTTCTGGCAATATAATAATATGTCACGATGAAGCCGTCAGAGCGATAGCAGACCTGGCGAAGGTCATAGAGGAGTGATTTCTGAAATTGTCTTCGTTTGACAAGATGTTTCGGTATGAACTTCCGAATGCCCATGACATAATTTAAATTTCTGTACAATTAGAAATTAAACCACAACGGGGAGAGTAATGGGAAAACTTATCCCAAAATTTAATTTAATTTAATTCAAAGTATGCCTCGACGTTTGCAAACCACTAGAGAAACACGGGAAGAATGTGCAAGATATTAGGTATGTCTTATTTATTATTACACAAACTAATTGTGTAATTTGTAACTTTAAAATTAAATATATTGTATCTTTAAACCTGAATTATATTTTTTTCTTAATAACCATATCCCTAACCTTTTTCGATGAGTTTATTTAACCAAAACATGTCGTTAGATAATTACTGAACAACATGATTAATTAAGTTTGTGTATAACATTGATATGATAGAAACAAAGATAATCAGACAAGCAATAACAGATCTGCTTATTTTATTTGGACGTGTTCAAATAACATCTCACGCTACAGTTGATAAAAACCCATGATTTTGTCATTAATTTTCACCTTGGAAATATATAACACAAAATTAACTAACTCATGTAAGACACGAAGAAGGCAGCAGTAAACAAAACGCAATTCAAAAATTTCCACTACATGTGTGAATAAAAATGCCTATTTATATATGACCTACAAGCAAATGGGTTATTTTGACTATCAGAAATGCTTCTTTTTTCACAAATATCTGAATTTATGATCGCAACAGCCACACTTCCGCAAAATGGCGAACGATTAGATAAACGTCCAGAATTAAATTAGTCCAAGGGTGTGATGAGCAATTTATTGAGAAATTTTTATAAACACAGAAAATTTTTACAAAATTATTTCCAATGCCCATCACCATAACGTTGAACGGAAAATTATATTATCACATGACGTTTATAAATAGGAACCTCAGAGTGGAGCTCTTGTTTTTAATGCACCAACAAAATTAGAAGCTTGGTTTCAGATGGAAAGTGTAATTTCAGTTTGGAGTGTGACTGTGGGTGCAGTGATGTGTGTTCTGAACTTGTGAATGTACATACTCCTCAATCAATTTCAGGAAAATTTCAGGCAGCAGTCCTGCTGGCGTCGCGTTAGTTGCGTGACCTAGAAAGTGAGGCGCCACCATCCGCACTGAATCCTGAATATTTGCTGAACAGTTGACTTTCAGCAGCGGTCGCTGAAAAATAACAATTTTCAAGTGCAAGTACCCGGTGTGTCCTCTTCATGTCTACGTGTATTGATTTTTCCCGTTTTCCCCTAGTGACCGCATTTCCTGCTAACTTAAGTTTTACGTAATGTTCGGTGAAACCCTGCGAAATTTTCAGCAAAGCGGAATTCGGAAATTTATAGCGGCATAAATGGTGACTTGATGAACACTTTCAATCTGCACAAAGACACTTAATCAATTTTGGAAAACCAGATGTAGTCATCCGGGAAAGCTTAGTTTCGGTCAAGTTCTAACAAATTCCGCAAATAAAATTGTTTGTTTTATCTCACTCGGTTCAGTTTACACTAATCCGTGTATATTCACTCTGTGCACCGAATCGATAAGTTGTATTCTTTCTCGCTCCTAATCGGATAAATAGTTCCAAATTACGGTGTAATTTCAGTGCCGCAAGCGCATTTTGTGTTTTCGAAATGCCTAGTTCTGCAGTGCTTCCAATAAATGTTAGTTTCCATGTGAAGTTCTCTTTGTGATTATGACTTAAAGACTGCCAAAACGTCGTCACACAAGACTTCGTGGCGTCGCCAGCCACGACAAGGTACTTTTTACACTTTTTAGATAAAATATTTTTGTCTGAACCCTACACGTGTCGGCGGTATTTTTAACTCGGCTACAAGTGCGTTTTTTATAGCAATTTCGTGTAAATCGTAAATCAATATCCTGTTATATTCAATTAGCAAGCAAGGTAACGCAAAACTTGGTTATTAATTCAGTTTATTTCTGAGGTAATGAGATTTCCCCGGAAAGGTGCAATTGCGGAGGTCGGTCGATGCCGGTGTTTTAAAGGTCAAGAAAAGAAAGTAAAGAGGAATATTCTTACCGCAAATGTAAACGAAATAGTAATAACTTGCAATAGCAGCAACTAGTATTGTGATTATGTCAATAGTGAGTATTCTAATTTATTAAATACACGAAATATTTACTGTGACCAATTTGTGAGGAATAGTATTTGACTTTTTGATTCAAACCGATTGGAGCCACAATGTTGAAGATCTAACTTTCTAAATAAATGTATTGTTTTTATCGTTTGTCATTTCTCGTCGTTAACATTTTTTTTTAATTTCTTTTTTCCTATTTCTTACAGCTTGAATTTTCTAATATTCAAAACTTGAACAACAATACATAGATTAAGATGAAATGATTTGAGCATTGTTATGTTGTAAACACTTATCTAAAGTATTTATTATACATATAAAAATATAATTTTATCGTTAGGTAGGTACTTTGGCATTGCGCAATGTTGTCAAAAAAATTACAAAACTCTAACTTCACATTAAATAAAATAAAATTTCTTTGCTATTTAAATGTGCTAAAACAATAAAATTGTATACAAGGCGATTCAGTTTGATAGTTGCTTCCTTCAATTTTTTTTTTTAATATTAATTTGAAACTTATAGGCCAATTAATTTTGTGTAATTACATCTTTTAGTAGCTTAATGCCTAAATAGACGTTCCGTCGTTGTGGTAGAGAAGGGGGCTCTCGTGGAGATGTCGAGAGGCTGCAGGGCGTTGGGGTTGTTGAAAATAAAATTCGGGTCGGGCTTTAACTGTCTACCTATAATTTATTTTGAAAAAACCCAGGGTCGATTGCAGGTAGTCATTACTGTTCCTTTTACAATTTAAACAACCTAAACAAATAAAACTACAGGGTTGAGAGGCGTATTGGCGCCAGACTGGCTACGCGACCAGTACTGATGTACACACACAAATGATTCCTGTTCTAAACTAAAACTACACATTTGCGCGGAAAGCAATCATGCGACAGGTAACACAAGTTTAATGGCTAAATTATTACTCTAGAAATGAGATTATTTTCGGTGGTTCGTAGTCCACCTAAAATTGCAGATTCTCATGTTGTTATTTTGACATTCCTTTTTGAATAGTTTCCAAAAGTGCATAGCATGTGTTTTAGCCTTTGCTTTCATTCATGCATCTTTACCTCTACAATTATTTAGTTTTTGTAACGCTGTAATTTATCTATTTTGTAGATATTTTTTAAATTACTCGTTTTTGCTTTGAATTTCTTTATCAAAAACTGCCTCTTACATTCATTTTTCACATCATACCATTTTTTATTTCGAAATTTGCCTTTTTTCAGCGTGCGATTTTGGATTTTTCACCTTTTGCTCTTATTTCTCTTTTGTACTCATATTTTGCTTCATCCCCTAGCCGAAAGGAAGAGCGGATTTTATGGCTGATCAGTGAAAACAAAAGTTTCAGCTAGGGGATGCAGAAAAACAGTATACAACACGCGGCCAGAAAGTTGGATGCCCTGGCGTACGTGATATATGTCAGTAAATTCAACTTTCTGGGCTTGGGTCGTTTTCTTTCTATATTCTTCCTTTTCTTTTCTTGTCTAACTTCATTTCCATCACTTCTTATTTTTTCGGCTTTCTTTTGTCATCTTGTCATTCTCCATTTTTTATGTCCTCTTGTTTAAACCTATTTTTTTCCTTCTCTGATTTTCCTCCATTTTTCATTTATTCCACCCGAATCCACTTTACTTCCTCTATTCGTACGTTTAGATTGCCAAATTCGTAGATTCTGAAGTTCTTAGGTTTGCGGGTTCTCTAATTTTGAACTTGTTAGTTTTTAGTTTCTCAAGGTCTCAGGGTGTTAAGTCTTCAAACTCATAGCTCATTCAGGCTCAGATTTTTAGGTTCTCAAGCGCACAGATTCCCAGATTCTTAGGTTCTCAAGCTCATAGATAATCAAGTTCTTACATTCTCAAACTTCTCAGCTTCTTAGGTCCTAAAATTAAATTCGTAGATTCTCTAGTATTGGAACCTTGAGAACCTTAGAATTTCAAAAACTGAATTTGAGGATTGAGTATCCAGAAAATCTATGAGCTTGAGACTAAGAATATATAAGTTTGAGAATTTATGAACTTGAGAACCCAAAAATCTGAAACTCTACGAGCTAGCTTGAAAACTTAATACATTGAGAACCTGGGAAACCAAAAACTGGCAAATCTAACAAATTGGGAATCTATGAATTGAAAAATCTAAAAACGTACCAATTTGAGAACCTAAGAATATATAAGCTTGAGAATTTAAGAACCTGAGCATCTAAAGAGGTTGAACCTAGTAACCTGGAAGTTTTGGAACCTAAGAATTATTAGAAAAACCGTGAGTTTGTGAATTTAAGATCCTGAAGAATCTATGAGCTTGAGAACCTACAAAACAGAATATACTAGTTTGAGGATCCAAAACCATAAAAATCTTAATACCAGTTTGAAAATCTACGAGCTTTGAATAGGAATATGAATATAAGAATCTATGAGTTTGATAACCCAAAAACGTGAAATTCTATGAGCTATGATCTTCAAAACTGAGGACCCTGAAAACCTAAAAACTTGTAAATCTAATCACTTGAGTATTTAATAATAATAAATATTGGGCAATCTAAAAACGTACAAATAATTTGAGAACCTGAGAATATTATGAGCTTGAGAAATTTTTAGAATCAGAATCTATGAGGTTAAGAATCTAAGAACCCGAGAATCTAAAAACTTGATAATCTCAGAATTGGGCTATCTAAAAATACGAATTACATAAGGAAGTTAAAGTAAAGTAGATTTTGGTGGAAAATATCCAAAATGGAAAATGGAGAAAGATACAAAATATAAGAAACGATTCAAAAGGAATTCAACAAGCAAGAAAAGAAGAGAAAGAATATAGAAAATGAAATCAGAAAACAAAATAATATAAAAAATTTAAAAGATTTTTGGTTCATAGATTTTCAGGTTTTTAGATACTCAAACTAGTATATTCTGTTTTATATATTCTCAAGCTCATAGATTTTTCAGGATCTTAAATTCTGAAACACAGATTTTCCAATAATTCTTAGGTTTCAAGCTTCCAGGTTACTAGGTTCAATCTCTTTAGATGCTCAGGTTCTCCTCAAGCTTATATATTCTCAGGTTCTCAAATTGGTACGTTTTTAGATTGTCCAATTCATTCTCAATTTGTTAGATTTGCCAGTCTTTGGTTTCCCAGGTTCTCAATGTATTAAGTTTTCAAGCTCATAGCTCGTAGAGCCTCAGATTTTTGGGCTCTCAAGTTCATAGATTCTCAGGTTCTTGGATTCTCAAACGTATATATTCTTAGTTTCATGGGTTCGCAGGCTCATAGATTTTCTGGATCTTCAATTCCCAAGTTCATTTATATTCTCAGGTATTCAAATTCGTACGTTTTAAATTGCCCAATTCTTAAATTCTCAATTGGTTGTATTTGGTATCCCAGGTTCTCAAGTTCATAGATTCTCAAACTAATATATTCTCGGTTTTATGGGTTCTCAAGCTCATAGATTCTCAGGATCTTAAATTCTCAAACTGTTTTCCAAATTCTTAGGTTCCTTAACTTCCATTATTAGGTTATTAGGTTCAACCTCATTTGATCCTCAGGTTCTTAAATTCTCAAGCTCATATTTTATATTCTCAGGTTCTCAAATTCGTACGTTTTAAGATTTCCCAATTCTTAGACTCTGAAATAATTAGATGTGCAAATTTCTAGGTTCTCAGGTTAAATTCTTAAACTCACAGTTTTTCAAATTCTTAGGTTTTCAAGCTTCAGGTTCTTAGGTTCAACCTTCTTTGATTCTCAAGTTCTTAAATTCTCAAGCTCATACATATTATATTGTCAGGTTCTCAAATTCGTACGTTTTTAGATTGCCGAATTATTATTAGATTCTGAAGTTTTTAGGTTCTCAGGTTTTCAGCGTCTTAAGTTTTCAAGATCATAGCCCATAAGAACTTCACGTTTTTGGGTTATCAAGCGCATAGATTCTCAAGTTTTTAGGTTCTCAAACTTATATAAAATTACAATGCTTTGTCGGATCACATGAAAAATCTTATTCTTTATAGTTTTAAAAGGAAATTGTATTTGCATATATTACATGCTCAAGTATAAATTATTATAACTTTTATTTTTGGTAGGAAGTACAATTTTATTTATGTAGGAGTAATATTTACGGTTATAAAAATTTCATTGAACTTTGTTTTCTCTGTATATTAAAACTCAGTTCTATTGTATTATAAATTCTGTGGAGTAGCTCAGGCTAGACTTCGCCGGTTCAACTTTTTTTTTCCCAATAAAGGTATATTATTATATATTCTCAGTTTCATAGGTTCTCAAACTTGCTGCATAGTTCTGATGCCATTGTGTCATTCTCCACATTATTATGATCTTCTCTTGATGTAAACTTAATTTTTTTCCTCATCGGATCAAACAACAAAATATGGTCTAAACTCCCAAAAAGTAGGTACATATTAAATGTAGATTGTTGGAACAAATAGTAGTCTTAGCGCTACATATTAAGTACTGACAAATCATTGCTAAATTTAAATTTGACCATTTGTTTGAAATTGATGTTTTCCCATAAAATTTCAATAAAACCAAAGTCTGATTTCTGGCACTAACTGTGCAATTTAATTCTATTTCGGAAACAGTAGTGCGTTTTGAAAATTCTTCAGCATTATTTTTACACTGCTTACTTATCCATTTATGCAGTGGAAAGATATCAGCAAACACAGTTAAAAAACAATTTTTCGCGCGATAACCTATCCTCACTCTGACAGTTTAACCGGTCATCTCATTACCGATTATTTTTGGAAACATTTCATTACAAAACATAATTGAGTAACACACATTCTCGGCCATTTTCCAAAAATGTCTTATCCTAGCATCCTAGATAAAGCTGTTTACACTATAACGTCTAATTTTAAGCAATACGGACTGCCGTAAATTAAGACATGACTAACATTTATACAAAAATTAGCACGACTTTTAAAATTTGCACATTAGCCTTTGTCACTTGTCCAAACTGAATTAACTCCAGGTGTGCCCGCAAACAGTATTATTAATAGATGAGTGCGGGTGCCAAAAGGTTCATTAATATTTTAATCATATGACATTTTGAAATTTTTCTCAGGAAAAGGAAGCTCGACCCCAGGACGTCGCTTCAATGTGACGGTGGTGACTGGGGCCCCTCCTGTGGAGGGGTCTGCGGCGTCCGTGTCTCCCGTACCAAGGCATCGAGGGCAACCCTTTGCCAGTATTCCTGAAGATCATGCCCTGGATGACACCACTTCGCCGAATCAGACGTTGTTGCCTCAACCTCTTGGTTCTGGAAGCAGGTGTGCTTCTCCTGCACCTTCCTGGGATTTCAGTTTAGAGGATAGTGATTCGGTGAGTTTTATTTAGACTATTAAACACTACAAAATAAATATCTCCACCACAACTGATGGGTTTTAGGTGCGGTTGACTGCTAGTGATATTTTAACCAATTATTATCTTTGATATTTTTATTACGATTGGGTTAGGACTAATTTGATTAATAATTATGTTTAATGTGTCTGCTTTCATAAATGCCATAACATTCGGTTTAGGACATGATTGCGATACCTCTTATCAAGAACCAACGTGATTTTGGATGCACAAAATGCAATGAAAACGTGACATCTAGATTTGAAATAGTGATAATGGTCCTTACCAGATATACAGGGTGTATCAGAAATAACTGGCGCATTATTAAGAGTTCAATTAAATTTTACATAAACAACTCACCGGGCAATATATAAATTACTTATTATTGTACATTTACCATCGTCTGCGTAGATTCTGACGGTTTTTGAATATCCAAGACAATGGCTAATTTGTACACTTAAGTCTCAAAAATAAAAGTGGCATGGAAATATTAATGATTCAGTCTTCACATATACAAGTAAATTAACTTATCACTACCTACTATGACTACATACCATATTATAAGTAAACAAATTTGTTTATCGTAGTAGGTATTATATAAATATTGTATACCCGATATTTTAAGGAAGTAATTGATGTCAAAGGCACTTTTATCAACATAAAATCTGAAGTTACTCTTTTTTTACCTGTAAGATACTCACTCATCCCTAATCGAACATGTTTAGAATAAAAAAGGTAGATGTAAGAGAAATTTACCTTTATTAATATGGGACGACAATTTCGAAGAAGATTTATGTGCGAATTAAATTACCGCCATTTCAGCCATTTTCAATTTCAAACCATTTAAATAACTAGCGTGGATAAATTAAATAAGATGTTTTTCAAAAATACGAGGGGTTAATCAAGTCTGAACTCAGGTGTACACTTTGAACTCATAGAACTCAAGTGAATTTGGTGAACTCAAGAATTCCTTTAAGATTCTGTATGAACTCTCGGAAAATTCGTGAACTTACACTGAACTCATGCACGCAAATTTAATAAAGTAATATAAGGTGTATAAAAACGTGATGCACTATGCCATATTAAATTTTTCGAATACACATTAGAGTTATTTATGCAACAAGTGTAAAAAGGAAGTGTTTACTGCACCCGGTGTAAAAATTGGACAACAGGTACCATGCCGTTTTTTAGATACTCTGCGTTCTTTTCAAATGTTCAAAACAAGCAAACATTTTGTCTTAGTTTTGTTTAACATGGGAATTTCTATGCCCCCTGTACATATCGGGTGTACAATGTATAATATTTTGTCATCGGCATTTTACATGTTTGTAAAATCAAGGACTAACATTTTTATACGAGCTTCAAGTGTTCAAATAAAAAGAAAAAAGAAGTACTAAAAATAGCACTGGCTATGAAATTGTATTTAATTTTATTAAATTTTTCTGTCAATGGTTGCATATCTCGTAAAGAAGATCCTCCATGGAGACAAATTATTTTTTCTTTATATGTAGTCAAATTATAATACCTCTTTAATAAATTGACAAATAATAATAATTGACAGTAATGTGTCATCTTGAAAATTTTCAGACAATGGAATTTCCGAGAATTCATTAATTTTATTTCGTTTTACTGCTCTACGAAAAGATGCTATAAAAAATAGAAATAACTTTAGGTACTTGGTACTTTTTATCCTGTATACTTTTATCCAAATAATTATTTTGAATTTTTTTCTCAATTTTTCTTTTACACGTTTAATTCCGTTTAATTCGTTAATACACGAATTAATTGAATTCTTTGAACTCATTAACGAATTTGTTGAACTCTGAACTCGGTGTACACAAAATTTCGAGATGATTAACTCGTCGCAATAACATTATATATATTATAAGATCCCTAGCACAAATTAATCGTAAATGAATACCGGCATACCCCAGAATGGAATTTGTAGAAAGCACAAGAGCATAGACAATAATCGATTATACTTTATACTTTCGAGTATTCCGCGAAACACGACAGCGTTAGCTTTTGCTCAAATGATTTTATTATAATCGGATTATTTTCGTTTGCCCGACTGGTATTCGTTACATTATATAACCAAAGCGATCCAAAAAATGTGAAAATTTGACGGAACCTTCTTTCTGACGCTTATTAATAGACATCAAAAAATTGTTACTTTGACAAAGTTCACATTGTTAGAGGAGGCGAAATACAAAAATATAAGTAGTAGAATCGCTTACCTATACATAGTAACTATTAGGTAAAATATGTCATTGCTATTGCTCAATTTATTATGTATTATATAATAGCAAGATATAAGTATGCATATTTTTTAATTTTCCCGTGTCAGAAGCACAGTTACCACAATACGATGGAAGTTTATACTTTCTAAGAATTCTTATCCCATCGCGTACATCAGAGACCACATTGTTTTTAAATCCATATAGACGGATTTTGTGTCTCAGAGTGTGGGACCCCGAGCCCCTTGCGGCAGCCTTCGCGACTTCATTAGAGAAGACAACAGGGAGTTTTGGTTTTTAGTGGCAAACTAATCGTTTTAGATTGGGGTACACCGTTAGAGCTGCGCCAGTTATTATTCAAGAGTACATTCAATTGAAGTTTTTTTTTTTATATTAAACCAGATTTATGTCAACGTTTCGATGTGAGGCCTTTCTCAAGACTGGAAATTTGGAACATATTAAAACCTAACCTACGGAACAAATACATAATTTTAATGTTTAATGTCAGTGACAATGACCTTACTGTCAAAACCAACTAACTGACGTCGACTAGTTGTACCTAAATAAGCGACAAATAAATACACGGTTGTAATGTTGGTTACCTAACAAATATATATTTATCAACACTGTATATCTGATCATGGTCACCTAAACAAATGCGTCATTGTTTTGAAAACATAAGTGACAGTTCTCGCATTCAAAATTAACAATGATTCAGAGATAGTCACATTAAAAATAATCAAGGCACATATGGCTGGCAGAGTCAATTAGTGTTAATTTTTGAAGTCAGATTTACACGATAGTTGTCCCGTTTTTATTGCAACCTAGTGTACAGTACCAAAAAATCAATACGTAAATGGACGAGACGCTCTGTCTGCATGACGATACCTTGTATTTTCTGTGAAATATTTCTAAAAATAGAAAACACATTAACTTGTTTCTCGTGCGTTAAAAATATCGATCATGACCTAATGGCAATGTCAGTGCCAATGTGACAGTTTTATTACATTCCGGTATCGTATCAATTTTATGAGTTCTGTTAAACGAACATTACAGAACTGACAGGGACAGAAATATGAAGTTAATTATAGCATAGAGGATCAACAAACAAATTACGCTTTAATTCGATTATAGCCCCCGGAGAGGCTGCCAAAAATTGCCATAGCGCACGGTATTTCACGTGCACGTAGCGGGGTATTGGTTAAAGTTTTCAACTAGCAATAATCGCACCTCGGATAAACCTCATCGGTTACGATACTGCCACTGCGCAAAGCTGACGACAGCTCGGCTTCGACGGCGTTATATCTAGAGCCGCACGAATAACCATCGGAGGATTTAAACGCTGCTGCCATCTCGGAGTGGTGGCTCAAATTACATTCAGAAGGGTGGAGATTTTATTCTGCAAATAATGAAATATGTTCAGCCAACGTCGTGGTGGTTCCGAAGAGTACATTTTGTTATGGCGCGACTTTTAATTTTGGAGGAATTATGGTAGATTGTAAATTATCAGATGTGTTATACTGGATGCATATGTTTACTCTATTGTAAACTTATGGATTTATAGCTTTCAAAAATGTAATGAAAAGTACAATTTAATTTAATTGCTATAAAGATATACGACACTATGATGTGTTGTATAAAAAAATTATGATAAATCAATAGAATTAGAATATAAAATATGTCGTGATATTCCAACAAACAGCTGTTTCTTGTTACCGATTATCCCTTTACAACTCTCCCTTGTTATCCCGTCCTATTGTATGCCAACCGCGTTTGTATTATAAAAAATAATCATGCAAGCGAAAATAATTGGAAATGTATCACAAAACGTCTTTCCCAACAACTTTCCAACGACTAAAATAATGGTGTAAATTAGAGTAACCTCTTGTTGATGGGTGTATTTTCAGGGAATTTTCAGGATATGCACACATTAAACTAAATGTGGGAGTTTTATAAATAATGTATTACTTTATTATATCCAGAAAGTATTAAACAGCTATTAGTTAAATAGTTATTAGCATAACCGACCTACTTTAACGGTAATTGTTTTACATACTTCTATTTTCAATTGATTTGTGTTTTATTTATTTTTTTTTTTAAATTGTTGCTTGTTTTGTCATACTATAGATGTTGTCATTATTATTTTAATTGTATATTGTACAAGTGCTGAAAAAGGGATATTTCGAACGAGCTGTGACTGTTTGACCCAGTCAGGCGAGTTTGAAATATCGTTCAGTACGTGATGTACACTATGCTTTTCCTACGACCACTGTTCAGTAGTATTAACGCATTCTAAAATCTAAAAAAATACCTTTGTTCAATTATTTGATAAAAACTTACTTAATAATTGCAATGTTAAAGTGTTCTGTTCAATTAATTTTGATTCTTCCATTCTGTAAATCTGCAACCTTTACGGTAAATTATACAATTCTGAACTGGAGCAGGTACATTGGTAATTACAATGACCGAAAATATAAATTAAGCTCTTTTTCTTTTATATTTGTCACCATTACTTCTTTAACAATTACCTGTGTGTTATTATTGTTAACAATTTAATAATATATTTATATAAAAACAACTGTGTTATTATTGATTTGGTTTCACTTTTAGTATGGTCTCTTTAGAACACAATAGGCGACAGGCAACCCATTATACACTATATTGAATAAACATTTTACGCAAATAGTGTTAAATTTGCAATTTAAATGTTAATATACATATATGAATATGAATGAGAAGGACTCTTAGTAATTAATAATTACAAAACGCAAGTTAAAGAATAAGCAATAGTGTAGAACATAATACGATCCTAAAATTTCAACGTATAAAAAAGTAGCAAATTGGTATGATGTGACATTCATAAACAGCATATTCTCTCAAAGTTCTAAATAATAAAAGAATACAAAAAAAGGTCTTAAATACTCGTGCGCTGTCACTGGGCTTCAGCTGGTATTTGACAGCGCATTTGTATCGAAATAATACTATTACAGATCAGTATTATACTGATACGAAGTAGAGACATGTAGGTACCTACAAATCTTCAAAACGTTGTCAACGCGGTATTTTTTCAGTACTTCGGACAAATAACTTGATTTGTTACTGTCATCGTCCAATCTTATTACATATATTTATGATTAATTTATGAAACAAGTGTAAAAAGACTGTTTACCGCATTCGTGAATACGAGATCTTACGAGGACAAAGGTTACATTACACCAGAGCTATAAAAAGGTACTTTTTTTTATCCAGTACACAGATTTTCATCGACATGTTCTAATGGAAAAAGTAAAATGTTCCTTTGCTATTTTGTAGTAAACATTTGTGAAAAATAATAAATTTTAAGAGCTTAATCAAACGCGAAATATCTCAAACTGTTGACGATTTGATTTATTTTCGGAAGATTTTACAGCTTTATTGAATTTGAACGTGTAGTTTTTAGGTGGAAGGATGCGTATAAATAACCACATCGTTAAAAACATGGTCCTGTTATTCGCGATCTATATTTTTAGATTTTTTCGGTAATGTTTTTTATGTAAAATGTATCTATCAGAGGATTGATGTTTACTTGATCTAAAAATATATTAATTCATTTAACGAGATCGACCCTGAACAATTTGGGTACAACAGTTACGCAAATACATAATTTATGATTAGCGCTAGATGCATATTTGTCAGTTGTAAATTAAAATGACTTAAGAAAAATTTCCATTCAGCTAAGTAAAGTTAATGATTAAACTCAACAACTAATAAAGTGCTCATCTCTTGGATCTTTTTAGCATTGTAGAGAAATACCATGTTTCTACTCACATTAAATTTTTTCTTTGGTTTGTTGAAAATATATAGATGTTGATCACTAAATGAAAAATCGATACTGGAATGACAATATGTTTTTGAATGTCTAAAATGTATATTTAAAATGCATATTATGTAGTACATGGTAACCCATATTATTCAATGAAAAATTTGCAAAGCCAGGAAATAGTTGTATGGAACTGAAGGGACTAATTATGTGTTATTTATTACATGCAAATAGATAATGTGCTAAACAAAGTTAACAAAGGATAAATTAATCATGTAATGGTAGAGGTTGAAGTTATAGCGAAATTAGTACCACACCAGAGATTCATTTCTTTTCAATTTAATCCTTACGGAATCATCAATATACTCTTGAGCAACGGATCTTGATTTCCATCCGCAATGTTCTATGAACACGTCTTTTCCTCAACGAAAATTTAACGTAAATTTTAATTTTCTAAAATTGTATATTCCAGATCTTATGTATTCAATCAGTGCACAGGCTGTCACAAACAAAACATGTAGATACAAAATAATTTTCGGAAAGATAAAAGTCTTCCGTAGTAATTCACCAGCAGCTATACGATACTCAAATGATAGTCAACTTAATTTATTTTAAATATAGTGTTTATATACCAAGCTGGTCTTACAGACATGTTATTCGTTACGCCTCAGTGCAAAAGAGGAAGAATCGTAGGGGTCAGTACATAATTGAAAATTCTTTTTCCACAATTTCAGAAACTTGCTTAATTGGGGAACAGTTTTTGAAAATAACACTTGTTGGAATAATTATAATAATTTTCTGTTTACTATAATTGACGAATATATTTTGAACAAAAACGAAGTGATTCTGTGTTATTGTTGCTGTAATATAAAACTTTATGTACCAAACTGAAATAATTCTTTCCATTGATTTAGTATGTACAGTATAAATTATCTACGAGTCCATTTAATAAATAAAAATATCATAAGAAACTGTATCGAAAAGGCGCGACCTGATAACAGGTGACTATTGCATAGATGGGTACCATTTAATAAATTCTGTAGGGAGTAAATTAGAAATCGCTGGTGACGTGAGTATAACTCATTCGTCTGGGTCCACTTTTTATGCCTTTCACTTAGTCGCAAAAAATACTAATAAATTCATGTTAAATTATTTATTTTTGATTTTTTTGGATTTCATTCTCTTGATTAGTTACAAAAAATATTGTACCTAACTTATTTGGAAGGGAAATCTCCCGCATTCCCGGTCGTGCTGCAAACAGAGCGCTCATGCGGGAAATTTCACTTTCCAAACACAACATGAGTTCTATTAGCAGTTAAATTTTCTGCATTAATTTTTATAACACTCTGTATAATAATTACAATAAATAAGTTTCTGTCTCCTTTCTGTGTCCATCATTATAATGGTAAATTCCTCCTTTTCAATCATTTTTGTCTGTTAATTTTTTTCGAACAAATTGTTTTTAGTCTCAATCTGTTTGTGATCTTCGGCTCTTTTTTATTTTCTTCATCTAGCGAGTTCCCATTTAGTAGTTTTTCGTATTCTTAGAAAATAATATTTCCTAATCCCATGTATGTCTATTCTATTTTGTATTGCTTCTATTATTAGTTCAGTGGTTCCTCAGTTATAATTACTTTCTTAATCAATTTCTTTATTCCTTATTGGTTCCCCAGTTTACCTTAGTGTCTTAGTTCCCCAGTTCCGTATTTTTTTAAATCTGGAACTCCGCATAATTGATAGCTCCAGTTCTTTTTTAACCGACTTCAAAAAAGGAGGAGGTTCTCTATTCGACTGTATATGTTTTTTTTTTTTTTTGTTTTATAATTTACTACTTTATAGTTCCTTTTCTTATCTACCTTTTTTCCCTAATTATTACACAGCTTCTGTGATCTCGTGTTCCTGATTTAAAATTCTTGGGTTATACAGTTCCTTATTATGTAAGTTCTACAACTACCAGTTCTGCAGTTTCTTAGTTCTGTATGTGTCCATAATAAGTTCCTTAGTTTACCAGTTCTATTATATTTATTATGTAGTTTAATTTCTTAGTTCTTTTGTTCTTTGTTATTTAAGCCATAGTTTGTAGTTTTACTCCCTCATGTCTGTTATTTTGATCATTACATTGCCTTTTAGTTCCTTAATTTTGGACTTTATCATTTCCTCACTCATTCTCCCTTAGTTTTTCAGCTCGTCAGTTGACCAGTTATTTTACTTCTTTATTATTTAAGCAATAATCTTTAAAATTAAGAATCTTTAAAAAATTTTCTTGATACCTAGATGATTCCAATCTTCGTAATTGATAATGCAGTTTTATTGTAAATTGACTTGATACATTTAAAATGAATAGCAATTAATAAACAAAAACTACAGATATAATAATTGATTTATAAATTCGTATTCCCCACTTTCTTGATTATTTATTGCGATAACCGCTTAACGAGTTATAGATTCTCCTTTGTATCATGAATTTTCTTTACTATATATGGTGCTTATAAATGATTCATACATCAAGTTTATATTAAAATTTATATTATGTAGTTATAGTCTATATAGATAACCTAGAAAGTTCAATACCTCCTAGATCTATGAATTAATACAAAGACAATGTCTAAAATAAACTTTTAGTGTACGATTTAATTTTATGTTGTCTTTTTTATACTTTTTTAAAAATATCCAGTTAAAATTTTACAGCAGTAATAACTTAAACTACCATAA
This sequence comes from Diaperis boleti, assembly GCA_963583935.1. NCBI lineage: Eukaryota > Metazoa > Arthropoda > Insecta > Coleoptera > Tenebrionidae > Diaperis > Diaperis boleti. Next base: position 54,947,784 of record OY757242.1, on the reverse strand, counting down.
ATGGCAATCACAATTTAAGGGACACGATTTCTAGGTATTTCTTTAGACCGATTATATTGTATTTTTTTGCAAATTGCACTGTCGGGCCACGTTTATGGAGCTTTGCAAATTTTTTTTTTGTGCTCTCAAAATTATTAAGTAATGCAGTTTTATTTGGGTGTATTTCAATCGTTTTTAGTAAGAGAAAATTTTGCAAACCTAGCATGATTTTGGACAAAATGAATGACTTGCAGTTAAAAATTTATGGGGGTCTGAAGTTTATGACAGCATGATTCAGTTCCAGGTAAACTTGTCACACTTTTATAACTTTGAGTCGTGCTTTAATTTGGGTGATTTTCATCAAATAAGAAAGATTAATAAATTTTCTTCACATTAAAAACTTCCATTTTGTTTATCGCGTATATCTGTTTAGGAACACAAATAAGATACATAATAGAATAATTACTTCGAAGGAAAAACCGTTGGCGAAACAGTATTTTCGTAAGTACGGTGACCCCACGTATTCTCGTGGCGGCCGCCTCTATTATTGGTTTGTTTACGGACGAGCATCGAACATCTGTAAAATTCCGCCAGCGCATTCCCGCCATGCGCCGTCCTTAGTGACTTCCATGAACTTGGTAACATTTCATTTTCGCCTCGGCAAGGTTGGCAGTGATCAGCTGAGCGCGCCGCCCGCGTCATCAGCTGGTATTAACAAATGACTCTCGTTTTCTCGCGATCCTGCCACCGAGGTTTACTTGATTATTTCTGTTAGTCACCGGTTTGCCTTATGAGCGCGAACTGCATTTGTGTTTGGCGAAATGATGTTTTACACGTGTTTTTGCGCTCGGCGTCGCTACGTTTTCCCACTTACCTCGTTTTCGGTTCAAATAAACAAAGTGCATTATTGAGTGGCTTTTCAACATACTTGATTTGTTTCACGGTGTACTGTTTTTCACTAGTGTAGTGTGCTTTGGATTTTTTTTTGTGTGTGAACTTGGGTTTTTGCTTTATTTTTGCAACCTAAATTTGGTGGTAATTTCATGGTTTGGAAACACTATTTTGCGCTACTCGGATTCGCCACTTATTGCCAGTAAGGTAAATTTTTGGCCCTTTGCGATTGCTATGAACTCATTGCAATGTCACCTATTGACGTTGATGACAGTTGCCTTTCAGAAATTACACAACTCCCCGAAATAATACTGACACTTTTCAATATTTTTAAGTGGGACGAAATTACCACCTGGGATGACATCAGAGAAAACACGGTGGTTTTACGACCGTTCAAAACAATTAAGCGAAACCGCAAGCACACCAGGAAGGTCAAATTGTAATGTTTTTTTGATATGGGGTGGCTTCAGGACAATGGGAACTCAACCAGGAGTGTCACTTCACAGTTCCGTCATCTCCTGAAACCAGTCGTGTTTATTTTTCTACAAGCTTCCTTATCAAACCTCGGGCACAAACATAAGATAGTGACTATCATATCCTGTTTTTTGAAGGCCACCTGCAAAAGAACGCCTATTTGAGAAAATTCATGAATTAATCATTTGCAGTGGCGTAACAGCGATTTTTACGCTTCTTAGTCACTTATTTCCATGATCTGAAAGTAATATGATTCTTCAATAAATTCGGAAAGTTTTTAGTTATACATGACGTAAGTGGGGTAATTACAGCACATGAGAGGAATAAAATTAAATTGAATTACAACTCGTAAAACTTATCTCATTTACAAAGTTAAAAAATTGTGCACATGCAATGGGAGCAGGGGTGTCGACAGTATTTCTAGGAAAATTTATGATGATTAATAAGTTACCATAATTTTCCCAAAGTTGATCAGACTAATGACAAAATAAATTTTCTTCACTTATAACTCCTTGAAAAGGCTGTCAAGATTGCATTTGTACACTCTTAGCATTAAATGCATTACGTAGTGTTACGTATTACTTATTTATAAAACATTACAAATAACGTCAATCGACAGAGACAAACACATGTTATTTAGATAAGTATTTCATGTAATAAAATATAGAACAAAACAGTTTTATCATTAAATTATGGACAAATTTGTGTAAATCGCTATAATGGCGGTGACTAACTATTACGTATCTGTCAATCAATTGGTTAACATGAATGCTGGACGTGGATATCTTTTTTTTTTAACATTTTAAATGTACAGGCTGAGATTGCGAAGGATGCAGAGTGATATGTCTTATTTATAGTTTTATAATGTACACTCCTTCCTGGTTCGGCTTATTATTATCATATTAGTCGAGTCATTTATGTGGTTTTGAACATCACACCTACACTAACACGAAAGAGGTTCTGCCCAACTTACCGTTATCATCAAGCCACGTTCAGTGCTTTGTGCAATGTTTGTTGCCATTTATTCGTACGTCCGATTTTTAATAGTTGTCCTTATATAGAAACATGTCTTTTAATACTCTCTGGTGCGAGACAGAACCCAAGAAATACCAAAATTTGAGTGCTATAATCTCGACTATGGCATGCCAGGATTCACAGGAATTTTATCACAGTACTTCCGGAAACGACATAACAACAGTCTTATTTTGTTATTTTCTTCTAAAACTACCACATGGTTACATTGCTCCTATTTTAGATACTAATGTTGGTATGATAATGTACCATCAGAAGTAATCCTCCAGGTGCAGAACATACAGGGTTGGCCATAATGGTTGGAACATTTAAATTTCTGGTACCTACATTATATTTTGAATCTTTGAGGTTAAACGCTTTGAGAATTATGTTATTACACTTTGCATTAACACTTACCCATTATTTATGTTTATGAAAGGTGAAGTAATCTAAAGCGAACAAAGTGATCTCATTGGTCAGAAATAACAAAGACTGCTAATTATTGCAACAGTCAGTGTAGGCATGTCAATTTTTCAGTTTTTGTTACCATTGTTCTTCTTGTTTAATTTGGTATTACCAACTTATCTTTACTAAGAAAAGCTTTGTTTTGAAATGCAGTTTTTGTCTTAAAAGTTGCTCTCAGTTTCTGGATTTAGGAGTTAAAATTGTGGTCACTGTATTGGATTCTACGGGGGTCCTCAAACGTCAGTGTGTTCACAAACAAGTACCATTAAAAAATTGAATGAATACGTTGATAACATTTTATAATTTCATACGAATAGAAATAATTTGAACCGTGCTGTATTTATGCTGAATAAGGAATGACATCGATTGCGAATTTATTTGGAGACAAGAATCCATACATCATGTCTGTGGAAAACAAATTTAAATGTAGTTAGATTGATAATTGTGACGTGCAAAGTCTACTGGATGTATCAATAATTTATTTTAATCTTATTTTCTGTTTTGTTGTTTTGTTTTGAATATCTACATTCTCAATAGAAACTTTTTCTATTTTTGTGTATTTTTTTTCTTTTAGAACTTAACGGTAATTTTGTATGGATTTCTCATATAACTTTTTCTTACTACTTGTCTTCTAAACTTTGTATGCGCGGATTTTTCGGTGGTCACGCATTTATTTTCGTCTTCGTTCTTGAGGAGGTAATTACATATTTTCCACCAAGTTTGATGTTATCCTAACCTTACATTTTGTTCTTAGATGTATTTGGTCTTTTCGTTGTACTTTTAGTTATATCAATTTCTTAATGGCTACACTGCAACTTTTTTTAAATTTTAATCGTCTGGAGGTTGTTCGACAATAATACTTATCACTGTGATTTCTTGAGATCTAAACATTTAAAGATTTTATTTTGATATCCTCACAGCATTTCAAATCTCCCAAATTAATTTCTATTGAAAACACATGAACGAACCAGCACATTAACAATTTTCACCCTGAACTTGGTCAAAATTACTGACAAAATGGACCAATAAAACTGATGTTATTGCTTCTAGTTTCGCCCGGTTGATAGATTGACGCTCAACACCGCTTAAAATAGTAGGAACACAATTGCGGTTACTTCCTGGCAAAAAACCAACAATGTGGCCGGTGTTACTTGTCGCAATTAGCTCCTAACTGAAAATATTTTTTGCGTAAATTGTGTCCGACTTCACTGTATTATTCCTCGAACGGGTATTTTTATCCAATAGGTCTAATGAAAGTCGTCAGATTGAAACAAAATGTCAAATTCGTGCCTTGTTATTAATTTTCTTCACGCAAGGTTCAATACCGTAATCATTTCCTTCTTATACGGAAGGCTAATCTGTATGTCTACCATCTACAGGGTATTTACATTGATGGACTATGATCTCTGTATTCAATCCAGATGCGGGTGTATTTTGAAGTGATTCTTTTTATGAGACAATCAAGGAAAGGAACAATCTAACTGAAATAATGGGGCAGTTACAATTTTTGAAATGCCTTTGTGGTAATAAATGCTATATCTGTACTGAATTTTTGGTGGTACTGAATCATGTTATTTAATATTGCACAAACCAGGTCAACAGTTTTCAATAACTTTAGCCGATGATTTTGTATACAGACGTATTTGTTTAACAGTTGTTTTAAACCGGCTTTGGCTTTGATGGAATAATTGAAGTGTGGAGTAATTTAACTTTGGAATGGTAGCGCCACTTGAAATTCGTTTATTCTAGCCAATGGTATGTATTTACTGAACCAATTTAGTAATTATTTGCTAATACATTCTTCTAACATAACAAGTCAATAAATCGTACAGTTTATTCTTTTGTAGGCCCAAGGTTCAATTATGAAATGCCATCACTTGACGGAAACTAAAAAAGTATGAAATTTAAAACGAATTTATGAAAAATGCAAGCATGGAATACTAAAGCACCAGCCGACGTATTTCGTAACTTCATTCAACGCTTAGCTGTTTCTCATGACGGTAGCCGACAAAGGAAAACAAAACAAAATACATATTTGTTGTTCACAAGCAACCAGGAAAATTGGATTCATTATTGATTTATGTGACCACAAAGACCTTGGATCTTCATGCATCAGCATAAAACATTAGGTGGCAACATCGTATTTTATGGCAAGTTGTAAAGTCACGCGATGTAAGACACATCATGAATAATAATATCATATCTCGATTCCCTACTTAGTAAGTCTAAACTACACTAAAACTGTCAGAGTTACCACATAAATAACACGAAATTTCAGAAGTGAATATCAGGGGATCTTTTTGGTTCCTTGCTCTCTTAAAACCGTCTGCCTTTTCTTCCTGTCTGATTCGGCTTTTGTACTTGTCAATTAAGACAGTCTGTTCTAGTTACGATTTAATGGGGCTTTATTTCCTGCGTCTGATGGCATGAATAAGCGATGGCTTAATTGCATCAAGCTCCAGGTTTTTCCAAGTGGAAGTGGACAAAATTTCAAGAATTCAGACGCTGAACATGTTTAGAAATTCGTCCACTACAATTATTGGGCTTTGATTTTAATAGAATATGGCTTAAAGCTTTTGCGAATTTTTGGGCACTCCATTTACCATCAAAAGCAACAACTTTTCTATACATATACGACTTTTCCGAAAACAATTTTTTTTTAGCATTTTTCCCCCTACAAATTCATATGGATATTTATTTTAACTTGACGTACTGAGAATCAATTGCCTGCTTATCAACATTCTAAATTTTTTGTCCCGTGCCGTTTATACCTGAAGTCAGTTTGTCGATACCGAGGGTGACCGCCGGTAATTTGTTATTGTATTTCACTTTCGTTGCATTGTATTAATTTACGTAGGTCAAGAATGTTTCGCTTCTCATATATCGCGGTGTACCTAATTTGTGTCTTGTGTTTGTGTTTTACAAAATTGTGAAAACCGCTCACCGAATCAGTTTGGAATATCACTTTATACCATTTGGAGAATTTTGACAGAGCAACAATTGTACCCATATCACGTACAGAAAGTCCAATTTTTACAGACCAAAGATCTAGCTGAGGATTTAATAATAATAATAATTTAATAAACCAGCAGCCAAATTGAAGCACGAGAGAAGGTATTTTTTACTTAAATAATACGCACGTATGGGCAGACGAAAATCCGCATGCTATTAGGTTCGATCAATAATAGCATTGGATGGTGAAGTAAAGACGTTTAGTAGGTCAATTTTCAGTATTTTAGTTTTTTTGTTAAATTAAAGTTTTTTGTTTGATTATTATTATTATCAAGCAGCCGATCCGTAACTATTGGGTTTAGGGCAAAATGTTATTAAGAAAAATTGTTGACACTGATGAATTCTATTACTGATTAAATTTATTGCACTTATTTCTGAAACAGCCTCTATATAAATATTTCCGCATATTATGTATTTAATTTGACAGCTGACAACCTAACCTCAAAATTTGATGTTGATTCGTAAAATACAGAACAAAAACGTAATTATGAAAACTAAGAAACAAAGACAGAATCGGAAAGATGAACAGAAAGATATGTGGAAAAAGATAAGAAACCTGGGTAATAACAGAGGAAAAATACGTAATGATGAGATTTAGAGAAAATTGTAAAGACTAGACGAAAATATATACCTTAAGGTATAAGGCTGGAGGGATTAGGTCCTGCATCTCTGTCTCCCTTGCTTTCTGTCCTGTGTTAGATTTCGTATTTGTTCCCATTGCATTCCTTTTTTCTCCGATTCTTTTCGGGTTCTGTCGATCCATCCGGCACTTGGTCTTCCTTTCATCTTTTGCCGGTTTTGTTAGTCTTTCCGTCATTCTACACACGTGCCCGCACCATCTAAGTTGCCCTTCTATAATTTGTTTATTCACCTAAATATTTCATTTCTTATTCTTTCCGTCCTTTTCTTGTTTTCTATTCTCTCCAAAGGAACCTTATTTTCATTGTATTTAAAATGCTTTCTACTTTTCCCATGTTTTCAATCACTGTCCAGTTTTCCGTTTTGCTCTTTGATAATTCTTCTTTTAGTAGTTCGAGGTTATGCTATAGATTTTCCTTAGTATCTGCCATGAAAGCCATGCCATCTGCAAACATAAGTTCTGTCGATTGGGTTTGTTTCATTTGTCAACAACCCAGTGTTAATTTTCTCATTTTTCTCTTTGCTGCCTTCACTTCTTCAACAAAAGCGGGATCAGCACGCAGCCCTCTTTGACACCTTGCTTTGTAACACATTCTTTTGACTCTTAATTGTTTATTCTTTCTATATTCGTGTTATTCTTGTACATATATTTTATTACCTTTATTGTAATTACACCTTACATCTTCTCTGCAAATTCTTTCAGGCGCCTTTTCAAGGTCTATCTATTTTTCCGGCTCACTTGTCGTAATGTAAATTTGATGTCTTGTGGGCTTCTGTCCTTGCTGAATCCGCATTGAGTATCTTCAAGGGTTGGTTCTATTTTGGCTCTTATTCTGTGTTCCATTATTTTGGCAAATTCTATTTCTTGAACACTTGATAGAGTTGGAATAGTTTCTCTTGTCGCCCCTGTTATACAGGGTGTATCAAAATGTCGGCACTAACTCCTCAAGATCGTACCAATACCCAAACCGTTTCTATAATATTCTACAGAGCAATAGTTTATATTAATGTTGAGTCAAAAGTACTACCTAATAATTTTGTGGATCCTAGGTAACGAATATATTGCGAACTTGGCTCAATTTGTCTGGTCGACTACAGACTGATCAACAATTGTATTAATTTAAAATTTAAATATATATCTAAGTCGAACTCTACAAACTTTAATAAGTGAAAAATTACAAATAGTATAATTATGCCATTTGTAATTTTACACTTATTAAAGTTTGTGGAGTTCGACTTAGATAATATATTTAAATTTTAATTCAAATTTACTCCACTTGGATTTATCAACATTCTTCTGGTTTAATTTTAGCTCTTCAAAATATTCTCTCCATCTTTTAATTATTTATTTTTATATTTCTGTATGTGGTTTTAGTGTGCCATAGAAAAGTTTCTCCCATGATTTCTCCCTCTTCTGTCTCTTTGATTGCCATTTTGGTTTCTTTTCTCTTTTCTTTATCTACTGCGTAGTCTTCTGGTCTTCTCGTCGATAGGTGTTTCTATTTTTCTTTTTTCTTGTTGTTTCTTCTTGTGTCTATCATTCTGTTTTCTTCATGGTGTTGTTTGTTATTTTCGTTTTACTACAGATTTCTTCCGCTGCTTTCATTATATTGTCATTGAGATTTTTTTCTTTTCTTGCGTCCTCATTTACCTCATACGCCGTTATTATTGTCCATGTTTATTCATCTGTTAGTTTTACTTTCACTGTTAATATTCTTTCATTTACGTACTATTGTAAAATTTATAGGGCATTCCAGAATTGCGTAGATACCGTTTTTTGTAGATATTAAATATACGTTCGACTCTACTTTTATTATGGAAACTAATGCAGCGTTTGAAGGAGTTAAGAATGCGCAGGAAACTGACTGATAAGAATGACTATGAAAAGAACAATAGTGAATATTAAAATAAATAATATAATTTAGAAATTCAGGAATTATCAATAAACGAAGGCTTCAGTCAAGGAGACGCAATATCAAAAACCTCATTGAATTTGGTCCTACAATTAGATCAGGAAAGAGAAGAGACAAGAAAATAGTGTTGGGAAAGTTAGGTTCGCAAAATACACATTTGAAGTAGTAAATCAAAAAATACAATTATGTACATACATATATAGTCACATGATGAGGCAAGAAAAAAATACTGCCCCAGGGATTTCTATGTGCATAAAATTGTATTTGAAATCCTCGGCAAGAAAAAGACAGTTATTAGAACAAACTTAATAGAAACAAACAGCATGAGCGAGGATTCCAGGATATCAAAATGAAAGTAATGCGGATATCACCACAGTAATTAAAAGTTAAAAGAGTAGTTTCGACAGACACAGACAAGAAGGTGTAATGAATCAACTATGGGGAAGATTTGGCAAACTTTTTCGGCGTTATCTCACAGATGTGTGTATATGGTTAACGTAAGACCAAGATAACTAAAAAGACAAAATGCTTCAACAAATTGTGGAGGATTGCATTGTTGCAGATGTATATAGAAAAATAGGAGATCCTCAACTTGGAACTAGCTCTCAGTTCCACCGCAGTGATTGTTTTTTGGCGGCTACTTTAATCTGATATGATTTTATCTTCATGTGAGAACAGATTTTAATTATAGCTATAGTTGTTTTCACACTTGATCTACATTACACAAATTTAGTATTTATCATTCAGACATTCCGACTATCAATCAATTTAATCTACTGGCATTTCCAACATTGGGCATTTGTGATTCCGTCGGCGATTTTATCTCCACGATACTCCAGAGAACAATCAGATGTTTATGTTGAACAATTGAAAACACGCTTGGTCGTAAATTAAAAAAATAACAGCGGTTCACGTTGTTCTTGGAAGCACAAGCATTTGTCTCCATATTTGTTCCCCGGAAACATTTTGTTACGGATCATCTAACGATCGGGTCGTTGACTTTGAAATCCTCGCTAATTATTCTTAAAAGCTCCACTAGCAAATACTATTTAAGTACGTGTGGTCCCAAAAAAACTACTTGCTAAAAATATGTCAACAGAAAGTGTTTCCACAATGATCAAATCGGAGGATCATGTCAGACAACACGGCTCCTTTTAATATCGTGTGTACTCATATGATTCCATTTGTACTTTGAACCGATTGAAAAACACTTGTTGGAATTGATGACGAAACTATGCAAGGATCACTGCAAATGTGGTAAGATCGCTAAAAATTTAAGAAGGTGGCGATCAGAATGTCATACGCGAAATCGGCTGATGGGAATTTGGGGTCAGGGATATTAATATTAATATTGGATTAAATGTGTAGTATTTTGATACGATGTGCAAATAAGCAGGTGAGTAGATGTATTTACGATGCAGTGGTCACGGGTGCGAATCCCAAAACCATAAAAACCCATAAAACTGTTCAAACACGAAAACACGTTGGCGAAGTTATCGATTGCGCTGCAGTGTGGCGCATTAAATATGCAAAATGGGGTAATTTAAAGTTCACCTGAGATTGCCAACACGTGAGAATAATTACGTCGGCTATCTTATTAGCTTTATTTATTTCGTAGTAAATCGTATTTATAGAGAAATCCGACAATGACTTGGTTTTAATTTCAAGCTTAATGTAATGCCGCCGGATAATAGCAAGGAAAATTTCGTTTGCGATTAATGTCAAGGGACACGTGGTATCAATATTTATCCACGAATTTATAGTGAATTGATAACGTGGAGTAATTAGATTAGACAACTTGTTTTTTTTTGGGGGTTTAAGAGTTTAACGTCTTCGGATGCTTAACAGCTGCTTGATAAGAGTTACGCATCTATGAACAATTGTAAATGTTATTGTACTATTATGCAAAAACTGGATTGCAAATGCACGTTGGACGTGCAGGGAATTTATGTCCAACCTACGTTTACAACACCCAGATAAGTAATTCCTTATAATGGATCAGTTCTTTTCATTTTGATAATGATGATGTTCAACCATGACATTTTAGACACGCCCTGTTAGAATGTTAAAGTTAGATGGAGGATTTTTCCTGAAATTGAATATTGATTTTTACATTTATTTACTAGTTGTTTGTTGAACAATAAATATAGTCTGAGTTTGTTTGTAAAGTAAGGTTTCCTCACGACTATCTTTTATACAAATAATAATAATTAGATACATATACATGTGGATTATTTGGAGGTTTCTAGGACTCCGCACAATGGAACGTAGTTTGCAGTGTTCTAAAATGATTTAGTTAGCTTAAGCACATCTTTTTAAAATGCATGCATACACGTGGTGAAGTCAAGACTGTAGGACATCTCGAAACAAGATATCTGCGTGAATGAGGATGCTGTAAGGTAATGCTCTCACTGATGGAAACGATTTGCAGAATTTGATATTGAAGTTGTTTGCTGAATGAATCAACATTTCTAAATTTCCACGATTGCGATTCAGGATTTCGAGGGTCCAAGGAAATTGGTTTAAAACTTGCAAGCTCGGGTCAACGATTCAGTTTCCGCATTCAGAAATTTAAGATTTTATCGATTGAAAATGTTCAATATATCCACGACTAAAATTTTCCCAACTCGGAATTGAAATTCAGAATTTACAGTTTAAAATTTGCAATTTGGCAAAATTTCGACCATTCCAAATTCAAGATGTGAATGGTTAAAATTTCCAAATTTGACAATTTTCACGATTAACATTCTGCAATTAATAATAATCGACTATAAGACTTGAAGGGTGCAACGACAATGATTTAATTCAAAAACTTTTTTGGTCCAACTCATTTTTTTTAATGTTTTTTACGTTGGTTTTGAGTGACTAAATATGTACCATGATTGCTTGACTGTTTTAAATGTCAATGTCAAGCAATGTCACTTCAAAAATATCTTTTATTTCATACTGTGTCATATTTGTTAGTTTTACGTTAGAGTTTTGAGTCCGGAAAATGGGAGCTTACAGTACAAGTCCTGTAAAAAAAATACAACCAACAATTCATGGATGTTTAAATTCTGAATTCCAATTTAATTTTTTTAAATGAAAACAATGATTTAGTATCTGTAGCATGAAATAAATCGCATTACGACATACGTCCGGAAACTTTTACAGTAACTTGTCTCAAAATTCATTATAAACATTCATAAACATTTCGACTCGTTACTGTAAAAATGAGTTTTCCGGACTTATAACGTAATAGTAATTCACGTTATAAGTCCGGAAAATTCATTTTTACAGTAACGAGTCGAAATGTTTACAGACGAGGCGACGAAGGAGCCGAGTCTGGAATTTTGAGACAAGTTACTGTAAAAGTTTCCGGACGTATGTCGTAATGCGTTTTATTTCATGCTACAGATACTAAATCATTGTTTTCATTTAAAAAAATTAAATCGGAATTCAGAATTTAAACATCCATGAATTGAGTATCTATGACAACAGCTTGATTTGTTGGTTGTATTTTTTTTACAGGACTTGTACTGTAAAGTCCCATTTTCCGGACTCAAAACTCTGACGTAAAACTAACAAATATGACACAGTATGAAATAAATTACTATTTCAAGATTCTTTGTAGTTGGACAAAACGTTGTATATCGCACGTGACCGAAATGTCATCGTAAGCATTTCTGGCACTAATAGTTTACTACATATTGTGTAATGTAGAATTCGCATTCTTCAATTTTGTTTTGAGAAAACATTTACTAATCAATAAATCTCCTATAACTCGAAGATTTCCTTCCTCATTTTTTGTCTTGGGTCTTTCTTTTTGTTCGTTCTGACAACATTCCCTTAGAAAGTGTTTTTTTTTCTCCTTTTTCGTTTTGACAACACTCCCTTGGAAAGTGACTTTATGTTTGTTTGTTTTGACAACATTCCATTAGAAAATGTTTTTCTTCTTGTTGGGTTTTGCACCATCCCTTTACAAATTATCTTTCTTTTTTCTTTTTGTTGGTTTTGATAACATTCCCTTAGAAAGTATCTTCTTTTATGTTTGCTTTGTCAACAGGCCTTTACAAAGTGTCTTCCTTCTTGTTCATTTTGTCAACTCTCTCGCATTTGTTTTGCCATATTCTTCCTTCCTTTTTGGCAACATTCATTTAGAAAGTGTCTTTCTCCCTTTTTTGTCTTGTAGCATCCTCTTAGATTGTGTCTTAACAGCGTTCACTTAGGAAGTGTCTTTCCCCTTGTAAAATTCCCTTTGAAGGTGTCTTTCTTCTTGTTCATTTTGTCGACTTCCCCTTGGGTAGTATGTATCTTTTTTCCTCTTGGTCTTGCAATATTGCCTTAGGGAGTGACTTCCTTTTTGTCGGTTTTGGCAACATTCATTTAGAAAGTGTTTTCCTTTTTGTTCGTTTTGTCAACATCCTCCTAGAAAGTGTCTTTCTCCCTTTTTTGTCTTGTAGCATCCTCATAGAGAGTATCTTAACACAGTTCCCTTAGAAAGTGTATTTTTTTTTGTCATTTTGTCAACTCCCTGGGAGGTGTCTTTCTCCCTTTTTGTGGTTAGACATCAGGGTTGTGCAAATAATAATTAAAGTTATTTATATCGGATTTTCATAAATGATTACATGTTGTTTTGACATTTTGACGTTCAAAACCTTATGGATGTATGAATCATTTATGAACACCATGTATAATACTAATACGATGCTTTGACAACTGAAAAGTCTGGAGATGATCAAGAATGTGAAGAGTAGAGTCCAGATGAAGACTGTCGACAACATCCTGGCGAGTTAGTACTCTTGTGTAGTGTACTTAGTACTCTGGTGTGGTGTAGTGTAGTACAACAAACTACCATCAAAAAATCGTCTATTTATATAGTTATTGTGTCGAACTTTGTCTAACTCGAATTATTTTGGGGGGTTTTGGTAGTTCAAGTTAGGGGAGCTCCACTCTATATTACTTTTGACTTCTAAGAAGTATTATAAATCTACATATTTCCAGTTCTGGGGTATAAATTATACTGTGGCCAGAGGGCAGGCATCAATAAAATCAATCCGTGATTATTCTCTTGCGATAATGGAATAAGATGTTATGATATTAGTTACATTTATTGCGGTTTTTTATCGCAACTCGAGCTGAGCATGTTACACAGTCCACATTTATTCGGAATTCTGGAATTTTGGTGTGATCGAAGATATTGATTGATGTGTCAGTGATGCAAGGAAAAATCTGCTATTTAATTAGATCTGTACAGACAGAACAAGACGTGAATAGACTCCAATAACAACGATAAATAATTTGCCAGGAACTGTAGCCGTTATAGTAGCAAAAAGTAAACACTCTGGCTGTTCTTCATGTTCGAAAATAAATTTATGTCATCGGATGATCTTTCAAACAGTCTCACCTGCCTATTTTTGATGGCTAGCGTTGGGGTGATATTTTTAGATCACGGAATACAAATTTAGAAAGTTTTACAGTTTAATAAGCGTCGAATTTTTACACGTACAGAATATTTGTAAGAGCGAAAGGTCATAAATTATTCCCACAATCAGAGAGTGACAATCTGATTAAGTAATCTTACACTTGAACATCTGCTGTGCATGAGTACTACATGCACGACACTGGGGTGCCGCCTGGTTTTATTTTATAAGTTTAATTTGGCAGGAGAGACCCGAATTGAGGTGACAAAGATTTATTATGTTTGTGTGTATAACATTGGCAAAATTTTAGCGAAAACTTTCCACACAGGGTAGAATTCCATGTTTACGATACGATAAGTTCTATACGATAAGAATTAGGAATCTATCTCGATCTGTTAAACATGTAACTACATACCTCCGAACAACACAATGTAAAACAAACACCTCAAGGCCAGTGCAATTATTTGTCTTTTTAAAGGGCAATTTGACAAATTCAATAAATGTAATTACCGCTTTAGGTGTTCACGCGATTGCCACCAAAAATAGGCTCGAGTAATTGTTTTGTTTGCACTTGCAATAAGCTTCACGATAAGCAGAACAAACTCGGCACGTGTAACGATATGAAGTTACAGCAACATAAACCAAACAAGAACTCCTTTGGGGCATTTTAAATTCACTTATTTTGCGAGTGTTGAGTCATTTTGGCAGCAACTTTCCGTTACTTTCAAATTTCCTTGTTGTTCCACCTACGAAATTTTAATAGGCGAATATTATGAGTGTGAATAACAAACTCGCTAGAATTAATTATTGTTGTTGTCGCGGAATTGTGGCCGTGAAAAAAATTGTGTGTTTGCCAAATGCAAACAAAGGGATGTGTTTGCGCATATAGAAGGTTCAACACGGAAATGTCGTTCTTAGGCGTGTTCGGAAACGGGAAAATGTTGCAATCAGTGCGGTTAACATCTTATCAATATAGAGTAAAACTGCTTAAACTGGTATGCTCCTCCTCATAAAGTTGGTATTTTTATCGTTTCGACTTACGAAAGTGCCACTGTAACAGGTTCTGGTTTTTTGGTATGCGTTTTTTTTCCGTTTTGCGTAAATAGTTGCTTTGTTGTAGGTTTCTTACAGAGAATTTTTCTAATTAGCAGGAGGATAAACGTTCATTAACTAAATGGTATTACAATTTCCAAGAATTGATGATTGCAAAATGCGTGATATCATTAAAGCGAGCACGTGGGTGTGGATTTCATTTTCTTAATTTGTTCCATCAAATATCTAGTGCATCTCGTGCATCCATGGACATGTGGATTTTAATTGGAAATGTGCAATTTTCTCTGAATGGAAAGTATTTTCTAAATATGTACATATGTATTACAAATCTATAATTGAAGTCAGTTGAATCTACTAAATTTTGGAGTTTTTAACTACTGTATGGTGTAGTTTTAAAATTGGAAACAATATTTTTCCCCAGAATTTAGCGTTGTTTTTTGACTTTTTTGGCCTTGAACTTTTGGCAGCACGAAAAATTAGTTACATGACTGCTTTGCTACTTTTTTGTCCACTAAAACATGGTAATAAATATACGGTGTAGACTTTTTTCACAAGAGTCTTTTTTCTAGAAATAACCCAAATTTTATATACAAACACCGATAGAAACTGCAATCTTCAAAGAATTTTTCAAGATCCTTCAAAACTCTTCAGAATTCTACTTTTCAGGAGAATTCAACAAGCCTACACACTTCTTAGGTCTTTTCAGGAGTCTTTAGGGACTCTAGGATTTTTTAAGACCGTCCTTATTTTCCTTCAAGGCTCTTCCCGATTATTCTGACTTCTTCAGGCTTCATCAGAATTCCTCAGGATTGAGTTTTATCCCAATTCCATAGGATTCATCAGCTCCGTTTAGGACTGCTTAGGATCCTTCAGTACTTGTAAGGATTCTTCATTATCACCTAAGACCCTTACTTACTACAATTATTGCTCATGATGTTTTAGGATATTTCTGGTGTCTTCAGGATCCATTAAGATTAATTTGGGAACTCTTCAGATATTTAGGTTTTTTCAGGATTCTTAAGAACTGTTTAGGATCAGGATTATTCCTGTTTCCATTTTTATGAACCCTTCAGGACTCAAGGACTTTTTCGCATTCTTCACACGGATTTTTTTAGAGTTACTATTTCTGGAGGTCCCTCAAGTTTCTTACAACCATGTGAAACACAACCTCTGCAGGCTTTGTCAAGAAATTTCGAGATCCTTCTAGGCTTTTCAGCACTCTTAAGTTTTTTATACTAAATTTTTCAGTTTTCAGGGATTTTCAGGATGCTTCAGTAACGCCAGGAGGTGCAAAATATCGAAAAATTTTTGAGAAGAACCTGTATGGCTTTGGAGGATTTTTCAAAATTCTTCAGAATTAGAGCCATTTAGAAATATGTATACAGATATCTTTTCAGGGTTTTTCTGGTTTGCTCAATACTTCTAAGAATGTTTGAGCATCCTCAGGATCTTTCGGGTAGTCTTTTTTATGCTTTTAAGCACTCTCCAAGATTGTTATAAATTCCATTATAACTACATTATTTTTTCATGATAAAAAATCCAAATGGTACCATGAAAAAACAAACATATTTTTTTTATGTATCTATTTGCAGTTTTATAACAGTTTCCCCTAATCGAAGTCCCCACCCGGCCGGACTCGAGGAATCCTTTATATTTGCATCCAATATTACATCCACGTCGTTGTCTAGACGGTAGTGGAGATGAGGAAAGAAAAATCTTTTTAGTTGTACGGATTTGAATCGAGCCTTCAGCGGCAGGCTGACTGCTAGTCAGCGGTCTCAACCACTGAACCGTCTGTCCTCCACAATATTTTTTTAACAGCATAAATATTTGGTACACACGCAGCCACTCTTGAAAACTTTCCTGAATTCATCAGCCAATTCACGTACTCAAATTCTTTCAGGAATTCGTAGTAAATGTGAACTCGTTAAAGAATTCGCTGAACTTCGAAAGCTTCGACATACCCATCGGAAAAATATCTAAATGGTGGATTCGCTGCTAGAAATTTTATTTTATTTAACGATTTACGCCAGATTTTTTCAGAAATCGGTACTGGAGTCGAATTTTTCAGTATATTCTTATTTAAAATCGGTGTAAATATAAGCACTAAGATGAGTTTAAATTATTACAATTTATTATTTACGACTTTTCTTATAGCTCTTTGCAACGCTGTTTTCACTAAATATTGGTACGATGAAAAATACACAAATGCCGTAAAGTAAACAGACTCGGATCTGTGTTAATTCCATATGGTTTGTGTGATTTATATAAATTTTCATATACGATATTATGAATGCGCCAAATTAAATTAGAGAAAATAAAATCCAAATTTAAAATTCAAAAATGTCATTGGACAACGTCAACGGTTGAGTTTTTTTTTAATAAGCTTAAAATAATAATTATATTATGTAATAGTATGTTATCAGTACGACCAATCACTTGCAACCGTCGGGCCGCGGTTGGGTTAGAATGGAAACTCAATCGGAGATGGGCGCAGCACTCGGCCGGGTAGTCGAGTTTAGTTTGATGTAACTGAAAGCAAGCTTCTAAGAAGAAGATGTCTGGAGTTTTATAAGGTCCTGCATGCGCAACGGGTGATACTTCGATGGGGTAGTGGTGCGGCGGCTCGTAGGTATCTGCGAGGGTATTAGCGGAGCACGTCGGTACTATTTCCGTTACATAATTACGTAAATAAAACAACTACGTAATTATTTTTTTAAATAATGTGAGTTAAAACAAAGTTAGTATTTACACAGAGTGATTGAAATACTATAATTAATTATTATTAATACTATATATTTAAATGTTGATTATACTCTTCGTTTCTTTAAAATACTGTAGCCATAAAAATAACATAATCAAACTTCCTTATAGGTTTGCTTTTTTTTGACTGCATAAGTCGCAGAAATGTATGATAATTTCATCGAGGAGTAAAATTTACATTTTTAATGCTTCTAAAAGGGCAAGTTTTTCTGATAATTAATGTGAAAGATAAACTAATAATGATGTTCCAGAAGTAGGAAATGATGGAATCGAGTTTCATTTTTGTTGATAACACGTTTTCATAATTGCCTTTGACGAGCAAGGTCATCAATTATTATGCATGTTAACAATTAGATATATCAGCTCCATTCATTTTAATTCCATCCGACAAAGTTCAAATGAATGTTTCGTGAAACTTGGTCATATTTCAGTAGTACATAATGCTGAAACGAGTACCAGTTGTTCGAGTACGATCAACCGGTATTGCAGTGATGGCCATTTATTTTATTGCATCTACTTATTGTGTGATGTTCGTCTACATTATGTAAATCTGATGTAATAGAATGCACCTCGCCTTGTTTTCATGTTGATTAGGTAAAGTACAACTGCACAAATAGTCAATACCGGTGTCTTTCTGATGGCAAAACCGGTCACAACTTTTATGTGGGACCAGATTTCTATGTGAAATAGCTAATTCGGTTTTTGCAACTTTGTTGATATTAATCATTCATGTTAGGAGCTCCACATAAATCAGTATGTTAATGCCGTGGAATATATTATTGACGCAAGGTGTGTTACATAAAACCTTGAACTTGGCACTTGCGAAAGGTGTAATTCCAACGGTGGGTTCACAATTTGAGACAGGTGTCGAAGGAAAAAGAGCGTCGCCACATAATTAGCTAAGGTGTAATTTCTGAAAGTAACTGTATGAGTTCACCGCTTTCGCAACTTTTCGCAATTTCGCATGACAGTGACGTTTTAGATGGACTCTGATGTTTCCCTACATCCAATCAACGATACAGTGAAGTTCGAAGCCATAACTACCATGCCTTCGAAAAGTGGCTCATCTTCAACAATTTCTCTTTCGGATGACAGTGACATCGAACCCGACGAATTAGTATCGACAATCAACCATAACACCGAAACAACCATCGCTGCTCTGAAAGATATGAGCGGCGAAGAAAAGGACTTCGGCAGTCAGCAGTTCCTCAAGCGTTATTTCCAAAACCACAGCAACAGCCTGCCTTCCAGGGTATCAGTTGCAGCCAGACGTTTGTCCCAGTGCCGCGAAGAAGACGAAGAAGAAGACAAGAAAGACTTAAAAGACCAAGTGCCTTCCAGCAGCAACATGTCGACAATTTCCGGTAGTGATAAGAGTCTGTCTGAATCATCCAGTAGCTCTAAAACGTCTGTGATCGATACTGTTAGTGGACCCACGCATAAATTCGTGGTTACAAAGACTAAGCAGCCTTCGGAAGCTGCGAAAATTTTCGCCAGTAGGAAACAATATAGACAAGCTAACACAGTACACGCGATACCTCCGCACATCGACTACAGCAGACCTTCTGTTTACACCCTTTTCAGAACACCATTTTCATCACCTCACTACGATAGCAGATTTTTCGATTCCTCGCTGATCGAAATGAAGAGCGAGAATTCCAGTAGCTCCACCATTGACCAAAGCGGAAGTGCCGAAGATATCTGGGTGAAGCGGGCGGCTTCGGAACTGAAGAAGGTGAGTGTGTATTTTCACGTCTAATTAGAGGTGTTGTCAATGGCGGGTAACCTCGAAGTGAGTTGCTGTTGAAATCCGTAACAAGTTATATTTCTGCTTATCTGCGGCATGTCAACGACCGTGGCCATGTGAAAGTGACAGGCGAATCGATACACCTCTATTGATAGTTTTGCTATTAAATTTATTATTTATTGCTATTATCTCGAGACGGCGGCATTTGCCAGCTTTGATATCTTTTGATTTGCCAGGTTTGGCATTATTGCTTGTGCGTCATACACTATGAACTGATTTGAATACATACTAAAATGTTGCAAGTTTACATGCTATAAATTCAAAATCCAAAAAAATGTTTTAAATAAATAAGTAGGTACATATTGTGCATGTCTACTAGTTGGAATCATTACTTTGAACCTGATTTTCAGCGACAACTTGATTGTAACAACAGTTAACCGAAGAGATTATTATGTTACCATTATAACGGTGACCTTAAGATCATGGAGGGAAATAACTTTAGATGCTTAAAAAATAAGGACCAAAAGTGCACATCAAACATGTCTTCTATTGTCTTACTGTTTAAATCATTCGTCATATTTTGCGTTGGTGAGCTCTATTATTTTATCTTAATTTTTTAAATTCTCGTCTTATTTTCTTATAATCCTGTTTATGTTATGTTATGTTATGTTTAGGTATTTAAAAGATCATAAATCACTTTTTTTTTGCATTTCTTGAATTGGCTAGTTTTGGTCCTAGACAATGGCATTATCTCCTTACACCTCCCCCCGCCCCCTTTATTATCCTGTGCTACTTTTTGATGGTATTTCTTACTGGTCTGCTCAGATTTTTCTATTCCATAGCTTTGTTTATCATTTTCGTTAAATCGTCTTACAGGTAAATCGGAATCATCAGTTATGTTAGGAATATTTAACTCATTCTATCCTTCCTCACATTTCTGTGTTTCAAAATTTAGAGTTATTGGTCTATGGTTCCTTTAGCAGTCTATCGTCTATCCTCTGTGTATTCTGTTGTGCTTTCTTTTGTTATCGCCTCATTTATTTGTCTCTTTTTTTCATTTTCCAATTTGTTTTTGTTTCTATTCTTTTGTTAGATTTTAATTTTCGTAGACACAGTGTTTTCTCCAGGATTCCTTTTTGGTCGGGCGATACTTAAGCACTGCATAATATGTACCATAAAAATGATATTTTCAAAAATATAATTGTTTTTTTTTCTTGGAGCGGCGCATCCACCATTAATGATTTTTTCAACGACGCTATTCGCGCTCGATATTGATATGGAGCCGATTTTTTTATTTATTTTCGGGTTTACCTATCATTCAGGTTCCTCAAGTTCCCAGGTTTCTCAAATTCCTTCAGTTCACCAATCAGATCTCTCGAGTTTTTAAGTTTGCTGACTTTCTCAGATATCCAAGGTGTAAACGTTTCTCAAATTTGAAGTTGTTAAATTCATCAGGTCTCTTAATTTCTTTGGCATCTCAGATTTTTATTCCTCAAGTTCCCCAGATTACGCAAGTTCTTAGATTGCTCCAAGTCTCAGAATAGGTTTCCAAGTCCTCAGGTCTGGTTTCTAGATCTTGCGTGTTCAATTCTTTAAAGTTCAAAGGTTCATCAATTTCTCCGATTTCTCAAGTTATGAGGATTCCTAAGATCTCAAGTTTTCTAAGATTTCAGGTTCTTCAAGTTCTCACATTCCTCAAGTGAGAAATAATCCCTATTTCTTTTTTCTTTTCTTTATATTCATTCAGAAAATGGTCGCCTTTATACCACATTCCCAATCGTTGCCATAACACACGTAAACTAAAAATTTTTATTATCTATATGAATATAATAGTGAGAAAGAACAATTGACAAGGTAAAATTTACACTAAACTTAGCAACACAATAATGTAAAATCGAAATAGTGTATTGTACAAGTGCTGAAAAACGGAAATTTCAAACGAGTCGTGACAGTTGAGCCACGAGCGTAGCGAATGACTTAGTCACGCGAGTTTGAAATATCCTTCAGCACGTCTACACTATGCTTTTCCTTCGACCACCACTCAAAAGAAGAAAAAATAGTACAGGTAACTGTATTTATTGTAATCATAACATCATGACACACATCTAACATGTAAAAAATCGGCTTTGTTGAATTATTTGATAAAAACCCCTTTTATAATTGCAGTGTTAAAGTGTGCGGTACGATTAATTCTAATTCTTGTACCCCGTAAGTGTACATTCGTAATTACTATGACTAAAAAATAAAAGATGAGCTTCTTTCTTTTGTATTTATTACCATTGTTACCAGTTTCAGTTTACAATCACTACAAAAAGTTGTTCTTTGACGTTAGCTGTCGTGACTTTACTTTTCCTTATTTCACTGATCCGTCACTTATTTCACGCTCCGAATTGCTATGCGCAATTTATAATTTTCGATAGCAAAGATCAGCGCGATTTTTGGTATTTTACATGTAGGTCGTAGGAAAAATTGTTTATAGTTCGACACTGTCAGAATTTTCAAATTTTCGCTTGTGTAAACACTCTCTTGTCAGGCAATAAGAAAATGTCAGATAAACGTCACACAATTTTTATGGATTTTAAGCAATTCAAAGATTTGACGCCGTTGTGTCGAACTATTAAACGTTGTATTAGGGTACAGACATGTCAAAGATGCCGAGGTGGATGTCGCGGTCGCGGTGGAGGTCGATGTCGAAGCCGCGATGGATGTCTACATCGCTACCACGATGTTGTGTGGACATACCAAGAAGCTTATCCATTCAGTGTTCTGTACAGTGTTACAAAGTATGACGTGTTTCTACTGCGTTCTCATAAAATAATTCCTTTTTTATTTACCTACTAATACTAGTACTTCATTTGTTAATTTTTTTCAAGTAATAAAAATTTTAGTGTATTTAAAACTCAAAAAAAAGTTGGGGGTTGCCATTTAAAAAAAATTGAAGACGGTGGCATAGTTCAAAAACAGATGACGTCATCAACAAAAAAATTTTATGTCAAAAGATGGAAATTTAAAAACAAAAATCGACCTGTTGGAGCGTTATTCGCGAAAACATTAAAGAACTAAATTATTAATTTTATACTGAACTTTATGATCACTTTGTATAATAATATGTACAATGTTGTACATGGCAAAGGTCACGTTATAATTTTTTTGATAAATTGTTGTATTGTTGTTATCATTTTGTTTATTTATTATTGACATGCAATATATCTATTATGCTATTTTTCCGGGGGGAATATCATATTCACTTAAAGCGATTCGGAATTAAGCACATATTTTATAACAGTTTGGTAATAAACATTTAGAATTAAAAAGGTCTAATAGAAGTAGAGCCTATTGAAATTTCGCGGTATAGTTAATTTAAACTGTACTCTACCTCGATGCCATCCTTTCTACCGCGATGTAAAATCAAATATTTTGAATCGCTCTAAACATCGCGCAGTCAGCATCGACCGCGACATCAACCGCGATCATCGATGCATCCTCGATATGTGCGCGCCCATATAAACATAGAGTATTGTTTTACAGCGATTCGACATCGATCTCGACCGCGACATCCACCTCGGCATCTTCGACATGTCTGTACCCTTACACTCGTTCCTGTGTAAATGCTGGAAAGCACCCAATTTACACAGGAACTCGTATAATAAATAACTTTCATTTGAATTTCTAAGAAATGAGGAGCTAAGGGAAAATTATTTAAATGTAAAATCAGCTCGAATGAAAAAAAGTACCTTCGAAAGAGGAATGAATAGTGAGTAGGAATTACATAGTAACCATAAAAAGATTAATCTAGTGCATATTAATAAAATATACTACAGGGTTAGTCAAAAGTATGGAATGGGCGGTTTATCTCCGTAAATATGAATTTTATGACAAAATGTCTTTTATAAAAGTTTTTTTACTAATTATTCTTTATTTCTTAACCTGCTCGTTGTTTTTATATGTCAACGCATTTCCATGGAAATGTAACTGATTTTTGTTTTTTGAATGGCAACCTAGTAATTTTATTGCAGATTTTTGTTTCTCCTTTTTTTATTGAAACGACCTGGTATTTTCTTTGTGTGGTTTGATAACAACATTTTAGAGAAAATAGCCATAATACTTTAGTCAATCAAATAATCTTTAACTTAAATTAAATGTTCAAACTGAAGACCCCCTCTGCAGCTTGACAGTAACCTAATCTGTCATAAAAATTGTGTAACGAATTTTGTAGCCAGTTAGGTGGTATTTCTGCGATTCCATGTCTGATTTTGACTTCTAAATCTTCCAAATTTTGGAGTTTTTCTTTGTAAACTTCAGTTTTTAAATGACCCCAGAGGAAAAAATCTAAGGGGTTTAAATGGGGGGACCCAGCAGGCCATTCAATAGGCCCCCGACGTCCTATCCAAAGACCTGGAAAAATGTTATCCAGAAATAGGCAAACATCAACCCCATAATGGGGTGGAGCGCCGTCTTGCTGAAACCAAATATCTCGGTTTGGCATTCCTTGTCGATCTGCATCCGGAAATAATTGTACAGTATCGAGTACAGGATGAACGTTGTTAAATAAATGACAAACATCTTGGTGTGAACGTTGTCGATCTCCATAACCAACCATCATGAAAATTTCAATTCTTTCAATTTCACTAAGTTTCACCATGTTTACAAATTAAAATAAAACTATCCTTATTAAATTGATTTGTTAACTTATTGAAAGGTACTTTACAATGACATGAAAAATACCATTAAAAGAACAGAGGCCACTATAATTTTTTGTAGAATTATCATCACATGAATAAAAAGCATCACTAAAAATTGGAGAATCTGATTTGATACCAATTTTGTCATTTATTAGAAATTATGATTTTACACAGAAATTTTGTTATGAAAGGATATTAAAAAAAAATACCAGGTCATTTCAAATAAAAAAAAATGGAAACAAAAATCAGCAAAAAATTACTAGGTTGTCATTCAAAAAACAAAAATTGGTTACGTTACCATGGAAATGCGTTGACATATAAAAACAACGAGCAGATTAAGAGAATAACTAGTAAAACAACTTTTATTAAAAACATTTTGTAATAAAATTCATATTTACGGAGATAAACCGCCTATTCCATACTTTTGACTAACCCTGTATAATGAGAAAGGACGAGTAAAACATAATGATTGAGAAATTACGGGAAAGCAAGGAGGAATAAAAAATAATAAATATAATGAGAAATGAGGAATAGGAAAGAGTAAACAATATCAAGATAATAGGGAGAGCGATTATGACAACTGTTGAATAATGCGAATGAAGAATGTCGTACAATGGAAGACAGAACGGAATGTGGAGTGATATTTCAAAAATCGAGTTTGTATTCACTGGAACTCCCTTGACTCGAAAGTTTATCTTACTCGAATATTTTCAAATCCCCATCCACGTCTGACTTTACGAGTTCAGGTTCTTGAAGGTGTTCCTAAAGGTGGAGTTATTTCCAATTCTGCATCCGGGGTCGGTCCAGTTTTCTTGTCGGACAAACTGGACGAGGAGTTTCAAAGGGGCAAATATCGGAGTTATGAAACGTGTCGGGGAGTATCCGGATCATCTGTTACGGCGATTGGGTAGTTCGTAGCGGAGATCCTCCGAAGAATACACCACCAGGCATGGATCAGGAAACGGCGACTCCCGGACGCAACCCCTCCAGCACCGAGGGCGGCAGAACTCTACACGATAACTTGTAGAGCTACGTCGAGCATTCACGACGATGATCCTGGCACTAGTTTTCTGCGGTTTTCCAGAGCTGTAATACAAATGTGGAGATCAAGTCAAAGGCCGCAGCCGTGTGTGAATGGAAGTCGGACAAGTGGTTTTCGAAGCTGTTGGACATGATAATTAGATCATCTAAATAGGACACAAGGACGAAATCAGTAAGACCACGGCGGAATCGGTTCATGAGCCGTTGAAAGGTTGCGGGAGCATTCCGTAGTGCGAAAAGTCATACATCGTGTTTGGCTAAGGATAACGATCCGGGACTGAAGCATAGGGAGTGTCACACACCTCAATAACGTTTTGGTCCAGCATCTTCTCGATTTCAGTTTCAAAATTTCTGTCTTTCGCAGCGAAAGTCGAGAAGGCAATTGGATCGTCAGAAGTTCGATTGTTTCTTGTGCTTCCTGAAAAACGTTGGAAAATTCACCCAACATTGGGTCAAATTCATGTCTCCTTCTCTGAACCAGTTACGTAGCCTCGTTTGATCAACGAGAGACATTGAGGCTTTGAATAGATTAGGTTGGCACTACTAATTGTTGACAATTTTGTTTAATATTTGAATGTCAAAATGACTTTAGAGAATTTCCAAAGTGCGGTTTCCAGGTAGTGCCACATAGTTTCATCAAAAGTGCCGATCCGATCGACCAGCGGATTCGGAATAGATGCACGTCTAATGCGCAGTTTCCCGACGGCTTATTAAACCAAATTGTCAACAATTATTAGTAGTGCCAACCTAATTTAAATTTCACAGCTTACTCTAATTTATAATTTAAATGATTGCACGGTATGATGAGTTTAAAGGTCCGGTTCTGAATACATGTACAGCTGTAATGGTACTTGGTAATGTGTGGGCTAAGATCGATCACGGTTCCAGTATCGGCTATAATGTCTACTCGCAAGTAGTATTCTATTAACCAGGTGCTCAGGAATAGTAGGAAACGTGGTTGGTATTAGCCTTGCAGACATCAAAACGTTGGTTTTGTACTCGAGTGCTAAGACGTGATAATGTTTTCCATCCGCAAGAGTCATCTTGATTTGTTTTGGATGGCGGGTGCATCGAGGCCACAGGGCAGGAAATAGTTGTAGAGCTTAATTCCTGCTATTTGGCACCAATATGTCCAAAGTTATGGCAAAATTCGCAGCGGTGATCGCCGTTTTGCTCATCTGTTTCCACTCTTCCATGAAGTCAGACTCGACTACTTTAGTGGAGCCTTTTCTATCAGTTGGGTGAAATTCTCCAATTGGTCCCTAGGAAGCTTGTGTCTGATTTTGGGGCTCAATAATCCATAAATCATTTCCAGTCTTTGTATGAGTTTATTATACAGTTTTGGTTTCGGCAGAAGTTGAGACAACAGCGCTCTGTCAGTACTCACAAAGGTATCTGTTGGTTCGATCATCTTTCTGGGCTGTCAATAATTCACGGAAAATTCAAAAACGTGGCGCAATCCATCAATCGCGTCTTTCCAAGTTTGAAATTGACCTTTTGCTCCTTGAAACCACGTGGCGGCCAATTTATCAAGTAGCCATTGGGAGTCCTTTAAGAGCTTTTCCATCCGGGATTGCTTGTAAACAGTTACTGCGTCTATAAAGGCTTCGATTTCCTCTTCTTTATCTCCGGAAAAAACGGGAATTGCATCTCGAAAAGTTGCCAGGGACTTGCCCCAGTTGAGGTGGGGCTGTGGAATAAAAAAAATTGAAATGAGAACTTTGAAACTCGTCGAGGATCAAAAGATGAAACAGAATGTCAAAATTTGGACCCAGTCACGAATCAAAAATGCTAGAAATCGGAATCAAGGGGGTTCCGAAATGAGAAATTAGAGATAATAAATGAGGAAAGTGGAACAAAACGGAATCATCAATAAGGGGAATCTCAAATTTGTTAAAATATCCGACAACAGTAAGAAATAAGGAATCAGTAAATTAAAATATTAAAATTGATAATATCCAAACTACAAAATCAATCAATATAATAAACAGTCAATATAATAAATTAATCTGAAATTGCAAATAAAAAAATAATTATGATGTATTGAAATTTAATAAGGATTAATTTGTATTAAGGAATGAACAATATGGAAAATGGAAATATCGGGACTATTCAACCAATACTCAAGAATCTCAACCAAACCAAAAATTTGATTTCACTAATCATGTTTTGGGTATGACAGCGTTTTAATTTCACTTAACTTCAATGTTTTTTTTTTGTTGATTGAACACACTTTTTGGTGGGCGTATGATATGACTTTATGGAATGCGGTGGGCGTGTTTCCTTAAATGGAGAATTTATGAAAGCCTGAAAAGATAAAAATTCGAGAATCTGAAAACTACAAAACTTGAAAACCTCAAAATAGGCTTGACAACCAGATAATCTGGAAACACCAAAACCTGAAAGCTGAAAGACAGAACTTGAAGACGTGTAATTGAGAAACCAAGAATTCAAGAAGCTGAACACAAATTTGGGTTTCCTCAGTTTATTAGTATTGCCCTTTGTCATTTTATCTGAGTTGAAATGCACGTCTAGTAAACTAGTAATCAAAGATAGTTAGAATTATTGGTAACAATTTATTTACATGAGCAGTATTAATACGGGATTTAAAAAAAATGACGATACGATGACGTTTTACGGTTATCTCGAGAACTAATACGTTTTGATCACAGCTGGATGTAGCGACCCGAATTCATGCTATTGCTCTTCGTTATTTCTAATTAACCTCCACAGTGATCAAGTGAACTAAATTCCCAAAAGAGGACTAAAAACCAAAATGATAACAATTTGTCAGCCTGTATTTTCATTGGGATATCTAACGAGTGAGCAACAAAATTCGTGATCGTAGGAGCCTCTGAATCCAAAATTTTGAGTGGATTCTTAATCGATACGATTGTGTAAAAAGTCATCGAGTAATGTGAATTGACGATTAATGGAAACAGTAAAGTAAAAGAACCGATGTACGTTTAGCCAACTGCGATCACGAATTTTGTTGCTCACTCGTTACATCGTTTCCAGACACGAACAGTAGATTTCTCAAGAAAGAAATCTCACTAGAGATCACTAGTGATCAAGTTCATTGTAAGAGAAAGAGTAACTGTCTAGCTAACCTGAAATTAAGGTATAGATTGCGGAGCACACACCTCATTTATTTTGCGTGCTTCGTGGCTATTTGTCGATACTGAAACCGTCAAAGCAAAATTAATCAAACATGACAAAAAGTTGTAGCAGTTAGTTTATGTTTGGAGGTTCAACAACCTGTTACTGTATCCGATTTGAGCCGTTGTATTCGACATTTAGTAATTAGATTATTAGAGAATCAAGGACGTGCCAAAATGGAATGTTGTGAAATGGTGAAAGTCGATTTGGCTTCTAAAATGAATGAAAAGAGTGTTTGTTAATAATGACTTTTTTCTTCTTGTTTTATTATCGGATATTAACACATGTATACCGTATAATCTTTTTTTTCCTAGAGTTGCTTCAAATTTGTATCACGTTGTACATAATTGATGTGTACTTGGATGGAAAATAACATGTTCCTATACATAGTCGAACTCGTGCATGCGAGACGTAATTGTTTGAAATTACATTTAAAAATTCGATCAGTACTTCGATAATGAAAAATTTTGTTTTAATGGAAATAAATTGAGTGCTTTTGTTCGCACTCATTAAGATAAGGAACGGTACATTTCCACTAACCACATAGGTTATAAAATCGTAATTGTTTGAGTAGGTACTGTTAACATCTCCCGATTTTATCGTAGATAAGGCTTGAAGTATGGCTTGTATTCTAATTATGTTGATATGAAACTGCTGTAGATACGACCTTTCGGATCCTGTTTTTTTGTAAGTAAATAGCGTTACTCCAAATAATTTTCTCACCTTGAATTTTGCATAAAGTGAGCATCTACATATTTTAGCAAAATTGATGTTAAATGTAGGATTTCTCCAAGGTTTAGAATGTCACAATTAATATTACATGCTGCTGTTTTGAAATACAACGAACAACGAAAGTGATATATTACTAGGCAAAATTTTTTTCGAATTCCGAGTGCAGTTAACAACATACTATCAGTTATTATAGACAATGCCCCGAGCTGTTTAAATATTTCTAAGCACGTAGATAATTCCTGGGCGGTAGTGCGAGTGTTGTAATGTCCGACATATCCTTTGAAGATTTTCCAAGTTGCTTTTTATCGATTTGAGCGCTTCTTTTGTGCGTGCACACAATGATAGTTATTACGATTATTAGAAAAATGGAAACAATGAGGGGTTGGTGCAGACCAAATTGTGGGCTACTGTTGCTATGTTTGTATTGTGGAACGCTATGCAAATTCACTTTAAACCGGACTTTTTACAAAATACATGAATCAATATTGTAATGTGTAATATATCCGATGATTACTAGATACTTAGCATTTAAAAGTTTTCTGTGTCAGTGTCCAGATTATTACCGGTATTTTTAACATGTGAATTACATCCCTCGTCTTGAAGCAATGACAAAACATGTAGCTGAGATTACTTCGGGTCCGAAATAGATTTTGTAACTTCTAGCCTTCTTTAGTCCTCAATTTCATATTATTAATTTTTACCTTTTATGTCCCTACTTTATAATTCCTTTTTTGGTCTTAATTTTTTACAAGGGTTCATCAAAACTCAAAGAAACTTAATTGTTAAGTAATTTCCGAAAAGAAGAAATACTATACAAGGTGTCATCGATGAGTTGTCGGAAATTTTAAACACGTGTACAAAAAAAAAAGATTTAAAATGAATTTAAAACACGTTTTAGCAGTTGTTTGGGGACTGCTGGGTTCAAGAACGATTGAGGGATTTGACAAAACACAAAGGCGCGCTTTAAAGGTTTGTACGTTGGATTCAACGATGTTCAATGTGTCCACCTCCCTCAGAGATAACACGTTGAGCCTGTTTAACAAGGAGACACGCACCCCACTGCATTTTGTCGGATGTGTTTCGCAGTTCGTCCACAGTGTCTATGGGGTATTTGTAAACAAGAGAGCTTTCATATGCCCCCACAAATAAAAATCCAAGGGGTTGATGTCAATGATTTGGAAACCTTTCTACTTGAAGTAGTAATTTCAGCAGGAATTGCAAGTTGTCACGGAGAAATGTCAAATAAGTTTCACCGGTAGGGTTCACTATACCGGCCCACACATTAAGAGCGGGGTCCGACCACGCCCACTTCAACATGTTCAGGTTAGAAGCCAGGGTAAAATATGTAAAACGTCAACTGACTACTAGATGGCCCCCATTGTTCACATTCAACAAAATAATATTGTAACGGTACTTACCACTCGATGGAACTACTCAACTCTAGATGGGGTGTGTTTTCCAATATTTTCTATATTTTACAGCGAAGTCTACCTGAGACCCTAATAAATAGTAAAGTGGCCGACAGTGTGGCCGAAAAACCCATCTTGCCGCTAGCTACGACAGAACAGTCCTTTGACGACCCCTCCCTTATTCAACAAAATTTCCAAATGGGAATTGAAATGTCTGTTTTGACCTGACTATTATGAGCTATTTTTGTTTTTAGTAAATTATTGTTTATTATGTAATTATTAATTGTTTTATAATTTTGAAGTTGGTGTTAAGTAAAACATAAAAACAAATTATATACTTTGCTACAATAACACATAAAATACAACGAAAAAATAAAATAAAAACAATAATTACATAATAAATAATAACCAAAACTATCAATTCATCTGTCGGTAAATCCAACCAAACCATACAATATTAGTATGCATTACGAATAGATCGCTTTTTTGTATCAAATTCGTAGGAAAGAAAGTATGGAAACATTTTTTGTAGGTAATTGCATGATCTAAAACTTTTGTCTGATCTTTTTTTGATATTTTATTTGTTATAGTGTACCTAAGACCTGAACCAATTTTCAGCTTTATCCAAATTAATGTTTTTTTTTCCATATTTTGATAGAGCTTCGTTTACTGATTGTGACGGTTGAACTGAGTGATGTCGTTATTGTCAGAAAGCATGTTATGAAATGGAAGCTTGTATGAGAGGGAATGAAGGTTTTAAAAAGATTTGAATAAAGGAACCTTGTTCGCGATTTTAAATTGGGTCAGGTAAGGGTTTATGACACTGGAATTTCCTAACTGTTAGATATGACCCACCCCTGATCAAGACATTTAAATTTCTTTTAAATTTTCTCATTTTGCTGGAACAAATACAAAAAACACTGTTCAATACTCGTGCCCTGTCACTTTTCAAGTGTAATGACAGCGCACTCGTTTGAAATATACTACATATTACCTAATGTATCAAATGGGTTCTGAAAAGTTTAATTCAGTAATCATAATCGTGAATTAAGAAGTCTGAAATTATCAGGGAATTATAACTTTAAAATGTATAATTTTATGTTTTACTTGGCACCGTCTTCAAAATTATAAAACAATTAATAATAATTAGATAATCAACAATAATTTCTGAATTTCATTAAACGGAAAAATAAATAATTACATTAAGCGGAACAACAAATAACTCTGAAATTGAAAATTTTTATTTTTTGCTTTTTAGTTAACTTATGTTACTTTGGGTTTTTTGAAGTCGGTTCCTTTTTTTTTAAAAGTTAATAATTATTACTGTTCGATTATAAGTCGCATATCTCGTCAGAGGCAAAACCATCCGCACCCTCTTTTCTGGAAATATACCGTAATTACCCAAAACTCGTCAGGTACAAAACAGTGAACGTGACGAGTACAATAGGTACCCACGCATTTGCCGGTTCCTCTCTGCGTCTGATATCTCACAGACATACGTTTCTATAACTTTCTTCTTCTTTCGCGTGCACAGAAAGTAGTGTCACAATCAAGACCGTCACAGAGTCCATAGGATTCCTAAATTTTGTGTTCTTGCGTCTCGCCTGTGCCCCATCTCTGAGAAAGTAGTCAAACTATTGCAGCAAAATTATGATAGGTCAGACATAAGCTGGCAAATTTTCGGTCAATTCGGTCAAGATATTTCGATTTAAACGCAAAGTTGATCACTTTTGGGTTTAGCAGTGACTTTTTAAAAGCTTCCGCCAAGTCTGTAACGAGTTTCATCTAATTTCGTTACTATGAAATTTCAAAAATGAATGGAATTTAATAATTTATTTCCGAGTTTATTGACCATCACCAGCCAAAAAAATGGCATTAGGTCCAAGGGACAACTTTCGGCTATCTATTAATAGTAAGTAAATGCTATTTATATCAATACTTTTACGTAAAACTTAACAAAACGGGACTCTTGTTTTTTTACCCGTGGCGCCACCTAGCGTGTGACAAACGTCGAACCCCCCTCTTAACACGAAACTGTATTTGAAAATGACTCACATCAACTATCACATCTCATATCAAACCACTCGGATGCCGCAAACGAATACAGAACTGCCTTTATTAATTGTTTAACAATAAGTAATTAATAATTACAACGAACTGAACTCATTAATGCAAACAATAAACACCATTTTCGACACGGTCAAGTTATCTTATCAGTTTTTTTTAGTTTTTACTGTTGTGAAATTTTCGGATCAATAGGAAACCTTGGAGTAAAAATGCCACCAGTGACACCCAAACTGTTTCGGGTATTAATTTAATTTCCGATTATCTATGAAACTATTACATTAAACTTTTTTTTCTACTTTGCGTTCGTACTGAGGCTATTACGATACGGTTTTGGGTGTCATAATAGAAAAACGGTGTTATAATAATTCTACTAACAATAGGATAATTTATTTTTTTAATATTGGCAAACTTGGAAATTCCAGGGCAATCCTAACCTATAATACTTCGCTGTCAAGGTGTTAACTCCAAGTGGCTGGCAGAGGGAACAACAGCAACAGCTGTTGATGGGAATTGGCATTATTATATTGTTTTCACTTGTTTGGCGGCTTCACCTGCTTTTGGGGCACTTGAGCAATTTTGTTGCCTGGTTATGGTCAAGCTGGTAACACAAACATGTACACTGATGGCGCTTGCCAAAGACTGTGATGCCACTATAATAATTGTGGTGTTTGAAGGTGTTTGTGTCTCCAGTCAGTGATGACGCGGATAAGGGGGCCCACTTGTTTGTGCGGCGGGATTTGATTCCAAACATTTTCTGGATGGGGAGATTTCACCACCTCAGAACGTCAAACTGTTCTGCAGATTTTGTGTTGTTTTAAAATATTTAGAACAAACGTATCGTGTTCATCCGTACCTTAATAAAAATGTGTAGAATATTTTGGTATGATCATTTCTATAGAAAATCTTGTAGTTTTTTGGGTCGTTTATCCGACAGTCACCCTGAATCATTTATTGACGTTTCAAATTAATTCCTTTTCATAGCCGCCTTTAATGCACTTCGCAAATGTGGCCAACCGCCCCGAAATTTTCTAGATTGTGAAATTTGATTATTTTGTATAAAAAAGTGGCAAAGTAGAAAAAATACTGTATGATAACTCGTTTATAAGGCATTTTGTCGCACTCGCTACGCTCGTCGTGCCCTAAACCCGTACGTGCGACAAAATGCTTCTTATAAAACTCGTATCATAATATATTATTATTTGTTTATCCATGGCTGATACGTGGGTGAAATTTCTGATCTCATCTATGACACCCTGTATAATAAAAAAATTATATCTACCAAAAATAAAAGTAAAGTCGTTTGGGATAGGAAACCGAAGATACATAGAGATGAGAATTAGAGAATATAACACTAAATGACCAAAACACTCTTGTTGATGATCCAACTGTAATATTGTAGAGATGTTTTCAGATCATTTTTCAAAAATGTTCTTGAAAAATTTGCACTTCTTGATAGTACATGAATAGATCCTTTGAAAAGACATTTTTGGTAAGCTTACCAAATAAAAATTATTCGAGCCCACAGGAGCGCGAAAATAGATTGTCGCGTATAAGAATGTATGTAAGTGTTAAATAAATCAAGAAATTAATGTCAAAAAGATCTAGAACATCAATCCAAATTCAAGATTGGATATTCGAGATTCAAGATTCGATATTCGAGGATTCGAGATTCACAAATTTCAGATTTTCCATTCACGATTCTACAGAATATTATATCCAATATCAATGAAATTAAAATGAGACCATGTTGGAGCTATACTGAACAAACCGCAAAAAGAATCATTGAAATCGGTTCATAAACAAAGAACCTTTAGTCGATCACATTTCTATTTGATTTTGAGGAATTTCCTTCTATAACTTCGAAATCTTACGTGCAATATGAATGAAATTAAAACGGGACCATCTTGAAGATATACTGAACACAACGCAAAAAGAATCATTGAAATCGGTTCATAAACAAAGAAGTTATGCCCGAACATACATAAAAAAAATATATACATTCGAATAGAGAAGCTCCTTCTTTTTTTTTAAGTCCGTTAAAAATGCATTAATTTTAAATAGCAGCCCTCTTGTAAACCCTTGTTTTCTCAAAGTTTCGTATGTTTAAAACCGGATGGAGCCTCAGTATGTGCGTAAAGATACAGAGTGATTAGCAACAATTTACTTATTAACGAATACAGAACTGCCTTTATTAATTGTTTAACAATAAGTAATTAATAATTACAACGAACTGAACTCATTAATGCAAACAATAAACACCATTTTCGACACGGTCAAGTTATCTTATCAGTTTTTTTTAGTTTTTACTGTTGTGAAATTTTCGGATCAATAGGAAACCTTGGAGTAAAAATGCCACCAGTGACACCCAAACTGTTTCGGGTATTAATTTAATTTCCGATTATCTATGAAACTATTACATTAAACTTTTTTTTCTACTTTGCGTTCGTACTGAGGCTATTACGATACGGTTTTGGGTGTCATAATAGAAAAACGGTGTTATAATAATTCTACTAACAATAGGATAATTTATTTTTTTAATATTGGCAAACTTGGAAATTCCAGGGCAATCCTAACCTATAATACTTCGCTGTCAAGGTGTTAACTCCAAGTGGCTGGCAGAGGGAACAACAGCAACAGCTGTTGATGGGAATTGGCATTATTATATTGTTTTCACTTGTTTGGCGGCTTCACCTGCTTTTGGGGCACTTGAGCAATTTTGTTGCCTGGTTATGGTCAAGCTGGTAACACAAACATGTACACTGATGGCGCTTGCCAAAGACTGTGATGCCACTATAATAATTGTGGTGTTTGAAGGTGTTTGTGTCTCCAGTCAGTGATGACGCGGATAAGGGGGCCCACTTGTTTGTGCGGCGGGATTTGATTCCAAACATTTTCTGGATGGGGAGATTTCACCACCTCAGAACGTCAAACTGTTCTGCAGATTTTGTGTTGTTTTAAAATATTTAGAACAAACGTATCGTGTTCATCCGTACCTTAATAAAAATGTGTAGAATATTTTGGTATGATCATTTCTATAGAAAATCTTGTAGTTTTTTGGGTCGTTTATCCGACAGTCACCCTGAATCATTTATTGACGTTTCAAATTAATTCCTTTTCATAGCCGCCTTTAATGCACTTCGCAAATGTGGCCAACCGCCCCGAAATTTTCTAGATTGTGAAATTTGATTATTTTGTATAAAAAAGTGGCAAAGTAGAAAAAATACTGTATGATAACTCGTTTATAAGGCATTTTGTCGCACTCGCTACGCTCGTCGTGCCCTAAACCCGTACGTGCGACAAAATGCTTCTTATAAAACTCGTATCATAATATATTATTATTTGTTTATCCATGGCTGATACGTGGGTGAAATTTCTGATCTCATCTATGACACCCTGTATAATAAAAAAATTATATCTACCAAAAATAAAAGTAAAGTCGTTTGGGATAGGAAACCGAAGATACATAGAGATGAGAATTAGAGAATATAACACTAAATGACCAAAACACTCTTGTTGATGATCCAACTGTAATATTGTAGAGATGTTTTCAGATCATTTTTCAAAAATGTTCTTGAAAAATTTGCACTTCTTGATAGTACATGAATAGATCCTTTGAAAAGACATTTTTGGTAAGCTTACCAAATAAAAATTATTCGAGCCCACAGGAGCGCGAAAATAGATTGTCGCGTATAAGAATGTATGTAAGTGTTAAATAAATCAAGAAATTAATGTCAAAAAGATCTAGAACATCAATCCAAATTCAAGATTGGATATTCGAGATTCAAGATTCGATATTCGAGGATTCGAGATTCACAAATTTCAGATTTTCCATTCACGATTCTACAGAATATTATATCCAATATCAATGAAATTAAAAT
Organism: Diaperis boleti; assembly: GCA_963583935.1. Taxonomy (NCBI): domain Eukaryota; kingdom Metazoa; phylum Arthropoda; class Insecta; order Coleoptera; family Tenebrionidae; genus Diaperis; species Diaperis boleti. The sequence goes on along the minus strand of OY757242.1, from coordinate 54,911,467 downwards.
GAGACCATGTTGGAGCTATACTGAACAAACCGCAAAAAGAATCATTGAAATCGGTTCATAAACAAAGAACCTTTAGTCGATCACATTTCTATTTGATTTTGAGGAATTTCCTTCTATAACTTCGAAATCTTACGTGCAATATGAATGAAATTAAAACGGGACCATCTTGAAGATATACTGAACACAACGCAAAAAGAATCATTGAAATCGGTTCATAAACAAAGAAGTTATGCCCGAACATACATAAAAAAAATATATACATTCGAATAGAGAAGCTCCTTCTTTTTTTTTAAGTCCGTTAAAAATGCATTAATTTTAAATAGCAGCCCTCTTGTAAACCCTTGTTTTCTCAAAGTTTCGTATGTTTAAAACCGGATGGAGCCTCAGTATGTGCGTAAAGATACAGAGTGATTAGCAACAATTTACTTATTTGTGTCTGTCAGGTTTGATTAAGTTAATTTTAAAATGCAAAAGGATGTGACAACATATCGTACATTTGCAGGTGCTTATTATAATATAAGTTTGTGGAGTTCGACTTAGATATATTTAAATTTTTTAATTTTAGCTTATTATAATAATTGAAAAATAAACACGTTCGTTATAGCAGGTGTTTTTTTTTTAAATTTGGCGTCATAGTTGGCGGTGACTATGAGTTTGTGTGAACGGGCCACAATTTTTAAAACAATTGCTTCAAATGTCAGAATAATTACTAAATTTGTCAATTTCTTTATTTTTGAATTTAAAATGGTTCTCTCACAAGAACAGAATTTTTTTGTGGTGGAATCTTATTTTCGTAATGGCCACCGAGTTGATGGTGAATGACAACACTCGATTCAAGCGTGTTTTCAAGAATTCCGGCGAATTTCCCGATGCAGTGCGGACATAACGGGTGTCTAAATAAAAATCTGGTCAAGATTGCTTTGGTAAAAATTACAAACATTGAACGTGTGTCCTAGAGATAACAAACAAAACATCAAAAATGAAACACAAACGAAGAACTTTTTATTAAATAAGGTGTTCAAAACGTCCTCCCTCTGCTTCTTGACAACGCACAACTCTTCTTCGATATTTTGGAGAATTGTTGAGTTATTCGATTTTGGCCGTTATCCGATCTCTAAGTTCTTGAAAATCAATGACAGGTGTAGAATATTGACATTGGCTACGACGTGTCGAATGTGAACCGCTTTTGTTTCATGGCAATCTTGACCAGATTTTTATTTCGACACCCGGTACAACACTGATTTACTAGACAAGTGAATAGAGATACACCCTATAGTCTAAAAGCAGTACACATCATCTTCTTCCTGTTGATTATCCTGTACGTGTCCAATACTGTCCTCGATTTATTAACACTTTTAATGGGAACTTGTTAAAGTTTCTTTACGGATGAGGCATGTTTCATTTAGACGGTGTATTTACAAAACATGCGGATCTGGAGTTTAGAAAAACCTAATTTTATCAAAGAAGTTCTACTGCACCCCGAAAAGGTAGGAGTATGGGCGGAATTATTGGGCCAATTCGTTGGCAAATTAATGTCAGTACCGCAGTTGTTCAAGGAGTCCACAAATGCCTTGAAGCCGATGGAGCACATTTTGATTATCTGTTATAAACCTTATTTGCTCATTAAAGTTAATTTCCCTTGTTATAACACTACAACTGCTTTTAATCGCATTAACGTGTTAAACTGTCGATTAATTAAATTAAAAGTGAGGTTGGACTTCAAATTTAATAATTGTCACTTCGATGGCACGTTCACAGTTAAAGATTCATGGCCAACTTAGACGCCAAATTAAAAAAAAAAAAACACCCGTTACGTTAAAGCTAATTTAATGCATTAATTAATTTATAACAAGTCTTTTACGTAATTATTGAAGAATAGCATGCCGATTTCCTTTGATTCAAATTGGTGCTCTGGAATCTAGAAACACCACTATCAGATTTTGCAGCAAATATTATTTTAAATTTATTGACTTTTTATCTTTTGCTGTGATGTGATAACATTAACTCGCGAGGCCTAAAACTTATATCTTCTTCATTTTTGCAACCAACAGAGATCTGAAGCAAGGACATACCACTTTACATAATTCGTTAGCAGTCCAAGGTTGACTTAGTTTTAGCTTTGAAAAACAAAAACATCAATAAAATCAATACCGCACATGCTGGCAATTACTTTAAAATTTGGGCGATTACATGGTGTTACTATGGACTGGTTACTTCGCCTCGACAAAAAATTTCTGCACAATCATTCATTGACTCATGAACTAGATAGGTACATATGTACCTGCTGATCGATACTTTTAACTTGTTAGATTATTATGCACGAGTAATAATGATTTTTTAAAATTTTGTTTTAAATGCTACAAAATTCTGTGCGGAAAATTATACTGAGCAACACAATTTTTGTACTCTTCGCGAAATGTTGGAACGTAACGAACACGTTGGTGACCTTGGCATTTTTCCTAGACGTCCAGTTTTTGAGATAATATTATAAAAGACTACATCATTGTAGATACAGAATAAAATACGAAACATAACACATGATTGTTTTTTAAGCACCCGCATGCGTGGGAGAATGATACAGTAAGAATTAAGTTAGAGGGAAATGTGTTTCAATGTTTAAAACAAAAGTGTGTATCGGAGGCTAAATCAAAAGAAGGTTTTTTTCTGGGGCCCCAAATTCGACAATAAAGCTGCTTGGTGGTCGCTAAAAAGTGTGATTGCAGATTGTCTTGGATGATATTGAGCCCCTAGTTACACAGAAGCCGAACATTTTATTACGTAATGACGAGCTTGCTGAGAGATTCCACCACGATATTCCAGAAAAATGGTACCGGGGCAAATTAAGTCCAAATATGCTCCTCGATTACTGCTGGCTTCTTATAAGTCTACTGTACTTCCTTAAAGACAAGTTACATAATATTACTTGTTTAGTTGGCTTTACTAAGAATCTATCTTTAATTTGTATTTATATTTAATTGTTTTATTCTTTAGTATTCTATTATTGATTTATTTTAGTTATCTTGTTTATAAGTTTGGAATCTGGTAGTAGGCTAGTAGGCGTTACAGTCTCGTTTGTTTTTTGAATATATTTGTGTAAAAATGCAAAATCCAGCAGAAGAAGGTTCAGAAAATGTGACCTAAATAATGAGTATTCCTTGTGCTTTAACATGACAATGCAATCAATGTTTAATATCCTGCAAGATTAATAGCATCTCAGATCTGTCAGACAGTTTTCTGTCTGACAATGGCAACAAGTAGTTTATTGAAAGCGTCTCTTTCATGGAATACAAAGACTCGTCACCTTTATCCATATCAAAAGGAAAACAGATCGCCCCTAATATTTGGAGAGTAAACATGTAAAGGAGAATTATTTGTTGTTAAATATTACTTTGTGACTATGAAGTTAGGGCCAGTCCATAGAGGATATGGATGAGATCATGTTTTCACAAATTTCCTATGAAGAGTATTAGCCATTATATTTGCAGTGCAGTAACTTAAAGATAATCTGATACCACAACGTCATAAACAATAAAACAATGAGTCGTTGATTACGCTCTAGTGAAGATCGCTATTTTTAACCGTCACATCGATTATAAGTTGTCAAATTGGGATATAACCCTGCATTACTTTAAGTGCTAGGTGCTAGAGTTTAAAAATAAAACAAGGAAATCTAATCGTTTAATTTATTGTAATAAGTACATAATTGTAAAGTTCCGCACAAAATTCATAATTCCGTTAATTAACATCAAGGTAGAATGGTGGAATATTACTGGGACTGTACGATACACCGCTCCCAGGTGCCAGACGTACCGCATCCCTACCTAACTTCGATAAGAAAGAAAATATCAAAAAAACAAGCCGACCTAAAATTAACTTTTTGGCGACGTCGCCAGCTCTTATGCCATTATACTATAAAGTAATACTTGTAATAAATTAACATAACAACTTGCATTGCGCATTAAATCAATTTTTTTTGTTGGAGCAATTAAAGGGGTTTTGATTCCATAATTCATCCATTAGGCACCCATAATTTCAAAGGTAGTGCATTTTTTTTTACTTTCTTCGTGTTGTCAATAGCAGTGTTTCTGTAAACATTTTATTCAACCTTTCGATTGACAGTATATTACGACCCAAAGCCAGAAAGTGGGATTTTTGGCTTCGCCTCGGTTTTTATATCACTCACGCCAGGGCATCAACTTTCTGGCCGCATGTCGGATACTATTTTTCTTCATCCCATAGCCGAAAATACGGTCTTCCCGGCCGCATTTCGCTCTGGAAACAGCAGCTTTTCCGAGTCGAGGGCGCGTGTCGGTTGGCTCGAGCCGCGAAATGCTGCCGGGAAGACCGTAGTTTCGGCTACGGGTTGAAGAAAACTATTGTTTTAATAATCCAATTTAATATTTGAAATGAGCATTTTATTAGTAGGAATCGGAAAAACCTTTTTTTTTGGGGTGCAAAGCTTTAAATGACACCAAAAAAGTATATTAATATCTAGTCATAATTATGGTCAAAATGGAAGTAATGCGAAATTAGACTCGATTTAAACCACAGAGAATTGAAATAAAATAGGGCCACTAGCATTGAGAAATTCAAACATCCGTAATATTATAGTGAAATGGGTTGCAAAAGAAATGGAACAATTAAAAAACTTTAATTATAGATTTTAATTTTTTTAAATTAAGATATTGTTCTAAAAGACTATGTAACCGTCGGGGTGCGGTTGGGTTAGAAATGGATACTCAGAAATGGAGATGAGCACAGCGATTCAATTTATTCACGCTACTTACTAGGTCTGCGCAACGGGTGATACTTCGATGGGGTGGTGGTACCTTCGATAGGTACGAGCAGCGCCCTGCGAGGATAGTAGCGCAGGGCGTCGGTACTATTTCCGTTACAACTATATTTTTTTCAGTTGGTCTTTAAAAATCCTATATTTACATTAATTCCTATTTGATATGTGATTTTCTATAGTCTGAAGAACACAAAACCTGAGAATACGTTTTTTTAGTTTCTGTGCTCTTCGACATTTTTTCTCAAATCTCAGGTTGTTTAATTTTTCAGATACTTGAATATTGTCCCAGCTTTTCGATTTGGTCAGGTGTAGCTTAGTTTCCTGCTTTCCCGTTTTTTAAAATTTGCACCTTTCCGCAATTCCTGAATTTTCAGCTTTCCAACTTTGAATTCATGGTTTTTTTCCTACTTATCGGATTGAGATTTAGCAGTTATTTATTTACACCTTTTATGCTTATTTTTTCGATGCCTTATTTGTCAAGAGTAGTTATAAATTTTAAAATATGTATACGTAAAAGATAGTAAACAGTGAATCAAGAAGAATGTAAAGCCTGAGCAGTTTTCAGCTACCGGGATCCGTCCATCGTTTATCAATGGTGATTTACCTGTTCGTTGAACCGGTCAAATAGGATGAGATGTGTTTTACTTTATGTTTGGGGCGTAGCAACGCGCGCCGGGTGCCAGCTGGTAACAAACAAAATAGTGTAGAATATTAGTTCATCGTTGTATGTATCTATGGTCTCATTTTGCATATTATTATATCAATAATCTCATTTTATTAGAAATTATGTAGTAATCGGTTCTCTACTGCATGGTTCAATTCTATAAATGCTAGACAGCTCAATAGTTACTTATCATGTGTTTTTGGTCATCAATACTTGATGTCAATATTAAATTCTTTAGATCAGTTTTTATGAAGAAAATGAATGCATTGATTCTGTAGATTCTGTTATCGTTGCAATAAATCAGAACGTGAAACATTTTTATTGGCGAATGTAATAAATTTTACCACAAACTTAATTTTTAAATTCTTGTATTAGAGCTTGTCGTGATGTCGGTATTACCGACGTGACTAAATAATAATATTCAAGGCCATGTTTATTTCTGTAAACAGCAATTTCTGATTTCCAGAGACAATGTGTTAATAAATGTATTATTATTGTTATTAATTTTTTAAACACACAGTTTATGTTCTACCACTTCTAGAAGATAAACTGTGGTCTTAGAGTAAGTGGTACGATAAGAGCGATTTCAGTAATAATAATTGTGTAATAAAACTGTGGTGTTCAAATGTTCCGACTCATTTTATTATTCTAACTAATTTTGTTTCGACTCTTGTAAAATATTGTTGCGTTTACGGGTTCACGAACTATTTATTTAAACAAAATTAAATTTAAACTAACTATATTTGTTCAGTTACAGCACGGTTATCTATTTTTATAGTTATAATTACACGGGTTGTGTCGCCCAGTAGTTTCGACTTCTCACTAACTCAGACGGTGGTTTCGCGTCGTATTTCTAAGGAAGTGGCTTCTCGAACGTTCACCCGGAGAATTATTCCAGAACGGACAATGAAATAGCGAGTCAAAGTCCTTCATTATGGACTCGTCACATAAGTATCTGCTCTTACATTATTTATTCTTTTTGAAATTTGCTCCTTTTCAATCAATTGCTGCTTTACAAACAATCCTTACTGGGTACTTTTCCGGCGATCACGTACTTGGACAGGTCAGCGTACACAGGGTCAGGTGACAGTACACCTTTAATATTAACAAAATCGATCTACTAATTACCACCCCCGAAAACCCAACGACCTGGGGTTAATTGCTGCGTAAAACTAATGGAATGACGTCCGACATCACCTTGTTTACTATGTTAGAACTGTCCCAACTCATCAAATTCTTGACGTCTCTCTCTTTCATGCCGTCATCAAATTTTCATTGATGAGACGCGAAAAACTGCTGGATTTCCACCCTTAATATCAATTGTGCAATGGGAGTTGTCGACTTACGGGCGCCTCGGTGCCGAACGTCACCGTGCGTACGATTTCCACTCCCGTTCCAGTTTCCTCGCGTGTTTTCTGACGGTTGTTGCGTCCAGTGTTGAACATGGGGGCTCTTGAAGAGCGTTTATGATTAATAAAACGTATTAATAGTGGAGTGAGCGTGGGTAGTTGGTACAATGTTTAGGGAGTTATTTTTGAAAAATCTTGATTCTTGTGTGGAAGAGAGCTTGGAGTTCTCGAAACGAAAGGTGAGTTGTATCCTGTTACAAGGAGTGCTTAGTGCACACCAAGAAGTCAGTACCGTATTTTGAAGTTGCTGGAAATCTCAAATATTGTTAAGTTTGCAAAAGTAATTCATATTTCTTGAAAAACATTAACTCCATGTGGCTATTAAAAATATACACACTTTTGTTATTCTATTATAACTAAAATATCGTTGAGACTGTTAAATAATAAATATTACTTAAAAAATTGATGGCGACGTGTTATTGTAATAATTGCGATACAGACTACCATTACTTCGAAGGACTTAAGACCTTGTTTTTAAAGAAAGCCATGTATAATAATAGGTAAAAACATTTCTAATGTACGATGTTCAAATAAAGTAAAATTGTGTTTACTGCGAAAGCGTTAATCTAGACCATCATGTGTATGCGTATGTGTGGAAACCCATTGTTCTAAATGTATTCGTTGTTATTGAATTATTGATTTTGTTTGTAAACGTGCTCTTTGGTAGCAAATTTATAATTGTATTTTATTGTTGCCAATAACCTTGCTGGTCTAAATATTACTGCTGCGAGTAACGTAGTAATCAGCTGTTCTATATCATACGTCTTTAATAAGTTGGATTGGTGACAAATTTTGTAGTATAGTTTTTTTTCTAGAATCAACATGATATAGTACTATTTTTTATTATATATTTGATGAGACACCCAGTTAGGATTTCGAAAGGATTTAGAAGATCAGTTCAAAATATCAAAAGGATAACGGATGTAATTTGCTTGTTAAATCCACCGATAATCAGTCTACTAACGACAAAGGCATTAATAAAAATAGATACACTGTAATCATAAACTCCAATTTAAAATGATATGAAGACAGTAGGATAAACTAAGGTCACTAGATGAAAAATTCTCTTTTTAAAGGTACCGCCAACGCTTGCGACATACTATATCATGAACATTGTTTTTTGTTATTCGTGTTGTCAAGAACTGTCAATCTGTCAGTTCTGACGTTTTCCGGTTTTTCTATAAAACTCGGAGCACAAAACGATAAGGGGGTGGAGTTCAAGACTGTTCTTACTTTACCTTTACCCTTTAAGAATAGTTGGTATTGATATAAATTCTCAAAACCACAAATATTGTAATCATAACCTTAAATGACGATTATGCCCTTATGACATTAAAATTATTAGCAGTAAAAACACCTATACTGTTTCATGTCTTTCTTACAGACTGAAATTCCTACTATATCTATTTCTTTTAATTTCCATGAAAAAGATCTGATGGCGGTACCTTTAAACTTTAAAAAGAGAATTTTTCTTCTAGTGACCGTAGGATCAACAATAAACAGATTCACCTGAAGGAATTATGTCGAATTATCTTTATGATATTATATGATAATCAATCTACTCCAACGTGATGAATGATACTATTTTTAATCTTGATACATTATTCGTTACGTCTATTTTTACCAATAATTCGGATTATGTTTCACTCAGAACAGATAAAATTTCCGCTGTTTTCATTGTATATCCGAATTTTTTGAAATATACTTAAGTTATTAAAAGCAATCGTCTGTGACAGATAGGTAAAGATAATCTGGTACTTATTTTTCACATGTGCTACTACGTTGTTTTTTTATTCGTTTTTGTCACGTTTTGTACTTTGTTCAGTGGTTAATAAATACTCTTGATTTGGAAAATAACAAATTCATGTTTTTTTTTTTTTTTTTTTTTTGTAGAAACGAATCGATAAAAGTAGGCCTGGATACAGAATTGAATAAGCTTTAAAATGATGTAACACACGACCCCCCATGCCAGTTAAATTTTTTTAAGGGGGTGGGTCTCTTGGCTAAAGGGGTGAGAACTAAGACTTGAAAGTTTGATACAATTTGGTCCCCTTTGATAACAAAATTGACCTGTTCAAGCGTTTTTTTCCGAGTCTTTCGAAATTGAAATTGTTGGGGGGTACAAATTTTAGTTGGGACACCCTGTATAGATGAAATGCTGTTCGTTGTAAGTGTATCACTTGAGAACGGCTGGACCGATTTGTCAATTTTTTCTTTTTTAGAATATTCCCAATTATCCAGGAACTATTACGAATATGTAAAAAATATAACCAAATCGGTCCAGCCGATTTTCAAGCCTTCAACAGCAGCATGGCTATATGAACCCCCTTGAATTAAAGTTGAAACTTCAACACTTGACAGTTCTTGATGATTTTCCATTTTGAGATTACTGCATCTGAATGATGATTGTCGTAGGTTCTGTGTTGGACAGGTATCAGGTTTTAACTGCTTTTTCGAGCCCCAACCTTCAATTTTAAAGAATTCGTATTTTAGGTTATGTTTCCTTCTTTTTAAAACTCCTTACCTGAACGCTCATAGTCACCTTTTTCAGCTCGGGATTTTTCTTTCTCACGCATTGGCAATTGAATACACAACAATTATCATTTCTAAATGACATTTTTGGTTAATTTCATTGCCGCAGAAATAAAATGACACATTCCAATAATGTATAGAGTGAATACTGCCAACTTTTCAATTCTAAGCAACGTTGCCGCTTGAACACTGTTCAATTCTCTCATTCTAATATACTATTTTTAATTAATTTTATATTTTTTTAATTATTCAACTATAAAGTTTAGATGTTTCTATAGTTTTTTTAAATTATTTACTTCAATAATTTAGCAACAATCGTAAATTCTAATACATTTTTAAGTTTGGACAAAACATCCAAAAGTTCATCTATCAACTTAAAATAATAAAATAAAATAAAGTAGTTGATTTATAATAATCGAAAATGGTTCAGATATGCATTTATTACAATAGTAATTATATTGCAAATGTAACAATTATTTGCAATAAGTAATTACAAAACAGTTCCGACTGAGATATCAATTAATTTTTGGTTGGGACTATCCCACCCCAACCTTCTTAAACCTTCCATACACGCTCCGGTCCACCTGCGTAGCTAGATCGTAACGCGTATACCCTTCTTTATGGAATTCTTTTTTAAACGTGCAATCATTCGTCTTTTTCTCTCAAAATATGTCCAGATATTGGCATATTTCTTCATATTGAGATAGTTCGTATACCTACTATTTATTTTATTCACATTTTCACTACCGGTTTTTAATTTTCGTTTAAATTCTTCTCGACGTATACCGTTCAAGTTTTTCCATTTTCTGTTTGTCTCTTAAAACTTTTTGAAAATCCATTTTGTTGCTTAAATCATACTTCCGCTTTTGCGTTTACCAGTTCCTGTCTTATCTTCTTGGGAGTCATATTTAGACAGATTTCACTGTATGTTCATGTTATATCGCACTGAATTCAATTTTTTAAATGCTTTATGTTGTACATAGTTATGTTGAAATTACAAATTTTATTCAGTGCACCTATTTTAGTTCCGTCAATAAAGTTATATATATGTATATATGTTAATTTATATATTATTAATTTATTTACGGATTTTAGGTATTTAGGAAAATTACGTACATATTTCCAATGAGAATTTTCAAGATACAGTAGAATTTCGACTTGTGCTAATAACGGAAAATATGCTAGTTACAGTATGGTTCGTTATCATTCATTAATATCTATACTATTATTTAAAAAATCACTATAGCGAGTGTTAAAACAGGTAATTTTTACATAACAAGTAACCCATTATGGCACTAGAGTAAAATAGTACTTATAAAAATAAAAATATAATATAAATTGGTAATGTAACAATTTCCATTTTCAAGTAGTATTCAACTTAATTAACAATAATATATCTGGCTATATTCTCAAGAAAGGTGAATTCTGGGACCATCGCCGAAAAAATCTTGTATGCTAGACGTGTATAAAGTGGTATGGTGCTTGATGCAGCATCTCCTGGAAATTGCGTTCTGGAGTGATCGTAGAAAAAATGTTCTAGGCAACAGGTGTAAAAAGTGGTATGGCACTTTCTACACTTGTTGCATAAATAACTATTCCCAGTTTATTTCCATAATTTCACACATTATGGGCGCCCGGGTTTAGTACAGTTTCGTATAAATATCTATTTACGAAAGCTTAAAGATGTTTTGAGAAAAATTAGAAATACATACATAGTAGATAGTTGGATTTCCTGACCGCGTGTTGTATATTATTTTTCTTCATCCCCCAGTAGGTCGCAAAAGCCATTGTTCTCAGAGCGAAATGCGTCCGGGAAGACCGTACTTTCGGCTAGGGTGGGCTAGGAGATGGAAGAAATAAATTCAAGTTGTTCCAATTTAATATAATATAATATTTTAATAACTTCAGTAACATTCTAAACCATTAGATAGTAATATTCAGATAAAAGTGTAAGAGTAATTTTTGTCTTTAAGTTGGCGGAATGGCATTTGTAAATGTAGGGTTAACTGTCAACCATCTATCATCAACTGACAACCAAGGCATACCAATTTTGATGTAAATTGTATTGTTGCCAACTCAAAATTTGATCACTCAGTATTTGTAAAGGTCCAAATGTGGCTGCCTAATTTTTGCAGATTTATTTTGCAACTTTTACTTGAAAATATAAGGGAAATGACCATTTCTTGAAAATATAAATGATCAGTTTTAAAAATTCAACAAAAGTCATTTCTTCTTTGTATTTCTCAGTTGCCATTGACGCAAGGGAGCGGTGTCGCCAGGGCACCAGAAGGGGGCTGTAGTCCCAGGAGGTATGTATTGTATATGTAACATACAGGGTATAATGGATAAATTTAGTCGGTAAAAGAGAAAATTAAGGTGATCCCATTCATAGGATTTAGAGAAAAAATACTTGAAATCTAATTCAGTTCATCGCACTGAATCTGAAGATAACCACAAGAATCGAGGGTCGCCGCAAAAAAATGTAGCCAGGCAAAAAGTTTTTTAAAACACGTTTTTGTATTCTGGTCGACTTCCATGAAAGCAACGCTTATTAAAAAAAAAAAAAAAAAAAAACAGAAATGGTACGTCTGTAAATACCGCAAATTTTGGAAATTGGATATTGCGGAATGGTGTAATAACATGGCTCCCGTCGCTCGTCAACGTTTTTAATTGTGTGGGAAATAGCATGATATTCCATTATATTCCATATACATGTATTGTATTTTTTAATAATTATTTTGTAATGGTACTTTGTTTTATTGCAATTTCGCCGCTTTGAAATAAGAATGACCACATTTTTTACGGAATTTGTGTGCGGTTCGCGCAGTCACTGCTGTGCGCCGAGTCGTTTAGCAGCGGCGTTTGTAGAGGGTTCTAGAATTTTTAAAAAATGTTTCACTTTCATAATTTGGTTACTTACTGCTTGCTGATGATTAGTGCAGGTGACACCCTGTATATTGCGTGGTTAATACATAATGAAAATTTCGGAATATCAGAACAATATGCCCTTTACTTGCAACAAAAAACTTGTATCATCAAAACTAAAAAAAAGATAGTTGACTATCATTTAACCTTGAATTACATACTTAAAAAACACGTATACCAGCTTATTGTCATGTGGTTTTTATTTCCTAAATCATGTCAGATTAAAAAAGATACAGCAGCCTGCATATCTGCCCAAACAAATTATCTGATTTTTACAGTTTCTTAAATACGCAGCACTCCGTTACTTTCTGGCTCCGACACACTCAATTGTACTGGTTCTTCCTCGGCCGTAATGCTAATTAACAGTACGCAAATGATATGCGGTAATGTAACATTAGCACTTAATTCGTCTGTTCTCACACATGTGTATTTGATATACAAGCATTGATGTGTTTGCTTGCCCATAATTATTATTAAGTAGATGTTTTACAGTTATTTGTGTTGAAACGTTGTTGTTAGATAACACTTTAGCACACTCGTCTAGTGTGTTGCCTAGAACTGAATGCTCTTCTCATAAAACCAGTCGATTGTAAAATCAAATTCTTTATGAGGTCACGAAAATGATGGAAATATTTTCTATTTTATGAAACGCTATAAAACGACCAAATGTATTTTTCCATGTGATCGGTGTCAAAATTTATTGATGGAATTCAGAAGTAAAATTACTGTGCAGTCACGTTCTAGGATGTCAATACTGTCAGTGAAGGTAAAGTTTTACTGTCGCTTCTTAATTCCAATCAATCACTTTTCGTCGCCTTTTGCGAAAATCTCAACACTCATAAAAATACATCGTAGCGAAACAGTTTTGCTCCGATTTCCTTCAACTGGGTTAATCGCCGTTTCGTCGGCTTTGCATGAAAATCTTTCCATTCTTCGGCGAATCATTTTGCCCCTGAGCTACGTTTGCAATGTAACGCGTAATCCAAGTGAAATTGCGCCTTTCGTTTCTTTCAATGCGCGCATTCCTTTATGAGCACCACTGGTGCTCAACACTCTAGTTTATGGTAATGTAAATTTTCATCTCATCCGAACTTGACGAGATTTTCCATTGCAGGAACTCGGCTCCCAGCCCCTCCCAACTATCACCAGTGATGATGACACCCAGTCGATGCCTCGACCCCGTTCGGGAACGTGGGGCTCCAAATCGGACAGCAAGCAGAAGAGCAAGGACATCGCCAAGACCAAAGCGAAGGAAGGGAAGAGCAAGCAATCCAAAGACGCCAAAGGCGAGGGTAAGAAGGATAAGAAGAAGGACAAACATTCGGGGACACGGAGCGGATCTGCGTCCAGATCCAACTCGGCTGAAAGGCGGAAGAGTGGAGAGGATGTGCAGAGTCCTAAGAAGGCAGGGATGTTGGATGCTTTCAGGACGAGATCGAATTCGGATGCCAGCAAGAAGAAGGGGAGTGCATTTATGGCGTCCATGAAGAGCGCAATGTTGGTAAGTATTTTTCTACTCTGTAGATATTAGTCCACAAAGTGGTTACGTTGTACTTATTTTTTATTACTTTTCGAAGTTTTCGCCATAGTTTACAACTTTGTATCCTTGGAAACAGTGTGTCAGTCTTGGGTCATGAATATAATAATTATTATTTAAAAAAACATGTGTAGTTTAATTAGCGTGGGTTATTCAGAGCCAGTGTTTGGCGTTCTTTATGGGTTTCTTCAATAAACATTGGGTCAGTATTGGCCGGAAGATGACTCAAAAGTTGAACGGATTCGTTTGGGAATTTTTGTGGTGCTTTCATTTTTTGCCTTTCGAAAAGCATAATATACAAGGAAAAATCCCCACTGTTCAAAACGCTTTGTTTCTAATTTCAAGTAGATCCGGGTTTTGTCTATCAAATACACATCATGAGCTCACTCCTTCGAATTTTGTTAGCATTTGTTGACACACTTATGCAATTCAATAAAAAACGGCCCCCTTCAAAATTTTTTCGTTGGCGTTGTTAATGAGACACTTTTCCTCAGCACGTTAACCATTAATTTTTGTCTCGAAGATGTAGTATGTATTTGCTCAGAGACTGGTCTGTAATAGTTTTTTTTATATTAGTTTTGTAAAATATATAATCGATACAGTACATAACTGAATATATAAACTTTTCCTTTTATGCATTTAATTTGACAGCTGTCAAACCTAACCTAAAAATGGTAATTCGAACTCGTGTTTTTTTTTCTAATTTTGCGTGAACGAATACGATACTCGTGCGCTGTCACATTTCAGCGGCTCGGGTTCATTTGCAACACTCGGGTCGCCTCGTGCTGCAAAAATTTGCTGTCGCCCTTGAAAACTGTCTTGACAGCGCACTTGTATCGAAAATAACTGTTAGTGCAGACAATTTCTGTTAACAAAAGTATGTTACTCCTACTTTCCAAGATAAAAAATAAATTTAGGAAATTTAGTCTTCATTATCGTTTCGACTTGTACATTGGCTTTTGAACAGTCCAAAATTCATTATTTTCTAGATGCAGATTCGTTGATTGTATGGTTCCAAAATTTACAGTTACAGGCATTTTGAGGTTATTGTTTCAAGGTTTTGAGATTTTAATACTCTCTTATCCGAGAATTCGTAGATCGTGAAGTTCTTTAGTTTCAATTTTCAAGAGGGACGGATTTAAGAATTTATATATTTGAAAGTTTAAAAAAGTGGGGCATGTTCAAAATCACCCTGTATATTATCTTAGTTAGCATCTGAGCTGTTCTCCATAAACAGAAAACTTGAACAAGGTTATTAATATAGGAAATTATGGTATTCAAACTTCAAGCTACATTAAGTGATGTTGAAAAGAGAGATTAGTCAAAGTTGGTTATGCAAGAAAACCGCTTGTCGTAAGTGTTAAGTTAACAATATTAAATTTATATATTTAATAATTATATTATATTAAAATCTATTAAACTACAACAAGCGGACAACTTTGATTAATTTAATTTTCGATCTCTGTAAATCCAGTCTTTTGCCATACATCACTGTCATGCTTCCCGAATATTTGGCGCCAGATATTTTTCTTATGTAATATTTATCCATTATTGTTCCGTTTTCTATTTTTATCAAACTATTTTTCCATGGGGACACTCTTCTCCTTTGTCTTTTTGTCAACGTCAAAATGATATTGGATTTCTGATTTTCCCTGTTTAATCGTTCCGTAATTTTGTATGGGTTTGGTTTCGATTGCTACCACTGAAACCGGTGAGTGAGTGACATGGTATAATTGGTTGTCTACATTACCGGCAATTTGTATGCGATTTATTTGACATTTGTCGTGACATTTGACATTTCGCGTGAGTTGAAAAATTCAATATCTAAATACTCAAATAAAGTCTTGAGAGTGTTGTAAATAAACTAAACCTCTAATATTGAGTTAAGAAAGGAATAAATATTTAATTTATGGTTTATTCCCCGCCTTGGTTAAGAAAGAGTGAGGTTATGTCTGTTTATTGTTTATGTAGTAGAGTGTGCATTGGATTAATTGCATTTTAACTGATTTTAACCGTATTTTAACATTAGTTCGCTGTATAGTTTGTGCCCTTAACCAGCTAAAGACACCACCTCACTCATGTCTTCGTTTTTATCCGTTGTGTTCTCTTCTCCACCTTTTCGTTATTTTAGTCTTCTGTATTTTTCCCTATTTGTTCCTAATATGTATTCCAGTTTTTTACCCATTGTTCAATTGTTGTCTAATGAACAGTTTCCCTTAAATGGATTTTTTTTACCAGTTTCTCTACGATTACTTTTTTGTTTGTAGTGTCTTTCTTTTTACAAAATTTCATAATATATCCGGTTTCCCATACATAAGTGCGTATTTTCTTTATTTTTACGTCACCGGCCGGCCGGTTTCAAGATTTGACAGTTGCATATTAGCGTCTCGTCCAGCGACATTATAGCCCCTGCATGATCAAACTTGAAACACATCAGTTGTGTGCAAAATCGGATGGCGGGATTGGATTCGTCCGGGCCGAAAACCTATAAAACGTGTGCGAACTCGATTTGGTCGAAAATTTATTTTAAATGTCAAAAATGTTGAGTTTTCAATCAGTTTTCTAAATTTACTTTGAATTTCTGTTTTCTGAGATGACTAACTTTTTTTCACTTTTTTTGGGTTTTCCCTGGACTTGTATTGTGACCTATTTTACCTTCTATGAGTAAACCTCTTATTGTATTTCTTTTACATTCTTTTACTCCTTTACTTACTAGAAAATAAAGTGTTATTGATTTTCCATCTCTGCTTTTGGTTATTTCATTTTTGGTCCTCCTATGTATTTTTTGTTTCTCGATTTTTGTCAATGCTTTGTATTGAATATTGAATTTTCCCATAATTAGGACTTTTTCTTTTTCATTTCTTTATTGATTATTATTCTTAATCTTTCCTCTTTTTCTTTTTTTTTTGTTTGTTGTTGTACACGCTTTCCATCTATCATCTATCACCATCTATTCCATCCATCTACTTCTTCCATCATTTCTTCCTTATACAGGGGGTCATCGATGAGTTGTCAGAAATTTTAAGCACATGTTCACATAAGGCCTATCAATCAATTATTGGCACACAACAAACAAATAAAAATTTAAAATGAATTTAAAACACGTTTTAGCAATTGTTTGGGGACTGCTGAGTTTCTAGAAGGATTGAGCGATTTGACAAAAACCCAAAGGCGCACTTTAAAACTTTGTATGTTAGCTTTGTTACAAACGATGTTCAATGTGTCCACCGCCCTCAGCGATAACACGTTGATTCCAGCACCTCTTGCAAGTTGTCACGGAGAAATATCAAATAGGTTTCACCGGTCGGTTCATTATCCCGGCCCTCATATTAACACGAAACTGTCTTTGGAAATTACTCAGATCAACCATTAGATCTCACCACTCAGATGCCGTAAACGAATACTGAACTGCATTATTAATTGTTTAACAATAAATAATTAATAACGAACTTAACTCATTAATGCAAACAATAAACTGGCATTTTCGACACAGTCAAGTTATCTTATAGCTTTTTTTGCAGTTTTTACTGTTGTGAAATTTTCGAGTCAATGGGAAACGTTGGAGTAAAAATAAAACCAGTGACACTCAAACTGTTTCGGGTAGTAATTTAATTTGCGATTATCTATGAACCATTACAGATAGGCCCCTGCTTCATTAAACATTTTTTATTTAAATTATTAAATTTCTGAAAACTCATAGATGACACCCTGTATATTGACTTTACTTACTATTTTTGTTTTGTCTTTGTTTTCGTGACAGTACTACATTATTCTTGATTTACTATATTGTATGGTATTTCCCATTTGTTCATTTTCTGCTTTTAGATATTCACGTTTTCGTTTCAGTTGCTTCATTTAATTCTCTCAGATTTTTTACTGATACTTTATTGTCCGCCTTATCGTTCTTTTAGTTTTATCCAATTTCGCTTCTGAAGCAATACAAAATTAAGATATAAATGGCTGTAGATAAGTGCCTGAAGAACAGATATTTGTCTGAGTCATACGAAAACCACAGACCGGTTTCGGTCTTAATCGACCTCATCAGTATGAAGGATCACTGTCGATGGAGAACTTGCCTTCTTTTTAAGCTTATGGTGGTCATTTTGAAGTGGCAATAAGTACAAGAGTCTAATAAGTGGCGATGAGTCCGATAAGACCGTGACCGGTCTATGCTCTTCATTTTATATGCTTTGTGGTTGTTGGGTTTAGCGACTCTATTTCTTATTCTGTTTCGTTGCTGTCGGATTTAGCGAGTCTCTAGTTTGACCACATACGTGATCTTTTTTTTTTAGAAATAATTTAAAGTCTGTAAAAAAAAACATTTTCCATCTTCTAATTAACAAAACCAGTAGTCTCTATTATTCAGCTTTCTAATTGTTTATATCAACGTTATGTTAAACCGGTTTTAATTTTATACACAAAAATGCCATAACGAAGTTTACCATTTCACCTCCAAGCTTCAAATTCGCACCATTAAAAATGCAGTAAACCACAAGATGAGAACACCTACGCAAGATTTCAAGTAGCAAGGTTAAAGGAACTGTATTTTTAGCTGCAACCTCATAACTTCTGCAATTCGTCTTGTGTCCAGATGACAATAGAATTGAATGATTGATATGAGTAACAACCGGTAAAAATGAATATCTGTTATGCAACCAACAAAACAACCTTTGTTGATTTATTTTGTTGTTGTGATTACGATAAAATGTTAATTCGCCTATTTGTAATGCTAAATTCTTAATCGAGATTTTTAATGTTGTTTGTCGTATTCTCCGATTAATTTCGAGTGTTCTTTTTAGCACACCGGGTTGATGCACGCTCGTCCGAAGGCACCCAGGGATGGATCTGCCCATCCTGTTCGTGATGGTGGGTCCGACACTCAATATTACCACACTGTGACCGCTGCTTCGTCCAACAAGAGTCCCATGACGAAAGTTATGGATATATTCAGGAATAGGTCTCACGCTAGTGTGCCGCCAGAAGACAGGAGAAAGGTAAGAAATTCAAGGTGTCTACTTCTAAGATTTTTTAATTTATAAAGAGGTACATAGTTTAGTTTGAAAACTAAATCTATGAGCATAAATACAAACCATATTTTGCACATAACCTAAAAATCTGTTCTTAGTTTTATCTGCAATTATTTTTATACCAGTTTTTTTTTTTTAATGCAATAACATACTCAACATGTTGTTTATTGTTTACCACTAAAAGTAACAATGTGTATTTTCTTCTATGTATAATGTATGACTATCAACTTACATGTTGTTGGGAGTACATGTGGTCTAATGACTATCTGGTGTGTTGATGTGTTGAGTGCTGAACATTGGTTTTATTGTGTTTTATTAGTTTCCTGCATTAAGAGAATAATTTTCATAAATTGTCTATTCAAATCAATGAAAACGACGCGACGTTATGAATATTACAAAGAATGTATGTATTTTTTTGTTGTAACTGTTAATGTGTTGGACGTCATTATTATTATTTACATATTTTATAAATGTATTGATAAAACATGTTGTTTTTTTTAAATTTAATTGCAAGAATTATGTAATGAAAGATAATCTAAAATCTTCGTTGTATCATTACGGAGATATTATTGACAAATTTTGATGGAGCAATACAGTAGAGACTCGATAATCTGGATTAATTAAAACCAGGGCGATTCCGTTAAAAATTTAAAAGTTAATAATTAATAATAGTTAATATATCAAAAAAGTTATGTAGTTACATTCACTTTCCGCATTGGATACAATAAAAATGTCGGAACTAAATTATTCAACAAATATTCTCTTGACAATCCTAAAAATACGAATTTTCGATCGTCGGTACCTTCAAAATCCCCACAATATAATATCATACTCTTAACACAAATGATTATTTATGGCATGTTTTTATCTGCCCCCGCTACGCCAATATAAATAAAACTGATAAAATATAGACCATAGCTGCTACTGCTTTTCGTTGCGCAACCACTATTGTGAGTTAAATAATGAGGTGCTTAACAATAAATTATTATTACGCATGTGCACGCTCGATTTTTGCATTGAATTTTGTCCAACTAGAGATTTGTGGATTGCATTGGCGATATGAAACCGGTCCACACCGACACTCATTGCAGTGATTTATGCAGAGGAAAAGCTAATGGGCCTGGCAATTTTTTCCAAAAACGATGAAATTCTGTTAGATGACGTAGTTAGATCTCCATTCTAATTGGTTGTAATTATGTTTAAAAAATACGTATGAACTACTGTTTTTTAAGACTACATAATTATTATCTATAAAGAATAGGGTGTACTCATTGTACAGTATTGCTTTCGTTAGTGAACACGGCACCTCGTTTAATCTTGATGATGTAAATGTTTGTTGAACGATTCGATACCCTTGATGAAAATGAACATGCGATGATACTGTGAAAGCGGATTATGTTTCAATTTATTGCTTTATTGCAAGGCATAATTTTGCATGCATCTACGTTGAAAAGGTGGTGGGATTGTTTTTTAGAAAATGCAAATGTAATGCTATCAAGTTGTTTGCTGTCGTTTTTATGCAGCTGATTAGAAAAATATTCACATAGGAATTACTGTAAATCTGTTTTATCTTAATCATTGCATTATTAAATATTGTAATTTTTGTGATTACTTGACAGTGATACATTAGTCTGTAGATTGTTTGTCGGTATTAAATAAAAAAACTATTGAAAGCTGTTCAGGCTTTTTAGCCTTTTTTGGCCAAATACGCATTTGAAAAATGGTGGATGCGCTCCTTCAAGTTGAATTAAACAGTTCAGAGAAAGACGTTTTAATATAGTGGGTGGAATTATTTGTTTCAAGTTTTAGCCGGCGTAAACAAAGGGGGGAATGAAATTCAAAATTCAAAACTAGGAAATTTTCTCAAGATGATTTTAACATTTAGAAGATTTTTTTTAGTTTCTTTAAACTTTCTAGAAGCTCTGAATTCATTTAGAATTTGGCCCACCATTTTGTGTGTTTTTTTTTACTTTAGACAAATTAACGAGATTTGAGAACAATGTCTATTATTTTATTACAAAGTGGAGTTGCCTGAAGTAGAATGAAAGATTCATTTCGATGCAAAAAGGCAGCTCCATTAATAATTGTGTGTACTATTACAACCTATAATGTTGTAACGTCCTGACAAATCTCTGAGGTTTGGGTGGTGACACAAAAAATACAGTCATGAAATGTAATGAACAAATAAATTATACAGTAACTTTCTCTACAATTAAACAAAATTAAAATAACGTTATGATGATTAAAATTTAAATTGAATTAAGTAACAAGTTGGTTAAATAAATAAAACTATATGAATGTAGAAATGAAAATGTAACAAATTAAATTGTGACTGTTGTACTACTCTTAAAAGGTTAAATTACATTGAAATGATTATTGAAGATTTACAATTTTAACAGACGCGCTAATAAAAAGCTAATAAAAACACAAAAAAATAAATAAAAAAATTATGTACTACTTATCTTCTGAGCCGTTCAACGGTTTTCTGCTGGTTTTGGAGCTGACGTGTCCTTACAATTACTTTTCCTGCGATCCTGGGAGTCAACCTTATGGATCTCCTGAGTACACGTGTGGATTACGTCAGTCCAGGAAAAATCACGAGTGGAAATACTCAGCAGCTATACCAAATGAAGGTGATACAAGAAACAATCCTATGGTGAATGCTGGTGAATCTGCCTATTTGATTGAGAGAGAATAGTCAAGGTCTGCACGCAATAAAGTAGTTTTTCTTACCTGTTTTTCCTCCTAATCAACACCTAATCGATATATCCGCTAATGCGATTTAGTGATATGAAATTAGCTACACATCTCAATCGTATAATCCGTACTTGACGCAATTTCTTAGATCTTACTCTTTGTCTAGGACAAAATTACGACGGAGATGTTACTTCGTTCAGATGTCGATCGAAAACGAAGGCCGGAGGTACGTCGCGTGGTATGCAAGAAATTTTCGTGCTTTTTTTGTACGTGCCGGTTATCTCTAAACGCTGATTCGTTCCTGAATCTTCGATGGTGAATGCGCGGCAAAATCAAATTGTAACAGTACCTAATATCAATAACAATTTAAAATGAGTGAACTATTGACGATTACGTTTATGTTTAAATAAAGAATCTTGTGTTAAGAATAGTTTTATTGTGACTATTTCACTCATATATATTTTAACCAATCATATGTGATCATTCAACAATAGAATCAAAATTTAAATTTGAAAAAATCAACTTGTCAAAATTTTATCGGGGGCTACGGACCAATGAACAGTCGCTATTACACCACGTACCTCATTTTTCAGCGAAAAAATAACAATTAATAATAATTTGTGCGTTTTCGTGAAATAGAATATAATTTGAGTTGAGATTTCGCTGGAAAAATTTGCCAATTGTGGACTCGAGTTCTACAATTTTGCGAATGACATTGACATAAAAATCACGAAACGCAGTTGAGTGATTTTTATGTCAATGTCATTCGCAAAATTGCTAGGCGAACTCTCGTAACAATCGGTAAATTTTTCCGACGAAATCTCAACTCTTATTATATTATAACTGAAAAAAATTCTCTCAGTTCGGTGCAAAGATCGGTCAGCTCCATAATCTCAATGCAAAAACCAGGCAGCTCCACATTTTAATGAATTAATTATGTGTTTAAATGACGTTCTAATCGAAATAAACAACTTCAAAAGAATGGTAAAGTGATAAACCAATAGCAGTTAGTACGTCTTCAACAAGATATTATACACTATTGTTTTAATTTTAAACTGAAACGAATTTATGTTTGCTGAAAAAATTTCAAAATTGAAGCTGCCCGGTTTTTGCAACCCAGCCCTTCAATTATAGCAGTGCCCGAAAAAGATACAGAATAAGAAATCACAAAGAAGATCTGGGAGCTTTTTTCGGACATTTTAAGTATTTTTTGTCAATTTTGGGATATTCTCATTGTCAGAGAGATCAACGAAATTATGTGCTTGGACTTTGAAACCGCTGCACTGTCCGAAATGAATTGGCCCTTGAGGGTTGCCGCTTTAACCGAAAGGGTTTTCAAGTGGCCGCCGTATTATTCGAAACTGAAACAATAAACTTCTGAAAATTGAAAAACAACAAAAAAGCAAAAAAAAATGCATTTCTTTCTTAATTTTCGCACTGATCTGTTACTATTGTTGCTTGTGGATTAAAAAAAAAAATCGTGTTCTGTAAATTAATCTTGTGAAACATATACATGATGTCGAGGGGGCTGCAGGGCGATGGGGTCTTGAGTGACATAGTCTCGTTGAAATTAAAAAAAAAACAGGACAGGGCTTTAACTGTCTGCTTCCGTTGCTGGAATAGCTCTCCCCTCCGCAAAGACGGTCGCAGGTAGTGAGAAGTATTCCCTTTAAATTAATAAAAAATAGTCTAAACAAATAAAACTAAAGGGTCGAGAGGCACGCTCCCTGTCTTAATTAATTCCAATTCGAAAAATCTATAACCAAGTATTTGCGCCGAATGGGACCATGCGACGGGTAACTAGAATGTGAAATGCTATCTCCACAGAACGCAGAAACATGGTTAGAGGTAGATGACATTGGGGAGGGATTAGCGGATACAGAAGTAATAGATTTTACTCAAGAGAGGCACAAAAATATAGAGATGAGAATGAAGAAGAAATGACAAAAATTTCTTATTTGATTTCCTCGAGTATGTTGAACAGCAGCCTGAAGCAACAGTATGTGATGTTCTTCTCTTAAGAAGATGCAGCAAAGAAAAAAGATTCTTCAAAGCGGAAACAAAAATCACGCAATTTATAAACTGAATGAAATATGTCCCATAAGTCCCATAGCTTTTTGGATGACTTAACATTCAATACATATTATGTATATCAAATTTGCAAATTAAAATAATAATAGTTATCTAATTGTAACGAATAAAGGATAAAATTGCTGTTCTGCAAATTTGTTTAATTTAAATTCATGCGAATTTCAAAATTAATCTCATGTTAAATAAGTTGATTTTAGACTAAAACAAAGGGGACAAAACAAAGTGTAAAAAAGTCGAGGAGTGAGTTGAAGAGGAGTTGAGACCCAGAAGTGAAGATAACAGAGGCCTATGCTATAAAGCGAGAAGACATGATAGTATCGAAAATAGAGACATGTGAATAGAAGCAGAACGTCATGAGAAAGAAAGAAAAACTGAGAAATAGGGCATAATAAAAAATCTTCAGAAACAACGATTTAAAAAGAAAAAGATAAAGAGATACAGAGAAAAGATACGTACAGGCGCAGTTCGGTTGCGCGCCCTAGATTTTGACGTGAAAACGTCGTCGAGATAAAATCTCGCTTTAGGTCCTAGTAAAGCTTCGCAAGCTCTTCACAATGACACCTGAATCAAGGCCCTAGCTAAACGCGTTTTTACGCTACACTAATTTATAACTTTATGCAACGCTAATTTCCATGAATCACAAACATGCATCTACATTAGTCCTTCAACGTCACAGGCAAAACAAATGCAGCACGACAAACACGTCCAGACATGCCTTGGCGGAGATGGAATGACGAAACCGGGCGAATGGAAGGAAAAAGGAAAAAACCAAGTAAGAAAAAGAAGAAATCGACCCACTCGTGTCGTTTGAAAGGCTTTAAGCTCTTCAGCTTCCCATTTGATGAGAATGTCAGATTTCCGATTTTTCAATGCCAGTTACAAGTTTTCAGTTTAAATTTTTTTTGGTTCCTCAGGTTCTTTGTTTCCCAACTTCACAGTTTTAAATTTTTAAATCTCTTTTAAAACGCATTATTAAATTCAAAGAAAGAAGTCTCAAATATTTATATTAATGACATTTCAGCGAGATACTCACAGCCGGCCATTGCTTTCAGCTAAACGGACAGGGTTCTATTTACTTTAAAAGCATGAAGATGATGTATAATAGTACATTATGATACGAGTTTAACAAGAGGCTTCATTGTGACATGAGTAGGTTGCGACGAGCGCAGCGAGAAGTGCCCCGATAGAACGAATGTCACAATGCCTCGTTAAACGAGTGTAATATACTATTTTTTCTACTTTGGAGCTCTTCGTTTTATGAAAATGTTAAAATTTTGCTTTTGAAATATTCTAGGGATTTTTAGAATTAGGTAGTACCTACCGGTTGTGTTGATGGTCATGTTTTTTATTTGAAAAGTTGACACTTGGCTTGACTTCGATAGGAGTTGGTGAGAAATACTCAATACCAACGTAATTCGTATCAAATTAAAAAAAAAGAACAAAAGCAGTTGCATAATAAATTCCATTGTGCAGCTACTTTTAGTGTCACAATGAACACTTTGTGACACCAAAGTAGAAAAAAATACTTATGGTTGTGTAGCATAATGACGCAGCCTACCTGTTTTTTTCAATTTATTACCATTTAATTAGAGAGATGTAGACACATTATTATTGTTTAATTTTGTTTTGACTAAGTCTTGAAGGATGTTTTGACGTCAATGTCAGAAGAGGTACTTACTTTACAAAAATCTTGTTTTCCACATTTTCTGCAAACAATTCTCCAGTTCGTCCCAGTTTTTAAATTATAATTCATAAATAATCCTTAATTACGATAAGGACATCGAGTTCGTGAACTTTGCGGCAGTGTTTTTGTTTTGTTCACGACGTACGTCATTGTCTTCAGCAAAGTCCATTTGCTTCAAGCAAAAAATGTTTATCTGCTCTAGAGCCAAGCTTTCTGGTACCACTATTACTTATGTATCTGTGCCGAAAATTTGCAAATGTTCAAGTGTCGCGTGAAGTAAGTCAATACCGTATCGCAAGTCATAAAACTTCCAACTTGCATTCGACGTCATTGTTGTCTCACGTGTTGGGCAATTTTCATATTATATAACAAACACAAAAGATGGAAACTTAGTCGCGTACCATTCAGTCTCCGGTGAAAATGCGGCAGAATTTCGCGATAAAGTCTCCCCGTAAATATTTTTCGTGGCTTACAGTAATTTATAGTAGACAATGTTGTCACTCGCCTTAGTTTCGCACACAAAAGCCTTTCTGATAGTTGCAATTTCTGTCCACCCGCGGATTTTCGCAGCGGCACGAAGTAGGGATATGTAGTGTGGTGTTTCTGTCAGTTTTATCTGGTGGCCGGTTTAGTTCAGGCGCGGAAATCGAAAAACTAGTATTGTGCAAAATGTATCTTGTGGTGCATCTGTTCCGGCCACGAGATCTGTTGTATGTGCTCCTACACTTCTAGTGGGATTGTTGATTGGAAGCAATTGTTTGGGAACGGCTAATTCGTTGAGTTGGAATAAAGTTTCCTGTTTATTACCGGGGACCGTGGGTCCGAATTTTTTTCGCTGCTCGTGTACACGTGTAGATATCTTTTTCCCCATTGTTGCATAATCGGATTGATTACATTTTCATTATTATGTGGTTGTTAAAATTCGAATGTAAGTGCTTAGAATTTGCTCTCTTCATTATCTTGGAGCGTTTGTCAATATTGTGTTTTACCTACACACATGATCAATTAAGTGTTAAAGTCGACAGAACAAGAGATCGATTTAAGCTCGAAACTGATTTTTTTTTCGTTGTTTCAGTATTTACTTTTGGTCTTCGTGATGGAAAACTTACCAACATTGTTACTGTTGTTGCACACAATTATCTCGAAAAGATAACAAAATGACCATTGTTTTCACTCAGATAACCATTGTCTCTTATAAATATACGTATTTGTGTATTCTAATGAAGGATTTTATTCCTCACTTATTCATTATGTGTTTTTTAGAGTCCAAAGCCTATAATAATATATGGAGCAATAAATTGGCAAAATTTTCAGAACACAAAAAAATTTCGCAACTTTATAATCGGATATCTTTCTCTTCCATTGGGAACATAACAATGTATTCGATTTAATTTTTTTCGTTTTCAATGTCACCTCCCAGATTATTCTAATATTAAGTACCTTTATTTAATTGTTGCCATAAACAATTGATTCATATTGATTTGTATGCCATTGTTGGTCCCCTGTTTATCGAAGAATAAATAGCGATGATGGCCATCAATAGAATCAGTAGAGTCCTCATATTTTTCGAATTTAGCCGTTCCCGAAATTATTTCTTTTCCAGAACTCGTTCCGCGTGAGTGAAACGTGCGAATTTTTGTTTATTTATTATTCCTCCGTCAAGGAAAATTACCTAATCGACGTTTGATGTATCAGGTGCTTGTTGGTGGTTTTTAGTCATTCCGGTGAACGCGAACCTTCCGTAAAATGTGATTAAAAGCAGTGCGATAATGGCTTCGTATTTTCGCTGGATTAGGAGTAAGAAGGAAGAACCAGCACCTTTCATTAAGCCCCGCAGCCACTCATTGGACGCACGAGGTCTGGACCCTACTGATATTAGAAGATTGACCCTGATTAACGTATGACCATTTTGTAATTGAATTTAAACCGTCTGGAAGTCGATAGGTGCAAATATTTTGTGTGGGCTTTTGGTTTCTATTGTTTTACAATGCTATCACACCTAAATGACCGCATTCGCTTGACCAAACTTATTCGTTGTGTAATTTCCAACGCCTTGGGAAAGAAGTGGGTTTTTGTTTTTACGGTGGAGGTATTCATATCGTGATTAATACAATTGTAGTTTCGCAAATTATTTATATTTATAGTGGTGGACGAATAATAATTGTCGATGTAAAATAAAAAGGTACAATTATGTTCTTGGCTACGTATTTACTGCTTTAATTGATTGGGAGATAATTAGCGCAATTAATTTAAATCGTGTAAAAATAGTTTAATAACAACAATTAAGGATTTTGGTAGGTAGGCAAATTCTAAATCTTGATAAAAATAATAATAAAATTCTAAATACCATAATCAGGGTCTCTTAGTAGTTACTTGCGTGAAAGACACTGTTAAAGATATTGTGATGTTCATTCTGAATATTTTTGGACTAAATGTTTCCCTCGTTTCATGAAAGTTTTCAAGTTCAAATAGAATACTGCTTGTAAATATGGTTTAGGTTGGATTACCTTCTATTAATAGGCGGTTTACAATGTATGTGTATTTGTAAGGAAAGGCAAAAGAATACTAAAAGCTCAAATATCTTTTGACGCAATGGTCTAATTCAAGGCGTTTTAATATATTTTTTTGTTGTCATTTTTAAACGGCTTAAATAATATGTACATATTATGAGTTATAGTAATCTTGGATAAATAATTTGAATGCGTAGATCATATTTTTTTCTATATCGCATCATATTAATTAATCTATTAAAATTTAATTAAAAAAAAAAATTAAATGCTTTGCAATAATTGTCTTATTTAAAAAATTATTCCAAAAATATACACATCTAAATGACACAGACATGAGTAGGATATTCCAATACCATAAACCGAAAAGAAAGAAATGTAGATAGATAGATAGAATAAGAAAGATAAAAAGACTTCTACTGATACCACTCCAGAAGAAAGAGGAAGTTTGTTGTGATCAAATAATAATAACGAGTGAGCAACAAAATTCGTGATCGTAGGAGCCTCTGAATCCAAAATTTTGAGTCGATTCTTGATCGATACGATTGTGTAAAAAGTCATCGAGTAATGTGAATTGACGATTAATGTAAACAGCGATATACGTTTAGCCAACTGCGATCACGAATTTTGTTGCTCACTCGTTATGAATCCATTGAAAGATATTTAGTTCCTCAGTGAATTTTGCAGATTTTTGAAAAACTAGTGACGCAAGGGGGCGGTGTCGCCTTGGTCCCAGAAGGGGGCTGTAGTTTCCAGAAGGTAGTACGACACTGGCTGATGCGCACTACCAGGGCTTTGGTGGTGGAGGAGGGGTTCTAGTAGAGACGTCGAGGGGAGTGCAGGGCGATGGGGTCGCGAGTGAAAGAGTGTCATTCAGTTCTCTTCTCCGCTGCAACCGATATAATATTTTATGTAGGTACTTTAGAAACTCACAGAGTCGGTCCCACGTATTGAGAACTCTCACCTTTACAATTGAAATAACACAAATAAATAAAACTACAAGGTTGAGAGGCGTATTAGCGTCAGACTGACGACCTGACCGGCAACAACGTCACACACTCCCTATCTAAAATTATTAAAATAATTCCTATTATAAAAATCTAAAACTGCAAAAAAGATTTTTCTACTTTGGTGTCACAAAGTGTTTATTGTGACACTAAAAGTAGTTGCACAATGGAACTTATTATGTAACCTCTTTTGTTTTTTGTATTTGATACGTATTACGTTGGTATTGAGTATTTCTGACTGTCGAAGACAAGCCAAGTGTCAACTTTTCAGATAAAAAAACATAACCACCAACACAACCAGTACTACCTAATTCTAAAAATCTCGTAGAATATTTGAAAAGCAAAATTTTAACATTTTCATAAAACGAAGCTCCAAAGTAGAAAAAATAGTATATTACACTCGTTTAACGAGGCATTGTGACATTCCAAGCCTCTTGTTGAACTCGTGTAATAATGAACCCAGAAATGGAAGAAACAATTCACAACAGAGATGGAAAGTTATTGCTAGAATACTGCAGTGTGTTGTAAGTGCATCGTCGCAAACGAATTAAAAAAACAATAAAAGGGAAACAAAACTAAATTATCTTAAAAAATCATTATCAGCAATTATTCAATTCATAGACGTACCCACGATAGAAGCAAATGAAATGAGTAAAGTATCAGACTAGAGAAATGATTCGGTGCAGGCGACGACAACTTCGTATTAAAATAAACTCAAAAATATCAAAATAAGAAGAATAAGGGATTCAATAAAAGAGAGAAGAAGATTCGAATGAAAGAAAGCAGAGTTTGGAGAAAGTTAAATAAGAAACTTAATATGTTCCGTGTCAAAAATATTTATCTCTGTTGTATCTGTTTCTGCTATCTGCATGTTTCAGAAATAAGTGTAAAAATTGAAACCCAGTGGTGGAACTCATCAAAATCAACAATTTTTTCATGGACGACTTCCGAAAACATATTTTTTTTAGAATTTGTTCCCCTACAGATTCACGAGCCGCGTATGGACATTTATTTTAATTGGAGCTATTGAGAATCCACGTTTTTGTCCGGAAAAGTCATCGTGCTTATCAACTTTCTAAATTTATTGCACAGTCCCGTGCAGTTACCTCAAATCAGTTTCTCGAGACAACGCAATCGAGCGGCGGGTTTGTTGTTATTGTATTTTATTTTCGTTTTTAAAGTTGTATTAATTAGTTATTGTATTTATTTACAGAGGTCAAGGAAATTCCGCGGAAGCACAAACATTTTATGTGCATTGTGTTAATGTTTTGCAAAATGTTGAAAATTGCACAGGCTAACCCGAAGGTTAGCAAATCAGTTTGGAATATCGAATTGCATTATTTGGTGAATTTTGAAATAGCAAGCAACACAAATCTTATATCATCGAAATCTGAGAATGTAAAAATTTGAGAACCTGAAAACCTGAGAAGCTGAATGAAACGGTAGTCTGAGAAAGTATATAACGTATCTATAAACTGGCCGAAAACAAAAGGGCCTAAAAACTGTAAAAGAAAGAGCATTTGCAAAACCAGAACTTGCAAATATGTGCATTTGCAACCAAAGATATTGAAAGCATGATAATCTGAAAGATAAATTGTCAAGGACATGATGCCTTGAAAAGTAGAGTAGATGTCAAATCGTGAGAAGATAATGGTGTCGTCTGGAGAAATTATCGGGAAAAAAGCATGGGCAATCAAAAATACCGGTCAATTTGCTTTGAAATTGAAAGACTTTGATATACAGTCGCGGACAAATATGTTGAAAATATTTATGCAGTCCCTATGACGTCACACTTCTCAACGTGTTTAATCACAAGTGTCAAAAATGACAAAACTAGAAAAAATTAGGTTAGAATACTTTGTGACAGTTGAATGGAATTGACATCCAAGATTTTCTGTTTGCGACTTTATTAGTGAAATACTAAATAAAATACTGTGATACTGTACGCAAAGTTTACGGGGTGCTTTAAAAATATTCAAACCAAAAACAGTTGTTAAGTTACTCTATATACTCCTAGTTACTATATATTGTTGAGTTGTTGTTATTCCATTAGAAACATATAAATTTGACAATAGTGGAGTGCTCGCGGACAGCTAAGTCGTTTAGAAAACGATTCTGTGGGCCTTTCAATTAACAAAGATAGAATTTTATGCAATGAAAGTTAATGCCCTAAATATATTAAATATGAATTCGTCAAGAAATCGTTCTGTGCAAAAAAAAGTTATTAATTTAGGGGATTTTTGCCGTTTTTCACCCGTTATCTCCAAATCTAAGCCCTAAATCAAAAAGAAAATTCTCTTGTAAAATTATTGTCCCATTTATTATGCTTCCTACAGTACCACGTTCATATTTTTGTCGTAAATAATAAACTAGAAACAATTATAAATTTCGGATTCTCGGGACCGGGTGGTAAATCACAGAACACCGATCACCCTCTCTCTCCCCACAGCGTCCTTCGCCCATCGTAATTGCATCTGAGGCAGGTTCTTAAAAATATTTGAAATTATTCTTACGTGTACATTCTGTGTAATATTTTTGATAATTTTCTGGATGCCAATACTTAAAAAAATTAAATATTGGAAAAGAATCATTCTTAGATGCGTTTTTCTTGTATAGTAATTATAAACTTTGGAAGGAATAAGTATATCTTTTTTGGGTGGATAATTTCGATAGCGCTCTCAAAATAAGACTTCTTTTTTTCAATAGGAATAAAAAAAACAATGACAATTTTTAATTAAGAAATAAAAAAAATCAAACAAAAATTACTTGCTATCAATAATATAATCTTTTTCTTCAATAATGGTTGTTGATGTGTGTGCACCTTTGGACAAGAGCCTATAGTCGCGTCAATGAAGTCTTTTTCTCGGAAGTCCTCAGAAACAGCTCCGATTTTCATGTTTTTTTTTTAAATTTTTGCTTTTTGTATATTATTTATAATCAGAAACATTTTGAAGCGGGGATATAACTATTAATATTATTTAAACAATATGTATGATATTTATCTAAAAAAAAAGTTTTGCAGTTTTTTTTAAACAGACTTCAAAAAAGGACAAAGTTGTCAATTCGGTTGTATTTTTTTGTTTGTTTTTTAACGTTTGTTACCTCAGAACATTTATATATTTATATATCATTTATGTTCACCGATTTCTTCGTCAATTGTGGCCCGATTTACAA
The DNA here is from genome assembly GCA_963583935.1 of Diaperis boleti. NCBI lineage: Eukaryota > Metazoa > Arthropoda > Insecta > Coleoptera > Tenebrionidae > Diaperis > Diaperis boleti. Next base: position 54,879,421 of record OY757242.1, on the reverse strand, counting down.
AATTCTTCTTTTATTTGAAAGGGTATACTCTTAAGGTGGTTCCATTATCAAAAAATCAGGATCTGACCAGGGAATCCCATGGAAATCGAGAAGAATCTTCAAATTTTCGCTCCCTTTTATTAACCGACTTCATGTATGTTCACCGATTTCTTCGTCAATTGTGGAACGATTTTCAAAATTCTGCTTTTATTCGAAAGAGTATACTCTTGAGGTAGTTTTCCATTGTCAAAAAGTCAGGATCTGATCAGGGAAACCCAATGAAATCGAGGGAAATTCTTAATTTTTCCTTCCTACAAGTATTGATGAACAATTTTTAATAATTTTTGTTATAAATGTCTAAAATAAATAATCCACAATTCATAATAATTTTATAATTTACTTTCGTATATTATTTGTAGAATAAGTATTGTATGAAAAACTGATTTTTATATAAATATCATAAATAGTTTTTAAACAATATAAATAATACAAACATTAAAAAAAAATCATTAAAATCGAAGCTGTTCTTGAGGACTTCCGAAGATTGCCTGTTTTATGTATTTATTGACGCGACTACTATACAAGTAATGTTATTTTTGTATAACTACACCATTTCGCTTTGCAATATAGAAAATTTGGTTATGTAATATTTAAATGATCAATTACGTCTATGCTTACCTTTCTTACACTTACATGTTGTTAGGAATATTTCTACCTCTAGAAACGGGTGTAAAGTTTGTTAAACTGGAACTATCTTAGAGTTAAGGGTTTTGCATCCATAATAATCCAAATAGAGGAAAATAGGGATTGAATATTGGTTGTAAGAAAAATGTTACAGTTCTAATATGTGCCCTGTTATTAAAGACTTATCTATTGTGCCAAGAACTCTCAAATGATTTAGGAGTTAAATTTGACAAAATTATTTAATAATTATTATTAATATGTTTAATAATATAGCTATTTGGATTATGAATGGAAAACCATTAACTCTAAGATCGTTCCAGAGGTAGCATCATAATTAACGATGCATGTAGGTGTAAAAAGGTAAGCATAGACGTAATTGGTCATTTCAATTATTACATAACCAATTTCTTTTATGGCAAAGTTAAATGGTGTAGTTGTACAAAAAAATAATATTACTTGTATAGGCTCTGGTTCAAAGGTCCACACACATCAACAACTATTATTAAAGAAGAAAATGCTATTGACAGCGAGTAATTTTTGTTTTTATATGTTTGATTTGTTTTATTTTTTAATAAAAAAAATTGTCATTGTTTTTTTTTAATTCCTACTAAAAAAAGAAGTGTTACTTTGAGATCTACATCGAAATTATCCAGCCAAAAAAGGGGAATAACATTCGACATTCGTATATTCGTTCCAAAGATTCATGACTAATAAGAATGATTCTTTTCCAATATTTAAATTCCCATGTGAATATTGGCATCCACAAAATTATCAAAAACAGAATGTACACGTAAGAACAATTTCGAATATTTTTAAAAACCTGCCTGATGCAATTACGATGGTCGAAGACGCAGTGGGGAGAGAGAGAAATGGTGATAGGGGTTCTGTGCTTTACCGCCCAGTCCCGAGAAAAATATGAACGTGGTACTGTAGGAAGCACAATAAATAATGGCGCAATAATTTTACGCCAGAACATTTTTTGATTTAGGGCTTAGATTTGGAGATAACGGGTGAGAAACGGCAAAAATCGCATAAAGTAATTACATACTTTTCACCGGACGAAAAGTCGAGAAAAAAGATTTCAAGGTTGCTACAAGATAGGTCAATGCTTTTGCAAAAACTGTTCATTTATTTTTGGCCAAGCGGCTACAGAGAATGTTTGAGAAAATATCAGAAAAATCAAACCTTTAAGTACTTTTTTTTGCACAGGACGATTTCTTGACGAATTCATATTTAATATATATTTTATATTAAATATATAATATTTATAATATATTTAATAGCTTTCATTCCTGAAAATTCTAGCTTTGTGAATTGGAAGGCCCACAGGGTGACACATTTAGGGTAGACTGGTACTCTATTACAAGCCAATTTGTGAATTTGGCGATTAACAATTCGACATATCAAAATCGTTGCTATAATTAGAACTTCCTAAAATGCAATATGTATTTATTTAGTAATTTGTTCGCTCTGATGCAAGGTCAATTCCATCACAGCCAAATAGTAAATTATAAAGTAGAAACTCGTAAAATGATTGCGTGCATTGTTGACACGGAAAATTGTTATGAAAAAGAGAATTTCATATTGTTGTACGGTGTTTTGGTATTACAACGTGTTATTGATGTTTGTTTTTCTGTTGCAGAAGGCTGCCCAACAGCTGGCTGGTAAGTAAACACTTTTACTTTTCACTACGCGCAAATAAAAGTAGAAAAAACTGAGAAGGCCGCAAGATGTATCGCGCGTAGTCGAGTTCACAGATTGCTGTAAGTAGTAGAGATAACATTCGGCTAGATGGCGCGTTCCTACGTTTTCGCACTCCGAACTTTAAACTCGCATGAATCAATACCGGCAAGAGAAGATAACAGATGCAGCCTCTGGCTAAAATCCCATTTTTTCGATCCATCATTTAACTAAAGCTCGTTATTTTAACGAACTTGTTTGTGCCAGAAATCCTTGTTTTCTTCTCATCTGGCTATTTCCTTGACGAATCCATAAACTTAAGTGACACGTTTATTTGGTTACGCCCTCTCATCTCGCGAGGCTTTTCTCTTCCTAGGTCACGAGAATCCTTCCGTCTTACGACTTTTGTGACGTAGTAGCGGTCATAAGCGCGAAGTTTAGCATGGCGAGCCCCCCTGAGTCTGCGCAATGCTCGCCGATCCGGGTGTAATTGCTGCTTCCGGGCAGAACTGTGTTACTATATTATTCAAATGGGAACACATGTGCGTTTGTTTTCATGACACGGGTGTTGTTTACGATCCGATTCAGATAGGACATTTATTGAGCTGGGAAATTGGGTCGCTGGAATGTTTTATCTGAAGCTTTTTTGCTTGTGATTAAAGAATGTTTTGTACAATTTGATTGCGCCAGGGCTCCTCTCTTGTTCTCTTTGAGCGCTACCTGCCGTTCTGATTTAGCGCTTTTAATTATTTTTTTTTTTTTTTTCATAAAGATGAGTTGCGTTTCTAGTTGGTAAACAACAGCGAAGGAAAGGGTGGTCTCTACTTGGTCCGTTAAACTTTTTAATACAGGGCGACCTTGTAAATCCGGATCGCAATATTCCGGATTCTTTGGTAATCACATTTTAATCACAAGTTTGGGAGTTTTACTTGAATATATTTAAATTTACTCCACTTTGATTCATCGACATTCTTCCCGTTTACAATTGTGTATGTTAATCCAGATCTCACCTGCTTTGGTAATCCGGAATCAGTTTTATTGCTTAGTAACCAATCATAATTTGGCAGACAAATACATGTATAGGCGAGCTTTTACGTCTTTAAACCCTGCGAAAGTCGTGGAATCTATATCGTTTTTGTACTTTTTCTCGAGGTTTGCAATAAAGTTTGTGTATTAAAAAAATTTTGCTTCAATAATCCGGATTTTTTGGTATCCCCGATCGATCTGGTTTTTAATGATCCGGATTATCAAAGTTGCACTGTACCTTATTTACTACTAAAATATTAGTATTTATCTACATCAATTGACAGATTTTGATAATTTTTTTTTTAGATGAATGATATTAAAAGAAATGCACATGTTTATTGATTATTTGCGTTCACCGATTACAGTCACCGACTCGAACCAGTCTGAGTAAGAAACGGGCGAGGCAAAGAGCACGTTGATGCACGCACGAAATCGGTTCGGTTTAGAATGTTGCATTTGCATTATTTTTTTAATATTTCATTTCATTTCGGGACTTCTATGTATAATTTATTCCACTCGAATTTCGAGTGACGGGCGATCACTAGTAAATTTAAAACTAGGAACATTATAATATTTTGTGTAAGGGTGGCAATAACCACCACTTTAGCGGACGTGCCTAGTAAGTTAAATATTTGAGGCGTAATACTATTTTATGGCATACTCGTGCCCTTTTAGTTTCCGTAATATATTCAGTTTGTGGGTCAGTTAGTTACTCACTCATTACTTTAACGGTTTGGGTTGTGTAAATCTAATATCAGCGCGCGCCCTAAACCGCTAAATGTTCACTTACGACATAAATAAGCATTATACGTAATACATTACAGCTTTAAAAAAGGGCTGTGCGAGGTTATAAAACTCGTCTTAAGAATTCGTATCACAGCTAACAGGTAGTGAAACCCGACGAGGGTGTATTAGACCTGAAGGGTTTTGATGCCGTTTGATGATAACAAGTTGTGACGACGATGTAATAATGTAAGGCGTCTGCACAAAATTGGTAGTGGGAGGGTGTTTTTTTATTAATGCGCGGAACAACATCCGATGGGTTTAAACAACAAAAATACATAATATGTAGTATTACGTTAATTTTATTTTGTCAATGTTACACTCGTAATACCGAGGCCAAACACGTAATTGTTGTAATCGAAAACATTTAGGACACATTTCTGTTTCTGCTCTCGTTATTTCTTTGCTACTTTTGCAACTTCCTTTTTTCGTCATATTCTTCTTTCATCTTTAGCTTTCTTACCATATAGTTGAGATCATACCGATGTTCTGCAATCATCATCTGCTCATCTACAAAGTACATATAAACTATACAGGGTGATTTTGAAAACATGTCCCCCCATTAAACATGTCCATTACAATTTTGCGAATTCTTTTTTCTAAAAGGTAGAATGTATAATATGATTCCTAGAAATTCATTCACTGTCGACTCTCAGAACAATCTGTACAAAAATCTTTTTATTTCTGTTCACTCGTTCGCACACATTGGTGGGTCCACACACAAAAAAAAAACAATATAAAGTTCAAGTATTCACCTATTCACTTTGAATTCGTTATTTATTTGTTTTTCATTTCCAGTCTACGTTAAAGGATATGACTAAATTGAATTTCAGGGTCAAGATCGAGACATCTAAGCTTATTACAAAAAGTAAATGACTGTTTGTTGTTTGCTTCCTTTTTAGGAAATATGTATTTTCGAAACATGAAATATTACTGTTTGACTTAGTAAACAAAGTTCTGATCACCCCTTTTATTGGATATCAGAAATATTCAGTAATAATATCACAAGAGCATAGAAAATATCGATTAAACTTCCGAGTCATGAGACGTATTCCGACGAAATATCACGACAGCGCAGCTGGAGTGGTATTTCGCGGCATACGTCGAATGACGAGGATAGTTTAATCAGATTATTTTCAATGCTCGAGTGGTATTTGTTACGATTATATAACGAAAAAAGGCGAAATTTTGACGGAACTTTTTTTCTGACGTTTATTAACAATCGTTCCTATGGCAAAGTTCATTGTTGGAGCCAGCCGAAACACCGAAATGAATATATCCCGTCGTGAAGGGTATCCTCACTTATATACATCGTATCTATGAAAAATCTGTAATTGCTATTGGCTCAATTTATTATGAGGTATATAATCACTTGAATTTAACCACTTGCGAGAGACACTCCTATTACAAAAACATTTTCCTTCACTTAGATCATCTTCATATTTGATTTTTTTTATATCAAAGCTCTGACTTATCAATACCATTGTCGGAGTAGAACTGACCGTACCTCTACGTTCAATTTTACCTGATACGGTCTGTAAGGGGAACCTGCAAATACCTTAAAAATATTAGTATTAAGTTATGTTGTATCGAGGAACAATCCGATGACCATAATATCTGCCGCCGTGTTTTCCGGGCCTGGTGAGGTTTCCCGTGTCAACCGCGGCGGGATTGAGTTGGACCGAACTCTCAGCTAACCTCGCCGGGACGACGTCCTGTGGCACCCCAGTTGAAACCGCAGAAGATGAACCGGCGGCGCGGGACACTTACCGCGGCTGCTGGCACCAGTCTTGTCCTCCAATTGATTCCCGTTAAAAAGTTTAGAGTATACTCATTCTCCTGTACGTATCCTCCTCGAATATAATTAATTGACGTTTATCATTTGATAACCAATGCGTAATTGATAGAGAGCGGCACAGAAAAAGTAAACATGTGAAGTAGTTGATTTTTTTTTCTAACCTTAGAAAGTGAAGGACTACACCCTTGTCTTAAACCTTTTTTTTATTTTGAACGGTTCGGAGTACCCATTTTTCATGTTTCACTCTAGTCGTATTATTCATGTATATGTGGCACCGTAATGTATGATGTCCTTTTATCTATTGGTACTTCCTGCCCATTACGACTTCCTTAGCATTATAATTATTGGTACAGTTAGTATATTTCAATACAATACGGCCACAATATGCCACGTGCTTAAAAAATTCGCCTTCGCCCCTGAAAAGTGACAGCGCACGAGTACCTCATATTTTGAGGTTAGGTTTGAAAGGTGTCAAATTAAATACATATGCGTGAATATTTATATATTTAGTTATATACCACTTTCTCCATTATGTATTTCACAAAATGAATACAAATATGATATTTCCTCCGCTGTTTGGGTAAGGGTTAATACTGCTATTATTATGGATTATTTAATTATTTATGGATTATTTAATTATTTATGGAAGGTTTTTGCTGCCATCATTGTTCGACTTTTTTCCTTTACAATTAGATCCCATTTAGTTCATAATCTTCTTTTTGTATCTCTTTGCTATTACAGTCATGCAACGTCTGTGCATTTCTTTGTTCTGTATTTGCTTCTTCCTTACTCTTCCTCTGCGACTTTTTTTAATTTTGCGTTAATTAATTTATGCTAATGTTTTTTTGTTTGACTGATGTCGTGTTCGCTTCTTCAGCAAAGTAAACTTACAATTCTGTTTATATTGTCTTTTCCTACTCTAGCATTGAGCTAAAGATTTATTTAGCTCTTGGAATCAATGAATTCCGACAATGTGGAAATACTTTCAGAGAGCTTTTTTTGTAACTTAAGAATAATCACGTGGCGATTTTTTTTACATTAGAGGTAAGGTAAAGAGTAGATATGTACATAACCACTCCAAAGAAAAATTATATTTTATCGATTTGCAATTTTCTTAAAACAATGGCAGTAGCGGTAGGATACATGATAATGCCGAAGTTAACGTAACGTAAATTTATATTTTTGATCACAATAGAAATGGTATTACAAAATGGAAATGTTAATCTGGCCGCCAAAACGTTACCCGGTCTGTATATCTACAATATATATTTAGAGTGTAATGAGGAAAAAAGGGCGATTTTCATATTGTAATACATCCCCAATATCGAGAAAACATACTTGACACCTAACCTTATCACGAGAAATGCGCAACCCTGTTTAAAAAAATTTATAGATAACACGCAGTTTTTAACGTCTATTGGCGTCGGTTGCAATGAAAATAACGCTGATTGGAAATGGTACTTGCTGAAAATACTGCAATAGTGCCTTAGTCAAAATTTTGAAAACAGGTGGACAGGTTGGAATGGTGCAATTGCGTGGCTCCGCTTGTTCATCGACGTTTTTAATTTTGTGGGAAATTACCGCTGTGATGCTTGCATTGTCCATGCGTTTTATTTTGTAATGGGTAAGTACTTTGTTTTATTGGAATTTCGCCGCCTTAAAATAAAATGCACAATATCATGTCATTTGTGCTATGCGCCGATTAGTTTAGGGGGTTGTTGGATGTTTTTTTTTGTCCAAGCGAATTTTGGAAAAAAAATTACGTTCATAGTTTGGTTTAATTGCTGATGTTGTGGTTAAAATTATTACAGATATTCCCGACACTGTCTATATCACTGCCACTGGCCGAAGTGCAATACCCACAATGTATCAAGACAACATAAGTCACACAGGAATATCAATCATTTTCTTAAATTGTATCTTCGAAATTAAAGTGCTAAAATGTTTCTCTTTGGGTATACGACTTTTTGCACTAAAGCGATATGGAACTTTTGTTTTGAAATTTTGACATTTGGTACCTTGAAAGCGCAAAATCTGGGCTAGTTTTAAGCTATACATTTTATTTCATTATTTTGCCTAATCTAGTACGAAACGGAAACTTTGGAACTTGGAAACTTTGGAATCTTGGAATTAAAATTTTATAAATCTTCAAATATTATTGGAAAGTTCGAAGATTGCATTGGTATTTTAGTTTCTGGAAATCTTCGAATTTGTAAAATTCCGAATCTCAAAATCTCAGCAGGTACATAATTAAGGACCTTTGTTTTTTCCTAACGGTTTTACAGAAATGTGCTCTTATTTTCAAGAATTTTGTTAGTTGGCATTTCTGTAATTTTGCGAGTTGGTGTAAAAATATTTGATGTCAAGCTTTAAAATTTACTGCATTTTCAGAGCGGTAATCAGCTGTAATCAGGACAAAACAACAATTTGAAGTGCATATGTATGTGAATTTTCGAGCTGTTTAAGCGTAAATTTTCCGTAAGTGGGCATAGCTTAAGGTTGCAGAATTGAAACTGCCAAAGGAAACACGAAAAGGAAAATTCCATTCTGATAAGGCAAATTCTAAAACTCACAAATAAATTCACAAGTCGTTGTATATCTATATTTTGTTTACTTACTATAAATGGGTTGTCAGTTTCAAATTTGTCGTCTGCTTCTATAAAATACAGATGATATGCATTGTAATTAATAAAGTTATAGAATTACGTACTAATAACTAAATACTTATATTGTACTAAACTGGTTGACAGGAAATACTAAGAATTGTTTAATTCTAACAAGCACGAAATAAAGTTAGCGCGACTAGCGTCGTAAACAACCATGAACAAATTGGTGGATGCGCGGCTTCAGGAAAAATTCTAATTTATTTAAATTATATCTCAGGTTGTTGGCTTTATTTCAAGGTGTGATACATGTTGAAGGTAAGCGAATGGAAACCCTCTTTACGTAATTTAAAGCAATACCCTCTTAACCTTATGTCAGTTTATGAAAGATACGGACTAAATCAGATCTGGTGTGTCTATCCAAGAATATCTAAGAACTTCGAGTCTCATAAGAAGGAATCTCCGTAGAAAGTTTTTGAACAGATTCAATAAGTTTTTTTTTTGTCTTTAGCCCAGTTAGCTTTCCAGACAGTAGATGCTTACTCCCGAATAGGACGACAATACTGGACATATAGAGCAGTAAAAGCAGGTGGGGATAAAGTTTGGAACACTTTTGAAATAATAAAATGGATATATCTGGCTTTATGGCAAATAGACCAGATATTCAAGGAGCAGGACAAATCACAAGATATAATAACTCCAGGATCACTATAGGAGTTGGTGGTATTGAGGGTTTTGTTTTTAATGACGTACTGAAATTGGGGGTTGTTTCCCCGAAATGAAAACGTGGATACGCTCAAGATCACACTGCAGGTGGTAATATGACAGGGGATTACCATATAATTTAGTATCGTCAGCGAAGGGAGGATAAAGGACGATAATGACAGATCTTTGAGTACTAGTAAGGTCTGCTAGATTAGATACACGGTTGCTCACACGCACACAAAATTTTCGGTTGGAAAGATAAGATTCAATCCAGGAAAGGATGTCGACACCTTTCCAAATGCTCAAGATTTAACAACGAGCTTTTTGTGGGAAAAGCGTTTGAAAAGTCAAAGCAAACATCAATCGTTCACACACGCTAACAGTTTGGACGCAGCCGATTTGCTTGGGAAAAACCCATGCTGTACATCAGGGATAATTTTATTCTTGACAACAAGATTATGGATAATGCGTAACAATCATTTGTTCCATAATATTAACAACAATTTGTGCACTCGGCAAGTGTTCGGAACAATCAATTCTAATTCTTCCACTCCGTAAGTGAGTCTGCAAACCTCCGCAACCAATTGCACAATATTCAACGGTGTTGCGCAGCTCCTCTGATACATTCGTAATAAAATTACAATTACTAAAAAATAAAATTCAGCTTCCTTCTTTTATATTTATCACCATTATTGCCACTTTCAGTTTACAATCACTACAAAAAGTTGTTCTTTGACTTTACTGTTCCTTTTTTCATTGATTTGTCACTTATTTCACGCTCAGCATTGCTAGGCGTAATTTGTAATTTTCGGTAGCAAAGATTCGCGCTTTTTGGTACTTTATGTATAGAATGTTGGAAAAGATAATTACCATCTGGTTGAATAAGTAACGGGTCTACCTCCCATTTACAGTCTTATGTCAACTGAATTTTGTTTTTGGCGGTAAATCATTTCTTTGTGGTTTTATAGAGAAAATTTTAGGTTTTGTATAATTATATGTATTATAATATGGTAGATAATAAGAGACAATTTAAAATCATTTCATTCACAATCAGTCAAAGCCAAAACATACAGTGTTGTTAATCAATAGGTTCAACTATAAATTAAATACAAATAGTGTTTTAAATAGTTAAGTCTCCATTTACAGTCGATTAAAATTTTAAATTTAATTTACATCGAACACAAAATTATTTCAAATCTATTTTCATCACTTTCCATACAAAAAACTGGCGTAACCACATGTGTGGAAAACGAAGTTCCGTCAGAACGAACTAATTATAAATTTTTCCATCCTCCCTCGAAGTAATTTTTTTATATTTTTTCCCCAGCATCCGTCTTTTTAATTACTTTATTCTGCCCCGAGCGTGTTCAAACTCGGGGCTGAAAAACATATTATCAAATGAACTGTTCGTCAGTCTAATGAATTCTGCCGGGGATAATTATTTTTTGGTGGATCGTTAAATGCATGTTTGTTTCTAGGCTTTTGTTATGTAGAGCAATGGTATATCTTGAAAGTGACAGCTACAGCCGGATGGCGGTGACGGCTGTGCAAATAGTCATTTGTTTGTGTAAATTGTTTTATCTGGATAGTATATTTTTCTACAAAATAATATTCGGACGTGATTACGGACAGCTAACCAATGTTTATAATTTTTTTGCTACTTGATTACAGCGAATATGTTGTTCCCGAAAATTGCGACCTTCGTATAACTTTATTTGTCCAACGCTAATTTTAAATTGCTGTCACTAGCGATAGAGAAAGTACATTCAGATAATGAAGTGCCTGAAGGCAAACTTGCTCATGAATGAACGCCGAGAACTCTGAAATACGTTTATAAATCCGCTCCCGTTTTTTGCTGCTCAGGATTAGATAATAAAATTTAGGATCTGTCGTTGCTTGCATTATTGCCTAGTTTGAATTGAAAATTGCATTTTGCCGGCGTTATAAATAGCGTTGAAATGTCAACCTGCGTTCTACGTTATGAACGAAAGTAATACCACAAAAGAGTTATGTGCAGTATGTTGTTTATCCGAAAGGAATCCGTGCTGATGGATGTGAATGAAATCTATCTGTTATTCGTGTAATGTCGGGGAAACCGGAAATAGGTTTTCTGGATTTTTGCAACGGCATGCATTTGCAAATCAGGACGTAACGAGCTTTTGTAAAGACAACAGGAATTATGCATATCGAAATTTTGAAAATCTAATATGCTCATCATCACGAATCATTGCAAAAATGGAGACGTAAAACACATGCGGCAGTTCGATTTCAGGTTCATTGTTTGGATTGTTTATTTGAACAATGCTTTTGTTTTGTTTTAGAAGACACCTCTTCAAATCCAACCTCCAGATTGTTGTTGTTATTGATTTATTCAATTGTACTAATAGTACAAAACATACAACATTCTAGATTGTATTGCGTTTAGTCACAATAAAATTATATAATATTTAACACATATCAAATGTCACGTTGTTGTCTGGAGAGAATTTGAATGCGCACTAGCTTTTTGCAAAACACTTTTTCTTGTTTACAAACAAACAAGAATGCAAATAGGTATTATGTTCTTTCAATAAATGTCAATGCGTACACTTTTGAAAAAAAGGTTTTCAAAACTCGCGAATTTGAAGTGCATTTTATAAAATTGTGGTAAAACATACACGTGTAGACGCAATAATCATATACAGTGTAGATTATTACGTGATAAGGCAAATAATGCCACATTCATTTAATGCCAATAGTAAAATGAAATAACTCATCGTAAAATATTACGTAACCGTGTTATGAGTTTGTTTTTACGTTAGGTGCAATAGAAATTTTAGATTTAATGTTTGCAGGTTGGCAATGGTATGTACTTACTGCAGCGCGTATTATTTATTATGGTCCGAAAGCTCTTTCATTGTAACGGTACCATTAAAGGACGTAAAGTGAACTAGGAATCGCGGGAAAGGAATTTCTGCAATCGCATTTTCATCTATTCATTTCTAGATGCAATCGATTTTATTGGATTAATATTGAACAAATTCCTTGAAGCTGCACGGGCGGAACAATTTCTGACTGGAATGAAAAACTCGAGGAGTTATTCAAAATGAAAATATTTTTTATTACATATTATGTTAATGCCACACGTTAGGAGGAAGTTTGCAAGGTGACCTTAGTTCACTATTGTTTGTGTTAAATCTAAAATAGGGGGACGATCCTAAAACCTGAAAGCTCGAGAACCTGAAAAGTGGAGAATCTGAGCTGAAAATGTGAGAACCCAAAAACCTGAGCAGTTAAGAATTCACGAATCCAAAAACCTACATTTTTTTTTAAATAGGAACCAAATCACTTTAGAACTAAAATTCTGAAAAGTTGAACCTGATAATCGGAGATACTGAAAACCTTTAAATTCTAGCATTTCAAAAGCCCCGGAACCCGAAAATCGAAAAACATGGATCTCTAAGAATTGAAAGCGTGATTATTTGAAAACCTGTAAGAAATGGATCAACAAGTGAACTTGAAAATAACTGGAAAGTGAAAACTTGGAAAATATAAAAACCTGAACAACAGAGAAATTAAAAGCCTAGGGATCTGAAAACTTAACCCCAAAGGACTATCTTAGACCTGAAAAGTTATGAGCTTGAAAAAACCTAAAAAACAAAGAAACTGAAAATCTGAAAAGCTTGAGAAAATGAAAACTAAGAAAACCGAAGATCTGATACTCTGCAACCTAAAAACCTTAGTAATTGAACGTCTGAAGACCTGGAAACCTAACAGATAAATTATTTTGAAAATAACCCTCACTAGTCAAAAATTATTCTAAACCAGAAGAATGTCGATAAATCCAAGTGGAGTAAATTTAAATTAAAATTTAAATATATCTAAATCGAACTCCACAGACTTTAATAAGAGTAAAATTACAAATGGAACATATTTCGGCAGAACACTACTGCCATCATCATCAGATATATTTAAATTTTAATAAAAATTATTCTATTGGGAGTGAGCGTTATTTTCAAAATAATATTGAAACTCTAGTGGGGAATAAAAGCCAATTAACACTAACAGATAAAGCCTCAGAACCTAAGAAACTATATTGTAGTCATGTGGGGTAACTGTGCGCAGACTTACTTTCGACACTAGTTACGAAAACCACTATTATGTAGTTAAATATTAATTTAAACCATATTAAATAAACTAGTTTCAGTTAACAACTACAGTGAAACTTCCCTAACTCGAATTTGAAGGAACAGGAAAAAAAATCGAGAAAATACACAAGAAAAGTTAAAAAGAACAGGAGAAAATATGTCTTTATTTTAAAGTAGTTGGTATTTTTTTTTGTCTTACACCTCCCTTTCTTTTCCTAGAAAATCCTCCACTAAATGTAATAAATGGTAAACATGATCTGGAACATTATTTCTAGACTCTACAAAAGTTCTTATGTTTTCAATGGAAGAATTAATTGGTTCAAATGTTGGCATAGATCTCTCTAAAGTCTGGTTTATGCTCAAGTAACCACTAAGAACTAACCACTAAGCATTAACTGCCAAATGTCCTGTTCATACTGCTGTCAATTTTGCTCTAGAGGTTGCGATGGATTGGGCGAGATGGCCACACGCGTTGGTCCCACGTTCGTCCGACTGACTTTAATCGTTTAGATTTTTTCTTTGCAGTCATTTTAAATCGTTGGTTTACGTAACACCACTTGAGAGTCGCGAAGACCTTCTCGCAAGAATTTTTGGAACCACTAAAACTTCAAGCAAACAAATACTCGAACGAGTACAGGCCACTATTGGTCGACAATTTCAACATATGCTGTGAATTGTATTTTAATGTTGTGTTAAATAATAAATTGTTCCTTCAATTGTTATAAAAATGGCAAACTTCAAAAACAATTGTCAATTTTCAACAATTATTGTTACAATTAATTCCAGTAGGTACCTGAGAAAAACATTGCGTTGGTTACTTAACATGCCAGTACCTACTTTAATTTTTCATTGCAGTTTCCTTAGTTGCCAGATTTACCATAAAAGAAACCTTCAGCCAGATGCGAATCTAACACCAATTTTTTTTAAATATTTTTCTATTGCGTACTGTTTGCTTCTGATCACTCACTGTACCATTAGTTTGGTGCGGCAATTTTTAAACACCCTGTAGATGGTGAGTAATTTTAACAAGAAAGGCGGACAATCTGTAAAACGAAAAAATTAAAAAACAGTGAAAGAAAATATGGAAACAATTAAAAACTCTACAACCATAAACCTGAAAAATTTTAAGCTTGAAAATCTATGAAAATTATAGATTGAATACATAGAGACCTGAAAAACTAAGACGGCGGGACTGAAGACCTCAGACACTAAGAGGCTTAACAGACACGAGACTGAGAAACCTGGGTAACTCAATAACATGGGAGACTATGAAATCTGAGAGACTGAGCAATTCGAGAAACTGAGACTAATAGTCCGATTTCATGTTGAGTTGCGACGGTCTTAAACACGTTTGATTTCACATGATGGTCTTTATTGCCTGGGCTTTAATTAAGACGTCTCCATAGCAACCGGGATTTAAGATCGAAAAATCGGGCTGTAAGAATCTTAATAGACTATTCCACCTGAGAGAGAAACACTAAGAAACTTGACTTGGGAATTTTGAATAATTGAAATTTTGAATTCGTGAATTTTCAAGTTTTGAATCTTCAATTTCCGCGTTCAGAAATTATCAGTTTTCAAAAGGAAAAACGCAGTTAGCAAAATCTGAATCATTGATATCTTGAATTTGTAAATTTCAATTGTTAAATTCTCTAAATTCTTGAATTCGCAAATTTTGGATTAAGGATTCAAATTCATGATTTCAACGTTTGAATTGAATTGAATACCTCAAAATACGCTAATTTTCAAACTGGAATTTGATTCAAAATTAGAAAACAGAAATTACAAATTTCTACAATTAGAAATTTTCAAATTTAGGAATTCGAAATTTCATCAATTCTAATTTTAAGGATCAAGGAACTCGTCAAAATTTTCTATTCAAGTCTGTCAAATTTTGTATCAACAAAAATTCTAATTTCCCAAATTCAGTATAATATCAACAATTCAATTTTTTTAAATTCAAGATTTCTAGGATTCAAAATTTACAATTCGAGGAATTCGAGAAATCCACAACTTACAGTATTCCTGATTTGAACTTTTAAAAATTTAAGAATTTGGCATTTGATTCAAAATTACAAAATTTAGAAATTCAAAATTTTAAGAATTCAAATCTTCCGAATTTCGTATCTCAACAATTCAAGTCTTCCAAATTTCCATTTTCCAAAATATCTACAATTCAAATTCAAGATTTCAAATCCAGAACTTCAAAATTTAGAAATTAAGAATATCCATATTCAAAATTTGCAAATTGAGAATTTCCGCGATTAAAAATTGGCAAATCCCCAGCTTAAGGTATTCATGATTTCAAAGTTTAAAAAATTAAAAATTTAAGAATTCAATATTTGTTGTTTCAATGTTTCAAAATGCGCCAATTTCCAAACTAGGATTTGATTCAAAATTAGAAAATTCAACAATAAATTAAAATTCATAAATTTTTAAACGTTGAAATCATGAATACCTTAAGTTGGTGATTTACCAATTTTACCTCGCGGAAATTCTCAATTTGCAAATTTTGAAGTTGTTAATCGTTGAAATCTTGAAGTATTGAGTTGGAACAATCCCTTTTTTTGGGATTCTTAAATTGTTAATATCTTTTTATGTGCGGGTTTGAAACTCTTGCGCATTTTTCTGGTGATTAGCTTGCAATAGCAATAAGTTTTTCAACTTGTGAACCAGCCTATAGTTTTTTTTTTGTGACATTGGATGAGAATGGATGTAAAAAATAGCATTAGGTAATGACAAATGGAGTTGCCAAGTAGTGTCACAGACGTTTATTATTACCAAAATAAAAGCGATAAACTGCACGCTGTAAAATCGTCAAAGACAAATGAAATAGTACATTATATTATAAGTGATAGAAATGCATCATTATTACCGAGTGGGGCACTTCTCACGAGCTTTATAATGACATTTCGATCACGTGTGATATACGACGATCTTACAGGTGCATTGTATAAAAATCCAAGAAATATTTATTCAAGTAAATATCCGCCTGCAACATTAGCGTTGTTCTAATATCAGTTTTCGTAGTGACCTGTGATGAAATAAACAGTCTTGTTGTTTTTCACAATTTTCACTAAAGTAATAAAAATGTACTTTCTACCGAAAGATATTCAACTAGACTTGGAAGCCGCTGTTTCCAGTATGCTTCCGGTAAGGTCGAGACACATGTACGAGAAGGAGTATGATCTCTGTTCGTGTACATTACATGTAATTACATTACAATTTTTAATTACAACTGACAGCTGTCAGATTTACTCACTTGTGAGTAGAACTGACAGCTTTATCTCTCTTGTGATTAAGATTTGATTTCTGTCACCGAAAACAATGGTATAAGGTATCTAAAAAAACTACACCTGTAAGATAATAGTATATTATATTACAAGTGACAGAAATGCTTCATTGTCAGCGAGTGAATGAGAATCACGAGTGCGATAACACGAGTGATACACATCTCACGAGCTTACAATGTCATTTTGGTCACGTGTAAGATACGACGTTTTATGCCCGAAGTGTAATTTCTTGTAAAAGTTAAAAATCAAAAAATTAATGAAAGTGTCAAAATGACAATCAAAAAATTATTCATGTCTTACCATTGTGTAACCATAGTAATTCACCCCTTTTTATCACTATATCACTTGTGAGAGAAATACTCCATTATACCTTCCTTTTGCGTGGCAAAAATAGTCATCTAGATGTTAGTCGGATATAAAATAAATTTCCTGTTATGAAGAATTTTCTATTTTCAAACTTTGGCTTATTTGTATTTCTGAAAGGATTCTCCACAACTTGGATACCTTCAATCTTGAAAAAAAAAAATGTTATTTTTTTTCAAAAGTTTCCAAAAATAGTTTTTTTTTTAAACAGGCGTGAATTCCGTTGATTTCTTGAAACATAAGCTGCTTTCAAAATTTGAATAGGTCGAACCGTTTCGTAGAGAAAGCGGGAATACTTTTGTATATATTTTGTCTCCGTCGCACACCAAGCAATAAAATCACCTTTAGCCTTAATGATGTTTGCAGATCTTTCTGTCCTCTGCCAAGTATACACATAAATTAATGTCTTTTAAATAAAGTTAATTTTAATATAATCTTCCACAAAACTATAGAGCTGACAGCTCAGTTGAAGGATTTAGTTAGGGCTGTATTCAATGATTTAGTTTGCTTTCCTACTACCCTGAACAAGTCCCTTGCGGACTGATGGTCCTCCTGATTCACATTTTCAGTTATTAGAAATCTATGCACGCCTCTTATGTGCTGAACTAATAGGATTCGGTCCTATTTAGTCATTACAGTTTCCATCCACAAATTCATTACGAAATTATGACAAATGTGTTTTGCTCCATAGAAAATTGTTTCTCTTTCGGCACTTTCACGATCAACTGTTGAATTAAAGAGACGACAAATTTTTTATCTTCTGACCCTTCAGTTGTAATTCTCAATGTTTGTCCGGATTTGTAGATTATATGGTCAGATTACTTCGTAACCGCTTTTGCGAATAGACAAATTCGATATATCCAGTGAAGCGGAGTTTTATTAAATCCAGATAATGCTGCAAACAATTAAAGGAAGCGTTTCCGTTCTGTTCGTTTCTGATAATAATGTTTTGTGTCGGACTGGCCGAACAAACAGATCGAGCATGTAAATCGCAGTATTAAGTTTTTCGGTGTTGTTTGTTCCAAACGGTTTGTTTTCCGGCAAAAATCCTTTGTTTTGTAATATAATTAATGTTTAACATTCTGCTTTCTTCACAAAAGGTATTGTTCTAATCCATTGTTTTCAAAACATCGTAACTATCTCATGAAAGTGTTTATGTACGAAAATTGCCCGCTGCATCTTGACTACAGTGTCGCTGACTCGAACATAAGGATTGTAAATCCTCAACCGCTTTGTGTTCAATTTCACGGATAACAAGGCCGCTCTGTTCGATTAGTTCACTTCTAGTCACGCAATTTTATTTCGAAAACGTCCGCACACATTCTTGAAGCTGTTGCAAAATTGCGAAATCCAGTTCCGACAATGTGTACGTGATGAGGCTAACGTCATGCGTAATTATGTTATAATACATGCACTCCATTAAAAACTCGATTGCGCCAATTTTGTATCAACAAGAGCTCCCCGTAGGATTATCAACTCAAAGTTAATTAGCAATAACATTGGCTGTTGTCACGGGAGGCGGTGTTGAGAGGTGGAGGAAAAAGCTGCTGACCCATTTTTTTGATCCTGTATTGGATGGGTTGATGTTTGTCCTTCGTTCCGTTGTGGACGAAAAGTATCGCATAACCTCAAGCTTGTGGTCCAACTATTGACCACTCCTGTTGTGCTGTGTTTTACATTAGCAGTAATTTTATTTAAATAATATTGAGACGTTTTGATAACGAAGTTGCTTTTCTGGCTTAACCGCAGTTATCTCACGTTTCGTAACTCTACTTATGATAAAACATGTTGAAAAATGTAGGTAATCTAGAGTTTTTTTTTCAATTGTCAGCTTCCCGTGGACTGTCTTATCTTTTCGACTGCGCTAAAGTTGAGAAGTTGAAGGTGTTTATGTTTTAATTGTATTTCATACCACAACTGTCTACTCGATTTTTTGAAGACTAGACTCTCTCGTCAAGAAGCACGTGGCAGAATCAAGCTCCACAGAGCCAATTAACTATGAAGAGAAACGACCAGAAAGCCCACTGGTAAAAAATCTCATATACTGAATTTGACAGCAGACAAGGAAATGTTTTCGTTCGAATCGTCCTGTTATAGTAATTCATGCTGAGGGGCTTAGGGGTACTTTCAGCCTGGTCGCGTTCAACTCATCAGAGAGGGAAAGACTGCGCATAGGTTCAACCTCCCAAGTTCCAACACTCACTCCCAATTTCAAGCAGCAGCCCAAACCTCAACGCTCAGTGTGTTGCGTGTTTCGAGCTGTCGAGGTTGAGCGTTCGTTCACTCGATAAACAACATCCACGCCGGTTGTACAACGTGGATTTCCGTGCTAGTGTTCTTTCGGAAGTTACCAAAATTGTGGTGTGGTGCTTGTGTTGCTCTTAAATATTTGTACACACAGGTAAATGGGTTCTTCCGACTGAAATAAACTGGGATAAAACGGTCGACACAACTACACTTGATGTTAATTTAATGTTGACGGTGGAGATCCTCTCCTGAAAGTGTCAGGTTCTGTTCGTTGTTAGCTGCTGCTTGCGGAGATGTAATTTCTCATCCTGTTGGTATTATTACTAATTGTAACACTTTGGATTCGTGAAGCGAATAATGGTTGTTGTTAGTGGGGTCGGGATGATTTGACCAGGATGCTAAATAATTAGGGGTTATTACGCGAGGCATGTGACTTCTTGTTCTAGCACGTTACATAATGTAGCGAGGAGCTGTGACGACAGAAAAATGTTGACTTTGATGTCAATAAAATTTTTACTAAAAAGCACAAATTTTTATAAGTTGCGAATATACAACTGCTTTGGGGTGCTTTTAGCAATAAATTGAATGTACTGTTATCTGAACAATGACTATCTACAACGAATGTAATTAAGTATATTTGAATAAATTTTAGTTGAGTTGAAACTCTTTTACTACTAAATAATCGCTTTACTCACAAGCGGCAGAATTAAATAAATCCCATTGAACCAAAGAAGGAACGGATCGCAAAAGTAGTGCAGGCTTAGTTTGCTTTCTTGCATTGCAACAAAGGCCTTGAGGCAACACACGAAACGGCTATAACGTCTTCGGATAAAGACGATAACGATCTTGATCAGCTTTTGATTCACACCACTACGCCCTATTCGGTTTACGGTGTACCAGGAACGCACTTCTGACTTCACAAAAGTGAAACTGTTGACATAATCGCCCAACAGTATGTAGGTAACATTTCAGAATCCTTCTGTTATTTCGCAAAGCTAGGTGCACGAAGTTCATGGTGAAAGTCGTTGACGCAAATCCATCATTTTCCAATTTGCACAAAAACCATTTTATTGACCCATTGCGTAAAATACCCGAATGGGGAGAGTGTTCAGCATAGTTGTTTTGGTGGCGCCAAAATTCCAGAAGTCGTGGTTGCACGTGGCGTATAGTATCGATTTGGGACAACCCCTTTGTTTGGTTTGGCCGTAAGGGTGTTTGCCCCAATTTTGAGGGTCGATATTCGCTCCTGCGAAAACATAACAATGTAGTGGGACGGAGTCACGGCACGTGGAAGAGCGAACTTCGTGAGTCATAAGAACGGTGTTTGTGTTCTTTATCATGCGAATTAGACAATAGATTTTTTGTTGGTGTCACAAGTGACTCATTTCGATGTTTTGGCATTCATAATTTGACAATTCAAACCCTGCTGTCTGTTCGAGTAAACTTGATGTTAATCTCCACGAGCTTAACAGATTGTGGGAAAAGATTCGGAAAAACTTGCACGTACACATGTCACATGCTAATAAAATAAACAGGCGCTGGTATCAAGGAAAACGCGTATTTATAAATGCCTATTTTTAATTTTTCGAATAGTTATTATTGCCAAATTATTGAAACCAGACGATGAAAGGGCGAGTTCGGGTTGAAACTGGATCAACTGCTCGTTTATGTGTTAAATTATCTCGTTCCTATTGTTTTATCGGAGCGTTGATCCCAGATGAGATTAAAATATTTGTGCGTACGTGCTGAATTCACAGTATTTACGGTCGGAATAGAACGTAATTCTGCAAAAAAAAAACGCTCAAAGAGTAGAAACTCGTTAATTGTTTCTCATACAGCCAATGATACGATATCATTCTTGAGGGAATTTTTGATCGCTGTATAAATGGCTCTGGAGCCTTCTACAATTTTAGTGAATTCACTAACGACTAAAATACTGTTACTAAATTTAGAACTTTTGTGTGGAATTTGTTTGAGTAAAATTTGCTTGGACGCTCAATAGCTCAACAACTATAATTTAAAAACATATACAGAGTGGCTCAAAACTTCTGCTTTGATAGGTAGTTAATTCAACAAACGAGTTTTCTGTTCTGAAAATTTCAATAAAAAACGTAAAGTATTTGAAATTAAAAACTACAGCGCTCTGAGGGAAATTAAAACTAATCGCTATAAAATTCATTATGCAAATTATTTCCAAGGAAACTTGTCTCTTTTATGGTAATGTACGTCTAGATGATGGTCGAATCAAGGAAAACACCGCAGCTAATTTTGACTCAGATATTAAAAGTTACATGACCATCAATAGGTTCAACCAACCATTTGTTTACCTACAGGCCGAGCTTTCGCAACCCGCTCATGGTCATGTTATGTTGACCCATAACAACACCAAATTGTGTGTATTTAAAAATACTCTTATTTATTTTTTAACTACAAGGAAATCTCTTTGCCAATGTGAGAGGTTTATATTTGCTCCTTTGAACTCCATGACCCATTTATTAACGATTTCACTTCGTCCTGGCAGCCAAATCGTCACTTCTTACTATTATTTATTTTTAGATACTTGGACACATGCCTGCATTATTCTTACGGTACACGTGTTTTATAGAAAAATACAAAACCCATTATTTAGTTTTTTATGGGTGTCATTACTGCGGCCATGAAACGTCTCAATTATCAGAACTTGCACTATGGGAAATTTACATGCTCATCAAGATCATTAGGTGTTTGCCAGAATGATCAAAGGCCTTGATGAGAATGGTCCTCTAAATCACAAATCTCGCTTATATCCGTTAACCGTGAAGTGATCAAAAGTTGTTTGTCGAAAAGTTAAAGGTTGTGTACCTGAGCAAATAATATTCTTGCCATTGACCTCAACGTTTACAAACTTCGAAGGAAAAGAGGTGAAAACGGTGTCGAGATTGTAATAAAAGTGCCGACCTTTGCTTTCGTTGCACATCCGGAAAGGAAAAATGTGCAAAACGTTTGTTAAGCCGATAAATATTACAACGAAATGAATTATGCTGTTGTGGTAATCAGGCACGTGTCGAAGAAGACACGTTCGCGAAGAAAAACAATTTCCGCAGGATTTCCCTGCAAATACGGGATTAAGTGCTGCTCTGTTTAATTGTAAAATTGGTGCATAATTAATTGATGTGGTTAAATGAGGAGCTTAGCGACGAAGCGTGCAATTTACGAATGGACAGTTTTGGTGTAATTTCTTGGATTGTCGATTCCAATTTCATTCGGTACCGATCCATTTTGATGCAAATTTAGGGTCTTTGCGTGGGATGTGTTGTCAATATTGTTTTTATCCACCCACATCGGTGTTTTGGGTCTGTATGGCATGAGGTAGTGGTTGGAAACAGGTGGATTACGGTTCGAAGCGACAAGTTAGGTATAACAAGGAGAGTAAATATTGTCCTCATATAGCGGTAACCTGATTATCGGTTATTTATTATCTGCAACGAAGGCAATTTAGCCAATAATTAGTAGCACAAACAATATTCAAACTCCAAACTTTAATCTAAACAATTTTCTTCTTGTCTTCCAAGAAAGCTATATAGGTGATGTACCTACGTACGTCGTACTTAAGACTAAATGGTCTTTTATTACAGTTTGAAGTACGAGTCGAGTTTCCGCTACATATGTGAAAAGCTTCAGCTTCTGAAATCTCAGATATAGGATCTCAAATTGCTATTATTATTATTTTATTATACAACCTATAGGATGGAACGTCTGAACAATATTTTAGAATTTCTTGATTTAGTCAAACGATGTAAAGACGGGGATGTAATTGGAATAAAATAATGAATCATGTTTTATAACGTAACTAACTGATTCAAAGAAAAGAGCAATATGTACTTATTAAACCTGAATGTCCTGAAATCACAGATGTTTGTAAGAAAATAAATTAAAAGGGAAACAAAATATATTATAAATATATAAGAAAACATATTTCTACTTTTTGAAAATGGAGGTAAATGAAGTTTAGACCAAAAAATGAATGGTAAAACTGAAAATAAGACCTGCTAATAATTAACTATAATAAACCATTGTACTAACACTACAAAACAATCAGAAATATACCTATTCATGGTAATTTACTATTCGCAACAAACTAAATGCTTAGTACTAAAATGTAATAAATTACAAAATACACCTTCCCACTTTTTTTGTTTATGCCCAATAAAAATAACAATTATCCATTAAAGTAATTAACATTGAGTAAATAAACGCTTAGTAAAATATCAAACGTAATGTAGAAAATTCAATGATTATTGCAATCAATGATGCATTATAAAAGCTTACGACAAATTTGGTTGAACATTAGGGGAAAAATTTACTCGGTAAAGGTTTGTTTGGCAATGATTTTTATTTTTTTATTGATACATCGTAGAAGATGGGGCTCTAAGATGAAGTATAGAACAAACGAGCAGATGTTCATTACATATTTTTTGTTAGTCATTAATCTACATGGGCACATGGTCTCCACGAAAGGAATTCGAGAAAACCCAATGTCTGAAGATGCAGGAAGAAATCATTATCTGTATGATAATATACTAGGTATATAATATATACCCGGAAAACTTAAATCTATGATGCTATAATATAGCCTAGCTATAATATAGAGTTACTGAATTCGGACATGCAAGATTTACCTTTATTTTCCTACGACCTAAAGTACCAAAAATCAAGCTAATTTTTGCTATCGAAAATTATAAATTGCGCATAGCAACGCAGAACGTGAAATGTCACAGATGAAATAAGGAAAAGTAAAGTCACGACAACTAACGTTAAAGAAAATCTTTTTATAGTGATTGTGAACTGAAACTGGTAATAATGGTGATAAAGATAAGAGAAAGAAGCTTAGTTTTTATTTTTTATTCATTGTAATTATGAATGTACCAGAGAAGTTGCTCCACACAGTTGAATATTGTGGAATTGGCTGCAAAGGTTACGGAATCGAAGAATTAGAATTCAGCGTACCGAACACTAACATTGCAATTATTAGGTGAGTTTTCATCAAATAGTTCAACAAAGATGAGTTACATTACAATAGCATACAGGTACACTTTTTTTCTTCTTTTGAGTGTTGGTCGAAAGAACAGCATAGTGTACAACACGTGCTGAAGGATATTTCAACTTGCGTCGTCCACTGTCACGACTCCTTTTAATCAGTTTTTCCCTAAAACACCAAAAACAATTTTAATACAACTGCCAACGCACGTTTCGCCAACAATGTTGGCATCATCAGGGCGATGAGTTTACTTACCAAAAGTGATCCAGACAATTGTTTTGTTTTTGTCACGACTCGTTTGAAATATCTGTTTTTCAGCACTTGCACAATATACTATTTTCAATCAATCTTAGTGAAACATAAATAATATTACAATGCAAAAAATAGTTGTTTTTTTTCATTGGGTTTAGAGTATGTAATAGAATAGAATATTGGTATCACCAGGTTTGATAATGATGATGCATGTTTTAATATAGAAAACAATATGGGGCAAAATATGACGACATACTTTGTCCTCCGAGTTACTTTGAGAGATTGTCAGCTTTAAAAAGTCTTCTAATAAGAGTCCTCGACCTCTGAGTAGCTTTGCCAAATTGTGACACCAATGGAATGAGAACTTGACCCTATAGTACGCCAAAGTAAAGCAGTCCTGTGTTCTCATTGGCATTTAGAAGTGACACCTATGGGGGACCCGACCTCTTCATAGGCCAAAATAAGGAACTCTTAGACGTCTTAATGGCTTCGCGATATTCTGGGCTTTAAAAATTGACTTTTAAAAGCGACCCGACGCCTTTACAGACCTGTAAGACAGTCTTCGATCTCTGAACAGATTTGCGAAATTGCTGTGTTTGAGATTGACACTTATGGGGGACTCGACGCCGTCGTAGGCCAAAATAAGACAAGTCCTCGTCCTCTCATTGGCTTCGCGAAATTGTATGGTTTCAAAAGATACCTCTAGAGGACCCTACGCCTCCACAAGCCAGTAAGACAGTCAAGACTCCGACTAGCTTTGCGAAACTGCGATGTTTAAAAATGGTGCTTATGATGCGGGACCCGACGCCTCTATAGACCAATAAGGCAGTCTTCGATTACTGAGTGGCTTTGTAAAATTGTACCGTTTTAAACTGACACCAATTGGGGGCCCGATCGCGTCATATGCCAAAATAACAGTTCTCGTCCTCTCATTGGCTTCGCGAAATTTTCAGGTTTAAAAAGTGACGTATAAAAGGGACCCAACGTCTCTATAGGCAAAAATAAGACAGTCCTCGTCTTCTCATTTGCTTCGCGAAATTGTAAGGTTTGTAAAGGGACCCAATGCCTCTATAGGCCAATAAGGCAGTCCTCGCTTGGTGTGAAATTGTGCGGTTTCAAAGTGACACCAATTGGGGCCCCGATCGCGTCATAGACCAAAATAAGACAGTCCTCCTCCTCTCATTGATGGCTTCGCGAAATTGATTTTGATAAATTTTTAATTTATTTTAATTTTTAACACATTTCCGCTTGAAACCTCAAATAATTGATGAGAATTGGAAGTAGAAAATTGTGACTACATACATAAATAAATGCTTCATTTCCCGAAGTTAAGGATCCTCGTGAAGGTCGGAATCACGAGGATTTCCTTGTGGTCAATTAAAAAAACTTTATCTGTGTTCAACAATGTCTGTTTTGCGTTTTGGGCATCTTCAGGAGAGATGAGCACAGTAACTCAGTACGTGATTGGAATCTGTGTTAGGCAGTTTTGATTGTCTTGAGTGTTGAAATTTGAGAACCTTTAAAAGTATATCTAGTGACAACAAACAATATCTCTGGTAATCTACCGATTTCATGTTGTTTGACCTTTCGGGAGGACACAATCGGAGCCGACAAATCGGAACGTTTTCATTTGTTACACCGAGTTACAATATTTTGAAATACGATCCTCCACACAATATCCCATTTCTAAAGCAGCCAGGAAAATTATGATTATTGCCTCCAAGCAAAGTTTGCCAAATACAGTTTTTCAAATCTATTAGTTTTGGCAAGCAATTTCTGTTGTTGATAAGCGCACAGAGCTTTTGCACAAAAGTTTCATTTGCCAATAGCACATTTAATTTAGTTCAATCGCCCGAAACGGTCTGTTGTTCGTTGCTTTGAAGTTCCATCGATTCTGTTTCACCGGTTCGCTCAAGTGTAATTTTGAATAATAATGTGTGGTGGTTATTTTTAAGACAGGTGAATTGTGAAATGTGCCAGGAAATGACAAGACACGTGTGTCGCAATATTAAGACAAATTTGTAAAATTCAGCATAAATGTGGATGTGAAATGTCGGTAACCTCGAGCTATTTGTTGATTGTTGTTTCTACGACAATTAATCAACCATAAAGAATGCATTTATGCACCACAGAGTAGAGTCGTTCGAAGATTGGATATGTACTTACCTATACTTTAATTACGGACTGAAGTGGTCGGTCTTGACCTAAAAGCATACTGAGCTAGGACGGTGGAAAATTATAATTTATTATTTAGGTTAATATTTGCCGAAATTAAAAATGCTCTGTTTTTGCGTCAGTTGATGTGTGACTGCTACGAGTGAAAAGCTCTCTTCTGATCCATTTTACGTATAAAATGAATTCACCTCCGTCATTCGGGGATTCATAAATATTCACCATTCACTGTAGGACTGAAGTTTGTGGATAAATTTCAAAAGAAAACATTACAGGAGCTTTGTGGGTTTCAAAAGCGTAATGTGGAGTCGCGAACCGTACCACAGGTCTTTGAGTGTTAGAACGCAACAGAATTTTTTTCTTTGTGTGGGTGTAATCTTTTTACATTTTTATCTACTAACACAAAGTATGTATGTAGTCGTTATTTAAAGCGGTTAGTTCAATAAATTCGTGCTGTTTCTCACAGTTGGCAGATCTGCTTATTGAACTGAATTAATAAACGTAGACCACTTAGCATAGTTACCAGCCAACTGTTTTTGTTTATTTTTGGTCTGAGTTTTGCGAAGACCCTTGCGAAGATTTGCATTTAACTACGTAGTTTCTGATCGTGAAAAATGTTTACTAAAAACTGTCGTTTTTTAGCCAAGAAAATTTATTCAGGTTAATTGATTCAAGGGCGAAATTAAGTTCCAAGAGGAGGTAATTTCACCGTCAGAACCAGACTTGAATTGTGATCAATTCCATTAAAATACTTAATTTAACTTTATCCAAACATCAAAACTGCGTGAAAGCTTCGCTGGATAAATTGGTTATTTGAGACTGGGCAATTGTAGTGAAGCCTGCTTTTTTATCGTGGTCGCTACTCAATCCCCGTTAGTCGTTTCATGTTAGTGTGTGGGAAAATTAAATCATGCACAAATTACAAAGCCGGTTAATTAGGTTTCATCGAGAAATTGGCTTTCAGCGGTTCATCAAAAGTTTTTTTGCGAATCCAAGGTTTAGAGGGTAACTTTATGCAACAATTATTTAGGTTGAGTAAATAGGTTGAACAATGCAGAATAAAGCTTTGGAAAGCTTTTAGTCCTCTGCTAAACTTGACTCGATAATGAATACTCTGAAGGATCTCGGCAGGAGGTGGTGACCTGAAAACAACACTGTAGGAGTACCACTACATCCTGACGAGACGTAAATAAGTAACTGCTAAAAATGTAAAAAGCGCGGCGTAATATTTTATTGACTAAAGCTGTCCTTTGTGAGGATGATACGACGCATTTTTCAATTTTTACAAAATTGTAATAACTTTTTTTTCGCACCCCCACATATTGCGACTCGCTATTCTGGAGCACATTTAAATTAAATGAGGAATTTTGCGCTATTACCTCTGCGATTATGAATTTCTCTCCATTTTCAAAAATAGCTATTCGAACAGAACCTGACCGCTTACATCATCCCGTCAGATTACAAACGATAGGGATTCTGTATATTTTCAGTTTGGTGTAAAGCTGCCGTTTTAAAAATAGTAAGTGAACCGGATAGGATATGGGCTAAGGATGCAGAGTTTTAACAATTTACTCCATCTGAACACGCAACAACACACTTTACATACACACAATAAATACTTCGGCCAACATCATACCAACCACCATCATATCAACCACCATTACGCCAACCATCATTACGCCAACCACCATTACCACCACGGAAATGGTTCTCCTTCGGTTAGTGCCAACGCCGACATATACGCGGAAAAGGACTCGCCCCAAGACAGCAGCACGAGCAACTCTTCGTTGGGGAGTTCCCCGAAAGTAGACTACTCTTCCTCGCCAAAGAACAATTTCTTCCACAGAAACCACAATCATCATCACCACTCGATACAAGAGTTAATCAGACATTTCGGAAAGAAAGTGCACAATTGGAGGACCGACTCGGGTTTACGGAGGAACTCCTGCACAGAAAACGGCAATAAATTCGAAGACGATTTTCGAGGGAGAAGTAAGTCTTTGGATGCTGCGACGGGGAAGCGAGTGCTCAGCGATTGCGAGACCACCTATAGGATTTACGATGCTATTCTCAAAGAGGGTATGTTATGGTAATTTGGGGGGGTAATATGTTGTAATTTAATCAGAAGTTTGCTTAGAATGTGTTTTCTATTCGAAACTTACTTTCTCCATTATGTGTTGGAATCTAAAGATGTCTTAATTGAGCTTTAAATAAAACTGGTAAACATGTTTATATTTTGACTTAATCAGCTGATAGCGACCATGAATATTTCATTGACTTAAAGTTATATCATAAGATTAATTTTAATCGCTATTCTGTCTTTCGGAAAAAAGTCTGTAAAATTCGATAGCGGTAGATCAGCTTCATTTACATAGAAAAAACTTCAGCAAAGTTTTAAGGGTTTGAAGTCAACTCTAATTACAAATTCTATCGAACAGTATTCTTTCTAGGTCAAAGTGAAATATAATGTATGCGAAACAAAGTTTTTACCAGATATTATTATCTCAACCTTGCTTGTGAATATTTATGAACGCGACAGTGATTGAATCATTTGATGAAAGGTCTATACTGCAAAGGAAAGGGTTGTTATGTTTTAACGACATCTCGAGCTTAGGTTGAGGCAATGTACAGTCGCAATGTTTAATCCTGATTCTAATACTTATACAAAAGTAGTGGGCAAAAATCCAATTAAGAAACGTTTTAAATAAAATTTATTTGATCGACCAGTGATGTACTAACAATAAATCAAAATTTACAGTCAAACTGTTGTAACGAACATCGCCTATAATTCCTTATTAATTTTCATTTAATAATTATAATTTTCATTTAATTAATAGTCAGCGTGCTTATCAACTTTTTAAATTTATGGCACAATCTCGTGCAGTTACCTGCTGATAAACTCACAATAATAGTCAGTATTATATATATAGTTTTTTACTTTCGTTTTTAATCATAAAAGATGCCGGCTTTTTCTAACGGTGAAGGTTAAGGAAATTCCGCCGAAGCACAAAGAGTTTCTGTGGAACGCTTCCCAAATCGCCGTGTGCTTAGTTTGTTGTGCAACAGCTTAGCGATTTCGGTTGTTTTAAGGCTCTGATCGAGTTGCAAATGTTGAAGGAGTTTTACAAAATGTTGAAAACCGCCCAGGCACCAGTACCCGAGAAATTTGGAGAATTTTGAAAGAGCAACAATTGCATCCCTATCACGTATAGAAAGTCCAATTTTTACAGCCTGAGGATTTACCCCGAAGGCGCCAACCAGCAGCAAATCTTTGAATCAACTGACGAGGCGGGTTTGACCAGAGAAGGTGTTTTCAACCTTACATAATACGCACGTTTGGGCAGACGAAAATCCTCGTGCTATTAGGCTCCACAATTTTGAAGAGAGATTCTCTATCAAGGTATAGGCGAGACTTATAATAAATGGGCAGTTAATTGGTTCTCACATGATGCCCCCACGATTAATATATGTACCTAATTTTTTTACGTAACGTGTTGTATGAGTTACGATAGAGATTTTGCCGCTTAAGATTTACCACAATGCAATAATTGTACGCAATTGGCTGGACGATCATTTTCCCTAAAGATATATTGGAAGAAATGGTCCAGTAGCTTGGCCCGCCAGATCCCCGGGGGAATCCGTGGCATCTTTTCTTGTGAGGGTATCGGTATAATCGAAGTTTTGCCAGAGCGAGTGCAAAATGCAGTTTTAACAATTCGTAATAGCAGCACGATGCTGGCACGAATAGAAAAATTTATTGAGAACAATTATTG